>JAOANR010000002.1:5540746-6973074 GCA_030278955.1 Hygrophila difformis
CTAGTTCGCACTACCCTGTTCTAATCCTATTTCCGACCACACCCAAACCATTCCGGCCACTTCCCGACCACGCCTAACACAAAAACATGCCTCATTCCCCCCCCCCCCCCCCGGGCCCATTACCGATTTCGCAAAAACAAGGAAAAACCAAAACGAAATCGCGAAAATGAGAGTGCCGAAATCGAAACAGAACACTTACCCGACACTCTACAGTAGGATTAGACGAAGAAGACCGCCATTTTTAAGCACTTTGAACGGAGGTCGAACGAGGTAAAGCACTGGCTCGAGCTCTGGTTTCGCGAGGGAGAACGAAGTTCGCCGAGAGAGGGGTCGGGGAAATATCGAAGTGTGGAGGGGTGAAAGTGAGGGAAAAGAGGGGGAAAAGGGAATATATAGGTTAGGAAAGTGGGCTAATTCGGTCTATTGGAGACCGAACCATCAATTCGGTCTAGACCGAATTGATTGTGGTTTCCAAGTGTTTGTGAGAGATTCGGTCTCTTAGGCCAATTTCGGTCTAGACCGAATTGGCATAGAGACCGAATTGCAAGGGGAAACAAACACATGCTGCAATGTGGACTTTTGAAGTCAATTCGGTCTAGACCGAATTGGTCTAGAGACAAAAGTGCAGCAAGAAGACCGAATCTTGTCACTTAGGAAAAACTAATGGGGGATGCTTTTGCGAGGCAATTCGGTCCTATATGGGCAATTCGGTCTAAACCAAATTGCCTTATAGATCGAATTGCTCACTTGCATAAATAAAACTAAGGAATCACAATGCCTTTGCTAGATCAATTCGATCTATTCAAAATCAATTCGGTCTAGACCGAATTGCTATAGACCGAATTGCTACATGGCCAAATTTACACAAGGATGGAGCATGTGTCTTGGGAGGCCAATTCGGTCTCTTAGGCCAAATTCGGTCTAGACCGAATTTGCTTGGAGATCGAATTGGTTAAAATTCCCAAGGTACACCTCATTGTGATCAGTTTCAAACAATTCGATGTAGAGACCGAATTGGTTGAGATTCAAAGAAGATCACAATCAACACTTAGAAAAATTTTGAGAATTTTCAAAATTTCCAATTTTCTGAAATTATGGATTTTCTTAAGAAAAAGCATACCGAAAACACACATTTAAACAGAAGTATTACTCTATTATAAATTGCTTGCATAAATTAGGTTGGATTAACACCCTCATTTTATGGACTTATTCCGGATTTTAAATTTCTCTAAATTCCAAAATTACTTTCCATTAAATGTAGTATTAATCCAACCGGGAACCTGGTTTTTGGAGCTTTATCCTTCTTTTTGTTGGTTACATGAATTCCTGCAAGGCAAACATAAGAAAATTATTAAATTTTCTCCAAATATCAACATCCTCACATTTAGAGTTTTAGTACTCTAAATGTTTAGTTGATTTTTGGATACTTATCGTTCGAGGAGAATAAATATGTAATAAATAATTGTACATATATATATATATATTTATTGAGCATAGGCCGGCTCTGATGTCATTTGGACTTCTTTCTCGGGGTCGAACTGCCCTAGATACTCCTTCAATCTATGTCCATTCACCACCAGCTCTCCTTTGTCAGTTCGAATCCTGACAGCTCCACTTTCAAACACGTGCACCACTTCGTATGGCCCTTCCCATCTAGATTTAAGCTTTCCGGGGAACAGCTTTAACCTAGAATTGAATAACAAGACATTTTGGCCAACATAGAAGTGTTTAGACTTTATACGACGATCGTGTAACTTCTGGGTCCGCTCTTTGTAAATCATCGAGCTTTCATAAGCTTGCGCACGTATTTCCTCAATTTCATTGAGGTCCAACTTGCGCTTACTCTGAGCAACTCGTGGGTCAAAATTAAGCGTTTTTACGGCCCAGTAAGCCTTGTGCTCTAGTTCTACAGGCAAATGACAGGCTTTTCCAAAGACAAGCCTGTATGGGGACATCCCAATGGGAGTCTTGAATGCAGTGCGGTATGCCCATAGAGCATCATTAAGTTTACGTGACCAGTCTTTGCGGGTTATCCCCACAGTGGCTTCGAGTATGTGTTTGATTTCGCGGTTAGATACCTCGACTTGGCCACTGGTTTGGGGATGATAAGGCATGCCGATCTTGTGGAGAATCCCACTTCTGCTCATGAGATTTGCAAAAGCTTTGTTGACAAAGTGGGTTCCTCCATCAGATATGATTACCCTAGGTACACCAAATCTATTGAAAATGTTATTTTTCAAAAATTTGATGACTTGGTGACCATCGTTGGTTGGCAGCGCAACCGCCTCGACCCACTTGGACACGTAATCGACAGCTACCAAGATGTAGTGATTCCCATCAGATGTCGGGAATGGTCCCATGAAGTCAATACCCCACACATCGAAAATCTCAAGGATGAGAATTCCTTTTTGAGGCATTTCATCCCTCTTGGAGATATTCCCTAATCTTTGGCATCTGTCGCAAGCCTTAACAAACGCCTTGCAATCCTCGTAAATGGTAGACCAATAGAAACCACACTCGAGCACATTGTGAGCTGTTCGAGTGGGGCCTTGGTGACCTCCATATTCCGATTCATGACATTTTTTAGCGATTTGATAAGCCTCATGCTCAGTTACACATCGTCTAATAATCGAATCTGCACAATGCTTAAAGAGATAAGGATCTTCCCAGAAGTAGTTAACTACATCTTGGTTGAACCTTGCTTTCTGTTTCTTGCTCTGGAATGGTGGGGTTATTCCACATGCTAAAAAGTTAGCAATGTCGGAAAACCATGGACAAGCTTGATCATGAAGGTGCAAGGCAAACAGTTGCTCATTCGGAAAATTTTCATTGACGGCTATCTCATTTTTATCATTTTCTATTCGAGACAAATGGTCAGCAGCACCATTGTCTCTGCCTTTCCTATCTTTTATTATGATGTCAAATTCTTGCAACAAAAGTACCCACCTGATTAATCGAGGTTTGGCATCTTGTTTGCTGAACAAGTATCTCAGTGCAGAGTGATCGGTGTATACTATGGTTTTCGTACCAATGAGGTTTTGCCTGAATTTATCAAACGCGAAGGCCACAGCATACATCTCTTTCTCTGTGGTGGTGTAATTGACTTGGGCTTCAGTCAGGGCATGGCTGGCGTAATGAATCACGCAGTGCCTTCCTTCCTTATGTTGCCCAAGAACTGCACTCACGGCGAGATCACTTGCATCGCACATGACCTCGAAAGGCATTGACCAATCGGGTGGTTGCACTATTGGAGTAGAAATTAACATCTTCTTGAGCGTGTCAAAGGCTTGAACACATGCTTCATTTATTACGAAAGAATTTTCTTTACAAAGCAAATTAGTGAGCGGCTTGGCAATTTTAGAAAAGTCTTTAATGAATCTCCGGTAAAAACCGGCATGCCCTAAGAAACTTCTAACTGCTTTTATTGAGTTTGGCAATGGAAGGTTGGATATGACTGAGACTTTGGCCCTATCGACTTCGATGCCTACACGCGAGATGCGGTGACCCAACACTATTCCTTCGGTGACCATGAAATGGCACTTTTCCCAGTTTAAAACTAGGTTAGTGTCCTCGCATCTTTTTAAAATTTTTGCAAGATTTGTCAAACATTCATCAAAAGTATCTCCATACACAGAGAAGTCATCCATGAAAACTTCAATGCATTTTTCGATAAATTCTGAGAAAATAGACATCATGCATCGCTGAAAAGTGGCAGGCCCATTGCAAAGTCCAAAAGGCAGCGCCTGTACGCAAAAGTTCCATATGGGCACGTGAAAGTGGTCTTATCATGATCTTCACTAGCTATTACAATCTGATTGTAACCAGTGTACCCATCCAAAAAGCAGTAGTACTCCCTCCCGGCCAACCTTTCCAGCATCTGATCAATGAATGGCAAGGGAAAATGGTCCTTCCGCGTAGCGGTGTTAAGCTTCCGGTAGTCGATGCAGACTCTCCAACCGGTTACTGGACGTGTCGCCACTTCTTCTCCTTGCTCATTAGTCGTTATGCACATCCCCCCACGCTTAGGTACTACCTGCACTGGGCTAACCCATTTGCTGTCAGATATAGGATAGATGATACCAGCATCTAAGAGCTTGATAACTTCTTTCCTCACCACTTCTTGCATATGGGGGTTCAGACGCCTTTGTGGTTGCCTAGAGGGCTTGTACTCCTCTTCCATTAAAATTCTGTGCATGCAAACAGAGGGGCTTATTCCTTTTATATCAGAAATTGTCCATCCAATTGCATGTACATATTTCTTTAGAATGTCTACCAGAGCTTTTTCTTGTTCTTGTGTCAGCTTGGCTGACACAATTACCGATAATCTTTTATGTTCAGCGAGAAAAACGTACTTAAGATGATCCGGAAGCATTTTAAGTTCAAGCTCTGGCGGACATTCAACGGAAGGTAGTAATTTGCGAGAAATGGTTGGGGGTGAGAGATCAGATTTACCTTCAGTACAGGGTCCACTTCCTCTTCCGTGGTGCTCTCTTCCTCCTCCGGAGTGAATTCAACACCGTCAAACTCTTCAAGATCCCCAGTGATAGGGTCTTCGAAGTGAACAGCGTTGCAGCTTCTTTGTTGCTCAGCACCTCCAGGCGTCAGTACCTGTTTTGAAACTTTGTCCGTCATCACAGTCATAGAGTCTATGCTCTCATCCTCACACCTACTTTCTATTACATCAAACATGGAACAAGATCCCTCATTCGGGAATTTCTGCAGCTCCTCCATGTCAAAAGAGATTTCTCGATTGTCCACCCTCAATGTGACTCTTCCAGATGTGGCATCAATCAGTGCACCGCCAGTGGCCAAAAACGGGCGTCCCAGGATAAGTGGCATTTCAGAGTCCTCTTCAATGTCAAGGATGATGAAGTCAACCGGGAAAAGAACTTGGCCGGTTTTGACTACCACATCCTTGAGGATTCCTACGGGCTTAGTGATTGATCTGTCTGCCAGCTGCAGTTTCATCTTGACCGGTTCAATCTCTCCGAGCCTTAGGCGAATTGCCATGGCTAGAGGCATCACGTTGATGCTGGATCCCAGATCACATAACCCCATGCTCACTTTGGCCTTTCCAATCTGTACTGGTAACGTGCAACACCCAGGGTCCTCTTTCTTTTCAGGTAGCTTCCTCTGAACTATGGCACTGCATGTGCTGTTGAGAATGATCACCTCCTCCTGCTCTACCTGCCTTTTCCCTGAAATCAATTCTTTCAAGAACTTAGCATAGGTGGGCATTTCTGAAATCATTTCCACGAGAGGAATGGTTATCTCTACAAACTTTAACCGTTCTAGAAATTTCTTGAATTTAAGGTCATGTTCCTTATTTTTAAGACGTGCAGGGTACGGCACCCTTGGCATGTACTTATTATTATCAATTTTTGGTGGTAAAGAGAACGAAGTTGTACCTTCACCCATACCCTTTTCAGCTTCATTTGCAGCTTCAGCCTGCGGGTTCGCTGTATCTGATTTATCCTTTACCAGCTCAACACTTTCATCTCCTTCAACTTTTCCTTTTCCTTTTCCACCTCCAATGAAACCTTTACTTTCATAGCTTTCTTCTTTGCAGATCCAACATTTCCCTTCAGAGTCTTGCCTCCCCGCAATGTGATTGCCTTGCATTGCGGGTTGGCTTCAGTGCTGCTCGGCAATGTTCCTTTCCCTCTGTTCTGCAATTCCTTAGCCAACTGGGTGACCTGCGTCTCCACATTTTTTATTGATGACTGCAATTGCTGGTTTATCTCCCTTTGATTGGAAATAAACTCAGTCATCAATTCTCCAGGCGAGATGGTGGCTTTTGGTTATATTGCTTATTCTGATCAGGTTGGGCTTGGAAGTTTTGGAAATTCTGGCATTGGTTTTGGTTGAGCCTCTGTTGGATATGGGGTTTAAAGTTCTGATTCTGATTCTGGAAGTTCTGAACTCTCTGCTGAACGAATCCTTGGTTCTGAGGTCTGAAGTTCTGCTGAAGGTTCTGGTTTGCGAACTGGTTAGGCTGGTTTGGCTGTGTCAACAAATGCGCATTGAGTGCATTGTTGTTGGAATAGGAGAGGTTGGGGTGGCGGTTCTGGTAGTTCTTTGCGTAATTGCAGCTTTCGGTAGCTAGTTGTTGGCATGTGTCAGTTGGATGTGGTCCCTGACATAGCCCACAGATTGCTCCTGATTGTTGTGCTTGCACTTGGCTTGATGAGGCTCCTGCCTGGGAAGTACCTGCTCCCTTTCCTTTCTCATGTCCTAGCTGTATCGCAGCTACCTGTTCTTGCAATTTTTCGAAATCCGTTTTTCCTTCACTCACAGCGAAAACTTTTCTAGGAGGGTCCACCTTCTTGTCACTGCTGTTCAATACAGATCTATTGACATACATTGTCTCAATCTTTTCCCAGGCTTGATCCATGGGCAAATGGAGTAAATGTCTTCCTCCTGCAGCGTCCAACATCATTCTCCATGGATGGGTGAGTCGTCCATAGAATTTCCTCAGTTGCTCCCACGGTTGATATCCGTGTTGGGGGCATCGCCTCAAGAGGCTGGAGAACATCTCCTTTGCATCGTACAATGACTCGTCCGGCTTCATCTTGAACTCTCCAATTTTCTCTCGTCCCTCGTCTATCTTAGATTCAGGAAAGTACTTTAACAGAAAACTCCTCACCAAATCTGCCCAGGTGCTCCTCTGATTTATGGGCAATGATTTATACCAATCCCTGGCACCACTAAACAAAGAAAAGGGAAACAACATTAGTCTTATAGCATCAGGTGAGACTCCCTGATTTTTTATTGTGTCGCAGAGCTCTAGGAAGGTTTGGAGATGATCATGGGGATCCTCATGATTTGCACCGCAAAATTGGTTGTTTTGCACCAAATTGATGAGTGCCGGTTTGAGCTCAAAATTGCATGCAGGGAATTGTGCTCTCCCAGGCCTATCCAGATAGGGCTCCACAATGGGCTGCATAAAATCAGCTGCTGCTTGCTGCAGTTGATTTCCTTGCTCTGCTTGGTTTTGATACTGCTGGTGATAGTTGGGATTCTGTTGGAACAGATTTTCAGGATCATGAGGGTTGTTTTGGAACTGGTCCTGATTGAAGGCTTGATTCTGGTATTGTTGGTTTGGTATATTTTGGTTTTGTTGGTTATATTGGTTAGGGGGTGGTGGTTGTTGGTGGAACTGCTGATACTGTTGCTGATTTGGATTAGGTAGATTTTCCTCCTCGTTGGCACGATTCGGGTGTTCTACCATACCCCCATCAGCTCCATTACCAGGATTATTGGGTGGTTGGTCTATTGGTAAGATCGGGGGAATGTCCTGGTTCTCTGCCATATCAGATATTTCGCTGCTTGTGGTTTCGGGCGAGGTACGAGTCTGGGCTTCTTGCTCTTTCCTTCGTCTGGCTTGCGCCCTCAGTTGGCGAGCGGTCCTTTCTATTTCTAGATCGAACGGTAGCTCAGGCAATGTGGCCTTTCTCCTTTGCATAAGCCGTTTGTATCAAGATTTGACAGCACCTGCACAACCCCCAGGTTAGTAATGGTTCAAGAATATATACAAAAACTATCTATGAGTAAATCGGGAGCGTAGTTCTCTTAATAAATGGCGCTGCATCCTCCCCGGCAACGGCGCCATGAAACTTTTGACAATTTCGTCAACACGAGCTTTTTCTAAAATATCCCAAGTTTGAATTTATTAAAAGAAAAGAGTTATGATTCGTGGGAAAGGGGTTTAAGGGTATATTTTAATTTTTTTTACTCATGTGAGAAATTTGAAATTCAAACGGCGCTGTGGACCTCCCCGGCATGAAACTTTTGACAATTTCCTGCCATGAAGATCCTTGCCATGAAACTTTTGACAAGTTCCCATTACATGAGTATTTTCTGAAACATAATAATCCTGGTTTTCAATTTTATTTAATGAAACCAATTTATGAAGATGGAGTTGGGATTAGGGATATATTATAGGTTGTCACGTTTTTATTACTCGTGTTAAGAAACTGTGCCCTCGAAAGCGCACGGTGTCAAAAATTGCAGTAATTTATAGTAAGACCGGATCGTTCACTGGAGGATGTGCGATAGAAGCAGGGCCCACGTCGTTTACTAAGATTTTCCACTCGGTTACTCGATTCAAGTTTTGCATTGGTTTCTAACAACTACTTGACAATAATTTAAACTAGATTATGAAAGCAGTAAAATTATTCTACAAAACATATTAAATCTATTCTAAGAAAGCAATAAGAATTATGCTAAGAAAGCGAATAAGATTATTCTACGAAAGCAGATTTAAAAATGTGACAGAAGGGACAGGGAGAAGATAATAAGGATTGGATAAGATTCATATGAAACATAAGTAAGCTTCCATTTTAATACACAGATCTTTGTTTGGGATAATCCATCAGTTAGCTAACTCTCATGCTCTCTATACCATGTTCCCTTTAACAGACAGGTACTTATAGTAAGAGTTTACATGCTCTTAAGACAGCAAATTCTAAGATACCACAGACGCATAACTACCCTTGCAATGCACTGCTAAGGTATATTATTTATCTGTGGTGGACAAGCAACACCTGACAAATCATTAGTTGACATGCCAAGTACTCCTATCATCCCCCTTGTCACACCCAAAGTCCAAATCTAATCCCGAACTAATCCATAACTCTTAAACCTTCCAACCGGCGGCCAACCTCTAATTCTTCCGAGTGACCTCTATGAAAGCGTTTTAAAGAAAGAGATAAAGAAAGCATTTAAAACCTATCACTCGGAAGTCTTAAAAGATCATCACATTCCGTTAGTATAAAAGAGCCCCTAGTCTTGGTGACCAGATGCAGATTTAGAACTTCCCAAATATCAGTAAGCCACAGGGCTTATAACATCCGGTTAGTTACGAGATACAAACATGAGTGGAACAGACCTATGAAGATCTATCCTGCATGCACTCACTCGAGACTCAATTTTAGGCTTTGGCGGGAGAAGATAGCAGTTGAAAGAATACTCAACCCTGCCTTAGAAGTTAACCAATGCCTATATGTTGTTCCTCCAATATCATTTATCACATCTTATCCGAATCCAAGTGGACACTGATTCGATGCAACACTTAATACAAGATTTCCAACACACAGTAATTTTGAGAAACAAATGGATATTTGAAAATCATTCCCTAAACAGGTACTAAACTCTCAATTTAAACACAGATCCTTTCAGTCTAGGTGAGACCTAATCGCTGACTCTGCTTCTATGCTATCAAAATCAACCCCCAGTAAAATGTGAGTTAGTCATAACTATTGAATTTATCCCTTACTCAGATCCGGATTTTATAAAGTGATTTTTGTGGAAATTTATTATGCAGCATCTGATTTAAATCAAGACTTCTATGTCCAAGGAGAAGGATCTCCAAAATATAACAGACCACAATATCTACATAATAATATCATGCATACATGTATATGAGAAGTAAAATAAAGTACCCCAAAATATAGAGTGGGGTTAGACAGAATTTGATACACAAAGATGAATTAGCCTGAGATAAGAAGAAAATGGCTAAAGAGATGACAAAATAATCAGGGTTAATTGGATTGCAGTTATCTGTGGTCCAGTTAACCTAATTATTAAGGTGAGATGATTTTAGACAGCAGAAGACCTTAAACGACGGTTTCCGCCGTCATCTTAGACTTCACTATCTGTGAATCTGGATGAAAACCCACATGTTCTATTACTGTAATAATTATTAGATAACATTGGCATATATCATCTATCATTACTACAACTCTAGATTCAGGTTTGAAATTAAGATAAAGAGAAGAAAACTGTATCCGGATAGGAGTCAGCTGAGCAGCTGTTATAATCCCGGATGGACGAACCGCCAAGGCTTCCACCGACCACTATCCGAACCATCCAAAATAACAACTAGTAATTAATATTTAGAATACGAGCTAGTTATCCGTGTGGGAATACCCGCCAACATTAGTCTGATATATTTCTTACTAGTTGTTCATACACACAATGAAAGAGAAAATAAACATAATTAAGAAAATGTTTTTGGTATTGTGTGAGTGTTAATCACACAATAATTAAGACACTAATGGGTTGAGATGTGTAATGGATAAAATTAGATGTAGTGGGCCTAGGCCCAATATACCCATGCAACTTACACAACTCAAGAAATAAATGTTTTTGGAGTTTTGGAAGTAGAAGGAATAAAGCAATTCGGTCTATTGGGCAAAATGCAAATTAGGCCGAATTGAGGATGCATGAGGTATGAAGTAACACCATACCCAATTAATCCTTGTAAAGGCATGAAGCATCCTCTAATTCGAATTGTCAGAGCAATTCGGTCTAAACCGAATTGGACAATTCGAATTGATGAAGTCATTACTTTACTCAAATTTGGCTAAGGCATTTACCCAAAAATGAGGGTAATTCGAATTGCCAATTGAATTCGGTCTAGACCGAATTGGACAATTCGAATTGGTAAGACAAAGAAAATAAACTAAGGCATGAAGGGATGGAATGCGTACAATATGGTGTACGAGGTCAGTTCGATCTATGGGAGGAATTCGGTCTAAACTGAATTCTCACAGACCGAATCGCTTGTGCACCATATGAGAACAATTTTTGCTATGTAATTCAGTCTCATGGGCAATTCGGTTTAGACCGAATTGCATATAGATTTTCAGATAAGGCATTCAACAAATATTTTTGCCATGCAATTCCATTCTCATGGGCAATTCGGTTTCAACAAATATTTCAGCCTCAAATCGAATTGCATGTCTTTTCTCACATAAAAGATATTTTGAACTCATAAGTGCAGGTTCGGTTTACACTGTGTGGTTCATGATGGATAAGATTTACCAAATCCTTCATTTCACATCAATGTCACCTCACAGCCACACTAATGAGTGTTTTAAGGAAAATAGGCATAATAGGTTACGTGGCTAGCAGGTATTGGCATGAAACAAACCTTAATTCTATAAACAAGCAATCAAAGATCAAAGACCTAAACATCTAAGAATAATAAGAACACATGCATAAAAATAAGAACACCTACATTATCTAAGGCAACAATAAGCTAACATAAAGAGAGTAAAAAAGCAACAGAATAAACTTAGAAATAAATTCTAAGAAACATAAAATCATCTAAAACCTAAGAACACTCATTTGAATCACTAAGGTGTACGAACAAGCCAAAAACCCACTAAACATGCATTTATTGAGAATGTAAGTCAACTAGGACATAATAAATGTAACCTAGTTGAAACAAACAAACATTTTAACATTTATTGCTAAGGAAAGCATTAAATAAGTGCCAAACACTTGAAATAAAAACCCATTTCTGGATTTTTTCTTGTATTGACACTTAAAAGCAACAAATAACCCTAAAACCATCATTAGCTTGAAGGTAGGGTTCATTATAACTACAAAGCATTTAAAGTTTATGGTAATGGCTACACTAAAGGTAGTGACAAACTTCTACAAAAAATAAACTAAGATCAAAAGCATTAAAACTACACTACAAGCATGAAAAATAAACTAACTAAACTACCTACCTAACCCTTAAGGGGTGAAGAACCTGCTGCTTCTTCTTTTTGTCTCCCAGCAATTGTCCAAGTGTTAGTGTTCGGATCTTCTTCTTGTATTGAGGAAGGTCAGCTTTTATACTTCTTCTCATAACCCTAGGCCCATCAGGGCCTATCCACAGTGCCATGCATTTCTCACGTGCTCAAAGTTGCAGTTTCGAATGTGGTTCGGTCTCCTCAAGCAGTTCGGTTTAGACCGAATTGGTGAAATGAGGTCTTTCTTCTTGATCTTGAGCATGGAATGTGTGATTCGGTCTATGGGTAGACCGAATTGGCCTTGTCGAATTGAAGATGGCTCCTGCTTGGCTTCCTTGTTTTGAGGCAATTCGATCTATGCACTCTATTCGGTCTAGACCGAATTGCATAATATCGAACTCCTTCTCTTCTTTTCTGCTCAGGGTCTTCTTCTTTCCAAAGTGCAATTCGGTCTAGGGGTCAATTCGGTGTAGACCGAATTGCAACAGACCGAATTGGTTGCTCTTTCCTTCTTCAACACTTCTCTTTTTCTTCTTCTCTTCAGCAATTCGGTCTAATAAGCAATTCGGTTTAGGTCGAATTGCGTATAGACTTAATTGATCTTCAACACTTAACCAAAATTTCAATTGATGGGATTTTCATTCTTTTTCCCATCTTTTGATTTTTGTGGGCTATTTTATTCTTTTGCCCATCTTTTCATTCCTTTTTCTTTTCTTTTTCCTTTTTTCATGTTTTTGGGATTTTTCTAACACAAATGCAATTAAAATTGCATATTTTTGTGTCTTTCCTTACCAGCTTATTATTCTTACAAACTTGCATCAATCTGTCGAATTCAACTGCTTTCTCATTAAAATAAGATGGGAATACGATCAAAATGTCCGTCTCAGACACGAAAATGGATTGGAAATAATGGACAATTTTGGCCTTTATCAGTTGACTACGTTCAACCTTCCTTGGTTGGGTCTGCCCTGGTTTTATAGAGCTCTATTGTTTACTCCTGGATTCATTGGGAAAGTTGGACGTTGTCCTTGATTTCCTTGTTGGTTTTGAGGCCTTCGCATTTCTGGGCAATAATCCTCTTTTCGCAAGTCAGGCCGAAGTCTGTTAGGATCAAGTCTCAGGCGACAGTTTCTAGCCCTGTGACCTGTCATGCCACAACGGTAACATTCTTCGCCTTGTGGACATTGGCGAGTTGGATGCCTCTGGCTGCACCGATTACACGGAGTGGGTACCGGCTCCCTATACTGGTTGGGATAGGGGAACCTACTCCTGTTGTTCTGCTGGAAATCTCCCCTTTGCCTGTTATCTTTGATTTCCTCAAATTTTCGCTTTCCTTTATTCTGAGGGACTTGTCTTGAGCTTTCTCCTTTGTGTTCTGATCCTTCGACTTTTTCAACGGTGATAGCTCGATCGTAAGCTTTTTGTAAACTTGTAAATCGTTTCCCACCAAATGCCTTTCGAATGTACTTGTTCAGTCCAAGCACAAACTTCTGGGCCTTAGTCTGATCTGTTGCTACCAAGTCTGGAGCAAATCTCAAACGTTCAGTAAACTTAGCATAGTATTCTTGCACAGATCGACTACCCTGTTGAAGAGTAACAAATTCTTCGTATTTAGAATTTTTAAGACTGAGTGGATAAAATCTTTCTCTCAGACTCTTTTGAAATTCTTCCCAAGTAATCTGGCGATCTTCTTATGACCTCCACCAAGTATTTGCTATTCCGGTCAGGAAGAAAGTAGCTACTCCCACCTTACGCTCTTCGGGGCATTCTACTGCCTCGAGTAGCTTTTCGAGTGATTCAATCCACCCTTCTAATTTGGCTGGGTCCTCTTGTCCGTTATATCGAGGAGGTTGAAACTTATTAACCGCCTCGATATAATCCCCTTGTGTTTCTGTATGATGTTCTCCTCCTTCAACTTGCTTCTGAACAACTGCTCCGAGAGTGAGCAATAGTTGTTCTATCTATTGTTGGCGGTTGTTGTTATCGGCCATGTTGGTTTTATGTTAGTTCCTAGGAAACATCAGTCAGTTAATCAGTTAGTTGTTTTCATTAGTCGAGATAAACAAATAATACTAGTTTTCTTTTATAAATAACAAGAGTACATTTCAAAACTACCAGTCAAATATTTCTAACTTGCCGAGACTGGTATACAAGTACAAATTAAGCTAATATATTATTTTTGGACGTGTCCTCTCTAATCTTGAACGTTCTTCGTGTGACAATCCTTGTACTTATGCCCTTTCCTTCCACAACGGAAGCACTCTCTTTTGTCGGGGCAACGCCAAGTTAGGTGTGGCCTTCCACATTCATGACAAGGTGGCGGCACGGGGAATCCTACGGGATTGCATTCTGCATTTCTCAAGCGTATCTCTAGCTCAGTAGTCCGCCCTCCATAGTATGAGAGCATGGCTTTCAGATCTTTTATTTCTTGGTCTCTACGAAGAATTTCTTCCTGATTCCAGGATATAAAATCCTTTTCTAGTAACAGTTCACTCTTAAGGCTTCTAATCTCAGCTTCCATCTGATCTTTCTTGTCTAGCATTTCGTTTACTTCCCAATTGTTCATCTGCAAGGGACTGTTTAGTACATATGACAAATACTAGTAATAATTCTTTTAATTTTTTTTTTATATTTTTTTTTAAAAAATACTTATGCAAATAAAAGATAGATTATATTTCTTTAATAAAAGATACACACCAAAATCGTCGACATTTTCATTAACTAGCCGAAGTCGACATATATTAACACAAGTTTGAAGATTTATACATACAAAATAGTCTAATATATTAGTGAGTTTCTAAGATATCTAATATTTCCGAGCTGTTACAATCTTGGTGTGGCATTCCCTAGCGACATGCCCAACCTTTCCGCATCAAAAACACTCCCCAGGTTCAGGGCATCGCCAAATGAGATGTTGTTGGCCGCATTCTCCGCATCGTGGTGGAAGAAGCTTTCCAGGAAATCCTTTACGAATCAATCCCTCATTCTTTCCTCGTAAAGAACTAATCATCTCCTCATGTTTGACAGCCAGGCTTTCTAGGTATAAAACTCTATCCTTCAGCCTCTGTATTTCCTCTTCTTTTTGTATTACCTCTTCTTGGGCTCCTTTCGCAAAATATTGTTCTAGAATTATAGTTTCCCTTAACTTCCTTATCTCAGATTGCATCTGAGATTTTTCGTCAAATGTTCTGGTTCCTGAACCACTCATCTGCATATAGGACTCAAATAAGATATTTGATTAAAATATAAATAACTTTTAAAATATAATAGTTATATATTTAACTGTTAAATAAAAATAAAAAGGGCATTCCGTAAAAACTTAGTTATTAATGAACATCTACTCATTTCTACAGAATATTTGTATAAAAAAATACGACTAGTGCACCTTTTGCATCTTATAAAACTCACCACATTTTATTTCTAACAATTCAAGTAAAAATTTCTTAAACCGAGTACACTATCAGAAGACTCAAACCATTATTATCTTTTTTTTTATACTTGGGAAATACTATACTTAAATGATATAATCTATATATATATATATAAAATATTATTATTATTAATTATCTATATATATATTTTTTTTAATAAAATAAATTTCTTAAATCAAGTATACTTTCAAAAGACTCAAACCATCTTTATAACTTTTGAAATCATAATCGTATTAACTGGATACTTTTATTTCAATACCAGATGATATAATCTCCTTTTTTTTTAAACAACTGTGAAATAAAATAGAACTTATATCAAATAAGCCGAGAAAATTTCATTTTACTTTTATATAAACTTGGATACAACGGTTCAAAATTTCCAAGTTAAAATAGATACACACATATAAAGTGTTTAGTCTATACTATACTAGACTATTCTATACTAGACTATACTAGATTATACTAGACTATACTATATAGCATCTAGTCTAAGGTGAACTTCACATCATGGACTGGCTGGGTGATATTCCGGAGAGCGGCTACGTTCACGGACTAGACTTGTCCTTTCTTCCTCCTCTTGGTCTTCGGAATCTTCAATGCGCTGAGGACGGGATGAGGATCCTGGGTCACTCCTACGAGCAACTGCCCTGCGGCCTCTCCAGTACAGCTGGTCGGCTTGTCTACGTATGATTCTTTTCTGTCGCTCTATAGTTGCTAAATTACGGCTATTCTCCTCTTGACTATCTTTCAGTTCCTCCTTCACCTCCTCCAACTCCTCCTTTACGTCCACCAATTCTTCCGTTTTCTCCGTGTAAAGGGCGTCGAACTCATCCCGTTGCTCTTCGGCTGAAACTCTCATCTCGTGTTCTTCATTATATTTGTTTTCACTTTCCGCCTCCTCTTCTAGATGTTTTGTAAGTTCCGTAATTAATAAGTCTTTTAAATGTTCAGCTCGAGTATGCTCCCGTTCACATGTTCTTACTAGCTCACGGACTAGGTCCGGGACTACTTCCATCATTCTAGCGTTAAAATTATTTCCGGCCATCTAATCAAACAACATTATCATAAGTATAATTCAATTATTAAGCATAAATAACAATAAGGGTTGTGCCTAATGCAAGTGCATCGTGTCCCATCCCGAAATTTTTCTTAAGTAAAAACATATATATATATATATATATATATATTTTGAAAATTTTCTTATGAAACTTTAACTCCAAAAATTTATTTTGACTTTAAAGAAATTTTGACACAAAAACATTTTGACTCACGCTCTGATACCAACTTGTAACACCCCCATTTTCCTATCTTAAAAATCACAGCGGAAGTTACCAATAGGAAAGCGGGTTTGTTACCGCCACACTTCCAATTAGGCTCGCCTTGGCCTTGCCTCGGCCAACTTAATTAAAAGTGCTAAGGCTATTTAAAATAGTTACAAACATTTAAAAACTATTAACTAAATTTCAAAATATATTTAATTTAGCAAAATATCAGAGTTTAAAATTACAATAACTGCGACCAACTATTAAAACGACAACCTTACTACAAGTAAAATATTATTTAAAATAACCACTTGTAAAACGATACTGACTCCCCTGCCCGTGCCCGTGATGTTAATGAGCTTCACAAATGTCAAATCCTGAAAAAGTGAGTAAGTAACATTTATCAGCACACCGGCTGAGTAAATAAATTTTTATTCCTTGGACAAAAATAATTAACTACGACTCAACAGTAAATGGCATGTCAAAACAGTTGCAATAATTCAATCCACATGTAGCTCGACTATGATGCCTACACCCGGGGTATCTCATAGGACCTAGCATGCCCTCATAATGACCGAAGTCAAAATATGAGTACACAAGGATGGCCCTACCTTGAGATCTAGAAAATGACTGTGAGACCCTTGGTCAAACACAATCCTGTTCATGGGAATCCCTTGGATAATCCACAACATATCTCACGAAGATATCCACCTCTGGGGTATATTTCGCATAATAACAATTCAATAATTCACATGCCACACACTGAAATTTCACTTTTCACATGCATGGCCTAGCCCCAAAATTAATTTAAACACATAATTGGGCAATACCTCTGCATAAATAAATTGCATTAATAAACCCTAACATTATTAAAAGACGAAGGTATTTAGACATGCAAAAATTTAATCCTACGACAAAAGCTCGTAGAATAAAAATTTACTTACAATTTCTTCCGAAGATAGCTACCGCACTAAGATTGAAAATACCACTGCTTATACTTTCTACTACTGGGAGTACCACAGCTTACTAAAACTCTTCTAGCACTGGCAATGGGGCGTTATTTAAGAGGGATGGAGAATTTGGAATGAAGAATTGGAAGTGGCCTCGTACGTATTTATAGGAATGGAAGCTAGTAGCTTAGAAATCCCACTCTGCATGCATGGAAGACACGTTCCATGGTCACTTCATCAGTCACCAAGTCTATTGTGAATCAAGTCAGCAAGCCTACCACTCTAGGAGACACTCATCACTTCCACAATTTCACACGCCAGTAACTTGCATCCATTCCATTTTATATTGTAGCTAATCCATTCGGGAAGTTTAGTATACTTAACTGCTTTATTTGGCTATATATTATGTAGTGAGAAAAATCAAATTGGTATAACCCCCAACCTGTACCCTTCACTTGATCAAAAATGAATCATACTAGAATAATTACCGTATGCACTTGATTAATTAAATTTTGTTGATGAAATCTTTATACTTAAATAGTTATAGAAAAATTTCAATCCATACGTTTAATGAGCCCACTACACCAATAATGAACTATGTAATAACTTCCTACTAATATTTTCCAAAGCCTTCCCTGTAATCAACTCCCATTTATTTATTTATTATAATTTATTACTAAGCTATTATAATTTATTTAGATATCATTAGTGTTAATTAAAACCATAGTGATGCATTATGAGTGGAAATCTTATTACCACTAGATTATTGGTGAATTTTAAATAAAATGAATTAACTACACTTAGTATAAAAATTGTTAGAAATTAGTATTATCTTTATTTGATAAGATATATATATATATATATTTTTCCTTGAAGAATATACTTCTCAAATCAACTAAATTATTTGGAAAATAATTCATTCCTCTCAAATCAATCTCTATCTTGGGAAAATATTTATTTATTTCTCAATTCAATTTATTTTCTTAAGAAATAATACTAAATTACTTCTTTCAAAATATTATCAACATAGCTAAATTTTAGGGTGTTACACCAAGGCTTAATGACTGTGTGTAATTCTTCCGCTGGTACGCTTTGAATTGGGCCATGCTTTTGGCAAGCCTCACAACCGCGAGTATACGTGATACAGTCCTCCATGATGGTTGGCCAGAAATATCCATGACGGTGAATGCTCCACCTCATGCTAGGCCCTGCCCGATGAGAGCTGCATATCCCCTCATGGACTTCTCCCATTCGCCGTTGACAAGCACGTACCGCAAAGCTTTTACCTTTAGCGAGTTATCTCCCCCAGATGACGGGTTCTCGAGGTACTGTATGATCTCGGTTCTCCAATCATCATTCAGATTTTGAGGTTGGACTACTTGTTGATCCTTAGGCTCACTTGTGATGGCGGCAATGTGTGGTGCCCCCCTAGGGCGACAAGCCTGCCAGCCTGAAGCAAGTTGGGCGGCCTCGTTGGCCTCTTGATTTTGGCTTCTAGGCACATGTGTGATGGTAGCGTCCGAAAACTTGCCCAGTAATTCTAGTGTTGTCTCATAGCACTTAATCAATCTGGGACTCTTGCATTCATATTCTCCCATTAGCTGCTTCAAGATGACTTGGGAGTCTCCAAAAATTGTAATGGATTTTGCACCCTTCAGTAATGCAGTCTCGAGGCCAAATATCAAAGCCTCGTATTCCGCTTGATTGTTGGTGGTGCCCTGCTCTAACTCCCGAGCAAGCTTCCAATGTTCCCCAAGGGGACTAGTGATCGTGATGCCGGCTCCCGAGCCGCTGCTTGCACAAGATCCATCAAAGGTTAGTTCCCAAGGTTCGAATCCCATAAAGGACGCTTCTTTGGGATCCTCTGGCAAAACCAACGAAGGGTGTTGAGCTAAAAAGTCAGCTAAAACTTGTCCCTTGACTGCCTTTTGGGGAACATGTACAAGGGTAAAGGGGCTGATTTTTATTGCCCATTTAGCTTGTCGGCCTTTCAATGCCGGCTTGTGCAAAAGTGTCTTCACCAAGTCAAAGGGAGCTACTACATGAACTGTTCTTGGCAGTATGTAGTGTTCCAACTTGTTACAGGAGTACACTAGGGCGTAGCACAACTTTTCTAATGTGGTATATCTTACCTCTGGCCCTTGCAAAGTCTTGCTGGGGTAATAGATAGCTCTCTCCTTGCCACCTTCATCGTCCTGCAAGCAAGCAGCCGATAGACTCCTCGGCGGCCGATACATTTAGTTTCAAAGGTATTCCAGGTCTTGGCGGCACTAATACTGGAGGATTGACCAATGTTTTTTTTATTTCTTTAAAGGCTGCTTGATGCTCAGTCGTCCATACGAACTTCTCGTTCTTTCTTCCGTTAAGTAAGGTAGTGAACGCTTTCATCTTGCCTGCAGCATTGGCAATGAATCTCCTTAGGAAATTGATTTTGCCCATCAATGATTGCAGTTCTTTGAGATTGGTTGGTGCACGAGCCTCCAAGATGGCCTTAGCTTTATTCTGGTCTACCTCAATGCCCCTCTCATGCACCAGGAAACCTAAGAAGTTCCCTGCCGCCACTCCAAAGGCACACTTAGCTGGATTAATTTTCAATCCATGCTACCTCATTCGAATGAAGGCACCTTCAAGGTGAGCCAAGTGTTGGCCAAATTCACATGATTTTACCACTATGTCATCAATGTACACTTCAAGTGTATGACCGATTAAATCATGAAAAATCATGTTCATGGCTCTTTGGTATGTTGCCCCAGCATTTTTCAATCCAAAGGGCATGACTACCCATTCAAAAATGCCGACTGGCCCCGGGCAACGAAAAGCTGTTTTATGTACATCATTTTCAGAAATGAAGATTTGGTTGTATCCAGAATAACCATCCATTAAAGATAAAAACTTGTGGCCGGCGGCCGCATCAACAAGCATATCGACCATAGGCATTACATATTCATCCTTGGACGTTACCAAGTTTAAGTTCCTAAAGTCTATACAGACTCTCAATTGACCATTCTTCTTTACAACAGGTACAATATTTGCAAGCCATTCTACATAACGACAAGATCTAATGTAACCTGCTTTAAGAAGATTCTCAATCTCGGCCTTTATTTTTGGGATGGTGTCTGGATCGAACCGTCTTGGCGGCTGCTTATGCGGTCTGAACTCTGGATGAGTTGGCAACTTGTGTTCCACTAGCTCCCTTGATAGTCCTGGCATGTCTGTGCACTGCCATGCAAAGCAATCTTTATACTTATGAATCAGCTTCACTAGATGGTGCCGCTCCTCCTCAGGCAATGATGCACTTATCTTGGTCAGCTTTGGCTCCACATCTGTCCCGAGGTTGATGTCTACAAGTGGTTCCTTGGCTTCCGGACTAGGCAACGTCCGCTTCACAGGAGATGGCCACTCAGATGGCCGAATGTCAGTTGGGTTTTTGGACTTGATTTCGGCACCCATCATTATTTCAGTGTTGGCGAGCCGCTGCAACAAGTCTTTATAAATGTCATAGCTGCTCATCATGAAGAGCTTGATGCTTCATGTCGGCTATCTGCAGGATGTAACTTGAAGCCGCTTGTTGTGAAGTCAATGGATTCCAGATCCATGTCCATACCAATAAAAGCTGATGCAGGTTGGATGTCTTTGAGGTAGAAGATCGCCTCATCATTGTTGGCGTCCGGTCCTGCAAAGGGTTGAGGATCCGCCTCCACCAATTCTATCTGGTCACCATCCCAAATTAGCAACTGCTGGTGGAGGGTGGATGGCACACACTGCGCCATGTGAATCCAGTCGCGCCCTAACAAGGCCGAGTAACACGTCTTAGATTTCACCACAAAGAAGGCCACCTTGATGGTCTTGGATGCAATAGTGACGTCCGCCGTTATAAATCCGGCAGGTTGAGTTGCTTCCCCTACGAAGCTGCACATTCTAACCCTTGTGGGGATCAGATCTTTCTCACTCTTCCCAATCTTCCTTAGAGTTGACATCGGCATCACATTGGCTGCCGCCCCATTATCGACAAATACCCTGCTTAAGGGACGCCCATCAATATGAGCCTTGACATACAAGGGTTTCAGTTGTCTTGTCTGGGTCACCTCAGGTTTGGCAAACTGTGCCAAAGCCAAATTCGAATCATCATGCTGGCCAACAAGTTCTTGAGTGGGAGGCAGGTCTCTGTTTGGATGGGACAACTCCGCTATCATCTCATCCATCTCTTCAATGAGCCTGGTGAATGATGGCTCATCTTCATCCCATATCTCTGATTCAGCATCACTTAACTATTCATCAGCCGCCAATCCAATGACCCGCATAGGCACAGAGGGGTCATTCGGCCCTTCTTCTTTCCTATCGTCTGCTTCTTTAAGTTCTTTGTCCAATTTTTTCCAGAAAGCCTCATCTTCAAGATCCATGCCGTCTAATTCAACATGATACTCCTCATCAATATTGAGGTTCACATCACCCCACACACCATCTTCATACCCTTCGTCAATAGTGAGGTTTACATCACCATATCCATCTCCGTCAATATTCATATCATCCATCGTGCCACATTCATCAGTCATGATGCCTAGGGCACTAATCCCAACTCTAGGTTTATCGAGATTGGCCTCCACAGCAACCTCCACCTATGTAGGTGTAATAGCACCAAAATTCACTTGTGGTGCCTCATTGGTCGCTTGAGGTGCTTCACTAGTTGATTTCGTTTCAAATTGTATCTCTGACTTCTTCTGGGTTTCTACAGTCTTGCAGTAAGCCGTGAATCCTTCAAAACTATGTGGCTCACTTCCAAGTTCACCGGCTTCATGGGCCGCCAAATATGCCATGTATTTCATAAGCACACTAGCCATAGCCATGTTTGAAGGAGTCATGTCCATTTTGTCCAGCTTCTCAATGAACTTCTGTCCCACAGACTTAACCTTGCTTCCTTCTTCACCAGATTCGGTTGTGGCGACTGCTTTTCCTTTGTCATTAGAAACTGATGATGAAATGTTAGTCTGAGGAAGTTCAGCTTTGGTTACCTTAGGCCTTAGTGATGGCGGCTGAGGCTTTCGTTCTGCCCATTGCAGCCTTTCTCGCACTGGCCTCATAGTAGTAGAAGGTGATGGTGGTTGTAACCTTTCCCTCACTGGCCTCCTGGTGGAGGAAAGCGGCGGCTGCAGCCTCTCCCGTATTGGTTTCCTAGCAGAAGGTGATGGCGGCCGAGGTGGTCTTCTTGAGGCCTCATGCAACCTTTCTTTACGAGGTGGTATGGGTAAGTCAGGTTCCCTTGCCACCGACCTCGACTTCGTACTTTGTGCCTTCTCGTGAAGGGGTCTCCGCTGCTGGGATGTCTCTCTTCTAAAATAAGTTGGTTGTACTGGCTTCCGAAGCCTGGAAGACTCCAACTTATGGATTTGTGCCTCCCACTACCGCATTTCCTCAGCATACCGTCTTTGAGCCCGCCTAAACTGACTCCTAGTCATGGGTGGCGGCTCCTTTTGAGCGGCTTTGTTCTGAGCCCTATTCTTCATCCACCTTTCAGTCTCAACTGGATGTTCTGGACGCCTCATCAAGGTTGGAACCTCCTGTACACCATGCCTATAATCACGAGTAATAGGTTGGTGTCTCCCATTTTCATGGATCTCTACCGCCTGCTTAGGGATCTCAACCCTCAAAGGAGGGTTCTGCTTCTTGTGGTGCTCTCTATCTTCAGCCTCGAAGACCTTCTTGAAGTCCTCTTTCGACATGTTCTTAAATCTTGGTTGTTTACTGCACAACTCTTTTCTTTCATGATCGGACTCATCAGATAACAAGTCCACATCCTCTTCATCGATTTCAATGTGTTCCTTTCCTCTATCAGTCCGGCTACTGGAGCTGCCATCTTCTGGATTTGGGATGAGTCCAGAAACACCAATTGGAAGCTGAGGGAATGGATCTAAATCCACCTTCATACCTGCAATTTTCAAACGACCCTCTTTTATTTTGTTCTGTATGGCAGTTCTAAAACTCCTGCATTTAGTAATGCTATGAGTATACGAATTATGCCACTTACAAAATGCTCGGCCTCGAATTTCCTCGGCCGCTGGTAATTTTTGCCCCTCAGGCAACTTGATCACACCGTCTTTGAGTAGGGCATCGAACACTTGGTCCACTTTGCCCATGTCAAAGAGGTCTTCTTCAGGCTTATACTTAGCCTCTCTTTGTTTTGGCGGCTTGAGAGCCGCACACGTATGCAGTTTGGCTGTGTGCACTAGTTCTGCAACAGCCACTTCCACAGCCTCGTCCTCCTCATCACTGAGTCTCACCTCCTCGAAGTGGACTCGACGCGTAGGACGCCTCTCTTCCTGTTCTCCCAGGAATTTTTCCACGCGGGCCGCTCTCTCGGCCAGCTGGGCAAGGTCAGTTGCATCCTGCACAATTAAATGTTCTTTTAATCTCGGTAACATGTTAGCCACTGCTATATTGGCTATTTCTTTATCAGGTATTGCCATAGTACATCGATCTTTAAGGCGCTGCAATCTATTAATAAAAGAACTTGCCGCCTCATCGGTAAATTGTTTGGCGTTAGTGAGATCTGCAAGACTAACCTGTGACAGGGGTGTATAGAATCTGTCGTGAAATGCCCTCTCGAGATCGGCCCAATTTTGAATTGAATTCGGCCGCAAGGATGCAAACCAGGCAAATGCAGGTCCAGTCAAAGATGGCTGAACAATCTTAACTTCAGCCAATCGTTGGCTGCAGCTTCCCACATTGAGCAGTAAACCTGCCCACATGTTCTACTGTTGATTTGCCGTCGTCTCCCGAGAACGTGGTGAACTCGGGCATTTTGAAGCATATAGGATAAGACTGCATAGTGTCTACCCAATCCGGGTATGGTTTCCTATACGTGGGCCGTTCCATCGGCCTTAATTGAATTTCGAAGTGTTGTTGCATCATATCGGTCAACAATTCGGGTGACACTGCTGGTGCCTGTGTAGGAGGCATGGCGGTTTGAGGATATATGGCGGCCGACAGAGGGTTGGCGGCCGGATGAGCCACGGTGGCCTGAGGCGTGTTGGCGGCCGGAGGCAAGTTGGCGGCCAAATGAGTCATGGCGGCCGAGTATGGGTTGGCGGCCTGAGGCATGGCGGTTGGAGGCATGTTGGCGGCTGGAGGAATGTTGCCTGGACGCATGTTGGCGGCCTGAGGCATGTTGGCGGTCTGATGTTGCATGTGTCCTCCTCCCGCACCTAGAATAGGGATGGCGGCCGGTGGGATGGGAGCCGCCACTCCAAATGGCTGTGCCGTCGCCTGGCGTGGTGTCATGCCTGGAATGGTTGGTATAGCGCTAGACGCCATCAAGTATCCCGAAGAAGGAGCATACCACATGGTGGGCGCCGCATAACAATAGTTCGACCCGTTAGATGCCGTAGTAACGAAAGTATGAGTAGAAGGAAATGGAGCAGACTCGCCAGTCCTCCAAACTCTGAGAGTGGCGGCTGGCCAAAGGCAATCCCCCAAGTCCTCTGCGGGCCGCTATACAACCCTGGGATGCTTGGTGGCACATTCGTGCCATTCGTTGAAATGGAGCCCTCTTGCGAAGTTCGCAGGGATCCACATATTTTATCAGTCTGATCGGCCATAGCAGGCCGCAATACGTCCATAAGATGCCTGGTAAGTAAAGGCATGAATTCGGCCATCGATTCGGTCATTGATAGCCGCATTTGTTCCGAAAGGGTGGGGACTTGCATTATCCCTTGCGGTGGTTGAGAGGTAGCCGCCGCATTATCGGCGTTCTCAGATGGTGTTCTTACTGGAGTTTCATCATGCAGCGACATCTCTTCAAATTTTTGTGTTAAGTCCCTTACTACTCGTCCAGATCTAAGTAGCATACACTCCTAAGCGGATATGGTTTCAATCTCGTGTCCCACTGGGCGTGCCAATTTGTTAACCAAGAATTTTTATTCAATATGGTTTGAAGATGGTTACAAGGATTGAGGAGAATTACAGAAAAAACTTAAGAAAGCTGTAAAGGGAATGAAAATTGCAGAATTGAAGAACACTGAAAAATAACTTGCAGAAAGAAAATGACAGGAAGTAAAGATATGAAAAGTACGATTTCCTCTGGGGAGTTGTGTGTAGATCCCTGCTCCCATGTCTCCTTCAGCCTTTTATAGGGGAATGGGGTGATGCCTGGCTTCAACAGGCGTCTTAAAAACTCTGGATTCTCCTCCCTTGATGGTGCGCTGCATTGATATTGGGATCCTCTTCCTCTTTGACTACAGCTCTTCTGATTGTGAAACCGTTCCCTTTTCCACCATCCACTCCAAGGTTGCAGCTTCTCAAGTCTCAATGTCGTGATTCTCTCCACAATCTTTAATGTTGCCTCTCACCATGGTTCATCATCCGGATAGACCTATGGATTGGATGACGGCTTCTCACCCATGTCCTTATCCGGATAACTCTTGAATTGGACCGGGCCTCGAAAGATGGATTGGGTTGAATTTACTGGGCCAAATAAATTAACTTATTGGGCCTAGAATTTTGATGTAAACACAGAAGAATCCGGTTTGGCAAATTCTGAAATAAATTACTACATATCTGTGTTGGTCAGGTAAAATGTTGAATTTCTGGGCGATATGATTCAAGAGAGAAAGATTGTGGCAATATGGTATGTGGGGTTTCTTGATTTGATCCGCAGAGAAGCGAAGTGGGGGTTCCTGCCTATCTGGTATGCGGTATCTATTTTTTCTGACCGTCTTTTGTTCTTCATTTAACATGTTTTATCACATCCTTGTACTATAAGAGATCACCTGTGTTTTTGCTCATACTCGAGGTACCCAAATAAACTTGCTATTGACACTACTCAAATTTCAGAAACAACAAAAGAAGGATTTTGACTTTGTTGAGAACCGCAATAAACTTGCTATTGACAGCTGCATTATGTGCTAAATGGAGTGGACACCAAAAAAGAATGAATTGAGAGTGAAGCATTAGTTAGGCCAGGTTTCAGTTTTGGTCAGGCCCAACAAGGGATAACCCCCAACCCCAACAACGCCTGCTATAAAAACATGTACTTGTGGACTTGCATTGTAGTCTTCAAGTTCAAACATGAAACATGGTCTTGTTTAGACTTTAGATTTACAATGGTCTTGCTTGTCAATCCATTAGGACTTGGATTGGGAGGAGTAGTAACTAAAATTCTTATTTAGAAAAATGTGTGTTGGGAGGGTGAAGTTAGTGGGGGGATTCACAGCCTCACCAATCACCAATCACCAATCACCAAACACAATATTGTGTGGCCCTGAAAGAGATAAGCCTCCTCCTCTTTCCAAGCGCCAAAGATACTACTCTCGTTTCATCTTCAATCTCTACTCACACTCTCTCTCTCTCTCTCTTGCAGGCCACAGAATCATCCATCGTCTTCTTCCTCATAGGCATTGCTGCTGCCTCTCTGCAACTAAGCCATGGCTAACATGATCATGGCCTCCAAAGCTGCTTTCATTACCTCCTCCTCTTTACCCCCTCCTTCTTCAACCCCCAAACCTCTCCTTCCCCAACCCAAACCCCTCTCCTTCTCCCTCTCCCTACCCAAAAACCTACCCCTCCCAAAACTCCCTTCCCTCCTCTCCGCCGCCACCGCCGCCATTTCCCTCACCCACGCCGCCCCTTCCCTCGCCGTCGAAATCGAAAAGGCCGCCCTTTTCGACTTCAACCTCACCCTCCCCATCATCGCTCTGGAATTCCTTTTCCTCATGTTCGCCCTCGACAAGGTCTACTACACCCCTCTCGGCAAATTCATGGACGAGCGCGACGCCGCCATCCGGGAAAAGCTCAACAGCGTCAAGGACACCTCCGAGGAGGTCAAGCAGCTCGAGGAACAGGCCAATGCCGTCCTGCGCGCCGCCAGGGCTGAGATCTCTGCGGCACTCAATAAGATGAAGAAGGAGACGCAGATCGAGGTGGAGCAGAAGATCGCTGAGGGGAGGAAGAAGGTGGAGGCGGAGCTGCAGGAGGCTCTCCTCTCCTTGGAGAAGCAGAAGGACGATACTATCAAATCCCTCGATTCCCAAATCGCTGCCCTTAGCGATGAGATTGTTAAGAAGGTCCTCCCTGTTCCTTGAAACCCCAACATCAAAAAAAAAAAAAAAAAATCCAATCTTGATTTAAATCATCTGTCCCTTTGAGCTTTCATTTTTATCTCTATGATTGTTCTGTTTGTAGTTTCTGTATAAAATTACTGGATTATAGAACACGAATCTATCTCTTCAATTTTTGTGGCTGCTGTTGTCTTAATTGAACTGTTACACTGAGAGAGCAAATCACTTGTAGATGCAAAAATATTTCTCAACTTGTGGATGCATGCTGACTTTAACAAGTAAAAAAATGTTTGGGAATCTGACATTTTCCAGACTTATTATTTCAATTTGGGGGACTATTCGTTCCAGGTAGACAAAATGCAAAACAATTGAATCTAATTACCTAACCATATGAGAATTGTTGGGAGAATATCTTACTTAGTGAAATAATTACTAGTATACACCCTCTTTTATGTTTTTCAGCCCCCCCTTCAGTATGTAAAACAACAGTAGAGTAGGAATTGTTTTGAAGATAGGGCTGTAATTATCAAGGAGGTAACGAAATCAACTAATCAAGAAATGTAAGACTAGTACAGAAGTACTATATTCTAAGAAAGATTCGAAAACAGGCAGGCAGGCATTGCCAAATTGGCTACCACCCGCAGTTCCACTCCACCTATTCTCATCTGTTTGTTTAAAACCAAAATTCGTAGTATCTACTTACATTTGTTCTCTTCCTTACATAAGTATTTCATATTACTACTATATTGCAGTACTTTAAATTACGTAGTAGTAGTATTTGATAACTGAAAGATAACTCTTTGTTGTTGTTTCATTTGAATGTAGCGTGTAAATGCCATTGCTGTTTTATTACGTTAGAAAAGGGCTGAACAGACTTGATTTATGTGTACAAATCCACATTCAGTCCCACCAATGGAATCCAAATTTAATGTACTTATATTTTAAATCCAAATGCCTCCGTCAAAGAAGGCCTAATTAAATAGTAGTAGTATCTCTGTATTCAACAAATTCTAATTCCCCTGATGAATCATTCTGTTTCTGTGAGCCACGCCTACAATGGCGGCTTCCAACAACTCCAAAGTCAGCCGGCGAGATCAATCGACCCACCCGATGGAGTGAAAACTGACACTGCTGCCTGCAAGTTATTGCAGACACATTGTCTGATCAGTTTCTGTAGTATTTGTTGCTAAATCAATAATTTATTTATGGTGTTACTCTATAATGAAGGGGTATATATTATGTTTCCCTGGACATTTTTTATACCTTTAGATGGATACTATTAGGCTGGCCAGCCATAAATCATAATTGGCCTTTGAACACTTGGAAGAAAACAAGTGGCATTTAAGTTTCAGATTGCTAACTATGCAGATGCAGTGTACTATGCATTTCCTGGACAAGGTGTCGTGGTGTGGTGTGGTGTGGTGTTAGCAACCTACTAGTTTTCTGTCTGTCCTAGGGGTGGGTGGGTTTCCTCAAGATAAGATTACAATTAACGCAGCAGGAGGCGTGCAGGTCAAGAAGGACCAGCTGGGCTGGCTGGGGAATGCTAGTATTTTCTTTATCCAGAAAAAAAAAAGAAACACAAGTTTTTCAAGCTTAGAGATTTTGAATGCGACACCAGAAATTAAACAATGCAACCTTTCAAATGTCATACTATCTTTTTATAATTTGCATGCCTACAACTTTTGAGGTATTGAAAATGCCATTATATTGTTTTTTGGGGGGTGGGGGTAGAATAGCAGAGAGGGGTACCCGAAAAACATCAAAAGCACAAAGAGTGAGACAACCAAAGAGAGGAATTATTACTCCTTTGGGCATCTGTAGAATACATATAATACATATTCCAACCTCACACTAAACGCACTTATAAAGTGTCCTTTAATGAGACTGCCTTTTCTTTTTTGAAAGGGAAATCAAGTTCCAAAGTAAAGTAGTACTTCGAAAGGTAAAAGGAAGGAGTGATCAGAATCTAGTCAAAAGGGTAGCTAGCTAGTTTGGTGCAGCAGCAGAGCAGATATATACATACAGTACTGTACATCCAAGGAAATTAAAGCAGTGGTTTCAAGGCAAAGACAGAGTCTTTAATTTCCCCAATTTAGACGGTAATAAACCCTTTAGCTCATGCCATCAATCACATTTATAGGAGTATCTATCAATATTTATACTATTGGAATGTCTACATAAGTACCATAGTTGTTAATATCCCGATCTCGGATTTTAGAATCTTACGATTTTACGATCAGACCTTTTTAAAATGATCTCGATCCTTGTAGGATCTTAAAATTAGTATCTCGATCCTTATCGTAGAATGTTACGATCTTATGGTCATACTGCCTTAAACGCTTCTACGATCTTACGATCATACCATCTTAACTGCATAAATTTTTTGTAGTATTTTATGATTTGATATCAAAATAACTTCTTTTCTTGAATTTTAAACTTATGGACTTGTACTCTTTATATATAATGTGTATTGTGATGTTTTTATACTGTATTGTATTAATTAACTTGCAAGATTTATAAATACACGAAATAATGCATTTACTTGTTAGTATGCATAATTGAGTTTATCTATCAACAAAAAAGCTAAAGAAAGAGGAGAAGTTAGTTTTTCCTCTCTCTAGGAATGGTGCTCTATGCGAATCCTTTTCCCCCACTTCACGCTGCTTCTTCCTCTTCGCTACCATCAGAGCCTCAGGATCCTGCTGGATCTCCCTCCCACCAAAGCGTTTTCAACTTTGCGAGTGTGGCTCACACCTTTGCCAATGGTTCTAAACCTTCCTTCAGGGACAAGGTTCTTGAAGGACAGAATGCCGTGCCCAGCCCCCTCATAGAGGATCCGGCTAACGAAAAATTGATCTCTCTTGACTTCATCGACGGTGACAGGTTAAAACCTCGCATCACAGTGGATCCCAAGCTCCAAGATCGGCTCCGCAAACCCTTTGAGGATGCCCTCATTATCTCGGTGCTTGGAAGAAAGGTAGGGTTTATGGCCTTGAAGGACCATGTGGACAGAATCTGGAAGACACACGATAGATTTCAGATGGTTGAAATGGGTGCTGGATATTTCCTTGTTAAGTTTGACAGGAAGGACGATCGGGAGAGGGTGTTGAAGGAAGGCCCATGGATGTTCTTCGATAGTTACTTGACGGTATGCCCATGGAGACCCAACTTTGTCGCGGATGTAGAAACGCCTAAGAAGACTGTGGTATGGGCTCGTTTCACCGGTCTCAGCTTCGAATATTTTGATGAACTTCTACTCATGAAAATGGCAGCTGCCATTGGCACCCCCCTCCGGGTCGATGCCTTCACCAAGGGTGTCAATAGAGGTAAGTATGCCAGGGTCTGCGTAGAGATTGACTTGAGCTTGCCGGTTGTGTCTGGTGTTCTGCTGGGAGATAGATGGCATAAAGTCTCATAGGAAAGTCTCCATCTTTTGTGCTCTACCTGTCGGAGGTATGGCCATGCAAGCCATATTTGCCCTTTGAAAAAGGACGAAGGCGAACAGGCCACTACTGAGATCGCTGCCCCAAGTCCTGGAGTGCCTAAGGGGATTCTAACAAGGGACAAAATTGCAATTGCAGTGGACAGGGTTGACATTCCCTTAATAGCAAAAAGGGATGAGAAAGTAGTGTCTGAGATGGACACTGACCAGCAGGAGGGTTCAGTTTTTGATAGGGAAGTCAGGGAAGAGTCGGCTTACAGTGAGACTGCAGGAACTTACACTAAAACGGGCGATCACGAGTCCCCTTTGGGAGTTGCCCCTCCCGTTATGTCCCAAGATGTGGTTAAAGTTTCTGTGGACAAGGCCCAACAAGAGATTCCAATCCAGCCTGAGTCAGGGGACGGGATTAAAGTAGTTAGACGCAGGCCCAACAAAGCCAAGGTGGCCCAGGCCCCAACTGAAAAGGCAGGCGGTAAACCATCTCCTACACCCCCCAAGTCTAAGAAAGACCTTCAAGTACAGCCCATTAACACTCATGGGAAAATGGATAGAGGGGGCCGGCCCAAATCCCTCAACTCTCAATAGGGAGAGACCCCCCTACGAACTAAGAGACAAAGGGCTCCCTCCGGTGAGTCCAACGGCAAGGAAAGGAAAACCGAGCCTGTGGCGAAGTGAAAGGAAAATAGGTACCCAGATCTCCCTAGGCAGAAGGCGAGCTCTTACCTGAACAAGGATGTCAATCCTCCTCTGCAGGATGGAGAGCCACGGGAAGATGAAGACAAAATGCAGGCGTAGGCAGTGGCCACCTGCCTGTAAGAATTTCTTAAACCTTTTTATTTATGGATTACAACAAATTCAAAATACTGTCCTGGAATATTGGAGGAGTTACGGCTAATAAAACGAGGAGAATTATTAGGGACTTGGTGGGTCGCTTGGTTCCTGATGTTCTTATTTTGCTAGAACCGCAGTCTCTCTTTAGCAATTCTAGCTTGTTTCTTTTGCAATTGGGTTTTGTCCCGATTTTCATTCAGGAAGTGATTGGAAGGGGAGGGGGTATTTGGCTCTTATTGAATTCCAAATCTATTGCAAGATTCCAGGTTTATAACCTGAGGAATCGTCTGATTACTTTCCAAGTTGATAATGAAGTCTCTAGTTGGCTATGCTCTGGTCTCTACGCGTCTCCGAGATACTCTGAACGCAAGGTGAATTGGTCAGATCTTAGAAATCTAGCTGCAACCATTCAAGGCCCCTGGGTTTTGATTGGGGACTGGAACTAAATCCTCAACTTGGAGGAAGTAAGGGGAGGGTTGTTCAATGGTGCTCAGGCAGATGAACTGGGAGAGGTGATGGCTGAGTGTGGCCTTTTTACCATTAATACTCAAGGCAACCGTTTCACATGGTCTAGGCCCGTTGGCATTTCACAGATGATCTACAAGACACTGGACAGATGTACCAGCAACTTGGATTGGATTACGGATTTTCCCAACGGCTTTGTTCAGGTGCTGGATAAGCAAGGTTCTGATCATTCTCCGCTATTACTTAGATGTGGCCGCCCTCCCAGGCTGACTGGGGTTAAACCTTTCGTTGGGAAGCCTTGTAGGCTGCATCCGATGAATATGCACCGGTGGTGGAAGAGGCTTGGAAGATTCTGGCTAACCCCATAGAACGTCAACTGGAGATGGTCGGAAAGGCTTCTATGGCTTTCAACAGATCCTTTGGGGGAAATTTTAAATGGCGGAAATTCAAAATTCTTAAATGACTGGAGGGGCTTTCCAAAACTCTTGAGAGAATTGATTCTGTCCGTCTTACGATATTGGAATCAGAGCTTCGCAATGAACTGGACTTGATCCTCCGCCAAAAAGAGATTTATTGGCAACAGCGTGCTAGGGACAAATGGATTAAATCGGGTGATAGAAATACAACATATTTTCATGCTAAGGTCAAGGCTAGGAGACACCGTAGTAAGATTCATGGTTTGACCTTACAGGATGGTGTGTGGTGTGATGATGACCAAAATCTAAGTATCCATGCCAGAGAACACTTCTACACACTCTTTCAGGAGAACCCCCTGGTCGAGCCGTTATCTCAGGCCACCCCTCTTCCACTGACCTTGCCGTGCCTCAGGCCCCTTGATTATGGGGATTCTGCCAGCCTTCTTCAGGAGCCCTCTGTCGATGAAGTCAGGGCCACGGTGAATAAGATGAATGGGGACTCGGCTCCAGGCCCAGATGGATTCCCCGGCTTGTTCTATAAGAAGTAGTGGCATATTGTTGGTGATTCGGTCACAAAGTTTGTGCAGAAGGCCTTCAAGGACAGGACGTTCCATGCTGCTCACTCCAAGGCCCACATTTGCTTAATTCCTAAAGTGGCCAGTCCGACTAGTTTCCATCATTTTCGCCCGATCACTTTATGCAACTTCTTGTACAAAGTGCTCACTAAGATATTAGTGGACAGGCTTCATCCAATTCTCCAGGGGTTGATTTCTCACAATCAAGCAGCTTTTTTGCCGGGTAGAGGTCCGGCCGACAACGCCTTAACCCTCCAAGAACTTCTTTCTCACCTGGGGAGTGAGCGGACGAAGCTTCAATGCGCTATTTTGAAAATTGATATCGCTAAGGCTTACGATAATGTCAAGTGGAGTTTCCTAGAATCCTGCCTCCATGAACTACAGTTGCCATCGGGTTTCATTGAGCTAGTCATGCATTGTGTCACTTCTCCATCTTACGCCATTTTGTGGAATGGCCGACCCACTGAGGCCTTTCTTCCAGGTAAAGGTCTTAGGCAAGGAGACCCCATCTCCCCGTACCTCTTTCTTTTGGTTATGGAAAAATTCTCTCAGTTAATACATCAGCAAGTTCTAAACCTGACTTGGAAGCCTATTATGCTGTCGGACGGAGGGAAGGCATATCTCACTTAATATTTGCAGATGACCTCATATTGTGCTCCCTAATGGACACAGATAGCATAACGTGCTTGGCTCATTCCATGGCTGTCTTTAGTAGGGCCTTAGGACTGAAGCTCAATCCGGATAAATCCTCGGTGATGGTGTCCCACGCGGTTTCTGAAATTGATAGGGCCTGGATCATTGATACTCTTAAGATAAATAATGTGGACGCTTTTGATAGCTATCTCGGTTTCCCCCTCATTGTTGGTCGTGTTAGAAGCAAGCACTTTGACTTCATCATAGATAAGATTGACTCGAAATTGGAAGGGTGGGCGAACCAACTCCTCAACAAAGCCGGAAGGCTTACTCTCTGCAAGGGCGTTTTGGCGACAATTCCCACATATTTTATGCAAATCCACTGGTTCCCCCAATCAGTGTGTGAGGCGATTGATCGCAAGATAAATCGCTATTTGTGGAAGGACAGTAAGGGCAAGGGCTTACACCTGGTTAAGTGGGATAAGGTGACTTCCTCCTCAGACTTTGCCGGTCTGGGCCTTAGGAAATCACGTCTTATGAACACTGAGCTCTTGGGGAAATTGATTTGGAGCTTCATGCACTCACCCGACAAAACTTGGATCAAAATGGTTAAAGTTTCGGGGCTCACACCTGAACATCTATTTTGCATTCCAACAGGGCACAGGTCACGTATTCTCAGGACCTTCCAAAAGGTCATCCCCCACTTGAAAGATGGCTTTCGGTGGATGATTGGTAACGGAGAGTCCTCCTTATGGTTTTCGGATTGGTGGCAGGGATCACAACTAGGCCCTCTCCTCTCCTATGTTGATGGTCATGACACGGATCTCAAACTTAAAGATGTTATCTCCTACGGTAATTGGGACTGGAGCAATATGTATACGAATATTCCCCCTCCCATCCTGCTTGAGATATGCCGCTCTCCCTCCCCAAGTATCCACCCCTCGACTGAAGACACTTGGATTTGGGACTGTGAGAATTCCGGTCAGTACTCTGTTAAAACAGCCTACCGGTTTCTAACCAAGGATGACAGCCATGAGACGGGGTGGAAATGGCTCTGGACAAATAAGCTCCCTGCTAAGTTCTGCTTCCTGTTTTGGCTTATAAGCCATGATGCCTTACCTGTCAACCTCACTTGTTATAAACGTAAAGTAGCTTCGAACCCACTTTGCACGCTATGTGGGAATGGGATTGAAACCTGGGCTCATGGAATTTTCTACTGTGATTGGATTAAGCCCATATGGCCCTCGCTGAACATCTCTATCCCAGGTGACTGTGAGTTGGTGCCTAAGAAGAACATTAGAGATCTCCTGCATGGCCTCTACCTTGTATTTGGCACTACTTTTGTAGTGGCTGTTTGGAACATTTGGCTCGAAAGGAATGCTAGAATATTTCGGGGGAAGCACAACAGCAAGTGGTCCATCATTCGGGAGATCAGGCGTAGCTCGGCCCTTATTGACCGCCACGCTGCTCATGAGAATTCGGCCAAGAGGAAGGGGCGTCTCATTCTATGGAATACCAAGGAGGCCGTCGGGACCATCCTCCATACTGACGGCAGCAGTTTTGGGAATCCAGGGACCTCCGGGTTTGGTTATGTGGTGAGAAGGGATGGAGGCCAGTGGGTTGGAGGAGGCAGTGGATGCATTGGACGTGGTACCAACATGTTTGCTGAACTCTATGCGCTGGCAAAAGGTATGGAACACCTTTCTAATTTGGGGGAGAAAGTGGTTACAGTGTATTATGATTCCCAAGCTGCCTTAGATGCGGTTGAAGCCTCTAGTCCTTTCCATCCTTATGCGGCCCTGATATAGGCTATCCGGGAGAAGAAATCTTCTTTTGACTCTTGTACCTTTCACCACATCTTGAGGGAAGGTAACAAAGTTGCGGACGGTCTTGCTAAGCACGGGGCCTCGTCGGAGTCCTTTTTTACTACCTGGGCATTCCCGCCGGACTTCATTCGGGAGGTTTGGGCTGCGGATGCGGCTGGAGCAATTTACCTTAGACCCTGATGTTGTATGGCGCCTTCGTCTGTTTTATTTTCTTGTGTTATCCCTCCCCCTCTAGACTACTATTTCTGTTTTCTCATCTTTCTTTTTCCCTTTGTTTGCTATGTATGTTTCCTGGCCTCTCGGCTTTCCAAAAAAAAAAATTGAGTTTATCTATTATTGCAATTTCATAAGATCTTAGGATCCCGATTCGATCCTACGATCCCGATCTTGCAAAGAGAAAAAACGATCCCATATAGGATCCCGATTTTAACAACCTTGATAAGTAATACTCCCTCCGTTCTTTTTTAGTTGTCTATCTAGAAAATATTACACAAAACAAGAAATACAATTATTACCACACAATCTTCCATTTTTATCCCTCTCACTTACCAAGAAATGTACTTGGGGTGGAGAGAGAATGAACATCATTGGGGGAATAAAGGGGTAATATTGGAAAACTTTCATACAAATACCTAAAATGACAACTATTGCGAAAAGACTAGTACTATTTTGGAACGGAGGGAGTAATAATTACACTGTTTTCTTTCAACATTTCCTGGTTCTAGTTTACTTATTCTGCGGACTTTTTTTGGAAGAGTTATTCTGCCAACTTTTGACTCAATTATCCTTCTTATTGTTGTACTAGTACTGAATGAATGAATGAAATTCATCCTAATACTGCTTTAATTTGTTGTTTGCTATTACTGTTGATAGGCAAATTAGGATTTAAAGTGGCTAGCAGCTACCTAGACAAAAGACATCTTCCATTGATTATATATTATGTGCTGCTGCTGCTGCTTGTGTTGGCTCCTACTGAACTGAGATGCTAAATTTTTTTATAAAACTCTTTCAACTTTTCATGGAATTGTGATAATAATGGTTGATTAGATTTCCCCTAAAAGTATAAACAAGAGGTGGTAGTATTTTCTATGTATTTATTCACAAATCTCAACTTTAGTTTAGTGCCATGAATTGTGATCAATCCCACACTACATATGTTGGAGCTAAAAGCTAGGGATTCAATTTGCATGTCATGAATTTGTGTTCCTTGTTGCTCCTAACATTACAAACAGTATCATCATAGGTACCACCACACACATATTACATATACCTAGCTAGATAGATCATAGATAGATAGGGACAAGAGATCAAATCCCTCAATACTAGTATGAGTAGTTTTTAGTTGGATTTGCATAGATGTAATAGTCCACCTAAATTTTGTTAGAATCATGACACATGTATAGCTTAAAATTAAATTATTACAAGAAACAATCATAACGACTTTACTCATTTACAATTTAAATGACTCCCTTCTTATCTTACGAACCAATTGAGTTTGGGTGCATACTTTTATTTTAACTGCACATGCAGTTGTGATGTCTGTATTTGTTTTTGTGATGTGTTTAATATCACTACTATATAAAGCTAAAAACTTCAAAAAATATATGCATCACAAAAATACTATCTGACATCATAGTTTTTTTTATAGTACATCAATAAAACTCCCTCTCTCACACAACATCACCTGTAGTCAACTGCATATAAATTGTTCCCCCCTTATGAGCCTCTCTTTCTTCAATCATCAATACAGTATACTATTTTATTATTAATCTCGGTAGCAAAATATCTACCTTATATGATCAGCAGTTGCCCCATTATTTTTTGTTAAACAATATATACAGGTTAAGAATAGCTGGTGGGACCACATGCTATACAAAACAATTGCCATTATTGACAATACAAATTTAAAGTTTATAATTTTAGATACAATTAATACAAATAACATAATTTAAAAATGATCATGCATGTAATCACAACTCACCATGTTGCAGATTTTGGACAAATTTTAAACCAATTCAAGTTAGGTTGGCTGATCCAAATGTAGAATACTAGTAATATGGATTTAGACATTGGTCAGAAATTAGGGATTGACTTGATTCCTCTCTAGGCTGCTCAAGTGTGTGGGCTTCACCATTCATTGATGTCCTTGCGCAATTTATTCTTTTTTAATTAATTTCTATACCATGTACTCTATAATTAATTAATTATCTATTATATTTAAGAAATAGCCCATTTTATTCTTTCTAGTTTACACCTGCAACAAAGCCAGTAATTTATTTTGGGAAGAAATTACATCAATTAACATCACTCAACACACAAGAGCTTGTTATATATTGGGGATCCTTGAGAATTAACAGATTTGTAGAGTAGATAAATGCATCTTGCGGAATGCCGACATCCTTAAATGTAATGAAAGGCAAACCAGTGAATTTTCAAAGCTCGACAAGATTGAGTCTATGGGAGGAATCACTGCAATCCTGTCACAATTTTAAAAATTGTCATTCATGGACTATTAAATAAATACTCCTACAAATTTTATTTTTTCAATTCACATGTAATGAACTTAAATATATACAGTGGTTGAATTACCAAATTAGCAGGGGTTGAGGATTTACCCTAGTGGTTAAGTTCCCATCTCCCAGCCATAGGTTGGGGGTTCGATTCCCACCCGGCTCTCTATCCCTCCCCTTAACCCCCATTGTAATTTGTGTGGTTTGGGCTCCTACACACCTTTGCCGACACATAAGTGTCACCGTTTACCAAAAAAATTACCAAATTAGCACACTAATATAATACTTCCTCCGGCTTTTTACTCTTGCTACGAATTCATAGTGTACTCAGTCCAATGCACATTTTAAACCTAATAACTCAAGTTTGGTACAAGAAAAAATTCTAAAAGTTTGATATTTAAAAATTGCAAGACGAGACGAATCTAACAAGATTCCATTTGACTATATTTTAACTTGTATAATTATGACAAAAATTAAAGTCAAAGTAGTCCAATAAACAGTAGCATAATTTATAATGTAGCCAAAAAAAAAAAAAACCAGAGAAAGTAATTAATAAGTAATAGAAGTAGTAATTGTATTACATAGTGTTGGGTTTATCCCACATCGGTTATAATGATTCCCCATTACTACCTTATATGGATTGAGAGCAACTCTACCTATCACCAATTGGTTTTAGGTGTGAGCCTCCCATCCATGAATTTCTACATGGTATCAGAGCTATGGTTGCCCGGGTTGGGTATATTTGATCCTGAATTTGAATTTGAATTTAATTTCGAGATGATATCATCTCGAGGGGAGGGTGTTGGGTTTATCCCACATCGGTTATAATGGTTCCCCATTACTACCTTATATGGATTGAGAGCAACTCTACATATCACCAATTGGTTTTAGGTGTGAGCCTCCCATCCATGAATTTCTACACATAGTTACATAGTAGTATCAGACGAATGTTTGATACTACATGGTATAAGTAATTTGCAATGTGTCGTTTTCAACAAATTATTTTTTTAAAAAAAAATATTAAAATTAGAAAAATCGTGGGTATAGTATTTATTTGTATCCTAATACGGAAATCGTTTGGGTGCTGGCACATTCAAAATGATGGGTATGTGTATATGAAATGATGTGTGAGTATAAAAAAGTGATGGATGGAGGTTATGAACAAAAAACTAATAAAAAAACAAACTACCGTCTATACATCACTTTATAAGGTTTATACATCACTTTACAAAATGCTAAACATCATTTTTAGCGCTGCCTGCACCTGCCGGCAATTGTTATGCCATTACAGAAACCGGATTGTCCTAATACATAACCCAATAATTGACTTCTCCATAATGTTTCAACTTTCAAGTCTTTTTCTCTTCAGCTTCCTTTTTTGTGGGCGTGGCAAAACAATTGTCATCCTCGTTTCAAATAGGGTTGCAAAAGAATCAAATATTTTTGCTTCGATTCGTGATTCGATTCGAAATTATTCGAAATTTTGATATTCGAATAATATTTGATTCGATTCGATATTCGATTAAACATTTTATTTTATATAAAATAATATATAAATATGTAAAATAACTTTATTAGATAATTTAAAATTTATTTTTAGTGAATATATTTGGAAAAAAGGGCAAATATGTCCTTTTTCTTTTCCAAAAATTCAAATCAGTCCTTTTTCTATTTTATTACCAAAACAGTCTGGTACAAATGCTAATTATGTCCCAATCAGTCCCTTGTTCACTAATTATGCTCTAATTGCTGACGTGGCAAGAGTTTAAATTTAAACATGACACGTGGTATAATATTAGTCTTTTTTTCTTTTATCTTTTGTCAATTCAGTCATAAACTCTTGTTTTGTTCTCTTTAGTCCTCTACCCAAATCAGTCATTTTTATATTAATTGGTCTCCAACCTTTCAAATTATTTCCTTTCAGGCATAAAACCTTAAAGTTTTATTACAACGAATCCATTTATCAAATAAATGCCAACATACTTCCGAAAATAAAATTAAACACCAAACCCCATACATTAGGTTTGACTGCCTTGTTACCGAGTTTTCCAAGATCTGGGATTTTACAGACTATCTCTAACCATGACAGTAACTGATGGTTCATTGGTTCTGGTTTTCTTCAACAACAATTACCACAATCATACTTTGTTTCCACCTTAAAACGTAGTAAATGATCTAATTTTAATTTTTGTGTAAATAATTTAATTTTACTTTTTGGAAGGTTATGAATGTAAGAAGCATGGACAATAAAACCCAATGCATGAGGTTTGGTGTTTAATTTTATTTATGGAAGTATGTTGGACATTTATTTGATAAATGGATTAGTAATAATAAAAAATTTAAGGTTCTGGGCCTGAAATAAAATAATTTGAAAGGATGGAAACCAATTAATATAAAAATGACTGATTTGGATAGAGCACTAAATGAAACAAAATAAAAATTTAGGACTAAATTGGCAAAAGATAAAAGAAAAGGGACTAAAAGGGACTAATATTATGTCCACATGTCAGGTTTAAATTTAAACCCTTGCCACGCCGGTAATTAGAGCATAACTAGTAAATAACCCGTCGAGACTCGACGGGCATAACTTTATATTTTATATAAATATATACTTATATTATATAAAGCTATAATAAATTGCATTTTGAGTAATGAAAAATGTGTAATGATTTTTTATACATTCAAAAGATGATGTATATGATAATATAATTTAGTTATTTTTAAACTAACAAAGAAATCATATTATAACGTATTCTTTAGCTTCTGTGGCTTGTCCAGTACAAATCTAACATATCAATAAAAATAACTATTAAAATAAACTTAAAAAGAAGTATGAAGCATAATATGAAAATTTTCCTAACAATTTGCTGAAAATTTCATTGGTGAAAATCTCATTGATAGGGGGCTAGTATAACACTATCTTTTAAAATGTCTAAATTTGAAGTGGTGCAGTTTATATTTGTATATGTACTTTCAAAAATTACTGCTATAGGATCACCCATAGAGTTTATAAGAATATCATCCGAAAATGTCACATCTAATTGTAAATCTCCAAAATCAATACCCGCTTTACCATCACCTATATCAACTATCCATTTTGTAAATTTTCTGCCATGTATAAATTTCATTGTAAACAACAATTTCTTGTAGTATCTTGAGTTAATCATTCTAAATTGCATATTAATATTTTTAGCTACATCTTGCTAGTGACACGAAATATTACAACATAACTGTTCATGGCTAAAAATTGGTTTTGGAATATAAAATCCGACATTCTTTAAAGATTAACATTGACTTTTGTTTATAATTATAGCAAAACAAACTGTGAGTGAGAATTTTCTCATCTCAAATCGAACAAAATTTTTGGTTAAATCAAATAGACTCATAAACATTCTACCAATCAAGAATTTTCTACTTTCATGGTTTTCCGAAAATTAGTTTAACCTCAACTATCTAGTTCCAATTATTGGTTACTATCAACCTACTTCCATTACATAATTTATTTGATGGATATATATTCCTAAGAAGCATGACTACGGAACCCTCATTCAACTATATTTCATGATTCAGTAATCCAGAACAATTGATTGTGTCGAGATATTCCAGTGAAAATAATTAATTGGCATTATCTATGTTTTCACCCTTTTGACAAATATTGTTAAAACTGATATATATATACATACATTTTTATTTACAGATATACGTTCCATGATGTAATTATTGATTGTAACAATAATCTCATTGGTAGGGGTTAATATATAGTAAAAATGTTTGGATTTGAAGTGGTGCAGTTTATATTTGTATAAGTATTCTCAACAATTGCCGCTATAGAATCTCTCGTAGAATTTATAAAATTATCATTTGAAAATGTCACATATAATTGTGCATCTTCAAGATTAATACCAGCTTTACCAATTACGATAATGTACATGAAGTATTTATTGTGCAAATTTATGCCATATATAATTTTCATTGTAAATAACATTTCTTATAGTATCTTAAGTTAATCAATCTTAATTATTAATACTTCGAGTCCACTCTTTACAGTGACACGAGATATTGCAAAATATCACTAACATGGGTAAAAACTGATTTTTTAAGATAGAGTCTAACTTTCTTTAAAGGTTGACATCTTTTTTTTTTTTTGGTTTTTTATCGTCATAGTAAAACAAACTGCGAGTGAAATTTTTTCCTCTGAAATCGAATGGAGAATTTGATTAATTCAGACGGGCTCATAATCATTCCACCAATAAAAAATTTTCATCCCAAATATTGAGTTTTGTTTTAATGAGAAGAGAGGTAAAATAATTTTCTAAACAGGTTAAACAATTTTCTGATGTAAGTTTTTTGCAGGTAGACTTCTCGTCACAATCTAGTAGAATACTAAATCTAGAATATGCAGTCCTACCACTTTGAATGAGTAAGGGTGCTATTCAATTGGATCCTACAGGCAGCACAATATTACATCTACCATGAAGGGCTAAACATGATATTTTCTAGATAAATTATCGATAAATGTCTAATCAGTTCCACCACGTAAAGAAAAATGAATCAACACCCATTACTATCAACTACATACATTATTTTATTATAAACATTATTCTCATCATCAATCAACAAAGATAATATTAGCATGGTCCACTTTCATTTATTTCTTACTATAATATGTTTCTTCTAGTGTCAAAAGATTATTTGTTTCATACGTTAAAACTTCATTAAATACTGGCATTCCAAAGAAAATTTTCAAACTTATAGAATTTGCAGCAATTAGTCTTTCAATATGAACTTACTTTGATCATTCACAATCATAATTTTCTAATAAAGCTAGATTTATATTTTTTTTTCATTAATTGCAAATCTGTTAAAATATAGATTAATGAATTACATTATCTATTTTTAAATGTTACACTTCCCCTTTTGGGGTGTTGGAATTAAGTGTTACACTACTATATTTGAAATGTTTTGAAGGTTATAATTTTTACTAATTATACTTAATTTATTAATTTTTTATGTTCATTAAAATAAAACTCAAAAGGAATAAAGTCAGATGTAACTTATTTTATTTATTTAATTACTTCAACTAAATAAATTTTATTAACTTACCTTAAATCTTGTGTCATTTCCTAGTGTTATACTTATTGTAAAATGGATGGAGTATTTCTTAAAAAATATTCCCTCCGTTGCACTCAAAGCATCTCATTTTGACTTTTGAACACTGTTTATTGATCAACTTTGACCTAATATTATCGCAATTATATACGATAAAATATAGTCAAATTCGGTTTTGTTAGATTTTTTTAATCATGTCGTTTTAGAATATATATTTTACAATATTTTTATATATGTACATTTTAAGATATTAAATGTTAAACAAATGTATTGGACGGCGTGTCAAAAAGTTTTGAGACACTGCAAATTCCATTTAAATTTGAACTTCCATTTTTTAAAAAAACTGAAAATTGTGGAAACGTCATATAAATTGGAAATTAAATACTCCCTCTGTCCCACTAATTCCATTCATTTCCTTTTTGGTCTGTCCCACTATAATTGTCACATTTCTCTTTTTAGAAATAATTAAATATTTTAATTACCAAACCCACTACCATCATATCACATTAATAAATAAATATATTAAAATTTCAAACACACAACTATCACATCACACATAAATAAATCAATTCATTATTTATCAACATTTTAAACACTAATCTACCCCTACATTAAATACTAACTATCCCCACATAAAATACCGTGCCCAAAAGAAATGGGACACTAATAGTGGGACGGAGGGAGTATCTTTTAAAAACTAATATATACACATTAATATATATTTAAAATGAATAAATAAATCTGACCTGCAATGTACATTTTGATTACATCATTCACCATACAAAAAAGTTATAACCAAAATTGAGACCAAACTTATACTCCCTCCGTTTTTTAAAACTTGTAACATTCCTGCGTTTCATGTTATCCAATGCACATTTTTAACGCTTAATATCTCAAATTGTATAAAAATAAAAATTATAAAAATTTGATATTCTAAAACTACACGATTAGACGAATCTAAGAAGATCGCACTTGACTATGTTTTATCTTATATAACTGTGTTAAAAATTTGAATCAAAGTTAGTCAGTGAATAGTAACAACTATGCAATATTACAACTATATAAAAACGGAGGAAGTACAAAATTACCGGCATTACAATATGTTCACCATATTACAACATAAACGCAACACAATTCTTAGTTTCCAGTGCAAAACTCGTCATAATAATTCTATGGTGTAAAACTGAAAATCTATAAATAAATACAAAATGCAGCAATAAAAATTAAAATAAATAAAATAAAAAATGCAAAATAATAAAATTTCAAATAGATAAAATAAAAAATACAAAAAAATAAACTCCAACATAGATAAAATAAAAATGCAAAATTTCATCTTTCAAATCTTTTTAAAAGTGAATATATAGTGACACTGATAGAGTGAGAATTTATAAGTAAATGATAGATTTGTAAATGATAGATTTTATACATGATAGACTAAAATTTATAATGAATAAATAAATAAAAGCAAAAATCTAAAATTAGTAAATTAAAAAATCCAAAATAATATAGATAACATAAGATATGCAAAATTTCAAATTTCAAATCTTTCAAATCTTTTTAAAAGTGAATATTGTAGGAATTCCATATATTTTAAAAACTGAAAATCTATAATAAATAAATAAATAAATGTGAAAATCTAAAATTAATAAATTAAAAAATACAAAAATTTATAAAAATTAGAAATTTGAAATGGAGACACCACATTAAATGTAGGATAAGTTGTTCACTAATGCTTTAATATATATATAGATTAGTGAACAAAGGACTGATTTGGACATAATTAGCATTTGTAGCGGACTGTTTTGGTAATAAAATAGAAAAATGACTGATTTGAATTTTTGGAAAAGAAAATTGACATATTTGGCACTTTTTCCAAATATATTTATTAATTAATATGAATATATTTATATATGAAATTAAAGAACTAAATTTAATATATAAATCGAACTAAATATTTAATTTTAATAATTAAAAATTAATTTTTTCAATATTAAATTACCTTATAGAGTAATTCGATTCGATTGGAAAGTATTTGTAATACCCGTGAATTTTCCAACATAAAATAAAACAATAATTAAATAAATAAATAATAAATAAAATAAATACCATAAATAAATAAATAAATCCAGCAAATAAAAGAAGTAAATAAAGATAAGGAAATGAGAAATGAGATTTTTACTTAAAAAGGAATTAAAGGAATTTAATTAAATAAAAGGATGGATTAAAGGTAAATAAATGGTACACCAAAACCCGACACTAATGAACTCGAGGATTCGAGTCCAAAACATCCAATTAGACTGAGAATAAATTTAGAGAGAAAGTAGAAACCCGAATATACCCCGGGAATCGGAATTCGGGAGCATAGAGGGATAGAAACCCGAAAGAGAGGCGGAAGGGCACGACGGATCGCACGACCCGCCCGGACCGAAGTCCAGGCGAGAGTCACGCGGTGGCCGCGCGGTGAAGGGGGATTAGCGCGCCACGACCGCGCCACTTGACAGATTCGCCCGTTGCGTGAATCTCTCGCCCGAACGTTGATTTTTCGACTTTCGGTTGAACATCTCTCGACCCAAGACCTTTAGGTCAGATGTTGGACGCCCTAGGGATTGAGAAATCTTTAAATAAGCCCCTTGGGAGCCCCAAACAAGTTTACAAAACCCTACAACCTTCTATACGTTCGAAACCCTAAATTCGGAGTCGACGGATAGCACCAAACGGAGGCAGCAGCTTTGGACGAAAATCCAAGGATCTCCAAACGTTGTGGTAAGCTCTAGTCCGACAAATCTTTTCACGTTTCAATCCGAAAACGGATTCTAACTTCGGTTCTTTTCTTTCTACACCCCGTATTGAATCTAGATCGTAGAACCCGACGAACGGAGAGGAGAAACGGTGATCTGGAAGCCACGCCTCCGAATTAGACATCCCCGACATTCATAAACTCGGTAAGTTAATACTTACATGGTTTTGGGAGTAACTAAAACACGAAACCTAAAAGCTTGAATCGAATCTTGTGTAAATCTGTCATTGAATGTTTTCTACCAGCGCAACAGTTTTGTCTAATTTTTCCGAACCTTAAAACGACTTCAAACGGAAAAACTTAAAACACGAAAAACGTTCGTAAGACATAGATCTATCTACTGTAAAAATTTCATAATTTTTCATCGCGTTTTGCTATCCGAAAACGACCACGAACAGACCTGCTTGTGGTTTAGATCTTGAAACGATGATAGATTCTTTATTCGAACTTGTTGGTGATTTCTACCTTAGATCTAGACCGATCTAGGCTTGGCGTTGAACATAAGAGTTGTAGATCTATATGTTAAGAACACCTCCGTAAAATTTCAGAATTTTTCGTGATGATTTGATGTATGAAATCCACCCGAAACCGAACTGCTAGGATGTGGATCTTGAAATTCTTGACGAAACTTAGGTCAGAACTTGATGACGTTTTTGACTAGGGTTCTAGGCCGATTTAGATCTTTTGCCAAACACGAAAGTTGTAGATAAACGTCTTAGGATGGTCTCTGTAAAATTTCATTAAATTTGGAGTTGATTTGCTATGGTAGAATTTGAAATATTTAAACTGTGACATATAAAATTCGGACAGATTTGTTCTTATGCGAAAATTGACGTTTTTGACATATTTGGGTATCTCAGATTGAAAAAGTTAAAACACGAAAGTTATTCGTCTCGACGTTTCTGAGTCAGTAGTGAAATTTCGGAATTGTTGGAATTAAATCTGAATTTAGACGAATTTAAGAGTAAACGATGGTTGACCGAGTCAAATCTTGAAAAATTTTGTTGAAAAAGATTTTGAATGATATCGGAGCGGATAGCGTCCTGAAATAGTATATTTTGAGAAACTTACTAAACTTGAGAAATTAGCCTTTAAGGTTTAAATGATTGGAAATTCCTTTGAAATAAAATACGCATGAAATACGATGCTTGCCGAAAGGCAATTGAAATATCCTGCTTGCCGAAAGGCAATTGAAATATCCTGCTTGCCGAAAGGCAATTGAAATATCCTGCTTGCCGAAAGGCAATTGAAATATACTGCTTGCCGGAAGGCAATTGAAATATAAAGCTTGCCGAATGGCAATTGAAACATAAACTTGAAACATGAGACATGAGATATGAAACTAGGAGACTCGAAAATTGTTCCTTTCGGATTATGCTTTTAAATTATGTCCTATAATTATAATGCTTTGCAAATTATATTTATGATCTTATGAAATCTCTATCCTTTAAATTATGCCATTTAATTATTGTTAGATAAATAAGTTAAATTATGTGGTGTTGTGCACATGTTTTCTTAAAATATTAAATAATGGCTTTGAAACCCCATAGTTATGTATGTGTTAACTTACTCAGCACGTAGTGCTGACCAAAACCATATTTTCTTTTTCTTTTTCTTCCAGAGTTGAGAATTATGCATCGTCATATGCATACACGGGAAGCTTGGGATGATATATTATTTTGAATTTTTGTATTATACTAGGTCTTGCATGAACGGGCCTGTTTAACCCGTATTCTGGCCGTGTTGGCTATATTTAAATTCCGCTGCATTATACTTATGTAAATATTATTTTCCGCTGCAACTTTGATGTATTATTTTTTAAATTATATATGAATGGGCTGTTTGAATATTTTAAATTCTGAAAAACCATAGCCTTGCATCTCTTTAGTAAGCTCGGAGAAACCGTGTCTTGCTAGGGAGGTGTGGCGGTGACATCCCGACCTGGGTGACCAAAAACCGGGGTGTTACAAGTTGGTATCAAAGCCCATAATATTTTAAAAATATTTATTTTAAAGAAAATATCTGATACCAAAGTTGGTATCAGAGCCCGGCTATTTTTAAACTACTATTTTTAAACCATTATTATTTTTAAACTATTATTAATATTTTGACTATTATTTTAAAGTATTATTTCCATGGAGAAATTTTTATTTTAAAACCCATGGGAAAAATATATATCTAGTGCATAAATTATTTTTGGGGGGAAAGCATCATTCGCATTTGCATATTGCATCTCTTTTATGTAGAGAACTTAGAATCTTGGCGAATTTTAACTTAGAATCTTGGCGAAATTGAACTTAGAATCTTGGCGAATATTAACTTAGATCTTTTGCCCGCACTAGATGACTTAGACGCTTGACATCAAATTAGAAACGCTCACTAGGGACTTATCCTGCCTTAGTTCTAGATCGCGTTCATCTATGCGCACGCCTAAGCATAACAAATCTCGGCTCTAGCCATTCCTATCATGGTACGAACTTGAAAACTTCCTCATGTGGAACAATAAAAAAAAATCAAGTTTTATTAAAACACTTTTTATTCCAAAAATCTTGTTTGGATTTCCAAACAACAAATCCGAAAATTTGAAATTAGAAATTTACGAAACGTCTTGTTCGAGCGATCTATCTAAACCAAGATAAGCTAATCTATACACGTTATAACAGAAAATGGCGCCTAGGAGGAAACCAAGGAAGGTGAGTCCAAACGGCACTGACGCTAACCTTTCCAACACGCCCAACAACAGTGAAAGTCCTCAGAACCTAGGAGAGCAAGTGCCTCAAGCGCCCAATAATATGGAAGCACGTTTAAAAACGATAGAGGGATTCCTAGTAGCATTAGGAAATGCGGAGGTGCATAGGACACCTGCAGCAGTAACTCCGCCCGTAGCCCAAACCAACTATCTAGCGTTGGTGAATCCCTATCAACCACCATGTTATGATGGGCAGGAGGATCCCGCCAAACTAGAGGGGTGGATCCGTACATTTGATAAGCTCTTGGATGCTATCAAATGTCCTGATGAGGCAAGGACACGAGTAGCAACCTACTACTTAGGAGGCGAAGCCGATGAGTGGTGGCAAGACATCCAGAGGAATTTAGAGGAAGCTGAAGAAGCTTATTCGTGGACTAAACTTAAGGAGGAACTAAGGGACCGATTCTACCCCATGAGCACCAAGGCGGCAATGTACGAAGAGTTTTTATCACTGAAGCAAGAGGGACGGACGGTGCAGGAGTATTACACCCGGTTTAAGGAGCTAGTACGATTTGCTACGAGGCTAGTGCCAACCGACACTGATAAGGCTCAGAAATTTGAGATGGGTCTGAACCTTAGTATCCGGGAGATACTTGCAGTAGGACAATTCACGAACATGCAAACGGTTTATGATCGTGCGGTAGCGGTTTCACGAGTCCAAGGACTGAAATGGAAACCGGTAGATGAGGCTAACCAAGGACCACAAGGAGAATACAAGGTGGATAAGGTCTATTTCGATGGAAACTCGAAAGGACAACATCAAAATGACAATGGGGAGAAAAAGGGGATAGTCTTCAACCATGGGGACTATGCGTCACCATGTCCAAAGTGTGGTAAACCGCATTATGCGAGAGGATGCCCTCAGCCTGGAGCATGCCTTCGATGTGGTCGACATGGTCATCAGCTGCGTGATTGCCGGACACGGAAAGAGAACATCGACAAGAGAGAGGATGTGACTACTCGACCTAAGCAACATCAGAATAAAGGTGGCAACAACCAACGGCACCAGTACCATCAGAATAAAGACCAAAACTCGAAACCTCTTGAGAATAATGCATAGGCAGTTATGGGGACATAACTGAAGTCCTAAGGGGGAGAGGATGTGATACCCCGTAATAATTTGTTTTTGGAGTTCGACTCGATATCATGTATCCCAAATCATAAATAAACATATTCAAATTGTTTTGAACTACGTTATGGCTTGATCCCTTTACCGGGTACGTAGGTAGCTTAGAAGTTTTAATTCTAAGTTCAGTCACAAAACAATAAAACAAACACAAGACCTTAGCACGAGAAAAGCCGAAACACAACTTCGAGGACGAAGTTGATTCTTAAGGAGGGTAGACTGTAATACCCGTGAATTTTCCAACATAAAATAAAATAATAATTAAATAAATAAATAATAAATAAAATAAATACCATAAATAAATAAATAAATCCAGCAAATAAAAGAAGTAAATAAAGATAAGGAAATGAGAAATGAGATTTTTACTTAAAAAGGAATTAAAGGAATTTAATTAAATAAAAGGATGGATTAAAGGTAAATAAATGGTACACCAAAACCCGACACTAATGAACTCGAGGATTCGAGTCCAAAACATCCAATTAGGCTGAGAATAAATTTAGAGAGAAAGTAGAAACCCGAATATACCCCGGGAATCGGAATTCGGGAGCATAGAGGGATAGAAACCCGAAAGAGAGGCGGAAGGGCACGACGGATCGCACGACCCGCCCGGACCGAAGTCCAGGCGAGAGTCGCGCGGTGACCGCGCGGTGAAGGGGGATTAGCGCGCCACGACCGCGCCACTTGACAGATTCGCCCGTTGCGTGAATCTCTCGCCCGAACGCGGATTTTTCGACTTTCGGTTGAACATCTCTCGACCCAAGACCTTTAGGTCAGATGTTGGACGCCCTAGGGATTGAGAAAACTATAAAGAAGCCCCTTGGGAGCCCCAAACAAGTTTACAAAACCCTACAACCTTCTATACGTTCGAAACCCTAAATTCGGAGTCGACGGATAGCACCAAACGGAGGCAGCAGCTTTGGACGAAAATCCAAGGATCTCCAAACGTTGTGGTAAGCTCTAGTCCGACAAATCTTTTCACTTTTCAATCCGAAAACGGATTCTAACTTCGGTTCTTTTCTTTCTACACCCCGTATTGAATCTAGATCGTAGAACCCGACGAACGGAGAGGAGAAACGGTGATCTGGAAGCCACGCCTCCGAATTAGACATCCCCGACGTTCATAAACTCGGTAAGTTAATACTTACATGGTTTTGGGAGTAACTAAAACACGAAACCTAAAAGCTTGAATCGAATCTTGTGTAAATCTGTCATTGAATGTTTTCTACCGGCGCAACAGTTTTGTCTAATTTTTCCAAACCTTAAAATGACTTCAAACGGAAAAACTTAAAACACGAAAAACGTTCCTAAGACATAGATCTATCTACTGTAAAAATTTCATAATTTTTCATCGCGTTTTGCTATCCGAAAACGACCACGAACAGACCTGCTGGTGGTTTAGATCTTGAAACGATGATAGATTCTTTATTCGAACTTGTTGGTGATTTCTACCTTAGATCTAGACCGATCTAGGCTTGGCGTTGAACATAAGAGTTGTAGATCTATATGTTAAGAACACCTCCGTAAAATTTCAGAATTTTCCGTGATGATTTGATGTATGAAATCCACCCGAAACCGAACTGCTAGGATGTGGATCTTGAAATTCTTGACGAAACTTAGGTCAGAACTTGATGACGTTTTTGACTAGGGTTCTAGGCTGATTTAGATCTTTTGCCAAACACGAAAGTTGTAGATAAACATCTTAGGATGGTCTCTGTAAAATTTCATTAAATTTGGCATTGATTTGCTATGGTAGAATTTGAAATCTTTAAACTGTGACATATAAAATTCGGACAGATTTGTTCTTATGCGAAAATTGACGTTTTTGACATATTTGGGTATCTCGGATTGAAAAAGTTAAAACACGAAAGTTGTTCGTCTCGACGTTTCTGAGTCAGTAGTGAAATTTCGGAATTGTTGGAATTAAATCTGAATTTAGACGAATTTAAGAGTAAACGATGGTTGACCGAGTCAAATCTTGAAAAATCTTGTTGAAAAAGATTTTGAATGATATCGGAGCGGATAGCGTCCTGAAATAGTATATTTTGAGAAACTTACTAAACTTGAGAAATTAGCCTTTAAGGTTTAAATGATTGGAAATTCCTTTGAAATAAAATACGCATGAAATACGATGCTTGCCGAAAGGCAATTGAAATATCCTGCTTGCCTAAAGGCAATTGAAATATCTTGCTTGCCGAAAGGCAATTGAAATATCTTGCTTGCCGAAAGGCAATTGAAATATCTTGCTTGCCGAAAGACAATTGAAATATCCTGCTTGCCGAAAGGCAATTGAAATATCCTGCTTGCCGAAAGGCAATTGAAATATACTGCTTGCCGGAAGGCAATTGAAATATAAAGCTTGCCGAATGGCAATTGAAACATAAACTTGAAACATGAGACATGAGATATGAAACTAGGAGACTCGAAAATTGTTCCTTTCGGATTATGCTTTTAAATTATGTCCTATAATTATAATGCTTTGCAAATTATATTTATGATCTTATGAAATCTCTATCCTTTAAATTATGCCATTTAATTATTGTTAGATAAATAAGTTAAATTATGTGGTGTTGTGCACATGTTTTCTTAAAATATTAAATAATGGCTTTGAAACCCCATAGTTATGTATGTGTTAACTTACTCAGCACGTAGTGCTGACCAAAACCATATTTTCTTTTTCTTTTTCTTCCAGAGTTGAGAATTATGCATCGTCATATGCATACACGGGAAGCTTGGGATGATATATTATTTTGAATTTTTGTATTAGACTAGGTCTTGCATGAACGGGCCTGTTTAACCCGTATTCTGGCTGTGTTGGCTATATTTAAATTCCGCTGCATTATACTTAAGTAAATATTATTTTCCGCTGCAACTTTGATGTATTATTTTTTAAATTATATATGAATGGGCTGTTTGAATATTTTAAATTCTGAAAAATCATAGTCTTGCATCTCTTTAGTAAGCTCGGAGAAACCGTGTCTTGCTAGGGAGGTGTGGCGGTGACATCCCGACCTGGGTGACAAAAAACCGGGGTGTTACAGTATTCGTGAAGCTTAACAAATCAAATCGAATACTGCAGTATTCGATTCGATTCGGTTCGTTTGCAACCCTAGTTTCAAAGTTCAACAAAAAGTAAAAGAATCTTTTTCTTTTTTTCTGTTTTCACTTTTGCTTCATCCAAAGTTTTCTTAAATAAACTTTATTTTACTATAGTAGAAACTAAAATTACATTGAAACATTATTACTAATTTTTTTGGTTTGATTCATAAGTGTGAAAGACAAACAACTCACTGCCCTATGCCTTTTTGCAGTATGTGTGTAGCAAATAACCCGACGCCTCAATATAATAAAGCTTCGAACATTTTGAATGTGTCTTTCACTTTTATTTTTAAAAATAAAGGTATTTTTAACAATATTTTAGTATATTCGAAAACGTAATTTGATAATACTTTTATTTATGAGAAAATAAATTTTTTGTTACATCTATATCTATATCTATCTATATCTATATCTATCTATATCTATATCTATATATATATAAAAACAATATAGTCAAGTTTCCCCCCACTTCCCCACCCCCTTTTTTCAACAATCACATTTAATTCATCCAACAATGTTTAATCCTAAAATTTTAATATTCTATATTGAAATATCCATAAATATTTATTAATATCCAATATTAATTAATATACGTTTAATATAATTTTTTTTATCAATATTCATTAATATATGTACAAATAATATCTAAGATTTGAAAATATAAAATTCATTCGGTTAAGGACCACATATATATATTATATTATATATTCATATCTATAAATTCTTTAATATATCTATTATCTATTATCAATCTATATATCTATATATCTATATATATATAAACAATACAGTCCAATTTCTTCCCACTTCATAATGTGGTCAGAAAATTAGCATGAACCAACTTTTTTTAAAAAAGTCATTGAAGGTCTGAAAAGGGTGGTGAGAGCTCATGCCACACAGTTACAAAGGGAATGGATAGGAGGCCGGATGGGGATTCGAACCCCCAACCTATAGGTGGGAGTTGGTGGAGTTACCACTTGATTAAGTCTCCAACCCCGCATGAACTAAATTTTATGTAATACGTACAATAGTTGAATTTTTAAAATCTTATGTTATTTTTAAAAAAAAATATATAAATTTTACTTCCCGCGCATTGCGCGGGCGGGTTTGCTAGTATGACTAATAATTTTTAAAATCAACGCTATTTAAAAAATCGAAGTTTTTATTCTAAACAGGGGTTAACTTTACTTAATTAAAGAAGCGATTTCCAAATGATGTACCTCACATTTTTAAAATCTTCAAATGAAGTATATCTAAACTATTTTTTGGAAAAAGATTGACCCAAATTTTTTAATTTTTGAAACAATACATTTTAAGTTTTTATTTTCAAAAATGTCATTTTTAACCTCATCAACTTTGATGCTACAATTGGCATAAAAGTTTTTAAAATTTTTACTTTAATTCTTAAAGTTCTCTATATTTTATACTTTATTTGATAGAGTTGCTTGAAAATTGGTATTAAAACCTAGTTCTTATCGGATTAGTGATTACATAGTAATTGCCATTCTCTCTCTCTATATATATATAAACAAAGTCTTAGCTTCCTGTTCATTTTTTTGCTACAATGTTCCTGTAAAAAATTTCTTTATTTATTTAATATTTAAACTAACTTATTTTTAAAAAACATATATATAATTCAAAAAATAAAATAAAAAATATCAACGATAGTCATATTTTAATGATATTTATAAAAAAAAAACAATCTTAATATATATAGTTTTCCGAAAGTTTCCGAAACTATATTATTTTTTATTTATCCATTTTTCAAATATCCATATTATAAAAACAATTAAAAGATATGCCGAGCGCTAGGGTTTCCTCTCATGCACGAGCGGCCGCCGCTCCTTCGCCGACTGTTGTGCCACCTCATGATCCCAGCGGCAAGCCTTTGTCTTTCGCCCAAGTCCTCTCGCAAGATCACATGGAAACTGAAGTACCGGACTCGCAGCCGCTAGTTCGACGTGACCTAATCGCTGAGAAGTTGATTCGTGTTAGTTACGTGGACAGTAATCCTTCGATGCCTGATTCAGTGATAGATGAAGAGTTAGACAAGGAGGCCGCGCGGCTTTGGATGGATGCACTGGTTGTGAAACTTCTGGGGACTTCGATTGGGTATTTGACAATGCTTGATCGTCTGACAAGAATGAGAAAGCCACGGGGTAGCATGGATCTCATCGACGTTGGCTTCGGGTGTTATATTGTGAAGTTTGGAGTTGATGCGGAAAGGGAAAGGGTGATTAATGGGGGGCCGTGGATGATCTTTGATCATTATATCGCCGTTATGCCCTGGACAAGGGAGTTTGATCCTAGCGTGACCAAAGTAAATAAGACGTTTGTATGGGCTCGGTTAAATGGTCTTCCGATGCATAGATATACGGAGGACATCCTCTGGGCGATTGCGTCAGGCTTAGGGCAGGTTGTTAAGTTTGACAGGAGCACGCATGAATTCTCGAAGGGGCGATTCGCGAGGGTTTGTGTTGCTCTGGATTTGGATAAACCAGTCACGGGAAAATTAAGGGTTAATGGGAAGTGGATACCGGTGGCTTGTGAGGGGCTGCGCATTATTTGCACCAACTGTGGCCGATATGGGCATTTTGAGCGTGATTGTCCTCACAGCCGCACGGCTGAGAAGGCAAATGTTGACAAGGGTAAGGGGAAGGTGGTGACCGAGGAGGGTGGCGCCGGCTCCTCAGGCTGTGATGTGGGTGAGGATGGGAATAGGCCTAGTGCTAAGATGGAGGATGGTCATTCTGCTCGGGCAGATGGCAAGGGGGAAGACCCGGTTTTTGGGGATTGGATGATGGTGGTTCGACGTCCGAATAAACCACGTAAACCTAAGATGGACACCCAGCCAGACACTGTGGCTAAACCCGCTTCAGAGGAACAGGATGCCAACATAGATAAGGCTAATGAGTCGCATGATCATGTTCAGCAGTCGAACTCTCAACCGGCAAAGGTGAAGGGTCAAGGTGAAGGAGTAGGGGGTCCGGGGCAGGTCGATACCTCACAGCCTCGGATGCATGGCGTTGCTGAGATTAGTGTACAGCCAGGCCCTACACAAGTGATGAGTTCGGCACTTGTGCTTCTTGAAAAAGAGGGTCGAATGAGGAGACCCATATAGGTTTCAAAACGGCCGAGGGTTGAGGATAATGATGATGTCTGCTCTTAGTCGTCTGATGATCGTATGGTGGTAGGGCGGTATTCGGCCTTGCTAGACAATGTTGAGTCTAGGGAAGATGAGAATTGGGCGGATGCCGATGATGCAGGCGTCCAATAATGTGATCGGATTGGGGTTTGCACTCTATTCCTTATTATTATGATGTTTAAGAATTTTTTATTATTTCTTGAAATGTATGTGGGTTTATGAGTCGTACAGCTCAACGGTGGATTAGCGATATGGTTAGGGACAAGCGTCCGGATATTCTATGTTTGATGGAGCCTAAAGGGAAGTTTGAGAGGGTTCAAAATTTCTTTCTGAGGTTGGGGTATGGGCGGGCATTTATTCAAGAGGCTGAAGGATTGGGTGGAGGGTTGTGGGTGCTAACGGCTTTATCTATATCATGTCAGTGGAATGTCTGGGATGTCCGTGAGAGGATAATTTCCTTGGAACTTCGGCAGGGCACGGTTTCTTGGATTGTGTCAGCAATTTATGCTAACCCTAATTATCAACGTCGTAAAGATGATTGGGAGAGGTTATGTGATTTGGCCAATTCCATTTCAGTTCCATGGATGATTGTGGGTGATTGGAATGAAATTGTAGCCGAGCTTGAAGTTGAAGGTGGGATTTATCTGACCGAGCGGGCGTTGGAGCTGCGGGATGCATGGGATAGGTGTGGGGTATTCATGGCGCCAACGACTGGGTGTCCGTTTACCTGGACTTGGAGTGCGGGAGAGGGGAGACAGATTATTAAGAGACTGGATAGAGGTGTGGACAATTTTGGGTGGATCAATTTCTTTGAGGACGGGTGTGTAAGCCACTTTCCGAGGTTGGGATCGGACCATTGCCCGCTCCAGGTGCGGTGTGGCCAGGGGGTTCGGCCGAGGGTGCATCACCCGTTTCGTTGGGAAGCTGCTTGGAAATTGCATGGGGAATATAGTAGCGTCGTGGACGCAGGTGTGCGGGCTGGAGATGGTTCGGTACCTGGCATACTCAAGCGGGTTCAAGAAAAATCCATAGAGTTTAATGCGCAGATGTTTGGCAATATTAGGGAACGTAAGAGGAGGAACAAGAGGCGTATAGCGGGCCTAGAAAAAAAGATGGTGAATGCGGATTCGGCTTGCATGTGTCGATTGATGGATGAATTAAAGCAGGAGTTGGAAGGTATTTTAGAACAAGAAGAAATGTTGTGGTACCAAAAGTCTCGCGAGAAATGGGTTCAATGTGGTGACCGCAATACAAAGTACTTCCATGCGAAGACGAAAATTAATCGGCGGAGGAATCATATTTTCGGGCTGGAACTTCCTGATGGATCGTGGGAACAACAGCCTGATAAGTTGCAACACTATGTATTGGAACTTCAACTCCATGTTTGCTTGTCAGGATGGTGAGTCTGAAGGGGAGGAGATATCAGCGCTGTTGGCTATTAATCCCATAGCGAAAAATGAGCTAGACCAGGGGGTTAAGCGAGCGGAGGTGGATGCCCTTCTATCCCAAATGCGGGCTTATGCTGCGCCTGGTCCGGATGGGTTCCCGACCTCTTTTTATAAAGCTAACTGGGCGGTGCTTGGTGATGCTATTTGTAAGATGGTCAGCTCGGTGGTGCAAACTGGTGTTTTACCAGGAGTATTGCCGATGCTTATCTTTGTCTCCTTCCTAAGGTGGATATTCCGAGGTCCATCACCCAATTTTCTGCCCCTTACCTTATGTAATGTATCATTTAAATTTATTACTAAGGTATTGGTCAATCGCTTACGACCGATCTTGCAGACTTTCATTAGCCCGTTTCAGACGGCATTTATTCCTGGGAGAGGCACTACGGATAATGGCATATTATTACAGGAAATGGTGTCGATACTGGAGCATTCACGATTGACTCTTAGGGTGTAGTGGTTAAAATTGATTTGGTAAAGGCATATGATACTGTCCGCTGGAGTTTTGTTGATAAGTGCCTTTGGAAAATGGAGCTTCCTCATACGATTACCCAGGTGATTATGGAGTGTGCTAGAAGCTCTAAGTTCTCGGTATTATTGAATAGCGAGCCGTTGCCAATGGTTAAGGCGGGTCGTGGGTTGAGACAAGACGATCCGCTGTCGCCATATTTATTTGTTATCGTCATGGAGAAATTAACAAGGCTTATTCTTGGTGAAGTGGCGGAAGGTAGGTGGGAGCCCCTTCGGTTGAAGCCGGGAGGTATTGGCATATCGCATATGATTTTTGCAGACGACCTTATTTTTTGTGCGGCATTGGAGGAAGCTAGTATTGAGTGCATGACGACTACACTAAAAAGGTTTGGCTCTAGGTCGGGCCTGTTTATAAATGCGGGCAAGTCTATGGCATTTTGCTCTCCTGGAGTCACAGAGGTTGAGAAGGGTGGTTGCGGAGCCATATGAATATTACTGTGAGGGACAACTTAGGGAAGTACTTGGGATTCCCTATTATTCATGGTCGCCTTAGGGTTGATCACTTTGATGGGCTAATGCGCAAGTTGGAAAATAAGATTAGTGGTTGGTCGGCCTTTCTACTTAACAAAGCAGGGAGGGTTACGAAAGCCCGAGCAGTTTTGGCCTCGCTACCAGTTTATGTTATGCAATTACATATACTTCCTAGTTCAGTTTGCTCGACTATTGATAAAAGGATCAGGAGATGGATCTGGAAGGGGGCGATGGACCGGGGGATTCATTTGATATATTGGGACACCCTACTGAGGCCTAGGTGCAGTGGTGGATTGGGTCTTCGGAATACCCGTGATATGAATTGCTTTATTGGGGCGGAAACTTTGGGACTTCGTTATGTCCCCAGAGAAGCTGTGGGTTTAAGTGATGAGGGATAAGTATGGCGTCGATGGTGGGAAGTTCCCTACAGATCACTATCGAGGGACCAAAATGTGGAAGGCCTTGTGTAAGATGAGTCGATTGTTTGAGAAAGGTTATGGTGTTCGATTGGGGAGTGGCACTTGCTCGTTTTGGTATTCGACATGGTGGAAAGGTGATTGTTTATGCAATTATGTTTCGTTCATGCATTATCAGGATGTCGAGTTGAGGGTGTGTGACGTGGTGGAGGGTAATGCATGGCAACTTGGTAGATTATATTCTTGGCTGCCAGATAGTATCAAGGCGGAGATGGGGGGGGGGGGGGGGGGGGCGCCTGCTCCTCATTTAGTGGAGGGTGTCTCGGACATGATGCACTGGAGGGGGGAAAGTCATGGGCAGTATACCGTGGCTTCTGGTTACAAATGGCTACAGAAGCTGGATGAAGTTCACACTGATTGGAGGTGGATTTGGCGTGCTTGGATCCCGGAAAAAGTTAGCATGTTGTTATGGCTCTTAAGCCATGAGGCGGTGCCTGTGAAGAAGTTGAGGTATGAGAGGCGGCTAGCCACCTCGCCACTTTGCTTGATATGCGGTGAGGAGGAAGAGGATTGGAAGCACGCTCTGTTTCTTTGCTATTGGGCTCGGGATCTATGGTACAAAATGGGTTTTTGGGACATCTTGGAGGTGAATTTGGTGCCAATGGAGGCTGCTAGGTGGTGGCTTCATTGGGCGGCTTGGACTTATGGGGGTGAGTTTCATTGCGGCCTTGTGGATTATATGGTGTGAAAGAAACAAACAATTGTTTACAGGTTGTGCTATGAGAGGGGATCAGCTACTCAGAAAGATTAAGTGGATGGCGGAGGCGATTCAACGGAATCATCCGACCACCTGCAGATCACGTCCGATCACATATGTCCGGTGGAGAGAGGCGGAGGATGAAGGTGTTGTACTTCATTCGGATGGCTGCATGCTGATGGAGGAAGGACGTTCGGGGTTTGCTGCTGTGCTAAGGGATGCGGCTGGGGTCTTCTTGGGGGCCTGTGGCGGGCAGAGGGTGGTTCGGCCGGTTTTGGAAGTGGAATTGATGGGGTTGAAGGAGGGGCTCCTCCTTGTTGTTCAGATGGAGGCTGTTGGCGTGCATGTGTATTCGGACTCCTTGGAGGCCGTCCGTTTGGTGCAGGGTGGGGCGATGAGGTGCCATAAATATTGGGCTAGCTTCGGGAGATAAGGGGGTCTTTGAGGCATGTTCTTCGAGAAGGGAATCAGGTAGCGGATGGATTGGCCAAGAGGGCAGCATTTGCAGAAGAGTTTTACACGACGTGGGCTTTCCCTCCGGATGAGTGCCTGGATGCGATTTCGAAAGATGCTTCGGGATTGATGTTTTGTCATCGCTAGTTCGTTGAGTTTGCTTTTGATAATTTTCCCTATTTTTTCTTGCTGTTTGCCAGCCTTTTCAGGCTTGTTATCCAAAAAAAAAAAATATCCATATTATATTTACTCAAAAGAGAATTCCAAAAACTATGTTTTTATAAAGAAATCCATATTTTTTAGTTAGTTAAGTGTGATTGATGAGTAATTGAAAATAAAAGATGGATTTGGAATATCATTTCGAGAAATTCATTTTTTCCATTTTTTGCTTCAATTTTTCCTTTCACTTTTTGGATCATTTTCCGGCGTATATCGGGTATCTCAGGGCACACACTTTTGGATCATTTGAGTTCCTATAAAAAGATCACAATACAATCATTAAAAACAATGGGGGTTAAACTGAAGTATTCCAAAAGTTTGATGAGGTCTAAAATAATATTTTTGAAAAATAAATGTTTTTCTTAGAAATTAAAAATTAAGGTGTGTGTTTTTAAAAATAGTTTAGGTTTATGTTTTTAGATTTTTGAAAATTGAGATACATTTTTTTGGAATTACTAGATAATTAATTTATAATAAAAGATTATTCTATAATTCATTTTAGAGACTATTTGGATAAGCTTTTAGAAAATACTTTTTAGCTTCTACATAACATAAAAAAATAATATATTGTACGATACGATAAATTATTCCAAAATATATTGCATATTTCAAAACGAGTAGCTTATTTACATGCATTTTCAAATAATATAATAATTTATTTGAACAAATTTAATATTATTAAAAATTTCACTTTTTTTTAATTTAATTTAGTTTTTTAGTTAGAACTTAGGGTTTATGACTTCTCTCTCAAGTTTTCCCTCGGCCTCCTATATGCGACCGGTTCGGCCCTCGCCGGAACCGCCAGATCATCACCACCTCTCGGACGCACATCGCGTAGTCAAGTTCTCCTTCAGGGACGTCGTATGTGAAAACACTACGATGCTGGAGCCATTGGATGTACCAATTAAGCATATTACGGAATTAGTAGACACAGATTGTGTTGATGGAAACCCCCTCCTCCCCACGATTGATTGCCATGCAGAGGCCGTGGATCGCTTATGCGCTCCCTTTCGTGAAGCGCTAATTTTCAAGGTTTTGGGAAAGAAGATTAGTCTGCCGCTTATGCAGGATAAACTGAAAGGTCTTTGGAAGCCCGTGGGACAATTTGCGATCACGGACACGGCCAAAGGGCACTTTATCGCCAAGTTTCAACTGGAGTCAGATCGGAAAAGGGCCCTCTATGATGGCCCTTGGTCTATTTTTGATCATCATGTGGCGGTTGTACCTTGGTCAAGAGATTTCCTCGCGCCAACGGTCAAGTTCGCCCGCTCAACTGTGTGGGCGAGGATTTTGGACTTGGATCCGGCGTATTACACCGAGGACGTGATGTTTCTCATAGCTCATCTAATTGGAACACCAAAGAAGGTTGACACCACAACTTCTAAATTGAATCGGGGGCAATTTGCGAGAATAGCGATAGAGATTGATCTCATGCAACCGCTTGTTGGAAAAGTGAGGATTGATGGATATTGGCATAATGTGGCATATGAAGGCCTTCATAATATTTGTACTACCTGTGGGCGCTTTGGTCAGGGGACTCAGGTATGTGAGCACAAGGTTGCGGCAATGGGGGGAACTACAAGGGATAAGGGGAAAACTCAAGTGGATGATGAAGGTAATCCTCTACCGAACCAGGCGGATCCCATGCAGACTGATACGACGCAGAAAGATGAGTTAACGTCTACTCATGGCGATTGGATCATGGTGAAACGAAAGTTCCGGCCAAAACAAAATGGAGGGGTGCGGACAGAGATGCGAGCTGATACTAATAAACCCTCTAAACCAAATTTGCAGAGCCGGGCTCCTCGGCCAACACCTCCTGTCAGCGTGCCTGCGGAGGCCTCTGCCATTGTTCCTGTGGAGCGTCCAAGTGGGCGAAGGGTGACTGGATCATCTGTGCCACAAGCAATGTTACCTTGTGTGCAGCCTGATATTGAGCAAGAACCTCCTGACCGATTAAAAGGGAAGCGGGCTCGCACCAGCCAGCAACCACTGGGTCCTATAACAACTTCGAATAGTTTTCTAGCACTTGAATGGCCTGGACATGGAACGGATGAAGACCTAGTCGGAGGTGGAAATCCGATGCAACCCGCCGTGATTTCTCCATGATTGAGTTCCAAGACTTCACGATCATTGCATGGAATATACGTGGTGCCATGCATAGGAGTACTCATCGCCACATTGCAGACGTTGTTAACAAGCACAAACCCTCGGTTATTGTGATTCTGGAACCTCAAGGGTAGTTTGCTACTGTCCGATCTTTTTTCTATAACATAAATTATGATGCCCTACATATTTCTGAGTGTGTTGGGCCAGCGGGAGGATTTTGGGTTTTATATAGCTTGGGTACGTGATAATGGCCAAAATTGTCCATTATTTCCAATCCATTTCCGTGTCTGAGACGGACATTTTGATCGTGATTCCATCTTATTTCAATAAGAAAGCAGTTGAATTTGACAGATTAATGCGAGTTTGTAAATACATCGAGCCGGTAACAAAAAGACACAAAATATGCAATTTTTAATTGTATTTGTGTTAGAAAAATCCAAAAACATGAAAAAAGGAAAAAGAAAAGAAAAAGGAATGAAAAGATGGGCAAAAGAATAAAAGAGCCCACAAAAATCCAAAAAGATGGGAAAAAGATTGAAAATCCCACAACTGAAATTTGGTTAAATGTTGAAGCATAATTCGAATTGTGAGCAATTCGAATTAATTCGAATTGCACAACAATTCGAATTGCTAAAGAGAGCAAAGAAATGGTTAAGTGTTGGAAGGGATGCAGAAGCCTAATTCGAATTGTTCAAGTTCGAATTAGGGAATGAAGAGAGAAGAAACCCAAAGGCAAGAAGAAGATGCAATTCGAATTGTCCAAATTCGAATTAATTCGAATTGGCACAAACAATTCGAATTGCCAACAAGAGCAAGGAAGCCAAGCAGAAACCCTCATCCAATTCGAGAAAAGACCAATTCGAATTATTCACAACAATTCGAATTGACTACTGAAGGCCAAAATCCCAGCTCAAAGAAAGAGATCTCACAATTCGAATTAATTCGAATTGGTTGAGATAATTCGAACTTCACTCAACAATTCATCCAAATGAAGCTGTGGAGCATGGACACAACACTGGTGGGCCTAGGGTTTTGAAGATTGTCTATAAAAGCAGACCTTCCACAACAAAAAAAAAAAAATTTAACCAGAAAGCAGCTTGGGACAAAAAGAACAGCAGGAGGTTCCACACCCCTTAAGGGTTAGGTAGGTAGTTTAGTTTAGTTTAGTTTATTTTTCTTGCAAGTAGTGTAATCTTTACATGCTTTGATCTTAGTGTAGTGTAGAAGCAGTTTGTGTAACCCTTAGAGTAGCCATTTTCCATATTTTTACATGCTTTCTAGTTAGAATAAACCCTACCCTCAAGCTAATGATGGTTTTGGGTTCTTTATTTTGCTTTCAAGTGTCAATACAAGGAAGATTTCTAGAAATGGTTTTATTCATTTGTTTTGGCACTCTTTAATGCTTTCCCTAGAAATAAATGCTTAGTATGTTTGTTTGTTTCAACTAGGTTACATTTATTATGTCCTAGTTGACATTCAAACTTAATAAATGCATGTGTGGTGGGTTTTTGGCTTGATTTAGTGCCTTAGAGCTTCAAATAAGTGTTCTTAGGTTTTAGATGTTTTTAATGTTTGTTATAATTTATGTTTAAGTTTTATTCTTCCTGCCCTAATCTTATTTCATGCTACCTTAGATAACTTGAGTGTTCTTAGTTTATTCATGCAGTTCTTAGATAACTAGATGTTTTAGGGTCTTTGATCTTTGATCCCTTGTTTGTAGCAGTAGGTTTTGAATTTTGCCAATACCCACTAGACATGTGTTTGTTTATTTCTTGAAAATCTCACTAGGGTGGCTGTGAAATGACATTGATGTGAGATGAGGGATTTAGTAAATCTAAACCCATCATTACAGTACAGTGTTCACCTAACTCATACTTGTGAGAACAAAAATTGCTGTTGTCTGAAAAATATGTGATTCGAATTGAGGCAATTCGAATTAACTCGAATTGCCTAAGAAATTCGAATTGCATAGCCAAATTATTCTCTTCATGTGGTTTCCAACCAATTCGAATTATCCAATTCGAATTAATTCGAATTGATCAACAATTCGAATTGGCTTGAAAACCACATTGTATCCATTGTCATCCCTTCATGCCTTAGTTTATTTTCCATCTCTTACCAATTCGAATTGTCCAATTCGAATTAATTCGAATTGCTGGACAATTCGAATTCACCTTCCCCTTGAGGTACATGCCTTAGTCAATTTTGAGCAAGGAAAGGACTTCATCAATTCGAGTTGTACAATTCGAATTAATTCGAATTACTCAACAATTCGAATTAGATGGTATCTCATTCCTTTGCAAGGATTAATTGGGTAAGATTATACTTCATCCTTCATGCATTCTCAATTCGAATTACCCCAATAATTCGAATTGAACTATCCCTTCTATTTTGAAAACTCCAAAAATATTTTCTTTCATGATTTGTGTAAGTTGCATGGATGTATTGGGCCTAGGTCCAATTCATCTGAGTTCTGTCCATTACACATTTCAACCTATTAGTGTCCACTTTTTGTGTGCTTAACACCCACACAATACCAAAAACATTTTCCTTATTTTCAAATTTTCCTTTTTATTGTGTGTATGAACGGATAATGAGAAACACCACAGATTAATGTTGGTGAAAGGTCCCTTCGCAGGGATATCGACTAACCCGTTTTCTGTGTGTCAATTATTATCTGTTATTTTGCATGATCTGGTTAGTGGTTGGTGGAAGCTTCGGCGAGCGTTCTCTTCACTAAGAGTTTCGATTAGTCACTCAGCCAATTCCTAATCAGATACAGTTTTAATTTTCCTTATCTTAATTTCTCAACCTGAATTCAAGTTGCAATAGTATTAACTGATGACGACCAACATCAGTTAAGAAATATTACAGCAAGAAATATGTGGGTTTTTCTTCCACTCACAGACAAAAGAAAACTAAATGACGGCGGTCACCGTTATTTGGAATTATTTCTGTCTAAAATTGAAACTTTTGACAAATTTCACTAACACGAGTATTTTTCAATAAAATATATCAGGATTGAATTTATTAAATGAAGGAGTTATGATTCATGGAATGGGTTTAGGGATATATCAAGATTGTTACTTTTTATTACTCAGGTGGGGTGCTTTAATTTCAAATGGCGCTGCAGTCCTATCATGTCATGAAACTTTTGACAAGTCTTATGGTACAACCGGGATAGATTGACCTTCAGCCTGTCACACTGAGGGTCCCCGGCATATGTGCCATGATACTTCTCATGATTTCATGTCATGAGATTACCTACCATGAAATTTTCGGCAGATTCCCACTACATGAGTATTTTCTGAAAAATCACATTTTTTATTTACTCGTGTTAAGAAACTGTGCCCCCGAAAGCGCACGGAGTCAAAAATTGCAGTATTTTTAGTAAGTACCGGATCGTTCACTGGAGGATGTGCGATGGAAGCAGGGCCCACGTCGTTTACTAAGATTTTCCACTCGGTTACTCGATTCGAGTTTGTGTTTTGACTAACAACTACTTGACAGAATTTAAACTGAGTTATGAAAGCAATTAAAATAAAGCAGATAAAATTATTCTAGAAAGCGAATTAAATTTAATCTAAGAAAGCAATAGAATTATTCTAAGAAAGCGATTAAGATTATTCTAAGAAAGCAGATTTAAAATATGACAGAAGGGACATGAAGAAAAGAATAAAAATTGGACAAGATTCAGATGAAACACAGTTAAACTTCCATTTTAATTACACAGATCTTTGTTTGGGATAATCCTTCAGTTAGCTAACTCTCATGCTTCCTATACTATGTTCCCTTTAACAGACAGGTACTTACAGTAAGGATTTACATGCCTTAAGACAACAAAATCTAAGATACCACAGATAGATAACTGCCCCTGCGCAGAGGTATGTCATTTATCTGTGGTGGATAAGCAACACCTGACAAATCATTAGTTGAAGTGCCAAGTACTGCTATCATTCCCCCATGTCACGCCCAAAGATTCTAATCAGGCCCTGAACTATCCCTTAACTTTCAGTCCTAGTAACAGTTACACAACTCTCAATACAACCGAGTGACCTCTAACGAAAGCATTTAAAAGAAAGCGATAAAGAAAGCATTTAAAATCCTATCAATCGGAAGTTTTAAAAGTCTGACCCTGGTAGTAAAAGAAAGCCCCCAGTCAGGATGGCCAGGTGTGGATCAAGAATTCCCTATTCTTGGTGAACCGCTCGCAGTGTTCACTTCTCGTCGGGTGGTTATGAGATACAAACTAATAAATTAGTTCGTTCCGGATGCACTCACTCAGGACTCAAAAATAGGCTTTGGCAGAAGAAGATAGCAGTTGAAAGAATACTCAACCCTACCTTAGAAAATAACCAAGGCCCGAATGTTGCTCTAGTATTATCTGTCACACCTTATCGAAATCCAAGTGGAATTTGACCCAGTGTAATATTTAATACAAGATTTCCAACAAACAGCAATTTTGGACAATAATAAATCTGAAAATCATTCCCTATCAGGTACTAGACTCTCAATAAGAACACAGACCCTTTCAGTCTAGGTGAGACCTAATCGCTGACTCTGCTTCTAATTTCCTAAAATCAACCCCCAGTCGGATATGCATTAGTCATAACTGTCGAATTTATCCCTTACTCAGATCTGGATTTTATAAAGGAATTTTTGTTGGAAATTCATTATGAAATATCTGATTTAAATCAAGACTTCTATGTCCAAGGGAAGGATCCCAAAATAATATTGACCACAATATCTACATAATAATATCATGCATAAATTTATAGAGAAGTGTAAAAGTAAATAACCCAAAATATAAGGCGGGTTTAGACAGAAGTTGGAACACAAAGATGAAATAGCCGGAGATGAGAAGAATTTTGGCTAAAGAGAGTGCCAGAAATAACTAGGGTGATCTGGACTGCAAACATCTGCTATCCAGTTCCCTATTATTCCAGATGGAAAGATTTTTAGACAGAAAGGAATTCCAAGTGACGGTGACCGCCGTCATTCAGCTCCCTTTTGTCTGTGAATAGAAGAAAAACCCACATATTTTCTTGTTGTAATAGTTCTTAAATAATGTTGGTCGACATCATTTAATAATACTACAACTTGAATTCAGGTTTTGAAATTAAGATAAAGAGAATAAAACTGTATCCGGATAGGAGTCAGCTGAGCAGCTATTGTAATCCCGGATGGATGAACCGCCAAGGCTTCCACCGGCCACTATCCAGACCATGCAAAATAACATCTGATAATTAATATACAGACCACGAGCTAGTTATCCGTGTGGGAATACCCGCCAACATTAATCTGATATATTCCTTATTAGCTGTTTCACACAACACGGAAAGACAAAATAAATAAAAGAAAAATATTTTTGGGTCATCTTGCATGAGAGACATTGGTTTCTCATGCAAGGTATGGAAATTAATCCATAATTACTCATTATGTCTAAATAATCACTCATTCCATAATTAATTAATTAATTACAGTCCGGATTATATACTTAGATCATTAGAGTTTAATTATTTTTGTAGAAGAATCTTTTAATGGGAAATTGAACAAAGTTCTTTATATCAAATTAATCATGGGTTGAGATCATTGGATTTCAACCTCAAAATATTAATATAAAGGTTCAATTAATTAATGGAGTGAGATGAAGAATAAAAATTTGGCAAAAAGGTGCCACTTTGTCGCGGAATAGAGTTTGTGTCGCGGAGCATGGTTCCGCGACAAAGGTTTCGCGACAAAGGGGTGGGAAATAAGAGGAATTAATATTTTGAAAATTAGGGTTTGCTTTGTCGCTAAGCAAAAATTTTGTCGCGGAACATGGTTCCGCGACAAGGGATATAGCGACAAAGGGGTTTGAAAATTGGTAAGGACATAATTCCTGGTCGCGGAACAAGGATTTTTTCGCGGTCCGTGGTTCCGCGACAAAGGTTCCGCGACAGAGTCCTCCCAGAATAAAATTACAAGTATTTGGGTCCTTGGTCTCGAATCGAGGATTTTGTCGCGGAACGTGGTTCCGCGACAAAGGTTGCATCGCGACCAAGGGGTTTCAAAATAATGGCAAGGCATAATTTTCTGTCTCGGAATAAGATTTTGTCGCGGAACGTGGTTCCGCGACAAGGGTGCTCCGCGACAAAAGCCTTGCAGACAAAATGCAAGAATTTGATCCTTTGTCGCTAAACATGGGTTTTGTCGCGGAACGTGGTTCCGCGACAAAGGTTGCATCGCGACAAAGGGTTTTAAAGATTTATATAAAAATTTTGGCAGCATAACCCCTTATATTGCATTACATGGGTGTGCGTTGTGATCCGTGGGATCACAACGGGAAAATTACATTGCAACCCGTGGGGTTACAATATGATGCAATACAATATGGGAGATGCAATTTTTAAATAAATATGCATAAACACTTTAATACTATCCCTCTCTAGATCTAATGTATTAAAAATAAAATAAGAAAATAATAATAGAACTAGACATAAAAAGAACACTACCTAATAACTAAAGGAAAGAAACAAAATAAGAACAGCATACTAAAAATAAAAATAAAATAAAGAAAATAACAAAAACAAGTACTGGCAACATGAGATGCAAATAGCCTATGTTATCACTAAAATTAAAATAAGACCTACACTAGATCTATCAAGGGCCAAATATCAAGTGTTTATGCACTCATTAATCTAAATAAGCATTAAGCCCTAACTAAAAATAATAAAAATGGTCAAGTGACCAAAAATGCAAAAATAAAGCAATAAATATTATGGAAATGATCCATAACAAATTTTTGGTGGAACATTTTCTCATATAACACAAAAACCAAAAATGGGTTAAACACACCCATTGATTAAGTGTTTTCAACCCAAAATACAAAAGTATAAAACTGGAAAAATAAAATGAACACTAGCTACACTTATTTATTACAAAGCATAAATTAAAACTAAGCTAAGATCTACATCTACATAGCATAAAAATAAACTAAACTACCTACTCTAACATATTTTTGGAGAGCACAGTGGTGCCTCCAAAACAGTAAAATAAACTAAAGTGTAGCTAGGTTACTGTTCAAGGGGGTGGGAGGTTATATTTATAGAGTAGGATTAAGCCCTAGGCCCATTCAAGGCCCACCTGGTCGCCAAACAACTGCTTTGTCGCGGAACAAATTGGTTAGGGACAAAACACTTTTTAGCTCCAAGATGGCGCCCAGGAGGGGGCGGGACTTGAGGTCCAGGAGGAAGAAGACAAAAATCCATGCTTGCGGGAGCTGAGGTCCCTGGACCTCCCGAGTCTTTTAACATGTGGGAATTTGAAAAGGGAGTGGGTCACGTGAGCTGCCTGTCTCTGTCGCGGAAGAGCTGTCTTGGGCGCGATCCACTTTGTCGCGGAACATGGTTCCGCGACAAAATTATGTGTCTTGATTCTCCTCTCACAGTCTCGGAATAATTTTTGGGCGCGGAGCAAATTTTTGGGCGCGGAGCACTTTGTCGCGGTGTACCCTTCCGCGACAAAGGGTTTATTTTCCTCTCTTATTTTCTTTAATTTCTCTTTCCTCTTTAATTTTCTTTACTCTCTTTCCTCTCTCTTTCCTCCATCACTCTCGTTCTTCTTCTTCTTTCATCCATTTCTTCCTCTCTTCTTCTTCGTTCTTCTTCCACTTCTTCGTCTCCTTGTTCATTTCCAGTCTCCAATTCTTCTTCGATTTTCTTCTTCTTCTCTCCACAGATTTCTTTTTCTTCACCATTTCAGTTTTCTCCATCTCGGTTCCAATTTCCCAATTTCTCTTGCTTGGTTTCTGCTTAAGTGGTGGAGGGCTGAGATGGAGGCTTAATCGGAGGAGGGCACGGCCACTGGTGGTGCGGCGGCGAGACTTTGGTGTTGCGGAGGCTGCTGGAGAGTTGAGGGCGAGCGGCGGCGAGGGGTGTTGGATGTGGTGTTGACACTGTAGTGGTGGTGGTTGGTTGAGGCGGCTGTGGTGGATTTGGGATGGAGGTTGAGGCGGCAGTCGCCGGAGGATGGTGGAGAGGACGAGGGCGGAGGAGCTGATGGTTGGCGAGTGCGGTGGTTAAGATGGGGCTGCGATCGGAGTTTGGGGTTGAGGATGAGACTGTGGTGGCCGAAGGTGGTTGTGGTTGGGCGGATTTGCTCGCCGGAGGTGGAGATGGGCGGCGGATCTGGTGGCGTATGGAGGTGGTGGCTGGATTTGGACTGGAGTTGAGGGCGGAGCTAATGGTGGTTATGGGTTGTCGGAGGATGAGATGGGGGAAAGGGGCTGTGGAACGGATTGTGGATGGTTGCGGTGGAGGTGTGGAGGCGGCTCCGCCTTGGCCGGAATGGGGGCTGTCGGATTTGAGGATGGAAGAGAGGGGGGGCTTCGCCGGCCGGAGTAGGAGATGAGGATGGCGGCTGCGGCGGCGGCTGTTGACGGGACTGGTGGGCGCGAGATGGAGGAGAGGCCGTGGTCGGAAATGGTGACTGAGATGGGGTTGAGGGCGGAGGTTGAAGGATGAAACTGGTGGCAGTGGTGGCGGAGCTGGATGGGGTCGGAGGTTGTTGGGTTGGACTGCAAGTATTGGGCTTGGGGGATTTTAGACTTAATTCTTGGACCAAATAATTTACCTGCAATTAATTAAAATCAAAATTGATTAGTGGACCAATTAATTCTTTATTATATCAGAAAACAGAAAATAAAAATAAACATAAAAATTAAAATATATACATCAAAATGTAAAAATAATATAAATATAATATTTATTCCACTTGATTATTTGGTTTGTGATCCATTTAATGAACCCGTGTTTCACCGAATAGACAACACCGAACCAAATTAATCAAGTGTATGATTTTTAATATTTTTATCATGTTTTTGGATTTTTAATACAAATTTAATGAAAATAACAATATTTTTGTATTTTTCAATATCAGCTTATTATTTATACAAACTTGCATAAATCTGTTAAATTCAACTGCTTTCTTATTAAAATAAGACCGGAATACGATCAAATGTCCATGTTTAGACACGGAAATAGATTGAAAATAATGGTCAATTTTGGCCATTATAAAAAATCAGTCATCTGGGAAAATTGGGAACCGAACAGCAGATGTTTGCAGTCCGGAAAACCCCAACTATCTCTGGCACTCTTTTTAGCCGATTTCTTCTCATCTCAGGCTAATCCATCTTTGTGTATCGCATTCTGTCTAACCCCACCATATATTTTGGGGTATTTTATTTTCCTTTTCATATACTTGTATGCATGATATTATTATGTAGATGTTCTGGTCTTATCATTATTTTGGGGATCCTTCCCCTTGGACACAGAAGTCTTGATTTAAATCTGATGTTGCATAATAAACTTCCAACAAAAATTCCTTTATAAAATCCGGATCTGAGTAAGGGATAAATTCGACAGTTATGACTAATTCATCTTCCACTGGGAATTGATTTTGAGAGCTTAGAAGCAGAGTCAGCGATTAGGTCTCATCTAGACCGAAAGGATCTGTATTTTAATTGAGAGTTTAGTACCTGTCTAGGGAATGATTTTCAAATATTTATTTGCTTCTCAAAATTGCTGTGTGTTGGAAATCTGATATTAGATATCGCATTAAGTCAATATCCACTTGGGGGTAGATGAGATGTGATAAATAATACTAGAGGAACAACATATAGGCCTTGGTGAATTTATAAGGTAAGGTCGAGTATTCCTTCGACTACTATCTTCTTCTGCCAAAGTCTAGAATTGAGTCTTGAGTGAGTACATCCGGAATAGGTTCATTTATGGATCTGTTTCATTTAGTTTGTATCTCATAACTACCCAGATGTTGTAAGCCCTGTGGCTTATTGATATCTCGGGGGTTCTTGATCTGCATCTGGTCACCAAGACCAGGGGCTCTTTTATACTAACGGAAAGAGACGTTTTTAACGATTCCGAGTGATAGATTTAAATGCTTTCTTTACTGCTTTCCTTTTAAATGCTTTCATAGAGGTCACTCGGAAGAATTAGGGGCTGTCCATCTGTTAAAAGGTTTGAGAGTTATGGAATGGTTTGGGGCTTGATTTGAAACTTTGGGTGTGACATGGGGGAATGATAGGAGTACTTGGCATGTCAACTAATGATATGTTAGGTGTTGCCTGTCCACCACAGATATGTAATGTAACTTCACAAGGCCTGTGGAGGGAGTTATGAGTCTGTGGTATCTTAGAAATTGTTGTCTTAAGAGCATGTAAATTCTCATCGTAAGTACCTGTCTGTTAAAGGGAACATGGTGTAGAGAGCATGAGAATTAGCTAACTAGAGGATTATCCCAAGCTAAGATTTGTGTATTAAAAATGGAAGTTTAATTGTGTTTCATCTGAATCTTGTCCAATCTTTATTATTTCCTCCTTGTCCCTTCTGTCATATTAAACTTGCTTTCTAGATAGTGTAGCATAATTTTATATTGCTTTCGTAGTATAGATTTAATTGCTTTCTTCGATCTAGTTTACCATGCTTTGTAGAATAATTTTTACTGCTTTTATGATCTGGTTTAAATTATGTCAAGTTGTTGTTAGAAACCTTTGCAAAACTTGAAATGAGTAACCGAGTGGAAAATCTTAGTAAACGACGTGGGCCCTGCTTCCATCGCACATCCTCCAGTGAACGATCCGGTACTTACTATAAATTACTGCAATTTTTGACCCGTGCGCTTTCGGGAGCACAAGTTTCTTGACACGAGTAAATAAAAACAACATTTTGGGAAAATACTCACACAGTGGGAAGATGTTCAAGAATTTCATGGCAGGTATCTTCTTGACATGAAATTAAGAGAAGCATCATGGTGCAGATATCAGGGACTTTCAGGGTGACAGACTGAAGGTCCATCCCTGTTGCACCGTGATATTTATCAAAAGTTTCATGGCTGGAAGGACCACAGCGCCGTTTGAACCCCACGGGAGTAATAAAAAGGGAAATCTTAATATATTCTTAAACCCCTTCCCTCAATCATAACTCTTTTCATTTAATAAATCCGAACTTGGGAATTGTATTTAGACGGTTCTTCAACCCCCCAATAGCAAAATGAAACTAGAGCAAAAGTTTCATGACGCCGTTGTCGGGGACTCTCGAGGCACCATTTGAAATCACAGTTTCCTCCTTAAGCAATAATCCACACCTGATATTTCAGAAAATTACTCGTGTTGGCGAAGCTCGTCAAAAGTTTCATGGCGTCGTTGCCGGGGAGGATGCAGCGTCGTTTACTAGGAGAATTACATTCCTGATTTACTCATAGATAGTCTTTGTATATATTCGTGAACCGTTACTAACCTGGGGGTTGTACAGGTACTGTCAAAAGTTTGATACCAACTGCTTATGCAACGGAGAAGGAACACATTACCGGAGCTACCGTTCGATCTAGAAATAGAAAGGACCGCTCGCCAACTTAGGGCAGAAGCCAGGAGAAGAAAAGAGCAGGAGCGTCGAATCCGCACTTCACCTGAAACATCAAGCAGCGATCTATCAGATATGGCAGAAAACCAGAACATTCCCCCGATCTTACCCATAGACCAACCACCAAATAATCCTGGTAATGGAGCTGACGGAGGAGTGGTAGAGCATCCTACTCGTGCCAATGAAGAGGAGAATCTACCAAATCCTAATCAGCAGCAATACCAGCAATTCCACCAACAACCACCACCACCCGTAAACCAATTTCACCAAAACCAAAACATACCAAACCAACAATACCAAAACCAAGCTTTCAATCCAGATCAATTTCAGAACAACCCACAAGATCCACATAACTTCCAGCAATTTCCAAATTATCACCAACAGTACCAGAACCAAGCTGAACAAGGAAATCAACAACAGCAGCAAGCAGCAGCAGACTTCATGCAACCAATTGTAGAGCCCTATCTGGATGGACCTGGGAGAGCACATTTTCCTGCACGCAATTTCGAGCTCAAACCGGCACTCATTAATTTGGTGCAAAACAATCAGTTCTGCGGTGCAAATCATGAGGACCCTCATGATCATCTCCAGACCTTCCTGGAGCTCTGCGACACGATCAAAAATCAAGGAGTCTCTCCTGATGCTATAAGACTAATGTTGTTCCCATTTTCTTTGTATAGTGGTGCCAGGGACTGTTATAAGTCATTGCCTATCAATCTGCGGAGCACTTGGGCAGACTTGGTGAGGAGCTTTTTGCTGAAGTATTTTCCAGAATTAAAGATTGAGGAAGGACGAGCTAAGATTGGAGATTTTAAGATGAAGCCAGACGAGTCATTATATGATGCGAAGGAAAGATTCTTGGGCCTCATCAGGCGATGCCCCCAACATGGGTACGCACCCTGGGAGCAGTTGAGGAAATTCTACGGAGGACTCACCCATCCATGGAGAACAATGTTAGACGCGGCTGGCGGACGACATTTACTCCACTTGCCTATGGACCAAGCTTGGGAGAAGATTGAGACAATGTCTGTCAACAGATCCATCCTAAACACAGACGATAGGAAGGAGAACCCTCCGAGAAAAGTCTTTGCTGTAAGTGAAGGGAAAACAGATTTTGAAAAATTGCAAGAACAGGTAGCTGCGATACAGCTGAGTCAGGATAAGGGGAAGGGAACGGACGCCTCCCAGGCAGGAACCTCATCAGACCAAGTTCAAACACAGCAATCGGGAGTCGTCTGTGGACTGTGTCAGGGACCTCATCCAACTTATACATGCCAACAGATAGCTACCGAGAGTTGTAATTATGCCGGGAACTACCAAAATCGCCATCCCAACCTTTCTTATTCCAACAACAATGCACTTAACGCGCATTTGTTGCAGCCAAACCAGCCCAACCAGTTCCAAAACCCACAGCAAAACTTCAGACCTCAGAACCAAGGATTCGTCCAGCAAAGAGTGCAGAACTTTCAAAATCAGAATCAGAATTTCCAACCTCAAATTCAACAGAAGCCTAATCAGAATCAAGGCCAGAACTTCCAGAATTTCCAATCCCAACCTGATCAGAATCAGCAGTATAACCAAAGGCCACCATCTCGTTTGGAGAACCTGATGACTGAGTTTATAGCCAACCAGAAGGATATAAATCAGCAACTGCAGTCATCAATCAAGAATGTGGAGACGCAAGTCACCCAATTGGCCAAGGAACTACAGAACAGGGGGAAAGGAACACTTCCAAGCAGTACTGAAGCCAACCCGCAGTGTAAAGCAATCACATTGCGGGGAGGCAAGACTCTAAAAGGAATTGTGGGACATGGAAAAGAGACGGCCGAGGAGGAAAAGGATCTAAAGGAGGGTGAAAAAGAAAGTGAAAGGATCGAAGGAGGAGATGGTATTGGACTGGTCGAGGACAAATCAGAAACAGCTATTCCGCAGGCTGAAGCTGCAAAGGGAGCTGAAAAGGGTAGGGTTGAACGTACAACTTCCTTCTCTTTACCACCAAAAACAAACAATAATAAGTACATGCCGAGGGTGCCATACCCGGCACGTCTTAAAAATAAGGAACAAGATGAAAAATTTAAAAAGTTTTTAGAAAGACTGAAAGCTGTCGAGATCACTATTCCATTGGTCGAAATGATTTCAGAAATGCCCGTCTATGCTAAATTTCTTAAAGAAATGATTTCAGGGAGGAGAAAAGTTGAGCAGGAGGAAGTAGTGATTTTGAACAGCAGCTGCAGTGCCATTATCCAAAGAGTGCTACCGGAGAAGAAGGAAGATCCAGGATGTATTACATTGCCGATCCACATTGGGAGAACTAATGTTGGAAAAGGATTGTGCGATCTGGGATCGAGCATCAACGTCATGCCACTTGCCATGGTGAAACGTCTTCACTTGGGGACAATTGAACCGGTTACAATGAAGCTACAGCTGGCAGACCGATCAATTACCCATCCAATCGGAATCCTGAAGGACGTAATTGTCAAGACGGGAGGGACTCTCTTCCCCGTCGACTTCATTATTTTGGATATAGAGGAGGACTACGAGATGCCACTGATCTTAGGCCGCCCCTTTCTCTCAACCGGTGGTGCACTTATAGACGCTCGATCAAATCAAATCAAGCTCCGAGTCGGAGAAGAAGAATTGGATTTCGAAATGGGAAAGCTGCAGAAGTTCCCGTCTGAGGGATCTTGTTCCATTTTTGATGTAATAGATAGTAGGAGTGAGGATGAGAGCATAGACTCTGTGACTGATGAGCCAAGCAAAGTTTCAAAACAGGTACTGAAGCCTGAAGGTGCGGAGCAACCAAGGAGCTGCAACGCTGTCCACTTCGAGGATCCTATCTCTGGGGACCTTGAAGAATTCGATGGAGTTGAGTTCATCCCGGAGGAAGAGGAAAGCACTGCTGAGGAGGAAGTGGATCCTGTACTGACACAGGATCCTGAAGGTAAATCTGATCTCTCTTTCCCACCCATTTCTCGCAAATTACTGCCTTCCGTTGAATGCCCACCAGAGCTTGAACTTAAAATACTTCCGGATCATCTTAAGTACGTTTTTCTCGCTGAACATAAAAGATTACCGGTGATTGTGTCAGCCAAGCTGACACAAGAACAAGAAAAAGCTCTGGTAGACATTCTAAAGAAATATGTACATGCAATCGGATGGACCATTTCTGACATAAAAGGAATAAGCCCCTCTGTTTGCATGCACAGAATTTTAATGGAAGAGGAGTATAAGCCCTCAAGGCAACCACAAAGGCGTCTGAACCCCCATATGCAGGAAGTGGTAAGGAAAGAAGTTATCAAGCTCTTAGATGCTGGTATCATCTATCCTATCTCTGATAGCAAATGGGTTAGCCCAGTGCAGGTCGTACCAAAACGTGGGGGGATCTGTGTAACGACTAATGAGCAAGGAGAAGAAGTGGCGACGCGTCCAGTGACCGGTTGGAGAGTTTGCATCGACTACCGGAAGCTCAATACCGCTACCAGGAAGGACCATTTTCCCTTGCCATTCATTGATCAGATGCTGGAGAGGTTGGCCGGAAGGGAGTACTACTGCTTTTTGGATGGGTACTCTGGCTATAATCAGATTGTAATAGCTAGCGAGGATCACGACAAGACCACATTCACGTGCCCTTACGGAACTTTTGCGTACAGGCGCATGCCTTTTGGACTTTGTAATGCGCCTGCCACATTTCAACGATGCATGATGTCAATTTTCTCAGAATTTATCGAAAAATGCATTGAAGTTTTCATGGATGACTTCTCTGTGTATGGAGATACTTTTGATGAATGTTTGACTAATCTTGCACAGATTCTGAAAACATGTGAGGACACCAACCTAGTTTTGAACTGGGAGAAGTGCCATTTCATGGTCACCGAAGGAATAGTGTTGGGTCACCGCATCTCGCGCGCAGGCATCGTAGTCGACAGAGCTAAGGTCTCAGTCATCTCAAACCTACCATTGCCTAATTCAATAAAAACAGTTAGGAGTTTCTTAGGGCATGCCGGTTTCTACCGGAGATTCATTAAAGACTTTTCTAAAATTGCCAAGCCGCTCACTAACTTGCTGTGTAAAGAAAACCCTTTTGTAATAAATGAAGCGTGTGTTCAAGCCTTTGACACGCTCAAAGAAATGTTGATTTCTGCTCCAATAGTGCAACCACCCGATTGGTTAATGCCTTTCGAGGTAATGTGTGATGCAAGTGATCTCGCCGTGGGTGCAGTTCTTGGGCAACATAAGGAAGGGAAGCATTGCGTGATTCATTACGCAAGTCATGCCCTGAATGAGGCCCAAATTAACTACACCACCACGGAGAAGGAGATGTATGCTGTGGTTTTTGCGTTTGATAAATTCAGACAATATCTCATTGGTACGAAAACCACAGTGTACACAGATCACTCTGCACTAAGATACTTGTTTAGCAAACAAGACGCCAAACCTCGATTAATCAGGTGGGTACTTTTGTTGCAAGAATTCAACATTATAATAAAAGATAGAAAAGGCAGAGACAATGGTGCTGCTGACCATTTGTCTCGACTAGAAAATGATAAAAATGAGCTAGCCGTAAATGAGAATTTTCCGGACGAGCAACTGTTTGCCTTGCATCTTCATGATCAAGCTTGTCCGTGGTTTTCCGATATTGCTAACTTTTTGCATGCGGAATAACCCCACCATTTCAAAGCAGAGGCCACAAAGCGAGGTTCAACCGAGATGTAGTTAACTACTTCTGGGAAGACCCTTACCTCTTCAAGCATTGTGCAGATTCGATTATTAGACGATGTGTAACTGAGCACGAGGCTTATCAAATCGCTAAGAAATGCCATGAATCGGAATATGGAGGTCACCATGGCCCCACTCGAACAGCTCATAAGGTTCTCGAGTGCGGTTTTTATTGGCCTACCATTTACGAGGATTGCAAAGCGTTTGTTAAAGCTTGCGACAGATGCCAAAGATTAGGAAATATCTCCAAGAGGGATGAGATGCCTCAACAAGGAATTCTCACTCTCGAGATTTTCGATGTATGGGGTATTGACTTCATGGGACCATTCCCGACATCTGATGGGAACCATTACATCTTGGTAGCTGTCGATTACGTTTCCAAGTGGGTTGAGGCCGTTGCACTGCCAACCAATGATGGCAACCAGGTCGTCAATTTTTTGAAAAATAACATTTTCAATAGATTTGGTGTACCCAGGGTGATCATATCAGATGGAGAAACCCATTTTGTTAATAAAGCATTTGCAAATCTTATGAGCAAAAATGGGATTCTCCACAAGATCGGCACGCCTTATCATCCCCAAACCAGTGGTCAAGTCGAGGTCTCTAACCGCGAAATCAAACATATACTCGAGGCCACTGTGGGGACAACTCGCAAAGATTGGTCACGTAAGCTCAATGATGCTTTATGGGCATACCGCACTGCATTCAAGACTCCCATTGGGATGTCTCCATACAGACTCATCTTCGGAAAGGCCTGTCATCTGCCCGTAGAACTAGAGCATAAGGCTTACTGGGCCCAGAGTAAGCGCAAGTTGCCCAGAGTAAGCGCAAGTTGGACCTCAATGAAATTGAGGAAATACGTGCGCAAGCTTATGAAAGCTCGAGGATTTATAAAGAGCGGAACCAGAAGTTACACGATCGTCGTATTAAATCTAAACACTTCTATGTTGGCCAGAATGTCTTGTTATTTAATTCTAGGTTGAAGCTATTCCCCAGAAAGCTTAAATCCAGATGGGAAGGGCCATACGAAGTGATGCACGTGTTTGAAAGTGGAGCTGTCAGGATCCGAACTGACAAAGGAGAGCTGGTGGTGAATGGACACAGACTGAAGGAGTATCTTGGGCAGTTCGACCCCGAAAAAGAAGCTCAGATGACAACAGAACCGGCTTATGTTCAATAAATATTATACATATATTTACTTACTTATTTTATTACTTTCTTTACTTATTTTTATTGGGACAAAGTATCCAAAAATCAAGTGAACATTTAGAGTACTAAGACTCTAAATGTGAGGATGTTGATATTTGGAGAAAACCTAATACCTTTTCATAATTGTTTTGCAGGAATTCGAGGAACCAACAAAAAGAAAGATAAAGCTTCCAAAAACCAGGTTCCCGGTTGGGGTAACATTATATTTAATGGAGGTTAATTTTGGAATTTAGAGAAATCTAAAATCCAGAATACATTCATAAAATAAAATTGTTAACCCAACCTAATTTATGCAAGCAATATGTTTTAGATTCTCATTCGGTGTAGATATGTTTGCTTTTGAGTTCATATGATTTTTGGAAAACCTAAAAATGTTCCTAAGTCTTGAATGTGGTATACTTTTCATTTCAAGAAAATTCGAATTAATTCGAATTGCTTGGAACAGACCACATTCAAGACATTTTGCCTTGGAATTTTCACTCTCGGATTTGTTAATTCGAATTAGTCAGGCAATTCGAATTAGTTCGAATTGCCATGAAAATTCGAACTGGCAACCAAGGCAGAATTTTCGGATTTATTTTGGCCAAGTAGTGCAATTCGAATTAATTCGAATTGCCTAACTAATTCGAATTAGCATGCACAAGGCATTTTCCTCAGCAAGTGAGCAATTCGAGTTATTCTAGCAATTCGAATTAATTCGAATTGCCTAAATAATTCGAATTAGCTCATTTCAGCCTTGTGCAGATTTTGCCCACATTCTCAAGTTCGAATTGTGAGCCAATTCGAATTAATTCGAATTGATCTCAGTAATTCGAACTTGCTTGGTTTCTCTATCTTTCAAGCCAATTCGAATTAATTCGAATTGGCCTGAATAACTCGCATCTCTCACAGAATGCACCAATTCGAATTAATTCGAATTGGTGCATAATTCGAACCTCCCTGTCCAAATCCTTTATATATCCGTGTTTTCCCCCCCACTTCCATCACTTTCACTTTTCACATTTCCAAAACACCCGTGTTTTCTCTCTCGCGAACCCTTCTCCCTCGCGAAAACCAGTCACTCATCTCGACATTCCCTCCGCTTGAACTTGTCGGAAATGGCTTCTTCATCATCCAATCCAAGTGGGAGCAGGGGGTAAGTGTTTCTTTTCCGTTTTCGCACTCGGTTTTCGCAGTTTTCAGTTTTGTCTTTTCGTATTCCTTGCGAAATCGAGGTTGGGGAGGGGAATGTGCTCTGTTTTAGCGTCGAGGATGGTCGGAAAATGGTCGGAGTATGTTGGGTTTGTTCAGAAATGGGGTAGAAACCGACTAGGCAGAACCTAGGGTTTGAGGACCTTTTTGATAAAAACTGCCATTTAAGGGTTCGAAGTTTTCTGTGGTAAAGGGGATGTTCTTATTTTGAAAATGAGGGTCTCAAAACCCTTAAAAATTTGATTTTTGTTCATATTGCAGTATTGTTGTTCCATTTGTGTCTTTGTGTGTATTTGTGTTATCTGTATTTGTGTTTTGCTAATCTGTGAATAGGGTTAACACTGTGGTCATGCTTTCTTCAGCCACTGTGTTGTTTTTCAATAGATAATTGTTGATGATGACTGAAAATGCATATAGATGATATCTGTAAAATTTATGTTTTTAACAGCATGAGTTTTGTTGATAACATTAGTACATTACAGTAGTATAGATGGATCAGTTGTTCTCGTTTGTTTTGGTGCTTGCATGTATAATATTATATGAATATTTTGGTAATAAATGCTTTTGTCGGGTAGATGTTGCCCACACATGGCAAACTCAACCCCAAAGGTTGACGTTTGCACATACGGAAACATGGTATTACAGACAAAACCATGCCAAAATTTTTCCAAAACTTTTGGCATGGTATTTATGTATAAAAAGACAAATTTTCAGAATATTCTTTGTTTAAGTGTTTGATCTTTGTCAACTTGGAACAAGTGGTAAATACTTGTAAGGAATGTTTTGTTTTATTCCTTAAAAACCCACTTTCCAAAACAAAATCCAAATGGGGGACCACTCACACCCCCAATTTCATTAAATAAACAAGTCAACACCTCTTCATAAAAATCCAAAAATCACCTTTTGTATGTATGCATGTCTACCTTTATTTTTATTTCTTATTTTTGGTCATGGTCCATTGTACATACTAGTAATTGCATAATTTATCGCTTGCATTCGATTTTCATCATTAATCTCTTATCTTCCCTACCTCACATGATTTAAATCACTTTTTAAGTGATAGAAATCAAATTCCTTCGTAGGCTCAATAACCTACGAAATTTTCTCTTTTTGGTCCCTTGACCACCCAAAAACATCTTAGACTATTTATAGTCTAAGAAAAATTTCTAAAGATCCAAGATCCTTATCTCTCTTGCTTTCCTTATTTTTGCTGTAATAAGAGTTAGATTTAACAATCCAGCTCCATGTTTGTCTTTTTATAAATTCGATTAGAAACTAATTAACTCACATTTAGAGCATAGCTCCAAATGTGAGGATGTTGACTTTCAACTCGGATCCACGTATCAAAAATTTGTTAAAAACAGTTCCAACTCTCTTCTCTCCAGGAGTCAATACATTATAGATTCTCTGATGGGTCTTCCAAAGACAACTCCAGATCGTGCCTTCTTGGAAATTGAGAGGCTGAAGAAAGAGGCAGAGGAAAATAGGGTAGCCATAAGGAATGAGCACAACCTACCTATGGACCACCAGATTGAATGGAGGTTCGAAATGAAGGACCATTGGTGGAATACGATTCCAGAGGAAGAAAGAAATGATAAAGCAACAGGCCTCGAAAGAGACTTTTGCAAACATGTATGTAACTTCTGGAACCAAGAGTTCGATGAGGCAAGATATGATCAACGGTTTAATGAGCCGAGAGTTCACTATGAGCGGATGGTTTGGAGGATGAAACGACAAAAGGCTTATTGGAACAGAATGCTTGAAATCCACTTCGGAGATAGGAGAGCTGCAGCCTTTGAGCCAGTCCTCATCCAACCACCCATTTCTAGGGAAGTGAAAATGCTCTATGCCCCCAAGACACCTCCACCATACTTAGTTGCGTCAACTGGTGTACTCTCCATGCCGGAGACCTTCCCATTTACATATAAGAAGGAACTTTTCGACAATGGGACCATTTGCGGACCAGAGGAGCAGCTATGGCTGACATTGCATGCAAAAGAGCGTCATACTGAAATGACATTCAACTTCAGGGATTCTCTCCAGGCGGTACTGAACTACGGACAAGCCCACCACACTCCAATGCTGGATTCGATCATTGAGAAAACAAAAGCAGCCAGGAAACTGTAGGGGGAATACATGACTGCATGGGGAAAATGGGAAAAGGACATCAGGGAGTCTGTACTAAAACCGGGACTCGTGATACCACCGGGAAAAGTGGAGATTCTGCCAGTCTTCTTACCACAAAGGATTCCGGCAGTTGAGCCCCGAGAGACCACAATGAAGGGGATGCCCAATTTCGAGCTAATGAGAGCCGAATGCATTGCAATGATTCAAAACAGATCATGGGACAGAATGGGACGCAAGAGGAAACAGATCTCAGTCATGGGCAAAAACAAGTGTTTAGAGTATCTCAACATTCCACCAGTCCGAGACTTAGGACATCTAAAGGAGAAAGAGGCAGACATCGTGGACACCTTGTACACGGAAATGAAAAAGAGGTTTCTCGACCTGCTACGTGAAATGGATGCAGAGGGTCTGAGGCACTGTCAAGAACACCGGCCTCGTCTGCAGTATAACACGGGATTCCAAGGTGTCCTAGGCAGATATTTCACACTAAAATGGACTGCGCAACTCACAGCCATGTCTGAACCCAAATTCATTCAAAAATTTCTGAAGATCAAAGGACCGGAATTGGGTTTGAATGTTGAGGATGAAGAACAGATCATTGATGACTATGTTGATCCGACCTCCGAGCAATCTGAGCCTGCCGAACCTAAACCCTCCCAGACTGAATCCGAACCAGAGCCACCTAAAAAGAAGAGAAAATTGATAAGGTTGGCAGATAGAGAAAAGTCTGAAAAGTCTGCTGAGCCTCAGATCAGAATCCAAGAACCTCCGAATCAGCCAACGATCATTCCCCCTGTGCCCAAATTCTACGATGAGCCTCCCAAGCGAAAAGACAGAGGCAAGGATCAAGCCATTGAGTTATCCAAGGAAGAACAACAGCGTAAGGCCCAAGAACACGCCGACGCAGAATTGGCAAAGAAGGCTCAGGAAGAAGCCGATGCAGAAGCAGCAAGGATAGCTCAAGAGGAAGCTGAGATGGATAGGATTGAGGCACAGAGGAAAGCCGAGTACGATGCCCGACAAGCTGAAAGAGCAAGAAAGGAGAAGGAGGAGGCTGAGATCGAAATGGCAAAAGAGACGGAGGAGTGGAAACAGCAAATGGAAGCTGCAAGGGCCGAGAAAAATCGACTCTGGAAAGAACAAATGGCCAAGGCAGCTGAAGAGGAGGCCAAGAAAGCAGAAGAAGACGCCAGGAAGGCAGAGATGGAGGAGAATATCAGAAAAACCCGAGAGGAAGAGGAGAATAGAAAAGCTGCTGAGAAATTGCAGGCTGAGCTGGAGAAGAAGAAGAAAGCTGACACCGAAACCCAGGTTGAGGTCGGGGATGATGATTGTCAGATAATCAGCGGAACCGACATTGTTCCTGTTAAGGTGAAAGCTGAGCCAGCAGAATGGGCAAGGGAGAAGGAGGAACAAGTAAAAAGATCAACTGCTCGCAGAAATGACGCAAACGCGGATGTTGAGAAAACAATGGAGGCAATGCGGCCCACAGAGGAGATAGAGGAAATGGTGCACGAGGGCAATGTCAGATTTGAAGAATCAAAGAAGAGGTTTGCCGAGCTTGCGAGTGATTTGAATGACATAACTGCACAAACTCTAGCGGCAGCTGCTACCCTACCGCAACCCACAATGCAAGAAACAGTAAGAACTGAAGGTAGCAGTGGAGGTGAGCAAGCAGAGATGGATACCATAGAAGATATCTTCAAAGACAAGACATTTCAGCAGATCCTCCATTACGATCTCAATATTCCCATAGAGCAAGGAGACGACACGGAAGAACAATTGGGAGACCTTAACATCGGGAAGGAAGTTGAGGCATCACAACAAGAATACCAGCATGTTGCCGATCCCTATCTTTCCGAAGATTTCTTAAATTCTGTATTCCATGAAGATCCTTGTAATGCACACGAGCAAGGAGCAACTCAAGGAGGTAAAGAAACTGAGTTGAAACAAACTGAGGAAGAGCCACAACCGAATGCACAGGTCGAGTCAGAACAGCACGAACAAACTGAACAAAGGGAACAACCAAAGGAAAGTTCTGACTCTGATGGAGAACAAGCAGGAACTGAAGGGACCCAAGAATCAACCGGATCAGTGCGATCGGCTGGTTATTGGGTCAACTCAACTTCAAGGGGCAGACTGGGTGTGTCTACAAAGAAGTTCAGAAAATTCCGCATCACGGATGATGCTGACATAATGAGGAGGTTCAACGGGAATGAGCAGAATGCGGGGCGATACATGGCACTGAGTGGAGTATTTGTCCCTGACAAAGGGTTCAGTCCAGAATTGATTGATCATCCAATGCTACTTACATTGAAAGAAAGCCACGGGTGGACTGAGTTCCTTAAGCATCACGCTGAACCCGGGATAGCAGAATTGGTTCGGGAATTTTACTGCAACATCAATGCCACACAAAAGACAAGTTGGGTGCGAGGAGTTGACGTAGACATCTCTGCAGACTACTTGAACAACTTCCTTGGTACACCCAACTGGAGGTCAGAAATTCCGACATCTGAACATTTCGAGAAGGGAGCAAGCAGAGCAGCTGACAGGCAATATCACGACAACATCACTAGGTCCATTACTGCTGAGAGCTACACTGGTGAAATCCCCTTCAAAGCAAAGCACCTGAAACTGGAATTTCAACCCTCCTATGACTTCTACATGTCGAAGATCAGGCCAAACCCGCATGCACATGAAACATCTGGTCGAATGTTGAAAGGTTTTGCCAAGATTTGGCATGGACTGAAGATCAACGTGGGGGAGCAGATTTTCCATGTCATGACAACAAAAGTCACAGGCACCAGAGCTGCTGCTTTATGCTATCCCAACCTCATCAGGAGAATCTGTGAAGCCCAAGGAGTAGATCTATCAGTTTTCGCAGAGAGCGATCTTATTGATATGAGCCGGCCGATCCCAGTCCCAAAGACAAGGATAACTGAACCAGTTACATACATTATGCCGGAAGAATCAGACGCTCAATCCAGATACACTCCGAGGACACCAACAGCCGGACGCAAAGGGCATAAGAAGAAGGACCGTCCTGAAGCGGCACCTTCAACAGAAGAAGCTGCAGTCGCACCAACAGAACTTGCTCCCACTGCCACTCATCCTGGAACTGATGTTTCCACTCCAAGCTTATCACGAAGACATCCAGTCCGACCCTCGCGCAGAAGTCCAACTGTGTCTCAACACCCAGCTGAATCTCAAACTCTAGAAGCAGTGAGCAGAATGGGAGAGTCAATGATGCAGAGTGTCAAGTCTTTGGCCGATGCCATTGTCTCGACTCACGAAAAACAAATGCAGAAAGAGGAAGAGTTTAGGCTGAGAATGTTTGAGAGAGAAGAGGAGTTCAGAAAGGAAGCAGCCAGGCAGCATCAAGAAAGGATTGAGAATGAGGAAAAGAATAGAAGAATGTTCGAAGCAGTGTTCGCCAGTCAAGCCAGGATGTTCGACAATCAAGCCGAAATGATGAAGACCATCCTCAGCAAGTTCCCATCACCTCCAGGAGATGCCACCGGATCCTCCACACAGCCCACGGAGAAGAAGGACTGAGCCAAGTGATCACATTCGTGCGAGCCCCATTGTAAACATCATGCATTGGATTTTCCATTCATTCATTGCACTTTCAATCCTCATCATGGAAATCCATTGTAACTGATGTACATTTACTGCTTTCCACAAGAGAATTTCGTCTTGAGTTCTCTATTATTTGAAAAAAAAAAAAAGATGTGTGGCAGTCCAAGATGAATAAGTGACTGTCATGCCAAAAACAAGCTGTGACATGCTTGCATGTTCACAGTGTCTTTTTTACTGCTTTCAATTAAACAAACCGGCATAAAACAAGTATAAATCTGTCACCTAAATTCACATGTTGAATTTAGGCTAATGACGAAATCTTCAGACTATTACATTGGGATAAAACAATTAAAAATATGCATGACATAAATTCTTGAAGTTTTGAGCTATAAAAATCCAATGATATGATCACTTGAAAGACTAACAAACTTTTATGTTGAGAATTTGATTGAATAAGTTGCAAGAATTTTTCAAAGGATAAATTTGAGAATAAAAGCATGTCATGATCAAACCGTCCCTTGTGAGATCTGAGCCGAGTCATTTTTACTCAATACTTCTTTGATTGTGTGAATCAATTCGATTAAAGGGCACTAGAACTTGCAATGGGGACCGATTCAAGACCATGCCATATTCCCGAAATCGAGCATATGATCGAGACACTTAGAAAAACCCAAAATTTTGGCTTTCGTTTGGATTCCAAACCCAAAAACATTTTTCCCTTTAGGATCAACCAATCTGAGCCTTTAAACCTAATTTTTCTTTGAAACCACTATATCATTCCTAGCCTTACAAAAAGACCAAGAAAATCAAACCCAAGTGTACATGAGCCATCCCAGCAAGGCATTGTAATTTTTGATCATCAACTTTGTATCAATCGGTATGCTATAAACCGATTCAAAAAAAAAAAAAAAAAAGAGAGAGAGAAGAAGTTAAGATTTATTCAACAAGAATAAATTGCAAATGACAAAGCAAATTAGACACAGTCTAATGTCATGCAATAGAAAAAGAAAGAAAAACAAAAGAAAGATAGAAATGATGATGATCATAGATTCTACAAAATGCCAAGTTATGGTGGAATGGTGTCATGTCACTTTTTAGCCCAATAATTCCTTTTCCTACCAAATGTTACAACCGTATGCCCCGTTATAACCTTGAATAAGACCTCGGGATCTCGATTTGAAGAAATGGGCCGGTGGCGAGTTGGTCCAGTTGCAAGCTTATGGGAGAATTTAATTGAATTTGATTTTGAGCGTTGACGATAAAAGCCAATCTTGAGAGTGAGTGAACTTTCCGATTCTACTATATGTGAGGCTCTGCTTTGATTGATTAATGATTCATGTCATGCTTGAATTCAAGAATTAAGCCAATGTGATTTTCTAAACACATATTCAAGAAGAATTAACAATAATGATTGATTTGTATGTTCACTCAAGTGAGAAGTATCATTCCATTAAACACTGCAACCAAGAGAATTTAATACTTGTAATTTTGATTGTCTTATCCCAATATAAGAAAAATGAAATTTCTGAGGCCACGCAAATGGATTGAATATGCAGAGTCCAAGCTCCTAGGAGCACTGACTCTGACTGCTCGGGGACGATCAGTATTAAATGTGAGGATGTTGATAATGGCCAAAATTGTCCACTATTTCCAATCCATTTCCGTGTCTGAGACGGACATTTTGATCGTGATTCCATCTTATTTCAATAAGAAAGCAGTTGAATTTGACAGATTAATGCGAGTTTGTAAAAACATCGAGCCGGTAACAAAAAGACACAAAATATGCAATTTTTAATTGTATTTGTGTTAGAAAAATCCAAAAACATGAAAAAAGAAAAAAGAAAAGAAAAAGGAATGAAAAGATGGGCAAAAGAATAAAAGAGCCCACAAAAATCCAAAAAGATGGGAAAAAGATTGAAAATCCCACAACTGAAATTTGGTTAAATGTTGAAGCATAATTCGAATTGTGAGCAATTCGAATTAATTCGAATTGCACAACAATTCGAATTGCTAAAGAGAGCAAAGAAATGGTTAAGTGTTGGAAGGGATGCAGAAGCCTAATTCGAATTGTTCAAGTTCGAATTAATTCGAATTAGGGAATGAAGAGAGAAGAAACCCAAAGGCAAGAAGAAGATGCAATTCGAATTGTCCAAATTCGAATTAATTCGAATTGGCACAAACAATTCGAATTGCCAACAAGAGCAAGGAAGCCAAGCAGAAACCCTCATCCAATTCGAGAAAAGACCAATTCGAATTATTCACAACAATTCGAATTGACTACTGAAGGCCAAAATCCCAACTCAAAGAAAGAGATCTCACAATTCGAATTAATTCGAATTGGTTGAGATAATTCGAACTTCACTCAACAATTCATCCAAATGAAGCTGTGGAGCATGGACACAACACTGGTGGGCCTAGGGTTTTGAAGATTGTCTATAAAAGCAGACCTTCCACAACAAAAAAAAAAAAAAAATTTTAACCAGAAAGCAGCTTGGGACAAAAAGAACAGCAGGAGGTTCCACACCCCTTAAGGGTTAGGTAGGTAGTTTAGTTTAGTTTAGTTTATTTTTCTTGCAAGTAGTGTAATCTTTACATGCTTTGATCTTAGTGTAGTGTAGAAGCAGTTTGTGTAACCCTTAGAGTAGCCATTTTCCATATTTTTACATGCTTTCTAGTTAGAATAAACCCTACCCTCAAGCTAATGATGGTTTTGGGTTCTTTATTTTGCTTTCAAGTGTCAATACAAGGAAGATTTCCAGAAATGGTTTTATTCATTTGTTTTGGCACTCTTTAATGCTTTCCCTAGAAATAAATGCTTAGTATGTTTGTTTGTTTCAACTAGGTTACATTTATTATGTCCTAGTTGACATTCAAACTTAATAAATGCATGTGTGGTGGGTTTTTGGCTTGATTTAGTGCCTTAGAGCTTCAAATAAGTGTTCTTAGGTTTTAGATGTTTTTTATGTTTGTTATAATTTATGTTTAAGTTTTATTCTTCCTGCCCTAATCTTATTTCATGCTACCTTAGATAACTTGAGTGTTCTTAGTTTATTCATGCAGTTCTTAGATAACTAGATGTTTTAGGGTCTTTGATCTTTGATCCCTTGTTTGTAGCAGTAGGTTTTGAATTTTGCCAATACCCACTAGACATGTGTTTGTTTATTTCTTGAAAATCTCACTAGGGTGGCTGTGAAATGACATTGATGTGAGATGAGGGATTTAGTAAATCTAAACCCATCATTACAGTACAGTGTTCACCTAACCCATACTTGTGAGAACAAAAATTGCTGTTGTCTGAAAAATATGTGATTCGAATTGAGGCAATTCGAATTAACTCGAATTGCCTAAGAAATTCGAATTGCATAGCCAAATTATTCTCTTCATGTGGTTTCAAACCAATTCGAATTATCCAATTCGAATTAATTCGAATTGATCAACAATTCGAATTGGCTTGAAAACCACATTGTATCCATTGTCATCCCTTCATGCCTTAGTTTATTTTCCATCTCTTACCAATTCGAATCGTCCAATTCGAATTAATTCGAATTGCTGGACAATTAGAATTCACCTTCCCCTTGAGGTACATGCCTTAGTCAATTTTGAGCAAGGAAAGGACTTCATCAATTCGAGTTGTACAATTCGAATTAATTCGAATTACTCAACAATTCGAATTAGATGGTATCTCATTCCTTTGCAAGGATTAATTGGGTAAGATTATACTTCATCCTTCATGCATTCTCAATTCGAATTACCCCAATAATTCGAATTGAACTATCCCTTCTATTTTGAAAACTCCAAAAATATTTTCTTTCATGATTTGTGTAAGTTGCATGGATGTATTGGGCCTAGGTCCAATTCATCTGAGTTCTGTCCATTACACATTTCAACCTATTAGTGTCCACTTTTTGTGTGCTTAACACCCACACAATACCAAAAACATTTTCCTTATTTTCAAATTTTCCTTTTTATTGTGTGTATGAACGGATAATGAGAAACACCACAGATTAATGTTGGTGAAAGGTCCCTTCGCAGGGATATCGACTAACCCGTTTTCTGTGTGTCAATTATTATCTGTTATTTTGCATGATCTGGTTAGTGGTTGGTGGAAGCTTCGGCGAGCGTTCTCTTCACTAAGAGTTTCGATTAGTCACTCAGCCAATTCCTAATCAGATACAGTTTTAATTTTCCTTATCTTAATTTCTCAACCTGAATTCAAGTTGCAATAGTATTAACTGATGACGACCAACATCAGATAAGAAATATTACAGCAAGAAATATGTGGGTTTTTCTTCCACTCACAGACAAAAGAAAACTAAATGACGGCGGTCACCGTTATTTGGAATTCTTTCTGTCTAAAATCAGTCATCTGGGAAAATTGGGAACCGAACAGCAGATGTTTGCAGTCCGGAAAACCCCAACTATCTCTGGCACTCTTTTTAGCCGATTTCTTCTCATCTCAGGCTAATCCATCTTTGTGTATCACATTCTGTCTAACCCCACCATATATTTTGGGGTATTTTATTTTCTTTTTCATATACTTGTATGCATGATATTATTATGTAGATGTTCTGGTCTTATCATTATTTTGGGGATCCTTCCCCTTGGACACAGAAGTCTTGATTTAAATCTGATGTTGCATAATAAACTTCCAACAAAAATTCCTTTATAAAATCCGGATCTGAGTAAGGGATAAATTCGACAGTTATGACTAATTCATCTTCCACTGGGAATTGATTTTGAGAGCTTAGAAGCAGAGTCAGCGATTAGGTCTCATCTAGACTGAAAGGATCTGTATTTTAATTGAGAGTTTAGTACCTGTCTAGGGAATGATTTTCAAATATTTATTTGCTTCTCAAAATTGCTGTGTGTTGGAAATCTGATATTAGATATCGCATTAAGTCAATATCCACTTGGGGGTAGATGAGATGTGATAAATAATACTAGATGAACAACATATAGGCCTTGGTGAATTTATAAGGTAAGGTCGAGTATTCCTTCGACTACTATCTTCTTCTGCCAAAGTCTAGAATTGAGTCTTGAGTGAGTACATCCGGAATAGGTTCATTTATGGATCTGTTTAATTTAGTTTGTATCTCATAACTACCCAGATGTTGTAAGCCCTGTGGCTTATTGATATCTCGGGGGTTCTTGATCTGCATCTGGTCACCAAGACCAGGGGCTCTTTTATACTAACGGAAAGAGACGTTTTTAACGATTCCGAGTGATAGATTTAAATGCTTTCTTTACTGCTTTCCTTTTAAATGCTTTCATAGAGGTCACTCGGAAGAATTAGGGGCTGTCCATCTGTTAAAAGGTTTGAGAGTTATGGAATGGTTTGGGGCTTGATTTGAAACTTTGGGTGTGACATGGGGGAATGATAGGAGTACTTGGCATGTCAACTAATGATATGTTAGGTGTTGCCTGTCCACCACAGATATGTAATGTAACTTCACAAGGCCTGTGGAGGGAGTTATGAGTCTGTGGTATCTTAGAAATTGTTGTCTTAAGAGCATGTAAATTCTCATCGTAAGTACCTGTCTGTTAAAGGGAACATGGTGTAGAGAGCATGAGAATTAGCTAACTAGAGGATTATCCCAAGCTAAGATCTGTGTATTAAAAATGGAAGTTTAATTGTGTTTCATCTGAATCTTGTCCAATCTTTATTATTTCCTCCCTGTCCCTTCTGTCATATTAAACTTGCTTTCTAGATAGTGTAGCATAATTTTATATTGCTTTCGTAGTATAGATTTAATTGCTTTCTTCGATCTAGTTTACCATGCTTTGTAGAATAATTTTTACTGCTTTTATGATCTGGTTTAAATTATGTCAAGTAGTTGTTAGAAACCTTTGCAAAACTTGAAACGAGTAACCGAGTGGAAAATCTTAGTAAACGACGTGGGCCCTGCTTCCATCGCACATCCTCCAGTGAACGATCCGGTACTTACTATAAATTACTGCAATTTTTGACCCGTGCACTTTCGGGAGCATAAGTTTCTTGACACGAGTAAATAAAAACAACATTTTGGGAAAATACTCACACAGTGGGAAGATGTTCAAGAATTTCATGGCAGGTATCTTCTTGACATGAAATTAAGAGAAGCATCATGGTGCAGATATCAGGGACTTTCAGGGTGACAGACTGAAGGTCCATCCCTGTCGCACCGTGATATTTGTCAAAAGTTTCATGGCTGGAAGGACCACAGCGCCGTTTGAACCCCACGGGAGTAATAAAAAGGGAAATCTTAATATATTCTTAAACCCCTTCCCTCAATCATAACTCTTTTCATTTAATAAATCCGAACTTAGGAATTGTATTTAGACGGTTCTTCAACCCCCCAATAGCAAAATGAAACTAGAGCAAAAGTTTCATGGCGCCGTTGCCGGGGACTCTCGAGGCACCATTTGAAATCACAGTTTCCTCCTTAAGCAATAATCCACACCTGATATTTCAGAAAATTACTCGTGTTGGCGAAGCTCGTCAAAAGTTTCAGTACGCGATATCACTACTCTTGCATTGCTGGTTTCCCTCGCTGGCTTCCTTTAAGGTTCAACATGGAGCGGTCGTTTGGTCCTTTTCCTCAGTCTACTTCAACCCCCGGGTATCAGAAAGGAGGATGGATTGGGAGATCCTCAAGAATATGAGTCACATTATTACGGGTCCCTGGTTAGCATTGGGGGATTGGAATGATGTCTTATCCGATCAAGAAGCTGTAGGCTTGGTTCCACCGTATAGGCAATGTGAACGCTTTGGTGCCATGTTTGATGAATGTGGCCTTAGCACTGTGCATACAGTTCGGGCGCCTACGTGGCAACGTAATACGACTGGAGCTCCTACTGCTAGAAAGCGCCTAGATCGGGCTGTAGCGAATGCGGATTGGCTTACTCACTTTCCTGGGGGTTTTGTTGAGGTTCTCCCTTGCCGGGCTTCAGACCACAATGGACTCCTTCTCCATTGCTTTCCCCCGCGGATCCACGCATCAACAGGCCATTCCGATGGGAATTTGCATGGGCATCTAATAATTTGTATGAGTCGGTGGTCGATACGGCATGGCAGTTAGGGAGCCCTTCCCTCCATGAGAAGTTGAAACAAGTTCAGGAGTCTTCTATTCATTTCAATAAGTTCACATTCGGCCATCTCAAGAAGCGCAAGCAACGGATCCATCGGAGACTGGCAGGAGTCCGGCGTTGCTTGGTGGGTATTGATTCGGCTTATCTGCTCCATCTTGAAAATGATCTTGTGAATGAGTTGGAGGAGGTACCTAAGCAAGAAGAGATCCTTTGGTTTCAAAAGTCGAGAGATAAATGGATAACCCTTGGGGTTCGTAACACGAAGTATTTTCACTCAAAAACCCTCATCCGCCGCCATCGAAGTCGTATCACGGGCCTTGATATAAGTGGAAGCTGGGTTACGGATGATGAGATGCTTCGCCAACATGCCTTGGCTCATTTTCATGGCTTGTTCTGCTCGACACATTCATAACGGCCTGCTCAGCAGCTCCCTCCGCTCCAACCAGTGACGGATGTGGGGGACATGCACCTGGATACTGGAGTACGGCTGGATGAAGTCAAGGCTGCAGTTGATGATATGAAGAGCCTGGCTGCCCCCGGCCCAGATTGGATACCTGCTAAGTTTTACAAACTTTAATGGCACTTGGTTAGTTCATCTGTCTGGCAGTTCGTGAGAGAGGCTTTCAAGAATGGTAATTTTGAATCTTCTTTGGCGGCTACGTTTATTTGTCTAATTCCGAGAGTGGAGATTCCCATGGAGATGCGTCAGTTCCGTCCTATAAGTCTCTGCAATGTAAGCTATAAAATTCTGACCCAGGTTATTGTGAACCGACTCAGGCCGGTCTTAAAAGCTTACATTGGCCCTTACCAGTCGGCCTTTCTAACTGGGCGAGGCACCTCGGGGAATGCTGCAATTCTGCAAGAAGTAGTTCACTCATTTCATATTAGACATCGCAAGGCCCAAGAGTTTCTTTTAAAGATTGACTTGGAGAAGGCTTACGATAATGTCAATTGGGATTTCCTCGAGAGATGCTTGATTGATATGGCGCTCCCAGTATCTTTGACTCGTATTATCATGTTTTGCGTTCGTTCACCGACATATGCTGTGCTTTGGAATGGAGATGCCTTGCCGGCGTTTACACCTTCCAAAGGCATCCGGCAGGGAGATCCTCTTTCCCCCTACCTTTTTATTATTGTAATGGAGAAACTATCCAAAATGATTTTATCTAAGGTGGATGAAGGTTCGTGGATGCCGATCAAACTGACTAGGGATGCCCCCCCTTTATCTCACCTCATATTTGCGGATGACTTGCTCATTTTCTTTGCGGCTTCCCTGGAAAGTGCTACCTGTGTGGATGAGGTTCTCTCTGATTTTGCTCTCCAAGCGGGGCTTAAAATTAATACTAATAAGTCTATTGCCTATGCTTCAGCAGCTGTGCCTCCAACACGTATTGCGGAGTTGTCATCTCTTCTTAATATTGTCTTCACCCCCACTATTGAGAAGTATCTTCGCTTTCCTATTTTTCGAGGGGCTGCTAGGCAAAATCATTTTACCTTCCTCTTGGACAGAATTCAGGCGAAGATGAGCAATTGGAAGCGAGCCATGTTAAACAAAGCGGGGCACGTCACATTAGCCAAGGCGGTACTGGCAGGAATCCCTAATCATGTAATGCAAATATATTAGCTACCTTCAGAGATTTGTAAACAAGTGGACCGTTGTGTTAACAACTTCATATGGAAGGATAATAATGGACAGGGGCTACATTTGGTTAGTTGGAAGAAAGTGGCCAGGCCTAAATCGATGGGCGGTCTTGGATTTCGCACTTGTAGAGATATGAATATCGCCTACCTTGGGAAGTCTGTATTGGATGTTCTAACTATGGCTGCCAAACCGTGGGTGCAAATAATGGCGTCCAAATATCGTATACAAACGGGTCAGCTCCCTAGCCGTGTGTGTGCATCGGCCCCCAACCGAGCACTTTTGAATACTGCTCCTCATTTTATTGGTGGTGTGAGTATTAGAATTGGATCAGGGAATTGCAATTTTTGGGATGCTGAATGGCTCAAGAATGGCCCCATAGCTCCAAGGATTCCGTATGTGCACTTCATTGATAGTGAACTTAAAATCAATGAGGTCTATGTGAATGGAGCTTGGCAACTAAACTCTTTGTATACTCCCCTACCGAATGAGATCACTGATGAAATCCAACATTATGGCCCTTTAACACTCCATCCGCTTGTTGAGGACCAATGGAGGTGGTTAGGCACTTCAAGTGGTGAGTTCTCAGTTAAGTCTGGGTTTAATTGGTTGGTAGCTTGTCGCGGTGAGCAATTTGATAGGGATAGATCTTGGGTTTGGAAGATCCGAGCTCCGGAGAAGATTAAGTTTCTACTTTGGCTTATGACACATAACTCCATTCCTAGAAATGTGTTAAGGAATCGGCGTGGTTAGGCTCCATCATCTGTATGTTCCATATGTGGCGAAGCGGAAAGTCTATTAGACATCTATTCTTCGGATGTCCTTGGGCGGTTACTTGTTGGAGCTCACTTGGTATTATGGTAAACGCACTTGGGCAGGATGATGGGTTGGGCGTTGGTGCAGCTCTTCGTGTTCATTGCCAAGACTGGACAGGACGGCATTGGGCACTCCTATGGTGCATATGGCGAAGTCGCAATGCTGCGTGCATTAATGGGGCTCTGATCTCGGTGACAGAAACGGTGAGGAACGCCCGTCACGTTGGCATGGTCTTGGAGCGAGCTTATGGTGTGCATGCCCGCCCCGTGGTCACACGGCTAGTCTGCTGGAATCCTTTACGGTTTCAGGGCATCATTATGCATGTGGATGGCAGTGCGTGTGGTAACCCGGGGGCTGCAGGGTTTGGTGGTGTGATTCGAGATGGTAGTGGTTGTTGGATTCAGGGTTTTTCAGGCTCTATCGGTGTGGCCACGAATATTCGAGCCGAGTTGCTAGGGATTCTCCATGGAATCCAACGCCTTATTGCTTTAGGAATCGACGAGGCTTACTGCTAATCCGATTCCCTAGAGGCCTTACGGTTGGTGCGGAAGGGCACACCTCCTGGACATTGGCTCAGACCGCTTCTTATGTGTATAGTGATCTGCTCATCACTCGCCTAGGGTTCCGTTGGAACCATATTCTTCGCGAAGGCAATGCTGTCGCAGACTGTTTAGCTAAAAAGGGCTCGAGCTCCCTTGAGTTCTTTACGACTTGGGCGTTTACGCCGGATGAGGCCAAGCCTTTGTTGTCTGCCGATATGGCGGGAGTCTGATTTGTTAGATAGGTTCATTTTCTTTCCCCTTCTGTAGATTTTTTATTTTTTCATCTTTGCCGACGCCTTGTTGCGTTCCTTATCCAAAAGAAAATTTAAAATTATTATTAAAAAATATATTTGTTTTGAAGTAAAAACAAAGCAAGCTTCAAAATCCATCCGTGTTACCAAACACAGTTGGCCTGAGTGATATGGGGCTCTGGCAGCTTAAGTAAATGTCTCAGGTTTGGGCTTTTGTGTATGCAAAATTATGCTTTGGGAGAGGCAACCCTTCAATACCCATCAGTATTAACCTTCTAATCTCTTATTCACATTCTGTTTTTTTTTTTTTTTTCCATTTGTTGAACAATGTATACAGGGTAGGAAAGAGTATTGGGAGCCCATGCCACACAAATTACAAATGAATAAAAGGGAGGGATAAGGGCCCGGTGGGAAATCGAACCTCCAACCCCAACCTATAGGTTGAGAGTCGGGGGACTTGAGACTTGACCAATAGGATAAGTCTCCATCCTCTTTTTGACATTATATATGTTGAACTCTTAAAAAAAAGAAGTAAATAAAATAAAATAAAATTTGAACTCTTAAGAAAAGCTGCTTTTCTTTTTTATCTGAAAAAATACCTTTCAAATATTAGAGAAATCCTACTATTGGTTTCATAATTAATGCTCAAATTTTCCAAATTATTTAATTATTATCGTTTGAACAAAAGTCTAAACTGAAAAATAATTACCTTTAAAATCAAAATTACAGAGGGAATAAGGGGAAGGGATAAGGGGTCTGGTGGGAATCGAATCCTTAACCATAAGGTTGGAATTCAATAGAATTTGATCACTAGGTCAAGTCTCCATTGCCACATGCAATATTATTTGATTAATCTCAATCAATATGTTTAATACAGCCACAAAATTTAATTTGTGAATAGAAAAAGTAATACTACGTGTTATAGTATAATTTTATAAATAAATAATTTATCTTTTTTCATTTTAATAAATTTAATATTTCAATAATCTTTGTTGAAGTGATAATTGGAATCGCCACGAAAGTAAATTTGTTTCTAAAAATAGAGACACAGGCGCTACATGCATGTAGTATTTACTACTCCGGTTACACTTAACTTGTCTTGTTTCACTTTTGCACACAATCCAAGATACTTTTTCAACCGCTGATATCTCAAAAATATGTACAACAAAAAATTATGTAAAATATATATTCTAAAACTACATGATTATACGATTCTAACAAGACCCAACTCGATTATTTTTTTCAAATATATACATGCAATAAAATCGAGTCAAACTAGAACAATGAACAGTGTCAAAAAGTCAAACATTATACGTTAGCTGCGACTAGGGGTGGCAAAATACGGCATACCGATATACCGTTACCGTTACCGTACCGTACCGAATTTTTTGGTATGGGTAAAAATCATACCGATACCGATACCGAACATTTCGGTATACCGAACATTTCGGTATCCTATAATATATACAGTTACCATACCAAAAATTATAACGTGCCGAATTTTTGGTTTTTACCGAAAAATACCAAAATCTTACATACCGAAAATTATACCGTAACGAATTTTCAATTTTTACCGAAAAATACCAAAAATCTTATATACCGAAAATTATACCGTACCGAATTTTTGATTTTTACCGAAAAATATCGAAAATTTTACTTACTGAAAAGTGTTATATACCGTTACAAATCCACATACGAACTATACCGAAATACCGATGATAGGTTGAGCTTTAAGAGTTGGGGTTTAGGGTTTAAGGTATCACGGTATACCGAAATACCGAAATGCCGATGATAAAATATTAAAAATTTAAAATAATATTAAACTTAATGTTTCGGTATAACGGTATATCGAAATGCCGAAAATTTCGTAATCTCCATACCGCTACCGTACCGATTTTTTCGGTATACCTAAGTTTCAGTATACCTAAATTTCGATATTTTTCGGTGATTTTCTATACGGTAAGCTCGGTATACCGAATTTTGGTAATTTTTTCCACCCTAGCTGGGACGGAGGGAGTAACAAAACAATGTTAAAAAAAGAGCAATGATCGGAATGTAACAAAAATAAATTCAAGTCATTTTCAAATATATGCTCTATTTTTATATGCAATTCAAAGACAACTAAAAGGGTCCGGTTATGGTGCAATCACCAAAACCTACAGCACATCAAGGCGCCAATCCCAACTGTTCGTTTAAGATCCAACGGTCCAAAATGTAAAAGGGTAAAATTGTCCAAAAAATTTTTAATGTCAAGTAACTGAAAAATACACATAGGTTCATCGCTGAAAAGCACTATGTATGTCACTGAAATATATACAACTTGTCGCTGGAATACACACAGCTCGTCGCTGAAATATATTAAACCAAAGAATTAGGGTGTCAGCTATTATGAAGTCGTTGAAATGCACAATATCAAGTCACTGAAAAATTGTATAGCTTGTCACTGAAATATACTATAGTGCGTCGCTGAAATATATTATACTCCGTCGTTGAAAATACATGGAAGGCGCGCTGAAAACAATATGCATGTCGCTGAAAATAATATATAATCAATAAATCGTTGAAAAGTACATACATTGTCGCTGAAATGTATTAAAATATATTTTGGAGTAATATGACATAATTATTTTTTTACCCTTCCAGTTCATCTCAACCGTTGATTTAAAAAGTTAATCAACGGTTGAGGAAAGCCGCAGTACATCATGTCATATCCTTTAGTTGCACCCTAACTTCTCCCTAACTAAAAATAATAAAAATTTAATTTTGTAAAATCTAGATGTCTGGATAATTTAATAATAGTTTATTTAACTATATTTTAATCTATATAATTACACTTAAAAAATTAAATTAAATTACTTAATAAATAATATCATCAATTTTTTTTGGAGGAGCATATCATCAATTTGTTTATAAGTAAATCCTACCTCCGTTCATTTTAAATGACACGTTTTGACTTTTGTCATTGTTCATTTAGTGGCTTTGACTCGACTTTTTAATACAATTATACTTCGTATAAGATAAAATATAGTCAAGTGGGATCTTGTTGGATTCGTCTAATCGCATAGATTTAGAATATCAAATTTTTATAATTTTTACTTGTATATAATTTGAATTATTACGGATTAAATACGTGTATTGGATTGCGTGAAATGTGGGTCCGTAGCACTTATTTAAGAACGTCGGAAGGAGGGAGAATTTTTTAACTTTAGCTGTTGGAGCTGTTGAAACTGATACAGAGAGGCGAGGCGACATATGTATGATGGAGACTACTATTATGCAACTTTTTTGACCTAAATGCTCTATTGCTCTCCTCTCTCGTGAATCTTTCCATTCCATGATAATAAAGCTTCTGCCTTTGCCTTTGCCTTAATGCCTATATAAACTTCCCATTTCCCTTCTCTAATTTCACATTCTCCCATAATTCAAACACCCCTTTGCTTTGCAATTTCCAATTGAATGCCAATGCCCACTAATCATGCCCGACCACGGATGTTCTGGCCCTCATTGTGCGGCGGCGCCCCCGCTCAACCGCAAGAACTTGAACAGATTTCTCGAGAAGGCAGCCACTACAGTCTTCACAGTCTTTCCAGCGTCATTCTTCCTTCCCTTGGTAACAGAAGTGCCCGCAGGATCAAGCTTAGACCTTATATTATTTCTCCTCACGATCGCTACTACAGGTTTCACTTTTTTGGGTTCCTCATCGAAACTGATGCGGATTCCATGTCTTTGTTGTTGTTGTTGTAGTACTGTTCCTATTAATTTTATGGTATTGGGTTCTGGTTGAGTGTTTTTTCTTGTTCATAACGCTGTTGTTTTTCATCGTTTTATTCACCACGTTCCTAGTTTTTGATTGAGGCCAATGATTAAAAATTCCTCCATCCATCATTATTTTGTCGATTTTATAGTTTTAACATGTACACTGTTGCCTAATTCCATGATTCCTTGTCGTTGATTGTTTTTTAAGTCCTACGATTTTGCAGTGCACACGAGTCTGCTTTCTGTGCATAGTAGTAATCTTTGACTATTAGAATTTTTCATATAGAAAAAGTGCAAGTATTAATAATACTAGTCAAAACAACTGCTTGTTTGTCTATTTACATGTTTTATAGTTCTAACCTTCATGTTTGACGGCCTTCACACCTTTCCACATGTAACAAGTAGATGAGACATGTGCCCCTTTTTATGTGGTTGGTGGTGAGACATGGTGTTTTTCGTGCAGCACGTTGGTGTTTTTTTGTCTTGTTCCTGAGTTCTTTTTTATCAACTATTTTATAGGTATACCATTCATGAGAAACTAGATGACAATTGTGGACTTTTGTCGAACCGTGTAAAGCAATGAGCTTTTATTTTTTTTATTTCTGTACTTTGGACATGTTCTGACTTCTGAAGGATAATTGGGTTTATTTTAACTTGTACCCTTTAGGAGTATATAAATGTTTCATATGTATATCTAAAAGAACATTTTCTACCTGTGTAGTGCACAATATGCGATATCAATTGTAACAAAGGATATGCTAACAAGTTTGAGTGATTGTTCTTTTATTTTTGGCTGGACTGGTGGGCTCTCATTTGGCATAGATATGTTAAAATGAAAGTGTGACTCTTTCCCTTGAAAAAAGTTGATAGTTCTTAGTGTGTAAATATTTCAGGTCATGGGAGACCTACTTGGTTGTTCTTGTTGTCTACACAGCTTGGTCGGCTCCATTTGAATTCGGATTTCTTGAGAAACCAGTGCGAGAACTTGCCATCACAGACAATGTCATTAATGGATTTTTCGCGATTGATATCATTCTTACATTCTTTGTTGCGTACCTGGATAAGAGTACGTATCTTCTTGTTGACGACCACAGGAAGATTGCTCGAAAATATGCCACTACTTGGTTGGTATTCGACGTTGTGTCTACAATCCCTTCTGAACTTTTCCAAAAGATTTCATCAAAACCTGTACAGACGTATGGCATTTTCAACATGCTTCGTCTCTGGCGGCTCCGGAGAGTCAGTAAATTGTTTTCCAGGTAAAAATGATTTCTGAGCTATCAGTTGTCTGTATGTTACAATAACTTAAAAGTGAATGGAGAACTTTCGGCTATTATCCCAATCATTTCTTCTTCTTTTGAAACAGGCTGGAGAAGAATCAAAAGTTTAACTACTTTTGGGTTAGGTGTGTGAAGCTTATCTGTGTAAGTCCTTGATTTACGAATTTATCATCTTCAGGTGAAACTGTAACAATATCGGGTTTGTAGTTATTGAACAATTTTTCTTTCTGCATGTAGGTCACGCTTTTTGCAGTTCATTGTGCTGGTTGCTTTAATTATCGAATTGCTGCAGTTAATCCTCATCCAGAAGAGACATGGATTGGAGCCAATAATTCTAATTTTAAACACGAAAGCCTGTCACTTCGTTATGTCACTTCAATGTATTGGTCCATCACTACTCTCACTACTGTTGGCTATGGAGATTTACATGCTGAAAACACGCGGGAGATGATATTTGACATTTTCTTCATGCTCTTTAACCTTGGGTTGACGGCGTATTTGATAGGAAATATGACAAATCTGGTGGTTCATGCAACCAGTAGGACTCGGCAATTTGTGAGTAACTCTGTTTCCTTAGATCAGAAGTTTTTCAATATGGCCTCCAATTGATTAAAGTGTTTTGCCTTTTCCATCAACAGAGAGATACAATTGAAGCTGTTTCAAGTTTTTCAAATCGAAATCAGCTGCCTGCACGGCTTCAAGATCAGATGGTTTCACATTTGTGCTTGAAGTACAGGACTAACTCGGAGGGGTTGCAGCAACAAGAGATTCTTGAGACACTTCCGAAAGCCATTCGGTCAAGTATTTCTCGTTTCCTTTTTTACGAACTTGTTGATGATGTCTACTTGTTCAAGGGAGTGTCTAACGATTTACTCTTCCAGCTGGTAATTCTTCACCCACTTGATAATTTTCCTCTCGTATTTTCGAATTCACAAACCTTTTGTGATTTTGTTTTTCGATTATGTATATTAGGTTTCAGAGATGAAGGCCGAGTATTTTGCTCCAAATGAGGATATCATTCTACAGAATGAAGCACCAACAGACTTCTATATTATTGCTAGTGGAGCAGTGGTAGAATTTGATTCTAGAACCTTCTCTGTTACTTCCCAATTGTGCATGTTGTGTTTTCTTATATCTCAGTGTTCTGTTCTATATTTTCCTTGACAGGATCTATTGGTTGTGAAAAACACAGGAGAGCAGGCAAGTGTCATTGGTACATATTGATTTGCAATGCTTTCCCATTTGACATGTTACTGAAAGTGCAACGAATGAGTGCAGGTCGTTGGGAAAGCCAAAAAGGGCGATCTCTGTGGTGAGATTGGCGTGCTTTGTTATAGGCCTCAGCTGTTCACAGTGCGAACAGTAAGATTAACGCAGCTGCTAAGGTTAAACCGTGCAACATTCTTAAACATTGTTCAGGCCAACGTCGGTGATGGAACTATAATCATGAATAATCTTCTGCAGGTATATACACTTAACATGGCAGGTGCTTAATACGGCTTTCTGTACATAAGTTGAATGGAACATAAAATCGAATAAACAACTCTCTGATTTTCTGTTGTCATCAGCACTTGAAGGAATTAAATGACCCTATCATGGAGGGGGTTTTGCTCGAGACAGAGAACATGATTGCTCGTGGGAGGATGGATCTGCCTCTCACTCTTTGCTTTGCAGCACTCAGAGGTGACGACTTGCTGTTGCATCATTTGTTGAAGAGAGGTCTTGATCCGAATGAGAGTGATGACACTGGAAGGACAGCACTAGTGAGTCGATTTTTCAGCTGCTGCAGACCTAACTAGTATCAAAACGCCTTACCTTCATCGCGATGGATTTTGATGCAACGTTTTGTTTGTTATGCCTTTTGCAGCACATTGCAGCATCCAGTGGGAACGAAAACTGTCTGCTTCTGTTGCTGGATTATGGGGCAGATCCAAATAGCAGAGGTAGTTAGTTTGCTATACATTTCTGATGAGGCAAGCAAACAGCTTGCAGAATTTTTCGGCTTTTAATGCTCTGCTGTGTAATTTTCGTATCACAGATGCAGAAGGAAGCGTTCCGTTGTGGGAAGCCCTCGCGGGCAAGCACAAACGAGTCGCCCAGATATTGAAAGACAACGGTGCCAAGTTAACCTCTGGTGATATTGGTCTGTTTTCGTGCATAGCTGCCCAACAGAATGATTTGGAGCTGCTTCAGGAAATCACTCGTCATGGAGGGAATGTAACCCAACCCAAGAATAACAGAGTCACGGCGCTTACTGAAGCTGTTTGTGGAGGAAATGTCGAGATAGTCAAGTACCTTTTAGACCAAGGTGCCGATACCCAAGCAGTCGATGAAAACGGCTGGACAGCGTGGCGCCTGGCCGAGCAGCAGGGGCATGAAGATATCAAGGAACTCTTGGCATCCTACGAAGCGTCCAAGTCCAACGCCCCACCCCCGATCACAATCCCCGAGGAAAATGGCGTTCGTTTCCTGGGAAAGTACAGAAGTGAACCGACGATATGGCCTATGAACCAGGATGGTTCGGCTAGGGATCATCGGTCATATGGAAGATCGCGGCCTAGGCGCAAGACGAACAATTATACGAATTCTCTGTTCGGGGTCCTTTCAGCAGCAGCACAGTCTGGAGATTATTACAATTTGATGTCGCCGGCGGATAATAGTGCAGCAAGAACACCTGGAGGCAGCAATGCAGCTAGATTGACAGTAAGCTGCCCGGAAAAAGGCGATGTTGGAGGGAAGATCGTGTTTCTTCCTCGTTCCTTTGAACAACTGTTGGAAATATGTGTGAAGAAATACGGCTTCATCCCGACAAAAGTTATGTCCAAAACTGGAGCTGAAATCGATAACATTGATCTGGTGAGAGACGGCGATCATTTAATCTTCGCCAGCGACAATAATAATAATAGGATTATTATTGATGAAACTAAAGAAACTCCCTAACATATAGTAAGATAGATGCTTCTTACGTGACTTCATTTTTTTTTTTATTTTTTTTTTGTGTGTCCCTTGTATCCTGTACCCTTAGAATTTTAGGACATTTTCCCCAGTGATCATCATATTCCTCGTTGTAGGGAACTAAAACGTACAGATCTGTACAAATTACAATGCCTCGAATCCCAAACCTAATTCTTCCTTTTTTAACATAATGAAATGGGAGACTGAAATATTTACATCGACGATAGATGATATCGATCTCTAGCTAGCAAGTGATATCTTATGTAAAAATTTTCAAACAAATTGCAATGCACTTTTAATGAAAAACGAATACCCAAGTCCTATGTATAATTAATTCTTAAAATCATTTTTAATTTTTTTAAATGTATATATATATATATATTAAATTATTATGAATTTAAGAGGTTATCATGCATGTTTATAGCTAGGCAACCATTTTGTGATATGTGTAGAATTGTACTCGATCTCCTTGGGACAAAATTGAGTGTTGGACATGAAATGATGTTTCCAGATGACGAGCTTTTTATAACATGCATGTGTGTGGTCGTAGTTTGAGAGGGACTAGATATACACACCTTTAATAATTTGTTTGTATGTGAAGTATACCTTTCTATGCATGTCTGTGGTTTGGGGTTGGGGGCCACGATATATATACTTCAAAATTAGTACTACTATAATTATTCGATCTTCTTTTCGTCCCATTTTGTTCATCACCAATATATAAACAGTAATGCATGCATGTGTCACCGCTTATTACTCTTCCGGCACCATATATACTTTTCCTACGCTACAAAATTACCTACAATTGTTAAATTTAATTTAAAGGGTACATAATATCTTTTATATTAAAAAATATATATTTATGTGGCGCTATTTCAAGGAAAGATACATCAGCACAAAGAAATTGTGCTAATGAAAAATTTTCAAGTCATTTTCCCCTCATGAATACACACTTACACATGCAACAATTTTTTTTGTCTTGAGTCTTAACACGTCCTTGATATACTAGTTTATACTGTTGAATCATTAAACTCATTCAAGTCCAATGTAGCGGCAAGAGATTACCGACAACGGATGATTCAGCCGTAATCAAAGATGCTCAGCCGAAATCAAAGATTTCCGCCGTAATCAAAGGAGCCATTATGTTTGAATAATAATCCGTCAAATATTGTGGATTGCGTGTAACACAATTGTCAACAATGTCATGTTCTATATTGTCACGTTTGTATTCCTTCCGGCTATAAATAGTCGTGTAATGTTAATGAAAAACATGAGACGAGTTTTAGAGAAACATAATTCCTAAACTCAATAGATCTCCCCAATTTAGAATAACAGAATTGGTATCAGAGAATGGAGAACGAGATTTAGATACACAACCTCTAAATTCTCAAAAAGTGTTGTTCTCCCGATTTAGATACACTTTTCGACGACCCTTTGTGCCGTCTCTTCTTCTTCGTCGTCTTCAATGCTGCTGGCTTTTCATCATGGACTGCCATGGCTCGCCTCGCCTTCCTCTGCCTTATCCCACAAGCATTGCAAAGTGTCTGCAAATGTTATTCCTCAAAACCCATAATTATTCACCCAAATCACTCCATTTAACAACTTGCAATTAAAGAGAAAGAGTAGAGAGAGAGAGACCTTGGGGCCATTTGGACCACTTCTCCAAAGAGGGGTCTTGGTGGTGCTGCAATCAGCACAAACCCTAGCTAATATTGGGGTTTTGTTGCTCCACCTGCAGCACCTCCTGATGCTGAAATCATTATTCTCCACATCACAAGATGACGATGACACCGCTGCTTCTTTCTTCATCTTGGAGGCTTTCCACTTTTCATCACCATCCTCCTATGTTCAAAACATCAACAATATAGTAAGTAAATCACATCTTCCGAACTCTTAATTAAATCAACAACTGCCTTCTAATTTCAACCACGCAATACTTAAAGCTGGAAAAGATTATCCCTAATTACACTTTAATTGACCCACCTTATAATTTTCCTGGTCGTGTAAAAGGGGTGGATAAAATCCCACAGTGCCATTTCCCAAAGAAGAAGACGGTGAAGACGAAGATGCCAATGAAAACTGATAAAAACCAAAGGGTGGGTGGTGCTGCTGCTGATGGCGATCGTCGTTGATCGGATCCAATCCAGGAGGGATTTCATTGAGATCGATCATTGCGCGATCAATAATATGGAAAAATGTTTTCAAAGTATTTTGAGAATTGAGAGTTGTTAGGATATTTGGCTCGGTGAAATTTCGTGGGGTTTTCGAATGAATTTAATTTAGGGCATTCACGTGACTTGATGACAACAAAACAAACAAATTGTGGAGTATATATATATTCAAAACAAGACAAAATTAAAAGGAAGCAAGCACAAGTCTACAGTGCCTATATCACCATGCATTTAATTTCTCAGACATATTATTACTATTATTTATATATACAGCAATATTGGGACTCCATATATATTCCTTTCCATATATACTACTAATTTGCTCTATTTTAACTTTTTTGATAACATTATATAAATAAGAATAACTAACTTAGATTAATTAACATTCACAGCCAAATTTTTAATACGAATGAATCCGAGTCCGGTTTCTGTACAGGCATACAAATGGTCTGTACCTACAGAATCATGGGTAAGTATTCATAAATGATGTTGCTAATAGTCATGCACAATATTCAAATAAAAATAAAAAATTGTATTGTTTGGAGTGATGTCCAGCATTAAAAAGTGATGTACATATGCCTTTGAAGTGATGTTTGCGATAGCATATGTGATGTGATATTATCCATTATTTTTTTTTAATTACGCGCTCATCATTTATTATTTTAACATAGTATCATTTTTTGGGCTCTAGCATCACCACATCAGGTAACAGTAGGTGGTGTTGCCTGCACCCAAAACCATTCCCCTATTTTACTGTATATAGTAGTAATTATTTTATTTTTCCTCAGTACGACAAAAATATTTGTTGTAAGAATTTACGATGGAGTGGTTTGATATCGTTTGTCCGCAGATACTATGATCTGATCATGGCCAATGGGAGGATGAAAAGTTTTCCTCAACCTGGAAAATCAATTTTCAACACGTATATTTATAGATATGGTGTATCTTTTTGAAAATGTTTTGGACCCCTCTCTCGGACTATTAAGTCAGATTAGTAGTATTAAATTTAAACTAGTAAGTAACCTGTCGAGACTCGACGGGCATAATTATATATTTTATATAATATATATACTTATGTTATATAAAATAATAATAAATTGTATTTTGAGTAATGAAAAATGTGTAATGATTTTATATATATTCGAAAGAGAATGTATGTGATGATATAATTTAATTATCCGTCTTCTTTACCTTCTGTGGCTTGTCCGGTACAAATTTAACAAATCAATAAAAATAATTATTAAAATAATATTTATATTTAATTTGAAATTTAAATTAAAATAAAATAAAATTTAAATATAACTATTAAGAATAATATAAAAAATTCTCTCACGATTTATTGAAAATTTCATTACTGAAAATCTTATTGGTAGAGGCTAGGATAGCACTTATACCTTAAAGTTTTACTTAATTATTAAAATAAAACAAAATATCTGATTGTAAATCTTCAAAATCAATACCGGCTTTGTAGAGCAAAAAAATTAATACCGACTTTAGCATCACCTACATCAAGTATCAATTTTGTAAATTTTTTGTCATATATAAATTTCATTGTAAACAACATTTATTGCGGTATCTTGAGTTAATCATTCTTAATTGCATATTACTTCTTTGAACCACATTTTGTTAGTGACACGAAATATTGCAATATAACTATTCATTGCTAAAAACTGGTTTTGAAAGATAAAGTCCAACATTATTTAAAGATTGACACTGACTTTTTTATTATTTTAATAATCATGGCAAAACAAACTGCGAGTTAAAGTTTTCTCATCTGAAATCGAATGGAGAATTTGGTTAAATCAGATAAGCTTATAATCATTCTACCAATCAATAATTTTTTACTTTCATGGTTCCGCAAATTAGTTTAACCTCAATTTTATGGTTCCGCATCTTGTTTACTATCAATCTACTTTCATTGCATAATTTACTCGATGGATCTATATTACTAAAAGCATTACTATGCAACCATCATTCAACTATATTTCCTGATTCGGTAATTCAGAACAATTGATCGTGTTTAGATATTCCAGTGAAATTTATTCATTGGCATTATTTATGTTTCATGCTCTTGACAAATATTGTTAGCACTGATATATACTCCTTTCATTTTTTTTTTAATTCTTGCTCCATTGGCAATTATGTTATTGTTCACACTTAAAGTTTTATCATAGTTATACAAGTTAAAATATAGCCAAGGGGATCTTGTTAGATTTGTCTCGTCTTGTAGTTTTTCAATATCGAACTTTTAGAATTTTTACTTATACCGAAATTGAGTTATTAATGGTTTAAAATATGCATTGGACTGCATGCACTGTGGGTCCGGAGCAAGGGTAAAAAAAATGGAGGAAGTATACATTTTTATTTGCAGGCATAAGTTCCATGATATAATCATTGATTGAATCAAACAATCTCATTGGTAGGGATTAGTATAACTCTATCTTTAAAAATGCCTGGATTTGAAGTAGTGCAGTTTATATTGTATAAGTACCCTCATCAATTACCGTTACAAGATCTCCCGTAGAGTTTATAAATTTATCATATGGAAATGTAATATCTAATTGCACATCTCCAAGATCAATACCAGCTTTACCAATTACCATGACTTACATGAAGTATTCATTGTGCAAATTTATGTCATATAGTAGTATAATTTTTATTGTAAACAACATTTCTTGTAGTATCTCGAGTGAATCCATCTTAATTACATATTAATACTTCGAGTCTCCTATTTCTAGTGACACAAGATATTGCAACATATCACATCTTTCATAAAAGGCTAAACATAATATTTTCTAAATAAATTACCGATAAATATCTTGTCAGTTCCACTACGTAAAGAAAAAAGAATCAACTCTCATCACTATCAACTATATATATTATTTTATTATAAATATTCTTCTAAACATCAATCAACAAAGATAATAGCTTATCATAATCCTTATTCATTTCTTCCTTATTATAAAATGTCTCTTCTATTATCAATATATTATTTGTTTTAGACTTTAAAACTTCATTCAATATCGGCATTCTAGATAAAAAATTTCACATTTATAGAATTTGCAGCAATTAACCTTTCAACTTCTAACAAAGCTGGATATATCTTTAATTTGTTCTTCGTCAATTACAAATCTGTCAAATATAGATTAATAAATTACTTCATCCGTTTGTTTCTTAAGTGTTACACTTTCTTTTTTGGGTGTTTGGAAATAATTGTTATCTTACCATATTTGGAATGTTTTGAAGGTTAATAATTTTTACTAATCTTAAATTATTAATTTTTTGATACTAATTAATAAAACTCAAAAGAAATAAAGTCAAATGTGACTCATCTTATTTTATTTATTTAATTATTGTAATTCTTCAACTAAATATTAACTTACTGTAAATCATGTAACATTTCCTAGTGTTACATTTATTTAAAAAATGGAGGGAGTATTTCTTAAAAAATAAATTAGAAAAAATTAAAATTTGAATGGAACCAAAAAGCAGCATTCAATTTTCAAACAAAATACAGTAAAGAGATATGAAAGAAGAGTAGGGCAATGACCGCCAAAATTTGAATGGAACTTGTACGCACATGGATTTTTTTTAAGGGAGAAGAACTTATATTGCCATGCGAAGGCAGGAAACCAGATACATAAAGGATGCACTTGTTACCTCCCCCAATTCACAGCTACACGCCATTACAAAAAGCTATCCTCAAAAGAATACTAAGGCTGCGTTTGGGAAAAGACGTTAACGATTAGCGTTTAGCTTTTAAAATACATATTAAAAATAGCCTAAAATCCTATTTATAGTAAACACTAATTACAGTAACCGTCAAATTTTAATCTCTAATCTCTAAACTCAGAGCGCTCCTCTCCCCCAGCTTTTAACTTTCCAAACTCCAGACTCTAAACTTTAATTTAAAATTGCATTACCAAACACCATTATTCAAATTTAAAACTATTTATTACCATTAATTTCAAACTCTAGACTCTAATCTCTAAACTCCAGACGCTAAAACTCTAATTATTTCTCAAACATACCCTAACAGGAGCAAAAACAACATAGAAAACTAACTAACAGAAACAAAACCAACATTACATTCAGCTTTCTCGCATGTCAAATAAGCAGCAAGCAATCAAACATTCAAACACCCCACATCTAAAGCCATCCCTCCACATTACCATTACCAGCGGCTCCTTGTTTTGCCTAGTAATCGGCAAGGGAATTTCGTTCACGCCAAATATGAACAATCCTGACTTCCCCAGTGCATTTCAGGATAGCAGCGATCGGTCCAACAAGCTCATTAAAATGCCACGGAATCATCCCTAGATCTCCCATCCAACTCACCACATTTTGAGAATCGCATTCAAACACAAGCCTTTGCATCGGAAATCCTTGAGTGCCTGACATACTCGACTTAAAAAATGTAAAATCTAACTTGGGAATGAGTGTTATTTATAGGCTCAACAAATAAATAAAAATTTGGGAATAAAAAATGCAAAATCTAAAATAAATAAATAATATATGCAAAAATGAAAGTTTCAAATTTCATCTTTTTAAAACTGATATAGTGTGAATTCCATATAACTTAAAATCATATTTTTTTTAAAACTAAAAATTGGGTAAATTAAATATTGTGCAATGCAAAAATAAAAAATATATAAATAAATAAATGTAAAATTTAAAATTTGAAATCAATTAATAATTGTATAAATTTCATATAAATTGAAAAATTTATATCTTTTAAAAACTGAAAATTGCGTAAAAATAAAAATTGTTGTAATAAAAATGCAAAAATTTAAAATAAATAAATAAAAAACCAAAATCTAATATAAATAAATGCAAATATACAAAATTTTAAATTTCAAATCTTTTAAAATTGAAATTGTGGGAATTGCATATAAATTAAAAATTTCATATCTTTTAAAAAATGAAAGTTAGGATTTCCATATCCAAATCAATATATAGTTTACATAAATAAAAAGTAAATACATAACAAATGCAAAAATCTATAAAAATTGGAAATTTAGAATGGAGACACCACATTAAATGTTGACTTGGTTGACCACTAATGGTTTTAATAATATATAGATTATTACCTTTGTATCTCTATTTTGACTTGTAAAAAATAATTCTACCAATGTTTTAAAATAATCAATATGTTAAATTCATATAAGTTTGAAGGTTCGATTCCCACCAACCCTCTATCCCGCTTTTATTTCCCTTTGTAATTTGTGTGGCATGGACTCACACCACCCTTTTCTTAGCCTGTATATATAGGCTGTTCAGCAAAAAAAAAGTTCCGGAAACAGCCCTAAATTTTTTTATAAAAAATCTACAGCAATGTGACAAAGAAAGAGATAACATGAAAAATAGGAAAACGCAGGAGCTAAGTCCGTGAGAACCAAATACCCGCCAAATCAAAAAACTCCTCCGATCCGAACAAGCACCACGCTTGGCAAGAAGATCTGCCACAACATTAATTACATTCCCGAAGAGTATGGTGCCATCGAAAAACAACCCAAAATTTTATTGTGTGCCTTTATTTTGAGTTGTCCTTAATTAGAGTTAGTTTGTCTTTTCGAATGATTAATTAGATCATTTATAAAAAGATGTCAGAAATTCCTTAGGTTCATAAAAGAAAATTATTTTTTAACAATCCATAATTATTTTTTTAAATAAAAAATTTGAATTCATATTCTACTAGAATCTTTGTTCCCTTCTGCGAAGACTGAAATTTGGCGGCCCAGTTAAGGTTGGGGATTTTTTTTGATAAACCAAAGCCAGATCATAAAAGAAAAATAAAAATAGGACCAAAACAAGGAAATTCAAACTATATATATATAGGAAAGCCAAAAAGGTGACTTAACGTCTAGGGACCTAAACACCTAGCGCATTCACATCCAATTCCTTCCGAACAAGATCAAAAAGGAAGGCTCAAATGGTAAAGAATTCATCTGTCCTATGTTTCGCAAGTCTATCTTCAAATAACAGAATCAGTGGTAGCCCAGCACGCCTATCATTCGCAAATCTGCCTTCAAACAACAGAATCTGTGGTAGCCCAGCACGCTCAACTACTTCATCTATACAATTCCTCTAGTAACCACTTAGCAACAAAACACCCCGCGTATTTACCAATTGCCTCTGGAATGCAGCGTGGTTCATAACCAACACCAATTAAGCAAAAAATTCGCCCCTTTTGAGAAAGGCGCTACAAAAGCCGACCGAGGCTCAAAGAGAAGCATGATATCTGGGCATTAATACTGCTTCAAAAAAGAAAATTCCCTTAATACCCGTTTGGAGTTTCCTCCAATTATTCCTCCCACATTTCATAGACATAATCTTTAAGTTTCGAAAATCCATAAATAAAACAAAAATTAGGAGGGTGAATCAGGAACCTCGATTCACTAGAGTTAAGTAACAAGATCCCTCAGCCATAACAAGATCCCTTTCATCAGGCGTCGGTGGATTTCTCCGCTTGTTTAGGTAGGGGATTTGAATTCTTATTAGTTGCTTATCATTTTTTTTTTAAATTTCTTTTCTTTGTACATTAACATACTCATCTCAAATTGATTCACGAATTCAAATTATAATTATTGAAAAAGAACACAAAATATTTTTGCTTGAAAAAAAAAGAAGAGAGAAATGAAAAATTCATGTTTAATTTATTTAAGAAGATAAAAGTGAAGTGTACGTGTGGTGTGGTGAACGGTGTAGGAATCACGGGCGGATCCAATCCACCCCAGTAACATATTACTTCATGTTACATGTGTCCAAACCAAGACGACGACCAAAGTAGTTTTCAGTTTTCATGTCGCACCACAATATGATCTGCCCTTTCATGAATATAATGTCGAATGAATGTAATTTATTTTTCCCTTTCTAATCCCCTATTAATTATATTGGCCACTCCGATCCTACTACTTCACTGCCCCACATTTCATTTCCTCCAAGGACAACATGCATTATCCCTCTTATCACAATTTTAATTTATATATGCACACCGTACCATGACATGTGGATATTCAATACGAGAATACATTATTTTAAAATTTTACTACAATTTTAACTTCCTTGTTTAATTCCAATAACAACCACCATGTTGTGAAATATTAACCTATTAGCTTAATTAGATATACTAGTAGTATGCAAGTATGTAAAAGTATATCCGAATAGATACTAAAATCAAGTGATGAAATGTGAGTGTAATGAACAAGATGTAATGATGCAATCGATGGGACAAGAGGAATGACAAGGGAAAATGAGGTAATCATGAATTCTTATTCATTTCATCAGAGTCCAATTGATATGAATACACCTAATATTTATAGGCAATAGCAACATAGATTAGTCACTTCTTCTTTAAGCCACAATTAGACAAGTGTGGCTATGTGTCTTCACATGTGGGCATGCATTTTATTTTCTTGACACATAACACTCCCCCTTGCATGCCCATCACACTAAGAATATGCCTCGTTAAAACCTTACTAGGAAAAAACCCAGTGGGAAAAAAATCCTAGTGAAGGAAAAAGAGTACAATATTCTCGTGTTGAATTCTCCCCCTGATTTCGACTTCATTTGAGATCTTTGGGTGTTTCTCCCCTTGAGATCTTCCTTCGGGCCGATGCATGTCGATTTACTTTTATAATTTCACAAAAGTTGCTATCGGCAATGCCTTGGTAATAAATCCGCTAAGATATAGTCCTTTTGGACAAAATATTTCTTTTATTTTCTTGTTTTGATTTAAATGGATCCTTTATCGATTCATGAGCTCGGCCGAGCATTAAGCATTTAGAGGATATCCCTTTTTCATTGGGAATTATTTAACACCTTTTCAGGTAGTAGATGCACCCAATTTGCCAATCAATGCAGAATTTGGTTTTACCAAATCATAGATCTCAAATTCATTTTGATTTTTCCCCTTTCAGTAGTGCATATTAGCTTCATAACGGATAATTTGGGGGATATTTATCTTCCGGACGATACTGTAATTTATTTTTATATCATATGAAGAATTGTATATAATAAATCCAAGTCTATCGTCCTTTGAAGATAGTAAATTATATCTTTCAATCTCAATTCCAATTATGTAGCCTTCTTTTGTTACTTTCACTGAGGCTAGTAAATAACATGCATTCAAATTGTACATAGAGCCAATATTTTATTTTTCCGACATTCATCAACCGATTTAGGTTTGCAATATGGGTTCCAAATATCTGTGCTTGTGACGATTGATTGAGATCTCATTATTTTTAAGGTAAGGGCCTTGCTCTTTTGGAGCTATTTGCTCTTTTGTGGAGCTTGTTTCAACATTTCATCACTTTTTAAAATTTATAAACCTCGAGGATTTTTGTAGTTGGAACCAGATGATTTACCGTACTTCAAGCGTGCAAAATATTCATTTTTCACGTTTGTAATTGGTCCATTTAGGACATAATTGGAACCAAGTGATTATCTTGTGCCACAATTATTTTATTAGGGCAACAAGTTTTCCTTGGGTAATGCCGATATACGGGATTTAGTAACTCTTTTAAAGTTATATGATACGCTTGGTTTGCAATTTATGCAATATAGTTTTTTTCAGTCACAATAATATATTTTCGGTTAATCCATATCTCCCCCTAATGTCGGAAAATAATAATCTGCAAACCATATATAAAATCACCATACTTTAGTACCAAATATAATTTATTAATGATGATTTATATCCGACATATGTATACCCAATCGTCATTGGGAGCCCAATTAGGGTGGCATAATGGGGGACTTATATCGCACACCCAAATATACTTTAATTTACTAAACATTGGGCTTATGTCAATATTAGGGAGAGAGAATTAATGACAATCGGTCGGCTTTATTTTCATAAGCGTTGCTACATAGCATGTCCCCAAAATGATGTAGGTAACTTTGACCTTATCGTGCAATTTAATTATTATTTATTTTGGCATATATTTTGGCCAGGCCTGGCTTGCACACAATTAAAATTCAATGACACTATCCAATGTTATTTTCTTTATTGGATGTCATTGTGCTCACAATTTAATTATAAGCAACGCATATAGATTCATTTGAATTTGAATTTTCAATAATTCACCTCAGCATGATGCTTTTAGGAGGATGCCCAAGATGATCGTGCCAAGTAAGAAAATTATGAGTAGACTTCAGGTCTACCACATGATATATTTCAACGCTATTCAGCTTTAATTTGTATGGTATATGCCAGAGGATATTGATGCAATTTTCTTTTAATTTCATTGCATCATAACCTGAGTAATCAAGAAATAATGTTATTGCCTCATTCTGTATTTTATAGTGATGAATTTTTCCGAATATCACTGAAGCTTAGTAAGCTCTTTCGAGATTTTCTCGAGAATAGTGCATATTCAAACATAATTTTTCTTCTCCTTCAGGAGATGTACAATCTCTTCCAGAGTTCTTTTAAACTTCCACTGATTTTATTAGCAGTGAGTTTTTCCTTTTTCAGTTGGGATAATAGCTTTTGCTTTTCAATACAACGTGCATAGTTGCACCGTGGATGAGGCAGATATCATCCTTAGCTTCATTTTATTTTGGCATCCATTTATCTTTCCAAGAAGGCAGGCACGAGTGTATAATTTATATACACAAAGGAATATTCAAATCACAAGGGGATTATAATGGAGAGTAAATGCATGAATTTTCATTTCATTTGGCACTAATATTGTGCTCAATGAATTTATTTAAGCCAATGTGTGTGATATCATATTTCACTTTATTATCACATCAATCATCGTGATCAATACGATTTATTTCAACCTTAGGGCTTTCCATTTTTCCTTCCTTTTAGAGGATTCATATAAATAAGCCTCATGTCTAGCCAAATGACATTTACATGTCTAAAGAATTTTGATATAACAATAAATTTAATTCATGGTATTAAACCTCCATTGGGTTTATAAAGGCCTCGTCATCATATGGACAATTTATTTATAATTCCGGGGAGTTCATATTTTCATTTTGCCAATTATATCTCAACCCGATTCAATTGTCGATCACGATTTCAATAATATTTTGCCTTTTGGCATAGTCTTAATCATGCCCTGGATTTTTACATACATCATCCACATTCTATTCATAATTTTCAACAATACTTCATTGCTTTATCTAGTAAAAGAAATGACAATATGAGGTGTCCGTAAATTTTCCACATTTTAGTGGATTTTCAGTAGTCTTTTCAATATATAGGCATTATAGCCTTTCTATACCACTTTTGGGTATTTCAAAATTCCTCCGGTTTTACCAAGTTCATATATACTCTCTTTTCGGGTTTACCCCATTTTGGGGTTTTTGCAGCATTTCTTCTTTATACGACGATTTGATTCGTGCCATCGTTCATTTGATTCCACCACTATTGGACAATAATTCGAATCCCTTCTCAATCCCGGTGGGATGTTATTTTTCTTGGCATATTGAGGCCAATTTCATTTTTGCTCGATTGACCCAAATTATGGGTATAGGGATAAAACCCCAATTCTGGAAGGTTAGTCGTAGAAATAAAATTGAAATTGTAAATAAATATAAATAAATAAATATTACCTCCAACGATAATCTTTATAGATTTGAAACTTCCTCCGCCAGCACCTTCGTAGAGCTACTCGTGCTGATAACGTGTTGTGAAATATTAACCTATTAGCTTAATTAGATATACTAGTAGTATGCAAGTATGTAAAAGTATATCCGAATAGATACTAAAATCAAGTGATGAAATGTGAGTGTAATGAACAAGATGTAATGATGCAATCGATGGGACAAGAGGAATGACAAGGGAAAATGAGGTAATCATGAATTCTTATTCATTTCATCAGAGTCCAATTGATATGAATACACCTAATATTTATAGGCAATAGCAACATAGATTAGTCACTTCTTCTTTAAGCCACAATTAGACAAGTGTGGCTATGTGTCTTCACATGTGGGCATGCATTTTATTTTCTTGACACATAACACACCACCCATTACTCACTCACTAGGATCGATCTACTATTGATTTGTTTCCACATGCAGTTTCTTGATTCTTGGGTGAAAAAAATTTGGGGTTGGATGAAAAGGGGGGAATGTGACATTTGGACAGCAGAGGACATGCATGGTGGCATATGGGACTAGCCCAGAATGTAATATGAAAGCGGCAACTTATAATTTGTACTAGCTAGTAGTATAAGAGTAATAATTTAAGAAGTAATAGTGTATGTTGTCCTGTCAGACATAGTAAAAAAGTTTTTTACACCCACCGCTTAAAAGATAACTTTTCTACCCGAAATGACAAAAAACCCTCTTTGGTCGGAAGGTTCGATCGGTCCGATCGAAGCAAAAAAGGCCAACCGAAGTGCCTATTACTTAAGCATGATTAGTTGAGCTTCGGTCGTGAAAAAAAATCTTTGGTCGGCCAATGTGATGGCTTCGACCGAAGCAAGAAATAGCCGACCGAAGCTATTTTTTATTGAAAATTTATTTTGTTTTTTTTTTTTGCATAACAGCCTATACAGGCTTGGAAATTTGAGATTAAAAAAAAAAAAAAAAAAAAAAACCACAAAGTAGAGTCAACGGGCCCTAGGGAACCACGTCCCCGCCAAATTAGCTGCAATCAAGGAGCGACTAGAATCCGGAGGGAACGCCCAGGTTGTGTAGAACTGCTCCTGGGAGGCCCCCATCTTTGCGAGACAATCAGCTACCGAGTTCCCTTCACGAAGGATATGCTGGAACTTCAGAGTATGGAATCTTACCCTCAAATCATCAATGCGACGCAAATAAGGGGAGAGCCAATGGGACTCATCCCTGTCAGAATGAATCAAACGTAAGGCTTCAAGTGAGTCACAGACACAGCAAATAGAGGAGAGGCCCGAGTCCATTGCCAGCTGAAGGCCATAGCAAATGCCAGCAACCTCAGCGTGTAGAATGGAGGTGTCCCCCAAGTATCCGGAGCAGCCTGTGATCCATCCACCATCATGATGCCGCAAAACCGCTCCATATCCAGCCCGGTGTCCCTCCGAGTTAGCATGGGCAATACGAGAACCATCAGTATGAAGAAAAGCTCCGCGCCATTCCCCCATATTCCAACAGACATGTCTGGTTGCTGTAGGTGGAGGGATCCTAGCCGCCCTCTCAAGGGTGATGTTGAAGTGACGAGACTTCCGAATCAGTTGGGACGTCGATGAAGAAAGTCCCCTAAAAACCCTAGCGTTTCTCTCCCGCCACATGGTCCAGAGCCCTGCCAAGAAGATGTTGCCATGGTAACGGAACATGCCGCGCAACCACAGCAACACATTCGGACCCTCCAGCGATGAAAGGTCAGTCGGGATACTGACGCCAATCCCTAACCAAACATCCGTCGTCCAATGACAAAGGAACAGGGAGTGTCTCCAGTCCTCAACCTCGACGCCGCAGACTTGGCATAAAGGGGAGGAGGCAAGCTGTCGATGGAACCGTAAGGCGTTGCATGGCAGCGCTTCCCACGCCAGTAACCAGACCAGAAAACAAATGCGTTCCGGAATATCGGATTTCCAAAGCCAAGACCATCCACCTAGGGCAGGCAAGTTCATAATGAGGAAATTGTAACCGGATCGAGCTGAGTACCGTCCCTTGACATCCTCTTTCCAAAACCATCCATCACAGGTATTTGAGTGTAAGCAAGGGGGCGGCTGGACAAGGATTCTCCGCCGAAGATCATTAGGCAGGATAGTGTTAATACCAGACAGATTCCAGGAGTGATCCCGAACCACATGGCGGACTTGTAGGGCTATATCCGAGATCTCTACGAAGGGGACCTGTGGACCGAGTTGCTGATTATGGAACCAGGGTGTGAACCACAAGGAACACCTTCCATTGCCCAGCCTATAGGAGTAGCCACCGTTGAGCAGATTCAATGCTCTCCGAATACTTCGCCAAATGAAAGATTCAGATGAGCGCTGGACACCAATAGATTGGCCATTAAAACCATTAGCGCGATATTTGGATGTAAGAAGACGACACCATAATTTGTTCCTGTTTTGGACCAAGTCGTCACCCAATTTCCCTAGCAAGGCAATATTGGAAAGCCTTGCCTGTCGGAACCCCAAGCCACCTTGGGATTTCGGTCTCGCAATTAACTCCCAACGGATCAAGTGAATTCCACGCCCATTACCATCTTTCCACACGAACCGGCGGATCCTCTGGTCAATTTGATTACATATGGAAGATGGGAGCCATCCAATTTGCATAGGATAGGAGGGGATGGCGGCCAAGACGTGCCTTGCCAAAGTGGCCCTGCCCGGCTTGTTAAGAAGGCGCATCGCCCAAACCGACATCCGCTTATCCATCGCCTCTAGAATATAGTTGTAGGATTGACTACGAACCCTACCTTGGTGGATTGGAAACCCTAGATATTTCCCTATATCATTGGCAAAGGGGATGTTAAGGGCTGCTGAAAACCAATTCTTCTCTAACGATGAAGTACATCTCGAAGCAAGGGCACGAGATTTCTGTAGATTAATCCTCAGACCAGACCATTTAGAGAAGGCATGAAGTGTTTTGGCAACACACTGAATGCTGTCCTCAGAAGCCACTGTACACAAAATTAGATCGTCAGCAAATAAAAGGTGAGAAATTCCCTCACCATTCCGGCACAGTCTAATCGGCTTCCAGTAGCCTTGATCCACTGCCTGTTCGATAGTAATGGAGAGACGCTCCATAATGATATTAAAGAGATATGGAGACAACGGGTCGCCTTGCCGAAGACCGCGATGTGGCTTGAATCCCTCAAGTGTCACTCCATTCCATAATATGGAGAACTCAGGAGAAGATACGCATGACATAAGGATGGCACGCAGGGAGGCAGGTATCATCATTTGCTCCAAGCATTCCGCAAGGAAAGACCACCGAACGGAGTCGTAAGCTTTCTCGAGGTCTATTTTAATAAGAATAGCCTTCATCCGAGAGCCCGAGGCAGTGATTGAATGGACTATTTCTTGCAAAATAATAGCATTATCAACCGTCCCTCTACCCGGGAGAAAGGCTGATTGCAAGGGAGAAATATACTTAGCCAACATAGGACGTAGACGGTTCACCAACACCTTGGAGATGAATTTGTATGAAACATTACAAAGTGTAATAGGTCGAAACTGACGTATACATTGAGGGGTGGCAACCTTTGGTAGTAGACAGATGTGGGCTTTGGCGATCTCATGATTGAAGGTACCTGAGGCCACTGCTGTTTGCACAAGGCTGATCACATCCTCCCCTACAATCTCCCAATGAGCTTTGTAAAACGCGGCCGGAAATCCATCCGGACCCGGGGCCGCCATAGGTTTGAATTGATTGAGAGCTTCAAGCACTTCCTGAGCTGCCACCGGACCAGCTTCAACAAGACAGTTTAACTCTTGAATGGGCTTAAGTGGCGGCAAAGGATCCTCCTCAACAACCGGTTCATTGTCAGAGAATAAGTTCATATAGAACGATCTCACATAATCCTGGAGATTCATAGGGTCAGTGCACCACTCACCATCCTGTTTCAACAGCCCATGCACTTTGTTTTTATGGTGACGGAACTTGACCTGTGCGTGGAAGAATTTAGTATTTCGATCACCCAAACGAACCCAATCCTCCCTTGCCCGTTGAGACCAAAACAGTTCCTCCTGTAATAGAATGTCATGATAGTCCTGCTGCAATTTTCTCTCTAAGAGAATAAGCCGTGCCGAATCAACATATTCTGCAACCCGATCAATCCCTGCCAAACGTCGAATAATTTTCTTTTTCTTATTCCGAAGCTGTCGAATGGACTGAGAACAATGCTGGAGGGATAACGCCTGGAGATTCTTCAGTTTGTGAGAAATAGAACCAGACCGATCCAACCAAGCCGTAGTAACAATGTTGGAGTAAGTTGGCCGACGACTCCAAATGGCTTCCCAACGGAAAGGCCTAGTGGGTTGAGCAGACACGGGGACCCCACAATAGAGAAGTAAAGGTGCATGGTCAGAGGCGAGGCGAGGTAATTGATGGATATGTCCATTGGGGAAAGCAGTAATCCAACCCAAATTAGCTAAACCTCGATCAAGCCTCTTCCTTAAAACCAACCCATTTGAGGCTGGCCTGTGCCATGTGAATAAAGGACCCTCGGTACGAATAGGGTAAAGAGCACAGTCCAAAATGCAATTTCTGAACTCATCAGCCCTAGATGACTGAAAAGCTCCACCTTGTACTTCCGACTGCTCAAAGACCTCATTCCAATCACCCAAGAGACACCATGGGCCTGGTATGCGGGACTGAAGCTGTCTCAAGTATGTCCAATTATCTTGTCGGCGAAAATAATTGGGATAAGCATACACCGCCGTACAATACCAAACTGACGAGGTTGCCTGGATGGAGAGAGTAATGAATCGGGGGCCTTCTTCAAACACAGCAACCTGAAAGGGAGCACCAGCCCGGATTAAAACCCACAAGCCCCCAGCTCTACCAATGGATTCCTGAAGACATACGGGGCTGTACCCTCTCTGAAAAATAAAGTTGCGAACCCGCTCATATTGACCCTGAGGTTCAAACAGAAAAACCATAGAAGGCGAATGAGACCGTAAGTAGTCAGCCAAAGTACGTCGTGCGTGGTCATTCATCATTCCACGCGCATTCCAAGCCATCACCGTAAATGTAGAAAAAACGTCCATGGATAACAAAATTAGGGTGGAAAACCAACCACAGACATCACTTCATCTCAAGGCGAAATTCAATCAATGGAGGCTCCAGAGAGCTCATCATACTCACCGGGGGTTTCAATGTCCATGTGCTGAGACGTAGGGTCTCGAGGCATTGGCGCACATTTCTCTTCGGGTGTGGCAGGCGGCAGGCCACCCTCCTCGACCATTGGTTGTGGGGCTGGCAACGCCAATAGAGGCGTAGTGGTGGCGGGGGTCCCGCCATCATGTTGTTTTTCAATCCGGACGCGTTTGTGGCCTTTTACATGTGAATTGTCGCGCGGAATTTCAGGCTTAGAGGTCCCAGCAGAGAATGGAACAATACTCAGAGAATAAGATCCTGTACGAGGTGGAGGTTCGACAACATGGGAGGACGAAATTGGGCCTGTCTGGCTCGCGTTGACAGGACTCTTGCCCTTTCCCTTTGTGTCCCCAACTTGGGCCGGCTGGTGGGCCCCATTAACATGCAGCTTCACGTCCGGTTGCAAACCTTTCTTCTTGGGCTTCCTCCTCTTGACAACCATCCATTCGCCTATTTTGGGATCAGAGTTAACAGGATCCCCCACCGCAGGGGACTTACCAGATTTATCCCCCAAATTACTCTCCAAAGATTTCTCACCAAGAATAGGCTCCGGGTAGTTTGCTTGTTTCCCTTGATTGGCGGCAGTTACCTTAACCGCCTGGGGGGTAAATGCACTTTCCAAAACCGTCTCCTATCGGTTGACACCGTCGGAACTCGCCGGAGCGGGGACATCGGAGACAACAGTTGACGGGCATTTGTCTTGTAGGTGGCCGTACCGAGCGCACTTCATGCATAGCATATGGAGGCCCTCGTAAGCAACTTGTATGATTTTACCTTGTACATCCAGGGAACCGATCAAGGGCTCATCAAGGTTGATTTCGATACAAACCCGGGCGTAACGTCCCCGGTTGATTTCAGTAGTATTTTTATCAATTTTGATGAGCCGTCCAATACCGGCTGCTATGACCCTCAGCCCCTTTTCATTGTAAAAAGATTGTTTCAAACCCGGAAACCTAACCCAAGCTTGAATGGTGTTGACTTTGGTGGTTTCCGGTTCGAAATCCGGAGTCCATTGCATCACCGCCACACAATGGTCGAAGATCATCCAAGGGCCATTGGTGAGTACACTTTCCCGATCAGCGGGGTCTGCAAACTTGGCCATGAACACTCCCGAACCTACATCAAGGAAATCAACCTGCCCGGAAGCTTTCCATGCCTTGGTGAGTCGGTCTTTAATAGCCAAATAACCAACCTTAATACCGAGAGGTTTGAGGATTAAGGTATCTTTCCACGGTTCATGAAACTCATTCATAACGCTTGGAGCAAAGCGAATCCTGGGGCAACTTTTATGGATACCATCTTTTTCAACCGTCGCCAAATTAGCAGCAAGAAGGTCGTCCGGAGTAACAGCCACAGGTGTAGTCTCGGCAGACCCTGACTTGACAACATCACGAAAAGACAGAACGGGGGGCACCGGGGGTTGTCCCGGCGGGAGAGGCGGTTCAGACGAGGACAAAGACATGAGAGAAACCTACCAGTCTACCACCCAATTCCACGTGCTGGTGTTCAATAATTGAGCTCCGCTATCCTCAATAATTGCTGGTATAATTTATTTTGTTTTTGTTTTCATTAGTATATATTATATTATTTGAAATTGTATATATTATTATTATTATTATTTATTTCACTAGTGTATATATTATATTTAAATTATATTATATTATTTGAAATTTTATATATTATTATTGAATTCATATATGACATTTATTATATTTTTGGTAAATTTATTAAAGTATTAATTATATTTATTATTTAAATTCTTATTTTATTATTAATATATTTCCTATATTTATTCTATTTTAAATAGTATATATTATTATTTCTAATATTAATTAGTATTATGGAAATCATTATTGTTATTTTTGATATATTTATTATATAATTATAATTATTTAAATTATATATTATATTTATTATATTTTTGGTGTATTTGGACATTTTAAAGTATTAATTATATTTATTATACCAATAATGATATTATTGGTATTATTATTACTTAAATTATTATTTTATTATTATAATATTTACTATATTTTATTCTATTTGAAATTGTATATATTATTATTTCTAATATTAATTAGCTTTATGAAAATTATTATTGTTATTTTTGATGTGTTTATTATATAATTATTATTATTTAAATTATATATTATATTATTATAGTTTTGGTATATTTAGACATTTTAAAGTATTAATTATATTTATTATACCAATAATATCATTATTGGTATTATTATAATTATTACTTAAATTATTATTATAGTATTATAATATTTACTATATTTTATTCTATTTGAAATTGTATATATTATTATTTCTAATATTAATTAGTATCATGGAAATCATTATTATTATTTTGGATATATTTATTATATAATTATTATTTTTTAAATTATATATTACATTTAATATATTTTTGGTATATTTGGATATTTAAAAGTATTAATAATATTTATTATACTAATAATGATATTATTGGTATTATTATGATTATTATTTAAATTATTATTTTTAATTATTCTATTTACTATATAATATATTATTTGAAATTATATATATTATTATTTCTAATATTTATTAGTATTATGAAAATTGTTTTTTATTAGTATTTTTTATTTTAAATACTAATAATATTTATTAGTATTTTTTATTAGTATTTAAATATTAATTTATTTTTTAATTATTCTAAAGACTAATAATATTTATTAGTATTTTTTATTTTTATTTAAATATTAATTTATTTTTTATTTTTCATTTATATAAATTACTGTTATTATTATTAGTATTATTATAATGGATAATAATGATATTTATTATTAATAAACAGGATTAGTTGAGCTTCGGTCGTGAGAAAAACCTTCGGTCGGCCAATGTGATGGCTTCGATCAAGCCGATCGATACGCTAATAATTGCTAATTTTTATTTTTATTTAAATAATATTTTATTTTTTATTTTCCGTTTACATAAATTACTATTATTATTAGTATTATTATAATGGATAATAATGATATTTATTATTAATAAAAAGGATTAGTTGAGTTTTGCTCGGATAAAACCCTTTCGGTCGGTATATGAGATGGCTTCGATCAAGCCTGTCGAAGTTGTAATAATTGCTATTTTTTATATTTAAATTAAATAATAATATATTTTTTATTTTCCATTTACTATTATTATTATTATTATTAGTATTATTATTATAATGGATAATAATGATATTTATTACTAATAAACAGGATTAGTTGAGCTTCGGTCGTGAGAAAACCTTCGGTTGGCCAATGTGATGGCTTCAATCAAGCCGATCGATACTCTAATAATTGCTATTTTTTTAAAATAATAATATATTTTTTATTTTCCATTTATATAAATTACTATTATTATTATTAGTATTATTATAATGGATAATAATGATATTTATTATTAATAAACATGATTAGTTGGGCTTCGATCGTGAGAAAAATCTTCGGTCGGCCTGATGGCTTTGATCAAGCCGATCGATACGCTAATAAATGCTAATTTTTATTTTTATTTAAATAATAATTTATTTTTTATTTTCCGTTTATATAAATTACTATTTTTATTATTAGTATTATTATAATGGATAATAATGATGATATTTATTATTAATAAAAAGGATTAGTTGAGTTTTGCTCGGATAAAACCCTTTCGGTCGGTAATGAGATGGCTTCGATCAAGCCGATCGAAGTTGTAATAATTGCTATTTTTTATATTTAATTTAAATAATAATATATTTTTTATTTTCCATTTATATAAATTACTATTATTATTATTATTAGTATTATTATAATGGATAATAATGATATTTATTACTAATAAACATGATTAGTTGAGCTTCGGTCGTGAGAAAAACCTTCGGTCGGCCATTGTGATGGCTTCGATCAAGCCGATCGATACTCTAATTGTAACGCCCCAAAAATTTTAAAACAATTTTTGTGACGTCACTGCCGTGTTACCTCCCTTAAACTGTTGGCCAGTCAATTTAAGTTTGATAACACGAAGCCTGGTAATCAGAAAATCCAACACATCATAATATCAGAGTAACAGAGTAAGCAACAGAAACAAGTCCATCATATAATCATAACAACTCGGCTACAAGCCTCATACAGTACCTCACCTCGGTACTCACGTCTACCTGTCCAAAATATCAAGTACAAGGAGTAATAACAAATGATTGGTTCACAGACCAATTCCAATTCACAGCAATACTCAGAAATATCAGACAAGTCACATAAAGATAACGTATGGTCTAATACAGCATATTAGTCAACATAATAATGCAGTCCTAATAGATCACTCAGTCCCAAACCCGTCACCATGATCATGCTCTGCGTCCTCCTCGGGAGTATCTATAAGAAAGACAAAATGCAAGGTGTCAGTACATAAAGTACTGAGCAAGAGTAGAACTAGCTGGGAAATAGGGAATAAGCTTTTAGAGGGGTTATTAACAGTTTATATAATTGCATAATTAAATACATAATTAAAACATCACACCGTCCCATACCGGTGCTTCAACCACGTCATACATTGCAAAACAGATAATAATATGAATGATGGATGATGAGATGAAATGTTATGACCTAAAGTGTCTATCTACCCTAAATGCAGCATATAAGTATGTCTAGCGCGCATCCTAATACCATGGCCGGCATTCTTTCCCATTAAGGATCCACCTCTCCTTAATGGTCGAAAGAGATGCCTACAGTGCCCCCGCCGCGGACACTACATGCATAAAGGGGTAAGTGGACTTACGGAGTGGCATCCCCAAGGATCGAACCACAGACAGCGGGTAGAGCCCAGAGCATCTCGCTCTCGAAAGCTTACATGCCCAGAACTAAGTTCTCGAAAGCATAACACATAATCAACACAATATATATATGCCCAAGATAATCAAATATTCATGTATGCCCAGTTTAACAACTCGAAAGCATAAACATGAGATTTGTATCCTCGAAAGCATAAAGTCACCAATCATCATAATGTCAAACGCATGCCCAATCTCATGACTCGGAAGCATAAATTTTATAAATCCCATAATCAGAATTCACATGCCCAATCCCCCAGATTCGAAAGCATACTAAGATAATTTCCAAGTCCCAAGATTAGAATTTAGATTCCGGGTTAGCCAAACCCCACATATTGGCTCGCAACTCTGTTACAAGAGTTAAGTACAAGGTCACTCGAATCTCCTTAATTTCTAAGGCATGGTAGATTCCACAATCCAATACCAATAATTATGAATCAAGTACCAACAAGGATTAGACCATTTAAAAACATTTCTCGAAGCCTAGAACGAGTAAGAAACGATAAAATACGGAAGGAAAAGAAAAATGGAAGAAACAACGAATCGACACGCAAGGGACACCCCGAGGTTATAAACTCCTATAAATAAATTTTTGAAGGAGTCATTATTTCTTAATTCCAATTGCATATTTGAAATCTTTGTTCCGAGTAGGGTCAAATTCATATATGGTTTGCGAAAATCGGATTAGAAACGAGTAAGTTAGAGCCGATTCAAATTTGTGGGTTTTTGGGGTGCACAGGAGGCGCCAGGAGGCGCCAGGGTGGCGCCTCAGACCACATTTAGGCGCCACCCAGGCATGGTGGCGCCGGGGTCTGACTCCCAGTGAACAGGGGCGCCGAATTGGCGCCCCGGACCATTTTTGGGCGCCGCCAAGGCTTGGTGGCGCCCCGTCTGGGCGCAAACAGAACAGCAAACGCTGTTCTGCGTTCCCCTTCGATTTTTCTCCCATTTTTCCCCCACTTTGAGCTAAATCCTACTCTTGCCTTGTGTTTATGGAGTCCAAACACTTCAATGGCCTCTTCCCCAAGCTCTCTCAAACTCCAATCACCACATTGCAAGCTACAATACAAATATCACAACTCAATTCATCAATAATCCATCCAAAGCACTCAACACCAACATGCAAAGCTAAAGGGCTGAATTCCTCCAATATAAGCTACCAAATAGGTCTCAAAAACTGACCTCAAGCACCTTTAACATTAACTTGGGCTCCAATCAAAGATTCAACACCAACTCCAACCAAATCTACAAGAGTTCATCCCAAATGTTCAATTCCCGTCACTAACTTTCACCACTTCAAAAACCCACTTAAACAACCTCAAAAACAAGTGCAAAAGCTAGGAAAACACTTACCAAAGGTGTAGGTACCAATCCCCCACTTGATTTGAGTGAGAAAACACAAAAATCTTGAGTTTATGAGTGCCCTAGCTCTCCTCCAAGCAAAGTGGCGAGATGAGAGTGAGTTGTGAGTGCAAAAATGAACTCCCTCATTTCCCATTCAGATTTTTAACCCCCTAAATGGGTTATGGGCCGGTTCATGGGTTGTGGGCCGGGCCGGACAATGGGCTGGTGGGTTGGGCCCCTCTTGTCTTGGGCTAAATCTTCACTAATTCAATTAAATTGAGCACTTGGGCTCTTATTCTCATGTGAGTTTGAACCCAATTATTCTTCCGCCTCATTCAAAATCATACCCACAAAATAATCCATATCATTTATCTTACTCAATTAACCACAATTAATTAAATTAATTATGCGTTAATTAAATCGGGGTGTTACACTAATAATTGCTATTTTTTTTAAATAATAATATATTTTTTATTTTCCGTTTATATAAATTACTATTATTATTATTATTAGTATTATTATAATGGATAATAATGATATTTATTATTAATAAACATGATTAGTTGCGCTTCGGTCGTTAGAAAAACCTTCGGTCGGCCAATATGATGGCTTCGATCAAGCCGATCGATATGCTAATTATAACACCCCATAAAATTATTAAATAGAAATTTAAATTTTAATAAAATGATATTCAAAATTCCTTATAAATTTTATTTTTAGAAGATGAAAAGGAATAACACTTCTCGAGTGTGAGCTTATTTAAGTCAATCATAGTTGTGAACTAGTCTAAGAGATTAAAACTTTCGAGTGCAACATCATTTAATTAAGGGGTTATTATTAAAAAAGGCCAGCAGCACAAAATACTTCCAATACGAGACCAGCATACCAAATACATTCCATATTAACACCAATATACTAAATACATTCCTAATCAGGACCTGGCCATTTTTTTTAACGGGAAATGTCAAATAAAGGCCGGGTGTTCAAAATACTTCACATACAAGACCAGTATACCAAAGTACTTCTTCTAAGAGACCAGTCAATGTATATAAATTTACTTTTGAAAATAGAAAAGGTGAAAAGACAATGCTACCATTGAAGCTTAAATTACTGGTGTAATCGAATGGAGGGTATAATGAGACTTTCAACTTTAAATCACATCAACCGCCCCCCAAGGCCTGCAACCGCTGCAACCCCATTAATTCCCACGTCCTCCATTCCTCCGGTGAACACTCCCCCCTTTCTCGTTCACCCATCTCCAAACTACTTAAGCACTCTACTCAACCGGCTTCTCCCATTTCCCCTCAATTAAACTCAGAAAAAATCGAAGGCAGCGGCTTCTCCCATTTCGCCTCCGTGAGCTTTCGAAAGAGAGGAAACGTCGGAGTCCCCAGCGCGGCTCCCTTCTCGACATTCGCCGCTTCTACGATTTGACGACACCACCACGGTTCGAAGACACCGAAACCAGCAAGAAAGGTATGTCCATGGGTTTTGTTGAGTTAGGGTTGAAGTTATTATGATTTGTTCGTTTGTTTGATGTTGATGAAAGGGGACATTTTAAGGGTTAGGGTTTGCGATTTGTTATTCTCCATTTAGGAGTACTTCCGATAAGCCCCTGTTTGCTTCAACGATGTGTGCAATTTTGATGTCTACTTGAACGAGATTGGAATGATTGGTTATTAGGTCAATTAATTCTTGTTTGGTGCGGTTGATATTGGGGCATTTAGAAATTTTTGCGATTTTGATACCAGCGAAATAATTTTTGGGGGTTATGAAATTGTTATCATCTTTTCGATTTTGGTTGAAATTTTTATATACCAGTGGCATTTAGAAAATATACCAGCAGCCCCTGTATGTGTTTGATGCGTAATAATTGATGTCGATTGAAGGGAGATTGGAACGATTGGTTATTGGGTGATTTATTTCTTGTTTGGTGCGGATGATATTGGCGGTTTTGAATTTAATGCAAATCGGATACCAGAGAAATCAATTTTGGGGGTTTCTTTAGTATAATTTGTGTTTGCAGAACTATGACACCGGTATATGGTTGAACAATCCAAGTATGCGTTGTGAATACGACAGCATGTGCGGTGATTAATAATTCGTCAAGATGTTATGTATTAATGCCACGTTTTGTTGTGTGGTGCATTGTCCCATAGTACTGCAAAAAATTTGGATTCTGAAGTCATTCCGATGATTAGGGAATGTTTATAAGATAGGAACTTGCTAAACTATTAGACATGTATGACTTGCGCATGACATTGGTATAAATGAAATGTGTTGGCAGGTATCCAGAAATGGCCCCTAAACGTCGTTCGGAAGGGAAGAAAACGAAGAAGAATGATAGGGAAGAAACAAGCGGACAGGCAACAATTATTTCACGTTGTACAATGAGTGTGCTACAAGATGCAATGAACGGCATACGAGAGAGAATCACTGACGAACAATGGAAGGGGATCAAGTCCACCCCATTCTACCACTTTGCGAAGATCGATACGATCTACAGGAGCCAGGCGAGGCAGCAGTCGTTGGTGGAGTGCTTCAATGCCGACTTGGGAGCGTTTGTTTTCAGCGAAGGATTTACAGTGAAGTTCAAGACTTGGGAATATTCGGTGGTGCTAGGGCTACAGCATGAGGGCATGCACGTGCACACGAGGTGCGTGCCAAAATCGCCATTCAGGCAAAAGTATTTCAATTCGAGCGGGGCACTGAAAAGGCAGGAGATACTGGACCTGATGTGTAGCTTGGCTGGCACCGAGAACTGCCTTGATTTTGCAAGGGCGTTTGTTTTGGCGGTATTCTGCTGCATCCTCTTCCCGGTGTCAGCTTACACCCTTCCCGATTTTCTGGTCCACCATGTGGACAGGTTGAAGATGCTTCGTGAGTACGCCTGGGGGCTTGCGGCGTACGAATTCGTCGTAGAGTCAATGCGGCGGATCAATGAAGAAAACAAGACATATATCGATGGCTGCACACTGGGCGTGGTGGTAAGTTTTCAATATTTATATTTCAATACCAGTCTCATGCATACAAAACACCAATATCCACTTCATATTACGCCTCTCATCATGTGACGCTCAACGATGGTGTTATTTTGTAGGGCTGGTTCTACGAGCGATTCCCTCACATGGCTAAACCACTCCTTGAACCGGTGATACCCAGGTTCGTGCGGTGGAAGGAATCTTATGGAAAACTGAACCAGTGTCGGGCGGAGCTCACACAGCTTAGGAAACATCAGTGTCGGCCTCTGAAAATAAGCTCAAAGGAGAGGAAATTTCTGGTCCCTGTGACGACCGTCCCCCAAGAATATGCTGTTGAAGAAGATGTTGACGCTGAGGTCGAGGATGTGATTCCCCTCAGGATCAAGAAAAAGAAGAGGATGCCAAAGAAGAAGGATGATGAGAAGGTTGAGGAGGATGTTCAGCGGGTTGAGGCGGGCGTTGAGAAGCAAATGGAAGAGGTAAATACGTAGTAGTATATGTTAGTAATAATGATTATCACACTGGTGTTGAATCCATGTTACACTGGTATGCACTGATCGAAATGGTTGTATTTTGTGGTACACGCGAAGAATGAGGAAGAGGCTTCACGTGAGGAGACAAGCAGCAGTGACGAGGAGGGCGATGATTCTGAGTCCGAGGCTGATAGTAATTTGGCCGTGCATAAGAAGGTGAAGGTGGCCGTGCAGAAGAAGCCCGCCACGAAGGGAGCTAGCAGTGACCATTCGGAGTACGTGGCTGATTCTTCTGAGAGCAGCGGCGACAGCGAAGATTACGTGCGCGAGAAGGTTGCCGAAGCAGTGGCATATGGGAATGATGAATCAATGGCGAAAATGAAAAAAGGTAAGGTTGATGGGAAAAATATTGGCAAGACGATGAAAATTTATGAGCCATTTCATGACGAGGTGGCAGTGGCACTCGAGGCCATGTTAAGTCTCTCTAATTCTAAATCATCACATGTTGATCCGCTTACACTTTATCCGTTGTCCACAGCTACACAACAGGGAAAGCGTAAAGCGGATCCCCCACTTTATTCACCGGAGACGCGCAGTAAGAAAAAGCTTGTTAACAGAAAGTTGGAACTTGACGCCCCTCCTCCTATTCCCAAAAAATATGCTGACCGAAGGGACTTGGAGTAGGAATTGTGCTATCGGTATTCGAACCGAAGGGGATACGCCGGTGTTAATAGTCTCTCGGAGGAAGAAAGAATAATGCTGGAACAGTTCATCGATGCACCTGGCACGAGGTATTTACTTGCTGTGTCGAACTTGTATTGTTTTGACTATCTGAATGGTATTGTTTAGTATGTTGACTGGTATTATTTGGTTCGTGGATTGTTTTTCTGGCAGTGGTCACGTATGGAGCGAGGGCATCTTCGCCGTCCTACCATCGAGCATTCTTCTGCTTCTGTTTGATGAAGCGGTATGCAACGACCTAGTTTCGGCATACATTTCTCTGTTGTGCAGCGATCGGTTTCGCCAAGCCAATGATATACCCACGAAAGTCGGGTTCATCAGTGCGTATACAGCGGTAAACATTAATAAATTTATACAGTCAATGGTTAGCCTATTTGTAGATTTAATTCTGAAAATTGAATTACTACACAGACCAGCATACTGGAGATGTATCCAAAGACGATGAAGAGCGAACTAACGGATGCGCAGTATGAGGACCTGTTTAAGTCACATCTTTGGTCAACAGGGCATGAAGAGTTTGAGAGGCTGAGCATGTTGATGACGGGAGGGCTGGATTATATCCTGGTGCCCGTGAATACTCAATACCACTGGCTCTTGGTGGTTCTGGACCCCAAGGTCTTGGAAATTGTAGTCTACAATTCTCAATGGCATCTAGACTACGTTTCCCCCACAGCTAAAATTGTAAGTAACCGTGTTTATATTGGTACACAAAGAAATCACTTCTTGGTACTATTTGTTTTAATGATTGGTATTATGTTTTACGGATGATTTGTATGTATCCTGTAATCTATCTGTATTGAAACAGGCAAATTTCCTAAGATGGTACATGAAGCAGACCCATGGAATGGAATTCCAAGATCGGGTTGGGTACAGAAGGGCGTGCCGGCAGCAGGGGGACACGTCCGTGGACTGTGGGGTCCACGTCATGTGGTGGGCAGAGGCGTTCGTTCGGAATGATGATGACTACTGTGGCATGGAGAAAAAAGCTGATATAAAGCCGTACCGGGCTAGGGTGGCGCTTCGACTCCTAAATGATGCTAAATCAGCCCAGACCATTGTTCAGATTGATGAGGGGCGTACTACGGAGGCGACGGGCATCGCTGACGGACAGACGACGGATCCCATGGCTGAGGAGCAAGATCGGGGAATGGAGGTCGAGCCCACTGACATCGATGAGGGGCGGTCGACACATCCCAATGTCGAGGAGCCGACTGGGGTGGATGAGACTCATACGATGGAGGAGGAGCCCATTGGCACAGAGCAGGGGACGGATGCCACTAATGAGGAGCTCGCACGGACGATGGAGGAGGAGCCTATTGGCACAGAGCAGGGGGCGGATGCCACTAATGAGGAACACGCACGGACGATGGAGGAGGAGCCGACTCATTTGGAGCATCCTATGACGATGGGAGAGCAGACAACAGTCCAGGTGCCGCCTAGGACGACGGCTGCGGATCCCATTGATCATGCTAGGGCAGATCGGGACAGTGCTCTATCTCCTGTTCCACTAGCTGCATACGCTCCGATGGTCCTAGCCTTGACCGTACCGTCGCAATTCCCTTCATGGCCCCGTGCCAAGCGAAAAGTCGTCAAAGAAGTTAAGTCTGTCTCTACAGTGGCCACTACTGTTGCCCAGACCGTTCCAATACCAACGCCGGATGCCCCAACAGTTCCCGCACCCACTCCGGATGCCCCAGTAGTTCCCGCACCCACGCCGGATGCCCCAACAGTTCCCGCACCCACTCCGGATGCCCCAGCAGTTCCCGCACCCACTCCGGATGCCCCTGCAGTTCCCGCACCCACGCCTGATGGATTGACTGTTCCCGCACCCGCGCCCACCACTGATGCTTCCAAGCCGAATGACGATGATGCCTCTTCCTGTCATGACCTGAATTGGTTGATGGATTATGATCACTAGTTTCATTATTTGTTGAGTATTGATACAATATTTATGTGTTGACGGATTGACTGGTACTGTTTTGCCTTTTGAATGGTTGTTGGTATTTTGCTTTTTGGTGAATAGTTCATGGTTGTAGCTGGACAATTGTGTTGATGTTGGTTGTTTGTTGGTATTGTCCTAGACGATGAATGGTATTTTATGTTGAACAATCGTATTCGCCTCTAATGACTTGGATAATCTTCACACATTATGTTTGATGTTGAGCTAAACGATGTGTATAATCTTGAAACCAACGTAATGTATTGGACTAAACTAAGTAATCTTGGAATACAATTCACTATGTTCAACAACTTGATGTTCCTATAATGGTTCATATAAGTGTTGGTATACTGCATAAATGGAGAAAGTAAGAGAGTTGAAAATGGCTAAGTGATGTTCATTAGGTTCGATGTGGCTAATGGTTGGGGGTGGTGTTCCTACAAGGGGTGAAAATCTGTAAAATGAAGCAGATTTCAGTAAATTCGCAACAATAAGCTTCTACAACACCCTTAACAACAATAAACATTATAACGGTATGAATCGAGAAAGTCCATGGTATAGATAGGGACACACAATGGTATTTGTGTTCTTACATAATGGTATAAAATTCGTACATTATTGGTTTACTAGCTAATCCACATAGTTGATCAAATAAAACGTCGAAACAGCGCCCAATTGCATCTTTACGTAGGCAACCATTATAGTTTAATTCTCCTTCAACGATAATAGCGATTTAGTGGCATCAAATAGTGTAAAATATCATGTGTGAGTGAGTAAGATGTTATAAGTGTGACCCTTCCATTCACATACCTAAGTACCCATCCATTCAAAACATCAATGCAAGAAACATTATTACTTTATATGTTTGTTCATGAGTGACCCTGCAATTTTTTCCTGTGACCAATTGACTTGATCACTTATGACCATGCGTGCTGAACAATGACTTGATTAATTTTGACTTCTTGATGTGTTGAACAACAACCGTAATTTCCCACAATTGTTGGTATTTTGTCTACATCACATTAGTGTTTTCTTGACCAGTTGACTTGTATTTTTTTATTTCTGTCCTATAGATCCCTGTAAAGTGTAAATATGATGTAGGCGACTCTTGTTCGTGAACCACGTCATCTGAAACCGATCATTTCATTGCATTCAAAATGGTATCATATATTGAAACCATCCTCATAGAGGATAGATTCAAGTACTGAAACCATGCACAACCCAAAACAATACTTGTTCGTCAACAAAAATATGCATCAACAACAAAACACCAGTTGACATAAAAAATAACACCAGTCTTGGCATAATGGAACGACGCAGCTGAATCACCCGGCATATCTGTGTGCTTCCTTGCAGGTGCGTTTGTTGTGACCTGCTTTTCCGCACATGTGGCAGGTGTTCTTGCCCGATTGAACCTGCGATGGGATTCGCTTTTTCTTTCTCCGGCCAGGCTGCACCCGAACGTTCGGTGGGAGTATAAAGTCTTCGTCATTCTCATCTACGACGTTATCACCACCCATCATCAAAGGATATATCACTGCTTCGTATGTCGCCCTGAAATACTCAGTGGTGTAGTAAGCATCGCAGTAGTCATAAATATTGCACTGCAGTTTCTCGATCGCAGCACACCCGTGCTTACAGGGCAGCCTGAATAATTGCCAGTAGCCACACGTGCATGTCCACTTTTCCACATCAACGGCGTATAGGGTGGCCCTCTCCCGGACTTCAAACAAGGAGCCCGTTGCGCGCTGCAGCTCAAGTTCGCCGGATGCCAGGTAATTACCGTTCAATATCTTCTCCGGCACCGTAGCCAATCTTCCTTCCATTCTTGCACCTTCCTCTCTTTTATCGTTCATCATCTTCATAAACTGTCTTCGAATTTCATCGAGCATTGCATACGAACCGTAGCCCCTTGCTTTCACAATCCAACTATTCCAACTCTCGACGAGGTTTGTGTTCATGACACCCCATTTTTTTCCCGTGAACAGCGCATTCGCCCAATTTTGGGGTTCTGAATTTTCAAGGAACGTACCAGCTGAGGGCATTACTTCAAGGATGGTATTGAGATGCTTGAACATTTCGTCATATGTCGGAGCGTACGCAGCAGCCTTCAGCACCCCTGCCCAGTGATCCTTATTCTTGTATGGGTACTTATGAAGCACCTGTAATCATAGTTCATATATACCAGTCACTGAAAAGGATAGTACCAATTTTATAAAAAACCTTGTACCATTCTAGATTATAGTTATATGATACAGTACTAGTAAAACTCACATCCTTTTTAAAGTTATCAACGAGGTGTCGTAGGCATACGCCATGGTGACTCCCATTAAAAATGGTTGGGATAGCTTTCATGAGACCCGAGTGCCGGTCAGTGTAAAAAGTGTATTCGGACCAGTTCTCTTCTGTATCACCCTCTAGTATAGACCTCAGCCTGAGACAAAACCACTCCCAATTCTCATCCGTCTCTCCGTCAACAACTGTTAAAAAAAAAAAAACACCACGGTAGGGAGAGCACAAATCCCAAACGACATCCCTTCTCTTCAAAAACTCCAATATCATGAGATTTACGTACCTGCGAATGCCAGCGCTATGAACCCAGCATTTGCATCCTTACCAACAGCGGCAAGTATTGCGCCTTTCCACTTATTTTTAATATGAGTGCCATCGAGCTCAATAAGCGTACGGCAACCTCTCTTGAACCCTTCAATGCAACCTGCTATTGAAATGAAAACCCTTCGGAACTTTCCGGATTCAGGAAACACCTCCAAGTCAGCCACACTCCCGGGGTTCGATGCTGTCAAGCGGCTGCAAAATAGCCGGAGCTTGTCAAAGGAGTCTTTATCGTCTCCATGTAACTCCTTAATCGCAATCTCACGTGCGTTCCACCCTACGCGATAGCTAATGTCCACTTTGAATGCAGCGTGAATGTCCGCGATAGCCATGTTCGCATTGTAATTCGGGTTCCGCCGCACTTTATCTTTTATGAAAGCCGCTACCCATGTCGCATTCGCATTTGGGTGAGTCCTCGATTGCAGATTACTAACGCCGCAACGGTGAGTCAGCGTGCATGTGCGGATCGCAAACGAGTTGTCAGACTTGTGTAATGATGTATATATGCGCCAACAGCAACCTTCCGTCGTGCATTTTACGTATATTCTGCTTTTGTTGTTGTGAACGAATTCATATCCACGCCGAAGAGAAATACAATGATTTGTCTCACTCTCTCTCCACGCAGTCTTTCACATCATTTATGTAGGAAAGTACAAAAAGCAAGGTTATTCTTGTCCATTCACAACTTAATTTCATTATTCATTTAAAAGCAGAATATACGTAAAATGCACGACGGAAGGTTGCTGTTGGCGCATATATGCATCATTACACAAGTCTGACAACTCGTTTGCGATCCGCACATGCACGCTGACTCACCGTTGCGGCGTTAATAATCTGCAATCGAGGACTCACCCAAATGCGAATGCGACATGGGTAGCGGCTTTCATAAAAGATAAAGTGCGGCGGAACCCGAATTACAATGCGAACATGGCTATCGCGGACATTCACGCTGCATTCAAAGTGGACATTAGCTATCGCGTAGGGTGGAACGCACGGGAGATTGCGATTAAGGAGTTACATGGAGACGATAAAGACTCCTTTGACAAGCTCCGGCTATTTTGCAGCCGCTTGACAGCATCGAACCCCGGGAGTGTGGCTGACTTGGAGGTGTTTCCTGAATCCGGAAAGTTCCGAAGGGTTTTCATTTCAATAGCAGGTTGCATTGAAGGGTTCAAGAGAGGTTGCCGTACGCTTATTGAGCTCGATGGCACTCATATTAAAAATAAGTGGAAAGGCGCAATACTTGCCGCTGTTGGTAAGGATGCAAATGCTGGGTTCATAACGCTGGCATTCGCAGGTACGTAAATCTCATGATATTGGAGTTTTTGAAGAGAAGGGATATCGTTTGGGATTTGTGCTCTCCCTACCGTGGTGTTTTTTTTTTTAACAGTTGTTGACGGAGAGACTGATGAGAACTGGGAGTGGTTTTGTCTCAGGCTGAGGTCTATACTAGAGGGTGATACAGAAGAGAACTGGTCCGAATACACTTTTTACACTGACCGGCACTCGGGTCTCATGAAAGCTATCCCAACCATTTTTAATGGGAGTCACCATGGCGTATGCCTACGACACCTCGTTGATAACTTTAAAAAGGATGTGAGTTTTACTAGTACTGTATCATATAACTATAATCTAGAATGGTACAAGGTTTTTTATAAAATTGGTACTATCCTTTTCAGTGACTGGTATATATGAACTACGATTACAGGTGCTTCATAAGTACCCATACAAGAATAAGGATCACTGGGCAGGGGTGCTGAAGGCTGCTGCGTACGCTCCGACATACGACGAAATGTTCAAGCATCTCAATACCATCCTTGAAGTAATGCCCTCAGCTGGTACGTTCCTTGAAAATTCAGAACCCCAAAATTGGGCGAATGCGCTGTTCACGGGAAAAAAATGGGGTGTCATGAACACAAACCTCGTCGAGAGTTGGAATAGTTGGATTGTGAAAGCAATGGGCTACGGTCCGTATGCAATGCTCGATGAAATTCGAAGACAGTTTATGAAGATGATGAACGATAAAAGAGAGGAAGGTGCAAGAATGGAAGGAAGATTGGCTACGGTGCCGGAGAAGATATTGAACGGTAATTACCTGGCATCCGGCGAACTTGAGCTGCAGCGCGCAACGGGCTCCTTGTTTGAAGTCCGGGAGAGGGCCACCCTATACGCCGTTGATGTGGAAAAGTGGACATGCACGTGTGGCTACTGGCAATTATTCAGGCTGCCCTGTAAGCACGGGTGTGCTGCGATCGAGAAACTGCAGTGCAATATTTATGACTACTGCGATGCTTACTACACCACTGAGTATTTCAGGGCGACATACGAAGCAGTGATATATCCTTTGATGATGGGTGGTGATAACGTCGTAGATGAGAATGACGAAGACTTTATACTCCCACCGAACGTTCGGGTGCAGCCTGGCCGGAGAAAGAAAAAGCGAATCCCATCGCAGGTTCAATCGGGCAAGAACACCTGCCACATGTGCGGAAAAGCAGGTCACAACAAACGCACCTGCAAGGAAGCACACAGATATGCCGGGTGATTCAGCTGCGTCGTTCCATTATGCCAAGACTGGTGTTATTTTTTATGTCAACTGGTGTTTTGTTGTTGATGCATATTTTTGTTGACGAACAAGTATTGTTTTGGGTTGTGCATGGTTTCAGTACTTGAATCTATCCTCTATGAGGATGGTTTCAATATATGATACCATTTTGAATGCAATGAAATGATCGGTTTCAGATGACGTGGTTCACGAACAAGAGTCGCCTACATCATATTTACACTTTACAGGGATCTATAGGACAGAAATAAAAAAATACAAGTCAACTGGTCAAGAAAACACTAATGTGATGTAGACAAAATACCAACAATTGTGGGAAATTACGGTTGTTGTTCAACACATCAAGAAGTCAAAATTAATCAAGTCATTGTTCAGCACGCATGGTCATAAGTGATCAAGTCAACTGGTCACAGGAAAAAATTGCAGGGTCACTCATGAACAAACATATAAAGTAATAATGTTTCTTGCATTGATGTTTTGAATGGATGGGTACTTAGGTATGTGAATGGAAGGGTCACACTTATAACATCTTACTCACTCACATGATATTTTACACTATTTGATGCCACTAAATCGCTATTATCGTTGAAGGAGAATTAAACTATAATGGTTGCCTACGTAAAGATGCAATTGGGCGCTGTTTCGACGTTTTATTTGATCAACTATGTGGATTAGCTAGTAAACCAATAATGTACGAATTTTATACCATTATGTAAGAACACAAATACCATTGTGTGTCCCTATCTATACCATGGACTTTCTCGATTCATACCTTTATAATGTTTATTGTTGTTAAGGGTGTTGTAGAAGCTTATTGTTGCGAATTTACTGAAATCTGCTTCATTTTACAGATTTTCACCCCTTGTAGGAACACCACCCCCAACCATTAGCCACATCGAACCTAATGAACATCACTTAGCCATTTTCAACTCTCTTACTTTCTCCATTTATGCAGTATACCAACACTTATATGAACCATTATAGGAACATCAAGTTGTTGAACATAGTGAATTGTATTCCAAGATTACTTAGTTTAGTCCAATACATTACGTTGGTTTCAAGATTATACACATCGTTTAGCTCAACATCAAACATAATGTGTGAAGATTATCCAAGTCATTAGAGGCGAATACGATTGTTCAACATAAAATACCATTCATCGTCTAGGACAATACCAACAAACAACCAACATCAACACAATTGTCCAGCTACAACCATGAACTATTCACCAAAAAGCAAAATACCAACAACCATTCAAAAGGCAAAACAGTACCAGTCAATCCGTCAACACATAAATATTGTATCAATACTCAACAAATAATGAAACTAGTGATCATAATCCATCAACCAATTCAGGTCATGACAGGAAGAGGCATCATCGTCATTCGGCTTGGAAGCATCAGTGGTGGGCGCGGGTGCGGGAACAGTCAATCCATCAGGCGTGGGTGCGGGAACTGCAGGGGCATCCGGAGTGGGTGCGGGAACTGCTGGGGCATCCGGAGTGGGTGCGGGAACTGTTGGGGCATCCGGCGTGGGTGCGGGAACTACTGGGGCATCCGGAGTGGGTGCGGGAACTGTTGGGGCATCCGGCGTTGGTATTGGAACGGTCTGGGCAACAGTAGTGGCCACTGTAGAGACAGACTTAACTTCTTTGACGACTTTTCGCTTGGCACGGGGCCATGAAGGGAATTGCGACGGTACGGTCAAGGCTAGGACCATCGGAGCGTATGCAGCTAGTGGAACAGGAGATAGAGCACTCTCCCGATCTGCCCTAGCATGATCAATGGGATCCGCAGCCATCGTCCTAGGCGGCACCTGGACTGTTGTCTGCTCTCCCATCGTCATAGGATGCTCCAAATGAGTCGGCTCCTCCTCCATCGTCTGTGCGTGTTCCTCATTAGTGGCATCCGCCCCCTGCTCTGTGCCAATAGGCTCCTCCTCCATCGTCCGTGCGAGCTCCTCATTAGTGGCATCCGTCCCCTGCTCTGTGCCAATGGGCTCCTCCTCCATCGTATGAGTCTCATCCACCCCAGTCGGCTCCTCGACATTGGGATGTGTCGACCGCCCCTCATCGATGTCAGTGGGCTCGACCTCCATTCCCCGATCTTGCTCCTCAGCCATGGGATCCGTCGTCTGTCCGTCAGCGATGCCCGTCGCCTCCGTAGTACGCCCCTCATCAATCTGAACAATGGTCTGGGCTGATTTAGCATCATTCAGGAGTCGAAGCGCCACCCTAGCCCGGTACGCCTTTATATCAGCTTTTTTCTCCATGCCCCAGTAGTCATCATCATTCCGAACGAACGCCTCTGCCCATCACATGACGTGGACCCCACAGTCCACGGACGTGTCCCCCTGCTGCCGGCACGCCCTTCTGTACCCAACCCGATCTTGGAATTCCATTCCATGGGTCTGCTTCATGTACCATCTTAGGAAATTTGCCTGTTTCAATACAGATAGATTACAGGATACATACAAATCATCCGTAAAACATAATACCAATCATTAAAACAAATAGTACCAAGAAGTGATTTCTTTGTGTACCAATATAAACACGGTTTTGTGTACCAATATAAACACGGTTACTTACAATTTTAGATGTGGGGGAAACGTAGTCTGGATGCCATTGAGAATTGTAGACTACAATTTCCAAGACCTTGGGGTCCAGAACCACCAAGAGCCAGTGGTATTGAGTATTCACGGGAACCAGGATATAATCCAGCCCTCCCGTCATCAACATGCTCAGCCTCTCAAACTCTTCATGCCCTGTTGACCAAAGATGTGACTTAAACAGGTCCTCATACTGCGCATCCGTTAGTTCGCTCTTCATCGTCTTTGGATACATCTCCAGTATGCTGGTCTGTGTAGTAATTCAATTTTCAGAATTAAATCTACAAATAGGCTAACCATTGACTGTATAAATTTATTAATGTTTACCGCTGTATACGCACTGATGAACCCGACTTTCGTGGGTAAATCATTGGCTTGGCGAAACCGATCGCTGCACAACAGAGAAATGTATGCCGAAACTAGGTCGTTGCATACCGCTTCATCAAACAGAAGCAGAAGAATGCTCGATGGTAGGACGGCGAAGATGCCCTCGCTCCATACGTGACCACTGCCAGAAAAACAATCCACGAACCAAATAATACCAGTCAACATACTAAACAATACCATTCAGATAGTCAAAACAATACAAGTTCGACACAGCAAGTAAATACCTCGTGCCAGGTGCATCGATGAACTGTTCCAGCATTATTCTTTCTTCCTCCGAGAGACTATTAACACCGGCGTATCCCCTTCGGTTCGAATACCGATAGCACAATTCCTACTCCAAGTCCCTTCGGTCAGCATATTTTTTGGGAATAGGAGGAGGGGCGTCAAGTTCCAACTTTCTGTTAACAAGCTTTTTCTTACTGCGCGTCTCCGGTGAATAAAGTGGGGGATCCGCTTTACGCTTTCCCCGTTGTGTAGCTGTGGACAACGGATAAAGTGTAAGCGGATCAACATGTGATGATTTAGAATTAGAGAGACTTAACATGGCCTCGAGTGCCACTGCCACCTCGTCATGAAATGGCTCATAAATTTTCATCGTCTTGCCAATATTTTTCCCATCAACCTTACCTTTTTTTCATTTTCGCCATTGATTCATCATTCCCATATGCCACTGCTTCGGCAACCTTCTCGCGCACGTAATCTTCGCTGTCGCCGCTGCTCTCAGAAGAATCAGCCACGTACTCCGAATGGTCACTGCTAGCTCCCTTCGTGCGGGCTTCTTCTGCACGGCCACCTTCACCTTCTTATGCACGGCCAAATTACTATCAGCCTCGGACTCAGAATCATCGCCCTCCTCGTCACTGCTGCTTGTCTCCTCACGTGAAGCCTCTTCCTCATTCTTCGCGTGTACCACAAAATACAACCATTTCGATCAGTGCATACCAGTGTAACATGGATTCAACACCAGTGTGATAATCATTATTACTAACATATACTACTACGTATTTACCTCTTCCATTTGCTTCTCAACGCCCGCCTCAACCCGCTGAACATCCTCCTCAACCTTCTCATCATCCTTCTTCTTTGGCATCCTCTTCTTTTTCTTGATCCTGAGGGGAATCACATCCTCGACCTCAGCGTCAACATCTTCTTCAACAGCATATTCTTGGGGGACGGTCGTCACAGGGACCAGAAATTTCCTCTCCTTTGAGCTTATTTTCAGAGGCCGACACTGATGTTTCCTAAGCTGTGTGAGCTCCGCCCGACACTGGTTCAGTTTTCCATAAGATTCCTTCCACCGCACGAACCTGGGTATCACCGGTTCAAGGAGTGGTTTAGCCATGTGAGGGAATCGCTCGTAGAACCAGCCCTACAAAATAATACCATCGTTGAGCGTCACATGATGAGAGGCGTAATATGAAGTGGATATTGGTGTTTTGTATGCATGAGACTGGTATTGAAATATAAATATTGAAAACTTACCACCACGCCCAGTGTGCAGCCATCGATATATGTCTTGTTTTCTTCATTGATCCGCCGCATTGACTTTACGACGAATTCGTACGCCGCAAGCCCCCAGGCGTACTCACGAAGCATCTTCAACCTGTCCACATGGTGGACCAGAAAATCGGGAAGGGTGTAAGCTGACACCGGGAAGAGGATGCAGCAGAATACCGCCAAAACAAACGCCCTTGCAAAATCAAGGCAGTTCTCGGTGCCAGCCAAGCTACACATCAGGTCCAATATCTCCTGCCTTTTCAGTGCCCCGCTCGAATTGAAATACTTTTGCCTGAATGGCGATTTTGGCACGCACCTCGTGTGCACGTGCATGCCCTCATGCTGTAGCCCTAGCACCACCGAATATTCCCAAGTCTTGAACTTCACTGTAAATCCTTCGCCGAAAACAAACGCTCCCAAGTCGGCATTGAAGCACTCCACCAACGACTGCAGCCTCGCCTGGCTCCTGTAGATCGTATCGATCTTCGCAAAGTGGTAGAATGGGGTGGACTTGATCGCCTTCCATTGTTCGTCAGTGATTCTCTCTCGTATGTCGTTCATTGCATCTTGTAGCACACTCATTGTACAACGTGAAATAATTGTTGCATGTCCGCTTGTTTCTTCCCTATCATTCTTCTTCGTTTTCTTCCCTTCCGAACGACGTTTAGGGGCCATTTCTGGATACCTGCCAACACATTTCATTTATACCAATGTCATGCGCAAGTCATACAGGTCTAATAGTTTAGCAAGTTCCTATCTTATAAACATTCCCTAATCATCGGAATGACTTTAGAATCCAAATTTTTTGCAGTACCATGGGACAATGCACCACACAACAAAACGTGGCATTAATACATAACATCTTGACGAATTATTAATCACCGCACATGCTGTCGTATTCACAACGCATACTTGGATTGTTCAACCATATACCGGTGTCATAGTTCTGCAAACACAAATTATACTAAAGAAACCCCCAAAATTGATTTCTCTGGTATCCGATTTGCATTAAATTCAAAACCCCCAATATCATCCGCAACAAACAAGAAATAAATCACCCAATAACCAATCGTTCCAATCTCCCTTCAATCGACATCAATTATTACGCATCAAACACATACAGGGGCTGCTGGTATATTTTCTAAATGCCACTGGTATATAAAAATTTCAACCAATCGAAAAGATGATAACAATTTCATAACCCCCAAAAATTATTTCACTGGTATCAAAATCGCAAAAATTTCTAAATGCCCCAATATCAACCGCACCAAACAAGAATTAATTGACCTAATAACCAATCATTCCAATCTCGTTCAAGTAGACATCAAAATTGCACACATCGTTGAAGCAAACAGCGGCTTATCGGAAGTACTCCTAAATGGAGAATAACAAATCGCAAACCCTAACCCTTAAAATGTCCCCTTTCATCAACATCAAACAAATGAACAAATCATAATCACTTCAACCCTAACTCAACAAAACCCATGGACATACCTTTCTTGCTGGTTTCGGTGTCTTCGAACCGCGATGGTGTCGTCGAATCGTAGAAGCGGCGAATGTCGAGAAGGGAGCCGCGCTGGGGACTCCGACGTTTCCTCTCTTTCGAAAGCTCACGGAGGCGAAATGGGAGAAGCCGCTGCCTTCGATTTTTTCTGAGTTTAATTGAGGGGAAATGGGAGAAGCCGGTTGAGTAGAGTGCCTAAGTGGTTTGGAGATGGGTGAACGGGAAATGGGGGAGTGTTCGCCAGAGGAATGGAGGACGTGGGAATTAATGGGGTTGTAGCGGTTGCAGGCCTCGGGGGGCGGTTGATGTGATTTAAAGTTGAAAGTCTCATTATACCCTCCATTCGATTACACCAGTAATTTAAGCTTCAATGGTAGCATTGTCTTTTCACCTTTTCTATTTTCAAAAGTAAATTTATATACATTGACTGGTCTCTTAGAAGAAGTACTTTGGTATACTGGTCTTGTATGTGAAGTATTTTGAACACCTGGCCTTTATTTGACATTTCCCGTTTAATTAACTTATAGTTATTAAGTTGTGTTTATTACGAACTACTTAAGTCAACATTAATTAGTACGACTTTTTAGTCGAAATTAAGGTAGACAATTTTAAGGATAAATCCACGATAGCGAATTCGGAAATGAGATTTAACTATGAGTGAGAATTAGTTAAGCTAATATAATAGGGAGCTAATTAATTTATTAAATATATATATCAGCCTTTAATATTAAGGGTAACTCGTTAAATTTTTGAAACACCAATTTGAATTGAATTAGTTGAAAACATAGGAAATATTCATTTTTAAGTCATTAATCTTTAACCAATAATCGAATATATTTAATTTTGAAATACGTCATGAAGATTTCGAATAGAGGTTTAGCTTCCAACGTTGTTTAATTATTAGAACCCCAATAAGTACAAGCCATCTTATCTTTAAATAAAAGGGTATGTTATAAGCTTTTAAATAAGAATTGGGCAAGAGTCAAGCTGTAGAATTAATTACTATAATTTAATGTAGAATATTTAGTCGATTCGATTATGGAACACATGAGCAGTCAAAGCCTCGATAAATAAACTGCCCAATTACGAAACCTCAAGACTTGGTTATTTAGTAACAACTTACTACTAAGTGTTTTTACATATTTATTAGCTTATAATTATAAAATCATATATTATTATATGAGTCCAAATTACACGACAAAAAGTTCGAGAGTTTATATAACTTATTACGGAAAGATTTATTGATAATGCTTAAGCCATAGTTTACTAGAGGGTTTGGAGCTAAAAATTATTATATTAACTTATTGGAAGGTGGACAAACAAGTGTTAGATTATTTTGAAGCAACTCTAACATCAACAATAAGGCATAATTAAATCCAAATAGAGCGACAAAGATTCTAGGACAAGTATATTTATCAGACCTGTTAATTTATAAGTATCAGATTAAATAAGGGCATGGATGAAATTATAAAATTAGTCATACATGACTTAATTAGAAATATATTTAACCAACTAAGGGAAAACAAGGTCGGTTCCATTAGTACCAATTTGTCCAAATAAAAGGGTTTTATGGCTTGGACTAATTTTGCTAATGGAAGATATTAATTTAAGTTTATTAAATTAAATTATGAGTATAAAATCATTGGAGACTTAAATTAAATCTTTTGATTACCAAGGTTAATGGGTGGATTATAAGAATGAGGGCTATTGATAGAATAATAAAATTTAATACTTGATATTATTAAAGGAATTATTGATGCCGAATTATTCAAAAATTTAGAGTACTTTGCTAGTAAGACTAATTATGAAATAATTAAAGTGTGTATAGTGAGATTGAATTAAATATTAAACATGGATTAAATTATAGGGATTAAGTTCCTATAATTAAAATACTTGATCCATTTAATTATTGAAAATTGTCCGACTTTTAGTTAGTAATGGTACCGAATTGGAAAATGTGGAGACTTGGATTACTCGAGTAACGGTACCGGATTATTAAATAAATTAAGTACATAGGATAATTAAGTTGTTGGCCCACATCTTCAATAGATTAATTAGGTCCAATTAGTTAAGTTAAATAAATAGATTAGGTCCAAGTCCAAAGAAAAAAAAAAGAAAAAAGAAGGGAATCCAGCCCAAATCCAAAATGCTAACCCTAACCCTAATCCTAAACCTTAACTGCGGCGCCGCCGCCGGCGACACCAAAAACGCCATCGCACCACCACCCAGCGCCGCTGCCTCCATCCCCATCTCAACCACCATTACCACCGCGGCCACCCTCCATTTTTCCCCAAGAAGACTCGAAACCCTAAAAAAAAAAAAAAAAAAAAAAAAAAGAAGCCAACGCTGCCGCTTCCTCCAATCTGCCACCACCAACAGCCACCGCCGAGAGCCTCACCTTCCCTCGCACCGCGGCCTCCAGGCGAATCACCACCGAGCCCAGCCGTCCCGGCCTCCATCCCTTCCGGGCATCTTCACCAAAACACCATTCAAATCCCGCTCCGATACTGCCTGCCAAACCAGGATCCGGCACCACCACGGCCAACAGCCATCCCCCATTTCCCCTGGCCAATCAGCAAGAAATCCAAACAACAAAGACACAAAAAGAAAACCAACAACCGAAATAAGAAAGAAAGAAACGAGAAGAAGAAGAGGATGCCCGAAGCCGCTGACGGGCCTTCTCCGCCGCCGCTGCCTGGCGCTGCTGGCTCCGGCCTCCCGCTCCCTCGTCGCCGGCGGGACAGGTGTAGATAGAACAAAAACAAAAAAATAGGGGGAAGGGGGAAGCGTGCAGAAGGGGAGAGGAGACAAGAATAAGAATAAGACAAAAAGATAACAAATGAGGAAGTTGGACTGAATAGAGAAATCTGGAATCAATTAATTACTTTCACCAACAAGGAAAATAATGTAGATGTTATAAGTGTAATACAAATGGTTATGATTAGGGGTGTAAACGAGCCGAGCCGAGCCCGAATAGTGGTAAGCTCGGCTTGAGCTCATGAGAATTCGAGCCGAGCTTTGACCGAGCCGAGCGTTGATCGAGCTACTTCGAGCCGAGCGTTGACCGAGCTTTGACCGAGTCGAGCCGAACTAGATTCATTTTCATCCTCACATAATTTATAAAAGAAATTATATTTAATATATTGTATATATTTAAGTTTATTTAATTTAATCTACATATTAAAATAATTTTAAAAATATATATTTAATTAATAATATATTTTAGTTTAAAAATTAAAAGATATAAACAATAATAATACTATACTTTTAATCTTATATATAATTTCTATATTTAATAATAAATAAATATATGTATAAAAATAAATCGAGCCTATTATCGAGCTTTCGAGCCGAATAGTGGTTGGCTCGGCTTGAGATCATGTGTGTTACGAGCCGAGCTCGAGCTCGAACCGAGCCATTTCGAGTCGAGCTTGAATCGAATTTTGACCGAGCCGAGCTCGAACAATTCACGAACCTATCAGTCTCATTTACACCCCTAGTTATGATTATCTAGATAGCAGGTTTTTAATAAAACATGGAGGTGGGCGTAGTGTAGGAGTAATGATGATGTTGGTGTAATGATGACTTAGTATTGATCTGAAATTGTATATCTCTTTCATTCGAGCAGGGAGTATTTATACAATTGCAATGAAATGATGAGTCACACAGATACAAAAAGGTGGCAGGCTTCTACAACGGACAGACATTCAAGCCTAGTGACAGACATCAAGCCTACACGAGTAGGCTATAACACTCCCCCTTGGCTGTCATTTATACAAAGAATATGCCTCGTTAAAACCTTATTAGGAAAAAACCCTGTGGGAAAAAATCCTAGTGAAGGAAAAAGAGTACAATATTCTTGTATTTATTTCTCCCCCTGATTTGGACATCACTTTATATCTCGAAGCCACCGCATTCCAATTTTCTTTACGAGCTTCTCGAATGTTGCAGTCGGCAATGCCTTGGTCAATAGATCCGCTAAGTTCTCATCTGATCGAATTTGTTGCACATCGATTTCACCATTCTTTTGAAGATCATGGGTATAGAAAAATTTTGGTGAAATGTGTTTAGTCCTATCTCCTTTTATATAACCCCCTTTTAATTGGGCTATGCAAGCCGAGTTATCTTCAAATAAAATTGTTGGGGGCATTTTTGGTTCAGTGACCAAACCACAATTTTTCAATATATGATTAGTCATTGACCTCAACCAAACACATTCTCGACTAGCCTCATGGATTGCTAATATTTCAGCATGATTTGAGGAAGTTGCCGTTAATGTTTGTTTCATAGATCTCCATGAGATAGCAGTTCCACCACACATAAAAATATAGCATGTTTGAGATTTGGCTTTGTGTGGGTCTGATAAATATCCTGCATCGGCATATCCGATCAACTCATGTCGAGAATCTTTTAGGTAAAATAACCCAAGGTCAACTGTTCCCTTGAGATAGCTAAAGATGTGCTTTATGCCTTTCCAATGTCGTTGAGTAGGGCAAGAACTAAATCTTGCGAGTAAATGAACAGCAAACGCGATATCAGGTCGCGTGCTATTTGCCAGATACATTAACGCGCCAATTGCGCTTAAATATGGCACTTCTGGGCCAAGTTGTTCTTCATCATCTCCCTTTGGCCTAAATGGATCCTTTGCAGGATCAAGTGTCCGAACGACCATTGGACTACTGTTGGGGCCATATGGAATAATGGGCCGCGAAAGAGTTATTGGGCCATAAGACATGGGCCGGAAGAAAGAGGAAGTCCAAAAAGAAGATGGGTTCAAGATTAGTAAGGCCGAAAGTACATAGTAAACCGAAGGGAGGGAATCGAGGCTGATAGAGATTTCGGCCGAAATAGGAAGGAACAGCCGAAACCAAAACAACCGAATTGAAGAGAGAAAGAATTCGGCTCAGAGGAGTTAGCCGGAGAGCGGTTATTCCAGCTCCGGCTATAAATAGGGGTCGACACACTCAAAATCAGAGAGATCAATCCAACCCCCAAATTCCTTTTATCAAGTTTAATTCCTTGTTATCTTTACTGCTTTCTTTACAGCTTTCCTTTACAGCTTTCCTTAGAATCTAGCCTAGTTTGTAGCGGTTACCATTTCCAAATCCACCGTTGCTCCTTAGCAGCTGGTAGTTTGGTTCCCTGTTTTGGTGAATTCCGCCGTTGTTTCTTAACAACAGGCAGATTCTCCGTTATATCTTGTTGTCTTTGATCAATTCAAAGAAGATTAAGTCAATTGTGGGCGCATTATTGTTAATCCGAACCCGTAATCGGTTTGATCCTTTTCCGGTAGCCTCCCTTGAGGAGAAAAAGGTCCTTGGCTACACCCGAGCCAAACAGTGGCACGCCCAGTGGGACGCGAAATGGCGTTTGAACAAGCAACTCCAGCAGCAAACACGGCGGCGAGGACTGATTTGCCGCCGATTCAGGAAGAACGCGCACCAGAAGCCGGAGAATTCCCCCCAGGTTTCCCCGGACCATCACACTTTCATAATCAGGAGTTTTCAAACGATGATTTAACCCCGCGATTCCGAGATCATGTTCAATTTATGGTGGAAGCGGCGGTTACTAATTCGGTTCGCCAAATCGAAGGAAATATCCTGGCAGCGATGCCAGCCATGTTTAGAGCCGAAATAGCGAGGAATATGTATCCGATGGGAGCGCAGCAAGCTCCAGTGGCGCAAAATCCACCACCTGCGATGCAAAATCCTCACAATTTTCAACAGCAGGCCTTTAGGCCGCCAGGAGGGCACGGAGCTCGGCCTTTTGTTCCTCCGCAGCAGAGGTACGATCACCAACAGAATCAACCGCCTCAACCAGCTGTTCAACCGCCTGCTCCAGTGGTTCAACCACAATATGCACCACTTCAGCAGAATCCACCACAACTGGTTGACAGAAAGCTTATTGCCGAGATTATTCGCACACAGTTTGGGAATCTCATCGGCCAGGAGAATAGGCCGATGTATCGGAAACCTTATCCAGATTACATTGAGGAGCAGTATCCACTGCCTAGAGGGGTGAAGGTTCCAGATTTTAACACTTTTTCTGGAGAAGTCGGCCGCTCTACCATCGAGCATATTGGCCGATTTACAGCTCAATGTACCAGAATCGCGCAAAATGATTTTCACAAGCTGATATTGTTCAGTTTGTCATTAACTGGCCCAGCATTCGAGTGGTACATTAATTTGCCAGCGGGATCGGTCAATACTTGGGCCGAAATGGAGCGGTTATTCCATGACCGATTCTATAATACCAGTCCGGAAGTCTCGGTAGTTGATCTGACGTCAACCAAGCAGAAGGCGTCTGAATCGGTTACCGAATTTATTGAAAGATTTTATGCAGTAAAGGCTCAGATGAAGACAATGCTACCTGAGCATGAATATATTCAAATCTTAAAGCAGAATTTGAAGTTTGCCATTAAGGACAGATTGATGGTAACAAGACCAAGGACAGTAGCCGAATTAACGGCTGAAGCTATAAGGATGGAGACATATTTGGCGGAACATGCGGCTTTCAAATCAAGCCGGAGTCAAAGTGGAAGGTCACAACCTATCCAGTCAGCTGCCTCATTTGCTGAATCTCTGGATAGATGTGAAATTCAGGAAGAGTACAATACGGATGACGTTCCTGCATTAGCTGAAGTTGCAAGGGCAGAGTTAATCATAAAAAAGCCTATGACTTGTCCAGCGCTTCGGCCAGCCAGAGGCAAGGAGAAAGAAGGAGGAGATGAATCTCAAAGGTTTTACTCTTTCGACTTGTCACAAATGGATGAAATATTTGATTATTGCCAGAAGAACGGATTACTAGAGTTTAAAGGAAACCATCCACAGCCTACCAAGGATCAGTTGGAGGCCGGATGGTGCAGATTCCATGGATCAGCTACTCATTCCACGGCGATTTGTGGGCATTTTAGGAAGCTGATTCAGAAGCATGTTGATGATGGGAAGCTGAAGTTACCAGAGAGGCTTATGGCAATTGATAAGAATCCGTTCCCAGTTGCCAACATGGTGATGGTGCAGCCCAATCAGAATAAATCTGTGCATGACCGATTGGGGGATCAAACATCATCTAGCAAGAGTTCTGTGCACGATCGGCTTGGGGATCGGCCATCGGCTCAGAAGTCAGGAGTATGGAAAAGACTAGGATCTCCGAAGGGAAAACAGAAAGTTACAGATGTTTTTGACCGATTGGGGAATTATGAGGTAAAAGAGTGGATCAAGCAATCGGAGAGACATCAGGAGATCGAGATCGGAGATAAGAGTGAGAGACTAACGTTGAAAATCATAACCAACGGATGGGACTCAGAGATGAAGTTAACAGCCGATAAACAGAATGGAAAGACTGTGATACAGATCACAGTCCCTGAAGAAGCTGTTAGTCCCGAAATGAAAAAGCTTAGAAGGCCACCAGCAAATACTCAGGTAGGCCGATGGGTCCAAAACTCTCCAGAAAGAAGGCATTTCAATCAACGCCGGTATGACCATTCAGCTTGGAGGGCAGAGGAGAGAAAAGTCCCAAAAGGAAAGGGATCATATCGTACTTTCAAACGAAGAATGCAACGGCTTAAAGCAGCTGCTGTTTCTGAGCAGGAGGAGTATGATATGATGCATATGGAAGAGGACTTCCCTGATGACTGTTCGTTCTCGGGAGGAAGAATACTCAATAGGGTATTTTCGGCTCGTTTGAAGTCCGAATCGAAAGAAGAGAGGAAGCCGAAAGAAGGACAGGATCGGCTAAAGAACAAAACTGAATTTCGGCCAAAAGTAATACAGCCGAAAATTGAAAGTGAGCAGCCGAAATCGAAAGAAGAATGGAAGCCTAGCCCAGTCCGAACCAGGGAATGGAAACCAAAGACAACTATCATTCCGAATAGTGATACACCCCCTGTTGGGCAGTTTAAGTTCGACTTCGGATCTAGCGCGAATATGGTGACGGTAACCACCGAAGAGAAAGAGGAGTATTGGTCGGATTCCGAACCAGCTGTGGTTTTCTGTCAGAAGGATGGAGAATACTATGGTGATGAAGAACCCATAGTGGATTTTTGTTTCGATAAACTTGAGGTATTTCGGCCGGAAGCCGAAATAGAAAAATCGTTTGAAGAAGGATATAAAGCATTTGTTCCAGAAGCTCAAACAGGTACGATTTTGCCTCCAACTGCGAAAATGTCCCAGCATGTGAGGCCTTTATACGTTAAAGGTTGGGTCAATGGGAGACCACTTAGAAGAATGTTTATCGACGGTGGAGCCACTGTTAATATCATGCCGCTATCCACACTAACGAAGATAGGCCGTTCGAAGGAAGATTTACTCCCTACGAGAATGAAGGTAATGAGTTTTGTGGGAGCTCAAACTGCGGCTGAAGGATGTATATTGGTGGATGTAACGGTCGGAACAATATCAATTCCGACCATGTTCTTCGTGGTAGACGCAGAAGTCCCGTATGCGGCCCTACTAGGCCGATGCTGGATTCATACATCCCGATGTTTGCCATCAACGCTTCACCAGAAAGTATGGTTCTGGAAAAAGGATGGCACAGTAGAAGAAGTAGATGGGGATCAACCTCCATTTCCAGTCAGCTCAGCCGGACGAATTGATGCGGTGTTATATGAAGAACCCATACAGCCATTCCTAGCAGTGGTAGGGGATCGGTACCCGCAGGTGATCGAGTGTGATTGGACAGATTTGGGGTTTGAGATCAGATATTAGGCCGATGAACGGCCAGTCGAAGAAGAAAGTAAATGATGGAGGCACAACCGAATCAAGCGATCGAGTTCGAATCGGCCGAACTCGGAGTTTCAGACGACAAAGCAGGATGGAGCGATTTAATAGACGCAATTCCAAAGCGAACGCCGGATTTCAAAGCTCAAGACCCCTTGAAAATGGTCAATGTTGGTACAGACGAACACCCGAGGGAGATCCCGTTGAGTGCAAATCTTGATCAGCAGATGACAAGCCGATTCAAGGAGGTTCTAGTCGAATTCAAGGATTGTTTCGCATGGGACTATACAGAGATGCCAGGATTGGAGCGGTCAATTGTAGAGCACAGACTGCCTATTAAAGAAGGGTTCAGGCCACATAAACAGCCGGCCAGGAGGGCAGCGCCCGAATTAGTCCCAAAAATAAAAGAAGAAATAGAGAAATTGTTAACGGCCGGGTTTGTTAGGCCAGCTAAATATGTAGAATGGCTATCAAATATTGTTCCTGTAATAAAGAAGAATGGAAAATTGAGAGTTTGTATTGATTTCAGGAATCTTAATATAGCCACTCCAAAAGATGAGCATATGATGCCTATTGTTGACTTGTTGATTGATTCGGCCGCAAAACAGGGAATGCTATCGTTTATGGATGGATATTCAGGATACAACCAAATTTTTATGGCCGAAGAAGACATTCACAAGACTGCATTTCGGTGCCCTGGTGCCATAGGGATATATGAATGGGTGGTGATGCCGTTCGGATTGAAGAATGCAGGAGCTACATACCAGAGAGCCATGAACTATGTTTTCCATGACCTCATAGGGGATTGTGTTGAAGTCTATATCGACGACGTCATGGTCAGATCCAAAGATATCGAAAGCCACTTGAACGATTTGCAGAAGGTGTTCATAAGGATGAGGCTGCATGGAGTCAAGATGAATCCAGCCAAGTGTGCTTTCGGAGTACAGGCAGGAAATTTTCTCGGGTTCCTGGTACATAACAAAGGAATAGAAGTTGATGCGAACAAAACCAGGGCTATCCAAGAAGCCAAACCTCCACATGATAAGAAAAGTCTACAGAAGTTTCTTGGAAAGATCGGTTTCCTGAGACGATTCTTAGCAAATGCGGCTGGAAAGTCGAAACCACTAACCGATTTATTGAGGTTGAAGAAGGAAGAGGAGTTCAAATGGGGAGTCGACCAACAAAAAGCCTTCGAACAATTGAAGCAGGATTTGATGAATCCACCTGTGTTGGTTCCTCCAATTTTAGGACGGCCATTGAAGTTGTATATAGCAGCGGCCGAAGAATCTATTGGAGCATTACTGGCGCAAGAAGACGATGAAGGAAGGGATCGGGCGATTTACTATCTTAGCCGAATCCTAAGGGACGCCGAAGTAAGGTACTCACCGATTCATAAACTATGTTTAAGTCTTTATCATGCATGCCAGAAATTAGAATATTATATCCAGCTAAGGCAAGTGATAGTGGTAGCTTCGGTTGACATAGTTAAGATTATGATGAATGATCCGGTCAGTAGCCGAAGAATGGCCAAATGGGCCATGAAGTTAAATGCATACGATTTGAGATATCAACCTTTGAGGGCTATGAAAGGATAGATTGTAGCCGATTTTCTGGCTGATCATGTGATACACCCGATGACCGATGACATCGATTATCAGGATCGGCCGAAAGAAATTGGTGAGATAGGAATTGTATACTTGCAACCATGGGTAATGACATTTGATGGTTCTAAAGCCGCTTCAGGAGTTGGAGCAGGGTTTACCCTACAAACACCGGAGGGCAAGATATACAAATATTTCGTGCAACTGCCAGAGTCATATACGAATAACCAAGCTGAATATAAAGCGTTAATTTCGGGATTACAACGGTTGATAGAAGAAGGAGCCAGAGCGATCATTGTCAAAGGAGACTCGCAAATAGTTGTTCAGCAATTACTAGGCGATTTTTCGGTTAAGAGTTCTCAGTTGATTAGATTGTATGAAGAAGCGGTTACTTTGTTAGAAGAATTTGATGAGGTGTACATTGAATATATCCCGAGAGAAAAGAACGAAGTAGCCAATGAATTGGCTCAGCATGCAGCTAAATATCGGTTGATGCCGATAGCAGGAAATGTAGAAGTACGTTTGGCCGAAACAGAGAAGGCCGAATGGATAAAAAAGATAGCACAGACATTAGAAGATCCTTCGGAGGCTAATCCAGCCGAAAAACGGAAAGCGATGGACTACGTCATAATAGGAGGATTATTATTCAAGCGTGCTATTGATGGAATATTGCTCAGATGTGTCGGAGAAGAAGACGCTAGAAGGGTAATGGGAGAGGTTCATGAAGGAATATGTGGTGCACATCGGGCAGGAAAATCGATGAAGTGGAGTATTATTCGGCTGGGATATTATTGGCCGAGTATGGGTCCTGATTGTGAAAAATATGCAAGAGGATGCAGCGAATGTCAAAAACATGGGCCGATTCAAAAGTTACCGGCCAAAGAATTACATATAATGATCAAACCATGGCCATTCAGAGGATGGGCCATGGACATCATAGGAAAAGTTCATCCCTCTTCATCGAAAAGACATGAGTTCGTGCTAGTGGCAACAGATTATTTCACAAAATGGGCCGAAGCTCAGGCGTATGTCAGTATTTCACAAGAGGAAGTGATTGAGTTTATCAAGAGACAGTTGATTTATAGATTCGGGATCCCACAGACGATTCTAACAGATAGAGGAACTGTATTTGTGGGAGAAAAGGTCAAGGCCTTTGCAGACGAATACGGGATAAAAATTGTGCATTCGTCACCATATTACCCGCAAGGAAATGGACAAGCAGAGGCCACAAACAAACAGCTAATAGGAATTATAAAGAAAATGATTGAAGATCAACCAAGAAAATGGCACGAAAAGTTATCTGAAGCATTGTGGGCTTATCGAAATGCTAAAACTTCAGCTACTGGGTTTACACCATTTCGGCTGACTTATGGAATGGATGCAGTATTGCCAGCCGAAATAACAGTGCCGACTTTGAGAACAAGCCAGGCGGATTCAATGTCGGCCGAACAGTATGATCGTGCGATGAAAGATGAGTTATTGGAGATAAATTCCAATCGGGTGCAAGCCTTTGAGAGTTTGCAGAAAAATAAAGATATTGTGGCCGATTGGTACAATAAGCGAATTCGTCTTAAGCGGTTTGAAGTTGGAGACTTAGTTTGGAAAGTTATATGGCCACCTAAGCAGAAGGATGGCCGATTAGGTAAGTGGAGTCCCAATTGGGAGGGACCATTTATTGTTCATACAAGATTACCGAATGGAGCATACATTCTGGTGGACGAAAATGGTGAGCAGATGTCAAATCCAGTTAATGCAAGATACATGAAGAAATATTATCCATCAGTATGGGATTAAACATTAAGTGATGCGAAAAAGTAAAGATTTTATTGCATGAACGAATAAGTACCAAAAGGGTGCTACTTCAGCCGAAAGCGGCGTCGATAGCCCAAAATTACAATATACAAGGGAAACGTCCTGGGCTAAAACGGCTAGAAAGAAGCGGAGGCAAGTGGGATCTGAAGTGGTAGATGGCCAACATTCATTCCCAAGCCCAAATTCTTCTAGCCGGCGAGAGAAGAGATGGCTGTGCCAAGAAAGCCAACTCCCAGACCAGGAAGAAGAAAATTTTAATCTGCTCCAGCAAGGATACCCCCTTCTTAGCATTGAAGATAGGGATGAGGTTCGAGGGGTATGGCCTTCGGAGCTTAGAAGATAATTCGGTCCCATAGAAAGGCGCAATTATTATTCGACCGCCCAAGACTTTGGGACCGATATTAGTAAGATTACGACGGGTCACAACAATAAGAGGGAATAGAGCAGAGCTCGAGTATGACCGTCGGAATACATGTTGAGGAAAGTATGGAAAGTTCCCAATTTATATGAAGATAAGGATAAAAGGATTAGTTGAACTCGCGTTGCATATAAGGAGGGCTTTCGGCTTATAAGTAAAGGATCAACCAAAGAGCCAACGGGCCAAGGGGGCCAGGGAGGAGAAGGAATTAAAAGCATCAAGATGTTCATGATCGGTGTTTGCGAGATTATGGAACAAGAAGTGAAGAGGAGTTGGTATTTATAGAGAAAAATGGAGAGATGTCAGTTATAGCAAAAAAAGGAAACGTAAAGAGAAAAGCATTGATTACGGAAGAGACGTTTCAAGAATCCCAATAAAGCTGCAGAAGATAATATTGTATCAGAAAATATCCTTGGGAACACGGAAGAAACAGGCGAAATAAGTCTGCAAAAAGAAAAATATTTTATAATGGGCCGATTAAGTATACAGAGTGGATCGGCCGAAGTAAAAGCCAAGAGTACAGTAAGGGGGATATCATTACATCCAAAAAACAACAACAACAAAGTTCAATCTCCACTCAAATCATAAGCAATGTCTTCACCGAAATCACTGGTAAGAGGAGCGGCCGAATTACGAGCAGAAGTTGGGTCCAATACTGATTGAAACTCCTGATACGATCGAGCTTCAGCTTCGGCCGAAACCAGAGGATCATCGGGTTGGGACGAGAAAAGCTTGTCGGTAGTGTCTTCGAAAGGATCACACGGAGCATCTAAGAAGAGAAATTAAAAGAAAAGGAAGACATAATCATCGTATATCGTCAGGACCAAAAGAACAAATTAAATATTACCAGAATTCTTCGGATTATCCCCTGAAGGAGGATTGACGAAAAGGTTATCAGAAACCATTGAAGTATTTGGCACCGAAGGAAGTTGAACCACAACAGAGCGAATCTGATTAAGTGCCTTCTGAGTGTCTGACCACAAGCCACGAAAAACACTAAGGACATTGTCACTGAAGGACAATCTCAAAGCAAGGTACTCTGTTTTCTCTTTGAGACTAGCAAGTTTATCCCTCGGAGCCTGAGCAGATTTGTGGAGCTGCTTTATAAGTCCTTGCAAGTGAGCCGATTCTTGGTCAACTTCGGCTAAGGCATTCTTCACGCCTTGTGCCTCATGTTGAAGACGGCTGATTTCGGAGTCAATGGCAGAGAGACGATTCAAATAATTGGATCTGAGGCCATCATTGGCCGACAATTGACTCATATAAGAATGATAGTCAGAAGCATGCTTGTCAAATTCCGCCCTGTGAAGGGTAAGAGAAGCATGCTCATCTTCGAGTGTTCTGCGAAAGGCCAAGAGGCTAGGAAGCTCCATGTCTATTCGTAAAAGACAGGTGAACATTGCATCAACGACGTTTGACAAACCGGAAACCAGAAGATCTTGAGGAAAAGTCTGCCTGATATAAGAGATAAGCAAAAGGATAGGCCTGGTTTGGACGGAGAAGGCGTCAGATTGTTCAGAAATCAAGCGTTCAAGCTTATCCAAGCAGGCTTTAAAAGAACGAGGAAATTCCGATGAAGAAGAAACAAATGAAAGGGAAAAGAAATTATCCAGAACATCCTTATCCGGGAAAGGCGAAGGAGGATTAACATTGCCAACGACTAATTCTCCCAGCCGAGTGTGAACAGGGGAGGGGTTAGCAATAGAGGCAATAGAAGAAGAGGGAAGGGCTACGGCTAGAGAAGTAGTCGAAATGGGAACAGCCGAACCAGTATTGCCACCCTCAGGTGTTCGAGAAGTCAATCCCAGCCCCATATCGGCCGAAGAAACGGGAGTGGTACTTGAAGTAATAGCCGGGTCCTCATCAATAGGATCAAGGGCCGTAGATGAGGGATTAGGTGATTCGGAAGGGCCGGAAGAAACGGTAACTCGAGGAGCCTAGGAAAAAAAAAGGGGGAAATAAATGTTAGAGGGAAGACGGTGAGTAAAAAAAAAAATAATAGAAGAAAAGAGCGGCAAGAGACCTGATCAGCAGACGAGGCCGAACCCGGAAGAGGCGAACGAGCCGAACGTTGCAACGTCTTAGTTGCAGGTTCTTTTTTCGACTTCCCTGAGCCAGAAGTGGCACGTTTTCGTTTTCCGGAAGTAGCAGGAGCAGACGAAATACGCGGATGAGAGGGAAGAGACGAGACATCATCCAAAGCAGCCCCTGCAAAGCGAGAAAAAAAAAAAGGAAAAAATCTGAGAAAGATATACGATATACAATAAAAAGAAGGCCGAAAGACTTACTAAGTAAAGGAAGTAGAGGGTCATCCTCTTGAGAAGAGCAGGAGTAATCAGGGGCTGAACCAACAACCGAAAACATCATAATACCTGGAAAGCCGCGAGAAACAAGGAGGCTCTGCAAGTTAGTGCCAAAATTAGCATAAGAAAGAGCTTTTTCCCACCAGGTATCGAAACGCTCGGTTGAAAGGCCAGGGCGGACGTCAAAAGAACGAACTTCAAAGTTGCAAATCCGGAGAGCCCAAGTACGACAGAGATTTCGGCTGTTCTCAGAGCCGAATCCTTTGAAGGATTTGCTGTATCGATTTGGGTCTCCATAGAGAGGAATGACCACATCCTGAACAAAGCCGAATTGACGGCTGACTAAGTGAGGATTGTAAACCTCAGAAAGGATAGAATGGTCAGGGGGAACAAACAACGAGCAGTTGAAAATGTGACGAGGAATGATACAAGCATTCCAGACTTGAGCAGACGCCTTCGGAAGGGGTCTACCGAAAGGGGGAGTGTTGATAGCCGAAACCCAACTATCCGGAGTACCGGAGTAGAGATGGCAGGAAGAAGGACCAAGTGGGGATCGGTTCATGAAGTAGTAAATCCATTGTTCAGTGCGCATTTCAGGGAACCGAACCCCGAGAAGATCGTTAGCAGAAGGATGGGTAGTTTCGAAAGGTTGAGGTTCAAAACGGGACATATCCCTGAAATGCCATACCAGCCAGAGGTGAAGGAACCAAAGAGGGCCATGTGATCGGCTAGAGTGGCCATCAGCCCATCCATGAACCAAGGAAGACATGCCAGAATACAGATGCGCCAAGAAATAATCGGCAAGAGGCAAATGAGTCTTTTTCATGAGGGCCTTGGCCAGAGGGTAGGTCTCAAGAACAACATTCTTGGCAGGAGCGCACCAGAAGAATCGGCTGAGGAAGTGCATCATAAAAGCCACAGATTCGTCCTCAGAAAATTCGGGCTTATCCCCACGATACTTATTAATCCATGAAGAAAAGGTGAGCCCGGAAGCATAGCCGGTGTTCTTCGTATTAGGCTTGTCGGAATCAGTAACACCTAAGACGGGCTTTCCAAGAGAGGGTAGGTCCAGAAGAAGCTTAACATCCTCAATAGTTGGAGTCATCATACCCCATGGGAAACAGAAGCAATTAATGGATGAGTTCCAGAAGCAAAGAAGGGCCTGAATGTAATTGTAAGTAGTAGGAAAGGGCTGAGTGCTCAGCTTAATCAGGTGAACAATGCCAGAGTTAACCCAACCTAATCCACAATGAGGAAGGGCCCTTTCGTACCAAGCAACATGTTCCTGAGTCACCAGCGGCCAAGTATTGAGAGGGCCGAAAAGCTTGACGGAGAAACAGTCCGAAAACAAGGGGATCGTCTTCGATTCCCCAAAAAGAACAGAAGCAGAAATCGTGGCCTCAGTTGAAGTCGCAAGAGGCCCAAGAGTAACGAGGCCGTCATCAATGAGACGAAGCGAAGAAGTCTCAACTAGGGAATCTTCAGCATCTTTGATCTTTTGAGAGGAAGGGGAAAGAGTCGGTTGCGCCATCGATGGGAAAAGAAGCAAGATGACGAAGGGAGAATGAGGAAACAGAAAAGGGGAAAATGGCTATAAAAACAAAAGTAAAGGCAAATGAAAAGGCACAGAAGGACGTGGCCGGATATTAAGGAGGAGTTAGCGCACGAAGAGGAAGAGAGAGAGAGGAGTTACTTGGGCTCCTTCGCATGAAAGAAATTCGCCCAAGTAAGGAGGGCATCTGTTGGGGCCATATGGAATAATGGGCCGCGAAAGAGTTATTGGGCCATAAGACATGGGCCGGAAGAAAGAGGAAGTCCAAAAAGAAGATGGGCTCAAGATTAGTAAGGCCGAAAGTACATAGTAAACCGAAGGGAGGGAATCGAGGCTGATAGAGATTTCGGCCGAAATAGGAAGGAACAGCCGAAACCAAAACAACCGAATTGAAGAGAGAAAGAATTCGGCTCAGAGGAGTTAGCCGGAGAGCGGTTATTCCAGCTCCGGCTATAAATAGGGGTCGACACACTCAAAATCAGAGAGATCAATCCAACCCCCAAATTCCTTTTATCAAGTTTAATTCCTTGTTATCTTTACTGCTTTCTTTACAGCTTTCCTTTACAGCTTTCCTTAGAATCTAGCCTAGTTTGTAGTGGTTACCATTTCCAAATCCACCGTTGCTCCTTAGCAGCTGGTAGTTTGGTTCCCTGTTTTGGAGAATTCAACCGTTTTTTCTTAACAACAGGCAGATTCTCCGTTGTATCTTGTTGTCTTTGATCAATTCAAAGAAGATTAAGTCAATTGTGGGCGCATTATTGTTAATCCGAACCCGTAATCGGTTTGATCCTTTTCCGGTAGCCTCCCTTGAGGAGAAAAAGGTCCTTGGCTACACCCGAGCCAAACAACTACTTAACGGATGAGCATAATCCATTCGAAATTGCTTCAATACCTTTTGGGTATAAGCTGATTGATGAACAAAAATACCCTTATCCAAATGCTCAATTTGCAAGCCAAGGCAGAATTTTTTTTTCCAAAATCCTTTATTTCAAACTCCTTTTTAAGATATTCAACAGCCTTTTCTAGCTCTTCAGGAGTTCCAATTAAATTTAAATCGTCAACATAGACTGCAACGATTACAAATTCTGACCCATTTTTCTTTATAAAAACACATGGGCATATTGGATCATTTATATAACCTTCATTAATTAAACTTTCGCTGAGGCGATTGTACCACATTCGGCCCGATTGCTTAAGCCCATAAAGTGATTTTTGTAATTTGATGGAATAAACTTCTCTGGGCTTTGAGTTATAAGATTCAGGCAATTTAAATCCTTCAGGTATTTTCATATAAATATCATTCTCCAATGAGCCATATAAGTAAGCAGTAACAACATCCATCAGCCTCATTTCGAGCTTTTCTCGTACTGCTAGGCTCATGAGATACCTGAAAGTTATTCCATCCATAACTGGGGAATATGTTTCCTCAAAATCAATTCCCGGTCTTTGGGAAAATCCTTGGGCTACAAGCCTTGTTTTGTATCTTGCAATTTCATTATTTTCATTTCTCTTTCTAACAAACACCCATATGTAGCCAACTGGTTTTACATTTTCAGGTGTTTGGACTATAGGGCCGAATACTTTTCTTTTGTTCAGTGAATCCAATTCTGATTTAATTGCATCTTTTCATTTTGGCCAATCATCCCTTTTCCGACATTCATCAACTGATTTTGGTTCAGGATCCTCGTCATCTTTCATCATCTCAAGTGCTACATTATATGCAAATACTTGATCAACTTTGATTTCTTTCCGGTTCCAATACTTTCCAGAAGTGATATAATTGAAAGTTGTTTCAATAGTTTCACTTTCTTCTGGATTAGCATTTTCAGCATCAACTTCTTCAAAAGTTGAATTTGTTACCTCTTCAGGTTTTTCGTCATCCACGTGTATAATTCTTTTCTTTCGTGGATTTTTATCTTTGGAACCCATTGGTCTACCACGCTTTTGCCGTGGATTAGATTCAGTAGCACTTGGGATTTGCCCTTCAGGTATATTTATTTTGGCCGGTGCATTTGCTGCTTCAATGTAAGATTTTGTCACTCTTGCAGCATCATTGAAGGCATCGGGCAATTGATTTGCAATCCTTTGCAAATGCACAATTCTTTGGACTTCTAATTCACATTGTTTTGTACGAGGATCACTGATATCAAGTGGGATTTTCCACGAAATTTCTTTTTTCAGTTGATTACTTCCTCCCCCTAATGTCGGGAAATGTGATTCGTCAAAATGACAATCTGCAAATCTTGCAGTAAATAAATCACCCGTTGTTGGTTCAAGATATTTAATAATCGAAGGGGATTCATACCCGACATAGATGCCCATCCTTCTTTGAGGTCCCATTTTTGTCCTTTGAGGTGGTGCTATTGGTACATATACCGCACACCCAAAAATTCTTAAATGGGAAATATCGGGTTCTTTTCCCGTTATAATTTGAGTAGGGGAGTAGCTATGATAGCTTGTCGGTCTAATTTTTACTAATGCTGCTGCATGCAATATATCATGTCCCCAAGCAGAAACGGGGAGTTTTGATTTCATCAATAAAGGTCGTGCAATTAATTGCAACATTTTGATTAATGATTCAGCCAGACCATTTTGAGTATGCACATACGGAACGGGATGTTCTACAGTGATACCAATACATGTGCAAAAATCATCAAAAGCATTTGATGTGTATTCTCCAGCATTATCAAGGCGTATTTTCTTTATTGGATAATCAGGAAATTGTGCTCGCAGTTTAATAATTTGTGCGAGTAGCCTAGCAAATGCCAGGTTGCGAGTTGACAATAAACAGACATGGGACCATCTTGTTGATGCATCAATTAGTACCATAAAGTACTTGAATGGTCCACAAGGTGGATCTATTGGTCCACATATATCACCTTGGATTCTTTCCAAAAATGCAGGGGATTCAATTCCCACTTTTGCTGGAGATGGCCTGGTAATTAATTTTCCTTGATAGCAAACAGCACATGTAAACTCATTTGGATTCAAAACCATTTTATGGTTTAATTTATGGCCATTGGAATTTTCAATAATTCGCCTCAACATCACGCTGCCCGGATGTCCAAGCCTTCCATGCCAGGTTATAAATTCACTAGTAGCCTTTAGGCCTACTAGGTTATGTACTTCTCCGGCATCAATTTTGTATAATATAATCCGGATGTCAAACATGGCAGCTTTTCATGAACAAACTTTTCACCATTGATGGTTTGAGTAATTAAAACATACTCATTTCCTGCCTTATTTAAAGTTTCAATGTGATAGCCATTTTTTCGAATATCACCAAAACTTAGCAAGTTCCTCCGAGCCTTGCTTGAAAATAGGGCATTTTCAAATGCCAACTTTGTCCCTTTAGGGAGAAATATAACTGCTCTTCCAGATCCTTCAATACAATTTTCATTACCGCTTATAGTTTTCACTGCGGTCTTTCCCAATTTTAAATGGGAGAAAAAGCTTTTGCTTTTTAAGATACTGTGCGTTGTAGCACTATCAATGAGGCAGATTTCATTTTCAACTTGGTCATCCATTTCTAAAAACAGAACTCCGATAGAACTCCTCGTGCTGATAACGTGTTATAAGTGTAATACAAATGGTTATGATTATCTAGATAGCAGGTTTTTAATAAAACATGGAGGTGGGCGTAGTGTAGGAGTAATGATGATGTTGGTGTAATGATGACTTAGTATTGATCTGAAATTGTATATCTCTTTCATTCGAGCAGGGAGTATTTATACAATTGCAATGAAATGATGAGTCACACAGATACAAAAAGGTGGCAGGCTTCTACAACGGACAGACATTCAAGCCTAGTGACAGACATCAAGCCTACACGAGTAGGCTATAACAGTAGAAACCAATAAAGATAAAAAGCAGATAGGTTTTTAATTGGCGTAGATATTCGGGAGGCAAAAAGGGTGTAGTGCTGGAGGTTGGTTTTTGTCCGGATAAAAGCCATTAGCTGAATTGTCTATATAATACCCCCTCATCCCTTAATAAATCCACGCCAACTCCAGCACATATCTTCCCTGTTTATGCTTGTCTCCTTGTTTCTGTTTTTTTTTCCTTTGGTTCTATTAGTTCCATTGACTAGTTTAGTTTAGTGCTTGTATAGTTTTGAGTAGTGGTGTTTTAGTGGATATTTTTGTAATTGAATTTTGAGTGGGATTTTCGCTGCAAGTCAAGGAATTTTAGAGCTCATTAAAGATTATTACAAATAGCTAGTCCCGGGTAAGATTTATTAAAATCGGAAATTTTTAGTTAATATTTCTATTTAAATATTATTATATCATACTAAGTTAATATTAAAATTTTGCTAGCCAAATAGCTGTAAAGGGATATCTGCTCGTAGCCTACGCGTGTGTCGTATCCATTCCATCTTCGGTGACTGTAAGTAGATTTTTACTCTTTGGAGTAAGCCCAAAATTATTTTAGCTAAAGCATAATTTTTAAATACCATTTTCTTATTTTAAATTATGCTTATAGCTAACTACTGCTTTTGGATTATTGGTATGCCATTTTACTGTGCTTTACAATACTTGCAATTATTCTCAACGTCCTATGGATTTTTGAGCGCGCATTGTTACGGGGTTGGGTCCAAGTTTTGGGTCGCTGCTGCCACCTCCGCCGTTTGCTTGTGTTACACGACTTACGGGGACATATGTTAATCCTCCGCCGTTTGCCTGTAATACACGACTTACGGGGACTGATGGAAATCAGCCCGATGCCATTTCTCGATTCAATGTGGTCTGAGGAAATTTCTTACCTCCACCACAACCCTTGAATGTATGTGAGATTTGGGCCCTACAACGGGAACCTGCACATCATGTTGGCTGAGAAATTTATTTCTTGGTAACGCATAGTGTCATATTTTCTTCTCCCGGGATTAGATTCATATGGATTTTGTCTGTGCTTAAATAAATTCTCGTTTTAGCATACCATTACCATAAATGCTCCTTTTTTTAAAATACTTCTGCAACCCGACCTCCTCCGGGAGTAAAGGTCTACTTACTCAGCGATTGTTTTCGCTGACTCTACACTTTTCACCATTTCCTTTCAGGTTTTGAGATCTGCAAGGCATCTTTTGCACGGGCACGATTTGGGGTATTATTCACGTAAAAATGTATATTTTAAAAACCCCCTTTTGATAATAATATATTACTTGGCATAGAAAATTATTTGTGAAGTATGAACAAATATTTGGGTTTTATCCCGTTTATGCAAATATGGTGCCCTACTGTTTTAAACAATGCATTACGCGTTTAACAGTATTATTTTCGAAATATGAGATAAACAACCCCTTTTAAAAACTTCCATGGATTTATTCCATTATTATTGTTGCGCGCCTTGAGGAATGCAGTCCTTCGTTTGGTTACGCTCTACCAAACCTTTTTATCAAGCTTATTTTATACTTTTCACAGTATATAAGCTTCTTTGCGAATTATATGCTAGCTTGTCCGGAACGTGGTTAGCATATACATTTAATATTGAGTCTTCTGCAATTGGTTATGTTAGCCTTAGCATATTTTGGGCAATCCGGAATACGTGGCGGTAGCACCCCACCCATTGTTCCCGCTCTTTTCTTCCGCTGCATCCTTAGTTAAAATGGGGGTGTTACACTAATAAATGCTAATTTTTATTTTTATTTAAATAATAATTTATTTTTTATTTTCCGTTTATATAAATTACTATTTTTATTATTAGTATTATTATAATGGATAATAATGATATTTATTATTAATAAAAAGGATTAGTTGAGTTTTGCTCGGATAAAACCCTTTCAGTCGGTAAATGAGATGGCTTCGATCAAGCCGATCGAAGTTGTAATAATTGCTATTTTTTATATTTAATTTAAATAATAATACATTTTTTATTTTCCATTTATATAAATTACTATTATTATTATTATTATTAGTATTATTATAATGGATAATAATGATATTTATTACTAATAAACAGGATTAGTTGAGCTTCGGTCGTGAGAAAAACCTTCGGTCGGCCAATGTGATGGCTTCGATCAAGCCGAACGAAGTTGTAATAATTGCTATTTTATATTTTATTTAAATATTAATTTATCTTTTATTTTCTGTTTATATAAATTACTATTATTATTATTAGCATTATTATAATGGATAATAATGATATTTATTATTATAAGTGAAAATATTTTTATTAAAATTGTATTATTATACTATTATTCTTATTATTAATAATATTAATTATAAATTAGTTATAATCATAAAAATATTAATCATATAGAAGAGTTTCCAAGAAGAAGAACAAGAACAAGAAGAAGAAGTAGAAGAAGAACAAGAAGAAGAAGAAGTAGAAGAAGAATATATGCTTTAGGTTTAATGGTGTATGATTTAAAAATAAAATTATGATCAAAAATATTTATTATTGTAATGACCCGATTTAATTAATTGGACTGTTTAAATAATTTGGTATTTGGTTATTTTGCATTTCAGTCCGGATGGGGTCAATTTGTGGTACTTGAGAAGGAATGGGGGGTCGTTTGTAATTATTCTTTTATTGGAAGTTAAATGGGGTTCTTGTGTAATTTGAGGAAGAAAGAAAAGAAGAAACGGGAGAGAGGAGAGAACGGCCGAGAGAGAGAGGAGGGTTTTGGAGTAATCTTCGGCTCGTTCAAACTATCGCGTTTCTTGGCCGATTGATTAATCGGTTGTTGGTAAGTGTTTCTCTTCGTCGTCTTCTTCGTAGTGATTTTTATTTCGTTCGTTTTGGTGTTGATTTGAAGATGTTTTGAATTGGTAGGATTTGGGGATTTTTGGTATTGATCGATTGAACTCGTGCCGGACATCCCGGAGGTGTTATTGATCGCTCCTAACATCGAGGCAAGGGTTATATTGCTTAAATTACGTGTTTGGGGAGTATTGGGGGTGATTTCCGGCAAGGTTAATCGTGTATATTGTTTTGATTAAGTGAGTTATTGAACATCATTCATTAACCCCGCCATGTTATTGACGTCTCCGCTGTCTGTGCCTACTCGTGTGTGAGTGGAGTGGAAATTGATAATTCCCGTCAGCTTTGATCAATTATTTTGCATTGAGTTTGTATGCAGGAGGTATTACCCACGTTACCAAGCAAGTAATGGGGGGTTTGGTGTCAAATATTTTGATTCTGGAAGTGCCTTGTATGCATTTGTTGATTTCCCTAATCATAGAAATTAAAATGAGTTTAGTTGATTTAGTATTAAGCAGGGAGCAATCGGCTTTATTTTATTTCTTCAGTTGATACGTAGACTAGGACTAGAATGAGTTTACATAAATACTTATATGTATTTGTTTAAATAGGTTGTGCTGGGCACCGATCGGAAAGTGAATTAATGGTATCATGAAAGCTCTATTTATGATTAATTTGAGTGAAAGGTTGTGAATAATATATTGTGAATTGTTAATTATACTAGTACTTGTAAGCATCCAGGATTATTGTCTAGTTGTTTGAACACTTTGTTATGTGTCATAAGAATGGTATTTCATTGGAATTGACGGTTATTTAACCCGATGGGTTGTTATGATGAATGTGATTGATTGGGCAGCCTTCACCGGTGTTGTTGAGTCCCGATAACCCTGCGGGGTGTATGATATATGGCTGTTATTGCCTGCGATTTGGCTGTGATGCCTGTGATCCCTGCGGGGATGGTGTATGTTACCCTGTAACGGGTTGGAGTTGATGATATCCTCACCCGTGGGTTCATACCGCCCGGGTTTTTAGGTGCCGGCTAGGCATATTCACTTGCATGTGCATATAGGATAGATAGGTGTATGTTAGGCCATGCATCATGTGCATAAATTGTATGATTGTGGTTGAAGCACCGGTATGGGACGGTGTGATGATTAATCGCTTTATTTATACTCTGTTATTATTCATGCTTTGTTTATTTATTATTATGATTATTATTTATTGTTGTTGCCTGTTTTCCTTTACTCCCCGGCACGTAGCCTTGCTCAGTACGTTGTACTGACTCCCTTTGCTTTTGTTTGTTTTATAGATCCTGCTGGAGGCGCCGGAGCATGATTTGGGTATGGGGGATGAGAGATCACATAGATAGGATTCTCATGTTCATGTTATTATGTTATTTACGTGGTACTCTATTGATTGTTATTTACTTGATATATATCTGACTAGTTGAGGCCTGTGAGCCTAGGAGTTACATTTTGTCGGCCTATGGCCTTATGTGTTTACTGTTTTGGGCCGGTAGCCTCGTTCTTGATATATTGGCAGAATGCCAGATTATGTTTGAAAGGCTTGTAGCCTGATACTCTGACAGGGATTGTTTTTATTCAGTTGTTATGTGGGGATTATCTTCGTGCCTATGTGTTTTGTTTTATTTTAGATTCCGCATGAAATTGGATTAATCAGATGATCACTTTAGGTTTGCTCGGCCTTGTACTAGCTGTTTTAAATTAGCTGGCCACTAGTTTAGGATAGTTAGTACGGCGGTAATGCTTGCGAAAATCAGGTTTGAATTTTCGGGGCGTTACAGAGTGGTATCAGAGCCTGTGTGCTCTTTTATTGCATTAAAATTTGTGTAAACATAGGTGGTGAGATGTGTGTGGGATACATGTAGTGTAGATTGCATTATTATTATTATTATTCGAGAGTTTTGTGCATACCAAGTCGAGCCACAGTTGGGGAACTGTGGAAGAACGATGGCACTCCAGTCAGGATCCTTGTGATTTCACAGTCATTGAGGACTGTGAATACATTTATTTATTTATATATTCATTATTTCTGCTCTCAGTTACTATGTTGTGGATGTTGGTAATTTCTGCTAACATTGTTTATTGATGTTGCAATCGAAGTTGACTAAAGAGTTTGGAAAAGCCTTGTGGGAGCCTTGGGCTATTCGAATGGCGATCCCGGTGAGATCAATGTGTTGAATGGTGATCTGATGAGTTCAGATACGGTATATCAAAAGTTTCCCTAATGCGATAACCAACTAGGGTGGTTCAGACATTTGCAGTCCGTCTGCATGCGAATGATGGTGAAAACCTATTTCTTGGCTATGCCAGTGATGGTATAGTTGGGCTAGAGAGAATATCGATGTAGTGGTGCATATAATTGACAGAGGATCATTCGGAAGGACATGAGATCCGTCCGTCGAAGCGTTGAATGTCTGTCGCGTGAGTCGATGGAGGGTGACTGTCCTGCTTGCCGAGATCGGTGACGTGAGGGAACCGACTTCGCTTGTGATGAGTAGCCGACTTAGGAAGGCTTTTCAAGCGTGTCTTTATGTCTTGGAAACGTTATGTTGTTTGGATAACGTTTTGGCGTGTGTGTGTAATTCCTGCATCATGGGTGTTTCCTCTTGACTCTCTGGTTGGGAGATAAACTCTTTCCCTATTATGGGAATTATTCATGTCGCATGTTGTGTTGCGGTTATTGTGTTTGACCCTGGAGTCTCATGTTCATTCGGGACTCTGAATTTCATTCGTAAGCATGAAGTAGGTGCTACTACTGTTGCGAATCCTTCTGCCTTAGTACTATGCTATTCGGAAGCCTCGTGTTCTTTAGTGGCTTTGCGCTTTGTGCGAGAGCACGGACTAGAACCGTTGGTGCCCTACCAGATGCTAGTTTCTCTACCTTCGAGTGATAATATTTGAAGTGATCATTCGATGCAAGATACTGTGTTGAGCATCGAGAGTCGTGAATTCAGGGCTGACCTGGTGGTCTTTAGCCTGGTTGATTTTGACGTACTATTGGGCATGGATTGGTTGTTTTGCCATCATGATGCGATTGATTGTGGTGTTACACGAATATCCTTTTAGGATTATTTGGGTAAGTGTGTTTCTTACCGATGTTCTTTGATTCCACCTGTTACTGGTGTGGTTCCTGTTGTTTTGTTGTGGGACCTGGTGCGCAGGGGTTGTTTTCTTTCCCTGTGGCTAATTAAAGATCTTCGAGCAGAGGTTCCTGCTGCTTCGAGTGTTTCTGTCGTATCTGAGTTCGGGGATGTATTTTCCGACGGAATTCCTGGTCTCCCACCTGTTCGGGAGATTGATTTTAGAATCGAGGTGATGCCTGATGCAGCTCCTATTTCTAAGGCTCCTTGCCGTATGGCTCCTGCTGAACTGAAGGAGTGGAATGATCAGTTGACTGAGCTTACTAATAAGGGGTATATCTAACCGAGTAGCTCGCATTGGGGAGCTCCTGGTTTGTTTATTAAGAAGAATAGGGATCGATGAGGATGCGCATCGATTGCAGGGGTTTGAACCGAACCACAGTAAAGAATAAGTATCCATTACCTCGGATTGAGGATCTGTTTGATCAGTCAAGAGGAGCCAGGGTATTCAGTAAGATTGATTTGAGATCGGGCTACCACCAGATAAGGGTGGCGGAGGATGATAGGTCTAAGACAGCATTCAAAACTCCTTATGGACACTGTGAATTCACGGTCATACCTTCTGGTTTGACTAACGCACCAGCGATCTTCATGGATCTTATGCATAGGGTATTCCGTCCCCTGCTGGATGTGTGCGTGGTTGTGTTCATAGACGATATTCTAGTCTATTTGCTGACTCGTGAGGTACATGCGGGTCATCTGAGGGCAATGTTGAATACATTGCGAGAGCATAAGTTGTATGCTAAACTCTCTAAATGTTAGTTATGGTTGGAGAAGGTGTCTTTTCTTGGACACATTGTTTCTGGTGAAGGTATTGCCGTTGACCTTGCTAAGGTAGAAGCGGTACTAAAGTGGTAAGCCCCGAAGAATGTGGGAGAGATCCGGAGTTTCTTGGGTCTTTTGGCTACTACCACAGATTCATTGAGGGGTTCTCTTGTATTGCTAGACCTCTGACAAGATTGTTGAAGAAAGATGTCAGATTTAGATGGAATTGTTGCAGGGCTATGACGCGGATAGTCAGTACGCTGAGGGAAAGGCGAACCGGGTGGTGGATGCTTTGAGCAGTAAGGAGCATCTTTTAGTGGCAAGCTTGGGGGTGATGACTGGATGGCGCAGGGAACTACTCAGACTTGAGGTTCAGGTAGTTCCTGTTGGCTCTGTTCAGCACACTTTAAACTTGCTAGTTACTACATCATCTTTGATTGATGAGATATTTGCTAGTCAGCATGATAGCGGGGAGATGGCAGTATTGAGACAGAAGATTCAGGAGGGTAAGGCCCCGGGGTTTCAGGATTGATGATAAGGGCGTGGTGAGACGTAGAGTATGAGCCAGCTTACTCAGGCTTATATTCAGCATGTTGTTAAAGGGTTTGGGATTCCCAAGGAGATTGTGTCTGATCGAGATTTCAGATTCCTGTCCAAGTTTTGGAAGGATATGCAGGCAGCGTTCGGCACGCAGATTAGTATGAGTACTTCATGACATCGTCAGTCGAATGGTCAGGCAGAGAGGACCATTAAGACCTTAGGGGATATGTTGCGAGCTTGTGCACTGGACTATCAGGGTGGTTGGAAGAACCACCTCAGTTTGGTGGAGTTCAGTTACAATAGCAGTTATCATGCGAGTATTGGTATGGCTCCCTTCGAGGCATTGTATGAGCGGAAGTGTAGGAATCCTTTACGTTGGAATGATTCAACAGATAAATTGAACGTGGGTCCTGAAATGATTGAGCAGAACAGGGAGTTGGTGAGGATCATTAGGGACCGTATGAAAGAGGCTCAGGACGCACAGAAGAGCTATGCTGATTTAGCTCGTTGAGATGTGGAGTTTGAGGTTGGTGATAGGGTATTATTTCGGGTATCGCCTATGAAAGTGGTACGCCGGTTTGATAAAAGGGAAAGTGAGCCCGAAATACATTGGACCCTATGAGATTGTGGAGAGAATTGGTAAAGTGACGTATATGTTGGCTTTACCAGCCGAAGTAGGTCGAGCTTATGATGTCTTTCATGTTTCTCAACTCCGGAAGTTCGTGTATGACCCATCTAAGATTATCCAGCCTGATGAAATTGAGTTGGATGGAAGTCTTGAGTATGAGGAGTATCCAGTTCGGGTGATTGATGCAAAGGAAAAGGTCTTGAGGCACAAAACCATTCCGATGGTTAAGGTGTTGTGGTCTAGGCATGGGGCTGAAGATGCTACTTGGGAAACCAATGAGCATGTGAAGCTGAAGTACCCAAACTTGGACTTGACTCAGTTGCCTTGAGGTAACATTTTTCCCCTTGTTTTTTTTTTTTATTTTTATTTTTGATCATGTCCTTGAATGTGCATTTCGGGGACGAAATGATCATAAGAGGGGAGGAATGTAATGACCCGATTTAATTAATTGGACTGTTTAAATAATTTGGTATTTGGTTATTTTGCATTTCAGTCCGGATAGGGTCAATTTGTGGTACTTGAGAAGGAATGGGGGGTCGTTTGTAATTATTCTTTTATTGGAAGTTAAATGGGGTTCTTGTGTAATTTGAGGAAGAAAGAAAAGAAGAAACGGGAGAGAGGAGAGAACGGCCGAGAGAGAGAGGAGGGTTTTGGAGTAATCTTCGGCTCGTTCAAACTATCGCGTTTCTTGGCCGATTGATTAATCGGTTGTTGGTAAGTGTTTCTCTTCGTCGTCTTCTTCGTAGTGATTTTTATTTCGTTCGTTTTGGTGTTGATTTGAAGATGTTTTGAATTGGTAGGATTTGGGGATTTTTGGTATTGATCGATCGAACTCGTGCTGGACATCCCGGAGGTGTTATTGATCGCTCCTAACATCGAGGCAAGAGTTATATTGCTTAAATTACGTGTTTGGGGAGTATTGGGGGTGATTTCCGGTAAGGTTAATCGTGTATATTGTTTTGATTAAGTGAGTTATTGAACATCATTCATTAACCCCGCCATGTTATTGACGTCTCCGCTGTCTGTGCCTACTCGTGTGTGAGTGGAGTGGAAATTGATAATTCCCGTCAGCTTTGATCAATTATTTTGCATTGAGTTTGTATGCAGGAGGTATTACCCACGTTACCAAGCAAGTAATGGGGGGTTTGGTGTCAAATATTTTGATTCTGGAAGTGCCTTGTATGCATTTGTTGATTTCCCTAATCATAGAAATTAAAATGAGTTTAGTTGATTTAGTATTAAGCAGGGAGCAATCGGATTTATTTTATTTCTTCAGTTGATACGTGGACTAGGACTAGAATGAGTTTACATAAATACTTATATGTATTTGTTTAAATAGGTTGTGCTGGGCACCGATCGGAAAGTGAATTAATGGTATCATGAAAGCTCTATTTATGATTAATTTGAGTGAAAGGTTGTGAATAATATATTGTGAATTGTTAATTATACTAGTACTTGTAAGCATCCAGGATTATTGTCTAGTTGTTTGAACACTTTGTTATGTGTCATAAGAATGGTATTTCATTGGAATTGACGGTTATTTAACCCGATGGGTTGTTATGATGAATGTGATTGATTGGGCAGCCTTCACCGGTGTTGTTGAGTCCCGATAACCCTGCGGGGTGTATGATATATGGCTGTTATTGCCTGCGATTTGGTTGTGATGCCTGTGATCCCTGCGGGGATGGTGTATGTTACCCTGTAACGGGTTGGAGTTGATGATATCCTCACCCGTGGGTTCATACCGCCCGGGTTTTTAGGTGCCGGCTAGGCATATTCACTTGCATGTGCATATAGGATAGATAGGTGTATGTTAGGCCATGCATCATGTGCATAAATTGTATGATTGTGGTTGAAGCACCGGTATGGGACGGTGTGATGATTAATCGCTTTATTTATACTCTGTTATTATTCATGCTTTGTTTATTTATTATTATGATTATTATTTATTGTTGTTGCCTGTTTTCCTTTACTCCCCGGCACGTAGCCTTGCTCAGTACGTTGTACTGACTCCCTTTGCTTTTGTTTGTTTTATAGATCCTGCTGGAGGCGCCGGAGCATGATTTGGGTATGGGGGATGAGAGATCACATAGATAGGATTCTCATGTTCATGTTATTATGTTATTTACGTGGTACTCTATTGATTGTTATTTACTTGATATATATCTGACTAGTTGAGGCCTGTGAGCCTAGGAGTTACATTTTGTCGGCCTATGGCCTTATGTGTTTACTGTTTTGGGCCGGTAGCCTCGTTCTTGATATATTGGCAGAATGCCAGATTATGTTTGAAAGGCTTGTAGCCTGATACTCTGACAGGGATTGTTTTTATTCAGTTGTTATGTGGGGATTATCTTCGTGCCTATGTGTTTTGTTTTATTTTAGATTCCGCATGAAATTGGATTAATCAGATGATCACTTTAGGTTTGCTCGGCCTTGTACTAGCTGTTTTAAATTAGCTGGCCACTAGTTTAGGATAGTTAGTACGGCGGTAATGCTTGCGAAAATCAGGTTTGAATTTTCGGGGCGTTACAATTATGAATTATAGTTATAAATTAATGGAAGGGTTTAGGTTTTAGGGTTTAGGGTTTAAGGGTTTAGGGTTTAGGTTTTAAGGGTTTAGGGTTGTAAAACCTGATTATTAAAAAATTATTTTGGGTTTAAGGGGTCAGGGTTAATGCCCTTTAGGGTTTAAGGGTTTAGTTTTAGGTTTAAGGGTTTAGGGTTTAGGGTTTTTAGGTTTAGGGTTTAGAATTTTATAAAAAAATTATTTAGGGTTTCATGGGTTCAGGGTCTAAGGGTTTAGGGTTTGAAGGGTTCAGGGTTTAGGGTTTAGGGTTTATGGATTTAAAGTAATTTATTAAATTACAGACTTCGATCGGCCATTTGTCACTTCGATCGGACCGATTGAAGCCTTTAAAGGCCGACCGAAGGGTTAAATTTAAACACAAGCTGGGCCCTTCCTCATTTCCACTTTCCTTTTCCCATTCTCGATCGAAGCCCTCCAAACCCCGATCGAAGTTTTCTCACCCACCGTCCAAAATTATCCCATTTTTCAGGCCAAGAAACCGTCGGCGATGGAGGATCCAACACCGGGCGACGTGGGCGACGCGGGGGACGAAAACGTTGGAGGAATGGCTTTAGTCGTCGCCACCGTCGAGGAAGAGAGTGGAGCGGCGCCGCCTCCGCCACCGCCGGAGGCTGCTTCTGGGTCAGATGGTCGCCGGCAGCCTCGTCCCCCTTCCGGCACCGACGCCGTGCGGGTAAGTCTCCTCCCACCCGGCCATCCCCACCCCCGCTGCAGGATCTGCTCTTCTCTGTTTTCGTTTTTTTTTTTAATTTAGAAATTATATGGATATGTTTAAATTTAGTATAGTTTTTAATTTGCAATTATGAAATAGGGATGATTATTGTGCTAATTAGGGTTTAGGGTTGTGCTAATTAGGGATGATTATTGTGAGATGTGGATTGTCTATGTTGGTATATATGCTCATTTCATGTAGTTTTTTTGGGTGATATAATTGTGATGAAAATTTGGGATGAAAATTGTGAATTCTTAAATTTTGCATATTGATGATTTTAAATTTTTAATATGCTCGGATATGGATTGTCTATTTCGGTATATAATTTATTAGATGTGTTGAATTTTCCAATTTATTTGATAATTTGATGTATATGAATTTTTATTAGCTAATTTATTGTGTATTTGGGTATAAATTATGCTTTAAAACAATTAAATTTTTAAGGGTTTAGGGTTTAGGGTATAGGGTTTAGGATTGTGGGATTATAGAAATTATCCATAAAGTTATAATAAGAATGAAAAATAAAAAATACTATTTATTTTAAAGTTTTAAAAAAAATTAAATTTTTAAGGGTTTAGGGTTTAGGGTTTAGGGTTGTGGGATTATATAAATTATCCATAAAGTTATAATAAGAATGATAAATAAAAAATACTATTTATTTTAAAGTTTAAAAAATATACTAATTTTTAAGGGTTTAGGGTTTAGAGAATAGGGTTTAGGGTTATAAAAATTATCCATAAAGATTTGATAAAAATTATAAATAAATAGTACTATTTATTTTAAGTTTAAAAAATATAATTTTTAAGGGTTTAGGGTTTAGGGTTATAAAAATTATCCATAAAGGTTTGATAAAAATTATAAATAAATAGTACTATTTATTTTAAAGTTTAAAAAAATATAATTTTTAAGGTTTAGGGTTTAGGGTTTAGGGTTTAGGGTTATAAAAATTATCCATAAAGATTTGATAAAAATTATAAATAAATAGTACTATTTATTTTAAAGTTTAAAAAATATAATTTTTAAGGGTTTAGGGTTTAGGGTATAGGGTTTAGGGTTTAGGGTTATAAAAATTATCCATAAAGATTTGATAAAAATTATAAATAAAAAATACTATTTATTTTAAAATTTTAAAAAAAATTAAATTTTTAAGGGTATAGGGTATAGGGTATAGGGTTTTAGGGTTAAAGGGTTTAGGGTTTATAAAAATTATCCATAAAGTTTGAATAAAAATTATAAATCAAAAATACTATTTATTTTAAAGTTTTAAAAAAATTAAATTTTTAAGGGTTTAGGGTATAGGGTTTAGGGTTTAAGGGTTTAGGGTTTAGGGTTTTAGGTTTAAAAAAATTATCCATATAGTTTTAATAAAAATTATAAATATAAAATACTATTTATTTTAAAGTTTAAAAAAAAAATTAAATTTTTAAGGGTTTAGGGTTTAGGGTATAGGGTTTAGGGTTTAGGGTTAAAAAAATTATCCATAAAGATTTGATAAAAATTATAAATAAATAGTACTATTTATTTTAAAGTTTAAAAAAATATAATTTTTAAGGGTTTAGGGTTTAGGGTTTTAGGGTTTATAAAAATTATCCATAAAGTTTGAATAAAAATTATAAATAAAAAATACTACTACTATTTATTTTAAAGTTTTAAAAAAATTTAATTTTTAAGGGTTTAGGGTTTAGGGTATAGGGTTTAGGGAGATTAAAAATATTATTTATTTGACCTTATATAATTTTAAACTGCAGGGGGATTGGTGGTTTGTTCGGCCCGAGGGACAGGGGTGCGCCCCTCACCTTATTATGTACTTTAGAGGCCTAGTTCTCCCGATCATAGTGCATAAGTTGCAGGAGACTGACCCGGATGGATTAGCGGAGCTCCGGGCTTCATGTTTTTCATATCTATACAGAGGAGCGACTCACGAGAGGGGGCCACGTTGGTCTGATAGCGTTATGGCGGCTCAGGCCATGGCCGAGATTTTACACCGTGAGGTAGCGTTCCGCTTCCCTGCCGATGGTGAAGAGTGGGGTGAGGACGATGCTGTCTGGTTTTTTATATGTGGGCGATTTGTGCGATACGGACGGCAGGAGCACGCTTTGATTACTGGTTTGCGGTATGGCCGGTCTGAGTTCCAGCTATACTCGGACGATGGTCCCCCAGCCGGGAGCGTATTTTCGAGGTACCAGGACGTTCTCGCGAGCGCCTCCGCGGATAGGATCCGTACAGCCTTTAGGGACGGGCAGTTTCGTACGACACCTGGCGACGGCTTGAAAGTCGCTAGGGTTTTGACAGCCTTCTATCTCGTTCTCGGGCACGATGGGCATAGTCGTGGTCCGGAGCCATGGATGTGGCGGTTGGTGGAGGACCGGGATGCTTGGGAGGCATTTCCGTGGGGTTTGATTAGCTGGCAGGTGTCACGACATGGCTTCAGGCGTCTCCTCACCGCGACCAAGCCTGATGGTTCAGTGCACTTCTACGGCCATGCACTGTCATTTATGGTACGCTACTGTTACACCACATATTATAAATGTTTTCATTTGCACTAGCCTAATGATTTACCTGACGTAATTGGTTCGTGATCTCTGTAGGTCTGGGTCTGCGAGGCCGTCCCAGAACTGATGACGATTTATTGCAAGGAGAGATTGGGGAACCCGACGGAGCACCGCTCCAGGATTGTACAGTACCTATTCAAGAGGGTGACGAAGGCCCGAGATTGGCGAGCATTTTTCGATCAAACGGTTAGGGGGCATGTACTTCGTTATCTCGTTGACATTTCGTATACTAACAGTATTGTTTTGATTGTGTATACAGTGGGAATGTTTTGAGACCCTTACACCCACCGAGGTGGAGTCGAGGGAGCCCTATATGGCAAACCTTGATGTTGAGATCCCACTCGGATTAAGGTGGGTGCGAAAAGACGATCGAAAGAAGGGTCGCAAGCGGAAGACGGGCGACGGGGATGCTCCGGTGGTGGACGAGGTAGTGGAGGAGGCCGATCCGACAGTTGACATTGATCAGGGTGGCAGCGGCGCTGAGGCACCGAGTCGGCCCACCCAGCGCCCGCGCACGGATACACCTAGCGCCGACCCAGCGCCGAGCGCCCACCCAGTTCCTCCGGATTCTGAGACTGTTATGGCCCGTCTACTGGAGGGTTACAAGCGGCGCACCGCGGACATGATCGCAGCGTCTGATCGACGGACAGTGCAGACGGTCGCGGAGGGGGTGCGACAGATTGCGGACATGGTCGTCGCGACGGAGCAACGGCTAATGCAGGAGATTCACCGCCAGCAGGAGGCTACGAGATTGGTGGTGGCGGCGGAGGTCAGGGCCGTACTCCAGCGGAGCCACATCCGGACGCCAGATGTGGGCAGAGGTGGCAGGTCGAGTAGCAGGGAGGCGGGGGTGACTCCTGGAGTACGTGCGGGTGCTGCATCGGGGGCAGATCAGGCCCACGGTACGAGAGAGTTCTCGGGAGTCCGAGCGGCCATGCCGCAGGTGTGCTCGGATTCACAGGATGCTTCCGGATCCGATCATGCCGCCGACGCCGAGCAGCGTACACCTCGGTCCGGCCATGACGAGCCGAATCCATCCGGCACAGGTAATTACATTTATTCTTGCTAATTTACTATCATACTGCAGACGAGTAAATTTTGAGATTTGTTGAATGATGTTGTGACTATATATTCGCAGGTTTTACGTCACCACCTCCCAGTGCGCCTACTGTGCATCCGAGTTGCGACGTCACAGCTGCAGGTATTTTACTGGCATTTATGGGATTTATTTAGTATATTGATTGAATTTTGGTAATTTATTTTTCAATCACTAAAAATATTTTTTCAGGGTCTGACAGGTAGCGTATCCCCCACTTCTCTCGCTTTTGATAAACATATATTCGCCCATTCTGTAAGAGGACCGGTGGTAAGTGCTGCCGCATTGTGTCTCTGCGTGAACCATTCACTCAGAACGTCACGGATAACCTCGAATAGGGAGCAAATTGGTAGCCTCCTTGCCCACCGGAGCCGGCGGTTCATGCTCTCTACGATGTTCGCCGTCATCATGTCGTAGCGACGAACGACGCAACGCACTCGAGCCCACTTCTCCGGTCCGATAACGTCCACAAGGTAGTGATACGCACCAGGATAATGATCTTGCAACGTCTTCAAATGACGCTCGTACTCGGAGTTCTTAAAGGCATAGGCGACTGCGGTGAATGTGTCAACCACTGACTTCCCTCCGTGCTTTAATATTTTCGCTGAGAGGTGCACACAACACAGAACGTGATGCGCCGTCGGCATGGCTTCATAAACTGCTCTCCTTATTGCCGGAGAACCATCGGAAACTATAAGCACATCGTCAGGAATGTCAAGGGCCCGTCTCAACTGCAGAAGAAACCATGTCCAGGATGGGACCGATTCGACTGCCCCTACACCGAAAGCCAGTGGGTAAATCATATTGTTGCCATCCTTCGTCACGGCCGCGAATAAGATACCCTTGTAAGATCCTTTCAAGTGTGTGCCGTCTATTACAATGAACGGCTGCATATGATTCCATCCTTTAATAGAAGCACCAAGCGCGAAGAAAGCGTATTTGAAACGACCCTTTCTGTCCAACATGTAATCCGTAACAGTACCCGGGTTCTACTGCTCCAACATGTATAGGAATGATGGAACCATCTGGAACGAGGTGTCGTGGTCCTCGAACAGCGATGCTATTGCGTGTGCCCTAATTTTCCTAGCTAGGGCTACCGACACAGTGACGCCCCTCTTCTTCAGCGTAGCCTGAACCTGTACAGGTGACAGTGTGCTCTCATCGAGCACTATTTCATCTCCGAGGAAGGTACCCAAATATCTGGATGGGAGTGTGTTGGGTGGGGGACGGTCTGGATTCATCGTGCAGGTATGTGGAATTAACTTATACACAACCCACATCGATCCACTGCCTCGCGCACGCAGCTTAAATTCACAATCTTCCTCACGACAGCACACCCAATACCTGTGCGGCTCTGACTTAACCGTCTTCATGCCAGCTCTCTGATCCACCAAATACTCAACGAGCTTCTCCTTCAGCCTCTCTTTAGTCCCGAAAACTGACCCACACGCTAGGATTCTATCAACTGAATCGTCCATGTACGGATCCACGTCTCGCTCGGGCAGATCAAAATGCGGTCGCGGCAGATTCCACATCCCGCTGGTCATGTCGGGTACAACGAACGCTTCTTCAGTATTTTGCCAAAACGGATTCTGATCTCCATGCAACCCCCGCCCTCCACGCGTCTTTCGACCACGATTTTTGTTTTGTATGTCCCAAAAAATTTGGGCATATTCCTCAATCTCTCTCGTACTGAATGACCGAGACCCTTCTTCGTCGCCGTAGTCTGGGTCGTCCGACTCATCCGACTCGTCCGACTCGTCAGACTCATCGTCCATCGAAGATCGCCATTCTTCCTCTTCACTCTCCTCTACCCGCTCCTCCTCTTCGGCGCCATCTTCTCCCATGCGCTCCCCTTCATTGGACTCCGGAGGTGGGATGTTTTCTGCTTGCCCTGCATTCCCCTGCCCGTATTCATCTCCATACATGTTACTCCATCCTGCGTGCCCACTCGTATATCCGGGTACATTTCCCATGTTGCTTGCACCATACGCATTTTCCCCTCCGTCAAAAAACTCGCTGTTGTTTGCACCAACGTTCGGGTAATTGTAAAAATTATGCATCGGTTGTTGCCCGAATATCGCCTCTGTCCAGCTTCCCGGCTGTGGAACGAATGGATAATTGAATTGTTCGTTATAATTTGTAGACGGTTGTGGAATGTCTGTACCTAAAAAATTATTTAACACGTATTAATATTCATTAACATGTAATGGCACCTCCCAAATAATCGAAATTAAGCCCATATAGAAAAGCTTACGGTTCATGTCTTCCGGATCTCTATTACCAGTGGTGGAATCGCCCTCGAACCAATTGGAATCGAACCAAGACATTGTTCCGTCTCAAATAATACACATGTCAGCAATTTGATTCACAAAACTACTTTTAATAACAATAATCTAACAATAACTGTATACATTTGTTATTTTATTATACCAAAATTTTTTAATATAACGAAAAATGCTTATAATTACTTTAACATTTCTAAGTATAAATAACAACAATTTCCAGCTAATTAACTACAAACTAAATTAATCACCGTTTAATTTACTAAATTTAAACTTAATTAACCTACAAATTAAATTAAAATGAAACTCCCATTTTGGTTCATCCACATATAGAAAAATTTTGTATACCCACATATAGAAAAATAATAAATTTTAAATTCCATAACAGTTTATTAAAATTGACACCATTTTAAATTCCATAACATGATATATGTACCACAAATTTAAACTTAATTAACCTACAAATTAAATTAAAATGAAAACACAAAATTTTACTAACATTTGTGGTACATATATCATGGCATCTACACTTCTTAAAACAAAATCTTTATAGTATATTTCAAAACATAAACAAAAATAAACATTTCTTAATTATAAAAATAATTCGACCATAACTTAAGCAATAGAAACTTAGAAACTTACGAGTTATTCAAAATGACACTGGATCCGGGCCTTCAAAGAACCACAATAGCAATTCCAAAAAGCACAAAATGTATTATTTAAATGCAACTTGATTGAAGTTTTTGGAGCAAAGAAAGAGATGAAGTTTCGTTTGTGAATCTAGATCTGAGATGCAACTTGAAGTATATTATTTGAGCTTTCCACCAATAATTGAGCTGTCCACAGCTGTCCACCAATAATTGCGCTTCGATCGGCTATTTAAACCTTCGATCGGCCTGATCCAAGTGTTCCAATAGATGATCGAAGTAAAACATCTTCGGTCGGCCATTTCCTCTTCGATCGGACCGACCGAAGCTTCAATATAGCCGACCGAAGTCTCTTTAATTATGTTTAATTACGTTAATCAGCTACCTGACTTCGGTCGGCCATTTTCTCTTCGATCGGACCGATCGAACCCTCCGACCGAAGGGTTTTTTGTCATTTCGGGTATAAAAGTTATCTTTTAAGCGGTGGGTGTAAAAAAATTTTTTACAATCCCTGACAGGGGTACTGCGGTTTGCATCCCATAATTTAATACTAGTAGTAGTAAGTTTTACAGAAGCGGGCATGTATGTAATGGCAAATTAAAGCGAGTACGTACGTGTGTGGAGATGCGTGCAGTGCAGCAGCCTGTCCCACTCCAATTCAGGAAATTCAAGTTTGCATCTTTTTTCTGGCCGGGGATGTATAGGTCATAGGTGTAGACGACAAGTGCTACTTTAATTTTCCCCGGATAAGGGAATTATAATAACTAGTAGTACAAGAAAATGGGCTATTGCATGCTACACAATCTTTCTAGTCGTACTCATTTTAATTAATGTGAAGTGTGTGTGTGTGAAAAATCATAGTCCATCGATGTCTTATTGCAACAAGTATATTTAAATAATATTTTTAATATTTTTTAATAAAATCAAGACTTCTTGTATCCATAATCTTCCAAAAATTAAAATTAAATTATTTACTCAAACCTTACTACGTCCGAAGGTAGGAAACAAAGTAGGATTGTGCTGATTATTGCTGAATGAAACCAGAACCAATGAACCATCGGTTGCGGTCGGGTGGTCGGAGGGAGTCTGTACCCGGATCTCGGATCCAAGATCCGGTAACAAGGCAGTCAAACCCAATGTACGTATGAGGTTTGGTGTTTAATTTTATTTACGGAAGTATGTTGGGCATTTATTTAATAAATTGACTAATAATAATAAAAAATTAAGGTTCTGGGCCTGAAATGAAATAATTTGAAGTTTGGAGGTCAATTAATATAAAAATAACTTATTTGGATAGAGGACTAAATGGAACAAAATAAAAGTTTAGGACTGAATTGGCAAAAGATAAAAGAAAAAAGACTAATATTATGCCATGTGTCAGGTTTAAATTTAAACCCTTGCCACATCAGCAATTAGGGTATAATTAGTGAAAATAGATTAATTTGGACATAATTAGCATTCGTAGTGGACTATTTTGGTAATAAAATAAAATAAAAGACTGATTTGGATTTTTGAAAAATAAAATGGACGTATTTAAATTTTTTTTTTTTTTTTCCAAGTAATAATGGTAACTACTAATTCCGTGCGTCTCCGTCCTCCTTTGGGAGAAGTAAAGAATTGCAATAATTTGTAACTTCATTTTTTTAGGCTGGGGTTTACAATTCTAGAGTGCAGAGCATTAATAGGCATGGCAATTTAAAAGATTAATAGTACCCTTTTTGAGGAATCATGGAAATGTTGTTGAATACCGTCCGATCGATTCGTCGGAAATCCAAACCGTAGAGAATGCATGTGGATCATTTACTTACTTGGCAGCAACTAACTTATTATTCACCTTCATTCTAAATAAATCGGGTATACTTCGTATTAAACTTACTTTTTTTCCTCTTTAATTTCCTCTCTCGTCTCATCTCATATTCTCATCTCATCTCATCTGCCTTAATATATTAGCGCCTTAATTAATTGAGCTTCAAGATATAGAAAATTTTACATTCAGGATGATTGGGTGATAAAAAAAAAAAAAATACTTGTTCGTTTGATTCTGCTGGTGTTTAATTTGCTAAACTGTCATTCCTATATATATATATACTAGCTGTGTAGCTGTGCGATGCACATGTATTTAGGGTGTATAACTGCCCATGAAGAAAGAAGAAATAAGTGTAAGTAAGTGCACGCGGTTTCGGTTTCCTTATATGATACTTATTACGTTCAAAGAAGTTTATTTATATTTAATTTACAAGGCAAGTATGTAGTGTTTAGGAAGCCAAAATAAAACAATATAAAGTTTAGTTATATTTAATTTTTGTACATTGTTACTACTTTTAAGTCATAAGTAGAATATAAATTTCATGGTGTCAGGATATCATGTGTTTTTGTTTTTTTCCATTCTTTCTGTCTACTGAAGATGATAGAGCCATATAAGCAAATAAAGTATTGGAAACACATATAATAATCCAGGATCAGGAGGTGGGTGATGAGAGATACGGGGTATTTATAAAATGAGGTCTTTTGGCTGGCTTGCTGGTTTGAATCCACACATAAAAAATGTCAAATTCTGGACCTGAGAGAACTCTACCAAGGTCAATGGGCTGTGAATTTCAAGCAGCAGCCTGTGATGAAGGAAAATATGCCTGACAGCATGGCAATGTTAGCTCAGTTTAAAAGGGTAAGGAAAATGTATACATCAAAGAAGACCGCAACTCCAAGTTGAGTATATCATGCCATTGTAATTAATTACCTTTGCTTTGCCTTGAGACTCAAAGTTCGACACTGAAATAATATTCCTCTGTATATGCTTCACTGGTAGAACTGTTTTGCTTTATAATTCACACCTGATGAAATAGATTGGAAATGCAGCTTAAGTTTTGCCTCTTAACAAAAAATGAGAACCATAAAACTCTAAGCCTTAATAGTTCCAATCTCCATTCAATGTTAACAACTTTAGAAAGGAAACCAACCTCAAAGCCAGTAGTGCTAATGAAAATCATTAAATGTAGGGATAAATTTCAGACCTAAATTTTAAGGTCACAAACACAAAGGATTAGGGTCACCATAAAAAAATCATATGAGAAGGAATTTGTTCTCTGCTAGATCTAGGAAAATCAAATGCTTGCATGCCCTAATGGAATTTGGAATTGGTCCAGTAAAACTGTAGAGAGAGTGGCACCTTAAGAGATCCCAATATTACAAATGAATTTAACTAAAATAGAAATGACCAACTTCATACATGTAGTTTTTATTGCATTTACTCAAATCAAGCTTCATCTAAATAAAATAAAGAACAAGTTTTAGTGAATGTGCAAGTATATTGAGGGTGAAATAATTCAAGCACACTAACAATAGGTACAGGATGAGGTACGATACTATCATTACTTCAAATTTTAATTTCCTAAGCAATCAAGTTGAAGAAAGCACGTCCATATTTTTATCATAGATATCATGCTGACCAAAACGTAGAAATTACTGAAGAACAACTTTACCAGATGTTTCTAGAATTTTAATAATCTTGCAAATTAAAAAAGGTGGTGACTGCTCTGACCGGAGCATCGAAAATAAAGTTGGCAACAATGGAACACATTAGGTAAAAGAAAACGTACCTCTCAGGCAGGCAGGCATTCTGCTTGCAATTTCTTCATTTCAAAAGCAAAGAGTTTGATCAGAAGACTTAAAGATCCATTTTCATTAGAGATGGAAGAACAGGTGTCACTCCATGTTGACTCTCAAACACTGCCGAGAGTAAACCTACAATCTAAAATCAGAATATACATTAGAGTGTTTGAGGTGTTGATACACAAACGCCCTATTGCGTATAAAGCTTAGTCAAATGAAAAGGCTAAATACTGCTAAACTGATTGATCTCAACATTCTTATGACGCTGTCCGAGCATGTATCCCGAATAAACCCAATGAAAATCATCACTTAAAAAGAAAGGAAAATTCACTTAAAACATAAAGTGGGAAATTAAATACACCAACAAATTAACTAAGCAACCATCGTAAAAACACCTATGTGAATATAGATTAACCCGCAATACATATCTAGAAAACAATTTAGGCATTCCAGTTTACTATTGTATGCTTGGAAAAAGAAAGAAGCATGAAAAATATCATAAATAACTAACCAAGGAATCCACTGAACTTCTAGAACAATTTGCAGTTTCCTACTTGTCACTGTAGCTGTCTGGTGCTAAATTAAATGGTGTCTGGTGCTAAATTAAATGGTATCCATGCCTGGCATACAACAGCATAATAAACCAACATTCATATGGTAACCCAAACATCACAGCTTATGCTGATTATAATAGGCTGTTGAATAAGAGACCATGACTTCAACCAAAACCAATTGGGGGAGAACGTTTGACTGTGTGTATAGGGTGGGTACCTTTTGATTATAATATGCAGCCAACTAAACTTGAATGGGTAGATGAAACTCAGACAAATAAGGCTTTCATAAGATGGAATGTGTTCTGTACCTCTTGCTGCGTTTCATCTACCACTTCATAAGAGACCACCTCTTCAACCAAATACGACGAGTCCTGTTGTTAGGGTGGGCACTGGAGAGTTCATTTGGATGCATTTCTGCATGCTGCAAGGCCTGTCGTTGGGCTGGATGAACTCGACGATTTGCGATGCGCTGGTCAAGAGCACTGGATTTTAGGATTTTTGGATCCTGCTATGCATGGCAATTTATCATATAGTTTAGTACAAATTAATCAATGAAGAAAATAAAAGAAATATTTATTCGTGTGGCCATAAAAAATCATGACGGCTGAGCTCAACGATGAGCGCTGTGTGTCTGACGGTTGCTCGATTCACCCAGGTTTGCATCCTGCCGCTGCTGGCTTTTCGTGTACTTTCGATGCTCATCTGTGCTTTACTAAAAAAATTAAAGTAAGATAGAAAAATTGCAAAAACCGCTGGCTGTAAAAAAAATGTAGTTCAATACAAAATAGCTAAGAATAAAAAATATATATTTAAGCAGGGAGTACAGATAGAGCAGCATTCGACACAGATTTCCCATGAACTTCAATTTTCAGCTCATTACAAGTGATGAGCTCTTGCCTTCATTTCGAAGTACTAACAGATTGCTAGGGCGAACTAAAAACCAAATTGACTTCCTTTATCACCTCAAAGAAACACAAATCACCACAGGGCAGATCCATTTAGATCAAAAACATCTATAAAATGAATCCCTAGACCGACTAATCATAAAATCACACAAAAACCAAACAAAAGAATAAATTAGTAAATCATTACAAAAACCAAACAAAAGAACAAATAGAAAAAATTATTAGCACAAGACCAATTTTCACCAATGACAACAATTTAAGAAATCCCTACCAACATTTGCACATATTCTTCAACCAAAACCACAAAGCACTTAGGCAAGGAATTCCAAAATCAACAAAAAAGACCTACCATGTCTGACGTCTGAGCTATCAGAAAATAAAAAAGACCTGCAGCTGATGTAAAGCTCCATACAACATTTCTGCCTACACACCTGTAGGATCTCACCAGTGGGCACACCGTACTATCTATGCAATACTTATCAAATAGGGGGGGAAAATTAGCAAGTTTGCAGGTAATTGAAGCACGAGATACAGGGTCTTACTTTGGTCCTGTTGCAGCCGCCTTGGATGAATTATCCTCAGGTGTCCTGGTTCATACTCCAGATCAAACATGCATTGAAGACAAGAAACCCTTTTTGCAACTAAAAGGACCATACACTCGAAGTTATACCACAGACCATGGATTCAGGTAACAATACATTTATTAATTAATAGCTCTTGCATATCAGAATTTCCTTTCAGTTCATTACTTTCAAGTTGATGAAGTCCGTCCCTGTAGCTACAGTCATGGATCATTGAATAAATGAAACTATGAAACACCTAAAACCATATAACTTGATAATCATATTGCAAAATAATCACCTTGCCAATACACGTTTCAGATTGGGGTTGCTGGTCCTAGGCCCTGTTGGACTCCATCTGACAGTGTATATCTCATGAAATATATAATAAACATGTCAAAAATAAGTTGTGAACTCCCCATAAAAAAACAAAAAAATCTGACGTCATGCCTTGGTATGTCCCTGAAAATCAAGTAAACAGGTGTCCTGGTTCATACTCCAGATCTGCAGCATAAGCAATAACAAAGTAACCGATCATATACCAGAACTATACACAGGAAAACAGAGCAAAATACATAAAATTACTTTTTGCATTCAATTCAGCTCTCATTCTTGAACCCTAGTGAGATACTAAAGTGCATTGTAAACCCTAAAAGAAATCTCATGACTCAAGTTGTGGAACACAAATTTTGAATATAAAATCATCTTTCCTGTACTCAAACAATAAAGCCTTAACTATAAATCCACACCAGACCGTTGGAAGTCAAGGGAGGGGAAGTAAAAGAAGCTGCCTATCTGGTCTTTCACTTGAAACTGATATGTCCAATTCCAACCAGAAGGAATGGGACAGTTAGTTCCTGAACACCATCCTGCCATGAATTTTTTTGTTGTTGAATACCATTCCTGCACTTCTGCAATAATATTTACTCCCTTATCATCATTATATGCCAGCATATCAAGATTCAGGAGCATACCATGTCAAAAGGAATGGTTCATCCAGATCATTTTTAACGTTGACAACAATGTTTCAGTTTGTGGTTACATTTAGAATGGGACCAGGGAATTGCCCTTCTATTCCTATCACCTGCACACATAATGATCAGGACTGAGGTCTTAGCTTTAGCAGTTGATGGAGTGAGAAAATACAGTTTGTTACACCAACTACCATCTCCTACAAAATACAGTTGTCTCCTACAAAATACTACCATCTCCTACAAAATACAGTTTGTTGTTGTTGTTGTTGGGTTTATTTTGTTTATATTATACTCACTTTTCTCCTATAATATTAGGATCTAATATTTACACATACACAAAAAGGCCACAAGCAGGATACAAAACTAAAATTTCAAACCTTAAGTGTTTGTTCAAATTGAATGATAGAGAAACAAATCAACTAATGGGATTAACAAGAAACTTGTCCAAAATAGCAAGAGAAATTGCCAATGGAACATCTCATCAGTAATAACATAAAACATCTCATTAGCATCTGTATCAATCTCCTGGCTCTCTCACCTTCAACAGAGTCCTCACTGCTATATGTCATGAAAGAATTCCTAAACTGATCCATTACATATTTGACATCATTTACAAGTAGCTAGTTATAATTATTTCTTTCAGCTAAGCTGATCCATTACATATTTGACATCATTTACAAGTAGCTAGTTACAATTATTTCTTTCAATTTCAACTTCTTTGCAATTGTCACTCTGAACTGGGCCAGAAACCAAGAAGAATTTGGATCTTGACTTACCAAACGACAGCCACAGAAAAATGAACAATGATAACAATCTTACACACACACACACACCATACCTGGTAGAATTCATCAGCTTCTTCAGTAGGAACCAGGCGAAGTTGCAGCGCCTTGGGTCCATAGAAGGTCAACCGTGTTTCAGGGAAACTTTGATGGCATCTATTCGGATAAGACCTCCCCAAAAAATTGAAAAATCCATCAAACCATTTGATTGTATTTGCTCTATCGAGTCATCCAATTTCAGATTAGGACTCTGATTACGGCCACAGAGGGAAAATAATATTTAGTTTTGATGGACCTATGGTTGAATATTTCAAGGGAAAAAAGGAAAAAAGAAGGAAGCCAACATACTGTGAACGATTGACCTCGAAGTCGGCTTTGGGGTGCAAGAACGGGTAGATCCTCTGAATGGACCACAACAGCTTGCCTATGGTGGAGATGTACTCCAGGTGTGTCAGACAATTTCTGCAAAAAATTGAAGACAATAATTTCCCAAATTAGAAGCATCATTAACTGCTATGTGGTTTACTCATATCAAGTTGAGATTTTCAGTTAGACAAGGCATGAGAATTGAACAGTTTTGACTTCAGAATATTGGACCAACCACCCTCATAAACCATCCATTTTGTAAGGATATAAATAGATAAATAACAGAGGAAAAAAAAAAAGTGTCCACGCCCTAAATGTCCCAATGTAGCCTTAACTTAACATAAAAGACACTAACAAGTTATTACAAACCAAGAACAGAGGAGTACTGATTCCCTCTCCAAAACATGCAACAATACATTTTTTTCAGTATTTTATTTTCACAGCTATTCTTTAATTGCCCCTCACTTCCAAATGATCTTTGTCTAAAAGTGTCCTGAACTTGGAAATAATTCAAAAAGGAAAAGGAAAACTTGGGGAAAAAATCAATAAGTTTGTTGAGTGGGGTGCACCCATTACCACTTGTCTACTTTACAACTCAAAAGCACAATTCTTCAATTTAATATCCTTGAGATATTTTATTGCATCCTAAGGCGTACAATTTGAAATTTCTATTTTGATTGTTTCAAGAATATAGATTCAAAATAATAAGATATGCAGTAGCAATATCATTTCTACAAATAACAAAAAGCACCAAGTAGTTATGAAGAGGGAGAGAGCTTTGACATTTGAATAATGAACGGAGAGATTGAAATTTGTAAATCTTAAGCTTGTGGTAAACCAGAATGAATGATAGAATCATCATCCGAATGTTTAAAGTGTGAGGCATAATAAGACATACTCCTCCACTGAGGAAAGCGTTAATCTAGATTGGACCGAAGGTAGTTCCTGGAACAACTGATTGAATTGGTTTGTATTTCTAGCTAAAGCAGTTACTGGATCTCTATATGACAACATGTCTGATAACAAATTCAGTAGCTTTAAGAAATATCAAAAGACATAAAACAAAAGCAATTATCAGATGAGATTGCAAGGTTACCATATCTAGTCTGCTTGAACTCTTTCTGGTCCTCTGTTGAAAGAGTAGCATATTCTTGGGGATATTGAACTTTGACACTGACTTGGGAGAAATTGCAAGGGTTCATTTCAAAAACTCAGTTAGTCGTAAAAGTACACTAACATGGTTAGCATTCATGGTAGTAACCATGTGTTAAATCATGTTTAATGCTATAATTATGTAGAACCAATTTGGATGAGGTAGTTTTTTGAATGGTAACAACTTATATAGTCATATAAGAGGCACTCAGGAACCATTTATGGGAAAATGTTTTGCATATTATACTTCTAAAAGAAGCAGAAAATGCATAGAAATACTATTTCCCTGACTGAACACGAGGAATAAAGGCTTTTGCTTAGTTTAACCATTGAAACAATGGGGTCATTCAAGAATAGACATCATAGAGAACCGAAGTTATCATTGATTATCTGCAACAATTAACTGCTTAACTCACCTTTATCTTAAATATATGGAGCATGTATCTCTTCAAAATTAAGGAAAATAGCATGAATGGCATTGAACTCTCACTTTGTCATTATTAAAGGAAAGATTATCGTGGATCCATTACAGTATATTGATTCTTTTTAAGAATTGGAGAAACTCCATAGGTCCCAGAATTAATAGAAATTTAACAAAAAGCAGCAAATTACTTTCATTACAAAAAAGTGAAAACCCTCACCAATGAAACAACTGATGATGATCGGAAAACCTGCAATCTCCTGGCTCTCTCAGCTTCAACAGAGTCCTCACTGCTATATGTTATGAAAGAATTCCTAATGCATCCAAAATATTAAGAATCATAAGTTGATCGGCTAGACAGCTACACATGCATAAAAAATAATTTAAAATAGTGCTACCCCTCAGTTAATATTATTTCGAGACTATGCCAGAAATTGAAGGTCATTGAAGCAATATCAAACTCTGGATGTGAAGCTACTTCAAGTAATGCTTGCACAATCAACATTGATTCTTCAGAACCTGGAATTGCTAAGCCCGCTTAGATGAGATCTTAAGAGAAACATGATGACAACAATATTACTCTATTAGCAAGCAATTTCCAAAATCCACTTTGTGTCTAAATCTACTACGTACCTAGAAACAATAATCCCAATATTATATTTATGAGTACCCAACACTCTCCTTAAGATTTGCTACATATAATATCCACATAATGAAGAGAGTTGGAAGGCATGGCAAGTTCTATACCAGTAGCAATCAATTCGACATAAGCATCACCCATGTCAGCCAATAAGCGAGCAATAGCCTTAACATCCTCTTCATCCTGAAACCAGAGGTAATTAATGGAAAAAAAAATCATACATTATAGATATGCAAAAGAATCACCTCACAGGCACCCTAGGATAGTCAGAGACACACCCATCAAGCAAAAAGACAGACTCGGCTTTATATGATATATTATAGCAGATTCATCATCACTGCAAAACACGAAAATTACTGGATCCAACTAAAATAATACCTTGGATGGATCTCTTAGCTTTGATTTCAGATTCATAACCCGAGGGACAATGACTTGAATTAAGGGCATCTGAGAGGCAACTTCATTAGGATTTGTAACTGTCGTATAGTGTATTACTTCAGAAATAACTGCAGAGACATCACAAAATATTTTAAGCTTCCTGAACTTCACTACATTTTGACAAGTATAAATAGCCTAATATCAGCAACGAATATAAATAAGAAAATACTTCCTATGTCTAAATTTACACATCATATAATCCTTCTCAAGATGTTCATATGTATTTAACTTGTGTCTTATTATAGTAAACATTCTTCCAAACACCATCCTATTGCGGCATAACTTTTCTTATATAATATTTGTATAAACATCTATACATAAGCACTTAATCTTAAATTATTAAGAATTCTCTGTTGTTCTTTTAATATCCAAATTGGCATCAGTTTCAAACGACATGGAGAAAACTATTATGCATGTCCAGTGGGAAAAATGAAATTAAGCTAAAAAGCACAAAAGTGGCATTTCACCCAAATTTACAAAATCCTACTGAAACAACATCAGAGTATTAGTAACATATTGCTATTGCTTAGCAAGAGATAGCTAAATGAGAAATCGTAAAACAATATAAAACGAAACAATGAAAGAATTAGAATGTTCTATCTAACAAAGTAACAAACCATTAACAGATGCCTCAGAGAGTATATCATTATCCAAACTTGACAGAGCAGTCAGCAGTAATGGATGTGCAGCAAGGGCAGACACCGGAATCCTGAAAAGTAGCACTTACATTCAAACATCTTTAGAAGTGTAAAAGGAATAAAACAGCAGCAACTAAACAGCGTTCCTATGTATAGCATTGGTTCAGTAACTCCCCGGAATGCACAATGTATTAGTCTTAAGCTGCCTTGATACAGAACCAAAAACTTTAATGAAAGAATTAGCACAATACCGGGTTTGATGTTTCTAGAAGATGCAAAACAGAGTTTGACAACTGAGGAAGTTTCTGAAAAGACAAAATAAAATGCATAAGAAGGCTTGTTGAGAGATTCTAAACAACAAAATTACAATAATGGAGGAAGACAGAGCATGGAATTAAATTCTGAAAAACTAACAAAAAAAAGTGATGTATATATAAATATCCAGGTGTGGAGGATGCAGGACGTAGTACTGCTAGGAATAGTCCCTACCCTCTCAGAACAATAGATATTCTTACATAAGGAACCACATTTCGTCTGATAAACTAACAACCATAGATTTGTAATAGAGCAAAGGCCACTTCTACAACTTGCAGGAAATAGCATTACAGCTACAAGCACATGACTTCAAGGTATTTATCACAACGATTCGTGGTAACAATTTCAAGCTCAAACCCAATCAACATTAGGCACTTAGTGGAAGAAGTTTTGATGATTTCTTCAGAACAGCTAATGTGCTACCAAGGCAACCTGATCTCTGTCATTACAATATCAATAAGGCATGATTCATAGTAAAGGCGATCAAAGGTGACGAATATTTGCAAAAATAAACATAAAGACACATATATTTGCTGTAATCAGGCAGATAGCAGACCTGAGCCAAAACCCAACCAACAAGCCAATCAATGTCACTTTTGTGGTTTGGCATGACAAGTACGTGTTCTTTACCTGAAATTACAAATGTAACGAAATATTGGTGATCTAAGTTTTCCAGTGAAAAAAATAATTCAAATTTCATAAAGAAATTTCATGTGCTCACCCATCAATTTAAAAGTCTCAGAATCAGTGTACAGCTTGATCTGAAAAACGCATCAGCAGCACAACATGAGAAATTCAGATTATCCAAATTAAAATTATTTGAAATAAACACCCATTTGTTGATCCTTGTAACTTGAACCATAATAAGCAAGTGATGTCTCAAGTGATTACTTCGCAATTTTGCAACACCATAGAGTTGCCTCAAATCATAAGAAAATTCCATCCACATTATGCACAAGTATTACACTTAGTTCATTTCATCAGTTAAAGTAGATTTGGACAGTACGTAAAATTGATGAATCTTCAGTGGATATTCCTAATCTTGGTGTTACTTCCTCTAATTTGTCCAGATAGGAAATAAAACCTCAATTTGTTCCACAATTAGCTAGCTTCCACTCGGACCCACTCTATCTCTAAGCAATCGAAAACACCAAATTGAATTGAATTGGCGGAAAAGGTAAGCAGCAATAAACCTTGTTACCAGTATAGATGTCGACGGCGAGAACCCAGAATTGGAACGAACGGTGCCAGGGCCGGAAATGGATGGATACCTTGTCTTGAATTAGTCAAAGGTGACCTCTTCGCCATAAGCAATAGGTCTTACAGAATAAATCCCAATCTGGTAGTAACCATCAACAACAGTTACCCTGTCAATAAAAATAAAAATAAAAACATTACATATTTGAAAATTTTAGTAAGCAGAGAGCTAGAAATACCTTTTAAAAATGCAACACCATGATCCGTGACCTTACTTGATGCAATTTGTAATGACTTCAAACTTGTAAGCCCTGCAACATTGACGGATACAAGTTAGATTGTACACAGAAATAATTAGATGCCAACTGAATTATATGTAGAGTTTCAAGCTCAAGCCAACTAAAGAATAATTGTCCGTGTACAATCTCAAGTTAGATAATAAATTAAAATGGTATTGAAGCTGCTACCTAAAAATAAATTCCATCAAATGATAACGGCAAAAAGAGCACAGCTTACCTGCAAGGGCCCTGATGTCTGTATTAGTGATGCATTTGCAGCAATTTAAATTGAGAGCATCGAGCTTTGCAAGGCCTGAAAGAATCAAAAGGTTATGGAATCTCGAGTAATGAGAATCAATAGCATTATATGGAGGGATTAATAAAAATCACAGCACTCAAAAAGCATATTGCGGCAAACACTGTATGACCAAATCCAACTTAAAAAGTGATGCAACTCAGTTGAATACAATGAAACAAAACATTTGACAGAGTTATCAATAAGCGAGTTCATTAATCATTTGTCATCTCTACCACAAAAGCATTACAGGGCAATAACAAGTTCAATAATGAATATATGATCCAACAGAAGTTCATTAGCTCTTTTTTTCCCGACCAGAACCAAACTGACCGCAATGCCCAATCAACAGCAAACAACACACAAGAAAACCACACAAACAGAAACCCCTAACAAATAATAAACCCTTGAATTTAATCACACAAAATAAATCACAAATAATCCATGATACCTTGTCAAATAATCTGAGCAAAGGCAAAATCCCTATCAAATACCACAAACCCTTGGATTTAATCGCACACGTACTCTCTGTTCTTCAGACCCGTTCTCCCTCTCTCACTCCACCGTAGCACCGTCACTGATTCTAGCTGATCTTCTGGGAGTTTCACCAGTGACCCAATCAAATTCTGATAGTAGAGGGTTTCCTTCATGAGTTTTCAGGTACTGCTCCAGCTGTTTACAGTTGCTAATCTCCTCACTAGTCGGAGCAATAAACACGATCTCATTCTTCTTGGGAGTACCGCCCTTTTTTGGCAAATACTGAAGATAAATGTGAAAAATGAGAGAGGCAACGAGATCCAGGGAACCAATTCAGAAGTTTACATCAGATATAACTTTCAGCCACATCTTATGCTTAATATGCTTCAGCTGTTAAAATACTCTAATGGCGCTTCAATTAGAAAACGAAAAAGCTGTAACCAGCCTATCAGCACAAAGTTTGAGGATTCTTCGCTTATAGGGTCATAGCTAAACAACATGAAACAGCTTTAAATGGCCGAAGACATGCCACAAATAACATGCAGCGACACTTGATTTAACATATATAAAATCTAAAGAGTACAAGCACTATAAAAAGAAAACCTTGATTCCGCAATTCACCACTACCAGAAAACATCATATGAAGTTTCATAGTGCAATTGTAAAAATAATACAGTTGTATATAGACACCACAAACACCCAACAAGGTTTGGGAAGAAAATTATGAAGATCCTAATAACCAAATGTGGTGAGGTGATTTGCGGGTCCAAAATACAAAAATCTTCAACCAATGGAGTGATGAGGGCTGGGCAACGGATCCGACGGGCAATTTGGAAAAGGGCAGTGATTCCAGGGGGACGGCGGCGCTAGGGTTTGATGAGGCCGGCGATGGCAGGGAGAGGAGAAGGGAGGGCCGGCGACGCAGGAGGCAGGCGAAGATGGAGAAGTAACCCTAAACCCTAAAATTTAACCCCAAACCCTTTGAACAACCCTCCATTCTCTGCGCGACTGAACCATCAATAAACAAAGCAGCGGTCAAATTCAGGCGGCGGTGGCGGTGGCGGTGGCGGTGGCGGTAGCGCAGTACCTGGAGTCCCGCGCAGGCTGCGTGCGAGGTGGTACCGTGAGGTGTTAGCGCGTAAGGCGGACGAGGGAAATAAAGTTTTTGTAGTGAGTGTGGCAGTTCACTACTACTTCTCTACTCGGCGGGCGGCGACGCAGCGATTGGAGAAGAAGGGGAGAGCTGGGCAATTCGAGAAAGAACCCGACCCTATATGCTGCTACAAATGGAGGAAATGGGCGAGAAATGAGAGACAGGAGAATCGATCCTGAAAACATCCCCTAAGCCTTTCATCCAACGGCCTCGATTTCAATTTCATTTATAATCCAACGGTTGAGAATGTAATAGAAGATTACATCTCTCCCTCTTATAATAGTAGATAGATATAATAGTAGATAGATATAAGCCTGTGGCATCTGGAAATAAGGCCACTCTTGCATAACCACCACCACTTATTACTACTGGAAGAGAATTAATTAAGTACATCTATTCGGATCTTTTTTTGTTCCATCTCATTCATGGCATGTAATGTAATTAACATTTCGAGTAGGAAGTGTTGGTTGTTGTTATTTCAAATGGTTTCAACGTAACTTGGGGGAAGATTGATCAAATTAAGATTTTGGAACCACATCATTAATTGCTTTAATTTATATGGCATGATCCTAATTGAACCACAATATAGTATCCCCCCCTTTTCTTTTCATTGGAATTGGAAGAGAGATCTTTGATAAATAAAATAAAATAAAAATCCCTTCATATGGGCCTTTACTGCATAGTCCTCATATGTTCAGAACCAAATTATGTTGTTGGACTAATAACCACTATTTTTGGGTCAAAAACTTATGGACTTTATCATCCACTATCCAACTATACATCGTCCCGAATATATATAATCCTTTTAAATTTTAGTACTTCTATTACATATTGTATGACATGGATTATCATTTTTTTTTTAAAAAAATTTCTTTACCCAAGAGCCAAGAGTAGCATTCGGTTTTGGTGTGCCGTGGGCAGGCGTCTCTTAAAGGATTTTCATAACGCTCCTATTCGTATTAGAAACATTATTTTTTAGGCAGCTGGAATTTCATAACTACTTAAATTAATTACCTTGGTTTTTAAATTTTTTTTTTTAATATTAAGATGAAAGTACATTTTGGATATACAAATATGTCTATTTAGGTGTTGTTCCTTTTTAATAAGCGATGAGTTGTGTTCACCAAAAAAAAATAAGCGATGAGTTGTTGATGCTTATTTCAATGCTGACTGATAAGTTTATGCTACAAGAAAAGTGTGAAAAAGCGATAGAAATATGAAGTCACCCAACATTTCCTTAACATTCGTCCAAAATCAGTCGTCGAAGAAGCCGGCGACAGAATAAATTCAGTCCCCAACATTTCCTTAACATTCGTCCAAAATTTCGCTGATTATTGAAACAATAAGTGTGTTATTTTATACGGCGAATCTAGTTACCGAATCAATACTATTTTACCAATCCGGTTTCTGTAATGGCATAACAATTGCCAGTAGATGCAGGTAGCGCTAAAAATGATGTATAGCCTGAAACTTTTGACAATTTCCTACACGAGTACTTTCTAAAATATCCCAAGTTAAATTTATTAAATGAAAAGAGTTATGATTCGTGGGAAAGGGGTTTAAGGATATATTTCACTTTTTATTACTCATGTGGGGTACTCTGATTTCAAATGGCGCTGCATCCTCCCCGGCATGAAACTTTTGACAACTTTCATGGTGCTGCCGGGATAGATAGTTCAATCTTGACCTTTAGTTTGTCACACTGAAGGTCCCCGGCAATTGGCATCATGAAACTTATCATAGTTTCATGTCATGAAGATCTTTGCCATGAAACTTTTAACACATTCCCACTATATGAGTATTTTCTGAAAAATCGTAATCCTGGTTTTCAATTTTATTAAGTGAAACCAATTTATGAAGATGGAGTTGGGATTAGGGATATATTATAGGTTGTCACGTTTTTATTACTCGTGTTAAGAAACTGTGCCCCCGAAAGCGCACGGTGTCAAAAATTGCAGTAATTTATAGTAAGACCGGATCGTTCACTGGAGGATGTGCGATAGAAGCAGGGCCCACGTCGTTTACTAAGATTTTCCACTCGGTTACTCGGTTCAAGTTTTGCAATGATTTCTAACAACTACTTGACAATAATTTAAAATAGATTATGAAAGCAGTAAAATATTATTCTACAAAGCATGGTAAAATTAATCTAAAAAGCAATTAAACCTATTCTAAGAAAGCGGTAAGAATTATGCTAAGAAAGCAGATAAGATTATTCTACGAAAGCAAATTTAAAAAGTGACAGAAGGGACAGGGAGAAAATAATAAAGATTGGACAAGACTCAGATGAAACAGAATTAAACTTCCGTTTTAATACACAGATCTTTGTTTGGGGTAGTTCGTCAGTTAGCTAACTCTCATGCTTTCTGCACTATGTTCCCTTTAACAGACAGGTACTTACAGTGAGAATTTACATGCTCTTAAGACCTCAATTTCTAAGATACCACATATTAATAACTCCCCTTGCAATGCCTTGCAAGAGTATGTTAGTCAGATGTGGTGGACAAGCAACACCTAACATATCATTAGTTGATATGTCAAGTACTCCTATCGTCCCCCTTGTCACACCCAAAGTCCAAATCTAATCCCGAACTAGTCCATAACTCTTAAACCTTACAACCGGCAGACACATCTCTAATTCTTCCGAGTGACCTCTATGAAAGCATTTTAAAGGAAGCGGTAAAGAAAGCAGTAAAGAAAGCATTTAAAAACCTATCACTCGGAAGTCTTAAAAGATCATCACATTCCGTTAGTATAAAAGAGCCCCTGGTCTTGGTGACCAGATGAAGATTTAGAACTTCCCAAATATCAGTAAGCCACATGGCTTATAATATCCGATTAGTTATGAGATACAAACATGAGTGGAACAGACCTATGAAGATCTATTCCGAATGTACTCACTCGAGACTCAATTTAGGCTTTGGTGGGAGAAGATAGCAGTTGAAAGAATACTCAACCCTACCTTATAAATTAACCAAGGCCTATATGTTGTTCCTCCAATATTAATTATCACATCTTATCCGAATCCAAGTGGACACTGATTCGATGCAATATTTAATAGAAGATTTCCAACACACAGTAATTTGAGAAACAAATAGATGTTTGAAAATCATTCCCTAAACAGGTACTAAACTCTCAATTAAAACACAGATCCTTTCAGTCTAGGTGAGACCTAATCGCTGACTCTGCTTCTAAGTTCTCAAAATCAACCCCAGTAGAAGATGGGTTAGTCATAACTGTAAAATTATCCCTTACTCAGATCCGGATTTTATAAAGTGATTTTTGTGGAAATTTATTGTGCATCATCTGATTTAAATCAAGACTTCTATGTCCAAGGAGAGGGATCTCCAAAATATAACAGACCACAATATCTACATAATAATATCATGCATACATGTATATGAGAAATAAAATAAATTACCCCAAAATATATGGTGGGGTTAGACAGAATTTGATACACAAAGATGGATTAGCCTGAGATAAGAAGAAGTTGGCTAAAGAGAATGCCAGAAATAATTGGGGTTATCCGGACTGCAAACATCTGCTGTCCGGGTCCCAAGTATTCCAGATGGAATGATTTGTAGACAGTGAAATGCCTTAAGTGACAGTTGCCGCCGTCACCTTAGACTTTACTATCTGTGAATTTGGATGAAAACCCACATGTTCTATTACTGTAGTAATTAATAGATGACATTGGCATATATCATCTATAATTAATACAACTCTAGATTCAGGTTTGAAATTAAGGTAAAGAAAAGAAAACTGTATCTGATTAGGAGTTGGCTGAGTGACTAATCGTTATCCCCGTGAAGGGACCTTTTCGCCGTAGCTTCCACAAACCACTAATCAGGCCATGCAAAATAACGAGTAATAATTAATACACAGAAGACGAGTTAATCGTTATCCCGATGAAGGGATCTTTTCGCCAACATTGATCTGTAATAGTATTTCTTATTACCCATTCATACACACCATGAAAAGGGAAAATAAACAAGATTAAGAAAATGTTTTTCGTATTGTGTGAGTGTTAATCACACAATAATTAGACACTGATGGGTTGAGATGTGTAATGGATAAAATTAGATGTAGTGGGCCTAGGCCCAATACACCCATGCAACTTACACAACTCTTGTAATTAAATATTTTTGGAGTTTTAAAAATAGAAGGAAGAAAGCAATTCGGTCTATTGGGCAGAATGCAAAAGAGACCGAATTGAAGATGCATGAGGTATGAAGTAATACCATACCCAATTAATCCTTGTAAAGTCATGAAGCATCCTCTAATTCGAATTGTCAAGCAATTCGGTCTAAACCGAATTGGACAATTTGAATTGATGAAGTCATTCCTTCACTCAAATTTGGCTAAGGCATTTACCCCAAAATGAGGGTAATTCGAATTGTCAATTGAATTCGGTCTAGGCCGAATTGGACAATTCGAATTGGTAAGACAGAGAAAATAAACTAAGGCATGAATGGATGGAATGCATACAATGTGGTTTCCAAAGCCAATTCGGTCTATGTGAGTAATTCGGTCTAAACCGAATTACCTAGACCGAATTGCTTGGAAAACCACAAGAAGACAACACTTTTTGCTATGCAATTCGGTCTCATGGGCAATTCGGTATAGACCGAATTGACCGAATTGCCTAGATCGAATTGCATATGAATTTTTAAGTAAAGCATTCAACAAATATTTTTTTGCCATGCAATTCCATTCTCATGGGCAATTCGGTCTAAACCGAATTGCCTCAAATCGAATTGCATGTCTTTTCTCTCATAAGTGCAGGTTCGGTTTACCTTGTGTGGTTCATGATGGATAAGATTTACCAAATCCTTCATTTCACATCAATGTCACCTCACAGCCACACTAATGATTGTTTTTAAGGAAAATAAACCTAGGTTACGTGGCTGGCAGGTATTGGCATGAAGCAAACCTTAAAACTACAAACAAGCAACCAGAGATCAAAAACTTAAACATCTACTGAACAGATAAGAACACATACTTAAAAATAAGAACACCTACATTATCTAAGGCAACAATAAGCTAACAAAAGAGACTAAAACAGCAACTGAAAAGCATGGAAATAAATTCTAACAAGCCTACGATTGTCTAAGACCTAAGGACACTTATTTGAATCTCTAAGGTGCAAGATCAAGCCAAAAACCCACTAGCATACATTTATTGAGAATGTAAGTCAACTAGGACATAATAAATGTAACCTAGTTGAAACAAACAAACATTTTAACATTTATTGCTAAGGAAAGCATTAAATAAATGCCAAACACTTGAAATGAAAACCCATTTCTGGATTCTTTCTTGTATTGACACTTGAAAGCAGTAAATAACCCTAAAACCATTCATTGGTTTGAAGGCAGGGTTCATTCTAACTACAAAGCATTTAAAGTATATGGAAATGGCTACACTAAGGGTGGTAACAAGCTTCTATGAAGAAATAAACTAAGCTCAAGAGCAATAACACTGCATTACAAGCATGAAAATAAACTAACTAACTACACTACCTACCTAACCCTTAAGGGGTGAAGAACCTTCTGCTCCTTCTTTTTGTCTCCCAGCAAAATGTCCAAGTGTGTAAGAATTAGGATTCTTTCTTGTGTTGAGGAATGTCAGCTTTTATACTTCTCATCGAAACCCTAGGCCCATCATTCATTTCTCACGTGCTTCACAGCTGCAATTTTGAATGTGATTCGGTCTCCTCAAGCAGTTCGGTTTAAACCGAATTGGGGAAATGAGGTCTTTCTTCTTGATCTTGAGCATGAAATGTGGGGATTCGGTCTATGGGTAGACCGAATTGGCCTTGTCGAATTGATGATGGCTCCTGCTTGGCTTCCTTGCTTTGAGGCAATTCGGTCTATGCAATCAATTCGGCCTAGACCGAATTGCAATAGATCGAACTCCTTCTTTTCTATTTTGCTCAAAGTCTTCTCCTTTCCAAGGTGCAATTCGGTCTAGGGGTCAATTCGGTTTAGACCGAATTGCCACAGACCGAATTGGTTGCTCTTCTCTTCTTCAACACTTCTCTTTTTCTTCTTCTCTTCAGCAATTCGGTCTAATGAGCAATTCGGTTTAGGTCGAATTGCTTATAGACCGAATTGATCTTCAACACTTAACCAAAATTTCACTTTGTGGGATTTTCATTCTTTTTCCCATCTTTTGATTTTTGTGGGCTATTTTATTCTTTTGCCCATCTTTACATTCCTTTTTCTTTTCTTTTTCCTTTTTTCATGTTTTTTGATTTTTCTAACACAAATGCAATTAAAATTGCATATTTTTGTGTCTTTCATTACCAGCTCAATATTCTTACAAACTTGCATCAATCTGTCAAATTCAACTGATTTCTTATTGAAATAAGATGGGATTTCGATCAAAATGTCCGTCTCAGACACGGAAATGGATTGGAAATAATGGACAATTTTGGCCATTATCATAGCCCTTTGTAAAGTGATGTATAAACCTTATAAAGTGATGTATAGACATTAGTTTGTTTTTTATTAATTTTTTATTCATAACATCCATCCATTATTTTTTCATGCTCACACATCATTTTATATACACATACCCATCACTTTTGAATGTGTCAGCACCTACAGGCCGCCAGCACCCAAACGATTTCCACTATTTTATGCTATAAAAATAATATTATAATCTATAATCACAAGAATATTTGTTCTAATGACTGAAATTTTTTTGTAAACTTTGATCATTATATAGCGACCGAATTTCGTTAGTTACAAAATCTATAATTTTTCTAGTACCGTATTATAAGGTTCTATAATAATTCTTATACATTTTATATAATATACATATTATAATATTATTTAAATATATAAATATAAGAATATAATACTATTATTATCAAATATTTCTCAGTAGTATTTTACAACGTATGTATGTATTGTTTTGGGGTATATACAAATGTGATCATTGTAGAGTTGAGTAAATTGGCTATAAATTGCCAGGTGGGATTAAAAATGAAGACGATGATGATGAGCAATTCATGATGGCCCACTCCACTTGCCTTTTACAGGTGTCATTTATTTATTTATTTTTATTCTTACAATATCCATTCATGAATGGACGAGTAGTGACCTCTCCAACACAAACACCCTACAACATGTCTCAAAAGCCATATCCTCTTTCAGGAAAAACTAAACATATACACACACATTATATTGTGCACAAGAAACAACAAAGTAAAAATTCTTGGAGACAAACACTTTAAGAAAATAGGGGACAAACACTCATTTTTAATTAATTTTTGATACACATATAGTTGCATTACTTTAACTGCCCAGAGACTTGCTTGCTTTCATGATTTGCCATATTTTCTTCCCCTTTCCCTTGCAATCCCTTAACTTTAGATAAGAACTAAGTATTTGTCTCTAAATAATTGAAAATAAAAAAAATTAATTGAAAATTGTCAATTTATAGATGATGTGGTTTATGGAGAAGGTGATTGAGGATATATATACACACAAACACATAAACAATATGAATTTGTGTGAAGCAAGCATCCCTTATCAGTTATCTCATCCATTGCTTGTGGACAGAATAAAGAACCTAATTTTAAGCCACTACTGAATCCCTTCATTTAATCATTTTTGGTTATGCTTTACTTTTAAGCCATTAAAACTTTGATTGATTTTTTTTTTCCCCGGTAAGAAAAACTTTGATGATTGGAGTTTCTATGATTTTTTTTTTCTATTCCTTGGTTACGTGTGGCTATTTCCTTAAAGTAATATTCTGGCATAAATTAAACTAACTCGAAATGCATATATTAATTTTTTGCTGAACAAGCTAGAAAATTGGTGGTGTAAGTTCATCCCATACAAATTATAAAGGGATCGATAAAGAGGAAAAATAGAGGTAGTGGCAGATCTAAAAAATTTTAGTATTGAATTGGTGTTACAAAGTATAATAGAAGCCAAGTTGGAATTAGAAATAGTAGTCACAACACAAAAAACATATCGAAAAGCTAAGTTAGAATAGATAGTAGGGGTATCACCACAAAATTGAGTGGTTGCACTAGGGTAAATCAACTCAAATATAAAAAAAAAAATTAAGCTTAAAATAGCAATTTAATTAATTTGAGTGGTGCCATGTGCCACCACTCGTCTCTACCTAAATCTGCCTATGGATAGGGGCCGGGATGAGAAATCGAACCCTTAACCTAAAAGTTGAAAGCTACGGGCTTGACCACTTCGCCAAGTCCTCATCCCGAAATGCATATATTAGTTATTCGCTAGCTAGATAGTTATAAAAATACGACCAATTAGTTCAAAAAAATATTTATCACTTAGGATTTTAAGTAACTCGATATATTTCATTTTTTAATTAGTACTGTACAAATCTATGACTATGAGTCAAATTGAGTGAAAGATTATATGTCATGTGGCCCTTATTACACCTCATTTGGTCTCCATTTTTATTCTAATGTAGTATGACATACATGCCAATAACATAATCTAAAAAACTGTCATATTCATTCATGAGTCGATCATTAGGTCAGGGGGGTTTTAGAATATATCCATATATACATGCATATCATAACCTAATCCATTCCACGTCTGCATGCATGCCTAACAAAATCATCAAAATTACCCAAAGCTAAGATAACCAATAAAATTTAATTAAATCATCAACTATATAAACTTATTCCTTATTATCCATAAATAATTCTTCAAAGGGTTTATGGTTTGTAGGTATGTATTTATTACTCCCTCTTACAGAAGGGATTTCTACATGGGTTAAAAACCCATGTATTGTCTTGATTAATTTCTTGATGTTTAAAATTAATTAATTTATATAAATAGAAAGTGGATGCTTGTCCAATTATTTTATCATTGATATTTGCGGCTATTAAGATCAACACATCATGTTGTACATCAAAAACATGTATATATTGTTTTCACAGAGGAAAAAGGGGCCCCAAAAAAGGCCTAATTTTTGGATATGTATACACATAGTTGATAATAAACGTAACGTTGATGTATATTCCCATCATGTGGCGTTCTCATCCAAAACCCAGAATTACACATAACTAAATTCATGCATGATTTATTACACAACAATTGTGGGATTCTTACCAATTACTATATCATTATTAGAGTTTTAAAGATCACTATGACTCTGACTACAATTGCATTATTGCAATTAATTGAATTAGGTTTGCATGAAGCGAATCAACGATTAATTATTTGATGCAGATTGCTCGCATTGAGCTGTATAAAAGAAGAAAATAATTAATTTAAAATGAGAGGAAAAGAATATTAAGTGCTAATCAAATTTTGGAAATTGGAATTGGTATGCCATTATTTTAAAGGAGATATCCCAAGACTAATTGGATCCAAGACGACCGAAATGCCTGTGTTTTAGAAATTAATTTAAACGTTTATAAAATATCAATACATGTATATAGTGAATTCCTAGTACTATTTTCCCCCTTATTAAAGAAAAAAAAAAAAAAAAAGGAAGAGAGAGCTGAGTAAGATATGGTGGATAAGATCATAATACTATGGTGCATATATATGAATTTTCTTTTTATGTGTAAAATATTCCCATGTGCATGTTGAGGTGTCAACTAATGAATGGTCCCTCAACCTACAGTTATTTGAAAATAAAAATAAAAACAAAAATGATAGTTATTTGGGTCCCTACTCCAAACTAATTTATAAATTCAATTTTTAAAAATTAATTAACTGGGAGGAAAAGTGTCAATCAAACTTGGTGTGTATCCATCCGGTTGAAACCTGTCGATTCACATTTGGGAATCACTTAGTTCTCAAGTAATAATAAGTAATAACTATCATTGGATCAAATTGAAAATTAAATCTAATCATAAAAATCCTAAACACGAAATAATATTCACTCAGAGAGAAACGAATATCGGCCCTTCAACTAAGTCACATCTGTATCGCCTAGCCATGTATCAACTCAAATAGATTAGTTCATCCAAAAAAACTCAAATAGATTAGTTGCATCCTTTGGAATGGTACAAAACCTATTAAGGGAAGGGAAAAAAACCCTAAACCCTAAATCCTATATATATAGGTAGTGAAGTATATTGAAAAAAAAATAAATTACTATTTATTCATTTTTTTTACGATGTGTTTATATAGGTAGTAAAGTGTAACCACTAACCAGTCAGGCAACCATGAAGTGTAACCCTATATATAGGTAGTAAAGTACTCCCTCCGTCCCATTTATATTGTCATGTTACTGTTGGACACGAGAATTAAGATAAAGTTGATTTGTGAGTATATGGTGGGGTCCACATAGTTGTTGGGAGGAGAAAATTATTTCTATTTATAGAAAGAAGACATTTATAGTGAGACATCCAAAAATAAAAATTAATACATTTGAGTTGAGACAGATGGAGTATTAAATTATACTCCCTCTGTATAGGTAGTGAAGTGTAACCACTAACCAGCCAGGCAACCATGAAGTGTAACCTTATATATAGGTAGTGAAGTACTCCCTCCGCCCCATTTATATTGTTCTGTTATTGTTGGACACGGGAATTAAGGTAAAGTTGATTTGTGAGTATATAGTCGGGTCCACATAGTTGTTGGGAGGGAAAAATTATTTCTATTTATAGAAAGAAGACATTTATGGTGGGACATCCAAAAATAGAAATTAAGACATTTGAGTTGGGACAGAGGGAGTATTAAATTATACTCCCTCCATCCCGCGAAATGTGACTCTTATTCCTTTTTGAGCTGTTCCACGAAATTTGACACATTTTCTTTTTTAGATAAATTAAATTAATATAAATATGATTACAATCTTAATAGTTTTCAAAATCTCATTAAAAGTAATTACTTTAACTATTTTGCACAACTCCCAGTACACTTTTATTTTTTTTAAACAAATCTCTTACATTTCTTTAATTCTTCATATTTCAAAATGGGTACAAACAAAAGTTATATTAAATATATGTTCTAAACACTATATGCTGAGACGATTCTAACAAGACCACACTTGAATATTTTTTTCTAATTAAATCATTAGCATAATATTAAGTCAAAGTTAAACAATAAACATAGTGAAAATTCATTAAAATTTTAAACACAAATACCCACAACACTTTAATCACTAAACCCCACTACATAAATTAACGTGTCCAAAAGAAACGTGTCACATTTCGCGGGACGGAGGGAGTACTACAGGGGTGATTAATGAGTAGTGCCTACTCGTACTCGACTCGGGACTCGGCTCGGAAAAAAACTCGACTATCGCTACTCGACTCAAGCCCGAGCTCGAGCTCGTATCAAGTCAAGCTCGGCTTGATAACATCCCTGATACACATTTTAATTAATCTTCATCTCATACTTTCCCTCACAGTCCACTCTATTTTCTACTAGAAAATATGTCAGTTATTTAAAATATGTAAACGAGAAAAATAGTCATTCTAAAAACTTAAAATATATTTTTAAAAAACTTTCGTTCTATCATAATTGTACGATAACCAACACAATATTCAAGTATCAAATTGAATTATGTCCTTCAGGCTATGGTTAAAACTCCAAAATCAAATATTGAGAAAAAATAAAACAAAATTCAAATTTAAGCTACAGACTCAAGTTCGAGCTTAGTAAAAAAGGGGGGCGGATATGTGCACGCAAGTTACGTTCGGGGCACCCACTATTGTTGAGAAAAAACTCAAAATACCCTTAATGAGTAATGAGTGTTGTAAGTATGTTGATCACACCATTTGAATTGGTTGGAGGCACACACTATACAATTCACAAAACCTTAATGTTGAAGGCACCAAAGTAGAATGTTGGAAGCACCCACCATTTCTTCTTCATCTTCTTTAATCTAATTTCCTAACTCCATTAGAATACTAGTTTGAGAAAGATAACTTGTAGATAGGTTCCATCCAGCACCCGAAATGGAAAAGAAGATGGCCGAAGACGATTCCCAAACAATTGTGCTGAAAAATGTTAGATTTTCAGTTCATTTAAGTAGTTTAGCATTCAAAGTCGAATTTTCATGGTTTGCTGCTGGTCTGAATACGTTCGGCCACTAGTGGCCGTGCGTAACATGAATTTTCGGCCACCAGTGGCCGAAAATTATGATTGAAAACAACCAACGGTGGCCGAAAAAGTTATAATCCATTTTTGAACAATGTACAACAAACGGCCAAATGTGACCGATTTCACTATAAGGAATTTGGCCAGTGGTGACCGATTTGGACATTAATTTTCAACTAGTAGTGGCCATTTTTTGTATCAGCTTGTATTAAAACATTCCATTTTTTTTTATCTTGTATTTAGGAGAATCACATGCTATTAAGCAAAGAAAGTATTGCACCTCAAGTTAGTGAACTTAGCGTTGATGTCATCTCCACCGATAATATCATGAATGAATGGTTTGAGAATAGGGATACATTGCTACAGTAGGTACGTACGGTCGCCATTGCAGACCAAATGATTGTGGTTGTGGAGCGATCGGATAAAGGTTGCGAAAGTAAGAGGGGTGAGTGTTTATAGGATACGAACGAGACGGATAGTATCGGCACATAATGAAAAAATCAATAGATTTGATCCAATTCACCTGCCAATCCCACACTTTCAATCAAAATTATATTTCGATATCATGCAATAATTAACCCATATAATTAAAACGAAATGAACTACATCTCATTTCGACAGCATATCATGTCCCAGCAACACAACAATGTAAATCAAATCCATATCTTACAACTAAAAATATAGGAATAAATCTACTAAATGAAAGCAATAACAACTCATGTACAGCAACATATAACAATATCTAACTCCTCCACCCCAGTGGGGAATGGCTCGGGCCTATGCTCGACGATGGGTCCTCGCCTGCTAGTGGACGGGTCCGCACCTTCATCGTCTCCTAGCATGATGTAAGGATGCTCCATCGCTGCACCCAACTACTCAAATGTGAGGTCCTAATCATGCATTCTCCACCTCTCTATATAAAGGTACATGTACCCACTGTCGAACGCCAGTCATCTAAGAAGAAATAGAAAATAAAATGAGTACACATTCGATATACAACATAAATACAAAATAGGGAAACAAATACAATCCAAATCGGGCAAGATATGGGTAAATAGAGCATACTGATGGGCATTTCTGTTAGCACCCGAAGAAGGGCCTTTCGGCCACTACTGAATGACAGCGAACAAAGCCAATCGGCCAGCCTTGGCCGATGATCATTCAAACACAACAACCACCACTGTTTGTTTGCTGTTAGGCCACCGACCTCAAAATGCATCCCAACACATCTAAATCTATGCAAATCTACTACTAATCCATGACATATTTTAGCATTAAAAAACCACTAAAAATTTTCCAATACATGAAGTGATAATTGAATGTACTACTCAAACCATAGAACAACACTTAAGCACATGATACTTTGAAAAATTATGGACACAATACACAAATGGCTGAAACAACCATTGGTGGTTGGTAAATGGAGATCCTTTCAGCCAGCACCGGCTGAAAGCCCTTAAAAGCAAACGGCCAGTGGTGGCCGTTTGTAGTACACCACTGCAACCTTCCCCTCTAGCTCCGACCACCACTCGCAACACCATAGACGCTCAATTTTTGCACAATGTTGACTCCAACAAAATGCCCAATAACTTCATAAATGATTTTACAATTTTATACTTCAAATCTAACATAAAAAAATTTAATACCAACATAAACCCTAGATTATAATGTAAAAATAAGTGCTTTACCTCCTGGAAGACTGCACCATACTCCACCTTGTGCTGCGCCTCCATTGCCGCATCGCATGGGACCTACTTTGGACATCTTCAAGTTAGTGGTGGATTATACTTTAAAGCTGCGTGCGGGGTTTGGGTGCCTGTTTTCTTCTTTCTCCAATTCTTCTTTTGTGAATTGGTGGCAAGTGAGTTGCTTTTAGTGTGGGTGCCCTTAACTCATTGGTTGTGCACTCAACATAATATATTTTTTTATTCATTTAAGGGTAAAATTGAAATATTTTTACTGAGTGCCGTAACATACCTATGTTTTTGACATTTTAGAGGTGAGTGCCTTCAAGAATGGGTTTTTTTGGTGTTTTGTGTGTGCATATAACCGCACTCAAAAAAAAAAAAAAACTCGTGAACTACTCGAGCTCAAACTCGATGATACTCAGCTCGAACTCGAACTCGATGATACTCGAGCTCGAGCTCGAACTCGAATATGTTTTGTCAAGGTCAAGATCAAGCTTAAGTACTATGATACTCGAGCTCAACTCGAAATCACCTCACTACTACTCCTACTACATTAACTATGGGACAAGAATTTCTGCCAAAAAAACTATCGTACAAGAATCCTCTGTGCTGGATAAAAACAAGCAACAGGCCCTCCCAATTTTATTTTGATAATTTTTAATGTTAAATAATAGTATTACGTAACTTTAAATTTTAATATAAACATTTATATTTTCAACATCAATTAAAAAGATAAAAAGAGTAAGGACTTTGCCAAGCGATAAAGTCAACATTTCGATGTTCGATTCCTTCTGGCCTTTTATCTCTCCCTTTTTACCATCATTTTCCTCGCGTAGATCTCAATAACACAAAAAAATTAACAGGAGGGAGGTTCATTAATAATCCCAGTTGGTAAGATAACTGAAATTGGTGCGACAAACTGAGATATGACTTGTTGGTTAGGGCATTGTAATAATCTCAATTAAGAAATTTCCATAGCACGTCGTACTTTCTGTTGCTGGCCGCCTAACTACTTCAATTATACCACACATAGGACTACTTAGTTACGACATTGTAACAAACATTTCAGTTGTTGACTCCAATTAACCAATTCAAATATTCAATTGCCCTTCTTCTTCTTCTTCTCCCCTATTATACCCACTTTATAGGAATTTAATGACATCCATTTTTAATATCCCCACCATACAAACATTATTATTATGAAGTAATAATAATAATGGTATATAGCTACTTGGACTTTACCTATTTTCCCCCTCTCTTTTCAAACTTCCATTGAAATCCACCATTGCCATTTCAACTGCCCCTTCAATGTTTCTCATTACATCTTTATTCAAATTCAAACTTTTTATTACCATCCTCACCAAGTTCCAACTTCTCTGTTTTTTTTTTTTTTTTTTTTTTTTTTTTTTTTTTTTTTTTAAAAAAAAGCATGGGGTGAGGGTGAAAAACAAGAAAAAGGATAAAGCAAAGAAAAACCATACAAATATGGATGAGCCTGGAGCTTCCCTGTCAGAAATGGCGAGCTAGCTCCAAAGAATGTATATTCGCCGGGGCCGGCGGCCCGGGCCCCCCTTCAAACTACTACTGTATTCTGTATTGCTGTATAGGGTATACAGTTCCATGGTTCCAACCTCTATAAAGAAGCAGGTTGGGGTTGGGGTTCAGCCATGTCTAGTACCACTCACTCACTTTTCTCTTCTCCACACATTTAATCAAACTTTCATTCCCAAAAGAAACATAACACATAATCACAGAGATACAACAGATAGATAGATTCAGCCTGTGGTTTCTTCAATCTGGAATATGTTGAGAATCAAAGTACTGGTGATTGCTGTGGTGATGTCCATGGCCTGTTCTTCAGTTAGGGCCACTGTTTCATATGATGACAAGGGTTTCATCATCAATGGGAGGAAAAGGATTCTTATTTCTGGCTCCATTCACTATCCCAGAAGCACTCCTGAGGTAACACCACATGCCATGCATCACTTTGAAGTTTTAAGATTCAATTTTATTATTATTATTATTGTAATAGGCCATGCTTTATTGGAATTCATTTTTCTTGGGGTGCAGATGTGGCCTGATCTTATTCAGAAGGCTAAAGAGGGAGGTTTGGATGTTATCCAGACCTACGTGTTTTGGAATGGGCACGAGCCGTCTCCTGGAAAAGTAATGCCAAGTTGCAATATTCTTTTTTTTTTTATTTTTTGGCTTGGGCCATGGATGAAACTTATTAGAACTCATTGAATCAATCCCTTTTGCAGTTCAATTTTGAGGGGCGATATGATCTTGTAAAGTTCGTTAAACTCGTGCACCAAGCCGGCCTCTACGTTCATCTTCGCATTGGTCCATATGTCTGTGCAGAGTGGAATTTTGGGTAATAATAATGCAGCAATGGAGTATTTATTGTCCTCTAAATCTTCTGTAGAAAAATTGTGCAGTTTCCAATATTTGGATTGTTGAAAGGCATTGATTGATTGTTGAATGCTCTGTTTTGATCCTCTGTTTCTTGGATGCAGGGGATTCCCTGTTTGGCTAAAATATGTCCCTGGAATAGAATTCAGAACAGACAATCAACCTTTCAAGGTTTGGCGCCAATTTTTTTTTTTTTCAGTCTTGTTAACTATACGATAAAAAATACTTTATCCCGTACGTGTCAATTTTTTTGGAATTTAATGCTGGCTCGTATTAAAGGTGGCGATGCAAAGATTCGTTGGATATATCATCAACTTGATGAAGTCACAAAGTTTGTTTGAACCTCAGGGAGGACCAATAATCATGTCTCAGGTAGAAAAAAGGTTTCTGTTTGACTGTTCCCTTTTCTTGTAATCCATCTTCTGCTAACCTAGATGTAATAATATTGCATGAATTGGAAACATCAGATTGAAAACGAATATGGCCCGATAGAGTGGGAAATTGGTGCTCCTGGTAAGGCTTACACTGCATGGGCAGCCAAAATGGCCGTGGGGACAAACACTGGGGTCCCATGGATCATGTGCAAACAAGAAACTGCTCCTGATCCCATTGTGAGGAACTTTTCTACAAGCTTTCGAAAAATTTTCATATGTTTCCAAGGCATGCTAATCAATTACAATTGTCTTACAGATCGATGCGTGCAATGGTTTCTACTGCGAAGGATTCCGCCCCAACAGGCCATGGAAACCCAAGATGTGGACTGAAGTATGGAGTGGCTGGTACGCAACTCAAATATACAAGCTAAATTAGTTTCCAATTGTTTTGTTTTGTTTTGTTTTTTTTTTTTTTGGATTTGTTTACCTTAGTATCGTGCATGTTTAGTTGAATATATAGTATTATTCAGCAGTTTGAGTGTTCTGTATTACATAGTACCGATTCTTGACTGTGCTTTCTTGTCTAGGTTTACACAATACGGTGGACCGCCTCCTCACAGACCTGCAGAAGACTTGGCCTTTGCAGTGGCTAGGTTTGTCCAGAACAATGGTTCCTTCTTCAACTATTACATGGTATGCTTGCTTGCTTGCTTTCCTTTCATGCTCTTCAGACACGAAACTATCGTGCTTATCTAGTTTCTGTTTGTTGCAATAACAGTACCACGGAGGAACAAACTTTGGTCGAACTGCAGCTGGTCTGTTCATCGCCACCAGCTACGATTATGATGCTCCCATCGATGAATATGGTAATTAAGTGTGATATTGATGGTGCCAAGAACACAAAAATCTTGAATCTTTATATGCCTAGTTAATCTTTGATGTTTGGTGTTCAACAGGCCTTCTGAACCAGCCGAAATGGGGGCACTTGAGGGATTTACACAGAGCGATCAAGCAATGCGAATCTACCCTTGTTTCATCGTATCCTAAGGTGACTTGGCCGGGCAGAAACCAAGAGGTTCATGAATTCACTACAAGGACCGGAGCTTGTGCTGCGTTCCTGGCCAACTATGACACGACGTACTCCACGAAGCTGACATATCGCAACGTGCAATACGACTTGCCCCCATGGTCCATCAGCATCCTGCCCGACTGCAAGACTGAAGTTTACAACACTGCTCGAGTAAGGCCATCCGTTTCTTCAATGAAACAGTATACAAAGACTAGTGAGTGTTTTCTAACCATTTCGACATATATATATATATATATATGTATGATTTGGCTGCAGATTGGCTTCAGAAGCTCGCCCGCAAGAATGGTGCCCGTAGCCAGCGGATTCAGCTGGCAATCGTACAGCGAAGCGACTCCTTTTGCAGATGACAGCGACACGCTTGGAATGCAAGGCTTGTGGGAGCAGACATACATCACGAGAGACTCCTCGGACTACTTATGGTACATGACAGAGTAAGTTACATCCAACAGATTCGCACAATAATGTCTTGTGTCCTGAATAGACAGTTAGATTTTGTCAGTTGCTTACGCCAACTTTGTCCGCGCAGAGTCAACATAGCTTCGAATGAAGGGTTCCTAAAGAGCGGACAGTGGCCCTATCTCACGGTTATGTCTGCTGGCCACGCGCTGCACGTGTTTATCAATGGAAAGTTATCTGGTAAACCATAGACATCGACATCTTTTTCAAAAGTTCTCTTCCTAGTACAGTGAATATATATGTATATATATGCCTTGATGCACCTCTGGTTCGATGACAGGAACGGTGTATGGCAGCCTTGACAACCCAAAATTAACGTTCAACGGTTATGTGAACCTGAGAGCTGGCGTTAACAAGATATCTCTACTCAGCGTGGCTGTGGGGCTACCGGTAAGTTGTTGTTCTGCTTCCTTCCTTTCTTGCTTTCTCGATTGCTTGTTTCGAATAAAGCAGCTCTTATGTTCTGCACTTCGGATCCATCTCAGAACGGTGGTGTGCACTACGAGAAGTGGAACACGGGAGTTCTTGGCCCGGTCACTCTAAGAGGCGTAAATGAAGGCACAAGAGACCTCTCCAAGCAGAGATGGTCTTACAAGGTGTGTCCTGTTCCTTAATCCTTACATACCAGAATCCTATCATCCCCATCAAACACTAGCTTATATGTTTTTTTTTTCCTATTCAACATGATCAATTAGGCTGGTCTGAGGACCGAAGCGAATGGGCTTGCCACGGTCACTGGAAGTTCCTCAGTCGAATGGATAGGGGCATCACAGATTGTCCAAAACCAGCCCTTAACATGGTACAAGGTGAGAGCTATTCTTCCAATCCCTTCTGCATAAATAATCCTTCTACAAAACATCTTTTCGAAAAACATGGATCAACGTTTACCCTGCGTATCCAGACAACATTCAACGCGCCACAAGGGAACGATCCGTTGGCAGTCGACATGATCAGCATGGGAAAGGGCGAAATATGGGTGAATGGGCAGAGCATAGGCAGGCACTGGCCTGGATACATTGCAAAAGGCGCCTGCGGTGGCTGCAACTATGCCGGCACCTTCAGTGAGAAGAAATGCCAGAGTGGCTGTGGCCAGCCCTCCCAGAGATGGTAAGCTACTCACATTTCACATCATTACCGCATCCTTAAATTAATTTCATTTCAAGAAAACTAATTGTGAATGTTGTACTAAATTCTAGGTACCATGTCCCAAGATCATGGCTGAAACCAGGAGGGAATGTGCTGGTTGTATTTGAAGAATTTGGTGGTGATCCAACCAAGATCACTTTGGCTAAAAGAGTAGCATAACATATACACATACATACATACATACATATACCGATATATACGTAATTTCAAGATAAGAAATATACTATTGAATGTCCTGAAGAGGATGTAAGTTTTAGCTTGTGGACAAAAATAAGTATACATATTACATAGTACTAGTATATTTTTTGTTCCACAAGCCTCTTGTATTACTACTGAGTATTGCTTTGGAGGATGAGAATTGCAGATATATAGTATACACTTATATGTCATTCTCTAGTGTATGTGTAGAATATAAAAAATAGAGGCATATTATGTAAGAGATGAAAGTAGAGGTTTGTACTTTGTAAGATATCATATGAAATACTATGAATAAAAGTCGTGATTTGGGCCTTTTCTGGGCCAAGCGTAAGTATTATGATTCCATATATTGGGCTTGCAATGGGCCTTGGCTTCACAGTATATCCGCAGATGTTCTATTTTTCATTCTATCCACAATGATTTTGCCAATATTTCTTTCGGAAATAGTAAAAGATGGTGATTGGAAGGAATGAGAAGGTAGAGCGAATTGAAGACTTGAAGTGTGACCAATTAGGCTACAATAGAACAGTTTCACGTTTAATTTTTTTCATTTTTATCTAAATTTTAAAAGAAACACTTGAAAACATTCATGAATAGAACTTCGTTGACAAGTCCTTACAATAGGAGTATTATACATTGATAATATTTTTACATATAAAAATAAATTTATTAAAAGGGAGATACTAGTATAAGGGTGTATTATGCACGTAATTTTTAAAAATTTTTTGTAGCTTTGAGAAGCTTTAGATTGTATATCAAAACAATAGCCACGTTCTTTACACTAGCACTTAGGCTTTAGTTGTGAATTGCATCTCCGAAAAACTCTACAATCAGAAATTACTCTGAGTTGTTTTTGGGAGCCTCCAAAAGCTACTTTCTTATTTAATAAATTTTTCTCTTCAAATTATAATTTATGACAGCTATACATACTTCTACCAAATATTTGTACAAAAATTGATAGCTACAATTCTCAATAACTACAACTTCCTACAACTAAAACTTGCAGTTACAACTCAGATTTACAAACCATGGGGTTGAATATCGACGGAGAAAAACTCTCTATTTCTGAGAACCGTATAGTACATACGTATCATTTGGACATTAAATGATTAGTGAGTAATGATAAGAATGTCTAATCATGCATGTCTCCTCCTTCCACCATTCATCAATTATTTTTAATTTTATAATCCTGATTTCCATCGAAGCTATAACATCGTTATCCATATGGTTTTGAAGTATATTGACACTGGGACAAAAGGCCAAAATAAAAAATTATAAAAAAAATAAATAAAGAAAGAAAAGAGTGAAAATTATGGAATAATTGAAAAAAATCATGTGACAGAAACTTTTTAAAAATTTAATCAACACCTCACTATACGTTCATAAAAATATATCCTGCATTACAATAAATGTAGTAAATTTGTAAAGAATTTATTTATCCACAAGGCTTTATGAGCGAATTGAATGTTACTCATATGATTTTAGGCATTTAATTTGTGATATTTGAGTCGATTTGCAAGTTTAGCAAACAAGTTAATTCTAGTTCATTACTATGTAATAGCCTTACACCGACAAAATAATGTTACACTGTTGTCTGAATTTTTAATTTCATAAACACTCAAAGTAGTCCAAAGGTACCAACAGCTTGGAAATAATTGTGGAGTGGAATGATTATATTGTGCTTTGCTAAGAGGGAAAGCAATATTTTTAAAGCTTCTTCTTTTTATATTTTATTCTTCTGTTTGGTGAAGGAAACCAATGATTAAGTTATTATTATTACAATTTACAACGACATTATGTCTCATCCTCATTTTGTGTTCCTCTAACAAAATTTATTCCATTACATATTTTAATATTTACCTGTATTTTTTTTTCAGTTATGGTAGTTTAAGTTTTACTTATTCTTGCTTAAGAAGATGAGTTTAATATTTTTTTAGGCCACTACAAGGAGTCATTTCCGTTTATAGGCCATCAATTGTTTCTGTTATGGTTTTCGGCCATCACAGGGCATTTGGGCCGAATTTATGCCCAATTTGACCAAGTCAATGCCCCAACATGCCGCGTGTGTTGCGTTCTCCACGCGATGACCTAAAAGTGGAAATGCTCTCCTTCTGGTGGCTGATTTTAGTTTTCTTTTCTTTTCTCCTTTTTTTTTGCGTAATTGAAACAAATAATACTTCATCATGTTATTTATGTCTCACTTTCCTTTTTATCCGCTGGTCCGCCCTAATATTTTTATCTCATTTTTATTATAGGAAATAATTAAATATTAATCACCAAACATACACCATCACACCACTTCAATAAATAATTAAAATTTCAAACTCATTATCATTAACAAATTTCACCCCACAACTATAACATCATACTTAAATAAATCAATTAAAAATTTGAACTTGTTACAATCACATCACATATATTAGTAATTTATCACTAATTTAAATCATAATATACTCCTACATTAGCGATATAAAATAGATTATTTAATTATTGCATTTTCAAAACGCAAATAATCAGGTTTGCAGCATCTTTTTTAGCGACTAAACTGACTAAACTGATTATTTGCGTTTTGAAAACGCAATAAGCAGATAATCCATTTTCTTGCAGTTTATCCAAACACTCTCTAAATACTATCTATCCTAGGGCTGGAGAAAAATACCGAAAATACCGCATGCCGCACATACCGTATCGAAAAAATATCGAGAAGACCGAAATTTTCGGTATACCGTAATTTTTGGTACGGTATCATACCGTAAGATTTCGGTACAGTGACGGTATAAAATTTTTAATACCGCGGTATACCGTTACTATACCGAACTTCGGTATATACCGCGGTATCGGTATGTCGGTATGTACCGAATGTTCGGTATATCAGTATATACCGCGATACCGATGTATTGGTATGTATCGATAGTTCGTTATATCAGTATATATAGAACTTACCGAAAAATATACATAATTTTACTTATTTAACCATATACGGTATGTCGGTATGTACCGAATGTTCGGTATATCAGTATATACTGCGATATCGTATGTCGGTATTTACCGAAGGTTCGGTATAGCGGTATATATTGAACTTACCGAAATGTTGGTACGATAATGGTAAGGAAATATTTTATACCGAAGTCTTCGATCTACCGAACTCTGACATACCCAAGTATAACAACGGTATGAAATTTTTCATACCGTAAATTTCGGTACGGTATTGGTACGGCGAAATTTTTCGGTATATCGTACCGACCCACCCCTAATTTATCCCCACATAAAATATAGTATCTAAGAATACCCCTACATGAAATATATATTTATAAAAATAAATATGAAAAAAATATTTATTAAAATAAAATTTAAAGTAACATAATAATAAAATTTAAAGTGAGACATAAATAATAAGATGGAGTATTATTTATTTCAATTATGAAAAAAAAACTAAAATTGGCCACAAGAAGGAGAGCATTTCCACGTTTAGGCCATCGCGTGGAGAGTGCAACACACGCGGCTCGTAGGGGCGTTGACTTGGTCAAATTGGCCATAAATTTGGCCCAAATGCCCTGTAATGGCCGAAAACCATAATAAGAGCAATTGAAGGCCTAAAAACAGAAATGACTCCTTGTAATGATCTAAAAAAATATTTAACTCTAAGAAGATATACATGTTGTTGGCTGCTTGTTGTCTATATATGTATGTGAAAGAAACAACACATAGACAAATTATTGGATCACACTATCACAATTGGTACTTTCTTAACTGCAAAACACACCACTGTAAAGGCTAAAAGGCGAAGCTAAAAAAACATTTATCAAACACAATAATTAATTGGATAAATAACAAAAAAGAATAAATAAAAGGTACAAACAAAAAAAGAGGAAATTAGAGATAAACCCACCACCACTACCTAATATTACACTATACTACACATAAGTATTTTTGTTATAATCAACTACCTACAAACTTTGAAAGTTATCATACAATACCCAATAATTTTTTTAACTTCAACCCCAATAAATTTATCTTTAGTGTGAGATACACTCTACAATTTGACTTCTTAATTACCAAAAATTCCCCTTACTTTGTAAACTCACTACGATAATTAACTTATAAAAAATGAATCAAGAAGAAATAAATTCATTAATATACGAATATGGAATATATTTACAAACTATGGAAGAAAGAATTGAAAATTGGAATGACATTGTTTATACTATGCTTATATTTTTAACTGAATATAATCAAAGGTATATCAGCATTCGGAAGAAAAAAAATTGGAACAGAATAATTTTACTAAGAATAGGATCAGATAGTAAAAATTATGATGAAGAAATACCAGACAATTTAAGTAATTATGGTGAATATTATTTTTCTGATTAAATACAACCAGTAACACAACAAAATTAATTCAAACATTTTTATTCAACTCCTTTTACAATTATATAATTTTTATTCAACTCCTTTAACAATTTGGTATCAGAGCCCCAGAATGATTAATCTGGACATGAGTAACTATAGTAATAACGATCATATATTAGATTATCATATGTCAAGACTAAGATTAGATACTTCTGAACAACTATATCCAGAATATATTCCAACTGCAATATACCCTTTAGATGAAAATCAAGAAATCCACTAAGTATGATTCATCCACTCGATACTGAAAATTATATAATAAATAGAAATGATGAATATGTACAAAATAACACTAATAGCAAAATGATACAAGCAAGAATTGAAAGAGCATTTCTAAATAGAGTAAGAGGATTAGAACCACAAATAAGGCCACGTATAGAAATAACAACCAACGATAGTCGAAGATTTTTAACACCCGCATTTAATCCTAATCATGAAATAAGTCAAAGAGAAATAGAAAATATGGATCAACAAATAGAAGAAAGAAAAACATACATAGACAGAAGAAGAAGATTGACTAGATTACAAAACGATGAAGAATTTGGAATAAGACTAGGAAATAGAGGAAAAAGATTGCTTTGGATAGGAAACTATATAATCGAAACAGAAGAATATAATGGCAATTTAATACAAATAATATCAAAAAGAGATGAAGAACAAGAATTATTATCACAAGTCAAATTAACTTTAATCAATATGAAATTATGACTTATAGAATGTTTCCTGGATATATAATTCATAACACTATGTTTACTAGAGCAAATTCACCAGAATTTTCAGACCAAGAGATAGATTATAGTGAAGACTAATAAAATGCCAGGAATAAAATTAGAAAATGAAACATTAGAAAAGTTTACTAATAAAATACAGGAAATAGAAAGCCAACCACAAGATATAAGTACCATAATAATGAAACAAAAATTCTTAAGAATAAAACTAAAGATTTCTAAAATGATAGATGAAAGAGAAGCATATATAATTATACAGAAACATATAGATCCAGAAAAAGAAGAATCAGAATTAATAAAAGAATGGTATTTGAATGAATTAGAAATAATAGAAATAGAAGAATTAGAAAGGGAAATTGAAATAGATGAAGTAAACTTCTTCATTAGAAACATAAGAAATATTAGAAGATGCGTTATCTACAAGAATTAGAAGCAATAAAAGATGGAATTGAATTAATAAAAGAACTAATGATAAGTCTAGATACAAGACTCCACACTATCGAAAGATACATAGATAAAACAATAATTAAAACTCCACAAAAGCAAGTAGAATTAGAAAAGTTACTCCCACTACCAAAATGGGAAAAACCACCAGAACCAGGAAGTCTAGATCACCGAGTAATGATGAAGGAAATAGAAAAATTAAATAAACAAAATAAAATTAAAAACATAATAGACAAAGTAGAAAAATTAAAAAAGATAAGCAAAGAAATAAAGGAAGATAAATTAGAAAGTAGAGAAGACAAAGAAAATTCAGAATGAATACAAGTATAGAAGATTTAATAAATGAACTAAGTAGTGATTTAGAACGACTAAATTTAGAACCAATATTTACAGGAACAATTTCAGAAACAGAGTTAGAAACTAATGAAAGCGATTTAGAAGAACAACATAAAGTCTTTATGAATAATCACAGATTATATTTACCATCATCAGAAGTAGTTGGAGAAAGTAGCACTACCTTGCCAAGAGAAGGTGTAACTGGAACCATACCAATGGAAGTAGATCAAACTACGAATAAACAAAATGTAGACAATTATCAAAGTAGATTGCAAAATTTACCTTCAAGAAATTTTCCAATAAGGAAAACAACCTCTAAAAAACAAATTTGGAAATACAATGAAGATTTTGAGTTAAAAGAAACAAGAATAGGAAATGTAAGACCAGGAGATGCAATATTCTTAAATTTAGATTGTCTTAAACAACCAAGTCTAGAACTAGAAAAATGGAAACAAATTATAAGAATACATTTAATGTCAGAAGAAAGTACCTCAAGAGCAAAAACATTAAAGATATGGAATCTAGTCCAAAGAAATGTGGCACAATTCCTTGCAGGAATTTCCTCAAATACAAAACAAACCTATATGAATACAATTACCCAAGGATTTGGACAAGATGTAAACACAGGAATAGAGGAATTTATTAATATCATACAAGAAGAATTCATAGGATTACAAAGCTTAGATAATAATGCTATAATAGAAGAACGAGATCAAGCGTTACTAAGATTAAATAAAATAAGACTAAGAGATTTATGCTTTTTTGATCAATTCTCTTGTAATACCCGAGATTTTTGCAATATAAAACAAATAACTAAATAAATAAACAACAATAAAATAAATACAATAAATAAATAAATTCAGCAAATAAATAAATAAAGATAAGGAAATGGGAAATGAAATTTAACTTAAAAAGGAATTAAAGGAATTTAATTAAATAAAAAGAATTATTAAAGATAAATAAATTGTACACTGAAACCCGACACCAATGAACTCGAGAACTCGAGTCCAAACATAAATTATACGGGGTTTCTATTTCCGTAAACCCGAAGATACCGCGGAAATCGGAATCCGGGAGCATAGGGGGATAGAAGTCCGAAAGAGAGGAGGAAAGGCACGACGGATCGCACGACCCGCCCGGGCCGAAGTCCAGGCGAGTGCCGCGCGGTGGCCGCGTGTTCAAGTGGGAAACGCCGCGCCACGGCCGCGCCGCTTGACAGATTCGCCGGTTGCGAGATTCACTCGCCCGAATCCGGATTTTCCGACTTCGGTTGAACACCTTTCCGCTCAAGACTCTTAGAGGCAGACCTTGGACGCCCCTAGGTCTTGTTTACCTATAAATAACACCTTTTGAAATCCCCGAACACTTTTCCAAAACCCTACACCTTTCTATACGTTCGAAAACCCTAGTTCAGTAGTCGTCGGAGGCACGAAACCAAGGCAAGGACTGTTTGGAAGAAAATTTGAGGATCTCCAGCGTCGTGGTAAGATTCGATCCGATCCTTGTTCCATATACGATTCGAAAACGAATCCTAACCTTCTTCTTTTTATTTCTACACCCCGAATCGGAATAGAACGTAGAACCCGACGAACGGAGAGGATAAACGGTGGACTGAAAGCCACGCCTTCGAAATAGATGATCCCGGACATCTACAAATCTGTAAGTTAACGCTTACATGGTTTTGGGAGTAATTAAAACACGTAAAACTAAAAGCTTCATCAAATCTTTCGTAAATCTGTCAACATACGTTTTCTACCGGCGCAACAGTTTTGACGAATTTTTCCGAACCTTAAAACGACTTCAAACGGAAAAACTTAAAACACGAAAAACGTTCCTAAGGCTTAGATCTATCTATTGTAAAATTTCAGAATTTTTAGAGACGTTTTGATATTTGAAATCCACCCGAAACCGAACTGCTAAAACTTGGATCTTGAATTTCTTGACAGAACATAGGTCCGATCTTGATGACATTTTTTACATTAGTTATAAGCCGATTTAGATCTTTAGCCGAACATAAAAGTTGTAGATAAATGTCTTAAGAATGTCTCTATAAAATTTCATTAAATTTGGAGTTGATTTGCTATGGTAGATCTTGATAATCTTGAACTGCTGTACACGAAATTCGGACAGGTTAATGTTATGACGAAAATTGATGTATTTGACCTATTTCGGTATCTTGGATTAAAAAAGTTAAAACACGAAAGTTGTTCATCTCGATGTTTCTGAGTCAGTGGTAAAATTCCGAATTTTTGGAATTAAACTCGATTTTTAATGAATTTTAGAGTAAACTGTGGTTGACCGAGTCAAATCTTGAAATCTTGTTGAAACGATGAAACTAGCCTTTAAGGTTTAAACGAGTAGAAGACTCTTTGAAATAAATATATGAAATCTGGAAATTAGGAAATCCCCTTTACAAACTTGATCTTTAAAATTACGGGGTGAGTGCTCTGCAGGGTGCCCTCCTAACGATTCACTTCGTGCCTTTATGGACGATGGTGACCCGCGCGAAATATTTGAGATATGTTGCCAAAACGACATGAGATATATGGCCTACACTCTCGTGAATATCCAAATGGGTTTCCCGAGGCTCCGGAGTGGTACTGGGTATGGCAGATACGGCTGCGGCCGCCGGTTTCCGGCTAAACTTGTTGACATCGCGATGCAATCGTGAAACTCTTGAAATACTAAATCTTGGGTGTATTGGGGATAGTTAAATGTTTAAATATTGTCCTTTTAAATTATTAGATGCCTTATTTAATTTAATTATGTCTTTTATTTAAATTATGCGAATTGGTTATATTATTAAATTAAATTATTTATGATTATTATCATGTTTTCATGAAATTATTAAATTAATGGCTTTTAAACCTTGCGATCGTGCATGTGTTAACTTACTCAGCAAGTTGTGCTGACCAAACCATTTATTTTCATTTTTTCTTACAGAGTATGTGGAATGATCATGAGCACATTCATGCATGGGGGAAACTATATTTTTACAAACTTTATTATTTAAATTCTTGCATTAGACTATAGAATAAACGGGCCTGTTTAACCCGTGTTATGACCATGTCGGTCGTATTTACATTTCCGCTGCAATATTATACTTAAATACTATTTCCGCTGCGTTATGATATTATTATTTTCGAGACTATATTGTATGGGTTGTTTGCAAATGTTTTAAATGTTTTTAAATACTGAAATACCTAGCCTTGCATCTCTTTAGTAAGCCGGAGAAACCGTGTCTTACTCGGGAGGTGTGGCGGTGACATCCCGACCTGGGTGACCAAAAACTGGGGTGTTACAAGTTGGTATCAGAGCCCGGCTATTTTTAAACTATTATTTTTAAACCATTATTATTTTTAAATTATTATTAATATTTTGACTATTATTTTAAACTATTAAAGTATTATTTCCATGGAGAAATTTTTATTTTAAAACCCATGGAAAAATATATATATAGTGCATGAATTATTTTTTGGGGGAAATCATCATTTGCATTTGCATATTGCATCTCTTTTATGTAGAGAACATAGAATCTTGGCGAATTTCAACTTAGAATCTTGGCGAATTTTAACTTAGAATCTTGGCGAATTTTAACCTAGAATCTTGGCGAATATTAACTTAGATCTTTTACTTGCGCTAGATGGCTAGTCAAGATATGATGCAGTTGATGATCAAGATGATGAACGTTCATCTTGATTCCCAACAAACCATAGAACAAATGAAATATCGTATGGCTCAATTGGAGGCAAATCTGCACCACATGGGCAACTTGAGAGAGGCGGATCACCACCGCATAAACCAACTCGAACGCCAAGTCCAGACCCTCACTACACAAAACCTAATACTGAAGGAAAACATCGACGCTCATGGGCAAGATTTGAACACTATCTTTGACGATCTACTGCCGCCAAGTTCGGAGGAGGAAGACCCGGAGGAGGATCCCGCTACCCCACCGGAGGGCGTCTTGAGACGCTAGAGATTCTATATATAGCAGATGCTATTTTGCTAGGAAAATATTTCTACCTTTGTACTAAAATTTCTTTTAAGGAAATAAAATGCCCGATTTATTTGTAATAAATCGAAAAAAAAAATCCGGACAGACCTGTCCGTACGAAAAAAAAATCAAAAATAAAATAAAATAATAAACTAAAATAAAACCCAGAAGTGTACGGCGCTTTTTAGTTCGGTCGAGCACCACGTGCGAAATTACAAAACACATGCATATTTATAGAAATTGTTTAAACTATATGCTAGTTTCACAAGTCCTAATCCACCCTATTTGTACCAGAATGGCACCCAGAGGAAGAGGAAGAGGAAGAACTCAGACCGCTCCCCAAACCACCACTGAAACACCTACCGAAACCCCTCCAAATGTCACGGAACCGGCTCAACCTATAAAGGAACAACCCCAAGGTGCGCAGGACGCCCCCGCATCGAACAATGTGGGCGATCGTCTTCGGACGATAGAGGAGGTTTTGATTGCGCTAGGGAACGCGCAAGTCAACCAGGGCCAAGCTGCGGCGGTACCTCCGCCCCCACCTCGCCCTAACTATCTGGCAATGGTGAATCCCTACCAGCCACCCCACTATGCTGGTGAGGAGGATCCAGCTAAACTGGAAGAATGGATCCGAACCTTCGACAAGCTGCTGGGAGCAGTCAAATGTCCGGAAGGAGAAAGAGTGCACGTCGCTTCGTACTACTTGGGAGGCGAAGCGGACGACTGGTGGCAGGCAACTCAAGCCAAGCTGACTGAAGATGACGAGCCCTACTCTTGGGCGGAAATGATGGAACTACTCAGGGATCGATTCTATCCCTTGAGTACTAAAGCTGCCATGTACGAAGAATTTCTGTCACTGAAGCAAGGAGGCCAAACCGTACAAGAGTACTACACTCAATTCAAGGAACTAGTAAGGTTCGCGCCAAGGCTAGTACCCACGGATGCAGAGAAAGCACAGAAATTCGAGATGGGACTGAACCTGTCTGTTCGCGAGGTGATCACGGGGGTACACTACCCCGATTTGCAAGCTGTGTATGACCGCGCTGTGGCAGTAACGCGTGTGCAACAACTGAAGAGAAGAGTGAGTGGGGAGTCCATCAGGGGTCCCCAAGACAAGAGAAACCGGGATGCGAGAAGCGAGAACAACATGGGAAGGAACGAACAGCGGAGAGGGTTGAATAGGCAACAACAAACCAATAATGGGAAGAGGTTTAACCAAGAAGAACCCGTACCACCCTGCCGAAGGTGTGGACGACCCCATCTGGCGAGGGGATGCCCTCAACAGGGCGCCTGTTTCCGATGTGGTCGAATGGGTCACATTCGTCGTGATTGCCGAACGAGGATGGAGAACATAACAAAGAGGGAAGATTTGGTCATGGGGCTGGAACAGCCTCTGAACCAAAATGGGCGAAACGGAAATAACCAGGGGTATAGACCCCCTCAAAACCAATTTAGGCCGCCGAATCAAAACCAGAACCAACGACCTCCGCCACCGCAGAATCAAAACCAACAGCAAAATCAGCAGCAGAATGCGATCAGCAGGGCAACCAAGGACGCCCTGTGGGGAGGCTCAATGTGGTTAACCAAGCGGACGTGCCTGCACAAGGAGAAGTGATGGCAGGTACATTTCATGTTTTGAATACACCCCTTAGAGTTCTATTTGATTCTGGAGCTAGTTGCTCAATCATAGCATCAAGGATAGTGCCTGAGTTAGATCTACCTAAGTGCGAGAGAATTAGCTTAAGAATTCAATTGCCTTTTGGAGAAGTAGTATCTTGCTCTAAACGATATAACGGAATTCCTATAGTGATAAAGAACGTAGAATTCTTCGCGAACTTAGTAGAATTTAACTTAAGAGACTTTGACATCATACTGGGGATGGATTGGTTATCCCAGTATAAAGCGGTGATCGAATGCCAAAAACAAAAGATCACCTTGTCAAAAAGTAGAGGAAAGAGAGTTATCTTTTACTCTCAGCCCCCTAAGAAGAGCAACAAAATCGTTAGTGCACTTAAACTAAGTAACTTGATGCGTAAGGGGTATGAGCCATATGCGTGCTACGTGCACAACCTTGAGGCGGAAGAGAACAAGGTTGATAGCATACCAGTGGTAAGAGAATACCCGGATGTGTTTCCTGAAGACATCCCGGGAATGCCACCTGAGAGAGATCTTGAGTTAACTATAGATCTCATCCCGGGCACAGAGCCTGTCTCAAAAGCTCCGTACCAGATGGCACCACTGGAAACGAAGGAGTTAAAAGACCAACTCGAGGAGCTGTTAGGAAAAGGGTACATAAGGCCGAGTACCTCCCCCTGGGGAGCACCGGTTTTAGGAAAAGGGTACATAAGGCCGAGTCCCAGTGCGAGTTCTGGACACTAAGGAGCGAGTAACTAAGAACAAAACCATCAAAATGATCAAGGTTCTTTGGTCGAACCACGAAAGTGAGACGGTAACTTGGGAGGTAGAATCTGACATGAGAGAACGCTACCCGACATTGTTCCAAACCGACACCGACACAGTTATGGGGACATAACTGCAATCGTAAGGGGGAGAGGATGTCATACCATCCATTTTTCGTGCATTTTTGGTACACAAACAATTTTGAACTACGTTATGGCTTGATCCCTTCATAGGTTACGTAGGCAGCTTAGAAGTTTTAATTCTAAGTTCAGTCACAACATAACCAAACAAACAGAATACCTTAGCACGAGAAAAGCCGAAACACAACTTCGAGGATGAAGTTGATTCTTAAGGAGGGTAGACTGTAATACCCGAGATTTTTGCAACATAAAACAAATAACTAAATAAATAAACAATAATAAAATAAATACAACAAATAAATAAATTCAGCAAATAAATAAATAAAGATAAGGAAATGGGAAATGAAATTTAACTTAAAATGAATTAAAGGAATTTAATTAAATAAAAAGAATTATTAAAGATAAATAAATTGTACACTGAAACCCGACACCAATGAACTCGAGAACTCGAGTCCAAACATAAATTATACGGGGTTTCTATTTCCGTAAACCCGAAGATACCCCGGAAATCGGAATCCGGGAGCATAGGGGGATAGAAGTCCGAAAGAGAGGAGGAAAGGCACGACGGATCGCACTACCCGCCCGGACCGAAGTCAAGGCGAGTGCCGCGCGGTTGCCGCGCGGTCAAGTGGGAAACGCCGCGCCACGGCCGCGCCGCTTGACAGATTCGCCGGTTGCGAGATTCACTCGCCCGAATCCGGATTTTCCGAATTTGGTTGAACACCTTTCGGCTCAAGACTCTTAGAGGCAGACCTTGGACGCCCCTAGGTCTTGTTTACCTATAAATAACACCTTTTGAAAGCCCCGAACACTTTTCCAAAACCCTACACCTTTCTATACGTTCGAAAACCCTAGCTCCGGAGTCGTCGGAGGCACGAAACCAAGGCAAGGACTGTTTGGACGAAAATTTGAAGATCTCCAGCGTCGTGGTAAGCTTCGATCCGATCCTTTTTCCATATACAATTTGAAAACGAATCCTAACCTTCTTCTTTTTATTTCTACACCCCGAATCGAATCTAGAACGTAGAACCCGACGAACGGAGAGGATAAACGGTGGACTGGAAGCCACGCCTTCGAAATAGACGATCCCGGACATCTATAAATCTGTAAGTTAACGCTTACATGGTTTTGGGAGTAATTAAAACACGTAAAACTAAAAGTTTCATCAAATCTTTCGTAAATCTGTCAACATACATTTTCTACCGGCGCAATAGTTTTGACGAATTTTTCCGAACCTTAAAACTACTTCAAACGGAAAAACGTAAAACACAAAAAACGTTCTTAAGGCTCAGATCTATCTACTGTAAAATTTTCAGAATTTTTAGAGACGTTTTGATATTTGAAATCCACCTGAAACCGAACTGCTGAAACTTGGATCTTGAATTTCTTGACAGAACTTAGGTCCGATCTTGATGACGTTTTTGACATTAGTTATAAGCCGATTTAGATCTTTAGCCGAACATGAAAGTTGTAGATAAATGTCTTAAGAAGGTCTCTATAAAATTTCATTAAATTTGGAGTTGATTTGCTATGGTAGATCTTGATAATCTTGAACTGCTGTACACGAAATTCGGACAGGTTAATGTTATGACGAAAATTGATGTATTTGACCTACTTCGGTATCTCGGATTGAAAAAGTTAAAACACAAAAGTTGTTCATCTCGATGTTTCTGAGTCAGTGGTAAAAGTTTGGAACTTTTGGAATTAAACTCGATTTGTAATGAATTTTAGAGTAAATTGTGGTTGACCGAGTCAAATCTTGAAATCTTGTTGAAACGATGAAACTAGCCTTTAAGGTTTAAACGAGTAGAAGACTCTTTGAAATAAATATATGAAATCTGAAAATTAGGAAATCCCCTTTACAAACTTGATCTTTAAAATTAGGGGGTGAGTGCTCTGCAAGGTGCCCTCCTAACGATTCACTTCGTGCCTTTATGGACGATGGTGACCCGCGCGAAATATTTGAGATATGTTGCCAAACGGCATGAGTTATATGGCCTACACTCTCGTGAATATCCATATGGGTTTCCCGAGGCTCCGGAGTGGTATTGGGTATGGCAGATACGGCTGCAGCCGCCGGTTTCCGGCTAAACTTGTTGACATCACGATGCAATCGTGAAACTCTTGAAATAATAAATCTTGGGTGTATTGGGGATAGTTAAATGTTTAAATATTGTCCTTTTAAATTATTAGATGCCTTATTTAATTTAATTATGGCTTTTATTTAAATTATGCGAATTAGTTATATTATTAAATTAAATTATTTATGATTATTATCATGTTTTCATGAAATTATTAAATTAATGGCTTTTAAACCCTGCGATCATGCATGTGTTAACTTACTCAGCAAGTTGTGCTGACCAAACCATTTATTTTCCTTTTTCCTTACAGAGTATGTGGAATGATCATGAGCACATTCATGCATGGGGGAAACTATATTTTTGCAAACTTTATTATTTAAATTCTTGCATTAGACTATAGAATAAACGTGCCTGTTTAACCCGTGTTTTGACCATGTCGGTCGTATTTACATTTCCGCTGCAATATTATACTTAAATACTATTTCCGTTGCGTTATGATATTATTATTTTCGAGACTATATTGTATGGGCTGTTTGAAAATGTTTTAAATGTTTTTAAATACTGAAATACCTAGCCTTGCATCTCTTTAGTAAGCCGGAGAAACCGTGTCTTACTAGGGAGGTGTGGCGGTGACATCCCGACCTGGGTGACCAAAAACCGGGGTGTTACATCTCTGAACAATTTAAAAGTTACTATTACACAGCTTATACAAGCTCACAAAATAATGAGCACACCATGAATTCTATATTTTCAAAATAAAAATGACTATCCGAATAATTTAGGAAGTAGAATAACATTGATAAGACAAGTAATAACTGAGTTATGTTATCAAAGAAAAATATTAGACCACACTAAAATATTTAATAGAACTGCTGATTTATGCTGTCAATAAAACGCAGAAAATTTTGTATGGGGAAAAAATAAGAAATACAGAAAAATAAAAGATTTAAGAAATTCAGCCCAATAAAAAAGAAATTCAGGAAAGGAAAGAGATTTAAAATCTTCAAGAAAAAATTCTTTAAACCAAAATTTGGAAGAAAATATTATAAAAGGAGAAACGATAAAAAACAGAATAAAAAGAATCCAACCACATGTAAATGTTATAACTGTGGAGAAATATGACATTTTGCGAGTGACTGTACAAAACCAAGGAAAAAACAATCAAGATTTATAGAATACGATATTATAGATGAACAAATATTTAAAGAAATAGAATCAGATCTATAAAGTATAAGTGAACCAGAATCAGGAGATGAGATATATGAAGTAAGATTATCTGAAATAGAAAATGAATAAAAACAGAGAAATAATCACAGAAGAACAAGAGGAAACAAAAGAAATAGAATATGTAGAACAATATGAAGGACAACGAGGATAGGCAATAAAAGCTATCTTAAGTCCAGAACAAATTAATAAAATACAAGGATTAGATCTAAAACATGGATTTAAACATACAAACTTTAATATGCTATCAAAAACATTCTCAAGAAATAATATAGTAATTCATGAATATCATGAATTAGAAAAAACAGTAGACGTATGTAACACTAATACTACTCTAAAACTGCACCTTTTAACAAAAGATATAATAAATAAAGGACTAGAAAAATTAAGTAGAAAGAAAATGGAAAAAATACAATACGTACATTTAGCAGGAGTAAAGATTTTAATAAAATCTTTATTTAGAAGTAAAATAGATTTACCAGTAACAATAAGCCTACATGATTCAAGATTATTAAATCCACAAGACTCACACTTAGGAACTATTAATGGAAACCTAATTTACCAAAAACTACTATTTACATATTACCCAAACTATTGTGTATCTTTACAAGATCAAAATATAGACGAAACATTAACCTTATACATAAAAGTGCATAGGAATGATGTAATGAAAAATGAAAGTAAAATATTTACAGTACATTATAGTGCTTTTTATAGCTACCTAAATAGCAATAGACTAAAACCTTATGACGATAAAAAGACAATAGAAATACACGAAGCATGTAGAGACACAATAGCAGATCTAATATTACCAGAATTAAATAATCCAACATTATAAGATGATTGGATAATTGATCTTGCAGACAAGAAAAATACAATAGAAATTGGAAAACTATTAGAAAATAGGAGACCACAATTATCCTATGTAGGAAGAACAATGAGTAGCAGAAAAAGTATAGACTATAGCCCAAGAACAAATCTAATACTTGATCAACCAAGACATAGTATTGATATACCATACGGAAACAGTAAACAAAAAGCCCAAACATGGAGAATTAATATAGAATATTATAATGGCACAAACTGGATAAAAGGACCAAATATATTAGTAGACATTGGAGCTGGTAAGAATCATATAGGAAAAACTTGTATAAATGGATTAACAAAGCATATAGGGAACAGAATATAGATATACTACTTTCGAAGGAGAAGTAAAAAGAGTAAATGAAATAGTACTAGTACCAATAAAACTAGGCACAGACTTAATAGAAGAAGTAAAATGTTATGTAGCAGAAGAAGAAGGAACATCTAGTAGTACCTATCATGTATTGTTAGGCAACGAGTTTTTAGATTCATTAAACAAATATACGATAACAGGAGAAATTTTTAGTGGAAAAACAAAAAATGGAAAAGCTTTCGTAATAGGAAAGGCATATATATGAAATAAATTAGATTTCCAACAACAGTATATCTAGAGTTAACTATATTACAAACAAATATAACAACATGTTCTATTCTAGATACAAGAGCAGAAATCACATTAATGCAAGAACATTTAATAAAAGAATGGGAAATAAATAAAAGACTGATAGAAGTACATGGAGCTACTGGACATAGTCTAATTATTAATAAAATAGCCAAAGATGTTCAGATAATTTTAGGCAATAAAATATTTACAATACAAGAAGTATATATTAGCCCAGTAAAAACAATTGATATATTATTAGGAACAGATTTTACAAGTTTATTTCAAAGCTTTAGAGTAGATAGATATAATATCCAACTTAGATCAGCATGTAACCACTACATCACTATTCTGAGGATAAGGAAACCATACAGAGTGCTGTAGAAAAGTGGTGAAAAAGGAGAAATTATAAAACAACCAATTACTTATTATATAAAATTTAAAATCCACAAGATTAAAAAACGAGTTCTAATTCAAAAACCAGAAGATTTTGATGAATATGAACTTCACGAAACAATAAAATACATATCTGAAAACTATGGGGAAAATCCAATTGAAAAATGGAATCTTAATAAAATATATGCAGAATTAAAAATGAAAAACGACGAAATAATAATAATAATAATAACTCAACCTATGATGCATAATCAAGAAGATATTGAAGAACTTCGAAAACAAATAAATGAATTGTTAGAATTAGATCTTATTCAAGAATCTGTAGCAGAACATAATAATCAGGCTTTTTTGGTTAGTAATAAACTATAAAAAAACTAAACAAAAACATGATATTTGATGGATATTTTCTACCTAACAAAGAAAATCTAATAGGATTAGCTAGAGGAAGATCTATCTATTCAAAATTTGATTGTAAAAATGGATTCTGGCAAATTAAAATGCATCCAGAAAGTATAAAATACACAGCCTTTAGTACACCACAAGGACACTATGAATGGAAGGTTATGCCGTTTGGAATAAAAAATGGACCACAAATATTTCAAAGAAAAAAGGATAAAACCTTCAAAAATTTAGTAATTTTATATTTGTATACGTAGATGATATACTAATAGCCTCAAATACTATAGAAGAACATAAAAAAATATTTAGATATATTTGCAAAACTTTGTAAAGATCATGGATTAATTTTATCAGAAAAGAAAGCAGAAATATTCAAAGATGAAATAGAATTTTTGGGACTAATATTAAACAAACTTGGAATTAAAATGCAACCACACATAAGTACAAAACTAGTTAAAATGCCTGATGAACTTAGAAATAAATTAAACATACAAAGATTTCTTGGAATTCTAAATTATGCAGAAGGATTTATATCAAATTTAGCGAAAAAGACAAATGATTTAAGAAAATTGATCAGAAAAAATAATAAAATAGGATGGAACGATCAACACACTGAAATTGTCAAACAATTAAAAGAAGAATGCTCCAAATTACCACCGTTAAGATTACCTGACGAAAAAGATAATTTAATAGTACAAACCGATAGCTCAGACTACCATTGGGCAGGATTATTAAAAGCCGATACTGGTGAAATTTGTAGATATGCATCCGGAACATTACAAGGAGCAGCCATAAACTATAGTACAAATGAAAAAGAATTACTTGCAGTGATTAAATTAATAGATAAATTTTCATTTTGGTTACTAAGTAGAAAGTTTAAAGTATTAACAGACATTACACAAGTAAAACCTTTAATTTATAATAAAGTTCCAAATAAACCCCAATATAGAAGAATAATAAGATATCAGACCTTTTGTCAATGTACGACTTTACTGTTGAATATATTAAAGGGACTGAAAATTATCTAACTGATTTTTTGAGCAGGAATCCTGAATATGGAGAACAATGAACAATGGGATGATGCTGGTCTGACTGACCACATCTACAACGAAATAGATCGACTACAAAAACTACTCCAGTCTACTATGGATAGGCAACTAAAACTACAACAATTGATTGTTGGGAGTTTTATGAACGAACATAAGACTATCAATGACGATATATATGAATGTAACAAATGCTTGCAGGGACTACTAACTACTATGGAAGAATACTTTTATACCCCTGAAGAACTTAATACTGGTGTTTCAGACCAGGAAGGGAAAGTTAATCATGTTCCAAAAGAGGACAAACAAGCAAAAGAATCTAGGGATGCAAGACCTTCGACATTGTCGAAAAACATTGCAGAAACTAAGAATTATTTTTGCGACAATATTCATCAACCAGTACCCATTAGCCTTGAGACAAGAAACTTTCTAGCAGAATATCATACCCTGAGCAGTTACATATACTTTTTACCGAGACAAGAAACATCATTCTACACAGAATTCACCAAATCCCTACATCCACAAGTAACTATTTTCCCAGGCTGTGACCCAAACTTTGTTTCTAACTGTTTTAAATTTGGCTTTAGCAGAACTATTTTTCTGTCCCCTCTACGAACCGAAATATCCAAATTACCTGTATTAATTGAAGCCTTAAACATAAGACCAAAAACCCAAAAACTGAAAATATTTTCTATTAGTCCAGAAGTCAAATACCCTTCCTACCACCTTGTTATTGCAGAAGAAATCACTAAACCAGAAAGCTATTCTCAGGACTATGGAACCCCCAAAACAGAAATCTTCAATGACTAATACATTCACTTCAAAAGAGCTATGGGAATACGTGCTGTCCATGAACAAATGAAAAGACTATACAACCAAGGAGCATGAATCTTTTTTGGAAATGAAGAAGTTATAATGATTGAACAATTAAACACTCCAGGATTCAAATCAGGAAACTTAGCAGGATTAATTCAAAAATTTGACATATAATTTTGAATGCTCAGAAGAAGTCAAGAGTATCTGGAAGAAAGCTGTAGAAAAATCAACTACCAGTCTAAAGACAAGAACATTTCTTCGGAAAGAGAACACGAAGTGACAAAAGCAGTGACGATAAGAACGAATATAGGAAGGACTCATGTAGCACTAGGAGAAAAATAATGCAAGACGCAAGCCATGACGTAGAGGAACAAGAAGACAAAGGAATCAACAAATAAAGAAGTGAATTATTGAAGACTATAATGGATGACAGCTACGGAATGAACTATTGCAAAGAAGACAGATCAAGATGCAGAACAGCTCAAAATGCATGATTAAAGATGAACGAGACAGCCACTGAACATCAATAATGGAGAAGAAATGAAGGGAGAAGATCAGGCCACGTAGCTCAGCTCAAAGCCATTCGATCTTCAGGACTTTGGCTATAAAAGGAGGCTCAACCTATGAAGAATGCAGAAGCGAAGATACCTACCATAGTATTCTTTCTCTTGCATTTCTTTGTAATCCGTAGTTCTCTCTCTCTTATGTAAAACCATGAGTGATTTTAATGCTTTCAATAAAAAGATGATCGGCTAAGTACAATAGCTTGATCATTCCAGTAAATATCTTCGAGTATTCTTCTAAAGTCTACCAAAATTCTGAATATATGTGAGTGAGTGAAACATATGTTGAGAGTCATGACATCGATACGGTGATTTCCGAAAGGTTGTGCATACCGGAGTAAGGCAGGAGGCCTGAAAGAAAGATAGCAGATGAGGAAAGAAGGTTACTCGTTGAAGGACTCGATCAGAAGTTTCAACTACAAAGCTTATACTACGGAAGCGAGATAGACCCTGAAATTTTACTTTGAATGATAAATACTGCGAATGATCATGACATATATTTCGATTAATTACGTTTTCTGCAAACACAACAAAACGTTAGATATATATCAGTCTGTGACTTTTCATATACTAGATTGTTTGATAAAAATACACAATACACAGAACCACTAGATAAGGAGGATAAAAATATCATTAATAAAATAATAAATAATAAATAATTAAATAATTAAATAATAAATAATAATTAATTAATTAGTTAATTAAATAGTAATAATAAATATAATAATAACAATAAAGATAAACAAATAAATAAAATATAAAACAATGCAAGGTACCCAACTTAAAGACATATATATGTTTGTGGGTCAATCTCTAAAATGAAACTAAGAGGTACTAAACTTAAAATTTTTGTGTTAGTAGGTATATAACTCTAAAAACCCAAAAAAAAAAAATCATATGCCAAATAGTAAGGGCTCAGTGATTTTAATTGGTGGGTACCTGATTTCCATTGGCTTCATATGAAATCAAAATTATAGTATTTCTTTTTTTAAGTGGCCAGTCTTGAAAGTGTCCCAAAATTGGCAAATCTGCACCCCACACATTCCCAATGTACGGTCATGATTCAATCACCTTCTTGTCGTTCAAATTCACACACATTATATTACGCATTAATTATCATTATGCAAAATATAGTGGGGCTGGAGTTGGACAGTGTGCTGGCTTCTTGAGTAAATTTTTTGTTTATTTTGTAAAGGGTGGTGTTGAAATTTCATTATATAATTAAACCTATATGAACTAAACAGGTCAGCCAAGGATTTCACACCTCTTAGAAATTGAATATAAATGGGGGAAGTGGGGACTGATTTATGGTAAATTAATGCCCACAATTTCAGATCTGAACAGTCATGTCGAAAAAACACAAAAAAAATTGATGTAATTAAACACCCTAATCTGTCTGCCTAGGGTGGAAAAAATTACCGAAAACTCGGTATGCCGAGCTTATCGTACCGAAAATTACCGAAAAATATCGAAATTTAGGTATGCCGAAAAAAACGGTACGGTAACGGTATGGGAATACGAGATTTTTGGCATTTCGGTATACCGAAATACCGAAACATTAATTTTAATATTATTTAAAATTTAATATATATTGTTGTGTTAAGACATTTGGAACTTTGAAGGGTCAATTTAAGTAATTTTTCGGTATACCCGCGATTGGAAGATGCCCACGGTATTGATTTTTTTCGGTATAGTTCGGTATGCCAATTTGTAACGGTATGTAATGCATTGTTCGGTATGTAAAATTTTCAGTATTTTTCGGTATTTTCGGTATTTTTCGGTATGTTTCGGTAAATATAATTTTCGGTACGGTAACGGCATAGATTATAGGAAACCGAAATTTTCGGTATACCGATTTTCGGTATACCGAAATATTCGGTATCGGTATCGGTATCGGTATGATTTTTACCCATACCGAAATTTTCGGTACGGTACGGTAACGGTAACGGTATTTCGGTATACCGATTTTTGCCACCCCTATGTCTGCCATAGTGATTAATTTCTAAGTTACTAGTACTATTATTTTGACAAAGATAAGTGAGAGTTCAAATCATAAAATTACAAAGGAAAAAGGGGAGGATACTGGACGGGATGGAAAATTAAACTTCATGTCTTAACCACTAAACTGTTATAGAAATAACTATATTTATTTATGTATGTGTACAATAAAATGGTATATGGCTTATTAGCTTGTGTTTATAGTGGAAGTATTGTAATGGAAATTGGGATTAAATGGTGAAAGAAAGGAAGTTTAAAGGTGGGATAATAAAATGGATAAAGTGTAATAATTATGGCTATGAAATGAAACAAGTATTAAGCTTGCATAAAATTTTTCTAACTTCTCAATACATTACATAGGCTATTTATAAACTTTTTTATCCTCTCACTATTTACTAACCTCATAATCAAGGCATATACATTTCAAGACTTTCACATGTCTAACCTTATGATCAAGGCATGAACATGGATGTTGAACACTAGACATTCACATGTTTTGTTTACATGCATAATACTCCCCCTTGAATGTCGTCAATACGAAGAATATGCCTCGTTAAAACCTTACTTGGAAAAAACCCAGTGGGAAAAAATCCAAGTGAAGGAAAAAGAGTACAGTATTCTTGTATCAGATGCTCCCCCTGATTTGGACATCATTTTAAATCTCGAAGCCGCCGCATTCCAATTTTCTTCACGAGCTTCTCGAATGTTGCAGTCGGCAATGCCTTGGTAAATAGATCCGCTAAATTATTTTCTGATCGAATTTGTTGCACATCGACTTCACCATTCTTTTGAAGATCATGAGTGTAGAAGAATTTTGGTGAAATATGCTTCGTTCTATCTCCTTTGATATAACCCCCTTTCAACTGGGCTACACAAGCCGAATTATCTTCAAATAAAATTGTTGGGGGCATTTGTGGTTCAATGATTAAACCACAACTCTTCAATATATGTTGAGTCATTGACCTCAACCAAACACATTCTCGACTTGCTTCATGGATTGCTAATATTTCGGCATGATTAGAAGAAGTAGCAGTTAGAGTCTGCTTCATTGACCTCCAAGAGATAGCAGTTCCACCACACGTGAAGATATAGCCTGTTTGAGATTTGGCTTTGTGTGGGTCTGATAAATAACCTGCATCGGCATAGCCAATTAACTCATGTCGAGAGTCTTTTGGGTAAAATAACCCAAGATCAATTGTTCCTTGGAGATAGCGAAAAACATGCTTTATGCCTTTCCAATGTCGTTGAGTAGGGCAAGAGCTGAATCTTGCGAGTAGATTGACTGCAAACGCGATATCAGGTCGCGTGCTGTTTGCAAGATACATTAACGCACCAATTGCGCTTAAATATGGGATTTCTGGGTCAAGTTGCTCTTCATTATCTTCTTTTGGCCTAAATGGATCCTTTGCAGGATCAAGTGCCCGAACGACCATTGGATTACTTAGCGGATGAGCATAATCCATTCGAAATTGCTTTAATACCTTTTGGGTATAAGCTGATTGATGAACAAATATGCCCATTTCCAAATGCTCAATTTGTAGGCCAAGGTAAAATTTCGTTTTCCCGAAATCTTTGATTTCAAACTCCTTTTTCAGATATTCGACCGCCTTTTTCAACTCTTCAGGAGTTCCAATTAGATTTAAATCGTCAACATAGACTGCGACGATCACAAATTCTGACCCATTTTTCTTTATAAATACACAAGGGCTGATCGGGTCATTTGTATAGCATTCCTTTATCAAACTTTCACTGAGGCGGTTGTACCACATTCGGCCAGATTGCTTGAGCCCATACAACGATTTTTGCAATTTGATGGAATAATTTTCTCTGGGTTTTGAGTTGCAAGACTCAGGTAATTTAAACCCTTCAGGTATTTTCATATAAATATCATTTTCCAATGAGCCATATAAATATGCAGTAACAACATCCATCAGCCTCATTTCGAGATTTTCTCGTACTGCTAGACTCATTAGATACCTGAATGTTATTCCATCCATAACTGGGGAATATGTTTCCTCAAAATCAATTCCCGGTCGTTGTGAAAAACCTTGGGCTACAAGCCTTGCCTTATATTTGGCAATTTCATTATTTTCATTTCTTTTTCTCACAAACACCCATCTGTAGCCAACAGGCTTCACATTTTTTGGTGTTTGGACAATAGGGCCGAATACTTTTCGTTTATTCAGTGAATCTAGTTCAGACTGAATCGCATCTTTCCATTTTGGCCAATCATTTTTTTTCCGACATTCTTCAACTGATCTTGGTTCAGGATCCTCGTTATTTACCATTACATCGAGTGCAACGTTGTATGCAAAGGCATTATCAACGTTTGTTTCTTTTCGGTTCCAACATTTCCCAGTATTGATATAATTGAAAGAAGTTTCAATAACTTCATTTTCTTCTGGGTGAATATTTTCAGGTTCAACCTTTTCGGGGGTTGAATCAATTTCTCCTTCGGGAGTATCATCTGTGATTGATTTATCACCCATATGGATAATTTTCTTCTTTCGTGGATTTTTATCCTTGGAACCCAAAGGCCTACCACGCTTCAGGCGTGCAGTAGGTTCATTTGCACTTGGAATTTGCCCTTCTGGGACATTTATATTGGCTGGTGCATTTGCTGCATCATTTATATATGATTTTGTGACTTTAGCAGCATCATTAAAAGCATCGGGTAATTGATTTGCAATTCCCTGCAAATGCACAATTCTTTAAACTTCAAGTTCGCATTGCCTTGTACGAGGATCAAGGAAATCAAATGGACTTTGCCAAGATATTTCCTTTTTCAGTTGATCATTTCCTCCCCCTAATGTCGGGAATTGAGTTTCATCAAAATGACAGTCTGCAAATCTTGCAGTAAATAAATCACCCGTTTTTGGCTCAAGATATTTAATAATCGAGGGTGATTCATACCCGACATATATGCCCAACCTTCTTTGAGGTCCCATTTTTGTGCATTGTGGTGGCGCAATCGGTACATAAACCGCACACCCAAAAATTCGCAAGTGGGATATATTGGGCTCCTTTCCAAACACAATTTGTATAGGGGAGTAGCTATGATAGCTTGTCGGCCTTATTTTCACAAGTGCGGCTGCATGCAATATAGCATGTCCCCAAGCAGAAACAGGGAGTTTTGATTTCATTAACAAGGGTCTTGCAATTAATTGCAATCGCTTAATAAATGATTCTGCCAGACCATTTTGCGTGTGCACATGAGGCACAGGATGTTCAACAGTAATTCCAATCGACATGCAGAAATCATCAAATGCATGTGATGTATATTCTCCAGCATTATCAAGGCGTATTTTCTTTATCGGATGATCTGGAAACTGTGCTCGCAATTTTATAATTTGTGCAAGTAATCTTGCGAATGCCAAATTGCGAGTTGATAATAAACAAACGTGTGACCAGCGTGATGACGCATCAATTAATACCATAAGGTACTTGAAAGGTCCACACGGTGGATCAATAGGTCCACATATATCGCCTTGAATTCTTTCTAGGAATGTAGGGGATTCAATTCCCACTTTTACTGGAGATGGTCTGGTTATCAATTTCCCTTGTGAACAGGCTGCACAATTGAACTCATTTGGGTTCAATATCATTTGCCTTTTCAATGTATGGCCATTTGAATTTTCAATAATTCGCCTCAGCATTACACTGCCAGGATGCCCAAGTCTATCGTGCCAGGTAATAAATTCACTAGTAGCTTTCAAGCCTACTAGGTTATGTATTTCTGCGGCACATATTTTTGTATAGTATAAGCCAGATGAGCAACATGGCAATTTTTCATTCACAAATTTTTTGCCATTTTCAATTCGAGTTATCAAAAGATACTCGTGATCTGCCTCTTTTGAAGTTTCAATGTGATATCCATTTTTTCGAATATCATTGAAGCTCAGTAAATTTCTTCGAGCTTTGCGTGAGAACAAGGCATTTTCAATTGCCATTTTTGTCCCTTCAGGGAGAAATATAACAGCTCTACCGGAGCCTTCAATGCATTTTGCATTACCGCTTATAGTTTTCACTGCGGTCTTTTCCAATTTTAAATTGGAGAAATAACTTTTGCTTTTCAAAATGCTATGCGTTGTTGCACTGTCAATGAGGCAGATATCATCTCCGACTTTTGAATTTCCAGCATCCATTTCTTTACAAGAATATAAGAATGTTATTAAACATCAGCAATATAAATATTATTAATGCAAAAGCATATTTATATTATACATGGATAATAAAAGGGAAGTACAAGATATCATTATTTATATTAAACAGGAATTATAAAAGACAAGTACAAAATATATATATATATAGCTATATAATATATTATTTGGTAACAGTATCTGGCTCAATAAAATCATCAGCTTCCAGGTGCGTGATATTATCATTTAATATATCATCATAAGTATCATCGTGGGCATTATGGTGTGCTTCAACACCTGGTCTTTCTTTTCGTTTCGAGGCCTGATACAGTTCAGCTAAGTGTTTAGCTGTGTGGCATGTTTGAGCCATATGGCCTTTAATTCCACAACGATCACAAATTTCATCATTTTGTTTATGCTTTCTTGCATAATTTCTTTGTTGTGGTTTGTAAGGCCTTCTGGTATCATATTTTGCGATTTTGCTCAAATCGAGGCTTATTTCGATAATTATTTTGACGAGATGATTCACCTCTGCCTCGATTGTGATACCGATTTTGGCCACGATCATCATTTTGATTTTTAAAGTGCCCACAATCAAGCACATATTTCGATGATTGAGCCGCGTTCACCTCAGGGAACGGTTTTGCACCTGCGGGCCTAGATTCATGATTTCTCAACAACAATAGGCTGTTTTGTTCAGCCAATAATAAGCAGGTGATAAGATCAGAATATCTCTGAAAACCTTTTTGACGGTATGTCTCACTCAATACTGAGTTTTTAGCATGAAACGTAGAATACGTTTTTTCAAGCATTTCTGCTTCAGATATCTTTTGCCCACATAATTGCAATTGGGCCGTAATTTTGAACACAGCGGAATTATATTCCCGGACTGTTTTGAAGTCCTGAAGTCTCAGGTTTGTCCAGTCATCAAGGGCTTTTGGAAGCACCGTCTTTTTAAGATTATCATATCTTTCTTTCAGCTTTTCCCACAATGCCAGTGGGGATTCCACAGTCACGTACTCCATTTTAAGTGCCTCTTCGATATGATGGCACAAGAAAATCATGGCTTTTGCCTGATTTTGATGGCTGGGATTTTTGCCTTCAGCAATAGTATCTTCCAGACCCATTGAAGTAAGATGCATTTTTACATCTCGGGCCCAGGACATATAATTGCTTCCTTCAACGGTTAAGGGAGCAAATTCCTGCTTTGCAAGGTTAGCCATAATCTTATTGAAAATTTTGGAATAAGAGATTATACCTCAAATGATAATCTGGACAGAGTCTCCTCGTGCTGATAACGTGTTATAGAAATAACTATATTTATTTATGTATGTGTACAATAAAATGGTATATGGCTTATTAGCTTGTGTTTATAGTGGAAGTATTGTAATGGAAATTGGGATTAAATGGTGAAAGAAAGGAAGTTTAAAGGTGGGATAATAAAATGGATAAAGTGTAATAATTATGGCTATGAAATGAAACAAGTATTAAGCTTGCATAAAATTTTTCTAACTTCTCAATACATTACATAGGCTATTTATAAACTTTTTTATCCTCTCACTATTTACTAACCTCATAATCAAGGCATATACATTTCAAGACTTTCACATGTCTAACCTTATGATCAAGGCATGAACATGGATGTTGAACACTAGACATTCACATGTTTTGTTTACATGCATTACTCATCTCGTTTTTGTATTCCCAATTATTATTAATATTACTAATTACTAATATTATTATCAGAAATAAATGCATTCAATGTGCTACTGTTAATGCCTAATGTACCCCTCCACAGAGACAGGCGTTGGAAAAGCTTATTCTTCACCATCGTTTGGGGGAAGATCCTGTGACAGAAACAAAGGTGCAAGAATCCCGATAACAGTTATCAATCCCCATAGATAGTTTGTGATTTTTTAAAAGATCCCTTCGTCAGACCAAAAATGGTGATTGATTGGCTACCCACTTGAAAGAATGAATTTTTGGACCCCACCAAATAAAATCAATTCAAGAAATTCACCCTAATCATGTCCCTATCAAGAAAACTAGCATTCAAGAAAAAAACAGGGGCAGCTGGTTGCAGCCCCCAATTATTTGTTCTCTTCTCTTCTTTCTGAATGTTTGCCAGACCAATTCTTTTTCGAGTGTTTTTCGAACAAAGAGAAGTAGAAAGTTCAAATTTTTTTCCCCCCCGAAGGAGCCATGTCTTCTTCAATCTGGAAAATGATGAGAACCAAAGTTCTGGTGGTCACTTTGCTGTTTGTGGCGTTTAATGTAATGGTTTTTACTGTGCTGGACTCATTCACCACGGTTAGATCCAACGTCTCGTACGATGGGAAAGCGTTTATTATCAATGGGAAAAGGAGGATTCTTGTTTCGGGTTCCATTCACTATCCAAGAAGCACACCTGGGGTAAATTTTTTGAAATCAAAATCCAACCTTTTGTATCCGTTTCTCTTTGCAATGCTTTATTTGGTTTGAATATTTACTGTTGGGGGTAACTTTTGAGGGGGTTTTAGATGTGGCCTGATCTCATACAAAAGGCTAAGGATGGAGGAGTGGATGTTATCCAGACATATGTTTTCTGGAATGGGCATGAGCCTTCTCCAGGACAGGTAAATTCATTAAAGCATGCTTTTGTCCATTGCTTTTGTTTTTTGTCATAAAAAGGGAAGATCAAATTGATCCTTTTTCTTTGTTTTTTTCCCCCTTCCTTGCAGTATAATTTTGAGGGGCGATTTGATATTGTTAAGTTCATCAAACTAGTGCAAAAGTCAGGGCTTTATGTTCATCTTCGAATTGGGCCTCATATTTGTGCTGAATGGAATTTTGGGTAATTTTCAGACTTCCATTTTGGAGTAAAATTGTTTCCCAATGTTGCATTGTATGTTGATGGACTTCTGTCGGCGCAGGGGGTTTCCTGTTTGGCTGAAATACGTACCAGGAATTGAATTCAGAACAAATAATCAGCCTTTTGAGGTTTAAATCTATCCAACGGTTATGCAAATTGTGTACTGAACTTGTGAGTTTGTGAGCTCTTTTTCATATTGACTCACTGCTTGATTCTGATGAAGGCTGCTATGCAAAAATTTGTCGAAAAAATCGTGGGATTGATGAAGTCAGAGAAGCTGTTTGGGCCTCAGGGAGGGCCAATAATCATGTCTCAGGTTAACGATGGGCTCTTCTTGTTTGTTTTACATCGGTTTTTGGTTCTGATCGGTTTTAAGGATTCAAAAACTCGCAGATAGAGAATGAATACGGACCGATAGAATGGGAAATCGGAGCTCCTGGTACAGCTTATAAGCTGTGGACAATACAAATGGCATTGGAAATGGACACAGGTGTTCCATGGATCATGTGCAAACAAGACACTGCTCCTGATCCCATCGTACGAAATTCCCTACTGCCTCTCTTACTCTGTACTGAAGCTTTCTGTGTATCTTACTTGACAATGTGTTGATGCTGCAGATTGATACCTGCAATGGATTCTACTGTGAAAATTTCCGTCCCAACAAACCGTATAAGCCCAAGATGTGGACTGAAGCCTGGACTGGCTGGTAGATAATTTGGAACATTGATCATCTAACTTGTTACACTTCTTTCTGCCTCCAGTTTTGGTTAAGCTGAACTGTAAGTGTATTCTACATTAGGTTTACACAATTTGGCGAGACGTCCACCCACAGACCAGTCGAGGACTTGGCTTTTGCAGTGGCCAGGTTTGTCCAGAACAACGGTTCGTACTTCAACTATTACATGGTAATCGATTTTCCCGTTCTCTGTTCATATCAGGTCCCGATTGTCTGTGGATTGAGTCTGCAGGTAAGGCAACTGATTTTATGTTTGTTACTGTGTTTCTGTTGGCCAGTACCATGGAGGGACGAACTTTGGCCGAGATTCAGCTGGTCTTTTCGTTGCCACCAGCTACGACTATGATGCTCCCATAGATGAATACGGTAATGTCCAGTATCAGCATCAGTAGATTCAATTCATCTCCTATGCATAGATTGGTGAAAAGATTGTTTAAGCATAGTGGTTACCTGAAAATCAACAGGAGTTGTGAATGAGCCGAAATGGGGACACTTGAGAGAGTTACATAAAGCAATCAAGCAATGCGAGTCGACTTTAGTTTCATCAATTCCCAATGTTACATGGCCTGGCAGTTTTCAAGAGGTAAATCAGAAGGATGTGTTCTTTAGACCGCCTCTTTTTTAACGATGAATCCGGCATGCTAAAGTTCTTGCCCTTTATCGTTATCCTAGGTTCATGTCTTCACAACAGAGTCTGGAGCTTGTGCTGCTTTTCTTGCCAACTATGATCCTATGTATTCCACAAATTTGACCTTTCGAAACAGGCATTACGACTTGCCTCCATGGTCCGTCAGCATTCTGCCTGACTGCAAGACTGAAGTTTACAACACTGCAAGAGTAAGGAAACATGTTCTTTATAATAAAAACTCGACATCTGAGTGATCAAGCAGACATGAATGAATGACAATTATGTTTTCCTGCCTTGGGATATAATTTGGCTGCAGATTACCTCCAAAACCTCCCCTGCAAAGATGGTGCCTTCAGGCGTTGAATTAAGTTGGCAATCATACAGCGAGGAGATTCCTTCTGCAGAAGACGATGACACACTTAAAACAGTAGGTTTATGGGAGCAAACAAATCTTACCAGAGACAATACCGATTATTTATGGTACCTGACAGAGTAAGTTCCATCAAAACTATTCGAGGCCATAGTCCGTCCCTCCATACAGGTTATTGTATCAGTATTAGCTCGCATATGTTTTCAAGATCCTGTTTGTCTACAGAGTGAACGTATCTACCAACGAGAAGTTTCTGAAGTCCGGGCAATGGCCGGTTCTCACAGTCATGTCAGCAGGGCATGCCCTGCACGTATTCATCAATGGCAAGTTATCAGGTATGTCTGCTCCTCTCTAATTTCTTTACCTCCCGACGTATTTCCATGTTCTCGAACTCCTTTCGGTTGTGGTAGGGGGTGTTTATGGTAGCCTTAAGAGCCCAAAATTAACATTCACGGGATATGTGAACTTGAGAGCTGGAGTTAACAAGATAGCTGTGCTCAGCATCACAGTTGGGCTACCGGTTAGTTAACATCTTCGCATCCTGTCTTATCCTGTGTTAAAAACTCACATGGTTTCAATAAAGATATTTATGCTATTCATCTCAGAATGGGGGGCTACACTACGAGAAGTGGAACACAGGAGTCCTTGGTCCTGTAACATTGAAGGGTGTCGATGAGGGGACAAGGGATTTGTCGAAGCAGAGATGGGCTTACAGGGTTAGTCCTTTTCTTTCATAAAAGGCTGAGTCCTAATTTCTTTGATGTGATTAAGACAAACGATAAAGTTTATATATCTAGCGTTACCTCGTGGTTTTTCTGCTTGTATAGGTTGGTCTGAAAGGAGAATCACTCCGACTTTACACTGCCACCGGAAGCTCTTCAGTGAAATGGGTAGAGGGATCAGCTTTTGCTCAAAAGCAACCTCTAACATGGCATAAGGTAAGCCACAGCTTAGCACATTTTCGAAAACTTTGAGAGTTAGAGATTCAAGTTCAATGGTTAATCTACTTGATACACAAACATAATAGCATAGAGTTGAATCTGTTCTGGTCATTTCCAGGCAACATTTGATGCGCCAAAAGGAAATGATCCCCTGGGTTTAGACATGGGCAGCATGGGAAAAGGTGAAATATGGATAAATGGCAATAACATAGGCAGGCACTGGCCTGGATACATAGCAGCAGGAAAATGTGATGCCTGCAGTTACAATGGCACATTCACTGAGAAGAAGTGCAAAAGGAATTGTGGCCAGCCCTCACAGATATGGTAAATTTGCAGAATCCTGGTTGAATATGATTACCTAGTTTGTATGAGCAAATTTTTCACTCCGTAAATGTGCAGGTACCATCTTCCTCGCTCGTGGATGAAATCAAGAGCGAATCTGTTAGTTGTGTTTGAAGAATGGGGAGGTGATCCAACAAAAATTTCTTTAGTAAAGAGAGTAGTGTAGGGGAGCACGGCAGGATTACATTGTGTAGAGGAATTTTTGCATTCATATACTTGTCTTCAGAGTTTGTTTGGAAGCTCTTGAAGAACGATTCTTCCATCTGCAATAAATAGAGAATGGAGGTGGATAAACGGAGTCCTTGTTAGTATAGGACCCTACTTGTAAAATGATTCATAGTATTTTAGTTGTGTGAATGTAAACGACATACAGAACTCAAAAAAGATTCAATAATTGTAAAGTTCAATGGCAGAAATATTCCTGGAATGTTATTCACATTTCATGTTATACCTGAGCAGTTCTGTATTCGGCATCATTGCTTTGTTTCCCCAACGTTTAGCTCATAAGCTATTATTACACATTCAAAGAGTTGCATACAAAATCCAGATCCGTGTTATTTGGGAAGGCATCTTTCCCCTCATTTCTCCACCTGAGTACCCTGGCGAGTAGATCTCTGTGCATATGTACACCATTTGGTCCGTTTCCATCGTGTTTGAATTGCAATAACCTTCTGATGCACTTCAAGAGATAATTGCAAATCTTCAGTTTTAGTTGGAAAACAAAATCCAATCCATCCTCCTCAGTTTCAAATATATGAGGAGAGATACTTTTTGCCACGTCTGTTATGTCAAAGACCATTCTACATCCTGCAATAGCTTCGGATTCAGAATATTGTTCAACCTGTATTTCTGAACTCCCATGCCACCGGTCATTTTTCCATCTTCTCTGGCTCTGTACAGAATTTGGTTTATCTGAGGACGTAAGAAGGGTTCCAATGGCAGAATAATGTAAAATCAAGGAACATCCTGCTTCACTTATAAGATTAGGATGCAGAAGCAAGATGCCTAATGGAATCCTCCTCAATAACTGCATTTGGCGGGTGCCAAGAATCTGAGGCTTCAAAGTTGAAGGCCAAACTTTAGGTCCAAGAATCTTAGTGTACAAGCTTTCAAAGTCGCTGATCCAAGACCAAATTGTTCTGCTATTATCTTGATGGTGGCTTGTTCCATCCTCATCAACTAATTTGAACCTTGCAGTCTCATCCCCATGCGCCCGTGTTGCCTTGATACGTTTAATTGAGTTGGAGCATTTTATAGTCCATAATTCTGAAACTTTAATTAGAAAATCAACCAATAAGTCCTGATAAGTTGAATCCGTGGGGCTCAGAATCCACGCGATAGAACTTGCTGCTGCACTAGTACAGGATACTTCTGCACTATCCATTAAATAAGGCACTGACAAAGAAGCAATGGATCCAGATTGGAAACTGTCGTCAGGACTGCCATTGCAAAAGAGCAACATGGTTGGGAAAAAGAACCAATCAGGGAAGTTCATCACCAAAGCCCTGAAATACAATTCACTAAAATTATAAGTTCAAAATAAACAAAGCCGGCTCAATGGGTATCTTGCTTTGCATAGACTAGAAAATGTACCACATGGATTTATGATCTATTGCATTCAACTTTGTTGTCGCCTTCTTTGAAACTTTATGTGAAGGATCGCCAGAATGAGATACTGAGCCACTTGTTTTGTTGAGCAAAAGCTGAAAATATTCATGAGTAATAGGTCCAGTCAAAATTCTTAGTAAGTGATTCTCATGGGGGAAATATGCAGGAGAAAACGGGAGCTTTGAGCCAACTTCCATTGATAAGCCCCACCACATTGGTCTGGAAATTACATCTAGGACTTGCTGAGCCAAACCAATCTGAAGTTCCATTACAGAAGCCAAACCCCTGTTCCATAAGGTGAAGAGTACCAATTGAATGAACGAACCTATGAACTTATTTTGGCAGAACTATAATAATGAATGAAACACACATGATTATACTATTTGTCTGGTAGTTCTTTGAGAACTGACACTAAAATTCTAAATGAAATTAAACACTTACATCATTAAGAACCAATTATGCAACAGTGCCCTTGTCTCAATGAACATTGAGGGTGAAAGAACAAGGCAAATTAATTTGGATCTCCACTCTATTCTATCATACATTTCCATGCTGAATGAAAGAAAGGGCCTTGTCATGATTTCCTGCAAAATTTGAGATATATCTTGCTTCAAAATCATCGGATCCAAATGCCACAACAACAACCTGCAACAAATCATAGTCAAACATGCAAAAAATTGTCATATTCATGCAGAAAAATAGATCAAAGGCCACTTGATGCTGCCTCAACAAGCATTCACTTGAGTGACTAACAGTATCTGGCTATCTACAAGTTTACTGAAAAGATTAACTCATGGTGTGAATAATATTAACTTCTAGAACTATTTAATAAGAGCATGGTTGTGGAGGCTCTAGAACATGCATGCTGCCAAATTTCAAAGTGTAAACATTTCATGCAGTTTATAGTTTTATACGATGGCTATTCTTTAATACCAAGTTTCATGATCCTCATTCAACTCGACTTTACAAGAGATGAAAGACAAACTTTGATTTAATTTTATAAGAGAAAAATAAAGTTAGGTGGGGTCTACTTAGATTCGTCTAATCATATAGTTTTATAGTATATATATTTTATATAACTTTTACTCGTACAGATTTTGAGATACTAACCGTTAAACAAATGCATTAAAATCTGTGCCCAAGTCAAAGTGGCCAAGTTAAGTTGGATTGAGGGAGTATGATAATTCTACATCAGAAAGGGAAATCACTAAGCAGGAAAATAACCTCAAAAATTGACAAGCACACCTTAAAGGCACTTCTCCATTTCCAAATGTGGATTCATAAGGAAGATGGCCAAGCAAATTAGCAACTGCAGATATTCTTGAATCATTGAATTTCAAACCAATATTGCAATGTGATGGTTTCATTTTCCTAGAGCCAGGGGAGAGAGCTGCCAGTCTGATTGCAGCATGCAAAAGTGAATTGCATAGATCACCTGTAACACAAAATTTGTATATAATGTCCCGAAATTCTTGATTTTAAGCACCATAACATGCATAGTCTGGAATTGGGATCCTAATATGCCAGAATATGTTGGTTCAAGAATCATTATTTCTTTAGCCTGCCCCAAATGGTAAATCAGTGATAATGAATTCATCTAAGATATCAGCATTTCCATCACCTTCATGAGAAATGCCTAGAAAATTATCATTTCAAAATAAGACATGTGCATCCATAATGATTAATGCGGAGCAATCTTCATGTACAATCCTTCCCAAAATGTTGCTGTAATCAAAATTTTGAATGAAAAAAAAAAAAAAAAAAAAAAAAGAAGAAGAAGAAGAAGAAGAAGTGAATCATCCATTAAGGATAATCCGTATCCCCCAAGAAGAAACCCCTTTAACCTAAAACGTAACCAAAAAAAGAAAATACTTAATTGATTAGGAAGGAAGGGCAAAGTATAATTAAACCTTTGTGTCCATCCAATTTCCTCAAAATATCAGCACAAGTATCCAAAACATCCGCGCATTCACTTTTTGAAATCGCTCCTCCCACTCTCAAGACCTGCTCTTTATTGATTCTCAACACCTTGCACTCTATTGAAGAAGACAGAAGAGTAACAATCGTTTTCAGCGTAAATTCAACCGTCGAATCATAGACCTAGCACAGGAATAGTACATTGGAACAACAAACACAACAAACTTATTCAATTGGAATCCATTAACTCATATGAATAGCTCTCAAAGCAGACCTGGGGAGCCGTGAAGCACATGAGGGAGAGCGCCGTGTCCAGAATGCCAACCCTGGGGACTTGGCACAGGTTGAGTGAACGATTCAAATCAGAAATTGAGACATCGACTTCATTACAGACCGTCGAATCAGGAAATTGGAGATTGGAGGCGAGCGACGCCAAGAGAGAACTCATCTCTGGAAATCCCGACATCGGACGGAGATTGGGGAGACACGGACAAGGTAGGATTTTCCCGCCAAAAGGTGTCTGGACTCTGTACTCCACATGGGCACAGATCAACCAAGCGAAACAACCACCTCGGCATCTCGGGTCGGGTTAAATGTGTCCGAATTCGTGAATGCTTGATGGATCTGAATGTTTGGGCCCCTATGGTATTGGGCCTTAATCAACAATTCTTCATATGGGCTAATTGGGTTTGTGATAGGCTTTCCAAATAAATTTGATTATTCATATTTTGGCCAGATTATTAGAATTACTTTAGAGAAAGTTTCTCTAATTTCATTATTGTTTTGTGTTGCACAATTTTTGCATTTATGGGGTGGTACCCGTGGCGACGTGTAAGTTAAAAAAATACACATCAGCAATTTCACAGTATATTATTCCTGATTTTTTATACCCTACACAGACTAATAAATGGGTGATGAAAGCATAATAAAATGAATGAATAGGAGGTAAAGTCAACCGTTGTTACCGAATCCGAATCTCACAAAATTTAAAATAATGTACTCCCTCCATTTTTTTTTGAATGTAACAGTTTGACTTTTTTATTGTTCATTGTAGTACTTTGACTTTTATTTTTGTCATAGTTATACAAGAAAAATATAGGCAAGTGAGATCTTGTTGGATTCGTCTCATCTTCTAGTTTTTAAATATTAATTTTTTAGAATTTTTACCTGTACTGAATTTGAGTTATTAATAGTTTAAAATATGTGTTAGTACACGTGAAAATAAGAAACATTTACACTTTTTAAAAAATGGAGTAAGTATAAATTGTTTTGGCTCCGGATACTTGCAGTTGCCAAATCATTTTTGTGATGCAGTATAATTTAATTGTCGGAATATATAGATTCAACTCATATAGAGCTATTGTAATTCGTCATAATGTGACACCATGCTATTCTCATTTGATGTTGCCACAATATTTATTTATTTTTTTTGAGATTTGATGTTGCCACAATATTAAATTTGACGGTTTTTAGAGATATATACCGGAACTTTAAGTTTAGTACCTAAAAGTTTCATTCTTTAGGTTAGACCCACGAATGTTTTCAAGACTTTGAGTTGGGTACCTTGCATTTATATTTTATTTTTATTTGCTTGTTTTTATTTTATATATTATATTATTATTTATTTTTATTATTATTATTTATTATTATTATTATTATTTTATTTATTTATTTATTTATTTTATTTTATTTATTTTTTATCCAATATAATTAACCTGCCACTGTTTTCTTTCCCAATCTAATCCTTTTTCATATTCTTGTAATTTGTTGATTTCATCATTTATCCAAAAACTTACTCCCTCCGTCCCATATTTATCTTCTTCGACACTGTAGATATGGAGTTTAAGAAAGTTGTATTTTATTATTTTCATGTGTACTTTTTGAGGGTAAATTTGTCTCTTTTTGTCTTGTAGTGCAATTGTTAGTAAAATTAAGGATTGGTTTTTCTGTAAATATATGGACATGTAGGGACATTTTAGTAAAAAAAAATTCCCTTTTTGGTGTAGGAAGATAAATGTGGGACGTCCAAAAACGAAAAGTAAGAAGATAAATATGGGACGGAGGGAGTAAATCTAATTCTTCTATTAAAATATTTTTCCTGTTTAAGAGTTGTAAGCATTTTATTTTTGCTTCGATTTGGATTTTGACAATTTCTTTTTTTATGCGGTATCTTTCAATCGCAGTTTTCTCCCATTTACTGTAGTTTCTTATTGTTTTATAAGTCATTTTTAATGTTGATTTCTGATATGGTTGATGAATTCTGTTTTAGAAGTGTTCAGCTCCTTTATTTTTGTTTTAAGATCAGATGATTGGTAACTAATCACTTCTTCACATCTGTGTATTGAATTACGAATGATATTTATTTCTTCTTCATGGTTTAACCCATATATGAGTTCTTGTACTTCTTCTTCTTCGTCTTCATTATATTCTTTTAACCTTATAATTGAATCTTTAAGGTATTTTATTTCTTTTTCTGTTTTCCACATGGTTTCTCCAAGTTTTCAACATTCTGGACAAATATCAAAAAGTGTTCGTGCTTCCATTAGTTATTTCTTGCTAAATGTTCTTCTTGTAATTTTTTCCATATTTTTTTCTTGAAGTTCACACGCTATAAAATGGTTTTCACATTTTTCTATATGGTTATCCCGTAATTTCTCAAAAACATTATAGATCTTAGTATGCTTTTGATAACTGTTTTCTAGAATTTCTATTTCATTTTTTTAGAAATTCAACTTCTTCAGTTATTTTCCATTTTATAATATTTTCAAACAATCTTTGTTTCCTGCAAATCATGTCTATTGGATTTCGTTTATTCATCAGTCTAATAAGCCAATTTTCACATTCTTGGCATAGAAAGTGTGTTTTCGGGTAAGGTACAATAACAAACCTTGTTTCTGTGTTTTTAAAAGATTCTGTTTTAAACAAATCTGTTTTAGGGTTTTCAGCAGTTTTAGTCATATTCTCCATTTGTTTTGATAAGAGCTATTAGTTATTTAAAAAAGTTTTAAAACACTGGTTTTTGTGTGCGAAGAACTTATATGTCGTGATGTCTTACTAGGTACTTGCCATCTCTTATTATTCTCTTGGTCGTATTAAATTTCTGATTATGTGTTATGGGTCCGATTGTCCTTTGTTATGGAAATATTATCATAAACATTAAGTCCGCAATCCTCTTATTACTTTTACTGATGAGACATTTTTCTGGGCCTGTTTCGGGTTCCAAATTCAAATTAGCATCATCCAGACCTAGATCTGAAATGTAAGCAGGGGGTCTAAGGGGCAAATCAAAAGGGACAACAATAACAAAACATCATTATGTTAAACAAACATCCCTGAATTGTGGTTCCCCTAACGAGTTTTTCTTATAGCTTTTATGGCATGAAGCCTTTAAATTTTTTTATCTTACTCCCCTAATGGCATATCTCATCAATTAAGTATTAAAAGATCACATATTTATGTTTATAATGTTATTATCCATTCATAGAACAATCATACCATAACTTAAATCATAATTTAACCCATACCTTGAGAGAGGAGAGGCTTTCCCGTTCAGACGGGCCCCTGTATTTCAGAAAGTAAAGAAAAGAGGAAACAATCCACACCGGGTCTTTCTTTACAAACTGAAATTTTATTACTGAAAGGGTTGAATACAAGAGAACTAGAGAGAGAAAGGGCTTTCGAGAGTAGCAAGAGTGCAGTCTCAAAAACCTTAGAGAGCTAAAGAGCTAAGAAGTGAGTGTGTGTTCTACAAGTGAAGACCATCCCTCTATTTATAGGAGGAAATGTTATCTAAGCAATCCACAACACCCAATAAAAATGTGCCAAGTGGCAAAGCTATCCGATAAGGTTCGGATGAAAATAATTCAAACAAGTAGTACAATAATTAAATAAAGAGGGGCCTAGTGCCCACTTCACACGGTTTTCCAAGAGTCACATGGCTCTTGTTTGATTTTTGGTTTTATCCGCCTTGGATTCCTTCCTTCACATGGTTGGTAATGCTTTTGGCTCCACTAGCATTATTGTTTTCTTCTTGACTTTTTCTTTTCCGGATTCTTTTCTTCACATGCTGGTATTTATTGTGAATTCCAGCTCATTTCTGCGTGGCTTTACTAGTATTCTTCATTATTGTGGGGGCCGCCACTTTCTTTTTCGGATTTTTATAATTTTATTGGCCTGGTATTTTGCTTCATTTTTTCTTAGTGCTACCAGTGCACCATATCTTTCATTTTTCTTGGCTACCATTGCTTCAACAAAAGTAGGCCTTAATTCCATTTCAAGCTTATGGAGAATTTCTTCTTCACTGAGGTTTTCAAATTTTCCAGTCTGTACTGGACTCATAGTTTTTGGCAAACTACCAGCCATAACCGGAATTAATGTGCTTTTACCATCTACCGGGCTAGATGGGCTTAGTTCCTCATTTTGGTCCTTAAAGACCTCAGGGTTAGAACTTCCCTGGTTTGGTTCAAAATCATCTGAACTTATGCTTTTTAGCAAAGCATCAGCTATCAACGGACTTGACTCGTATTTACCGTCTGTCGTTTGAGACGGACTAGATTCAAACTTTTGATCCTTAAAGACCTCAGGAGTTGAATTTTCCTGGTTTTGCTGCATCCAGACTTTTGCCAATTCTACTGCAGTCATAGAACTGGTGGGTTTGGGTTCTAGACCGTAAACTGGTTTTTCTTCTGGCTTTGGTGTTTTCAGTGTAAGGGACACGATTTTTGAGGTCAATTTCTCGTTTTGGTTTTGAAGGATCTCAAGTTTCTTGGTGAGGTTCTCAATCTGGGCCTCTGCTTCATGGGTTTTCATTTTTTGGTTTTCAAAATTCTGTAACCATTCAGCCTTTTGGGCTTCATATTTACAGACTTCTTTGGCCATTTTTTCACAATGGTCACAAAACACAATGTGGGTTTTAGAAGAATGTCCAATTGAGTATTGGACTGGGCCTGAGGGGTTTTGGGTTTTTGGCCTTAAACCATCAACAATGTTTTTCAAACTTGGGCTTACAAAGAAATCTGGGCCCAATGTGGTTTTTGCAAATTGAATTGCAGACATTATATCATAAAATCCTTTATGAAGAGGTTTTTCATTGTCTTCATTAAGGGGTAAAATATCATTTTTATCATAAATTCCTTTTTTATAGCCTTCGAAGATTACATAATATAAAAATGGTTTTATGTTATTGAATTTCTGGAAATACATACTTAAAGCAGAGAGACAAGTAACAATATACCTGCTGTTGTTTTTGTCGAATGATGCTCTCCAGATGTTATCACAAATGCAGATTTGTTCCTCTGTGTAGTTCAACCCTGTGATAGGCCTGTACTTCATGTTATCAAATAAGATTAACTCTACATTATTACCAGTTTCTGCTCTTCTGTCAAAGCAGATTTTCACTCCTTTTTCTGGGAGTTTATCTTTTTTCTTCCCTTCTGGGTTGCTGGTTTTAGAAGGGATTGTGTAATATTCCTCTGGGGTTTTTACCATCCCTGTGGTTTTTACTCCATTTTCATTGCTGGTTTTTAGAGAGTTTTTCTGGGAGTTTTCTGCCATTCCTGTAACAATATTATTCAATTCTCAATATTCCAATCCTCCCTACAAAATTGATCCCATTTTAATTTATATTTTTCCTCATCATTTTCATCATAATTATCAATTGATTCGTTTTTAAATTCAGTATCATATAATGGTTTTTCTCTTTCTTTAATCAGAATTCTAGATAATATATCAGCAATTTTGTTATCTTCCCCTTTAATATGTTCAAATTTTATTTTGTAGCCTTTCTGACTAATAACATCTGTAAAATTCAACCACCTTCTCCTGGACATTGATATTTTTTCTTGGAGTTGGCTATGAAATTTTACGATGGCCTCACAATCAGTTCTTACTGTAAATCCTGGTTTTCCTGTTAGAAAGAGTTCAAATTTATCAAGTGCATATTTTATTGCCAACAGTTCTGTATCAATTGAGGAAAGGTTACCCTTTTCTCTATATTTTCCTGATGCATATTGGCAAATTTCTTCTTTACTTTTAGATGAGTAGACATCCTTTTTTCGCAAAAGGATAGCTCCCCATCCTTCATGTGATCCATCAGTTTGCACAATAAGTTAATCACTATCTTCTGGCAATACCAATTCTGGAAGTGTTTTTAATGCTTCTTTAATTTTTTGTACATTTTTTATATCTTCTTGGTTAAAATACCTTTGACCATTTTTTCCCAATTTATTATATAATGATCCTGTTAATGAGGATAAGTTTTTAATGTATGGTCTAGCATAATTAACCAATCCTAAAAATTGTTGTAATAGTTTTGTATCTTCCATTTTATCAGGAAATTCTATAGCCTTTTTAGCAATATGATCTTGGAGTTCTATTTTTCCTTTTCCAATTTCTGCCCCAAGGAATGCTATTTTAGTTTTATTAATTTCCATCTTTTTCTTTGAAATGATTATTCCATGTTTTTCAAATAGCCTAAACACTGTGTCGAGGTGACTCATATGTTCAGTACTATTTTTTGAAAATACTAGAATGTCATCAATGTATACCAAAACAAATTTTTGGTATGGTTTAAATATTTTATCCATTTTTTGTTGAAATATAGCTGGTGCATTCTTTAGTCCAAATGGCATTACTAGCCATTCAAATAAATCTTCTGGACATGTGAATGCAGTCCATTCGACTGACTCAGGATGCATTTTTACTTGCCAAAATCCTGACTTACAATCAAATTTGCTATACACTTTTGAGTCCTGAATCCTATTTATTAAGACCGTTTTATCTGGTATATTGTAAGCAAAATCTTTTATATTGTCATTAAGTCTTTTATAATTAATGACCATTCTTGATTTTCCTCTTACAATTTCAGAATGTTTTCTTACAATAAAAGCTGCAGACCTATGTCTGGAGTTTGATTCTCTAATTACTTTTAAAGCTTTTAATTCATCAATATGCATTTTGAAATCTTCTATATCCAGATTTGTAGGATTTATTTCTGCAGTTGAGATTCTCAATTCTGGATTTATTATTTCAAGCTTGCATATTGTTCCATCTTTTTCCCAATATTTTCTGGATGTTATCTCCAATAATTTGGGATTTTTCTAACCTCTCAATCCATTTTGTTATGGTTTCTTCAGGTTTAAATCTGCTTATACTTATTAATTCTTTCAGTTTTGGAGTTTCAGGAATATATTCTTCTTCAAACTCTGTAATTTGTATGTTTTCTTTACAAGTTTGTTTACATGCTCCTTTTATTTTGCATTTACAATTTTCAATATCTTTGTCTTTTAAAAGTTTTTTATTTTTTGTTTTTGTATTAGTAGGGGCTCCACCACGCTTCTCTCGCAACTCTGATGTTGTTAAAAGCTTGGTTCCCGCATTACTAATACTAGGTGCAAACATTGCCAAAGTCGCTTTTTCAACAATTTGGATATAATCCTTTGTAATAAATAATCCTCCATTATTTTGTAAGAAGAATTGTAATCCTAATATTACATCTGCATTTATTACTAATTCTTTTATATATGAATTATCTAGAACTCCATAGGGTTCTGATATTCCACAATTGGTCTCAAAGAATATCTGTCCACCTGAAATAGGTTGTTTTGTTGTATATGATATTCTTCCATCCATTAATTCTGATTTAATGGGTTTTGCTAAGCTTTTCTGTAGATGTTCTGGGATAAGTTTCTCATTTATTATTATTCTAGTACATCCTGTATCGATTATTGCATTAGTACGGAATACTAATTCTCTTAATTTAAAGATTATTGGTACCCTTAGTGTAGTTAATGATGAAGGGTCTTGGCACACAGGTATGTACTCTGGGTTTTGTGCTAACATGTACTCTGTACTAGGATTTTGTTCATCATTAGATTCTTCTTCAGGAACTTCTTTTCCTTTATTTCCCGTATTTTTAGGACTTAACATATTATATTCTTCTAGGATTTCTTCTATGTTTTCAATTCTAGTTTTCAATTCTTTAAGATTCATCATACCTTGTAAATCAAAAAGTTTTCTTTCAATTATATCTATTCTTTTTGTGATGAATGTATAATTATCATCAATTTTTGTTATTGGCATTTCTTCAGGAAATTTAATTTTATAATACTTTATCAAGCATATTTGGCATATTTCTACGTGACATATTGTACATTTAGCTCTAAGTTTCCTTGATGGATAATAAGAGCATTTTATACAAGGTGTAGAATCTGTGCCTACCCTGAAAAGCCAATTATGATTTTCGCATTCATTAATTTCTCTCATCATGTATTCGGTTTCATATGGCATCATATATTCTTTATATGTAATACCATTATATGAGTTTTCATTTGCAAGCATATTGATCATTTCATAAGGATCATTATCCCATTGCTCTTCGATAACATTTTCTTCTACTGTTACTATACTATATATTGTTTCAGTCTTAGAAACATCTGAGTTTACATCCAATATATCTTGTTGTATACATTCTGTGAGAATTGCTTCTCTAGAATGTTGGTTTTTCCTTTTAGGACATGCTGTTGCCAAATGGCTTTCATCACCACATGTGAAACAAGCAAGTTTCTTTGTATAATTTCTATTAGGATTATATTTTCTGACATGATGTTTCTGTTTTAAGAAAGGTCTCCTGCTATTTGATTGTTTTATGAAATACTTATTTCTTGTCATGAATTTAGGTTTTTTCTTTAATGGTTCAGGTCTACCATAATGTTGAGGAGTGTATATTTTTACAGAATGAGTAATCAGTTTTCTTAAGCTGTTTTTGTGCAATTATATTTGTACACTTATCTTTTAATACTTTCATTACATGGACAGCCCTCATGCTAATTGTCCATTGTTGAGGATTATTTTTAACCATTTCATTCAATTTATCTTGAATTTCTTGACCTATTGGTCTTGGTATTTTCATAAATAGTTTTTCACCTAACTCTTGATTAAAGGTTCCTCCTGCTAAGCCGGTGTAATAGACGTATTTATTTAGAAAATCTCTTGTTCCATACAAGTCTTCTAAATGCATCTGGTCTAGATGGATTAGGGCATCCATTTGTGTTGTTATATGCCCCGAATTACCATCTTCGCCTGTTATCAGACTTGATATTTTATTTACAAAGTTATAAGGATTTGGTCCTCTTTCTATTAAGTCTTGGTAATCCATTGGATAGTCTCTTTTAAATACTTCTCACATTGATTGTGCGAATTCTCCTAAATAGGTTTCAAGATATCCATACATTGATTCAGCTGTATCATTATAATCATTTTTGTTTTTGATGTAATCAGCCACAACTATGTTTTTCCATTTTGCAATTACTGAACCCATTCTTGAGGGTTTACATTTGTTACTTCTAATATTGCTGGATTATGATAATATCCTCTTTCTAAAGGTTGCCTAATTCCTCTAGGTTTTGTTATCATTCCAGGTTGTGTTTTTCCATAAGGATATTCTGGATGAACATGTGTTATTGAGTGTCTAGAATTATTTCCAGTATAATTAGTTCCAGGTCTCCACTCAGTTCCTCTTTGGTATGAGGCAAAGGGAGTTCCAGGGACTCTTGTTATACTGTCTCCTATATTTTTCATGACAATATCTTGGTTCATGAATTCTTTAGATGTTTTATTTGTTTTCTCAGAATGTAAGGACATATGGTCTCCCATATATTGTTCCACTAATGTATTTTCAGAACTTTGTCCTTCTTCCAGTGAGTTTTCCTTTAAGAACAAGTGAGCCTCTATGTCTGCTTGTTGTTCTTCTTTTATTTGTATTTTTGTAATCTTTTCTGTACTTCTTTCTCAATAATATCTTCTAAATTATTCTTCCATTCTTTATTTTTTCTTTTCATTTATCCTTTAATTCTTGTTTTGTTCATTTAGTTTTGATATTTCTCTTATCATTTCTTCATAATTTTCTATCCAATTCTCAAAATATCCACTATGTTTTGGACATTCTATTAAATGGATCATATGTTTTAATTTATCAGAATATCTTCTATCAAGATCAATTTTACAATCTTGACAATTGTGAGGTAATATTCCTTTGTTTTTGAATTTTTTAGTCAAGGCAGAATGCACATGTTGTGAGAAAACTCTTTCATACCTGTCATGGTACTCTCTTTTATTTAGAATTTTTCCTTTCTTAAAGTTTTCAAATTTTCTTGTTTTTAAACAAAATATGTTGTATGTCTTTAGCAATTCTTTCCACTTGATCCTCACTAGGGTGGAAGATTTGTTTTCCTTCATATTTTACATAATTATTTGTTACTGGTTTTTCTACAATAAACCTTTTCATTTGTTTATTCATTTTCCTGACCTTCTTCTTCTGTGAAATCTATTGGTCGTTTTGCAGTTTCATAATCATTAAATCTTACTGACGTTTCTCCTCTGGAGTTTATGAAATAATTTACATTTTTTGGAGTTAAGTTTTTAACATTTGGTTTTTCAAAGAATTTTGATAGATCCCAATTTTTTCCAGCATTTTCTTCTGATGATATTTCAGTTGGTCCTATCATTTTTACTCCTTCACTTCCTATAATACTTACTACAGTTTCAATTTTTGTTTTATGCCTGGTTTGACCATTGTTTGTGATTCTTCCTAAGAAGCCTACACATATCATTAGGTTGTGACCAGTTTCCATTTCTTCATATCCTACAGTTTGAATTCCTATTTGGATATGCCTCATAAAATCTGTTACTTGTATCATATAATCTGGTGCCAAATAACATACTCCCACATTAGGGTTCATATCAATTTCCATTAATCCTATGATAGCTTGGGTTGGATTAGTCCACCTTGTATCTAGAACAGTCATTAGGACTTTAGTTCCTAAGTTTTTTCTAGTCAAACCTTTTACTCCTATGGAGATTAATCCCATATGCATGTATTTTTGTCCTTGTCTTTGAAGCCTAATTACTTCATTATTGCTTATTAATTTTATTAATTTTTTGTCATCTTGTAGACAACTTATTGGTTCTGTATAATGGTATTTGTAATAAGATGTGTTCCAATTAAGGAATCTTTGGTCATACAATAATCTTGGTTCCAATTAGATTAATGTTCTTTTCTTGAAGTTTTCAAATTCAATATCAGGGTCAATTATTTATTCAATTATTGTTGGCCCTTCTTCAAGTTTGGTTTTTTCTCTAAACATTCAATCTATTAAGGTTTTTTCAAAGTTTGAGCTTTCAATTCTTTGAGAATTACTTCTTTCTACTAGACTGTTTTTGGATTCATTAGTAAGAGAAAATGATCTCCTACTCATTTTTGTAAATATTTTTCGTCTGGTTTTACAACCCAAAAATTTAGTTTTTCTTGTGGTTTAGTTTTCCTTCTAGCTTCTGCAGGTAATTTTGCAATTTGTTCAGCTAGTTGTTTTATTGTATTATCTTCAAGTATTCTAACAGCTTGTATTCTTTCAAGTTTTTCATCTATGCTTTCAATGGCTATTCTTAATGCAGGGTCTTGATATTTTTTCATGTTTTCCATTTGAACATGTACATCATCAATTTTTTTCTTTAGTATTTCAGTTGTTACAAGCTCTTTTAACTTTTTATCAATTAGATTAATATTTGTATTATTTGTTCTTATGATCTGTTATTTCGCCAATCTTCTTATGAAGATCATTAACATTCAGTTTTACTTCTATTAATTCTTTATTAATTCTTTAAATTTATTATTAATTTCTTGTTTAAAGTTTTCTATTGTTTCTGTAACTTCTCTTAAGGCTGTTTCCATTATCCTTTAATGATTTTTATGATTTTGTTACACATTTCATGTACATTCTCAATATTGTTTTCAACAATTTCTTAATTTCCTTTATTTCTTTATCAAGTTTTTCAACCTTATCTTGTAGTTGTTTTAATTCCTCACTATGGTTAATGATTTTCCTTGGATTTGGGACATCATTAACTAGTTTAGAACTTTCATATTGGAGTGTTGTTATGGTTTTAGATAAGTTTTTCATTCCACTAGATGATTTCTATCATATTGGGTCGATAAGTATGTTTGGTTTTCTAATATTACTTTAAGATTTGTATTATTTTGTTTTCCTAATAATTCTAACTTATCCAGTTTTGCTTCAATTGATTGAAGACTTCTTTGTATATCCATGTTTTTATTTGTTAACATTTTATTCATGAGTTTTTAAGTGTTGTCTTAAAGCTTCTAACCTTATGATTAGTTTGCAATAATTTTTAAAGGTTCTATTTTTCTTGAGTTTTACTCTCTTTATTTTTATTTTATTTTGTTTACAAATCTTACAATCTTTAGTTTGGTTTTTAAATAGTTTTTTCTTTTCAATGTCAATTATTAAGAATTTTTCATAATTGATATTTTCATTTAATTTAATCATGTTTTGATTATCTTTTAATCCGTCATTAGCCATAAGCCCTAAAATCGCAACTTATGCTCTGATACCAAATTTTTAGAGGGTGTATGTTTTTGGGCACTTTTTAGAGAAGTGTTAAACTCATTTAATGGTTTTTGGTTATAGTGTTTTATTAGGTACTTTTCTTAAACAAAGTAAAACTATTGTGTACCTATCTTAAAGAAAAATTCAATTGGGTACCTATCTTAAACTTTGAAAATTTTGGTGGTTTTTTTTTAAATTTTCCGTTAAATTTGAACAGAAATTATTATTATTATATTATCATTATTATTTTTACTTTTAAAATCACATGATATTTTGTGTACGTATTTCATTACAAATAGTACTATGTAAGTAAGGATTGGTACGGTGCAATCAACAAAATTCGCAGTACGTCAAGGCACTAATCCCAACCGTTCATTTGAAATCCAATGGTTCAAAATGTAAAACGGTAAAGTTGTCCAATATATTTATAATGTCAAGTCGCTTAAAAATACACACAAGGTTATCGCTGAAAAATACTATGTATGTCGCTGAGATATTATAGTCCATTGCTGAACTACACACAACACATTGCTGAAATACACACAGTTCGTCGCAGAAATATATTAAACCAAAGAATTGGGTTTCAACTTTTATGAAGTCGCTGAAATGCACATTATTAAGTCGCTGAAAAATACTATAGTATGTCGCTGAAATATATATCATATGTCGCTGAAAAATACAGAAGGCGTCGCTAACACTATGTATGTCGCTAAAATATATTATAGTGCGTCACTATTACTCAACATTGCTTAAATTTACATACATTGTCACTGAAATATACTAAGATATATTTTGGAGTCATATGTCAAAATTACTTTTAACCTTTAAGTTAATCTCAACCATTGATTTCAAATATTAATCAGCAATAAAAAAATCACCGCAGCACATCAAGTCATATCTCTTAGTCACACTCTAACAATTTCCATGTAAGTATGTATGATCAAAAATCAAATTAGTGAAAAGGAGAAGAGTAGAACGCGAAGAGGAAAATAAACAAAATTAGAGCTGGTGATGGGGGTTAGTCACCAATCCTTTCATTCCATCCAATCACTATAAACACATTACATCCTTTAAATTTCACTTTATTATTATTTAATACATAGTAGTATATATATTTGCTACAAGATAGTACTATTACTTTGGTTTTCATAGAGTACAAGCTCCAAGTTTACTGTATGTGACTTTCATTACTTTTTTTAAATGATTTTTGGTATATCTCTACATATAATTTAAATAAATATTAAAAATTAAACATGTTAATGTAATCGGTAATATTAATATATTATGGAGGGATAGGGGCCGGTGGGGAATCGAACCTCCAACCTTCCGTTGAAAGTTGAGGGACTTAACCAATTGGACTAAGTCCTCATCCCCAAGTGTGATACATATTTAAATATAAAGATATATGCATGTATACTAAATAGAAACAATAAAATCAGCGCTAGCTCTTGCGGCTATTGAGTCCAACACCCGATTCCACCAGTTGGCGGCCACTATCCAGCAGACGAGGGAAATCCGAGACTCCTTTGAAGAGTGCTACTTGTATCATGCCCACGAGGAAGGTAATTCAGTGGCGTACAAATTAGCCAAACATGGAGCATCGATGGAGGAGTTTCTCACCTTATGGGCGTATCCTCCGGATTTTGTAAATGAAGCATTGGCAACGGACGCGGATGGAAGGGGCACCCTCAAATTGTAGTTTGGTGTCCTCTGTTCCAGTAGCCTAGTTTTTGTCTTGTCCCTTTGCTTTTTGGTTTTCTTTATTTTTCTTGTTGTTTTCTGGCCTACGAGCTCATAAAAAAAAAAAAAATTAAAAAAAAATAGAAACAATAAAAGTGATACTATTACTATTAAGTACTGCGTACATAATAATAATAATACTCCGTATGTATGATATTATCTTTTGGACATAACCCTTACGGTTTTACATTTGGTATCCCATTACTAATGGAAGTTAGTGAATACGATGTACTTTATATACAAGAGAATTTTCGCTGATATTTTTTATGTGGGACAAGTTTGCACCCAACAAATATAATATACTAATAATACTTGTATTAAAAGAAAATTTAAAAAGAACGTTGTGATGGCAACTACTGATGTGTCAATGCTCTCGCCGGAACCGGACCCCAGGCCGCCGGATCAGTTCAATTTCGGCATGGGAATGAAACCGACCTTTCGGGATATGGTCCTCGATGGGAAGCCGGCGGCGCCAGGACCTCTGAAGGACGTACCGGATAAGGAAAAATTGGTGGTGGTTGATTTCATCAATGGGGACCGACTTAAACCAAGGATTACTATTGCCCCGTCCGAATTCGTGAACCCCGGCAGGATGCCCTCATTGTCTCCGTTCTGGGGAGAAAGGTGGGCTATGTGGCGTTGAAAGAACGGTTGGATATGATTTGGAAGATGGCTGGTCGCTATGAGCTTAGGGAGTTGGACGCGGGTTTTTTCTTGGTGAAATTCAAGCAGCAGGCTGATAGAACGATGGTTCTAAACAAAGGCCCTTGGATGATGTTTGATAGCTATTTGTTGCTCTCGCCGTGGAAGCCGGACTTCGTGCCCTCTCCTGAGGCTCCCAAGAACACGGTGGTTTGGGCTAGATTCCCTGGTTTATGTGTGGAATATTTCGATGAGTTCATGCTCACCCAAATGGCGTCTGCCCTTGGAAGATCGGTTAGGGTGGATGATATGTCGAAAGATGTCAAACGCTCCAAGTTTGCGAGGGTTTGCGTAGAGGTCGACTTAAGTTTGCCATTGGTCTCTAGCATTCTCATTGGGGATCACTAGCACAAGGTTGCCTACGAAGGGTTGCAGTTGCTATGCACGTCGTGTAAAAAATACGGGCACACCAAGTCACACTGTCCAGCCCCGCCGGAGGCACATGTCGCCGGAGTTGAGCGCTCTGGCACTCCTTCTGATACGCTTACCAGGGAAGGCTCCAGCCCGGTAGATACAGTTGCGGGTGCTGTGGGAAATCCGCCTCAGGACACGCAGGTTGCCGGCGCCACCCCGGCGGAAGTTACATCTCAGAAGCAGTTGAGTGTCGTGGAGCATGCCACGATCCCACAACAACCGTCAGGGGACGAGTGGATCAAAGTTGTCCGCAAGAAGTCTACTGGGCCTAGGCGGGCTGCAAAGCCTTTGCCAACTTCAGGCCCCCAAAAATTGGACCTGGCCCATCCCCTTAATGGGCCTGATGTATTATTGCGGCGGTCCAATAATCCTTTGCCTCGCAGGAATGTAAGGGATTCGCCCCAGATCCGGAGGGAAGTTGACTTAGGGAAAAAACCAGTCGAGAGCTCCCCTCAATCCAATGATGGCAATGACGCGCATCCTAAACGAGCGTGATCGTCCTCGCAGCCGATTGAGAATGCTGCCCACACCATGGGCATTAAGAAAATCAATGGTGCCTCTTCTTCGTCAGCTTCGGGCCGGAAGGCCCCTGACGCGGGCACACCTATGCAATATTAGGTGCATTCTTTTTCACCCCCCTGAATTGATGTTTATGGATTTTAATTCATTTAAGATTATTTCCTGGAATGTTGGAGGGATGGTTGGGCGGCCAACTAGACGGATTTTACTTGATCATTTGCGACGGCTTCGGCCTGAATTGGTGTTTATCCTGGAACCTCAATCGAGGTTTTCACAGTCTCAGTTATTTTTCCATCAAGCGGGTTATATCCCGGTTCATATTCAGGAGGCGGTGGGGAAGTCTGGGGGAGTATGGATTCTTCGACAGATTAATTTTGCTGGTCAGATTGTCTTATTTGATGATATGGACAGATTGCTCACAGTTAAGTTGGATAGGGGTGACATATCCTGGTTTGCTACGGCGGTGTATGCTTCCCCTCGATATATGGAACGTACGGATACCTGGGCGAATATTCAGAGTCTGGCAACTAGAATTGAGGGTGCTTGGTTATTGTTAGGTGACTGGAATCAGATTTCGGTGGAGTCGGAGGTTAGAGGGGGTCTCCATAATCCTGCTAGAGCGGCTGAGTTTGGGGAGGTTCTGAATGATTGTGGTTTAGTGAATGTCAACACTCAGGGGGGGGGGGGGGGGTGTTCACCTGGTCCAGACCGCTGGGTGCTGCTGGATGTATTGCTAAGAGGTTGGACAGAGCGGTGAGCAACTTTGCGTGGATTAATCTCTTTCCGCTTGGGTTTGTCCAGGTCTTGCCTATGGTGGGTTCGGACCATTGTTCGTTAGTCCTTTATTGCCGTAAGGATTCTTTCTTGCCTGGCCCCGCCTCTCGCCGATGGGAAGCGGCATGGTCATTGGATGCGAATTATCATAGTGTGGTGCAATCTTCTTGGCCGGGGGATGCTGCTGGCATCAGTGGTAAATTACATAATGTAATGTATGCGTCGGTTCTGTTTCGAAGGCTCGGGGATGCAACTTTAAGTGGCGCAAATTGAAATTACTTAAGCGATTGGAAGGAATTGCCCGGGCATTGGAATGAACGGACTCACTCCGTCTTCTTTTGCTTGAAAAAGAGCTCAAAGCTGAGTATGAAAGTCTTTTGGCACAGGAAGAGGTGTTTTGGTGCCAACGGTCTCGAGATAAATGGGTTCATTGTGGCGATCGAAATACGGCATACTTCCATGCCAAAGTTCGATGTAAAAGACATAGGGAGAGGATCCATGGTTTGCAACTTTCTAATGGGGATTGGTGCGAGGATGAGTTGATTCTTCGTGTTCAGGCGAGGGAGTTCTGGAAAAACATGTTTACTAGTACCCCACACCCTGAGGCCACGAGTCCAGATATTGAAGTGGAGACTTTTCCTGTTCCTCCGCTGCCATCGATTTCGTACCAAGATAAAGTCAGCTTAACAGAGAATGTCACCTCTGAGGAAGTGAAGACAGTAGTTCAGGATATGTATTGTTTGTCTGCGCCTGGGCCCGACGGGTTTCCGCCTTTGTTCTTTCAACAATACTAGAATGTTGTGGGCACGGATGTGATCTCTTTTGTGCGGCAGGCGTTTGATAATAGACAGATTCCCCATGAGGTCACCAAAGCTTACATATGCTTGATCCCGAAGATTGATCGGCCGTTGATGTTCTCTCATTTCCGGCCAATCACGCTGTGTAACGTTATATATAAAATTCTTACGAAGGTGGTGGTGAATCGTATTCGGGCATCTTCAACAGTGCATTTCTCCTTAACAATCGGCATTCTTACCGGGTCGGGGGCCAGTAGATAATGCAATCATCCTACAAACGGATAGGCCGTGTTTCGGGTTCCCAATCTACGGCTAAGGCAGTGATTATAAAGATCGATATAGCTAAAGCCTATGACAACGTCTCGTGGATCTTTTTGGAAGAGTGTTTATGGGAATTCGGACTCCCTAGTTGCCTGATTGACCTTGTCATGTGGTGTGTTCGCTCGCCAACTTACTCCCTATTATGGAATGGCCATGCTTTGCCAGAATTCCACCCAGAGAAAGGACTTCGACAAGGCGACCCGATGTCGCCTTACCTTTTCTTATTAATTATGGAAAAGCTATACGTGATGATTGATGCTGTTGTTCAACAAGGGAGCTGGTCACCTATACGTCTCCGGGGCTCTGAGGTTGGGATTTCACATCTGAGCTTCGCGGATGACCTCATCTTGTGTTCCATGATGAACCGTGATAGTGTAGATGTAATGGCTCGAGTCCTTGAGAAGTTTGCTGTGGTATCTGGGATGCGTCTTAATCCCCTGAAATCATCTATATTCATATCCCCGAGTGTCAGAGCTGAAGAGAGAGTTTGGGTTGTCTCCCGTCTGGGTATGCAGGAGGTGGCCGGATTTGGATCGTATTTAGGGTTCCCTATGCTCTCGGGTCACATACGGTGTCGGGACTTTGCTTTTTTGTTAGATAAGATTGATAAGAAATTGGAGGGATGGGCGGCAAAGCTGTTGAACAAGGCGGGACGTTACACGCTATGCCGTTCAGTCCTGGCCGCTATACCTACGTATGTCATGCAAATCCACTGGGTTCCAGAGGGGGTCTGTACGGCAATTGGTCAGAAAATTAGTAAATTTCTGTGGAAGGGTAGCCATGGTAAGGGGATTCACTTGATCAGTAGGGAGAAGGTCTTGATGACAGTCTTTTATGACAGTCATTTGCGTCCAATTTAGTGTCTTAATGATGATCTTTTGTTCTTAATTCCATTAGTTTTTAATGAATAATCTTGGAAGATGAGAAAAGATGGAAGAAGAATCAAGACTGTGAAGAAGTTGGAATTACATTGAAAATGGCTTGAAATTCTAAGTTTTCATTGCAAGTCTCGCATGCTATGTTTTTATTTGAACTGACTGACGCTTTGTCATTCAGCAGGAAGTTAAGTTGAAAAGCAGCGGGAGATGGAAAAGACATAGCGAGGAAAGAGAGGAAGTGCGAGGACTTACATACGAAATTAGGAAAGATCTAAGGAAAAATGTTCAGAAGCTGAAGCCCACGCGATGATTGTTTGACATCGCGAGGAAAAGAAGTTTGTGCAAGACAGGAAGCTTTAGATGTTATGGCGAGAAGCAAAACTGTTTGAAGAGACTGTGAGATCTCGCCTGGTCAAGAAAGACAATTACATCTTTGGCTCTCGCTTTGAAGGAACTGGACAAAGCGAGAGGAGAGCTATTCTGATGCGAGCGGTTATCATCCAAGGCCGAAGCAGTTACAACGCCCATCTATAAATAAGACCCTTGGGGGATCAGCTCAAGTAGCAGGAGATTGAAGAGAATAGCTCATTTTTACTCTCCAGTTCACTTTTAGAATTCAGTAGGTAGGTTAGCTAGGGTTTACTTTTCACTGCAATTTACTTCAAGTTCTTCAGATTTGTAATTCAATTTCGCAGTAGATTTTCTTCGAAATATTTTGGTAGATTAGTTTGAGGATACCCTGGAAGAAGAATTGCTATCGGAATGCTTTGTTCATCCATTACGACGATCACCATCTAGTTTCCGACTCCTCCGTTCACATTCGCATTATTCTGATTGCAATTAGATTTCCAGGTGTATTCGTTTTTAATTCTTTGTTATTCAAGATACATGAAGAATGATCAGCTATCAAATCGTGCATTTCTTATCTTTCTGGTTACAATCTTCAAGTTCATTAGAAATTTGATGTCTTTCAATTCTGTTTCAGAGAAGTATAAACCTCGAATACAATATTCATTTTTTTTTGGAATTTGCATCACATCGATAATTTGATTCTCGAAGATCATGATACTTTCATATCTTTAATTCATAATTTGTTCGTTCTAATTGCGCAAGAAGTTTGGATTTTGTAATCGAGTTAGGTATGAAACTGGTAGAATTGTGAATTCATTCGTTTTTCTGTTGATACTATATCTCGATCAAAAATTTGGAAGAAATTCACAGAAATTAATGTTCAGAACTCTAAAAGGTTCCTAAAGACCCATGCAGTGTTAATCATCGCATGATAATCTTTAAGAATTAACAACTTTAAATTCTCGAATTTGGATGTGAAAGGTTCTGTTCTCATTATTTTCTGAATAGAAGTTCCAGAGGGTAGTTATGGCAGTTATAGGACTTGATCATTTACTCTGAGGAGTCAAGTCTTATGAAATCATTGGATGATAGATTTAAATACTTGCTTTTTCACTTCTTGTAGAGGACATCCAATATAAGGTCATGAGACCAGTTTGACTCAGAGTAATAAAAAGAACAACTTCAAGTTCAGATGAATATAAGATGATTTAGATGTGACCTTGAGTTGTCAAAGGCTTAATCTGAGTCCGAAAAAAATAGATTAAGTGGCAGTTCTAAAAAGCTTTTGTCACAGAATGAGTCTGACCGATCATCCTGTGATGACAGTATCCCATGATTTCAGTGCTTAGATTGTCATGACACTGAATCACAAGTACCTGTCTTGGGAATTGATTTAAGACATGAAGATTTGATTAAGTTGCATAGAGGATTTGTCTATCTCGATGAACTTTCATTCTGTTTTTAACCATTGAAGTATGATATTCTCATCATATTCTTATTTCGTTTATTTGATTTGGTCCGCACTATCTTAAACTCATGAACATAATCATAACACTCAACATCATTTCAATTGTTTTCTTTATTATTGTTTACATCTTTATGCATTTACAGTTCAGCATTAAATTCTTAGTCATCATCATTACACCATCCTTAAACCAAGAGCAAAAACGAGTTCTAGAACTAATAATTCTATTAAAACGCTTCTATTGTGTAACTCTCTAATGAACGATCCCGACAATAAAAATAAATACTGCAGCTTGATACCGTGCGCTTTCGGTAGGAAAAATTAGGCAAGCTCTTTAACAGTCCTATAGGATTATAGTCTAAAGGCTGTCGGGGGGCATTGCAGCGGGTTTTACCTCAAAGCTTTATGGCGGCGTTGCCGGGGAGGGTGTAGCGTTATGAATTTTAGAACTGTAGATACTCTTTGGTTTAATTGTAATTATTTACTACCATAATAAATTCATTAATTCTTTCATTTTGTTCACAGAGAAGTCTCAACAGTTTATGAGCGAAAGAACAACCCGATCTTCAAGGCAACCTTTGCTTCCTTTTAATTGTGAACTTGAAAGAACAGCAAGGCTGATCAGAGCAAGCGCCAGAAGGAGACAGAGATCTTGTAGAAGGGAATCTTTCAACAATAACTAGGATGGCTAACAATGGACAAAATGACGGACCTGGAAATTTACCAAATGGACAGCCAGAAAATCAGCAAAGTGTACCACTTCGAGGACATTTTCAAGCACCACAGAGGGCTGCTGCACCACAATTTGTTCATCAGCACTACTTTCCACCAAATTTTGCTAATCCTGCTCCAAATCCTCAAGAAGAACAATATCAACCATGGCAACCAAACGTTGATCAGTATTTGGCTGGAACAGATGAAGAGGTTGATATATCACCTGGTATATTAAACTTGGCATCTTCCAGAGCTTTTTATGGGTTGAGTGCTGAAGATCCACACTTACATCTCAAAAAGTTTGTTGAACTGAGTAAGACAGTGAAGAAGGGTAGAGCATCAAGAGAAACCATTCAACTGGCAATGTTCCCATTCTCTTTGGATGGTTCTGCGAAACAATGGTATGATTCATTGAATGCTCAACAGAAGGCTACTTGGCCAGAACTAGTCAGAAACTTCTTGCTCAAATATTTTCCAGAAAGTAAAGTAGATGAATGGGTAGATAAGATTTCTAGCTTCAAGATGAGAAAAGGAGAATCTTTGAAGGATGCTCGAGACAGATTCTTTGATATGCTTAAGAGATGCCCGCAGCATGGTATCACAGAAAGAAGACTTTTGAAGATCTTCTTCACTGGACTCACTCACACTTGGCAGATGATGATTAATGCCACTGGAGGGGAACAATTACTTCAGATGCCACTTGATAGAGCGTGGTCAACAATAGACACCATGACAGCTAGCAGAGCAGTCCTCCAAGATGATGACCCACCATCTCCTACAAGAAAGAGTCTTGCCATCCACACAGACAAAAATGAAGAGAAATTCGCAGCACTCACTAAACAGATTGCTGAGTTACAACTCGCTCAGCAAACAAGTCAACCAGTTCAGCATCAACAACAACAACAACCTGTGATGATCCTTCAACCTGCTCCAATGGAACCAGTTTATCAATGTGAAATATGTTCTGGGCCACATCATAATGATCAGTGCCCACAACTCCAGGAAACACCAAAACAAGATGAGAGCTGTAACTACACTGGATTCCAGAACAAGCATCCAAATTTGAGCTATGGTAACACTCAAAACGCACAGAATGCACATCTCTTGAATCCACCGCAACAGAATCAGCAGCAGTTTCGTCCTCAACAACCATTTTATCCTCAGCAGCAAATGTACCCTCAGAGACCTCCTCAACAAATGAATCAATAGAATAGACCATATGGACAGTTTGCACCAATGCCTGCAAACTTTCCACAGCAACCAGTGCCTCTAGGCCCTTATCCTGTTGCTCAGGATAACACTTATTCTTTAAAGGTGGAGAATGCTCTGAAGGAGTTTATTGTTAAGCAGACAGAGACGAACAACCAACTGCAGGCTTCAATCAAGAATGTTGAAAATTCAGTAACAGAGATGGCCAAGTTACTACAGCAAAGAGAAAAAGGAAAATTACCAAGTTCCTCTGGAACAAATCCACAATGTAAGGCAGTTACATTGAGGGGAGGAAAAGAAGTTGTTGATCCCGAATTTGAAAAGAAACGAGACAGGTTGCTGCAGCAGAAAAAGTTCAAAGATGTTCAGACAATGGAAGAAGATGATCAGCTTGAACAAAGGCAGATACTTGAGGATAAGGGTTTGGAAAAGAATGTCTTAGGACACTCCTTTCCAAAGGAAAAAGAGGGAGGTAATGATATCCCTAACTCTACAGGTAACAAAAAGGATTCACTGGATGAACACATGCCCAGGATACCATATCCTGGGAGACTCAAAAATGATCTTCAAGAAATTAAATTTAAGAAATTTCTTGAAAAGATTAAGGCCATTGAAATATCAATCCCTTTGGTTGAATTAATTGCTGAAATGCCCAGTTACGCTAAGTTTCTGAAAGAATTGATTTCAGGGAAACGAAGTGCGGGAGAGCAGCAAATGGTGGTCTTAAATCAGAATTGTAGCTTGGTTCTTCAACAAAGGATTCCTCCAAAGCTTGAAGATCCAGGGAGTTTTACTTTACCCTTGATTATCAACTGTAAAGAAGCTGGACGAGGGCTCTGTGACTTAGGAAGCAGCATCAATGTAATGCCACTTGCTATGGCTAGACGTTTGGACTTGGGGAAGATGAGGCCAGTTAATATGACTCTCTTCTTTGCTGACCAATCGAGCACCAGACCAGAAGGGATCATTGAAGATGTTTTAGTAAAGAGAGGAGGCCTTTGTTTTCCAGCTGACATTGTCATTCTTGATATCGATGAAAATGTTAGAATTCCTATCATACTAGGAAGGCCTTTCCTGGTGACTGCAGGAGCCATGATTGATGCAAAGAATGGCATAGTAAAACTTCACGTTGATGATCAGGAAGTTACTTTCGACATGATGAAGATGGCAACATATCCTTTTAATGCTTTTGAAACCAATGTAGCGGGAAAGGGATTAGATTCTAGTACTATGGAGGGGGGAAATCTTTTTGATTACTATAATCTCTTTACCACTGATGTAATTGAGAACAATCTCACCCTACTCAAAAATGCTGAAGATGCTACTTTTGCTTACTTGTGCGCGGTTAGATTCGCTGATCCTGAGACTGGTGAAATCAAGGATGGATCAGAAAGTGAGGATATAACATCTTCAGAACAATATGAGGATGATATTGATAAAACAGATCCTTCTAAAGAAGGATCTGATTTAAAGATGGAAGTGCAAACTCGAAGCAAATTAATTCCATCAATAGAAAACCCACCAGAGCTTGAACTTAAAGTATTACCAGAACATCTTAAGTATGCCTTTCTGGCAGATAAAAAGAAGCTTCCGGTAATAATTTCATCTATATTGACTGAAGAACAAGAACAAGCTCCCGTAGGTACTCTTAAAAATCATATTCAGGCAATTGCTTGGACTATAGCAGATATCAAAGGCATCAGTCCACACATTTGTATGCATAGGATCCTGATGGAAGATGAATACAAACCATCCAGACAACCACAGAGGAGACTAAATCCACCAATGCAAGAAGTTGTCAAGAAGGAGGTAATCAAACTACTTGATGCAGGTATAATCTATCCTATTTCTGATAGTAAATGGGTAAGTCCAACACAAGTTGTACCCAAAAAGGGTGGGATTTGCATTGTGACTAATGAACATGGTGATGAAGTAGCAACAAGACCAGTAACTGGTTGGAGAGTGCATTGATTATAGGAAACTAAATACTGCCACAAGAAAAGATCATTTTCCTTTACCCGTTATTGATCAAATGTTAGAAAGACTGTCAGGTAAACCATTTTACAGCTTCTTAGATGGTTATTCTGGTTATAATCAAATAGTTATTGCTAGTGAAGATCATGAAAAGACAACTTTTACTTGCCCATATGGAACATTTGCTTATAGAAGAATGCCTTTTGGATTATGTAATGCTCCTACTACTTTTCAAAGATGCATGATGAGTATTTTCTCTGATTTTATTGAAAAATGCATTAAAGTGTTTATGGATGATTTTACCGTTCATGGAACTGACTTTGAAGATTCTTTAAAAAATTTGTCAAAAATTTTGCAGAGATGTGAGGACACTAATTTGGTTCTTAACTGTGAAAAGTGTCATTTCATGGTTCAGGAAGGAATTGTCCTAGGACACAAAGTATCTAGAGCAGGAATAGAATTAGACAAAGCTAAGGTTTCTGTGATAGCAAATCTACCACCACCTAAAACAATAAAGGCAGTAAGGAGTTTTCTTGGTCATGCTGGTTTTTATAGAAGGTTTATTAAGGATTTTCTAAAATAGCAAGTCCTTTATGTAATCTTCTTCATAAAGATGTGGTATTTAGCTTTGATGAAGATTGCTTGACTGCTTTTAAGACCTTGAAGGAGAAACTTATCACTGCACCTATAGTTTAGTCTCCTGATTGGAGTCTACCTTTTGAACTTATGTGTGATGGAAGTGAGAATGCAGTAGGAGCAGTTTTGGGGCAACATAAAGAAGGCAAACATCATGTTATCTATTATGCTAGCCATACTCTTAATGATGCTCAGATAAACTACACCACTACAGAAAAGGAAATGTATGCTGTAGTTTTTGCTTTTGACAAGTTCAGACAGTATCTTATTGGAGCTCAAACTATAGTGTACACAGATCATACTGCATTAAGATATCTCTTCTCAAAGCAAGAAGCCAAACCTAGGCTGATAAGATGGGTTTTACTTTTACAAGAGTTTGACATTATTATAAAAGACAGAAAAGGAAAAGACAATGGAGTAGCAGATCATCTTTCTAGATTGGAAGAGAAAACAGAAAAGGAGGAAGTTGTAAATGATAAATTTCCAGATGAACAGTTGTATGTTTTGCAGTTGCATCAATTTGATTGTCCTTGGTTTTCAGATTTTTCTAATTATCTAGCTTGTAAGATTGTTCCAAAGTTTAAAGACTCTCATCAGAAGTCAAGATTTTTCAGAGAAATTCAGAAATATTATTGGGATGACCCCTTTTTATTTAAGTTTTGTTCTGATCAGGTTATTAGGCGCTGTGTTCATGAGAAGGAAGGTTTTCAAATTGTTAGAAAGTGTCATGAGAATCCTTGAGGAGGCCATCATGGTCCTGCTAGAACTGCTAGAAAAGTTCTAGACTGTGGCTTCTTCTGGCCGACTATCTTTTTGGATTGCCAGAAACTTATAAAGATGTGTGACAGATGCCAAAGATTGGGAAACATTTCAATGGGAGAAGAAATGCCTCAAAAAGGAATTTTAGAAGTAGAGATATTTGATGTTTGGGGAATTGATTTTATGGGACATTTTCCCCCATCATTTGGTAATCACTATATTCTAGTAGCTGTTGATTATGTCTCAAAATGGGTAGAAACAGTGGCTTTACCCAATAATGAAGCTAAACAAGTTACTAAATTTCTGCAAAAGAATATTTTTACCAGGTTTGGAGCCCCTCGTGCCATTATATCTGATGGGGGATCCCACTTTGTCAATAAACTCTTTGAGAAGTTGCTGAAACAGTATGGTGTTCATCATAAAGTTGGATCACCATATCATCCTCAGACAAGTGGACAGGTGGAGGTATCTAATAAGGAAATTAAGCATATTTTACAAGCTTCTGTGAATATTACAAGAAAAGACTGGTCAAAGAAATTGGATGATGCTTTATGGGCATATAGAACTGCTTTTAAGACTCCTATAGGCATGTCTCCCTACAGACTAGTTTTTGGAAAAGCTTGCCATCTTCCAGTTGAGCTAGAACATAGAGCATATTGGGCCATTAAGATGCTCAACATGGATCTTCAGTCAGGACAAGACAAGAGGAAGTTTGATCTGTCTAAGTTGGAAGAGATGAGACTGGAAGCATATGAAAGCAGCAAGATTTATAAAGATCGAACCAAGAAAATTCATGATTCAAAAATTAAACATAAGGAATTTTATGTTGGTCAATTGGTTTTACTTTATAATTCTCGTTTGAAATTATTTCCAGGGAAGCTCAGATCGAGGTGGACAGGACCATTCCCCATTGTAGCTGTTCATGACAATGGAGCAGTCACAATCATGCTCAGTGAAGGAGAAAAGACTGTAAATGGACACAGGCTTAAAGAATATATTGGTCAACAAGATTTAAATATTCAAACTGAATATTTGGATAACCCCTAGTTTTTCTGAAAAAATAAAAAAAAAATAGGGGGGTGGATACTACCCAGGTTAACTGAGTAGTATTTCCATTTTTCTTTTGATATATGTTTTATCTCTAATTCTTATATTCTATATTTTCAGGAATTCGAGAAATGAAGCTGTGATGGAATGAAGAAGGATGAGAAAGAGATCTTCAACCAGGTTTTTGAGTATTAAGTGTTTGGAAATAAAGTGTGAACAAATTCTGAGGCCACGCTTTTGCTAACTTTGACAAAGCGTGATTTAAGATGAACTATACTCACCACGCTTTGTAAAAGTTATAAAGCGAGGTGATAAGTTCAAATTCTCATTTTTATGAAAATTTGATCTGTTTCTAAATGATAATAATTTGATGTCTACGCTTTGTCGAAATACAAAGAGTGACCATTTTCTCTGAAAATTGTATAAGAATCTTCCATCGCTTTGTAGTTTACAAAGCGAGAGATGGTTTCTATAACCACGCGATGACAATTGACAAAGCGAGAGCCTGGGAATACTAAACGGATAGATTTTCAAACTTCTTAAGACCAAAATACCCTTTTTCAGACCCTTCTTCTTCCTTTGCACTAACCATCACACATCGTTTCAACCACTTGTAATTATGGCAGAATTTAGTTTTTCTGCTATAAAATCTAGTCGAATCTTTCTCTCCTTTCATCTCAAACATTCCCACAATAGAACAATTATCCTACAACCTTTATCAGAAATCAGAATGGCCGCAGCAGCTCCCAATGCTAGAACCTCCATTGTAGATATCCCTGATGAAATCTTAGGAGACATTCTTTCAAGACTGGGAAAGGAAGAGATGAAAGATGTAGCCAAAGCAGCCCCAACTTGCAAGAAATTCTTTAGAGCAAGTAAGGCACCTGCAGTATGGAGGAGAGCAAATGTAGTGAAGCGAATCACTGCGGAGAAAACGCTTGATGCTCACTACGCACAGATAATGGAAAAATGCAGAGAGGTAGGGAACTTCATGCTCAAACTTGAATCTGCACTCGCGGCTTACTGCAACACAAGGCTCATGGAAGCCGCTTTTGAAATCCTCAAGCATGGAATTGAGGATAATCATCACCCTTCAATCTTCATCAAGGCCTTCATTCTTCTGAGTTCGGAGAGCCTTGAAGAGATTGATGAAGGACTGTATCTGCTTGGATCAATCCTTAAAGAGGAAGAGCACATCCACAAGATTAAGGAGAAGATCAGCAGGGTGTTTATCGACAGTGAAGAAGAGCCTAATCCTTTCCAGGGACAAGGGCATCGTTACTACTGTGATTACATAGCTCCACACAGCAGAGACTTAGTTAGGGAGCCTCCACACTATAATTATGGTGCCACAAACATTGATTGTTTGTGTTGTGAGGTTACCAATTTGATTAGAGAATTAAGAGAAGATTTCAATGAACATGTAATTGAATCCGAGTCAGAATTAGAAACTGATTCAGATTTTGATTAAATGATTATGTATTCTCTTAATTTTTGTTTAATTTTGAGTCCTCTGATGATGATATGTCCTCTTTACTCCTCGCTTCATTTTCTTATGTTGAAAAATGACTTGATCTTACCTTTTGCACCAGATTTTTATCTGAGTCATTTCAAATAAATTTGTTTTTCAAATAGGCTTATTTTAGGCTTAATCATTACTCCCTGCAGAGACAAGATTTACTATCTTGACCCCTGCATTTCTTAGATAGAAATAGGTCGGCTATATCCTTGCAGTCATTCCTCTCAGTTGTCATTTCAAAACTTTTCATCAGTCCTTCTTTCTTTTTCTCTCCCGAGAAGAAATCGTCACACACCAATACCTTCATTTTTAATCATTTTCGTAGCAAGTTCATTCAGAAACCTAATCGACGAAGAAAATGGCCGAGAACAATCCGTAAGCAATCTAGTTTATCCTATCTTTCACATTGTTGTTCTATTCTGCAATGTTTGTTTCCGGATTACGCTATTAGACCTAGGGTTTATGATTCTGAAGTCTCGATGAGTTCATTCTGGCTTTAGAAATTGAAAAACTAAACATTTTGATTTCTCATAACTGAAAGCCGTTTCTTTAAACTCACTTAAACAATGTTTAATTTGGAGAGTTTCTTTCTGAAGTCTTTATTTAGTAATTGACGCATTACCCACATGAGATCATTGGAGCTTGGCAATAGAAATGAAATCCCATTTTCGAATTGATAGTTCCATTATTTTCAATAAAAAGTTCTCTTCTGTATTCCTTATTGTATTCTTTTCTGGAAACAGAAATGCTAGGAATCCACAACTCCTTGGAACTCAGATATCTCATTTACCCACTGAGTTGCTGGGAGATATTATGTCGGGACTTGGAAAAGACAGTGTGAGGGAACTCTTTAGGGTAGCAGAAGTCTCTCCAATATTCTATCAAGCGAGCAAAACCCATCTTGTGTACAAGAGAGCAAACCTGGAATCATGTATGAGATGGAGGGAAAATGTCTATCCTGATAATCAGAAAAGGTTCATTCAAGAGTGCCAAAATGCAGGGAATTTTATGTTTAATATCGAACCTGCATTGATAGCATTTGTTAATGAACGGGATGAGAAGAAAGCCTTTGAACTCCTCAAGTCAGGACTAGATGATGACCATCAACCCACCATTCTTCTCAGAACAATGCTTCTCTTAACAAAACAAGATGACAAGCTAAATGAAGCAGGTTTAGAGTTGATCAAAACAGCAGCTTCGAATGTCCTAGATGTTGTTTTCATTAAGCTCTATCTTTTTCATTGGCTAATCCATTTTCCAAGAATCCCAAACCCTTTTCAAGGTCAAGAAGAGAGAAGTTATTGCAAGACTCATACATTGCAGGAACGAGCCTTGTTACCACCATATGTTAGGATGGACTGTATTCCTTGTCAATTCTTTGACATAGTAAGGCAATTCAGATTGTATTGTGGTGAGGTGTTTCCTGATGAATTTCTGTGGACTGATTCTGATGAAGAGGAAATTGTTAATCCTTGAATAGTTCAGTATTTTCTAGAATAGGGAAATGCTATGGCTAATTTTTTGTGTTTTCAGCAATCTTGGGATGTAATTTGGAACCACCTATTAATATGTTTCTATTAAACTTGTTACCCTACAATTCTTATACTTTCATTCCTTTATGCTTCTTTTCTTAATTCAATTGCATTATCTTTTCCAATTATTAACTAGTGATGAAATTGGAAGCTCCTCAAAGAAACCAAAAATTTCATCAAAGGAGTCTGGATCAGGGGAAACTCAGATCACAGCACTTCTCTATGAGATTCTTGGGAAAATCTTGTCAAGATTTGTGTTTGACCATCAATTGTAAATTAATCTGTAAAATGTTGAATGAGGCTTCCAAACGTCCTTTAAGCTAAAAGAGGAGTATATTCAGGGGATGAAAGGAAAGGATTAGTAACCTTAATGAAGGAATTGGGGATAGCTTTTAATGAGTACGTAGATGAATTGGATTTAGACTTTGAGTCTGATTTAGAATCTAATTAGACTCAATGCATAATTTTGTAGCCTTAAATTTTTTTTTTAATTTTTGCTCCTCGCTTTGTTTTTCAAACTAATCTATTTTCGTCCAAAAAGCTTTGCCTGTGTGGGTTTATCAACTCAAATTTTGAGTTAATATTCAAATCCACTGATGTGGCAGGCCTAGACTTAATTAGTATAATCTAAGAGAGGAAAAACGCTTGAGTATCCTACTCTGCAGCTTTTAAACTAGGTCAGTCCATTTCTTTTTATATCATATAACCTCCATATCTTTTCAAATCACTTTCATATCTATCCATATATTTTTCTCTCGAAGGAGAAACCGCCATTGTCAAGCTTCTTTCCTTCCATTTGCGAAACTTTCATCCAGAAACGTTCGAGATACCATCAACTCCAGGAACTCACTCAAATGGCAGGCAACAATCCGTAAGCCTTCCATTCATACTTTATTTCCTTCTTCTTCGTGTTTCAATTCTTCAGACTTTTCTTCTGCATTCCGCATCTAAGTGTTTGATTCATATACTAGGGTTTATATTTTGCATTTCGCATAATCTCTCTTCGTTCATTCACATTCTTCTTTTGAAATCCTCAAGCCTGGAATTGAGGATAATCATGACCCTTCAATCTTCATCAAGGCCTTCATTCTTCTGAGTTCGGAGAGCCTTGAAGAGATTGATTAAGGACTGTATCTGCTTGGATCAATCCTTAAAGAGGAAGAGCACATCCACAAGATTAAGGAGAAGATCAGCAGGGTGTTTATCGACAGTGAAGAAGAGCCTAATCCTTTCCAGGGACAAGGGCATCGTTACTACTGTGATTACATAGCTCCACACAGCAGAGACTTAGTTAGGGAGCCTCCACACTATAATTATGGTGCCACAAACATTGATTGTTTGTGTTGTGAGGTTACCAATTTGATTAGAGAATTAAGAGAAGATTTCAATGAACATGTAATTGAATCCGAGTCAGAATTAGAAACTGATTCAGATTTTGATTAAATGATTATGTATTCTCTTAATTTTTGTTTAATTTTGAGTCCTTTGATGATGATATGTCCTCTTTACTCCTCGCTTCATTTTCTTATGTTGAAAAATGACTTGATCTTATCTTTTGCACCAGATTTTTATCTGAGTCATTTCAAATAAATTTGTTTTTCAAATAGGCTTATTTTAGGCTTAATCATTACTCCCTGCAGAGACAAGATTTACTATCTTGACCCCTGCATTTCTTAGATAGAAATAGGTCGGCTATATCCTTGCAGTCATTCCTCTCAGTTGTCATTTCAAAACTTTTCATCAGTCCTTCTTTCTTTTTCTCTCCCGAGAAGAAATCGTCACACACCAATACCTTCATTTTTAATCATTTTCGTAGCAAGTTCATTCAGAAACCTAATCGACGAAGAAAATGGCCGAGAACAATCCGTAAGCAATCTAGTTTATCCTATCTTTCACATTGTTGTTCTATTCTGCAATGTTTGTTTCCGGATTACGCTATTAGACCTAGGGTTTATGATTCTGAAGTCTCGATGAGTTCATTCTGGCTTTAGAAATTGAAAAACTAAACATTTTGATTTCTCATAACTGAAAGCCGTTTCTTTAAACTCACTTAAACAATGTTTAATTTTGAGAGTTTCTTTCTGAAGTCTTTATTTAGTAACTGACGCATTACCCACATGAGATCATTGGAGCTTGGCAATAGAAATGAAATCCCATTTTCGAATTGATAGTTCCATTATTTTCAATAAAAAGTTCTCTTTTGTATTCCTTATTGTATTCTTTTCTGGAAACAGAAATGCTAGGAATCCACAACTCCTTGGAACTCAGATATCTCATTTACCCACTGAGTTGCTGGGAGATATTATGTCGGGACTTGGAAAAGACAGTGTGAGGGAACTCTTTAGGGTAGCAGAAGTCTCTCCAATATTCTATCAAGCGAGCAAAACCCATCTTGTGTACAAGAGAGCAAACCTGGAATCATTGGGGAGATTTAAAATAGTAGAAATTTTGGTAGTATAATTTTATTAATACAAACAACTGATTTTCCTTCTTTAAAACTCGCTCAAACAACAGTAAAGAGCAGGCTTCTGAGTTCTCTGCACTACACTTGACTGATCTTCCACTGGACATCATTGGGGAGATTTTGTCACGAGTACGGCAGAGCAGCTTCGAAGATTTGCTCCATTGCAAAAGAACTTGTTCAACATTCAAAATGGTTTCAAACTACCCTACTGTTTTCCGGAGATTCAATGTAGAGGATCCGGCTTTTAAGAGAATTTCTAATAAATCCTCTGGTAAAGTCGAGTTTCTACACTCCTGCAGAAGGGCTAAAAATCACATATTGAACCTACATAAGGCTATGGAACTGTTCACACAGGGTAAAGAATACAAGGCGTTTCAAATCCTGGAAGAAAGAATTAATGACAATTCCAAGTTTTCGCAATATTTTAAAGCCTTATGTTGTTTAAGCCGAGTTTCTAGAAAGGAAATAGATACAGGGCTTCATTTAATTAGTCATATATTAAATGATAGGTTAAATGGCTACGATTTTAGATATGATCTTCTCACTTTACTCTCAGAATGGGAATACGTCCCGAATCCCTTCTTAGGCCAGAAAAAGAGGGAATTCTGCACTTTTAATAATCATGATCTGGAAAACTTTCATAGGCCATCATATTTTAATCATAGAGCAGATCAGATCAACTATCTTTGTTGTGATACAAGTAGAGCAATAGCTGATTTTAGGATGGCAGCAAGGGAAAATTCTGATAACCATAGCATTATTGAAGAATTCTTGGATGAAGGAAGAAGAGATTGATGCGTGTGACAAGTCTCCTAGTATTAGATTTTGAAATTGTCACCAAACCAAGTCTTTTGTATTATGTAATGCAGCTTGGCATTGTTAATAAAATCTAATCTCTATTTCTTAATTACTGCATAAATGATGAGTTTTACTCTTAATTCTGTGTTTTTCCTCCTTTTCTTTTCAGAAATGTCGAAATCCCTCAACTCTTGGAAACTCAAATATTTGATTTACCAACTGAGTTACTGGGAGACATTCTGTCAAGACTAGGAAAGGAAAGCATAAAGACACTTTTTAGAGCATCTGAAACATCCAAGCAATTCCTCTCAGCAAGCAGATCATCATTAGCTCTAAAGAGAGTTAATTTGGAAACCTGTGCTATTTGGAGAGGAAATGTTTATCCAAGTAATCAGGTCAAATTTATTAAAGAATGTCAGGATGCAGGCAACTATATGTTTAATATCGAACCTGCACTGATAGCCTTTGTGGATGATAAAAATGAAGAAAAAGCCTATGAAATCTTAAAGCCCGGATTAGATGATAAACACAAATCAACTGCTTTCATAAGATGTCTTCTATTGCTTTCCAAACAAGACCAACAACTGGATGAGGAAGGAATTCAATTGATTGAATCTGTAACCCAGGATCCCTTCGATTTAGCTTTCCTTAAAATAAGTGTTCTGCACTGGCTTCTTCACTGTGAGAAGTTCCCAAATCCATTCCTTGATCAAGAGGAAAGGAGTTTTTGTAAGAATCACTCCCTTGAAGAGCGACAACAATTACCCTTCATTGAAAGGATGGAGTGTATTCCATGTGAATTATTTGACTATGTCAAGCAATACAGAAGAGCAAGTGGAGAACATGGCATATTATTTGACTGGGAGCAATGGAACAATGAAGAAGAAGAGCAAAATGAAGATGAATTGCTAGAATTAGACTAGTGTAGTGATCAAGCAGTTCATATTCTCTTTTGCTTGTAATCTTTTGTGCTTATTGTCTTGAACAATGAATTCTCTGGATGACCTAATATGTACATTCCTTTTGCACTAATGAATATTCATTCCTTAGCTTTTAATTTGGCTATTGTTTTTAATTCTACTCAGCTGTGAAATTGGAAGCTCTTCAAAGCAACCAAGGACTTCAATAAAGAAATCTGGATCGGGGGAAACTCAGATCACAGATCTTCCTTATGAGATTCTTGGAAACATTTTATCAAGAATGGCATTTGATCACCTTGAGACTGTTTTTAATTGTAAATTAGTCTGCAAAGAGCTTGAAGAAGCTACCCATCATCCTTTAGTCCTGAAAAGAACTTCTCTTGAAGAATTTTCTGCATGGGGATGGGGGACTTTTGAAGAAACACAAAGAGATTTTCTTGAAAACTGTAGAAATGCAGGAAATTGGATGTACCAGTTACAAGAGGCACTGCGTTTTTTTGTTCAAGCTAAGAATGAACAAGCATCATTTGATCTCTTAAAACCTGCAATTACTGATAATCACCCCCCGTCCATTTACATAAAAGCTCTTATGCTTTTGAGTAAGGATGAAGTTGAAGAACAAGAGAAAGGAATTTGGCTCTTTGCTACTCTATGTAAGAATAGACGAAGGCTCAAAGATCTTCGGCTTCAAGTCAGAGGGTGGCTATCAAATTATGAGGAATTTATTTCACCTTTTCAAGGACAACCTAAGAAGAGACTTTGCAATCTTAGGAACTATTATGATTGTAACACCCCGGATTTGATAACCCAGGCCGGAATGCCACCGCCACACCTCCCTAGCAAGACACGACTTCTTCGAGCTTGCTAAAGAGATGCAAGGCTATGGGTTTTCAAAAATGATCTAAAATAAGTCCGGAAAATACTTAACTGAAGAGAATGTTATAACATTCAGGTGCGATGATTAAATTGCAGCGAAAAATAACCATAGACCGACATGGCCAATACGCAGTAATATCTAAAGTCTAGACTAGAATGCAACATATATAGTTTGAAAAATCCCGAGCCCCGAATGCGTGCATATGATCATGCCATGTCTTCATACTCTGTAAAAAAAATGAACAACGGGTTTTATCAGTTTATAAAATACTGAGTAAGTTAATCCCTAACAAAACAATTTAAGGGGTTACATGTGTTTAATTAAAATTACACTTTTCATGCGTTACAAAATTAATTTAAAATTCATAGTTTACTTGTAGCGGAAAAACATGATTAATTTATTCACGACGAGAATACATAACTTAAGGACTTAATTTAAAAACGAAATTTTAAAAGCATAGTTTAAAAACGTAATTTAGAAGCATAATTTAAAAACATGGAAAATAAAATTTAAGCATAATTAAACACTCACACAAGTCTTTTATATTTATCCCGCAACTAAGAAGAGGACACCACACAAGGGAGATCACTAACGAGGCAATCTCAAAAATCATAATCAGTTAGCCGGTGAACCGGCGGCCGCAGCCATATCAGTATTGACTGTCGTTTTGGCTAGCCATGTATCTCGATTGCCATTTCGGCAAGCCGTGTGTATCTACTGTCAATTTGACAGGCATGTATATCAACTGTCATTTGACAGGCCTTTCAAGCGGTTTCACTGCCACTCGGGCAGGCCGTGTATTTCCCACTGCCGATTTGGCAGGCCATGTGCACAACTGCCGTTTTGGCATAGTAAGGAGATCACTAATGAGGCAATCTCAATCGTAGGACCACTAACGAGGCAGTCCAAATAATAGGAGACCACTAACGAGGCAGTCTCAAAGATAATGATAGCATGAAGATCGGCTCAGCCTAGTGAGCGGGATTTTTCGAAATTTCGTATTTCAATGTTATCAAATATTCGATATCGCGTTTCGTAGTTCGAGTTTTCTCAAGTTCGAAAAATCCGATTTGACGCAGTTTGCGCCTTTCTTAATTAAAAATTCATTTTTACACCAAAAATTCTGAAATTTACACAGTAGCTCAAAAATACACACACGAACAACTTTCATGTTTTAAGTTTTTGGAAATAAGGTTTCGAAGTGAGTCAAAATTTGAGTTCTTTACAAAAGATAATTTCTGTCTCAAAAACTGATTTCGTCACAGGTTCGTGCGACGCCGATTAAAAATTCATTTCAAAGCCAATTGATCCGAAATTTTTACAGGAGATACACAACACATTAGTGAACAACTTTCATGTTTTACGAAATTAAAAATAATAAATTTTAGGTGTTCAAAAATCGACCACAACACGCTGTACACGCGCGGACTCAAAAGATCGCTTAAAACAGGTTCTGAAATTCGGCTGGTTGACATATCAAATGAACTCCAAAATCCATGAAATTTTATATGCGTAATCTAGACACATTTATCTATAACTTTTGTTTAGAAATGCAAAGTTAAATTATTCTAAAAACGGGTGAAAAACATGCATCAAGTCGAGTAATGAAATCTGTCAACGGTTTCAAATGTTCGGTTTGTCACAGAAGGTTTACGGCGAGATTTGGGATAGCAAACCTTAATGTCAATGGCTGAAATTTGGACACAAGATAGGAACAAAATCTATTTTGAACAAAATCTATGTTGAAAAGTTTTCGGTTTGAATTCCCGAAGGTCGAGTTTTAGGCGAGTTTTTGAAATTGGACGAAAATAGGGTTTTTGAAAATCGATTTTTGTTACGGGTATAGATCTCGAGTTTTAAACAACAATAAACCACAAAAATTTGTGAGTAAGGTCTTAACTTACTTAGTTAGAGATTAGGGTCGCTGGAAAGGGTTTCCGGACGTCCTAAGGTCGCGACGAACGGCCAACTTCTCCGATCGCTTTTTGTTCGCTTCCCGACGTGAAATCGTGGCAAGGAAAGGAGGTTAGAATTCGAGTTTTTGAGTTATATGAACGAACTAAAACATTATACAATAGCTTACCAAGGTTCTAAAAGTCAGGGGCTTGTCCCGGTCATCCCGTCGTCGCCGGAATACTCGCCGGAAAGTGAGGTCGGAGGAGTTTTGGCTTGGAGAGGAAGTTTGGGAGTGTATAGGGTTTAGTTTCTGAAAACTATGGGGAAGGGGGCGCCCACTACTGGTCTTATGACCTTCCCCAATGCCTTGATCCGCTTGCCCTCAATAGGGGATGGATTTTTGGCAAGAAAATCGCCATAGAAGGAAAGTTTACACCTTCTGCACCTCTGGCGCGCTGGTGACGCGCACCTATGGCTTTGCCCGCGCGGAGCACGCGTGACCAGGCCTGGAGACTCCACTCCGCCTTCCGCGCGGTGGCCGCCACCGCGCGGCGGCGCGCGGCGGGCGCGGGCCGGCCGGACCGGCCGGTGCGGCGGTCCGCGTGGTCCGTCGGGTCTTTTCTTCTTTTCTCGATCGGGTTTCTATCCTCTACGTTTTCGGTTCGACTTTTCGGGTCATTTCTGGGGTTACGATTCCTTTCTTAATTTTATTTTGACTCCAATGAATTTCATATTTGAAATCATGAATTCGTCGAGTTCGAATCCGTCGGCTTGAATTCGTCGTCTTGTGGCTCCCGTGCAATTATTTATTTAATTATATTATTTCCGACTTCATGGGTTCTCGGAATTAAAATTCTTTTCCCTCTTGAATTTAATACCAATTCTTTTGGGATTAATCCATGGAATATCTTCGGGCTTCCTTTCTCTCTTTCATCCCATTTCGACTTGACCAAAATTTGGGTTCGAATTCTTTGAATTTATCGGTCACGCCATTTCCGAGCAATAATTTATTGTAATAAATTATTTTCTTCTCGGAAATAAATTTTATTTCGTTTCTTTGGGCGTTGTAAAAACCCCGGGTATTACATTCTACCCCCCTTAAGAATCAACTTCGTCCCCGAAGTTGCGCCCTCGCTTTCTTTTGGGCTCAATTTAATGTTGGGGTATTTCCATCTACTTTCCACAAGAAATTTATTCCATTCCTTTGAACGTGAATTAAATTTCTCGGGTGTTGCATCCTCTCCCCCTTAGGAATCAACTTCGTCCTCGAAGTTGGGCGTTAGCTCCTCGCGAGCTCGGACATTGTTTGGTTGAGTGATTGTATTAATGTGTGTTGTTGTTTGTTATTATTTGACTGAACCCAGAATTGAAATTTCCAAGTTGCCTACGTACCCTGTGAAGGGATTAAGTCATTACGTAGTTCAAAACAATTTGAATTTGTTTATTTTTTATTGGATACAATTCGTCGAGTCGAACTAAAAAATGATGCAGTTATTGATGCTTGAAAACTTCTTACGGTTGCTTGGGCCGAGTGGTCACGCCCTCTCTCCTGTTTATGTTTTCTATTCGTGTGCGGCAGTCACGCAGCCGATGACCATGTCGACCGCACCGAAGGCATGTTCCAGGCTGAGGGCATCCCCTCACATAATGTGGATTACCACACTTTGGACATGGTGGTGCATAGTCACCATGGTTGAAGACTATCCCCTTGTTTTGTCCATTGTCGTATTGATGTGGTTGGTTCGAGTTTCTACGGACATGGTCCATATTCCTCTTGTATCCTCCTTGTGATCCTTGGTTAGTCCCACCTACCGGTTTCCATTTCAGTCCTTGAACTCATGCAACCGCTACTGCACGATCATATACAGCTTGTAGGTTAGGGTAGTGCTCGCCCGTGATCACCTCTCTAATAGATAGGTTCAGTCCTATGTCGAACTTCCGTGCCTTCTCTACATCAGTTGGCACCAGCCTCGGCGTGAACCGCACCAACTCCTTGAAACGATTATAGTATTCTTGGACCGTCTTTCCTCCTTGCCTCAGTGTCAGAAATTCCTCGTACATAGCAGCCTTCGTGCTCATGGGATAAAAATGATCCCTAAGCAGACCCGTGAATTCTGACCATGTGTAGGGCTCGTCGTACTCCACACGTTTCCATTGGATGGCTTGCCACCAATCATCCGCCTCGCCTCCTAAGTAGTATGAAGCAACGTGAACCTTTTCCCCGTCGGGACACTTTATGGCGTTCAACAGCTTATCGAACGTCCGTATCCATACCTCTAGCTGAGCCGGGTCCTCTTCGTCGGCATAGTGGGGTGGTTGGTAAGGGTTTACCAAGGCTAAGTAGTTGACTCGGGTTACCGGTGGTCGTACACCCGCTTGTGCACGTTGCACTTCAGCATTTCCTAATACTACGAGAACTTCCTCGACAGTCCTTAGACGCTCATCCATATTTTTGGGAACATGAGGCACTCGCCCTCCTACGTTCTGAGGGATCTCATTACTGTTCGGTGCGTTGGGGAGGTCAGCGTTAGTGTTGTTTGAGATTTCCTTTCTCGATTTTCCCTTAGGTGCCATTTTCTGTTATCAATGCACGTGAAGATGAGTTTCTAATCTAAGACAAGTTAGCGTTCAAGAAAATCTATAAGGTAGGATTGGCAAGAGATAATAGATAGGAGAATGCTAAACTTAGGTGATCAAGTTCTAGGACTAAGGCAAAATTAGTTTTAAGCAAACGCTTCTAAGTCAAGGTCATGACCAATTTGAAGGTAAGAGTTTTGACACTGTTAATTCACATAAAAAAAAATAGCGCAATATTCATGTATGTATGTATGCGAATGCATGTATGCTCTATACAATCCTACCCCAGCCCCGAAAAATATTTTCGTGACTTTAAAAACTTGTTGGAAAAATTTCTATGCATACGTAAATATTTTCCATGGGTTTAAAATAAATTTTGTTCCATGGAAATAAAACTTAAAATTTGAAAATAATAATAATGATGGTACTTAAAAAATTTAAAAATAATATTAATATTTGTTTAAAAATCATTGGGCCTCTATATTGGCCAAAAATAATAATAATAATTTAAAAAAAAAAATTCCGGGCTCTGATACCACTTTGTAACACCCCGGATTTGATAACCCAGGCCAGGATGTCACCGCCACACCTCCCTAGCAAGACACGACTTCTTCGAGCTTGCTAAAGAGATGCAAGGCTATGGGTTTTCAAAAATGATTTAAAATAAGTCCGGAAAATACTTAACTGAAGATAATGTTATAACATTCAGGTGCGATGATTAAATTGCAACGGAAAATAACCATAGGCCGGCATGGCCAATACGCAGTAATATCTAAAGTCTAGACTAGAATGCAACATATATAGTTTGAAAAATCCCGAGCCCCGAATGCGTGCATATGATCATGCCATGTCTTCATACTCTGTAAAAAAAAATGAACAACGGGTTTTATCAGTATATAAAATACTGAGTAAGTTAATCCCTAACAAAATAATTTAAGGGGTTACATGTGTTTAATTAAAATCACACTTTTCACGCGTTACGAAATTAATTTAAAATTCATAGTTTACTTGCAGCGGAAAAACATGATTAATTTATTCACGACGAGAATACATAACTTAAGGACTTAATTTAAAAATGAAATTTTAAAAGCATAGTTTAAAAACGTAATTTAGAAGCATAATTTAAAAACATGGTAAATAAAATTTAAGCATAATTAAACACTCACACAAGTATTTTATATTTATCCCGCAACTAAGAAGAGGACACCACACAAGGGAGATCACTAACGAGGCAATCTCAAAAATCATAATCAGTTAGCCGGTGAACCGGCGGCCGCAGCCATATCAGTATTGACTGCCGTTTTGGCTAGCCATGTATCTCGATTGCCATTTCGGTAAGCCGTGTGTATCTACTGTCAATTTGACAGGCATGTATATCAACTGTCATTTGACAGGCCTTTCAAGCGGTTTCACTGCCACTCGGGCAGGCCGTGTATTTCCCACTGCCGATTTGGCAGGCGATGTGCACAACTGCCGTTTTGGCATAGTAAGGAGATCACTAACGAGGCAATCTCAATCGTAGGACCACTAACGAGGCAGTCCAAATAATAGGAGACCACTAACGAGACAGTCTCAAAGATAATGATAGAATGAAGATCGGCTCAGCCTAGTGCGCGGGATTTTTCGAAATTTCGTATTTCAATGTTATCAAATATTCGATATCGCGTTTCGTAGTTCGAGTTTTCTCAAGTTCGAAAAATCCGATTTGACCCAGTTTGCGCCTTTCTTAATTTAAAATTCGTTTTTACACCAAAAATTCTGAAATTTACACAGTAGCTCAAAAACACACACACGAACAACTTTCATGTTTTAAGTTTTTGGAAATAAGGTTTCGAAGTGAGTCAAAATTTGAGTTCTTTACAAAAGATAATTTCTGTCTCAAAAACTGATTTCGTCATAGGTTCGTGCGACGCCGATTAAAAATTCATTACAATGCCAATTGATCCGAAATTTTTACAGGAGATACACAACACATTAATGAACAACTTTCATGTTTTAAGAAATTAGAAATAATGAATTTTAGGTGTTCAAAAATCGACCACAACACGCTGTACACGCGCGGACTCAAAAGATCGCTTAAAACAGGTTCTGAAATTCGGCTGTTTGACATATCAAATGAACTCCAAAATCCATGAAATTTTATATGCATAATCTAGACGCATTTATCTACAACTTTTGTTTAGAAATGCAAAGTTAAATCATTCTAAAAACGGGTGAAAAACATGCATCAATTCGAGTAATGAAATCTGTCAACGGTTTCAAATGTTCGGTTTGTCACAGAAGGTTTACGGCGAGATTTGGGATAGCAAACCTTAATGTCAATGGCTGAAATTTGGACACAAGATAGGAACAAAATCTATGTTGAACAAAATCTATGTTGAAAAGTTTTCGGTTTGAATTCCCGAAGGTCGAGTTTTAGGCGAGTTTTTGAAATTGGACGAAAATAGGGTTTTTGAAAATCGATTTTTGTTACGGGTATAGATCTCGAGTTTTAAACAACAATAAACCACAAAAATTTGTGAGTAAGGTCTTAACTTACTTAGTTAGAGATTAGGGTCTCTGGAAAGGGTTTCCGGACATCCTAAGGTCGCGACGAACGGCCAACTTCTCCGATCGCTTTTTGTTCGCTTCCCGATGTGAAATCGTGGCAAGGAAAGGAGGTTAGAATTCGAGTTTCTGAGTTATATGAACACCAAAACATTATACAATAGCTTACCAAGGTTCTAGAAGTCAGGGGCTTGTCCCGGTCATCCCGTCGTCGTCGGAATAATCGCCGGAAAGTGAGGTTGGAGGAGTTTTGGCTTGAAGAGGAAGTTTGGGAGTGTTTAGGGTTTAGTTTCTGAAAACTATGGGGAAGGGGGCGCCCACTACTGGTCTTATGACCTTCCCCAATGCCTTGATCCGCTTGCCCTCGATAGGGGATGGATTTTTGGCAAGAAAATCGCCATAGTAGGAAAGTTTACACCTTCTGCACCTCTGGCGCGCTGGTGACGCGCACCTATGGCTTTGCCCGGGCGGAGCACGCGTGACCAGGCCTGGAGACGGGACTCCGCCTTCCGCGCGGTGGCCGCGCGGCGGCGCGCGGCGGGCGCGGGCCGGCCGGACCGGCCGGTTCGGCGGTCCGCGTGGTCCGTCGGGTCTTTTCTTCTTTTCTCGATCGGTTTTCTATCCTCTACGTTTTCGGTTCGACTTTTCGGGTCATTTCTGGGGTTACGATTCCTTTCTTAATTTTATTTTGACTCCAATGAATTTCATATTCGAAATCATGAATTCGTCAAGTTCGAATCCGTCGGCTTGAATTCGTCGTCTTGTGGCTCCCGTGCAATTATTTATTTAATTATATTATTTCCGACTTCACGGGTTCTCGGAATTAAAATTCTTTTCCCTCTTGAATTTAATTCCAATTCTTTTGGGATTAATCCATGGAATATCTTCGGGCTTCCTTTCTCTCTTTCATCACATTTCGACTTGACCAAAATTTGGGTTCGAATTCTTTGAATTTATCGGTCACGCCATTTCCGAGCAATAATTTATTGTAATAAATTATTTTCTTCTCGGAAATAAATTTTATTTCGTTTCTTTGGGCGTTGTAAAAACCCCGGGTATTACAATGATAATAATCACGGCCATTCAAGGAACTCTTATGGAGTTACCTCAATTTACTGCATGCGGTGTTTAGTTTCTGAGCACTGTAATCTGTTTCTCAGATTTGGAATTGAAGGGGAGATACCTCCTTATTTATAATTGACAGATTGGAAGTCATAAGAACCATCATGCTTTGTAATTCCGCAAGAATCTGATGAATTCTATCTTCTGTTTTGTTCGTTTATATTATGTTTGTAAGTTCTCTGTTATTTTTGTTCTGCAATAAGTAGACTTGGTCAGCATTGAAATCTTCACATTTAGAGCAAATCTCTAAATGTGAGTATGGTGATATCATGAAAAGAATGATGAATATAAAAAGGAAAACCTGGTATTATGTTTCCTTTTGTCATCTGCACATTTAGAGTCAAGCTCTAAATGCACATTTAGAGTCAAGCTCTAAATGTGAGTATGGTGACACTGGGTTAATCCATTTATTCTTATTTCTTTCTTAAGGATTCATAGGATGACCTATGAAGAACTGCAAGCTCGAGGTATAGAATCAGATAAGAAAGATAAATCATTCTTGATGATGAGGAAAACAACAAAAATGGTGAAAACTATTCAGAAAAGCGGTGGATGGTCAGGGATGGAAATTTCACCTCCAATCTTTTATGTCAATCCATTCATGATTCAACATATACCAGATACAGAAAAGGAATCGTTGATGATTGATTTAGAAGAAGCATTCTGGGATAAGATGAGTAAATTTTGGGATGACCAAATGATATTTCTCATCAATGATAAGCATCTGCCTAATGAATTCAGACTTGAAAGACTTTTGGAAAGGAAAAAGAAGTGCATGGCTGAGTGGAATCATGAATGCTACAGAATCATCAATACTAAAGATCAAATAGGGTTGGAGTTGGATTACTTTGATCCTCAACCACTACCTAAATATGTGAAGCGACTCACCAAACACTGCTGCAAACTTCAAGAAATCCGAAATGCTAGAGTGTATGATGCTCAGCAGGCACGTCCTGCATACATGCCTCCAACATTCTTGAATAAGAAGGGACCCATTGAAACAAATTTTCTTGACAAATTTGGCACTGGACAGGATTATTGATGCTCGGATCAATTTGAGACATGACCTCGAGCCTTATTTTAAGAAAGCTAAACAAGGCAAGATGGTATGGAGAGATGTCCTTAGAACCATTCAGGAAGCTAGGAATAGCTGGATCAGACATATGAATGAGTGGGCTAAGGGACAAAATCTGAAGAGAAGGATTCTTAAACCAGGGTTGACAAGGAAACCTGATGAGGAATTTCCATTTGAAGAGTTTGCTGATTTGATACCAGAACAACAAGCATGGGTTAAGGATGCAGAGCAGAGAGAAGCTGAGAGATCAGGGAAAAACAGAAAACAGAGATCAGATGCAAAACAGACACCACAGAATATAGTCAGGAACATTTTCAGAGAATCTCTTGTTAATGAAGGACTGGAGCCTATAACGAATTTCAGGAAAGTTTCAGCCCCATCAATAACACCAGCAGATGCAGATCTTCTCATCACAGACAGCCTAACAAGATCATGGAGAGATTACCTCCAACTCTCCAACAAGAAGTTCATGGATATGTTCAGGAGAGAAAGAAAGAATTCATTGAGAAGTATATCAGATATGATAGTATGTGCAGAGAAAACGCATACAATGAGCATAGACCTTATACTGATCAAACACAAGGAAGAATTCAGCAGGTAATCATTGATGATTGGGATGCATGGAATGAGAAATATCTGAACAGAAAGGGAATGAATGTTATGTTGAAAGGAATGGGTAAAAATTTTTTTGTTAAGAAGCATGATTCAGATGAAGACAGTACGGATGATGAACAAAGAATTGAGAAAATGAGAGTAGTGGATGAAGTCACAACTATTGTAGGAGAAGGGAATGAAGGAAATGATGAACTCCATCCGATTCTGCAAGAAAGTATGGATTATTATTATGCAAACAGACAAAAGGCAAAGCGTGAATGGGAGGAATTCATGAAAACCCAAGATAAGAAAGGTAAAAAGAAAGTATCCACCAGGAAGAGAAAGTCACACAATCTTAGTTCAAGCACTTCAGAAGAAGTACCCTCAGCTAAGAAAAGGACTGGGAGAAAGGTGGAGATAAGCAAGTCTGAGAAAACTAGCTAAATTCCAAAGAAGAGGAAGAATGACGATGAGCTAGCAACCAAAGAAATTTTGGACTTGACGGTAGGAATTTCAGAAGCAAGGGATTTGATGGATGAAGATAGTGAGATACTACAACTAGCTCAAGAAAAGAAGGAAGTTGTTACTTACAAAAGGAGAGGAAAGTTACTTTCTGGGCAGAAGGAAACTAATCCTGAAGAACTTAAGCAGCAAGAATTTTCTCTTGAGAATGTAGAACAAATGGGAATCACTCCTGAGAGAGAAAAGCAACAAGAAAAAGAACCTAAAAAACCTGTTAAGAAGTTCAGAATAAAGATGAAGGCTATGAAGCCTAAGTATGTGGTGCATGATACCAGCTCTGACGAAGAAAAAGTCAAACCAACTTTAGGGGTAGTACCCTATACAGAGAGGTTGGAACTCACTCCTTATAGTAATTTGGAAGTGGGAGATATAGATCCGGAAGGCTGGAGAGCATGTATCGATGAACATCAACCTGATGAACAAGGGTCAACTCAACCGATCACTGAACTTCAACAGACTCAGATTGTTGAAAGAGATAATCTGGAAGGACAGGATGAAGATCAACAAGCTCAGGTTAACAAGGATCTTATCCAAAGTCAGATCGATTTACAAGGATCTTCAGAAAAAGAAACTGAACAAGATTCACCACCAAAACAAGCTGCAGATGAGCAAGAATTTTTAGATCAAGTGGAGAAATTAGTGGTGAACATATTTCAAGATCAGTCACTTGAAGATTTGCAAGCTTTTGAAGATATGAATTTGCATGGAACTACAGTAGGGAACATGACTTATTCCTTGGAAGGATTGATCAAAAAGTTCAGAAAATTTGCCAGGGAAGGAGGGGATGCACGCACCTCAGTAGAACAAGCGAATGAATATGCAGCTAAACTTGAGTCAGAATTGGAGAAAGTTCAACAACTAATGAATTCTGAGCAAACAGTCAGATCGATTTACAAGGATCTTCAGAAAAAGAAACTGAACAAGATTCACCACCAGAACAAGCTGCAGATGAGCAAGAATTTTTAGATCAAGTGGAGAAATTAGTTGTGAACATATTTCAAGATCAGTCACTTGAAGATTTGCAAGCTTTTGAAGATATGAATTTGCATGGAACTACAGTAGGGAACATGACTTATTCCTTGGAAGGATTGATCAAAAAGTTTAGAAAATTGGCCATGGAAGGAGGGGATGCACGCACCTCAGTAGAACAAGCGAATGAATATGCAGCTAAACTTGAGTCAGAATTGGAGAAAGTTCAACAACTAATGAATTCTGAGCAAACAGTGGAGCCATCTCCATTAGCAATCCAAGCTTATGAAGAAGAAGTGCAGAGAAATGAAATTCAAGAAGATCAATAGAGAAAGTATTTTGTGGAAGATACTATTAATCAACATCTCGGAGCACAGACAAATGCTGAGAATCAAATGAATAAATGGATTCTACCATTTCAAGTTAGGGATGAGGTAACTCAGAGAGCAATTGCAAGGATGAATGATCCTGAATTGCCGCAGCAGCTCCCAATGCTAGAACCTCCATTGTAGATATCCCTGATGAAATCTTAGGAGACATTCTTTCAAGACTGGGAAAGGAAGAGATGAAAGATGTAGCCAAAGCACCCCCAACTTGCAAGAAATTCTTTAGAGCAAGGCACCTGCAGTATGGAGGAGAGCAAATGTAGTGAAGCGAATCACTGCGGAGAGAACGCTTGACGCTCACTACGCACAGATAATGGAAAAATGCAGAGAGGCAGGGAACTTCATGCTCAAACTTGAACCTGCACTCGCGGCTTACTGCAACACAGGGCTCATGGAAGCCGCTTTTGAAATCCTCAAGCCTGGAATTGAGGATAATCATCACCCTTCAATCTTCATCAAGGCCTTCATTCTTCTGAGTTCGGAGAGCCTTGAAGAGATTGATGAAGGACTGTATCTGCTTGGATCAATCCTTAAAGAGGAAGAGTACATCCACAAGATTAAGGAGAAGATCAGCAGGGTGTTTATCGACAGTGAAGAAGAGCCTAATCCTTTCCAGGGACAAGGGCATCGTTACTACTGTGATTACATAGCTCCACACAGCAGAGACTTAGTTAGGGAGCCTCCACACTATAATTATGGTGCCACAAACATTGATTGTTTGTGTTGTGAGGTTACCAATTTGATTAGAGAATTAAGAGAAGATTTCAATGAACATGTAATTGAATCCGAGTCAGAATTAGAAACTGATTCAGATTTTGATTAAATGATTATGTATTCTCTTAATTTTTGTTTAATTTTGAGTCCTCCGATGATGATATGTCCTCTTTACTCATCGCTTCATTTTCTTATGTTGAAAAATGACTTGATCTTATCTTTTGCACCAGATTTTTATCTGAGTCATTTCAAATAAATTTGTTTTTCAAATAGGCTTATTTTAGGCTTAATCATTACTCCCTGCAGAGACAAGATTTACTATCTTGACCCCTGCATTTCTTAGATAGAAATAGGTCGGCTATATCCTTGCAGTCATTCCTCTCAGTTGTCATTTCAAAACTTTTCATCAGTCCTTCTTTCTTTTTCTCTCCCGAGAAGAAATCGTCACACACCAATACCTTCATTTTTAATCATTTTCGTAGCAAGTTCATTCAGAAACCTAATCGACGAAGAAAATGGCCGAGAACAATCCGTAAGCAATCTAGTTTATCCTATCTTTCACATTGTTGTTCTATTCTGCAATGTTTGTTTCCGGATTACGCTATTAGACCTAGGGTTTATGATTCTGAAGTCTCGATGAGTTCATTCTGGCTTTAGAAATTGAAAAACTAAACATTTTGATTTCTCATAACTGAAAGCCGTTTCTTTAAACTCAACTTAAACAATGTTTAATTTGGAGAGTTTCTTTCTTGAAGTCTTTATTTAGTAACTGACGCATTACCCACATGAGATCATTGGAGCTTGGCAATAGAAATGAAATCCCATTTTCGAATTGATAGTTCCATTATTTTCAATAAAAAGTTCTCTTCTGTATTCCTTATTGTAATTGACAGAGATTGGATGTCATAAGAACCATCATGCTTTGTAATTCCGCAAGAATCTGATGAATTCATCTCTGTTTTGTTCGTTTTATATTATGTTTGTAAGTTCTCTGTTCCCCCCCCCCCCCCCCCCCCCCCCCCCCCCCCCCCCCCCTCCCATTTTTGTTCTGCAATAGGTAGACTTAGTCAGCCATTGAAATCTTCACATTTAGAGCAAATCTCTAAATGTGAGTTGGTGATATCATGAAAAGAATATGAATATAAAAAGGAAAACCTGGTATTATGTTTCCTTTTATCATCAGCACATTTAGAATCAAGCTCTAAATGTGAGTATGGTGACACTGGGTTAATCCATTTATTCTTATTTCTTTCTTAAAGATTCATAGGATGACCTATGAAGAACTACAAGCTCGAGGTATAGAATCAGATAAGAAAGAGAAATCATTCTTGATGATGAGGAAAACAGCAAAAATGGTGAAAACTATTCAGAAAAGCGGTGGATGGTCAGGGATGGAAATTTCGCCTCCAATCTTTTATGTCAATCCATTCATGATTCAACATATACCAGATAAAGAAAAGGAATCGTTGATGATTGATTTAGAAGAAGCATTCTGGGATAAGATGAGTAAATTTTAGGATGACCAAATGATATTTCTCATCAATGATAAGCATCTGCCTAATGAAATCAGACTTGAAAGACTTTTGGAAAGGGAAAAGAAGTGCATGGCTGAGTGGAATCAGGAATGCTACAGAATCATCAATCCAAAAGATCAAATAGGGTTGGAGTTGGATTACTTTGATCCTCAACCACTACCTAAATATGTGAAGCGACTCACCAAACACTGCTGCAAACTTCAAGAAATCCGAAATGCTAGAGTCTATGATGCTCAGCAGGCACTTCTTGCATACATGCCTCCAACAATCTTGAATAAGAAGGGACCCATTGAACAAAATTTCTTGACAAATTTGGCCCTGGACAGGATTATTGATGCTCGGATCAATTTGAGACATGACCTCGAGCCTTATTTCAAGAAAGCTAAACAAGGCAAGATGGTATGAAGAGATGTCCTTAGAACCATTCAGGAAGCTAGGAATAGCTGGATCAGACATATGAATGAGTGGGCTAAGGGACAAAATCTGAGGAGAAGGATTCTTAAACCAGGGTTGACAAGGAAACCTGATGAGGAATTTCTATTAGAAGAGTTTGCTGATTTGATACCAGAACAGCAAGCATGGGTTAAGGATGCAGAGGAGAGAGAAGCTGAGAGATCAGGGAAAAACAGGAAACAGAGATCAGATGCAAAACAAACACCACAGAATATAGTCAGGAACATTTTCAGAGAATCTGTTGTTAATGAAGAACTGGAGCCTATAACGAATTTCAGGAAAGTTTCAGCCCCATCAATAACACCAGCAGATGCAGATCTTCTCATCACAGACAGACCTAACAAGATCATGAAGAGATTACCTCCAACTCTCCAACAAGAAGTTCATGGATATGTTCAGGAGAGAAAGAAAGAATTCATTGAGAAGTATATCAGATATGATAGTATGTGCAGAGAAAACGCATACAAGGAGCATAGACCTTATACTGATCAAACACAAGGAAGAATTCAGCAGGTAATCATTGATGATTGGGATGCATGGAATGAGAAATATTTGAACAGAAAGGGAATGAATGTTATGTTGAAAGGAATGGGTAAAAATTTTTATATTAAGAAGCATGATTCAGATGAAGACAGTACGGATGATGAACAAAGAATTGAGAAAATGAGAGTAGTGGATGAAGTCACAACTATTGTAGGAGAAGGGAATGAAGGAAATGATGAACTCCATCCGATTCTGCAAGAAAGTATGGATTATTATTATTATGCAAACAGACAAAAGGCAAAGCGTGAATGGGAGGAATTCATGAAAACCCCAGATAAGAAAGGTAAAAAGAAAGTATCCACCAGGAAGAGAAAGTCACACAATCTTAGTTCAAGCACTTCAGAAGAAGTACCCTCAGCTAAGAAAAGGACCGGGAGAAAGGTGGAGATAAGCAAATCTGAGAAAACTAGCGAAATTCCAAAGAAGAGGAAGAATGACGATGAGCTAGCAACCAAAGAAATTTTGGACTTGACGGTAGGAATTTCAGAAGCAAGGGATTTGATGGATGAAGAAAGTGAGATACTACAACCAGCTCAAGAAAAGTAGGAAGTTGTTACTTACAAAAGGAGAGGAAAGTTACTTTCTGGGCAGAAGGAAACTAATCCTGAAGAACCTAAGCAGCAAGAATTTTCTCTTGAGAATATAGAACAAATGGGAATCACTCCTGAGAGAGAAAAGCAACAAGAAAAAGAACCTGAAAAACCTGTTAAGAAGTTCAGAATAAAGATGAAGGCTATGAAGCCTAAGTATGTGGTGCATGATACCAGCTCTGACGAAGAAAAAGTCAAACCAACTTTAGGGGTAGTACCCTATACAGAGAGGTTGGAACTCACTCCTTATAGTAATTTGGAAGTGGGAGATATAGATCCGGAAGGCTGGAGAGCATGTATCGATGAACATCAACCTGATGAACAAGGGTCAACTCAACCGATCACTGAACTTCAACAGACTCAGATTGTTGAAAGAGATAATCTGGAAGGACAGGATGAAGATCAACAAGCTCAGGTTAACAAGGATCTTATCCAAAGTCAGATCGATTTACAAGGATCTTCAGAAAAAGAAACTGAACAAGATTCACCACCAGAACAAGCTGCAGATGAGCAAGAATTTTTAGATAAAGTGGAGAAATTAGTGGTGAAAATATTTCAAGATCAGTCACTTGAAGATTTGCAAGCTTTTGAAGATATGAATTTGCATGGAACTACAGTAGGGAACATGACTTATTCCTTGGAAGGATTGATCAAAAAGTTAAGAAAATTGGCCAGGGAAGGAGGGGATGCACGCACCTCAGTAGAACAAGCGAATGAATATGCAGCTAAACTTGAGTCAGAATTAGAGAAAGTTCAACAACTAATGAATTCTGAGCAAACAGTGGAGCCATCTCCATTAGCAATCCAAGCTTATGAAGAAGAAGTGCAGAGAAATGAAATTCAAGAAGATCAATAGAGAAAGTATTTTGTGGAAGATACTATTAATCAACATCTCGGAGCACAGAAAAATGCTGAGAATCAAATGAATCAATGGATTCTACCATTTCACGTTCGGGATGAGGTAACTCAGAGAGCAATTGCAAGGATGAATGATCCTGAGTGGGTTGCAGATCAAAAGAAGAAAGCAGAAGAATATTTTGGAACCAATGGATTTGAAGATTCAGAACCTACTGCTCTTCCTCTTCGATTAAACGAATCTGTACAGGAAGATCCCACAGAGATCTTAAACCAGCATAGTTTGGAAGTCACTGAGAAGATAGATACCAGCACATCATTGATACATGATTCATACATAGGCAATCTACAACATGATGATGCTGATGAAGTTCCAGAAGAAAATCCTGAACCTGACCATGAAGAAAACCCAGAACAAGTTCAGGAAGAAAATGTAGAACCTGCTCAAGAAGGAGGTCAATCAGAAGAAGAAGGAAATGAGAATGTTGGGAATGAGCAGGAAGAAGCACAAGAGTCTGAGGGAAATGAATCAGATACTTCTAAAGGATCTTCCCCACGAAAAGAAATTCCAGAATTGTTGCCTTTGAGTTATTGGGGAAAGAATAGTCCAAAGGTGAGGCTATCAATCCCTGATAGCATTGAGAAGAGGACTGAATTCACAGAAGAGGAAATCAAGATTAAGTTTAATGGAAGAAAGGAAGCATTAGAGAACTACCTAGGAATGTCCAAAATGATTGTTCCAGACAAAGGATTTCATCCCAAGTGGTTGGATCACAAATGGATCAATTATTGGAGGAGAATCAATGAATGAGATGTTTTCATGAGACATAACAACAAATGTGGTTATGTGGAGTTGACCAGGGAGTTCTATGCTAACTTTGATGTTGAGGCTGAAACAACATGGATTAGAGGAAAAACAGTGCAAGTCACTGTGGAAACTCTAAATGATTTGATACAGGCACCTCTGTTAGAACAGCCAGAAGTTAAGTCTGAGGTTCTTTTGAGGAAGAAAACTCAAGGAAATAAGCTTACCAATGCTAGAAAAATGGCATTAGGATTCTGTTCAACACACAGAGGAACTGAGCAGAATAAGATTCCATTGAAGAATTTGAAGCCTGAGTATCTGCCAACACTTGATTTCTATTATTCAAAGCTCAGACCCACCACAAATTTTCAAGGACATTCAGCTGGAACTTTTGAGGGATTTGCACTATTATGGTCAGGAAGGAAGTGCAGTGCTGCACACCATGTTCTCAATGTCATTAAGTCAAGAGTTGGAGAAAATGCAGCATTAGCCTATCCGAATTTAATCAGAAGACTTTGTGAGAAACAAGGAGTGTCAATCACACCATTCTTACCAGAGATCATAAAGATAGATCCTCCTATTCCATTACCAGTAGACACTTTGAGGGGAGAATTGGTTTATCAAATGCCAGATTTAGAGGAACAAACTTCCGAGGGATCAGGATCAAAGGTATCATCTTCTAAGACAAAAAGGGTCAAGCTTCCTACAAAATCAAGATCATCTCAATCAAGAGCCGCAGTGAAAAGGACAAAGACTGCAGCAGCATCTCCTGCATTGAATCCTATTCCAGAAGATGAGGAGTTTGAGAATACTTCTGCACTATCTCAACCTTTGAGACAACCAATGAGGAACACAGTGTCTGTGACGAATCTCAGAATATGAGTACTTCAATTCAGAGTTTTGCACAGTCCATGGAGATGTTAGTGAAAACTATGTCAGAAGACAAGCACATTCAAAGAGAGATGGAGCAAAAGAGGATTGAACTTGAGCATACCAGGATTCAAACTGAAGAAAAACTCAGGAAAGAGGTGATGAAGAGACAAGACAAGATAAGGAAGGAAGAATGGGATAGGCAAAAGAGAATGAGAAGAGAAGAAATGGAAAGATTTGAAAGGTTAAGAAAAGAAGAACTTGAAGAGAGAAGACAAGAACGAGAAAGGGATATGGAGTTGAGGAGACAGGAGCAGCAAAATAGTATGAGATTGGTAAACATTCTTGCCAACCTGGTCTCGGATCTAAAGAAGTCTCCATCCATGCCACCCAAAGACCCAGACAATGATGCAGGACCATCCTGAGATCACAGGGGAGTTTTCTGTAACCTTCTTTTTCTTTTATTGCAGTTTTTCTTTCTTTATTTCTTTTCTGTTTCCATTTCCATTTATCTCAATTTGTGAATATGACTTAGAATAGAGTTAATATGAAGTTGTATCATAAGATTGAATTTCAAATTGAGACCATTAAAAAAAAAAAAAAAAACTCAAGTAGGCCAATAAACTGATGAAGGAATAGAAGATGAGTCTAAAGAGGCTACTATGGAAACATCTACTTTATAGATTTTCACTGCAAGCATGAGCCGCTCTTGAAAACTATTTTTAGCTGTAAACTCTGAGATTGATTGATGTCATTACTAGATGGACAGTTTGAAGATTTTATGATTATATTAACTTTAGTAATTTGTATACTCTAAACAACAACTGCACAAAGTTAGAAGGATTGATCTAATCTAGTCTCTCTTAGAAGATGAGTGTGCATATTGAGTGAAGTAAGAGTCCAAAAAAAAAAAGAGAGAACAAGGGAAATTTCAGAAACAGGCGTGGTAAAATAATGTGGATATAAGTACCTGGCACAGCTGCCCCTCTGATTTATGAGTTGAAAAACTTCAAAAGAGCAGAATCAAGGGCAGGGGAGTTGAAGTTTCATCTGCAATGTCAGGCCATGCGACTCCTCCTAATAATGTGAAACCGAGCTATTGAAAGCCACGGAAGGCCACCCCTTGATATAAAAAAAAGAGAGTGTGTTTTAGTTTATTCTTTTTGAGTAAGGATTCAGAAGCACAAGATATGCACATGAGTTGGACAGGATTGAGCGTGAGAAGAGAAATTTGACTAACTAAGGAGCAGAATAATAATTCACACAAATGCAAATCACTTTTGTAATACCCGGGAATTTTGCAACATAACATAAATAAATAAATAAATAAACAATAAATAAATATAATAAATAAATAAAATGAATAGATATAGAATCATAAGAAATGAGAAATGGAATTTAATTAAAGAAGGAATTAAATATCCAAGAACCCGTGAAGTCTAAAATAATTTAATTAAATAAATTATTGCACGGGAACCAAATATAGATGGACTTAATATTTCGAACCCGAAATTAATTTGAGATCCCAAATAAATTTAAAGTAGGATTTAAAGTCCAAGAGATAGCCCAAGAAAATAGAAGAAGAAAATGCCCAAAGAGAAGGCAAAGGCCCAAAAGAAAGGAGGAAGAGGAAAGGCCCAAAGGATAGCACGGCCCGGCCCAGGACAAAGCCCATTCCGGGTCCGCGCGGTCTCCGCGCCGTGTTTCCACAAACTCCACGCCAACTCCGCGCCACTCAACAGAAACGCCCCTTGCGAGATTCACTCGCCCGAACGCGGATTTTTCGACTTTCGGTTGAACATCTCTCGACCTAAGACCCTTGGGGTCAGATTTTGGACGCCCTAGGTCTTAGATATCTATAAATAAGACCTTCTAGGAGCTCCGAATACTCTTACGAAACCCTACAACTCTCTATACATTCGAAACCCTAAATCCGGAGTCGTCGGAGGCACAAAACCAAGACGAACGCTGTTGGACGAAAATTCTAAGATCTCCATAGTCGTGGTAAGTCTCGATCCAATCCTTGTTCAATAAACGATTCGGAAACGAATCCTAATCTTCTTCTTTTCTTTCTACACCTCGTCTTGGATCTAGATCGTAGAACCCGACGAACGGAGAGGAGAAACGGTGGACTGGAAGTCACGCCTTCGAATAGACAATCCCGGACGTTCACAAACTCTGTAAGTTAACTCTTACATGGTTTTGGGATGAATTAAAACATTCAAAACTAAAAGATCAACAAGAAATCGAAAATCTGTCAATTTATACTTTCTACCGACGCAACAGATTTGATGAATTTTTCCGAACCTTAAAACGAATTCAAACGGAGAAACTTAAAACACGAAAAACGTTTCTAAGATGTAGATCTATCTACTGTAAAATTTTCATAATTTTTTATCGTGTTTTGATATCCGAAAACGACCACGAACAGACCTGCCTGTGGTTTAGATCTTGAAACGATGATAGATTCTTTATTCGAACTTGTTGGTGATTTCTACCTTAGATCTAGACCGATCTAGGCTTGGCGTTGAACATAAGAGTTGTAGATCTATACGTTATGAATACCTCCGTAAAATTTCAGAATCTTTCGTGATGATTTGATATATGAAATTCACTCCAAACCGAACTGCTTGAATCTAGATCTTGAAATTCTTGACAGAACTTAGGAATGATCTTGATCACGTTTTTGACATAGGATCTAGACTGTTTTAGATCTTTGGCCGAACATGAAAGTCGTAGATAATTGTCTTAAGATGATCTCTGTAAAATTTCATCAAATTGGGAGTTGAATTGCTATGGTAGAATTCGAAATCTTTAAACTGTGGTACATTAAATTCGGACAGAATTATTCTTCTACGGAAATTGGTGATTTTGACCTATTTAGGTATCTCGGATTGAAAACGTTAAAACACGAAAGTTATAGATCTCGATGTTTCTGAGTCAGACGTGAAATTTTGGAATTTTTAGAATTAAATCTGATTTTAGACGAATTTTAGAGTAAACTGGGGATTACCGGAAACAAAAACTTGAAATCTTGCTGAAACATGAAATTAGCCTGTAAGGTTTAAATGATGGGGAATTCCTTTGAAATAGAATACACATTGAAATATAATGCTTGCCGAAAGGCAATTGAAATATCCTGTTTGCCGAAAGGCAATTGAAATATCTTGCTTGCCGAAAGGCAATTGAAATATCCTGCTTGCCGAAAGGCAATTGAAATATCCTGCTTGCCGAAAGGCAATTGAAATATAGTGCTTGCCGAAAGGCAATTGAAATATAATGCTTGCCGAAGGGCAATTAAGATATAACGCTTGCCGGGAGACAATTGATAAATAAAACTTGCCGAATGGCGATTGGAATATAAACTTGAAACATGAGACATGAGATATGAAACTAGAAGACTCGAAAAAGTTGTTCATATTTAAATTATGCCTTTAAATTATGTCTTGCGATTATTTTATCATGTTGTTGGATTATGATCCCATGGAAACCCTTTGTCTTTTAAATTATGTAATTAAATTATTGTTAGATGGATAAAATTTGATCATGGATATTATGCACATGTTTTCTTTAAATCTAAGTAAAGGCTTTGAAACCTCATGATCATGTTTGTGTTAACTTACTCAGCACGTAGTGCTGACCAAACCATTTTTATTTCTTTTTCTTCCAGAGTGAGAATTATGCATCGTCATATGCATACACGGGAAGCTTGGGGATATATTATTTTAAATTTTTGTATTAGACTAGATCTTGCATGAACGGGCCTGTTTAACCCGTGATTAGGCCATGTTGGCCCTATATTTAAATTCCGCTGCGATACATATATGTAAATGTTATTTTCCGCTGCAACTTTGATGTATTATTTTTTTAAATTATATATAAATGGGTTGTTTGAATGTTTTAAATTCTGAAAAACCATAGCCTTGCATCTCTTTGGCAAGCTCGGAGAAACCGGGTCTTGCTAGGGAGGTGTGGCGGTGACATCCCGACCTGGGTGACCAAAAACCGGGGTGTTACAACTTTTGTTAATGTTTTCATGAAATCTGGTAAACTTGAAGTTAGGTATGAAGCATCAATCAGTTGAAAGAGTTGAGCTTGAGATAGTTGGAAAAGAGAAGGTAGTAATCCAGGAGAACATCTAAATACTGGAAGCCACTAATTGGACTTATTCTTTGAAACTTTACAAGTTTCCTACCACTTGAGGACAAGTGTTTCTAAATGTGAGGATGGTGATGACAGTCTTTTATGACTGTCATTTGCGTCCAATTTAGTGTCTTAATGATGATCTTTGGTTCTTAATTCCATTAGTTTTTAATGAATAATCATGGAAGATGAGAAAAGATGGAAGAAGAATCAAGACTGTGAAGAAGTTGGAATTACATTGAAAATGGCTTGAAATTCTAAGTTTTCATTGCAAGTCTCGCACGCTATGTTTTTATTTGAACTGACTCACGCTTTGTCATTCAGCAGGAAGTTAAGTTGAAAAGCAGCGGGAGATGGAAAAGACATAGCGAGGAAAGAGAGGAAGTGCGAGGACTTACATACGAAATCAGGAAAGATCTAAGGAAAAATGTTCAGAAGCTGAAGCCCACGCGATGATTGTTTGATATCGCGAGGAAAAGAAGTTTGTGCAAGACAGGAAGCTTTAGATGTTATGGCGAGAAGCAAAACTGTTTGAAGAGACTGTGAGATCTCGCCTTGTCAAGAAAGACAATTACATTTTTGGCTCTCGCTTTGAAGGAACTGGACAAAGCGAGAGGAGAGCTATTCTGATGCGAGCGGTTATCATCCAAGGCTGAAGCAGTTACAACGCCCATCTATAAATAAGACCCTTGGGGGATCAGCTCAAGTAGCAGGAGATTGAAGAGAATAGCTCATTTTTACTCTCCAGTTCACTTTTAGAATTCAGTAGGTAGGTTAGCTAGGGTTTACTTTTCATTGCAATTTACTTCAAGTTCTTCAGATTTGTAATTCAATTTCGCAGTAGATTTTCTTCGAAAAATTTTGGTAGATTAGTTTGAGGATACCCTGGAAGAAGAATTGGTATCGGAATGCTTTGTTCATCCATTACGACGATCACCATCTAGTTTCCGACTCCTCTGTTCACATTCGCATTATTCTGATTGCAATCAGATTTCCAGGTGTATTCGTTTTTAATTCTTTGTTATTCAAGATACATGAAGAATGATCAGCTATCAAATCGTGCATTTCTTATCTTTCTGGTTACAATCTTCAAATTCATTAGAAATCTGATGTCTTTCAATTCTGTTTCAGAGAAGTATAAACCTCGAATACAATATTCATTTTCTTTTGGAATTTGCATCACATCGATAATTTGATTCTCGAAGATCATGATACTTTCATATCTTTAATTCATAATTTGTTCGTTCTAATTGCGCAAGAAGTTTGGATTTTGTAATCGAGTTAGGTATGAAACTGGTAGAATTGTGAATTCATTCGTTTTTCTGTTGATACTATATCTCGATCAAAAATTTGGAAGAAATTCACAGAAATTAATGTTCAGAACTCTAAAAGGTTCCTAAAGACCCATGCAGTGTTAATCATCGCATGATAATCTTTAAGAATTAACAACTTTAAATTCTCGAATTTGGATGTGAAAGGTTCTGTTCTCATTATTTTCTGAATAGAAGTTCCAGAGGGTAGTTATGGCAGTTATAGGACTTGATCATTTACTTCACATAAGGATAAAACCACGCTTCATCCTAAAAGATGACGCGAGGAAATATTCAGACAACTTTGTTTCAAGAGAGGCTATTTTAACACTCTCGCGATGTCATTTTGACAAAGCGAGAGAACCAACTTATAATAGCAATAGAATTGATGCTCATTTCTTGGGACATCTGTAATACCCGAGAAATTTGCAACATAAAATAAATAAATAAATAAATAAATAAATATAATAAACATGATAAATGAATAAAGAATCATAGAAGATGAGAAATGAAATTTCAATTAAAAAGGAATCAAGATTTCTAGAACCCGGGAATCCGAACGCAATTTAATTGAATAAATGGTTACACGGGGACCCGACATCGATGGACTCAATAACTCGAGTCCAAACATAAATTTAGGTCCGAATAAAATTAAGATAGGAAATCGGAGCCCGAAGATACCCCGGAAATCCGAATCCGGGAACATAGAGGGATAGAAGTCCGAAAGAGAGGAGGAAACGCCCGACGGATCGCACGACCCGCCCGGACCGAAGTCCAGGCGTGAGTGGCGCGCTGGCCGCGCGGTTGTTGGCCTTAGACCGCGCCACAACCGCGCCACACTGGCAGCAACAAACCAAGCGAGATTTTCTCGCCCGAACGCGGATTTTTCGACTTTCGGTTGAACATCTCTCGACTCAAGACTCTTAGGGTCAGATCTTGGACGCCCTAGGTCTTAGATATCTATAAATAAACCCTCTTGGAAGCCCCAAACTCTTGACGAAACCCTACGAAATCTTTCTATACGTCGAAACCCTAATCCCGAAGTCGTCGGAGGCACAACACGGAGAGAAGGGACTGACTTGGACGAATTTGGGGTCTCTTATCGCCTTGGTAAGATCCGATCTATTCTTCTATACATTCTTGATTCGAAAACGAATCCTAACCTCATCCTTTTTCCTAATCTAAACCCCCGATCCGAATCGAGAGCGAAGAACCCGACAAACGGAGAGGATAAACGGAGGACGGGAAGCCACGCCTCCGAATCGAAGATCCCGGACGCTCAATAATCTGTAAGTTAACGCTTACTTTGGTTTTGGGTTGTTAAAAGATTCGAACATATAGATCTAATGGAACCCTACCTAAAATCTGTCTACACCGGCGCAGCGCTTTTATTGAATTTATTCGGACCCCTTAAGGCGTTCAAACGAGAAAACTTAAAACACAAAAAACATTCCTAAGACACTGATCTAGCTCCTGTAAAAATTTCATAATTTTTCATCGTGTTTTGATATCCGAAACCGATCGTATACGAGCCTGCTTTAGATTTAGATCTTGAAACGATGATAGATTCTTTATTCGAACTTGTTGGTGATTTCAACCTTAGATCTAGTCTGATCTAGGCTTGGTGTTGAACATAAGAGTTGTAGATCTATACGTTAAGAACACCTCCGTAAAATTTCAGAATTTTTCGTGATGATTTGATATATGAAATCCACCCCAAACCGAACTGGTTCGAAATCGGATCTTGAAAACCGGACAGAACATAGGTTCGAACTTGCCGACGTTTTTGACTAGAGTTCTAGGCCGAATTAGATCTTTAGCCGAACATGAAAGTTGTAGATAATTGTCGTAAGATGATCTCTGTAAAATTTCATTAAATTTGGAGTTGAATTGCTATGGTAGAATTCGAAATCTTTAAACTGAGTTATATGAAATTCGGACAGAACAATACTTCTGTGAAAAGTAGTGTGTTTGAACTGTTTCCGTATCTCGGATCGAAAAAGTTAAAACACGAAAGTTGTAGATCTCGATGTTTCGGAGTCAGACGTGAAATTTCGGAATTTTTGAAATTAAATCTGATTTTACACGAATTTTAGAGTAAACTGTGGTTGACCGAGTCAAAACTTGAAATCTTGTTGAAACGGTGGAATTAGACTTTGAGGTTGAAACGGATAGAAATACTTTGAAATAAGATACACGAAACAAGAAGATTAAAATATTGCGGGTTATGACTAAGCTAGACACTGTCAATGTTCTCTGCGGCTTGGGACATAAGAGCCCAAGTGTATGTCTAGGTTGACGTAAGAGCCCTAGCGAAACACTGATCGTATGGCTAGCGGACGGATTAATTCTAATTAAAAGATCGACCATGATACCTGTGGACATAAGAGCCCAGGCATAAGGCTGGCGGACATAAGAGCCCTAGCGGTGGTGATCTGTAAAAGAATCGAAACGATACATCGATAAGGGAATCCAATTAAGTCCTTGATAATTTGTGTTTTTAAATTCATGGCAACTTATTTAATTACGTTGCAAGCTATATTGATAATCTTATGAATCCATGTCTTCTAAATTATGCGATTACATGAATTGTTTAAATTATGCACATGTTTTCATTAAATGTAAATAAAGGCTTTGAAACCTCATAATCTTGTACGTGTTAACTTACTCAGCACGTAGTGCTGACCAAAACCATTTTTTTTATTTCTTTCCTTCCAGAGTTGAGAATTATGCATCGTCATATGCATACACGGGAAGCTTGGGATGATATATTATTTTGAATTTTTGTATTAGACTAGATCTTGCATGAACGGGCCTGTTTAACCCGTGATTAGGCCATGTTGGCCCTATATTTAAATTCCGCTGCGTTATATATGTAAATATTACTTTTCCGCTGCAACTTTGATGTATTATTTTTAAATTATATATAAATGGGCTGTTTGAATGTTTTAAATTCTGAAAAACCATAGCCTTGCATCTCTTTAGCAAGCTCGGAGAAACCGTGTCTTGCTAGGGAGGTGTGGCGGTGACACCCCGACCTGGGTGACCAAAAACCGGGGTGTTACAAAGTGGTATCAGAGCCCGTCTATTTTTAAACTATTATTTTTAAATCCTTATTATTTTTAAACCACTATTAATATTTTGACTATTATTTTAAATTTTAAAGTATTATTTCCATGGAGAGATTTTTATTTTAAAACCCATGGGAAAAATATATATATAGTGCATAAATTACTTTTGGGGGGGGGGGGGGAACCATCATACGCATTTGCATATTTCATCTCTTTTATGTAGAGAACTTAGAATCTTGGCGAATATTAACTTAGATCTTTTGCTTGCGCTAGATGACTTAGACGCTTGACATCAAATTAGAAACGCTCACTAGAGACTGATGTTGCCTTAGTTCTACATCACGTTCATCTAAGCGCACGCCTAAGCATAACAAATCTCGGCTTTAGCCATTCCTATCCTGGTACGAACTAGAAAACTTCCTCATGTGGAACAATAAAAAAATCAAGTTATATTAAAACACTCTTTATTCCAAAAATCTTGTTTGGATCTCCAAACAACAAATCCGAAAATTTGAAATTAGAAATTTACGAAACGTCTCATTCGAGCGATCTACCTAAACCAAGATAAGCTAATCTATACACGTGTAACAGAAAATGGCGCCTAGAAGAAAACCAAGGAAGGTGAGTCCAAACGGCACTGACGCTAACCTTTCCAACACGCCTAACAACAGTGGAAGTCCTCAGAACCTAGGGGAGCAAGTGCCTCAAGCGCCCAATAATATGGAAGCACGTTTAAAATCTGTAGAGGAACTCCTTGTAGCATTAGGAAATGCCGAGGTGCATAGGGTACAAACAGTACCTCCGCCAGTAGCCCGAGTCAACTACTTGGCATTAGTGAACCCTTACCACCCACCCCATTATGACGGCCAAGAGGATCCAGCCAAGTTGGAAGGATGGATCCGTACCTTTGACAAGCTATTGAACGCTATCAAGTGCCATGATGAGGAGAAGATACACGTAGTAACCTACTACCTAGGAGGCGAAGCCGATGAGTGGTGGCAAAATCTCCAAGCGAATTCAGGGGAAGACGAAGAAGCCTACACCTGGGAAGAACTTAAGGAAGCTTTGAGGGAACGATTCTACCCACTGAGCACCAAGACTGCGAAGTACGAGGAATTCATCAACTTAAAGCAAGGTGCACAAACGGTACAAGAATACTACACCAAATTCAAGGAGCTAGTACGATTCGCTGCGAGGATAGTACCAACCGACTCTGACAAGGCTCAGAAATTCGAGATGGGTCTGAACCTTAGTATCCGAGAGATACTTGCAGTAGGACAATTCCCGAACCTGCAGACGATATATGATCGCGCCGTATCAATTGCTCGAATCCAGCAATTGAAGCGTAAGGAACATGGTGAGTCGAGCAAGGACTCGCAAGGACTTGAGAAGAAGGACCGGAAAGGCAACAATAACAACTCTAGGAAAGACAATGGATCCCGAAGGAAAGGAAATAAAGGTCTCAACAATGGGGGAGACGAAAACTGTGGTGCGTTTATACCACGTTGCCCACGATGCAACCATGCACATCTGGTGCGCCAATGCCCGAAGCCTGGAACCTGCCGTAGGTGCGGCAAGTTTGGTCACAAGGCTAGTGGATGTCGAACGCCAGAGGAGGCGATCGAAAAGAGAGTAGACTTGGTGAACCTTCAGCAAGGAGAGAGTGACGAGGAACAAGATCAAAACCCGAATCCCCTTGAGAATAATGAGTAGACAGTTATGGGGACATAACTGAAGTCCTAAGGGGGAGAGGATGTGATACCCCGTAGTTATTTATTTTTGGAGTTCGACTCGATATCATGTATCCTAAATCATAAATAAACAAATTCAACTTGTTTTGAACTACGTTATGGCTTGATCCCTTCACCGGGTACGTAGGCAGCTTAGAAGTCTTAATTCTAAGTTCAGTCACAAAATAATAAAACAAACAAAAGACTTTAGCACGAGAAAAGCCGAAACACAACTTCGAGGACGAAGTTGATTCTTAAGGAGGGTAGACTGTAATACCCGAGAAATTTGCAACATAAAATAAATAAATAAATAAATAAATATAATAAACATGATAAATGAAAAAAGAATCATAGAAGATGAGAAATGGAATTTCAATTAAAAAGGAATCAAGATTTCGAGAACCCGGGAATCCGAACGCAATTTAATTGAATAAATGGTTACACGGGGACCCGACATCAATGGATTCAATAACTCGAGTCCAAACATAAATTTAGGTCCGAATAAAATTAAGATAGGAAATCGGAGCCCGAAGATACCCCGGAAATCCGAATCCGGGAACATAGAGGGATAGAAGTCCGAAAGAGAGGAGGAAACGCCCGACGGATCGCACGACCCGCCCGGACCGGAGTCCAGGCGTGAGTGGCGCGCTGGCCGCGCGGTTGTTGGCCTTAGACCGCGCCACGACCGCGCCACACTGGCAGCAACAAACCAAGCGAGATTTTCTCGCCCGAACGCGGATTTTTCGACTTTCGGTTGAACATCTCTCGACTCAAGACCCTTAGGGTCAGATCTTGGACGCCCTAGGTCTTAGATATCTATAAATAAACCCTCTTGGAAGCCCCAAACTCTTGACGAAACCCTACGAAATCTTTCTATACGTCGAAACCCTAATCTCGAAGTCGTCGGAGGCACAACACGGAGAGAAGGGACTGACTTGGACGAATTTGGGGTCTCCTATCGCCTTGGTAAGATCCGATCTATTCCTCTATACATTCTTGATTCGAAAACGAATCCTAACCTCATCCTTTTTCCTAATCTAAACCCCCGATCCGAATCGAGAGCGAAGAACCCGACAAACAGAGAGGATAAACGGAGGACGGGAAGCCGCGCCTCCGAATCGAAGATCCCGGATGCTCAACAATCTGTAAGTTAACGCTTACTTTGGTTTTGGGTTGTTAAAAGATTCGAACATATAGATCTAATGGAACCCTACCTAAAATCTGTCTACACCGGCGCAGCGCTTTTATTGAATTTATTCGGACCCCTTAAGGCGTTCAAACGAGAAAACTTAAAACACAAAAAACATTCCTAAGACACTGATCTAGCTTCTGTAAAAATTTCATAATTTTTCATCGTGTTTTGGTATCCGAAACCGATCGTAAACGAGCCTGCTTTAGATTTAGATCTTGAAACGATGATAGATTCTTTATTCGAACTTGTTGGTGATTTCTATCTTAGATCTAGTCTGATCTAGGCTTGGCGTTGAACATAAGAGTTGTAGATCTATACGTTAAGAATACCTCCGTAAAATTTCAGAATTTTTCGTGATGATTTGATATATGAAATCCACCCCAAACCGAACTGGTTTGAAATCGGATCTTGAAAACCGGACAGAACATAGGTTCGAACTTGCCGACGTTTTTGACTAGAGTTCTAGGCCGAATTAGATCTTTAGCCGAACATGAAAGTTGTAGATAATTGTCTTAAGATGATCTCTGTAAAATTTCATTAAATTTGGAGTTGAATTGCTATGGTAGAATTCGAAATCTTTAAACTGAGTTATATGAAATTCGGAAAGAACAGTACTTCTGTGAAAAGTAGTGTTTTTGAACTGTTTCCGTATCTCGGATCAAAAAAATTAAAACACGAAAGTTGTAGATCTCGATGTTTCAGAATCAGATGTGAAATTTCGGAATTTTTGAAATTAAATCTGATTTTAGACGAATTTTAGAGTAAACTGTGGTTGACCGAGTCAAAACTTGAAATCTTGTTGAAACGGTGGAATTAGCCTTTGAGGTTGAAACGGATAGAAATACTTTGAAATAAGATACACGAAACAAAAAGATTAAAATATTGCGGGTTATGACTAAGCTAGACACTGTCAATGTTCTCTGCGGCTTGGGACATAAGAGCCCAAGTGTATGTCTAGGTTGACGTAAGAGCCCTAGCGAAACACTGATCGTATGGCTAGCGGACGGATTAACTTTAATTAAAAGATCGACCATGATACCTGTGGACATAAGAGCCCAGGCGTAAGGCTGGCGGACATAAGAGCCCTAGCGGTGGTGATCTGTAAAAGAATCGAAACGATACATCGATAAGGGAATCCAATTAAGTCCTTGATAATTTGTGTTTTTAAATTCATGGCAACTTATTTAATTACGTTGCAAGCTATATTGATAATCTTATGAATCCATGTCTTCTAAATTATGCGATTACATGAATTGTTTAAATTATGCACATGTTTTCATTAAATGTAAATAAAGGCTTTGAAACCTCATAATCTTGTACGTGTTAACTTACTCAGCACGTAGTGCTGACCAAAACCATTTTTTTTTATTTCTTTCCTTCCAGAGTTGAGAATTATGCATCGTCATATGCATACACGGGAAGCTTGAGATGATATATTATTTTGAATTTTTGTATTAGACTAGATCTTGCATGAACGGGCCTGTTTAACCCGTGATTAGGCCATGTTGGCCCTATATTTAAATTCCGCTGCGTTATATATGTAAATATTACTTTTCCGCTGCAACTTTGATGTATTATTTTTAAATTATATATAAATGGGCTGTTTGAATGTTTTAAATTCTGAAAAACCATAGCCTTGCATCTCTTTAGCAAGCTCGGAGAAACCGTGTCTTGCTAGGGAGGTGTGGCGGTGACACCCCGGCCTGGGTGACCAAAACCGGGGTGTTACAACATCAACTACTCACTTCTACTTCTTATACATATATAACCCCTATCCTATAAGTAGGAATTGGATACCTCGCCGCATTCTTATAGATATTACTGCGATGCATTCAGTTCTTTGTATAAACAAAATCTGAGGAACATTCTTTGAACAATAACTCCCTCCACGCTGTACAGACATAGCGTGCGGAAAATTGGAATGTTCATAGTTTGAAACCCAAAGTAGTTACTGCGAGCTATCTTGGACACCTATTTTGCAGAATTATTTCTCAAATTTTTTTCATAGGAAAGTGATTTCCTAATTCTGTCTAGTTTCCAGTGTATATTTTGGAAACACTCTAGCATTTTGATTAAGAGGACTCAGAACCCTCATCGTTTCCTTATACATATAATATTACCTATACATATGATATTTTGGGATATTTCCCAGTTTATGATGAGTAATCTTACTTCACAAATACAGACTCATAATTCATATTTGTAATTCATGTTAATACTTTCATTAGTACATTGAGGAAGATGATGATATAAGTTTTCTCAATCATTATTTACTCAGGTTAATGAAGAACAAACTTGTTCTTTAGTTGGGCATTTAGTACCTGTCGTTTAAAAGGGAAGGGTGTTTCAAAAACCATCTTTTGTCCCAATAATTAGTGGATTTTTAGGAAGATTAATTTCCAGGGTTCATCGCTTTATAGTTTCCACTATATGCTATGGGTAGGAGATTAAATATTCTTTCTACAGTCTTACTAATCCTGAGTCAAGTTATGGGTATTTGGAATTGTTTACAAAGATTTCTCAAGCTAAAGCATCTATATGAATCTGAGTGGTCTGGATAAGTCAAGGATTTTGAATAACAATTTCATCTTGATATACTTACAGGACTATTACTTCTTACAACTACTTGAAGGAATTACTCTGAGGAGTCAAGTCTTATGAAATCATTGGATGATAGATTTAAATACTTGCTTTTTCACTTCTTGTAGAGGACATCCAATATAGGGTCATGAGACCAGTTTGACTCAAAGTAATAAAAAGAACAACTTCAAGTTCAGATGAATATAAGATGATTTAGATGTGACCTTGAGTTGTCAAAGGCTTAATCTGAGTCCGAAAGAAATAGATTAAGTGGCAGTTCTAAAAAGCTTTTGTCACAGAATGAGTCTGACCGATCATCATGTGATGACAGTATCCCATGATTTCAGTGCTTAGATTGTCATGACACTGAATCACAAGTACCTGTCTTGGGAAGTGATTTAAGACATGAAGATTTGATTAAGTTGCATAGAGGATTTGTCTATCTCGATGAACTTTCATTCTGTTTTTAACCATTGAAGTATGATATTCTCATCATATTCTTATTTCGTTTATTTGATTTGGTCCGCACTATCTTAAACTCATGAACATAATCATAACACTCAACATCATTTCAATTGTTTTCTTTATTATTGTTTACAGCTTTATGCATTTACAGTTCAGCATTAAATTCTTAGTCATCATCATTACACCATCCTTAAACCAAGAGCAAAAACGAGTTCTAGAACTAATAATTCTATTAAAACGCTTCTATCGTGTAACTCTCTAATGAACGATCCCGACAATAAAAATAAATACTGCAGCTTGATACCGTGCGCTTTCGGTAGGAAAAATTAGGCAAGCTCTTTAACAGTCCTATAGGATTATAGTCTAAAGGCTGTCGGGGGGCATTGCAGCGGGTTTTACCTCAAAGCTTCAGGTCTCCTTACCCCGGTCGGATGGCGGGTTGGGCCTTCGGAAGTCGAGATTTATGAATATTGCTTTACTCGGTAAAATGCTCTGGAGTGTGTTGCAATTTCCTGGGAAACAATGGGTGAAACTTCTAATTGGCAACCATAATGCTATGTCATTCTTGGAGTCTATTCCATCCCAGTCACGTTCTCCTATATTACGTATCCTCAAGAAGCTGCTCCCTTTCCTGCAAGGGGGATTCCAGTTTCGCGTCGGGAATGGGAGTTCTTCCTTATGGTTTTCAAGGTGGTGGAAGGGCAATCAACTCGGGCCCCAAATCCCTTATGTTGCAACACAGGATCTTGAGCTGAAAATTCAAGATGTCATTGAGGCAGGGCATTGGAAGTGGGACAGCATCTACTCTCCAATTCCCCAAGCTTTGCTCAACCAGATTTGCTTATCTCCTCCCCCCCATTGCACCCGACTGCTAAGGATCTGTGGGTTTGGTCTGGCACGGCTTCGGGTACATACACTGTGAAATCTGCTTACCAGCTCATCTCCTCCTCCGGTCATTCCAGTCACGGTTGGCGGTGGCTATGGCGACCACACATCCCGGAGAAACTTTGTTTTTTTCCTTTGGCTAATTACTCATGAGGCCCTTCCTGTCAATGCTCTTCGGTTCAACAGAAGAATGGCGTCCTCCCCCCTATGTCTTCTATGCGGCTCAGTTGAGGAAACATGGTAGCATTGTCTGTTTCAATGTCCGTGGGCTACATTTGTGTGGCACGAGATGCGGGTGCCAATACCTTCCGATTGTGGTGAGATTCCGAGGGACTCCGTCAGACATTTCCTGCATGGCCTGGTTACCAGGTTTGGATCCATCTTCCTAGCTACTTTGTGGACGGTGTGGAAGGAAAGAAATGCAAGGGTGTTTCGGGGGCAGCAGAAATCAGTTTGGCGGCTTAAACGTGAAATTGGGTTCCTGGCTTCCGACCTGGATAAGTTTGCAGTTCAGCCTCCTAGCCAAGCGTCGGCTGTTCGCTTGGTCAAGTGGCATAATTGGATGGGTGTTGAATCTGTACTCCATGTGGACGGCAGCTCGGTAGGGAATCCTGGCAGGGCCGGCTTCGGGTTCGTCGTGCGCTCAGAAGGTGGCCAATGGCGTGGGGGAGGGTGTGGCTACCTTGGTCACACCTCCAACGTCTTTGCAGAGGTATCTGCACTGGTTGCAGGCCTGTCCTACGTGCGTGATATGGGCGTTACTCGAGTCTGTTGCTACTCCGATTCGATGACTGCCATACAACTTCTTCAGAAGTCACTAGATCCATTACATCCATTGGCTCCTCTTCTCCTGCAGGCCATTGAACTCAAGGACTATTTTGAAGAGTGTATTATCCTTCATGTGTTGCGTGAGGGAAACAAGGTAGCGGATCGCCTTGCTAAACATGGTGCGGCCATTGAAGATTTCTTCACAACATGGGCTTTTCCACCGGACCTCGTGGTTGGGGACTTGGCGGCGGATGCGTCCGGCGTGTGGTTCCCTCGATACTAGCGTCCCTTTCGTAGCTTTTTTCTTCTTCTTTTAGATGTACCTTTTTCTGTTTCCTTGTTTTTCATGTTTTTTCTCTGGCTTCGGCTGCGCTAAAAAAGAATATAATATACTAATAATTATAAGAAAGAAAGAAAGAAGAAGTTGGGAGTGCCTATTGGAATTGGATGCTCCTTCTGATATACTATAAATACATCCTGCCTTTTCAATTCTTTAAATTTTTATCTATTTAAACAAACACACAAAAAATAAAAATAAAATAAAATTAAAAATAAAAATAAAATGTCAAGCTATTATGCTCCATCATGATCGTAAGTATATTTCGTTGGTAGGCCTTCCAATAATTAAAACATTAACGATTGAAAGTGATATTCACAATGTATGATATAATTGGCGCTAGCTAGGATTCAATTTCATATAGATTCTGTTCTCAAATTTCTTTGTCATGCCAAATTATCATAGTTTAGCTAGTGTTTTTTCCCCTAGTATTTTTTTTGAGGGGAATGTATTATTATTTCAATGATAATGTCAAGCAATTACATATTTGCCTCCTCCTACCATTTCACAATTCACACAGATTGGCTATAAATGCCCAGCACGAAACAATCACTACATAAAAGAGCGATCCTTCCAACACTATTGATCGCCATAATACACGAATTTTATAACCACACTTCCACCCTATAAGCTCCTGAAAAAGTATGGGAGTGATAAGCTAATACTTAAAGTATGGGAGTTTTTCCCTAGTATTAATGACCATTTTTAGGGAAAAAAAAAAGTATGGGAGTGATAAGCTAATCCTTAAATTATCAACAAATACATTTAATAACACAAATGTATTGTTAAATATTTATGTAATTGAATGGATTGGCACTTTTGTTTGTTTATGTTTCTATGGTGTTATGAGAACTTCAGTATCAAAATAAAATAAAATAACACATATGTAAATATGTAATCACAAATTGGTGTCAATCAATTTTATTTGAGGAATGTTATTAATAAGTTGGTAATCAATTATTTTTCTATTACTGACTATATAAACATATTTTTGTTACATTAGACAAAGATTTTTTTTATTATAATGGGGTGTGAAATATCTGGTGTGATGAAAGGGGTTAAAAGATGTAACTAGACCAAGTCTAAATTCTCTATTGACTATAAACTTAAAAATGACAATGAATTTGCACTAAAGTCACTACAAGATTTTTTTAGTTTTAGCGATCTCACTATGCGGTCGCTAAGAGGGTTATGCGGTTGCTAAAACCCCTCAGCGACCGCACTAGCAACCACAAAAGGTAGGTCGCTATAGAGCTGGTTACAATTTGGGCGGCGACCGCTCAGTCAAGCGGTCGAAGCGACCGCAAGCTAGGTCGCAAGGCTTCAGCGACCGGCTCAGCGACCAACTTTTGCTGTCGCTGAGAAAAACAAATTTTTTTTAATATTTTTTATTTTTTTATCAGCGACCGCGTTAGCGACCGCAAATTGCGGTCGCTAAAAAACTCATAATAAGAAAAATTTTGGATGGCCCTCAAGCTCGAACCCACACCCTCTCACAACCCTTAATTCGACAATTTCAATTCCAAATTGTAGGCAAGAAGCCTCGAACCCTGATGAAAGAGAGAAATGCATGCATTTGTGCCATTGAGCTAAGTCATGTTTCATGTGTTGTATTGTAATGCATACTATATATTTATTTAAAACATAATAAACTAAATAAAAAATAAATTTGATAAATAATAAAATAAATTTAGTGTTGATTTATTTAATAAATTACATATTAATTATTAATTTAATAAATTTTATGTAAATTTAATTGTTTTAATTTAATTTAATTAATACTTAATATAGTTTCATAATTAATTAATTTATTTTTATTATTATAAATTTCTGTTATTAAAAAATTTTACATAATAAATTATTTTAATTAATTAAAATAAGTTATTAATTTAATAAAATAAATTTTATATAAATAAATTCAATAATAAATTCAAAATAAAATAAATATGGAATATATATAATAGTAAATAAAATAAATATTTCAATTAAAAATAATAGATTACACGATGAAATTTAAACATAAAGAGAAGATTCAAAGATATAATATAATTATAAAATAATAAATTATAAAATAATAAGAAATTATTATTTAATTATATTATGATATTATTATTAAAAGATAATTATTATAAATAATGAAAGTGTAATAATTATTTAATTATATTATAATATTTAATTATTAGAAAATAATGAAATTATTAAAAGATATTTTAATTAAAAATAATAAATTTCAATATATAATTAATATTATTTAATAATGATAAAATTAATTTAATTATTCATTACAATGTTGTATATACTATATAAAATAATTATTTATAATTAAGTTAATTAAAATAAATGGAGTATTTAAAGAAAAATAAAATATAATAATTAAAAAGCTTAAAGAAAAATATTAATCAACTAAATTAAAAAACTTAATTTAAAAATTAAATAAAAGGATATATATATTAAAAAGTAATAAAAAGAAATTTAAAAATGGTAAGAAAAATGTAGCAACCGCACGTTGAGGTCGCTAGTGCGGTCGCTAGAGTATTTATTTTTTATAAAATATTTAAAAAATAGAAAAATGAGAAAATTTGCGACCGCAAATTTGCGGTCGCTAATGCGGTCGCTAAAAGATGTCGTTTTCGTTTTCTTTCTGGGTCGCAATTTCGGTCGCCATTTTGCGACAAAAGAAATTCGATCGCAAAATTGGTCGCAGATTAGCGACCGCAGTTTGCGGTCGCTATTGCGTCGCAGATTAGCGACCAATTTCGCGCGGTCGCAGATTGAGGTCGCTAAATTGATTTTTTCTTGTTGTGAGTGAAATAGACACCAAATAGATTGAGGTTGAGCTGGTTTCGTCTTAAATAATTTACCTAGCTAATAACTAAGTTAACTTTTAGTTGATTAGGTTTGAATCGAATTTAAATTTAATTTACTTTCATACTACCTCCATAATTTAAAGTACAGTATATAATATTTGCATAGTAAATACTATTCACTGCGTAAGTTTGATTGACTTTTTAAAATATTTATATAAGTTAAAACATAGTCAAGTGATGTTGTTAGATTCGTCTAATCACATAGTTATATAATACTTATTAAAGTTTTATAATTTCTTATTTTACAAAATTTGAGATATAACTCTTTAAAAATATATATTGGATTGCGTGAAAATAAGGAATGTTAATTTCTTTTGATTATGGATGGAGTAGTTTTGATTAAACAACTTCATCAATTAGACTAGTACTAGCCGAACGATTTGGTTGTGAACTGAATCAACTCCTGTTGAAGTACGGAATGAGTGCTTTGTATATGCTGAGTGTTTTATATAGTCCCAAACACCATATTAAATATCCTATACACACATCATTAACACCAAACACACACCTCATCAGGTCAGCACACCAGTACCTGGTGAGTGTCACTCATTCATTATCCCTTCCAAACCCATAAAACTTAAGCTTAATTAAATCGAACTCACATAATTTGATTAGTAGTATTATATATGCATATATTAATTTGATTATTATATACTATATGCATATATATATATATTAATCATTCATTAATTCTGATTCAAGATATAGAACAGAATCTGGTTATTATGCTTTCAGTATATATAGAGTGTTGAATTGATATTCAAAATGCTGAATTTATATTTTAAACATCAGTTAGTTAATGTTTGGAAAATATATTCAACACTCATGAACGACAATTCATCAATTTCACATTTGCACAATCAACATATATAGTAACATACTGTATTTCGTGGAAATGATATATGGTGACCCTGTGTGTTGTCAATCCGGTACATGCATTTACATTTTCTAGTTGAGTTTAGTTATTCTTATTCAGCGGTAATGTTTTGGGATATTTAATAATTTTATTAAAATAAATACAATAATTAAGACTGCAGTGGATCACTCAATCATTCGTCTTAGGGCCTGTTTGTTTTGGCTTGTGAAAAAGGGAGAAGTCGGTAGAAGAAGGAGAATGAGGGAGAAGGAGAATTCAAAAGCAAAAGCAGATCAAATAATTGTTTGGATGAATATTATTAAAGTTGTTTTTCAACGGAAACATGTTTGGATGAATTGTACGTAGAATGACTTTTAATATATTAAAATTACTAAAATGGACATAATTAAATATTATAAGGATATTTATAATTAATTTTATTTCCTATTTAAATAGGGTTATTTTTATATTCTCATTACTAAATGACTTCTCCTTTTAAAAAAAGTAACCCCTACCTACTTTGAAAAAAAGTAGAATTTTAACTTTTGCTTCTCCTTTTATTTTAAAAAAAAAGTCAAAACAAACAGCTAAAAAAATTCAAAAGGACTTTTGGGAGAAGCAAAAGTCAAAAGGAAAAAAATTAAGGCAAAACAAACAGACTCTTAATATATAATACTATATAACTAGCTAGCTAGGTTTTATAAAAAAAGAATCTAATTTAAGTAAAGTCTCATTAATTTTGTTTGCAGCACTCCAAAATTCAAATGCATAAGGACAACATTTATGCATATATTTTGAGATAATACAATTATCTTGTTAGTTGTGTTGCATCATGTATGTGTGTTGAAGATAGATGTATTTTTGGTGCTCAAGGAGAAGTAGCTGGCTAGGGTTTGGAACTCAAAGGGTTATTTTGACTTACTTAAGGCAGAATTAATTTTAATTAAGCATTGATAACAATGATGATTCGACTAATAATGATGGCACAACTATAAATTAATTAAGTAATATAATTTGGTGGATCCAAAGCATATGCTTAACAATAATAATGTCATGTAATGCCATCATTTGTGGAACTTTGTTAATTAGTCAACTTATCCATCTCTCCTCCTTGCATAGTTGCATCTAGGGTTGTAAACGAACCGAATCGAACCGAATACCACATTATTCGCTTTGATTTGATAAGCTTTTCGAATATTATCGAATCGAATCGAATTATTCTATAAGGTAATTTAATAATTAATAAAATTAATTTTAATTATTAAACTTAAATATTTAATTTGATTTATAGATCAAATTTAATATTTTAATATTATATATAAATATAGTTATATTAACTAGTAAACATAGTCACTAAAATTAAAATTTTAAATTATTTAACAAAATAAATTTATATATTTATATATAATTTTAATATAAAATCGAATATCGAATCGAATCAAATATTAATCGAATATCAAAATTCCGAATAATTTCGAATCGAATCACGAATCGAACCAAAAATATTTGATTCTTTTACAACCCTACTTGCATCTAATTTTAAACTTTTATTTAAAGCATCTTTCTTAATTGTTGGTTTCATCAATTAACATTATCTTCTACTCAAAATTATTTGACTTTTATAGGAATTATATACTTACTCTGTTTTTTTTTTTTTTTTTTTTGTTTCTGCTACAGACTCACCCAACACTCAGTACAATATACATTTTGAATCATTAATAACTCAAATTCGGTACAAGTCAAAATTCTAAAAGTTCGATATTTAAACACTACAAGACGAAACGAATCTAACAAAATTTCACTTGACTATATTTTAACTTTTATTACTATTATAAAATTTTAAGTTAAAGTACTTATGTGAATAGTGTCATATTCTCAACCGTAACTATCTTTAAAAAAAGATGAAATATAAGAGAGATAGACAGACGGACCCAACAGTACTTTGACCGTGTTTCATTTCTTTTATTAATTTTTGTTTCCATTTATTCATTTGTAATATTTAAAATTGAAAATTGTACTTTAATGATCCTTATAAATATAATACTATGTATGTATTCATTAGATAGTGTTCTTAAGAGTGGAAGAATGGTGCATTGAATATGTTTACGGTCACTATTTTAATGTCTATATGCTGTAATTAAATATTTCAAAACATATACTTCCTCGGTATCATAAAGTTTATTACATTCTTACTTTTTACGCAAACTAATGTACATTTTTAACCATTAATAACGCAAGTTTGGTACAAGTAAAAATTCTAAAAATTGAATATTTAAAAACTATACGACGAGACGAATCTAACAAGATCCCACTTGGCTATATTTTAACTTATATAACTATGATAAAACTTTAAGTGAAAGTATGTATGAATAGTGTCAACTATTCCAATGTCGAAACATACAAATACGAAGATAGTATACATTTACCAATGTAAATGTTGGTGAAAAAAATAAAGAGAAAAAGTTTTGTATCTTGATGATTTTAATTTCTTTGATGGTTGGCATATTTTTATTTTCAATCAATACATTTATATTGGTGATTGATGTGCATAAGAAATCTTGAGTGTTGTTGCAAACAATGATGACAAGGGATCCTCCAAATTAACAATTCAAAAATACATATAGGAGAAAAAGAAAAATGAAAAAGGTGTTCCATTCAATCCCAAACAAAGTTAAATAGAATTGCTCCAAAGTTAAAAAAATAAATAAATAAAAATACAAATCAAAGCATATGTTGACAAGTGGTCTTTTCAAGCCACCTTTGGGTTAATTTAGCACATACCCTTTAATTGGAGACTTTAATTTCTGGCTTTCCAACATTTTTAATATTGATTCAAGATGCTCAAATATCTTCACTACATTCAATAAAGATTGCGTAGGCAAATGTCTGAATTTCATTAGTGTAATGAACATAATCTTTTCTGTACTAATTAAAGTTCAATATGATTAACTTTTATATAATTTTATTGGGTGTCACTAGGAAAGATCCATTCTTTTGCCCTTGCAAAAACCCTAATTCTGGACATTTGATTTCAAGACCCCAAAAACCTAAGTATTGCTTTTTTTATAGTGCATATTGTTAATAAGAAATTAAATGAAAAATATATATATATATATATATAAATATATATATAAAATTGATTACTAATATTTCACATATACACTAGTATAAAAGATGTGCCATTTTTTTGGAATAGAAACAGATCCTAATGATAGCAGCATCTCGATCAAAGTACTGGAAACCCTATTCGAAAAAAAAAATAAATTATTACTCTAATGATTCCACACTTTATATAAAGGAGAAAGATAAGATAAATTATGCTATCCTATACATTTCTGGTTTCTTAATTACTCTTCCAATCATAACTTCTAATTTACTCACAATTTAAACAAATTTGACCATTCCTGAAATAACACACGTACAAGAAAATATAATGATCGATAGTAAACTCATCATTATAAAGTATAAAGAGTATGAAAACCATTATTACTTTTTTTGAAACATTTTTGAAATGACCATATATAGTGTAGCGAATTGCGCCAAAAATATTAATTAAGTGCTTACCTATATATAGTGTTTGGATTAATTTTATTTTTACAAATTTCAATATTTGACTATATGGTGTACACTAGCTAAGTACGGAGTATAGTATTATTAAAAAAAAAAAGAGTTAATTTTAGCCATCAAATTTGGTCGTAGATTTAATCGTTAATCTTAGTAACCAAACTTTGGGGTTTAAGCTAAGAAAAATTTTGGTTGGTCGGAACATGCATGTGGACATGAAGAAAGGGAAATTTCTTTGGTAAATATAACCTAAATTATTCATGATTATATATATATATATATATATATATATGTGTATGTATGTGGTAGTGGGATATTCTAAATTTTACGTATACTACTACTAAAATAGATGATTGAGGATCTAAACTCCAATATTTGGTTAATCATGGCTTCGGAGGTTTCCTATGTATGTAGTTTAATTTCTCTCCAAATATCTGGAGGTCTCCATTCAGTGCACATGATAAAGGGTTAATTTTTATAGTACTAGTACATAAGAGAAATGCCTCTAGCTAATACGAGGTTCAAAACCAAGTAAAGTAGTACATTAATTAATGTATGTAGAGGTGACTTGAAATGGTACAACTTACATGGTGATCTAAACTCCAATAATGTACTCTAGTAGGAAAAATAATAAAGGAGAGATTCATGGGAAACTCATTGACTAATGAGGACCGTTGAGAGTGTGGTTTCATTAATTGATCTCAGGTGGGCCGTCGTCCGTTTACTCATTTCACATGTGTGGTTGGTGGTGATACTGATGATATATGCCCATCCATCATCCCCCTACTACCCATTTTCCCCTTTCATTTTAGTACTACTAATCATTTATTTTTACCCCCATTTTAATTAGCCATCAAATTAAAATTTACTGAACAAAGATTCAATTTTTCTTTTCATATGACTTGCCAGCTTGCAGACAGGCCTCATTCAAGCAACACTGCATTTATGCTGAATAAATTACCAAATCATGTAAACAAATGGTTATGTGAACCAAACTCCCATAAATGTTTGTAAGAAGCTAGCGCATTCATTCACAGATTTGATGCAATCGATCGGCTATTGGCAGACTTTGTCTTCCCAGTAATAATCGGACAAACAAATGAATAAAATACTACTCACATTGGGCAACCTAACAGTTGGCACATTAGCAGGATAGCAGTACACAAAGGTACACTCAAACATATAATTGTTAAAACGGTTTCGATATAATGCAAAAACGTGTTAATAGAAATGCGACATGGTTTGCCATTTAGCTTTAATAATAATTTAATTATTTAATATACTTCGTATTTCTTAATGTAAAGATCTGATTGGAGGAATAATAGAATAGTTTTAGCGGTAATAAATTAAGTACGAAGAAGGGAAGAGGAGAAAAGGAGAAATCCCAATTCCCAAGCATAAACCCGACTCCACTCCACTCTTCGCCTTATATATATTCTTCTCCATTCTCCACTCTACACTCTCCATTGAACCAATTCATCTCCACAGAAGCTACAAGATCCACTCTTTTCTTGTCTTTTCTGCTGTTGTGGTTCCCTTTGTTCATATTGTGTGGGATTTGCGCGGTGAAAATGGTGGGGAAGAAGCCCAGAATTGTTATAATCGGGGCGGGGATGGCGGGGCTTACTGCCGCCAACAAGCTTTACAAATCTGCCAATTCGAAGGAGGCTTTCGAGCTGACGGTGGTGGAGGGCGGGAGCAGAATCGGCGGCAGGATTAACTCGTCGGAGTTTTGCGGCGACGGGATTGAGTTGGGGGCGACGTGGATCCACGGGATTGAGGGCAGTCCGGTTCACGAAATCGCCCAAAATTTGAGCTTGTTGCAGTCGGAGAAACCGTGGGAGTGTATGGGCGGGGTTCGGGAAGATCCCCTGACGATTGCAGAGGGTGGGCATTTTGTCAATCCGTGCTTCGTGGAGCCCGTGTCGAGATTGTTCGAGAATCTGATGAATTTCATTCAGGGGAAGGCCGTGGACGACGAAATTGGTGTTAATTTGGAGACAATGAAGCGACTGTCGCTCGAATTGGGGGTTGAAAACAGAACCCTAGGCGTGGGCGATTTTCTCAGGCGGGGGTTGGAGGCATACTGGGAGGCTAAGGGGGAGCAGGAGGAGGTTAGAGGCATGGGGAACTGGAACAGGACAAGGCTGGAGGAGGGCATTTTCGCGATGAACGAGAGCATCCAGAGGACATACACATCGGCGGACGATTTGGGGACGCTGGATTACAGTGCTGAGAAAGAGTATGTAATGTTTCCAGGGGAAGAGATTACCATAGCAAAAGGGTACTCAAGCGTGGTTGAATCTTTGGCTTCCGTTTTGCCCCAAGGGATGATCCAATTGGGCCGAAAAGTCGATAGGATCCAATGGCATCCCAGTGGCAGAACCAGCAACGGCTTCCACCTCGAAAATAATGGCCACCAGAATCGGCCGGTGGTGCTGCATTTCTCTGATGGATCGACTGTATCAGCAGATCACGTAATAGTTACAGTTTCTCTTGGAGTTCTCAAGCGTGGGCTGAATCAAGATTGCGCCTTTTTTGATCCTCCACTCCCTAGTGTCAAGAGAGGGGCGATTTCGCGGCTGGGATACGGGTTGGTGAACAAGGTGTTCTTACAGATGTGTCCTGACGAACAAGAATCAGACATTCCCAAGTTCCCCTACTTACAAATGGTGTTCCACAAACAGGATTCAGAATTGAGGAACCTCAAGATTCCAGATTGGATCAGGAAGACATCGTTCGTGCACCCGATTTACAGGGGTTCAAGAGTGCTCCTATCATGGTTCACAGGACAGGATGCCCTGGACCTGGAGACCCTCCCCGAGGAGGAAATTGTGAGGGGATTCTCAGCCACGGTATCCAACTTGTTGCCGGCCAAATCCCATTCCCAAAAGAAGCCAACTTTTTGCAATGGAAATGACAGTAATTTCCCTACTGCTGGGGAGCAGTTAAAGTTTGGGAATGTGTTGAGGAGCCAGTGGGGGTCTGACCCCCTCTTCCTGGGATCATACAGCTACATAGCGGTCGGATCGAGCGTGGATGACATGGACACACTGGCTGAGCCATTGCCACAAAGCAGCAGCAGCAGCAGCAGCCTTGGATCCACCAGTCCACAGCTGCAAATTCTGTTTGCTGGAGAAGCTACACACAGAACACACTACTCAACCACCCATGGGGCTTACTTCAGTGGGCTCAGGGAAGCCAACAGGCTTCTTAAACATTACAATTGTATTACTGGTGTATGAATATCTTTTTTGCTGCAGCATTAGTAATTAATTAGATAGACCTTTCTTTTTGGGGTTTATTGGGTTTCAATTTGGCGGTTTTTCTTTTCTTTTCTTTTCCTTTTTTTTTTTGGTTTATGTTTTTCCAGATGGGAATTGGACATGCTTAATTATATAGTACTACTATGATTATCATTTGGGGAGGCCTTTCCTGTTTGAGGCTATGGTACACTGGTACTTCATTCTTCTCATATCTATCTATCTTAGTTGGGAGAGGAAATGATATTAATCTAATGAAGGTCTAAAATTGTCATTTGAGGAGAAATGAAAGGGAGAGATGGAGACATCTCTCAGATGTGTTTTATTTAATTAACCTATCTTAGACATCAAATCATCATCTTCTTGTTTCTAATCAATTTCATTATTGCAATAACCCTTAGCTTCTCTTTATTATGTGGCCTCGAGTCTTGATTCTTGACTGTTCAAAAAACAAAAAACCCTTTCTTGTCACTGATATTGGCATCCTATGCTCTCAACCGCACAGCTCCTCTTGATCTTAAAAAAAGCAACACTACTTGTAGAATGCCAATTGTTAAGAGGACCCCATTTTTTCGGACATGTGGGCTCCACTTCAACATATGTCCAGCTAACCCAAACCTTGTCTTAACCTTAACCCCCATGTGATTAACTAGATTGGCCACTTGACCATATATATCAAACCCCCATCAATGAATGAATGAATGAATGAAACAAACTATTCTAGAGTATCATTGTCCCTTCACGTCTGTCCCTTCAATGCAATTATATGAAGTTTGGGGGGAGGCCCCTGGTAAGTAGTAGTAGTAGTAATTGACAACAAGATTGAAATGGAATGAGAGAGTAAATGAGTGTATTGTATAAATTAATGAATGAATGCACATAAAGGGGGGGACAGAAAGATGAGCTGGGAAAGAATCTTGGTAAGTAGTACTGTATGATACAAGAATCAATGGAGAGGAAGCATTTGCAGGGGACCCCATGAGCAGTGTAACCACAGTAGTAGTGGTGTGGTGCCATATCTTCTCTGCAAATATTTGTGAAGTTGAGCCAATTGGGACTTCTTCCAAATGTCCTTAACTAAGAGACACTACTCAGCATAAATGGCTTATTCATCTCATCATCATCTTTCTTCTTAGGTTAGAAATTAGTTTAGGGCTCCCACATGGGACCATGGTCCATGGCCTTTGGCCACTGGTCACCAAGTCACCAACTGTTGCAATAAGGCTTTTTATGTTTTAACTAAGACATCTCAGTGCAGCGCCCACTTGGGGGAGGGACGGTAATAGATTTCTCTAGATCACCATATCATAATTCTGAAAAATATTTGATTGTCTGTTACAATTTGATGGAGACAAAAGATTGGTGGTTCCCTAACTTGTACAATGCCAAAATTTAATTTTGGAATTGACACTTATTCACACACCCACTAACAAATTAAATCTGCATGAGACTGCCCCTTGCTATTTAATTTCTTGATTTCCACTGTTTAATTTTACCCTCCATTTTATCCCCATTCTTCATCATTCCAAACTTTTATCATACATAAAGCAACAAGAATAATGATTTTCACTTCAACTTAATAAATAGAGTTGTAATTATTTTTATTTTTTTATGTTGAACAAATCATGTTTAATATATTTTCATTTATGTATATACTACTAATCAAATGCATTCAAACAAAATGGAATTTTCTTTTCTTGTTTCTTATATACTGAAGACGAGAATAAATTACTAATCAAATGCATTCAAACAAAACCTAAGCCGGCCAGTAATGTATTGTAATAGTGACATTTAGCATATATAGTAATGAAAGCATTAATTGTGGCTAATGATCACATCTAGTAGTATTATTTTACCCCAAAAGACAAAGCACAAGTATTTTCCCTTGGAGCCAATGTGTCTTCAACTCTTCATTTATAAGATAACATCTAAATATATAAATTTATAAATATGTATAAAAAAGTGAGATTTTTTGCTTGGATTGATGTTGTGTAGGGTATTGTTGTTGGGTGACATTGAAATGTCCAAATCAATAGAGCTGTTGATGATAAATACTCTATTATTGTATAACATTTTCGCAGTACTTCTTCCCAAAAAATATAGGAATGGTCCACTTTTATGTCTCTTTTGCCTCATCAAGGTTTCAATCACTCTTTGATGATTGAGTGTACAAATATTTTTTTTAAAAAAAAAAAATAAAAGAATAAAAAGAATAATAAATAGGCAAGTTGTAATTGTAATGATTTAAGTACCACACAACTCCCACTTAGAGGCTAAGCAAACATGTTTACTACAATTGTGGGGTTAATATCATCATTGTTGTGTTACTTTCACTAACCATGAAATTTATTTTCTTGTGGGGTTTTGTACTATAAAAGACTTCATATATCTATAAAACTTTCCCAAAGTTTTTATTCTAGCTATCTTTTAATTATATTCTTTGACTACCCATTCTTCCAATGACACGTGTTTATGTTTATGTATCAAATGTTAATTTCTCCCTTTTTCTTAATTAGGTCGGCTGACCTCACCACTACTGTATTAATTATGCATTTGCCTAATTCTGATCACTGCATTTTATATTTATATATCTTCTTTCCCTTTTAAGTAGGTTAATGTTACACGCGTATTATATGTATATATGTATACATTTTGAGTTGATAAAGTATAAAATAAATTTAGTTAGATATGCTCAGTCTAATATTGATTCAGTCCCAAATTATATAGCACTATGTAATAACAAGAGCATGCATGCATGATGTGCAAATGATCTACTATATATACACATAAACATACAAATACATGTCTGTTATTTTGTGTATGTGAATAATTTCTAATGATAATTAAAATGATTGATTTATATTTGTGTCTGCTCTTTGTAAATAATAATGCTGTGATATATGCTATACTGCTGTTCGGATCCTTTTGTTTTCTTGCCATGTTGTTGCAGCAATAATTTTAAGGTAAAACATCATGTCTTTTCCCCCCCAAAATAATTTCGATCCCCTCCGTCCCCCCCTTTTTGTGTTTCATCAAATTTCCTTTCGTATTGTTCAATAAATAATGAAAGATGGCCCATATTTGGATTTGCAAATCTGAGAAAAAAATTTTAATTCGTCAGCAAATATGATAATTTATTTTACACAACTTTTTCCATGGAATAATAATAAAGAAGCTAGAGAATAATGACATCTATCAACCTACCTATTCATTAACACAGTAATTAAACAAAGCCAACCCATGGTTGATATGTAGGAATTAGTTTTGGAGCTGGATCATCAGACGCTAGAGTGCTGAAGTGTAGTGCTTTGTATGTGCTGAAGAAAGGAGTGATTCATATATACCGGGTATTTTTATACAGTCAAAACAGTATCAAATACTCAACACACAACTCATTAACACTTAACCCACACTCACCGGGTCAGCACACCAGCACATTTGAGTGTTACCCATTCAGCATCATATTCATCCGATTTGTATATAGGCGTATTTGCCTTATCTTTTCCTTATTCTATTTTTGGAGTGTATATAATGAAGTATTTAATTAGTATGTGAAAAAATTAATGTAGGGTATCAAGTTAAGTACATTGTGGATTTTGTAATGTGAATAAAACAATAATGCATACGAAATTTTGTGTCGGCAAAAATGCAAGTACTCAATTTGAGTGAGTATAGTATTCTTTCAAAGGGTTGAGAATTGAGATGAGAGTATGTACCCAAAAGTTAGTCAAGTGTGACTGAACGTTATTAATGCATTAAATAGATCCTTTCCCCCCTTAACGAACAGTTTAAACCAAAAACCTGGAGCTAATAAAAATATGGTCGATTTCACTTGGTGAAATTATAGTACATCTTTAATTTATTCAATGGTGAATCATCTTGGCATGCCAAGGAGCTTAATTATAAACTTGTGATATTCTATGTTAGTGACTAAAGGTTTTTGTGCAGATGAAGAATTGTTCAGAACAGGTGTTAGCACAACCCATTAACGACGACGGTTTTTTGCGCCTATTGGAAGTTACATTTGATTGTCTATATATATGCAGAGTCTATAATTCGATAGATAGAGAGTTTACAGATTAGTTTTTTCTTTTATAAGCTTTTGTGAGTTTTTCAATTGTACTTGAGTCTTCAAAATTGTGAGTAACAAAAGATCTTTCAAGATGATATTGTTTGTGTGAAGAATTCAAGTGATATTCGAGACATGCATTTCCGAGAGGAAATCTAAACTTACTGGAAGCCTGGAGAATTGATTTGGGATAATCAAAGAAGATCGAAGGTGTTGACAAATTCAATGGTTCTTGGAGAATCGAATTTGGAGGGTTGCCTGCAAGCTGTAATTAAGGGGGAGTCCTAACTACTGTGATCGACTACACAGTTTCTTCTAGTGTTGAGTTTGATTCTGTATGTTGAATCTAGATTGAGTCTGTATTTTTTTTTATCTTCATAGTTTAGATTAGCCCTGGATTGGTATCCCCCAGATATATGACTCTAAGACCGAACTGGGTTAACAAATCCCGTGCATTCTTTACTGCTTTCCAAACGACGTTACAACACACCGACAACCGCTCGTAATCAAGATTAAAATCGGGACTTACATTGATTCTACATCTATTTAATTAGAGTATCTTTCACTTTATTTAGGTTGTGTTCTTGGTGATTGTATGATGATGTTTCATCCACATATAAAATACATTATCACTCAACTCACTCTTAAGGGATAATTAGGGGCATCAAAAGTTTATTAGAAGTCAAACTTTAACAGTGGTAATTTTGTCAAGGTGATGGGTGTAAAGGGCATCCATTCATCCAGACAGCTTTGAAAGAAATGTAATAAAGAGTGGGTGATACTGATATATATACCTTTAATTAGTGTTGGCAATTATGAAAACATCTTAATTAGGTTGTGGGGCTTGAATTTTAAAGGAATAACATGGCAGGTGTACTTCTTGTTAGATTGCCTTGGAGCAAATATTTATCTATCTATATGATTGTATTAAACCATCTACGCGATGATGGCAAAGAACTTATGTGAGGTTTGAATTAACTAGGGATAATGATTCATTCATTGGGGGGAGTAAGAAATCGCACTAGCTACTTAAGCAAATGATTAAGATAGATAACATAATTAATTTATCCAAGCTCTTTCTTTTACAACCAAATTACATCTGATTATTGCAAATGATTTTGTCGAGGCATATATATACAGGTCATATAAAAATGCAATACACAGGTGATTAATAGAAAAGAAAGAAAAGAAACGGGGAAAGAAAGCTAAGAATTATTCAGAGGAACACGACACCAGCTGGTACCATATCATGAGATATAGTATTCTATTGGACCTTATTCGAGGTCGAGAAACGCCCAAGTCGTAAAGACATCGCCAACAAAAACGAGCACTGCACTCTTCCTAGGCATCAAATCAACAACAAAAATTTTACTACCCCGAAAATATGACCCCGCCAGGCATTTCCTCGAAAGCTGGGGATTCGTTATTTATTTATTTATTTTGATGATCCTGGCCCATTATATTGATGAGAATGGCTGTGATTGCCACCTTGATTGATTGGGAATGTACGTGTGGATGAAGCAGGAAAAAGTTTACATTCTTGGACGTTTTGTACATTGAATTGAATCGAACTGCAAATAATATATGGTGTATGTAGTAAACAGACCACCACCACCACCACATTGCCCAGCCCTGTTCATAAAAAATGCTACTACCCATTGCCACATGCTGAGGGGGCCATATATATATATGCCCATGCATCTACCGATCTAGCTCTGGATGGATTAACCTGCAGGAAACCCTACTCACCCCCACATGCATGCTTTTCTACATCTAAATGTAAATAATACTACTATTATTACTACTAGTACTCCATCCGCGCGATGCGCGGATTCCAAAGAAAAAAATTATTGTACCAATGAAACACACGAATGTAAAATTACATAAGAGGTCCTTAAACATTTAAAATCAACACCTGTTCACAAACTTTCCGAATTCATACATTTTGGAGAACTTCCTTGTAGACAACATTGATGGTGGTCTTTCTATCCGACTCCACGTTATCATCATCATCATCACAAATTAGGATTTTTAACCCCCCAGGTGTTGTCACTCTTGAAGCTGCAACATACAACTGACCATGGGTAAATACGGGTTTGTTCAGGAATAATCCAACTTTAGATAATGATTGACCTTGACTTTTGTTTATTGTCATTGCATAACAAAGTATAATTGAAAATTGCCTTTGATAATGGCCAAAAATGACCATTATTTTCAATCCATTTCCGTGTCTTAAACGGGCATTTGATCGCATTCCGGTCTTACATTAAGTAAGAAAGCAGTCGAATTGGACTGATTTATGCATAATTGTAAAAATAATAAGCTGGTGTGAAAAAAAGCATAAATATATAATTTTATTATATATTTATGTTAGAAAAATCCAAAAACATGAGAAGAAGAAAAGAAAAGAAAAAGGAATGAAAAAGATGGGAAAAAGATAGAAAAGCCCACAAAAAGAATATTTTTGGTCCATCTGGCCCAATTCAGCAGGCCCAGGAGGACCTCTGTCGCGGAAGCCCTTTGGCGCGATGCAGTGTTCCGCGACAAAGGAGTGTTCCGCGACCAAGCAAGCTCAAATGAAGGAGAAGACCAGCCAGAGCTCTCTGGCGCGAGACTTTTGTCGCGATGCCCCATTCCGCGACAAAGGTCCATTCCGCGACAAAGATGCATTTTTAGAGACACAAGACCTAGTCGAGAAGCTTTGCCACATGCAGTGTGTTCCGCGACCAAACTTGGTGCTCCGAGACAAAGCTGTGATGTGTGTGATGTCTTGAGACACAATGGGCTCAAATCAAGGCCCATGAGCTTAGGGTTTCCCCTCTATAAATATGAGGTGTTTACTTTGAGCTAGAGGTTGGAAGAATTTTTAGAGAAAATACACCTTCTTGAAGACAAGTGGGGAGCTCAGTAGTTTAGTTTAGTTTAGGGTAGTTTAGTTAGGTTTTTCTTGTATTATTTAATTCATGCACTAGCTAGATGTAGTTTATTGCACTTTGATTAGATAGCCAGTTTTACACCTTATTTCTTGTTCTAAACTTTTGTTTAAGGCTTTGTGGTACCCAAATCATGGGTATGAACAACACCGTTTAATAATATGGGAAAACATTATCCATTTGTGTCCCAAAATCATGAAATGGGTCTCACACCCCATGGATATTACTGCTTTCACTTTTCCTTTGGTCATTTGATCCTTGTTCTGCATTTTAATGTCACTGCTTGGTGACTTTTTCTTGGGATAATGTTGCACGCTTATGGGTGATCAAGCTCGGATTAGGGTTTCTTAAGATTTAAGTTTGTTTCATTTCTTTTATGTTCAAGCATGTTCTAGCTAGATTCAAATTCTGTTTTGTCCATTTTTAGCTTAGTTAGCTTTTGAATCTGAAAAGGGTGAGATCACACATAATGCATGCCACTGTTCCACTTTACTTTTCTGACATGTGTACTGGACACACCTTTGTCGCGGAACAACTCTTGTCGCGGAACCACGTTCCGCGACAAAATGACACTTTGGCGACAAAGGTGCCAAAGAACATTTGTTAACCACTATTTTAAAACCCTTGGTCGCGAAACAACCCTTGGCGCGGAACCACGTTCCGCGACAAAATCCTGATTAGCAACCAAGGACCCAAATACTTGTGATTTTATTCTGGAGGGGCTTTGTCGCGAAGCAACCTTGTCGCGGAACCACGTTCCGCGCCAAAACCTCTTGTTCCGCGACAAGAATTATGCCTTGTCCAATTTTCAACCCCCTTTGTCGGTATACCTCCTTGTCGCGGAACCACGTTCCGCGACACAATTTTTACTTAGCGACAAAGCAAACCCTAAGTTTTCAAAATTCCATTCCTCTTATTTCCCACCCCTTTGTCGCGAAACCTTTGTCGCGGAGCCACGCTCCGCGACACGAACTCTGCATCGCGACAAAGTGGCACTCTTGCCAAATTTTTATTCTTCATCTCATTCCCTTAATTAATTGAACCTTTATATTAATATTTTGAGGTTGAAATCCAATGATCTTAACCCATGATAAATTTGATATAAGGAACTTTGTTCAATTCCCCATTAAAAGATTCTTCTACAAAAGATTAAACTCTAATGATCTAAGTATATAATCCGGACTGTAATTAATTAATTAATTATGGAATGAGTGATTATTTAGACATAAGGAGTAATTATGGATTAATTTCCATACCCTTGCATGAGAAACCAATGTCTCTTATACAAGATGATCCAAAAATATTTTCTTTTATTTATTTGTCTTTTCCGTGTTGTGTGAAACAGCTAGTAAGAGATATAACAGACTAATGTTGGCGGGTATTCCCACACGGATAACTAGCTCGTGGTCTGTATATCAATTATTAGATGTTATTTTGCATGGTCCGGATAGTGGTCGGTGGAAGCTGTAATACCCGAGAATTTTCCAACATAAAATAAAACAATAATTAAATAAATAAATAATAAATAAAATAAATACTATAAATAAATATACAAATCCAGCAAATAAAAGAAATAAATAAAGATAAGGAAATGAGAAATGACATTTTTACTTAAAAAGGAATTAAAGGAATTTAATTAAATAAAAGGAGGGATAAATGGTACACCGAAACCCGACACTAATGAACTCGAGTATGCGAGTCCAAAACATCCAATTAGACTGAGAATAAAATTAGAGAGAAAGTATGAACCCGAATATACCCCGGAAATCGGAATTCGGGAGCATAGAGGGATAGAAACCCGAAAGAGAGGCGGAAAAGCACGACGGATCGCACGACCCGCCCGGACCGAAGTCCAGGCGAAGTCGGCGCGGTGGCCGCGTGGTGAAGTGGCTTTAGCGCGCCACGACCGCGCCACTTCACAGATTCGTTTGTTGCGTGAATCTCTCGCCCGAACGCGGATTTTTCGACTTTCGGTTGAACATCTCTCGACTCCAGACCTTTAGGTCGGCTGTGGACGCCCTAGGGATTGAGAATTCTATAAATAAACCCCATTGGGAGCCCCAAACAAGTTTACAAAACCCTACAACCTTCTATACGTTCGAAACCCTAAATTCGGAGTCGACGGAAAGCACCAAACAGAGGCAGCAGCTTTGGACGAAAATCCAAGGTCTCCAAACGTTGTGGTAAGCTCTAGTCCAATAAATCTTTTCACGTTTCAATCCGAAAACGGATTCTAACTTCGGTTCTTTTCTTTCTACACCCCGTATCGAATCTAGATCGTAGAACCCGACGAACGGAGAGGAGAAACGGTGATCTGGAAGCCACGCCTCCGAACTAGACATTCCCGACGTTCATAGACACTGTAAGTTAACCTTACATGGTTTTGGGAGATTTTAAAACATTCGAAACCTAAAAGATTCAACAAGAACCATAAATCTGTCCACTTTTGTTTTTCTTCCGACGCAACAGATTTGGTGAATTTTTCCAACCCTTAAAACGAACTCAAACGGAAAAACTTAAAACACGAAAAACGTTCCTAAGACTTAGACCTAGCTACTGTAAAAATTTGGGAATTTGTGGAGTTGATTTGATATGTGAAAACCCGTTGAAACCGAACTGTTTGATTCTAGATCTCGAAATCTTGGACAGAACTTAGGAATGATCTTGATCACGTTTTTGACATAGGGTCTAGGCTGTTTTAGATCTTTGGCCAAACATGAAAGTTGTAGATAAATGTCTTACGATGATCCCTGTCAAATTTCATTAAATTTGGAGTTGAATTGATATGGTAGAATTTGAAATCTTTAAACTGTGGTGCATTAAACTCGGACAGATTTCTTCTTATGCGAAAATTGGCGATTTTGACCTACTTAGGTATCTCGGATTGAAAAAGTTAAAACACGAAAGTTGTAGATCTTGATGTTTCCGAGTCAGATATGAAATTTTGGAATTTTTGGAATTAAATCTGATTTTAGACGAATTTTAGAGTAAACTGTGATTTACCGAAACGAAATTTTGAAATCTTGTTGAAACATGGAATTAACCTTTAAGGTTGAGATGAGTTGAGATATAACCGAGTCAAATCTTGATATCTTGTGAAAACGGTGAAATTAGCCTTTAAGGTTTAAAGGATTGGGAATTCCTTTGAAATAAAATACACATGAAATATCTTGCTTGCCGAAAGGCAATTGAAATATCCTGCTTGCCGAAAGGCAATTGAAAAATCTTGCTTGCCGAAAGGCAATTGAAATATCCTGCTTGCCGAAAGGCAATTGAAAAATCTTGCTTGCCGAAAGGCAATTGAAATATCCTGCTTGCCGAAAGGCAATTGAAATATCTGGCTTGCCGAAAGGCAATTGAAATATACTGCTTGCCGGAAGGCAATTGAAATATAAAACTTGCCGAATGGAAATTGAAATATAAACTTGAAACATGAGACATGAGATATGAAACTAGGAGACTCGAAAATTGTTCCTTTTGGATTATGCTTTTAAATTATGTCCTATAATTATATTGCTTTGCAAATAATATTTATGCTCTTATGAAATCTCTATCCTTTAAATTTTGCCATTTAATTATTGTTAGATAAATAAGTTAAATTATGTGGTGTTGTGCACATGTTTTCTCAAAATCTAAATAATGGCTTTGAAACCCCATAGTTATGTATGTGTTAACTTACTCAGCACGTAGTGCTGACCAAAACCATATTTTCTTTTTCTTTTTCTTCCAGAGTTGAGAATTATGCATCGTCATACGCATACACGGGAAGTTTGGGATGATATATTATTTTGAATTTTGTATTAGGCTAGATCTTGCATGAACGGGCCTGTTTAACCCGTGATTAGACCATGTTGGCCCTACATTTAAATTCCGCTGCGATACATATATGTAAATATTATTTTCCGCTGCAACTTTGATGTATTATTTTAAAATTTTATATAAATGGGCTGTTTAAATGTTTTAAATTCTGAAAAACCATAGCCTTGCATCTCTTTAGCAAGCTCGGAGAAACCGTGTCTTGCTAGGGAGGTGTGGCGGTGACATCCCGACCTGGGTGACCAAAAACCGGGGTGTTATAAGGTGGTATCAGAGCCCAGACTATTTTAAAGCTATTTATTTTAAAGAAAATATCTGATACCAAGGTGGTATCAGAGCCCGGATATTTTTAAGCTAGTATTTTTAAACTATTATTTTTAAACCCTTACTATTTTTGGACTATTATTAGTATTTTGGCTATTCTTTTAAATTTTAAATTATTATTTCCTTGGAGAAATTTTTTTTAAAACCCATGGGAAAAATATATATATGGTGCATTAAATTATTATTGGGGGGAAATATCATTTGCATTTGCATGTTGCATCTCTGTTATGAAATGAACTTAGAATCTTGACGAAACTTGAACTTAGAATCTTGGAAACTTGAACTTAGAATCTTGGAAATTTCAACTTAGAATCTTTGCGAATTTGAACTTAGAATCTTGGCGAAGTTGAACCTAGAATCTTGGCGAAGTTAACTTAGATCTCTTGCTACACCTAGAGAGCTTAGAGGCTTGACATCGAATTGGAAACGCTCACTAGAGACTGATGTTGCCTTAGTTCTAGATCGCGTTCATCTAAGCGCACGCCTAAGAGTAACAAATCTCGGCTCTAGCCATTCCTATCATGGTACGAACTAGAAAACTTCCTCATGTGGAACAATAAGAAGATCAAGTTTTATTAAAACACTCTTTATCCCAAAAATCTTGTTTGGATTCCCAAACAACAAATCCGAAAATTTGAAATTAGAAGTTTACGAAACGTCTTGTTCGAGCAATCTATCTAAACCAAGATAAGCTAAACTCTACACGTTATAACAGAAAATGGCGCCTAGGAGGAAACCAAGGAAGGTGAGTCCAAACGGCACTGACGCTAACCTGTCCAACACGCCCAACAACAGCGAAAGTCCTCAGAACCTAGGAGAGCAAGTGCCTCAAGCGCCCAATAATATGGAAGCACGTTTAAAAATGATAGAGGGATTCCTAGTAGCATTAGGAAATGCGGAGGTGCATAGGACACCTGCAACAGTACCTCCACCTATAGCTCAAACCAACTATCTAGCGTTGGTGAATCCCTATCAACCACCACGTTATGATGGGCAGGAGGATCCCGCCAAACTAGAGGGGTGGATCCGTACATTTGATAAGCTCTTGGATGCTATCAAATGTCCTGATGAGGCAAAGACACGAGTAGCAACCTACTACTTAGGAGGCGAAGCCGATGAGTGGTGGCAAGACCTCCAGAGGAATTTAGAGGAAGCTGAAGAAGCTTATTCGTGGACTAAACTTAAGGAGGATCTAAGGGACCGCTTCTACCCCATGAGCACCAAGGCGGCAATGTACGAAGAGTTTTTATCACTGAAGCAAGAGGGACGGACGGTGCAGGAGTATTACACCCGGTTTAAGGAATTGGTACGATTTGCTACGAGGATAGTACCAACCGACTCTGACAAGGCTCAGAAATTTGAGATGGGTCTGAACCTTAGTATCCGGGAGATACTTGCAGTAGGACGATTCACGAACCTGCAGACGGTTTATGATCGTGCGGTAGCGGTTGCATGAGTCCAAGGACTAAAACGGAAACTAATAGATGAGGCTAACCAAGGACCACAAGAAGAATACAAGGTGGATAAGGACCATTTCGATGGAAACTCGAAAGGACAACATCAAAATGACAATGGGGAGAAAAAGGGGATAGTCTTCAACTATGGGGACTATGCGTCACCATGTCCAAAGTGTGGTAAACCGCATTATGCGAGAGGATGCCCTCAGCCTGGAGCATGCCTTCGATGTGGTCGACATGGTCATCAGCTGCGTGATTGCCGGACCCGGAAAGAGAATATCGACAAGAGAGAGGATGTGACTACTCGACTTAAGCAACCACGAAACCCAGACGGTCAAGGTGGCAACAACCAACGGCACCAGTACCATCAGAATAAAGACCAAAATCCGAAACCTCTCGAGAGTACTGAATAGGCAGTTATGGGGACATAACTGGAGTCCTAAGGGGGAGAGGATGTGATACCCCGTAAATAAGTAGTTGCATTATTTTTTTTTAGTTGGCTCGACAATATGTATCCCAAATAAAATTTTGAACTACGTTATGGCTTGATCCCTTTAACGGGTACGTAGGCAGCTTAGAAGTTTTAATTCTAAGTTCAGTCACAACATAATAAAACAAACACAAGACCTTAGCACGAGACGAGAAAAGCCGAAACACAACTTCGAGGACGAAGTTGATTCTTAAGGAGGGTAGACTGTAATACCCGAGAATTTTCCAACATAAAATAAAACAATAATTAAATAAATAAATAATAAATAAAATAAATACTATAAATAAATATACAAATCCAGCAAATAAAAGAAATAAATAAAGATAAGGAAATGAGAAATGACATTTTTACTTAAAAAGGAATTAAAGGAATTTAATTAAATAAAAGGAGGGATAAATGGTACACCGAAACCCGACACTAATGAACTCGAGTATGCGAGTCCAAAACATCCAATTAGACTGAGAATAAAATTAGAGAGAAAGTATGAACCCGAATATACCCCGGAAATCGGAATTCGGGAGCATAGAGGGATAGAAACCCGAAAGAGAGGCGGAAAAGCACGACGGATCGCACGACCCGCCCGGACCGAAGTCCAGGCGAAGTCGGCGCGGTGGCCGCGCGGTGGCCGCGCGGTGAAGTGGCTTTAGCGCGCCACGACCGCGCCACTTCACAGATTCGTTTGTTGCGTGAATCTCTCGCCCGAACGCGGATTTTTCGACTTTCGGTTGAACATCTCTCGACTCCAGACCTTTAGGTCGGCTGTGGACGCCCTAGGGATTGAGAATTCTATAAATAAACCCCCTTGGGAGCCCCAAACAAGTTTACAAAACCCTACAACCTTCTATACGTTCGAAACCCTAAATTCGGAATCGACGGAAAGCACCAAACGGAGGCAGCAGCTTTGGACGAAAATCCAAGGTCTCCAAACGTTGTGGTAAGCTCTAGTCCAATAAATCTTTTCACATTTCAATCCGAAAACGGATTCTAACTTCGGTTCTTTTCTTTCTACACCCCGTATCGAATCTAGATCGTAGAACCCGACGAACGGAGAGGAGAAACGGTGATTTGGAAGCCACGCCTCCGAACTAGACATTCCCGACGTTCATAGACACTGTAAGTTAACCTTACATGGTTTTGGGAGATTTTAAAACATTCGAAACCTAAAAGATTCAACAAGAACCATAAATCTGTCCACTTTTGTTTTTCTACCGACGCAACAGATTTGGTGAATTTTTCCAACCCTTAAAACGAACTCAAACGGAAAAACTTAAAACACGAAAAACGTTCCTAAGACTTAGGCCTAGCTACTGTAAAAATTTGGGAATTTTTGGAGTTGATTTGATATGTGAAACCTCATTGAAACCGAACTGTTTGATTCTAGATCTCGAAATCTTGGACAGAACTTAGGAATGATCTTGATCACGTTTTTGACATAGGGTCTAGGCTGTTTTAGATCTTTGGCCAAACATGAAAGTTGTAGATAAATGTCTTAAGATGATCCCTGTCAAATTTCATTAAATTTGGAGTTGAATTGTTATGGTAGAATTTGAAATCTTTAAACTGTGGTGCATTAAACTCGGACAGATTTCTTCTTATGCGAAAATTGGCGATTTTGACCTACTTAGGTATCTCGGATTGAAAACTTTAAAACACGAAAGTTGTAGATCTTAATGTTTCCGAGTCAGATATGAAATTTTGAAATTTTTGGAATTAAATCTGATTTTAGACGAATTTTAGAGTAAACTGTGATTTACCGAAACGAAATTTTGAAATCTTGTTGAAACATGGAATTAACCTTTAAGGTTGAGATGAGTTGAGATATAACCGAGTCAAATCTTGATATCTTGTGAAAACGGTGAAATTAGCCTTTAAGGTTTAAAGGATTGGGAATTCCTTTGAAATAAAATACACATGAAATATCTTGCTTGCCGAAAGGCAATTGAAATATCCTGCTTGCCGAAAGGCAATTGAAAAATCTTGCTTGCCGAAAGGCAATTGAAATATCCTGCTTGCCGAAAGGCAACTGAAATATCTGGCTTGCCGAAAGGCAATTGAAATATACTGCTTGCCGGAAGGCAATTGAAATATAAAACTTGCCGAATGGAAATTGAAATATAAACTTGAAACATGAGACATGAGATATGAAACTAGGAGACTCGAAAATTGTTCCTTTTGGATTATGCTTTTAAATTATGTCCTATAATTATATTGTTTTGCAAATAATATTTATGCTCTTATGAAATCTCTATCCTTTAAATTTTGCCATTTAATTATTGTTAGATAAATAAATTAAATTATGTGGTGTTGTGCACATGTTTTCTCAAAATCTAAATAATGGCTTTGAAACCCCATAGTTATGTATGTGTTAACTTACTCAGCACGTAGTGCTGACCAAAACCATATTTTCTTTTTCTTTTTCTTCCAGAGTTGAGAATTATGCATCGTCATACGCATACACGGGAAGCTTGGGATGATATATTATTTTGAATTTTGTATTAGGCTAGATCTTGCATGAACGGGCCTGTTTAACCCGTGATTAGGCCATGTTGGCCCTACATTTAAATTCCGCTGCGATACATATATGTAAATATTATTTTCCGCTGCAACTTTGATGTATTATTTTAAAATTTTATATAAATGGGCTGTTTAAATGTTTTAAATTCTGAAAAACCATAGCCTTGCATCTCTTTAGCAAGCTCGGAGAAACCATGTCTTGCTAGGGAGGTGTGGCGGTGACATCCCGACCTGGGTGACCAAAAACCGGGGTGTTACAGAAGCCTTGGCGGTTTGTCCATTCGGGATTATAATAGCTGCTCAGCTGACTCCTATCCGGATACAGTTTTATTTTCTTTATCTTAATTTCAAACCTGAATTCGAGTTGTAGTATTATTAAATGATGTCGACCAACATTATTTGAGAATTATTACAGCAAGAAAATATGTGGGTTTTTCTTCCATTCACAGACAAAAGGGAGCTGAATGACGGTGGTCACCGTCACTTGGAATTCCTTTCTGTCTAAAAATCTTTCCATCTGGAATAATTGGGAACTGGATAGCAGATGTTTGCGGTCCAGATCACCCCAGTTATTTCTGGCACTCTTTTTAGCCAAAATTCTTCTCATCTCCGGCTATTTCATCTTTGTGTTCCAACTTCTGTCTAAACCCACCTTATATTTTGGGTTAATTTAATTTTACACTTCCTTATAAAATTATACATGATACTATTATGTAAATACTGTGGTCATATTATTTCGGGATCCTTCCCTTGGACATGGAAGTCTTGATTTAAATCAGATGTTTCATAATAAATTTCCAACAAAAATTCTTTTATAAAAGCCGGATCTAAGTAAGGGATAAATTCCACAGTTATGACTAATTCATATCCGACTGGGGGTTGATTTTGGGAAATTAGAAGCAGAGTCAGCGATTAGGTCTTACCTAGACTGAAAGGATCTGTGTTTTAATTGAGAGTCTAGTACCTGATAGGGAATGATTTTCAGATTTAGTATTTTCCAAAATTGCTGTTTGTTGGAAATCTTGTATTAAATATTGCACTGGGTCAGATTCCACTTGGATTCCGATAAGGTGTGACAGATAATACTAGAAGAACAACATTCGGGCCTTGGTTATTTTCTAAGGTAGGGTTGAGTATTCTTTCAACTGCTATCTTCTTCTGCCAAAGCCTATTTTTGAGTCCTGAATGAGTGCATCCGGAACGAACTAATTTATTAGTTCGTTTCATTAGTTTGTATCTCATAACCACCCGACGGGAAGTGAACACTGCGAGCGGTTCACCTAGAATAGGGAATTCTTGATCCACATCCGGTCATTTTGACTGGAGGCTTTCTTTTACTACCAGGGTCAGACTTTCAAAAACCTCCGAGTGATAGGATTTTAAATGCTTTCTTTATCGCTTTCTTTTAAATGCTTTTGTTAGAGGTCACTCGGTTGTATTGAGAGTTGTGTATCTGCTACTAGGACTGATAGTTAAGGGATAGTTCAAGGCTTAATTAGAATCTTTGGGTGTGACATGGGGGAATGATAGTGGTACTTGACACTTCAACTAATGGTTTGTCAGGTGTTGCTTGTCCACCACAGATAAATAATATAACTTTGCAAGGCCTGTGAAGGGAGTTACGAGTCTGTGGTATCTTAGAATTTGAGGTTTTAAGAACATGTGAACTCTCATCGTAAGTACCTGTCCATAAAAGGGAACATGGTGAAGAGAGCATGAGGGTTAGCTATCTGATGGATTATCCCAAGCTAAGATCTGTGTATTAAAATGGAAGTTTAATTGTGTTTCATCTGAATCTTGTCCAATTTTTATTATTGTCTTCCTGTCCCTTCTGTCATAATTTAAATCTGCTTTCTTAGATAATTTTAACCGCTTTCTTAGAATAATTTTATTGCTTTCTTAGACTAATCTAATTCGCTTTCTAGAATAACTTTATCTGCTTTGTTTTAGTTGCTTTCATAGCTTAGTTTAAATTATGTCAAGTAGTTGTTAGTCATTTCACACACTTGAATCGAGTAACCGAGTGGAAAATCTTAGTAAACGACGTGGGCCCTGCTTCTATCGCACATCCTCCAGTGAACGATCCGGTCTTACTATAAATTACTGCAATTTTTGACACCGTGCGCTTTCGGGCCACAGTTTCTTAAACACGAGCAATAAAAGCATGACTACTTATAAATATATCCCTAATCACAACCCCGCCATCATAAATTGGTTTCGTTAAATAAAATCTAAACCAGGATCATGATTTTTCGGAAAATACTCATGTCGTGGAAATCTGTCAAAAGTTTCATGGCAGGAAATCTTATGGCAAGAATTGATGAGAAGTATCATGGCATATTTGCCGGGGATCCTCAGTGTGACAGGCTGAAGATCAATCTATCCCGGCTGTGCCATGAGATTTGTCAACATTTCATGACAGAGAGGACCACAGCGCCATTTGAAACCAAGCACCACACTTGAGTAATAAAAAGAGTAACAATCTTGATATATCCCTAAACCCATTCCATAAATCATAACGTTTTTCATTTAATAAATCTAACCTGGTATATTTTGGAAAAAGCTCGTGTGGACGAAATTGTCAAAAGTTTTATGGCGCCGTTGCCGGGGAGGATGCAGCGTCGTTTATTGAGAGAATTACATTCCTGATTACTCATAGATTAGCTTAGTCTAATGTAATATATTTAATTCAGAACAGAAAAAGTACCCTCAAGATTAATTGAACATTTAGAGTACCAAGACTCTAAATGTGAGGATGTTGAACTGAAGAGAAAACCTAACCTAATGGGTATTTATCTGTCTTGCAGGAAATTCGGAACCACCCAAAAAGAAGGAGCAAAAAAAAAAAAAAAACATGGAAAACCAGGTTCTTGGTTGGGAAAATTCCACAAATCTGAGAAATTATTTTCGGGATTTAAAGCAATTTAAGATCCGGAATAAATCTTGCAGATAAATGGAACTGACCCAACCTAATTTTATGCAAGTAGATTATTTTAAATAATGGCCCAATGTTTTGAATTTACTTGGACTGAATTCATTTAGGTCCAAATCAAATAAAATAGACGCAGGCCCAACATCACACTCGGGCCCAGTCCGTTGAAAATTTGAAAATTCAAAAGTTTGTCGCGGAATGACCATTTTGTCGCGGAACAACGTTCCGCGACCAAGTGCAACTCCGCGACAAAGTTCCCCTTATCATCAAACCTTGTTTGTCCTTGTCGCGGAGTAACCATTTTGTCGCGATGCGCAGCATCGCGACCAGGTGCAATTCCGCGACAAAATTTTACTCATCCCTGAACTCTGTTTGTCTTTGTCGTGGAACTCTTTGTCGCGGAGCATGACTCCGCGACAAAGTCCCTATTCCGCGACACGGGCACACCACTCCATTCTTCCTTGCCATTTTGTCGCGGTACACTTTGTCGCGGTGCATGACTCCGCGACAAAGTCCCATATTCCGCGACCCCTCTAATGTCGCCGAGCCTGGTCGCGTAATCCTGTTCCGCGACCATGGGCTAGGGTTCCGCGACCGGCCCATTAGTATTTAAACCTCTCCACCTCCCTCTTCTTCCCCACGCTCCCACACTTAGAGATTTTCGGAAAAACCTCTCGTACGCGAAACTACCCTTTTCGAACGAACACCACCGTGTTCCTTCGCAAACCCGACCATTCTCAGGGGAAACTCTGCCCGATTTCTGCCATGGAACCTTCGTCTTCATCTTCTCCAAAGAAAGCCGAGCCCTGGTAAGTGTTTTTCTTGACTGTTTCTCATGCACCCATTGCCCCTGTTCTCGCGTTTTTGGGGATTTCTGGTGTTCTTATTCTCGAAATTGTGTGAATGGGTTTTCTAATGGTCTGTTTCGCTTAGTGGAGTTTGATTCTAAGGATTATGTGGTTTGGGCATGTTGGATTTTGATTCCCTGTTTATTACTGTAATGGCTGAGCATGATTTAGAGGAAGGGGGAGTGTTGTTCCGTGTTAAGGATGCATGTGGGAATTCGGTTTGGCAGTGGTAAATTTCACCATTGATGGGTTTTGAGTTAGTAGGGTTCTTAGGTGTCCTTTTGTTAAATCCTGTTTTACCTTTGTCCACCTTGTGAACCCTTGTATTTTGGACACATATGAATCCGGAAGCCTGAAATTTGAAAACTGATGAACATTTGGTTGTTTTGGAATAGCTTGATGTTGTTGGTTGGCCTTAACAGTTTCTGATTTAAAAAGCATGCTGGGTTCATTTCATTCCATGATTTAGAGCAGTTGAGCATGCTAAACTGTTTGATCTTCTGTTTTTGATAAGTAGAGGCATGATCTTGTGTTTTAACTTGCTATGTTCATGAGTATTGCTTGCCAAGATGACCATTTAATGTCTTTTCCTGTTTTGGTATGTCCGTGTATGTGTGCCGCAGAATTGAAAAAGTGAGTGTTTGTATTGTTTTGGCATGACCGAGCACCAAATCCCCTTTCAGCAGATCACTTTTCCACTAAAAGACAAAAATAGTGATAGGAATTTTGGTTGACAAGTTGTTTTTGTTCCCAATGGAACTAAAAAGTGTGAGTTAAGTAGCAGTATTTTGCCACCTCAACTGCTACCTCTTTACAAAATCCAAAAATGGGACCACACACATCCCACTTTTCATTAAATAAAATCAAGTCAACCTTTTCAAATTAAAAATAGTGTTTGCATTTTCTTGAACGTTTTAACTGTCCAATGACAGTCCAAACAATCCGGAAATAGCAAATCCATCCCGCCACGCCTCCACTGCACATTCCATTTTCGAGCTATCCATTCCATCACCATCATCTCATTCCATTTTCAACAAGCGCCTCGAGCTTGTTTAATAAAATTGGAAAAGCAACCTTTTTGGGCCCAATAGCCCACACAAAAAAATTCTCTAAGTCCAATGACTTAGACTTTTTTAATTAATTAATTAATGGCATATGCCTTATGATAATGTTTTGAGTACTAATCAAATAAATCACATTTCGAGCAAAGCTCAAAATGTGAGGATGTTGATTTCTGGCTTGAAACTCAAAAATATATAAAAAAAAACTTGATTGGAATTAATACTTTCTATATTTTTCAGGAATGAACTAGTGATTAAGTCAGCTATTGGATTGCCCGATTGTACTCTGCATCAGGCAGCAGTAGAAGCATCTGCAAACAGGACTCAGATTAAGAGGCTCAGGGAGGCTCTGATGAGCGTGTACAGTGTTCCATTGGACCAGGGTACTGAAGCTGAGCTAACGTTGAGACCCGGATGGGACGTAAAAATCCCCCCTGCAGATAGATCAACCGCTCTAACGAACATAGAAAGGGATTTCTCCCATCACATGCTGAAGTTTTGGGAACTAATGACAGACCATGCTCCGCATGATTCCATAATGACACCCGAAGTGCATTTGGAAAGAATCACGCTGAAGTTCCAAATACATACAGCTGTTTGGCAACGTCATCTAGAAGATGGAACAGTGGGAATCGATATCTCAAACTATGATATACTCATCCCCGACCAGCCCATAGACCCACAAGTGCGATTGCAGTTCGTGGAAAGACCTTTACCGGTGAGCCTGATACTGTCAAAGGGGGCCATTTCAATGCATGAAGCCTTCCCTTGCATTTGGAACCCGAGGTTATTTGACAACATGGGAAGAGAAGAGCAGAGATGGGTAGCCAGGCAGGCTAAGCTAAGGCATCGGGAGATGAGTTACAACCTGCGCCACAAACTAAGGAGAATTGAGGAGTTCAACACAGAAAGGAACTCCACCATGATAAACAAGTTTAGAGAAGCAATCAATGCAGCTCGAAAAGAATGGCACGAAATGGCACTTCTGTGGGGACAAGGCAATGGTTTCATAACACAAGAAAGATTGGATGAAGGATTGACCTTGCCAGCTGAGGATAATTTTGAGACAATTTTCATAAACAAGCGGTTTGGCCAGACAAGACCAGTGGAAAGGGGAACTCAGGTGAATCCTGGATTTCCCGAGCACATCAGAGAACTAAGGGAAAAAGCCCTTTATGAGGTGCAGCACCACAATTGGTCAGTACTGACCAAAAAGAAGGTGCAGCTCAGATTAATGACCGAGGCTGAAGCAAAGGAATATCTGACGTTTGACAAAGCACAGATGATGACTTATGTGACAGAAGAGCTAGAAAGAGACATGATCAACACCATGATGGAGCAATATAGAACCTCATATCTTGAACTCCTCATGGAAATGGATAGAGAAGCCTTGAGGTATGGGAAGGAAGGAAATAAGACAAAGGTCATGCACTATGACCACAAAGTCAGGCGCCTGTTTTGCACACGGATTAAGGAGGCTTGGGAACTTAAACTGGTCCGGGTGACAAGTCAGACATTTTGTGCATGATTATCTGAGATTTGCACACAAACTGTTTGGAACTCAAGAAGCTCAGGAAGATCCGGAAGACCCAGATGCTGAGATTGATGCTTATTTTTCCACCCCTCCTGAGGCCAACCCACAGCCTACCCAGCCAGCAGTACAGGCTTCGGCTTTGCCGCCAAGAGGGCAGACTGACGTGCAAGAAGTTGCTACGTCCGAGCCAGTGGTGCAACAAGAAGCAACCCGGACTCCAACGCAGCCAGCTCAATCTGAAATGTCAGCACCTGTCACCACTAAGGCACCCATACCGCCCGAGCAGACATCCAGTACTACTGTCGCATCTGAAGGACAGCCAGCACCTCAACCGGGAACGAGGAGAAGATTGATAAAATCCGCTGACAAAGATAAACCAGCAAGAGCTCCGGAAAAGAAAGTGGAGATCAAGGAACCTGAACCAACTGTTAGGAAAGTGGCAGAGCCCACAGATCCCAAGGACAGGGGTAAGAAGCCAATGCCACCACCACCTCCGAAAAAGAAGCATCAAGTGGCATTCGATGCTGAGCTAGCCAGAAAGATGCAAAATGATGAATTTGCATTAGCTGGTTTGCTGGATCAAGTAACAGGTGGTTCGGGAGTAGAGAAGGTGACGGAGGAAGAACGCTTGGCAATGGAAAAGAAAGCTGCAGAGGAAGAGCAGATCAGAAAGAACATCCAGCAGACGAAGGATGAAGAAACTGCCAGAAAGATGCAAGCTGATCTGGAAAGCAGGAAATCTGGAGAGGCTGAGCGGGGTAACGAGGAAGACTTCGAGCTGAAGATCACTGGAGAAGTGCAGGGGCGTAGGTTGAAAATTAAAGAAGAACAACCTCCTGCATGGACTGGCCCCACTGCACATGATGCTGAGACTATCCGGGGAGATATAAGGAAAAGGCTTAACGAACAGATCGAAGCAAGGATTGATAGAGGAGAAGGGCCTGAACAAATCCGTCATCACACAGAAGCATCACGAATCATTGATCCTCTTGTTGGCTCGGCCAGAATTGAGGCAGTCATCACTAAAGAAGGATCATCGCATCAAGCTGAACAGCCCCAAGGCTCGCATGAGTCCATTGATCCAGCAGCATTGGCAAAAACATTGGAAGAACAGCCAGACGACCATCTCATGGCCTCTGCGCTTAAGGAAAAGGTTCAAGGAATTGTGAATGAAGCTGCAGGTGGGGAGAATGTTGAACCTGAGGAGGGAGCAGATCCCATTTCGCTTTCTGATTTGGTAAAAGAGAGAGTTGTTGAACTGCAAGAAGCTGAGAAAAAGCGAAAGGCTAGAGAGGAAGAGGATGCCACTGAACACGAGGAAGCTCGGCAGGAGGAGCAAGAATTCATGAACCAGATGGCGCCTATTTTGCAACGTCCAGTTGGACGAGCTGCAAGAATTAGGGAGGAGGAGGAGGTATCAACTGATGTTGATAACCATAATTTTCATGTAACTACATCTTCCTTGCCAGTAAATTGTGAACTCAATACAATGAAAAATGTAATTAAACAGGTTGAGGAGGAATTCGGAGATGAAACAGCTCATGGAGAAGGAGAGCCAAGCCAGAGGGGAGATGAGGCCGAACCAAGGAATGACCAGCCACAGGAAGGAGACGATCAAACAGACTGGCACATGAGCGACGACGAATCCGTCGGATCCATTCGACCAGTCGAGTTCTGGTCCGAGAATACTGTGAGGCAAAGAATGGGCGTTTCAAAGGAATATGAGAAGAAAAAGCTGAGTGAAGAACAGATGCAGATCAAGTTCAATGGCAACAAAGAGAACGCAGAAAAGTATAAGAAGTTGCAGAAAATGATAGTGCCAGATAAAGGATTCAGACCCGATGCATTGTCACACCCCACTGTTGAGACTTTCTACAGAAATCAAGAGTGGGGTAACTTCATGCTGCATCACGATGAAGATGGCTTCGTGGAGCTAACAAAGGAATTCTTCTGCAACATCGATGAAGCTGCCAGAACAACATGGGTCCGTGGACAAGTGATAAACATCGCACCTGACTGGCTGAATCAGTTCTTCGGGACTCCAGATATCCAAAGCGAATTTCCCCCTGATGAGATCATGACAAAGAGAGCCAAAACGAGTGAATATGCAAGGTATGCAACCTTGGCCAACAGCATGACAAGCGTGACCGCCCCAGGACATACATTCAATGCAAAATGGCTGCGGATACAGTTCATGCCAACTTATGAGTTCTACATGTCCATGATCCGGCCCAATTCGCATCCGCACACCACATCTGGGAATGTACTAATGGGATTTGCAAGAATGTGGAGCGACGCAAAACTGAATATAGGGAGGCATGTATTCGAGGTGATGATAACCCGGATAAAGGATAGACAGGTGCTATGCTATCCAAATCTGATTAGGAGAATCTGCATAGCTCAGGGAGTTGATTTGAGCGCTTTTGAGGGTGACGCAGTGGTGAAAGTAAACCCACCTATCAGTGTGCCGAGACTTCCCCTGTGTGAGAGTATTAAATATTCCCTTCCCCAACTGCTCAGCAGAGGAGATTCAGACGCTCAATCCTCTTTCATATCAAGTGGGCAGACATCAAGAAAACGAAAAAGGCAGCCCAAGACAAAGAAGGGAACACAGAAAACCTGTGCTGATGCAGGACCTTCAAATGTCCAAGAAGAGCCCCCTGCGGACCAAGAACGGACAGAGATTCCAATTCCACCTCCTACTCAACCTCAGCCTCAGATGCCTCCTCAAAGCTAGAACGTATCACAATTCCCTGCTGATTCCTAAACAATTGAGATGGTGAGCAAGATGAGTCAATCTATGCTCGAATGAATGAAGTCCATGACTGACGTAGTCATGGCAAGCCAAGAGGAACAGCGGAAAAGGGCCGAAGAGGAGCGTGAAGAGCGAAGGAGGGAGAGAGAAGAAGAACGCCAAGAGCGTAGGAGAGAAAAGGAAGAGAAGCGAAAGGAGAAGCAGGAGAAGGAAAAGAAAGAGGAGGAATTCAAGAAAATGATGATGGAAAGGGAAGAGCGCATGCACAGAGAAAGATTGGAGAATGAAGAAAAGCAGCGCAGAATGATGGAAACACTGATGCAAGCACTCATCAGTCAACTCCCCAAGCCACCTCCACCTCCATCAGATGTAACAGGACCATCGAGTCAGCCAGGGGAGAAAACGGATTGAGTATGTGATTGTCATTTCAATCGAGCATAATTGTAAATATCATATAAGAGAATTTCATTTCCCTTGTGCAAAATCGTTCTGATTGCAATGGAATCTCTTGTAATTGATATCATCCACTGTTTTAATTTTGGAATTTTGCAGTCCAAACAATTTTATTCTTGAAAAGATGTCTGCACAGTCCAAGATGAATAAGTGACTGTCAGGCCAAAAATATGCTGTGGACATACTCTGTATGTCAGCAGTGCCTCTTTACTGCTTTAAATTAAATAACCAGCAGAAATATGCATAAACCTGCTCTAAATTGACATGTTGAATTTAGGCTTGTGATTAAATTCTCAAACTTTTAAATTGGGATAATATAATTAAAGACATGCATGACATGAATTCCTGAGGTTTTGAGCTATAAAAATTTAATGATGCGATCAGCTTATTGGGTAATAAATCTGCATGTTAGAGATTTCGATTGAATAAATTGTTAAAATTAAGCTTTGATTGAATTTGAGAACATTGTATGACATGAATCAACCCAACCTTGTGAGATCTGAGCCATGAGTCACTTTTACTCATTTATTTTCTTTGATGTGTGAATCATTTTGATTAAAGGAAACTAGAACTTGCAATTGGGACTGATTCAAGACCATGCCACATTCCCGAAATCGAGCATATGATCGAGGCACCTAGAAAACCCAAATTTTTGGCCTTCTTTTGAAATCCAAACCCAAAAATATTTTCCCTTTAGGATTAACCCCTTTGAGCCTTAAGCCTAATTTTTCTTTGAAGCCCTTTATATTATTCCTAGCCTTATAAAAAGACCAAGAAATTCAAACCCAAGTGTGCAAGGATAAATTCTATCAAAGGCATTAAACTTATGATCATCAATCCATATTAATCGGTATGTTATAAACCGATTCAAAAAAAAAAAAAAAGTTGAGACCCTTTCAACATAAACAAATTGCAAATGACAAAGCAAATTAGACTTAGACTAATGTCATGCAATAGAAAAGAAAACATGATGATCATAAATATTAAATAAAATATGCCAAGTTATGATGGAATGGATTCTTGCCACTTATTAACTCAATAATTCCCTTCCCCACCTAATGTTACAACCGTATGCCCCATTATAACCCTTAAATAAGACATCGTGATCTCGATTTGAAGAAATGAGCAGGTGGCGAGTTGGTCTGATTGCAAGCTTATGGGATAATTTAATTAAAATTGATTTTGAGCGTTCAATGATTAAACCCCAATTGAGAGTGAGTGAATTTTCCGATTCTCTTATAAGTGAGGCTCTGTTTCATTAAGAATGTTCATGTCATGCCTTAATTCTAATTTTTAATCTTTGCATCTTTCAAACATGATATTCATGAAAGGTTGATAATAATGTTTGATTTGTAGGCCCGATGTAGTGAGCAAGTATCATTTCATTAAACACTGCAATCAAGGGAGTTTAATACTTGTAATATTTGATTGTCTTATCCCAATCCAAAAAGTATGTGATTTATGAAGCCACGAAAATGAATTGAATATGTAGAGTCCGTGTTCTTACGAACATTGACTCTGACTGCTCGGGGACGATCAGTATTAAATGTGAGGATGTTGATAATGGCCAAAAATGACCATTATTTTCAATCCATTTCCGTGTCTTAAACGGGCATTTGATCGCATTCCGGTCTTACATTAAGTAAGAAAGCAGTCGAATTGGACTGATTTATGCATAATTGTAAAAATAATAAGCTGGTGTGAAAAAAAGCATAAATATGTAATTTTATTACATATTTAAGTTAGAAAAATCCAAAAACATGAGAAGAAGAAAAGAAAAGAAAAAGGAATGAAAAAGATGGGAAAAAGATAGAAAAGCCCACAAAAAGAATATTTTTGGTCCATCTGGCCCAATTCAGCAGGCCCAGGAGGACCTCTGTCGCGGAAGCCCTTTGGTGCGATGCAGTGTTCCGCGACCAAGCAAGCTCAAATGAAGGAGAAGACCAGCCAGAGCTCTCTGTCGCGAGACCTTTGTCGCGATGCCCCATTCCGCGACAAAGGTCCATTCCGCGACAAAGATGCATTTTTAGAGACACAAGACCTAGTCGAGAAGCTTTGCCACATGCAGTGTGTTCCGCGACCAAACTTGGTGCTCCGAGACAAAGCTGTGATGTGTGTGATGTCTTGAGATACAATGGGCTCAAATCAAGGCCCATGAGCTTAGGGTTTCCCCTCTATAAATATGAGGTGTTTACTTTGAGCTAGAGGTTGGAAGAATTTTTAGAGAAAATACACCTTCTTGAAGACAAGTGGGGAGCTCAGTAGTTTAGTTTAGTTTAGGGTAGTTTAGTTAGGTTTTTCTTGTATTATTTAATTCATGCACTAGCTAGATGTAGTTTATTGCACTTTGATTAGATAGCCAGTTTTACACCTTATTTCTTGTTCTAAACTTTTGTTTAAGGCTTTGTGGTACCCAAATCATGGGTATGAACAACACCGTTTAATAATATGGGAAAACATTATCCATTTGTGTCCCAAAATCATGAAATGGGTCTCACACCCCATGGATATTACTGCTTTCACTTTTCCTTTGGTCATTTGATCCTTGTTCTGCATTTTAATGTCACTGCTTGGTGACTTTTTCTTGGGATAATGTTGCACGCATATGGGTGATCAAGCTCGGATTAGGGTTTCTTAAGATTTAAGTTTGTTTCATTTCTTTTATGTTCAAGCATGTTCTAGCTAGATTCAAATTCTGTTTTGTCCATTTTTAGCTTAGTTAGCTTTTGAATCTGAAAAGGGTGAGATCACACATAATGCATGCCACTGTTCCACTTTACTTTTCTGACATGTGTACTGGACACACCTTTGTCGCGGAACAACTCTTGTCGCGGAACCACGTTCCGCGACAAAATGACACTTTGGCGACAAAGGTGCCAAAGAACATTTGTTAACCACTATTTTAAAACCCTTGGTCGCGAAACAACCCTTGGCGCGGAACCACGTTCCGCGACAAAATCCTGATTAGCGACCAAGGACCCAAATACTTGTGATTTTATTCTGGAGGGGCTTTGTCGCGAAGCAACCTTGTCGCGGAACCATGTTCCGCGCCAAAACCTCTTGTTCCGCGACAAGAATTATGCCTTGTCCAATTTTCAACCCCCTTTGTCGCTATACCTCCTTGTCGCGGAACCACGTTCCGCGACACAATTTTTACTTAGCGACAAAGCAAACCCTAAGTTTTCAAAATTCCATTCCTCTTATTTCCCACCCCTTTGTCGCGAAACCTTTGTCGCGGAGCCACGCTCCGCGACACGAACTCTGCATCGCGACAAAGTGGCACTCTTGTCAAATTTTTATTCTTCATCTCATTCCCTTAATTAATTGAACCTTTATATTAATATTTTGAGGTTGAAATCCAATGATCTTAACCCATGATAAATTTGATATAAGGAACTTTGTTCAATTCCCCATTAAAAGATTCTTCTACAAAAGATTAAACTCTAATGATCTAAGTATATAATCCGGACTGTAATTAATTAATTAATTATGGAATGATTGATTATTTAGACATAAGGAGTAATTATGGATTAATTTCCATACCCTTGCATGAGAAACCAATGTCTCTCATACAAGATGATCCAAAAATATTTTCTTTTATTTGTCTTTTCCGTGTTGTGTGAAACAGCTAGTAAGAGATATAACAGACTAATGTTGGCGGGTATTCCCACACGGACAACTAGCTCGTGGTCTGTATATCAATTATTAGATGTTATTTTTGCATGGTCCGGATAGTGGTCGGTGGAAGCCTTGGCGGTTTGTCCATTCGGGATTATAATAGCTGCTCAGCTGACTCCTATCCGGATACAGTTTTATTTTCTTTATCTTAATTTCAAACCTGAATTCGAGTTGTAGTATTATTAAATGATGTCGACCAACATTATTTGAGAATTATTACAGCAAGAAAATATGTGGGTTTTTCTTCCATTCACAGACAAAAGGGAGCTGAATGACGGTGGTCACCGTCACTTGGAATTCCTTTCTGTCTAAAAATCTTTCCATCTGGAATAATTGGGAACTGGGTAGCAGATGTTTGCGGTCCAGATCACCCCAGTTATTTCTGGCACTCTTTTTAGCCAAAATTCTTCTCATCTCCGGCTATTTCATCTTTGTGTTCCAACTTCTGTCTAAACCCACCTTATATTTTGGGTTAATTTAATTTTACACTTCCTTATAAAATTATGCATGATACTATTATGTAAATACTGTGGTCATATTATTTCGGGATCCTTCCCTTGGACATGGAAGTCTTGATTTAAATCAGATGTTTCATAATAAATTTCCAACAAAAATTCTTTTATAAAAGCCGGATCTAAGTAAGGGATAAATTCCACAGTTATGACTAATTCATATCCGACTGGGGGTTGATTTTGGGAAATTAGAAGCAGAGTCAGCGATTAGGTCTCACCTAGACTGAAAGGATCTGTGTTTTAATTGAGAGTCTAGTACCTGATAGGGAATGATTTTCAGATTTAGTATTTTCCAAAATTGCTGTTTGTTGGAAATCTTGTATTAAATATTGCACTGGGTCAGATTCCACTTGGATTCCGATAAGGTGTGACAGATAATACTAGAAGAACAACATTCGGGCCTTGGTTATTTTCTAAGGTAGGGTTGAGTATTCTTTCAACTGCTATCTTCTTCTGCCAAAGCCTATTTTTGAGTCCTGAATGAGTGCATCCGGAACGAACTAATTTATTAGTTCGTTTCATTAGTTTGTATCTCATAACCACCCGACGGGAAGTGAACACTGCGAGCGGTTCACCTAGAATAGGGAATTCTTGATCCACATCCGGTCATTTTGACTGGAGGCTTTCTTTTACTACCAGGGTCAGACTTTCAAAAACCTCCGAGTGATAGGATTTTAAATGCTTTCTTTATCGCTTTCTTTTAAATGCTTTTGTTAGAGGTCACTCGGTTGTATTGAGAGTTGTGTATCTGCTACTAGGACTGATAGTTAAGGGATAGTTCAGGGCTTAATTAGAATCTTTGGGTGTGACATGGGGGAATGATAGTGGTACTTGACACTTCAACTAATGGTTTGTCAGGTGTTGCTTGTCCACCACAGATAAATAATATAACTTTGCAAGGCCTGTGAAGGGAGTTACGAGTCTGTGGTATCTTAGAATTTGAGGTTTTAAGAACATGTGAACTCTCATCGTAAGTACCTGTCCATAAAAGGGAACATGGTGAAGAGAGCATGAGGGTTAGCTATCTGATGGATTATCCCAAGCTAAGATCTGTGTATTAAAATGGAAGTTTAATTGTGTTTCATCTGAATCTTGTCCAATTTTTATTATTGTCTTCCTGTCCCTTCTGTCATAATTTAAATCTGTTTTCTTAGATAATTTTAACCGCTTTCTTAGAATAATTTTATTGCTTTCTTAGACTAATCTAATTCGCTTTCTAGAATAACTTTATCTGCTTTGTTTTAGTTGCTTTCATAGCTTAGTTTAAATTATGTCAAGTAGTTGTTAGTCATTTCACACACTTGAATCGAGTAACCGAGTGGAAAATCTTAGTAAACGACGTGGGCCCTGCTTCTATCGCACATCCTCCAGTGAACGATCCGGTCTTACTATAAATTACTGCAATTTTTGACACCGTGCGCTTTCGGGCCACAGTTTCTTAAACACGAGCAATAAAAGCATGACTACTTATAAATATATCCCTAATCACAACCCCGCCATCATAAATTGGTTTCGTTAAATAAAATCTAAACCAGGATCATGATTTTTAGGAAAATACTCATGTCGTGGAAATCTGTCAAAAGTTTCATGGCAGGAAATCTTATGGCAAGAATTGATGAGATGTATCATGGCATATTTGCCGGGGATCCTCAGTGTGACAGGCTGAAGATCAACCTATCCCGGCTGTGCCATGAGATTTGTCAACATTTCATGACAGAGAGGACCACAGCGCCATTTGAAACCAAGCACCACACTTGAGTAATAAAAAGAGTAACAATCTTGATATATCCCTAAACCCATTCCATAAATCATAACGTTTTTCATTTAATAAATCTAACCTGGTATATTTTGGAAAAAGCTCGTGTGGACGAAATTGTCAAAAGTTTCAGCCTTCGGTCGAATTTGAAAGGGAAACGTGCATCCGACATTGTTATGCTCATCCTTGGAATCAAGACCTTTGCTCCAACATTTTCACCTGTTAGAATTTCACCCTGAATCACATTACTTCCGAGATGTGTGATGAGTAATCTTGTACCATTGCAGAGACCATTGAGTGGATCAAGATTTCTAATGAGCATTACTGGAGTACCAACCTTCAGCTCTAGGGAATGCACAGGGAATCCGGAGCAATTTAATGTATTAAGATTTAAGAAACTCTACTGTGTGGATGTCAGCCAACAGCGATGCACCGCTATCAGATATTGAGGCTTTGTCTGCACTAAGATATATCCTGCCTTCATTATTATTCATTGAGAGCATATAATCATTGATCATGTCGACCGCCTTTATTGTCGGACACAGAATAGCTCGTTCCTTTGAGTAATTACGATCACACATGTTATCAATGAACGAAGTATATAGTTCTTCAATGATGGAAGAAATAGGATCATCTGAGTAGTTCACCAAGAATTCATCAGGTATATCAATCTTTGCCTCTCCATCAACGGAGTCCCCTAGTTGTCCATCACCTATAGCTGACAACCAAGTAGAAAACGACTTAATTTCGTTTTCCTCAACAGTTGAAGAAGCCGTGCGTAGGCGCATGTTCTCAATTAGCGTAAAACTGTACAGCTTCTCCAAAGTTTTGAAGAAGTGAGTGTGACATTAACAATATCTTGCCTCTTTCCCTTGGGAATAACAGGAAGGATCTGCCGGAAATCGCCACCCAAAACGATAGTCTTTCTGCCAAATGGGAAGTCACTGGAATCTAACTGAATAGGATGCATAAGATCACGAAGTATCCTATCGAGTGCCTCAAAGCAATGCCTATGTGTCATAGGTGCCTCATCCCATATAATAAGACATGCCTTCTGAATAAGCTCGGCAAGATCAGTGGATAGTTTGATATTGCAAGTAGAATCTTCAGCAATTTCAATAGGAATCTTAAATCGAGAGTGAGCTGTTCGGCCACCCGGTAGCAATAAAGATGCAATTCCACTTGTCGCTACGTTTACAACTATTTTCCCTTCCCTTCGTAGAGCAGCCGATATGCCATTCCATACAAATGTCTTTCCTGTGCCACCATAACCATAAACAAAAAACAACCCACCAATTCCAGAATTAACCGACGACATAACTTTGTCATGCACAATCCGCTGCTCGGTGGTACATTTTCTGAGGAAGTCTTCGTATTCCAATTGCAATGCATTCCGATCATATGTTAATTCTTGATTCAGTAGCAAATTCTCTGCCGAGAATGTCAGATCTCCCGAAGGATACGGCATCGTTGGGAAGTCGTGTAGACTTCGACCAATTTTACGCAACATCTTCTCGATAGAAATAAGGGTGAAATTTTCCAACTCTTTGTCAGAAAGTTGAATACCTGTTAGGAATAAAAACATTTTTAGTATCTTAATATTAAAATACAGATAAAATAACAAATGCATGAACTCTATATCTCAAAACAACAGGAAATATAAGTGTAATTAACCTGTTGTACATTTCTTATTGATGTCGTATATTATATCGTCCGAGAAATACCTCCAACACTTGCTCCATATAATAGCAGGATCCAAAAGAGTATTCGAAACTATCATCGAGACAAATAGATTTCTTAGAGAAATAGAAGAAGCCCAATGACTGGCTTCTTCAATCGCATCAATGTATTCTCGATCGTCATCCAGTAATCCTAGTGAGTAACATGCTTCTTTGAATGTTGGAAACTGAACACCGTTTACACATCTCAGTTTTTCATAACTTCTGGGACCTCGAACTACCTAAGAAGGCATCTCATGTAGTACAATTCACCTAATGAAGGATGAACAAAATTCATCCTACCAACTGAAAATCCCTTTTTTCTTGGTTGCCACACCCTAGCATCTTCTTTCCAAACAAATTTAGAAGGAAATTGACTGTAAGTTAGCTTCCGGGCATCCGGATAAATGGAATTCGCTTTGAACCATTGAATTGAATTTACTTTCCCTCATTGTAGCACGCTCAATTACATCGGAAAGTGCGTCTGTATCAGAATAACATACACTTTGTTGTCCCGGCAGGTGGAATGACAATCTTTCAACAGGAAGAGTTCGATAGTGGATGTCAAACATGAATAGCCTCCATGCGGCCTCACACGATGATATGTATCGACAGTCGAAATAAATCATTGTTTCATCAATTGTCTTAGATGGCTGAGATTCCTCAGTAGACTTATAAAAGCTGGCAGTGACACGATCATATCCCTTGTGGACATATTTGAATAAATACTTGATCGACCGACTTTGATTACACCATTCAACATTGATATGAGCACGGTATTTCATCAAGAGGGCACGATTGTGTGGTACAACACTGCGATTATCAAGAACTACTCCACCCTTATCAATCGATCGTCCATTATCCCGCCGTCTGTACACAGGATACCCATCAGCATCGACACTCGTCAAAGCCACAAATCTTTTTGGATAATGCTTGGTGCATCTTCCATCTGACATGCAAGGAGAATCCTTTGCAACTAGCCACAGGGACCATGAATCATGTACTCAGAAACTGCTCGATAGTATTCAGGATCAATTGTTTCATCTGGAATCTCCGCGGAAATAATGTTGTTGATTTGTTCTGAACTTGGGTGAGTATTGTAATTGCGCAGAAATAGTAGGATGTGTGCGTGCGGAAGACCACGCTTCTGAAATTCTATTGTGTACACAACTATAGGAAAATGAATATAATAACCATTACATTATGCGTTTTATATTTCCAGAATAAATTTGATGTATGAGTGGATAGTCATTACCTGCTTTCACACCACCAAATAATTCATTTTTAAAATCTGCAATCATTTTGTCAAGTTTAATCTTGAATACCCTTGCAAGAACATCTGGTCGGTCTGATGCAGAAACTCTATGCTTTCTAAGATATCTCGTAATTTCCGGCCAGTTTGGATTACATGTAAAGGTGACAAACAGGTTAGGGTAACCTGCCCAACCACAAATTGCAATGGCATCTTGATAGTTCTACATCATGTACCTGGCTCCTCCAGTAAATGTAGAAGGCAGAATAACTCGCTTACCAATGTTCTTTACATCTGATTCGCCATTTAAAAGAGCCTCATGTAAACCTTTGTACATATCACAACGAAGTTTCCGTTGATTATTCCTTACAAATAAAATCCTTTGTGCTTCAACCATGGAATAAGTATCCACCAGAAATTTCTGGAATAATCGCCGTGATTGAAGTATCAATGTTGGCTCACTTTCTCTAAAATGGATTCTGTATGAAATAAATTCTCTGAGAGATAACTTTCTCCTCTTAAGAACCGTGAGTTTGGGATTATTGTCACCAACCATTATACCCTTCCGAAAACCATCCTCACCATATGGGAATAGAAGTGGATATTGTAGTGAAAGATAGGCTGGGTGCAGCTAAGATATATGATGCAAATCACCACCTTTAGTTTCCACAACTATGTCCCTTGGTTTAATTGAATCATCCAAATCACCAACAATTAAAGCACCTACCTCAAGTGCTGAAGGCATGTTATATGTCCTGCCATCACGGTCTATTTTTTCAATAAGTCTCAATCTCAATTGAATACCATCCTCAGCTCGCAGCCTCTCTCTTGCCATCCTATATGTTTGTGCCAACATATTAAACTTGTCTAGCATCTCAATAAGATCCGCAACAATATCAGGGCGCAAATTTTCTTTCCCTGATGTACCCCTGTTCGATGATAGGGAACATAAGGAAAATACATTTTCTATATTCAAGAATATATAGCGTTATAGAAAATGAAAGACTACAAAATCACCTCACTGCATTTAATCTATTTGCAACCTCGTTTTCTGTATCATATATGTACAGTTGACTAAATTTTGGACTGCTCCCCTCAGAAGGAAGCAAGGGTCCAATCAAATGATAATTTTGACCCATGAGACGAATGATAGGAGGTGAACTGCCCTTGTTCAAGCTCCGATCCAATTTACCACCCATGGATGTAAAACTAAACATGCTGTTGTAAGATCGAATCTGTTGTAGAAAGTTTGTGCTTCGGCTTGAGTTAGCAGAGTACAACTCCTTTAATAGAGCCGGAGGGCTAGCCATCTTAGGCAATTCAATCTTTCCATTCAAACAACAGTTCGATTAAGTAGGCTGTTGTTGTTTGACATACTTTTGCATTCTCTCATCATACCAAAAACTGGTGTAACACCCCGGATTTGATCACCCAGGCCAGGGCATTACCGCCACACCTTTCTAAACAAGACACGAACCAAGTCGAGCTTATTCAGAAAGATGCTAAGGCTAAGTTGTACCAAATTTTCAAAATAATTTAAAATCAATTCAAATATGCCCGAAGTAAAATCAATTCAGAGTATCACATGCATAAAAATAAATAATAATAGTGCGGAAGCAAAATAGGGCCAAACAGACGGCCAAAACCAAAGTTCAATGTTCCAAGTCCAATACGAGAAATTTAAAATAAATTTAATGCGACAAGTCCTTTCTTCATAAAATCCCATCCCGGCATGCCATGACTTACTCTGCGAAAATAGAAAACAACAATTTATCAGTACAAACGGTACTGCGTAAGTTAATGCATAGCATGACAAACCTTAAAGTTTTTAGAAGAGTAATCAAAAGATGGAATTTTAATATTTAAAAATAAACGAGAAAATAATTTACGGCAATTTTCCACTTTACCAATTACACCAATACCAATGCTCATTTTTGATCGAGGACATCCAAAAATTACCCGCTTGGGCACTTATGTCCACAAGCCGCCGGTATCAACGATCCTGGGCCTAAACCGTTTAAGATCAAATTACCCGCTTGGGCGCTTATGTCCACAAGCCGACGATATCCACAATGTGAGAGTAGCGGACCCTATACAGACACACTCCGGAGCCCTAGGTAACCCATACGGATACACCTAGGAGTATAGACTCATACAAACACGCAACATAATTTCCTTGGCGCCGTTTTGGCCACCAAAAAGAGGGGGCGGCCCAACGAGCCCACGCCAAGTGCACTTACCCTCCAAAATTGGGCATCTAACTCGATCAAAACTCACAAAGTTTCAAAATTCACATTTTTAATCATTACAAAACATATTTACATTTCCAGAATTCATAATATTCCCAAAAGAGTAGCAATTGACTCATAAATCATCACAACGCACGAAAACAAGTTTACCGGTAAAGAACTCACCGTAGCAATTTTCAAATTCACACTAGGAACTGCAGTAAAAATTTTTAGAAAATTCTGAAAATTTTACAGGTACTAGGAGACATCAAAATAAGCGTTTTTCTCAGAAATAGGCCTTAGCAAATTCGGGCTCTAAGTAGCCTAAAAAATATCATTTCAGAAACTCATATTTCAAAGGTGCAGAAATCACTGTTCACTCGACCACAGTTTCTTTTAAAATCCATAACAATTCGAAGAGTGATCCAAAAATTCTGAAATTTCACAGGGATAAACTAGACACATAGATGAACAATTTTCATGAAGAAACTAACCATCAAAAACGATCGTAACTAGGAGTAATACGGACTACAAAACTGGTTATACTATGACACGAAATCTGTCATCATGAACTCAGAAAATACCAGATGTTTTTTCGACGCGCAAATCATGACCAAAAATTATGAAAATTTACAGAGATCATCTTTAACGTGTTAGAAACATTTTTCATTTAGAAAAGTTCTTCCAAAAACGAATGGATCTAGACGAAAAATGCACAACAATAGAATCTACTCGGATGAAACCCTAGAAAACAGTTTTGGCATAGGATGGAAATCGAACTATAACTCAGTGAATACTCCATCAAAACCTCTAAAATTCGAGATGCACAACACTAACTTACTTCTCAAAAGAGTAGTGTCGAAATCCTCCTTGGTTGTGCTTCCAAAATCGTCCGGAACAGTCCCTCACTTCCAAGATCTACCGAACGAATCCTATTTTGAAATGTTTGAAGAAATACTAGATGTTAGGGCTTAGAATCCGACCCTATGATGAAGGATTTGGATTGGAACACTTACCTAGACGTAGGAGAAAGGATTAGGACCTCCCAATTCGTCCAAGGCCTCAAGAACAAGAAGAACAACTCTCACCAACTCACAAACACTCAAGAGAAAAGATGATTTTCGGATTAGGTGTTTGGTGGGATGTTTAGACTGATTTTTTTGGATAGATTATGGAGAGAATGCAGTCCCAATGGGTACCTTAATGTACCTGGGAAAACCACAAACGAATTATGGTGGTTTAACTCAAAGTTGCTGTAACACCCCGGTTTTGGTAACCCAGGCCGGGATGCCACCGCCACACCTCCCTAGCAAGACACGGTTTCTCCGAGCTCACTAAAGAGATGCAAGGCTATGGTTTTTCAGAATTTAAAATATTCAAACAGCCCATTCATATATAATTTTAAAATTAATACATCAAAGTTGCAGCGGAAAAATAAATTGTGCAGCGGAAATAAAGTATAAGGGCCGACATGGCCAAAACACGGGTTAAACAGGCCCGTTCATGCAAGTCGTAATTAAATGCAGGGATTTAAAATAAAGATTTCCCTTAATGTTCCCATGTATGCATATGACGATGCATATTCTTCGTACTCTGTAAGAAAAAGGAGATATATGGTTTGGGTCAGCAAAAACGCGCTGAGTAAGTTAACACATAGCATGGGTTAGGGGTTTCAAAGCCTTTAATTAAATTTAATAAAAACATTTCAACAATATTTAATTTAGCCGGCAATCCGGCGGCCGCAGCCAATTTCATAAAATCTAAGCTTTTTAATATATTTCCCGTTACGCCATCATCTCAACAATATATCATTTAGCCGGTGATCCGGCGGCCGCAGCCAATATCAAAAGTATCATTTAGCCGGTGATCCGGCGGCCTCAGCCAATTTCATAAGTATCATTTAGCCGGTGATCCGGCGGCCGCAGCCAATATCAATAGTATCATTTCTCAAAATATTTTTTGTTTCTTTTATAGTTCACCATTCACCAGGGCTCTTGTGACCGCAATCCTCATAACCAATATTTCCGCAGGAAATCATACAATCGCCCTTGGGGAATCTAACCCGCAAGAACTCAATACATCCTGGGGAATCTAACCCGCAGGAATCAACATACAATCGCCCTTGGGGAATCTAACCCGCAAGAACTCAAATACATCATTGGGAATCAAACCCGCATGAATCATATTGATAACGTCAAACTTGGTCACAAGTCCCCAATGTTTCTAAAGAATTCTTTTACAGAAAATGTTTTTATTTGGTGTAACGGGATTTTTCAAAAATATAGCTTTATCGTAATTCCAACGTCTCGATCGTTGTTTAAAAGATTTCAAAAATCGATCGATGTCACAGTTTGCGCCTTTTTGGTTTAAAAATCCATTTCTTAGGCGATTGATTTGAAATTTGTACATCATCTCAAAAACATCCCAATGAACAACTTTCGTGTTTTAAGTTTTTCGGAAAAACGATGGGAAGCATGTCAAAAATCAAGTTTTCTACAGAAATAGTATGCTGTCAGGATTCAGGTTTGACACCTTTCAAAGATTTGACTTTTTGACATATCAAATTGACTTTAAAAATTCTGAAATTTTACAGAGACTTACTAGACTTGATTTCCAACAACTTTTGTTTAGAACTCAAAGATTGATTCGGACTAGAAATGATAGGAATAAGCTCCTCAAGATCGGTTATAAAATCTGTCATCCTTTGGAAATTCTTAAAAACGCAGAATATGTTCGATACGATTTGGGGTATCAAAACTTGATGAAAATCTTTGAAATTTTTACACAATATAGCTTATGATCTTTGGATCAAAATCTTAGTTTTGAGTTTTCAGGTTTGAACACTCGAAGTAATAGAAATATGCTCATCAAGTTCGATTATGAAATCTGTCAAGGTTCTTGACATCGGTTCTAACGCAGATCGGATCGGCTCGAGTTTGGAGGTTCAAATCTCAATGAAAAATTCTAAAAACTTACAGTAATATTCCAAACTCATAGATCTACAATTCTTATGTTCAACTCCAATCCTAGATCGGCCTAGATCCAAGGTCAAAATGACCAACAAGTTTGAGAGTGAAATCTGCCAAAGTTCTAAGATCCAGATTTAATACTCTTCGGTTTTGGGTTGATTTCAGGTTTCAAAACATCATGAAAAATTATGAACTTTTTACAGTAGCTAGATTAATGTCTTAGGAACACTTTTCATGTTTTGAGTTTTATTGTTTGAGCAGCTTTAGAGGTTCGAAAAATTCATACGAAAACGCTGCGTTGAGGGTTTCTCTTGTTGACAGATTTTTTATAAATTTTCTTGAGTTGAATCTCTATGTTTGGTTGCATTTTAAGTCACCCAAAACCATAGTAAGGTTAACTTACAAAGATTGTGTTCTTGAGTCGTCCAAACACCTACGAACGGATCTACGAAACGCAAAGTTCCCGACTTTGGCCACGAACGTATTTGCAATCAACGATTCAAGAGTTAGATTGGGGATTTGAGAGGAAAAACGAGATTGAGAACCTAAGATACTACTTACCAAAGATCTAAGCACTGTGATCCTTGATCTACACACTTCCTCGGTCGGATTTGGTTGCCGGAAAGTCGCCGGAAGTTCGCCGGAAAGTCGTCGGAAGGTACTTTGGCTTTGGGAGAATTTTGGGAGTGAAGAGGGATGAAGTATTGATGAGGATGGCTGAAAAATGGGGATGGGGGATGAATTTTGGGCACAAAAAGGGCCAAAATCCGACAATAGCATGTGCTGCTACAGTAGTGCTACAGTAGTGCTACAGTAGCCGCACATGCTACAGTAACTTTTAATTATTTTTTTTTTTTTTTTTTTTTTTTTTTTTATTAAGATTCCTTCTTTACAAAAATAAAAATCATAATGTGGGAATTATCCGTGATTGTTGGGACAATTCGATAAACTCGTTTCGAGTTGCTATCTTCCGATAAATAATAAATTCCGCTCTCTCGGAATTATTTCGGTTTTAATAATTTAAATCCAATTCTTTACTTTTGGATTTAAATTTTCGATGGCGATTTCTCGGGTTCGTCGGCTTCCAATTTGTCGTCTTTTGATTCCCGTGCAATAACTTGTATCATTAAATTTCTTCCGACTTCACGGGTTCTTGGATTTAAAATTCTTTTCCTTCTTGAATTTAATTCCAATTGTCTTGACTCAATTGATGGAATGTCTTCGGGCTTCCTTTCCCTCTTTTATTCCATTTTGAATTTAAATCTATCGGCGTTTCATTTCCGAGCAATAATTTATCGTGATAAATTATTTTCTTCTTCTCGGAAATATTTTAACATTGATCGGAATAAATTTTTATTCCTTTGGACTTTGATAAAAATCTGGGGTATTACATCCTCCCCCCCTTAAGAATCAACTTCGTCCTCGAAGTTGTGCTTCGGCTTTTCTCGCGCTAAGAGTTAGGGTTCTTTTGTTTACTATTTGCGATATTGTGTTATTGAATTATTGTTCGATTGTTGATTATTATTTGACTGAACCCAAAATTGAAATTTCCAAGTTGCCTACGTACCCTGTGAAGGGATCAAGTCATTACGTAGTTCAAAAATTTATTTGGGATACAAAATATTCGAGTTTCGAAATATATGCTTATGCATTCTTACGGGGTATTACATCCTCCCCCCCTTAAGATTACAGTTATGTCCCCATAACTGCCTAGGTATTATTCGCAACCAGGTTCGGTATCATCGCATATGATCCTTCCTCAGTTTTCTTCTAGGTGCCATTTTCTGTTATAGAAGCACGCGAAGATGAGTTTCTATGTGATCAAGATCTAGGACTAAGGCAAAGTTAGTCTTTAGCAAGCGCTCCTAAGTCAAGATCATGTCAAGTTATGAGGTAGGAGTGTTTCTTATCACCGATAATAAAAAGAGTTAGTGTAAATATTTATGTATATATGCAATGCAATCCCCCCGAAAAAAAAATTTTATGCATGCATTTATTTATCCATGGGTTTTAAAATAAATTTATTCCATGGATAGATTAAAATAAGGATAAAAGGTTTGGGCCACTATATTGGGCCGAAAGAAATAAATTATTTGGGCTTTAAATAAAAACAAGGTTATTGGGCCAAAAATAATTTCTTGGGCTTCAAAAAAAAAATTTTGGGCTAAAAATTTGGGCTTTAACTTCAAAATAATAATTGGGCTCTTTAAAATATATTACTAGTTTAGAAATAATAACTTTAAAATAATAATACTCAAAAATAATAGTTTAAAAATATTCCGGGCTCTTTAAAATAGTAGTTTTAAAATATTCCGGGCTCTGATACCACATTGTAACACCCCGGTTTTGGTAACCCAGGCCGGGATGCCACCGCCACACCTCCCTAGCAAGACACGGTTTCTCCGAGCTCACTAAAGAGATGCAAGGCTATGGTTTTTCAGAATTTAAAATATTCAAACAGCCCATTCATATATAATTTTAAAATTAATACATCAAAGTTGCAGCGGAAAAATAAATTGTGCAGCGGAAATAAAGTATAAGGGCCGACATGGCCAAAACACGGGTTAAACAGGCCCGTTCATGCAAGTCGTAATTAAATGCAGGGATTTAAAATAAAGATTTCCCTTAATGTTCCCATGTATGCATATGACGATGCATATTCTTCGTACTCTGTAAGAAAAAGGAGATATATGGTTTGGGTCAGCAAAAACGCGCTGAGTAAGTTAACACATAGCATGGGTTAGGGGTTTCAAAGCCTTTAATTAAATTTAATAAAAACATTTCAACAATATTTAATTTAGCCGGCAATCCGGCGGCCGCAGCCAATTTCATAAAATCTAAGCTTTTTAATATATTTCCCGTTACGCCATCATCTCAACAATATATCATTTAGCCGGTGATCCGGCGGCCGCAGCCAATATCAAAAGTATCATTTAGCCGGTGATCCGGCGGCCTCAGCCAATTTCATAAGTATCATTTAGCCGGTGATCCGGCGGCCGCAGCCAATATCAATAGTATCATTTCTCAAAATATTTTTTGTTTCTTTTATAGTTCACCATTCACCAGGGCTCTTGTGACCGCAATCCTCATAACCAATATTTCCGCAGGAAATCATACAATCGCCCTTGGGGAATCTAACCCGCAAGAACTCAATACATCCTGGGGAATCTAACCCGCAGGAATCAACATACAATCGCCCTTGGGGAATCTAACCCGCAAGAACTCAAATACATCATTGGGAATCAAACCCGCATGAATCATATTGATAACGTCAAACTTGGTCACAAGTCCCCAATGTTTCTAAAGAATTCTTTTACAGAAAATGTTTTTATTTGGTGTAACGGGATTTTTCAAAAATATAGCTTTATCGTAATTCCAACGTCTCGATCGTTGTTTAAAAGATTTCAAAAATCGATCGATGTCACAGTTTGCGCCTTTTTGGTTTAAAAATCCATTTCTTAGGCGATTGATTTGAAATTTGTACATCATCTCAAAAACATCCCAATGAACAACTTTCGTGTTTTAAGTTTTTCGGAAAAACGATGGGAAGCATGTCAAAAATCAAGTTTTCTACAGAAATAGTATGCTGTCAGGATTCAGGTTTGACACCTTTCAAAGATTTGACTTTTTGACATATCAAATTGACTTTAAAAATTCTGAAATTTTACAGAGACTTACTAGACTTGATTTCCAACAACTTTTGTTTAGAACTCAAAGATTGATTCGGACTAGAAATGATAGGAATAAGCTCCTCAAGATCGGTTATAAAATCTGTCATCCTTTGGAAATTCTTAAAAACGCAGAATATGTTCGATACGATTTGGGGTATCAAAACTTGATGAAAATCTTTGAAATTTTTACACAATATAGCTTATGATCTTTGGATCAAAATCTTAGTTTTGAGTTTTCAGGTTTGAACACTCGAAGTAATAGAAATATGCTCATCAAGTTCGATTATGAAATCTGTCAAGGTTCTTGACATCGGTTCTAACGCAGATCGGATCGGCTCGAGTTTGGAGGTTCAAATCTCAATGAAAAATTCTAAAAACTTACAGTAATATTCCAAACTCATAGATCTACAATTCTTATGTTCAACTCCAATCCTAGATCGGCCTAGATCCAAGGTCAAAATGACCAACAAGTTTGAGAGTGAAATCTGCCAAAGTTCTAAGATCCAGATTTAATACTCTTCGGTTTTGGGTTGATTTCAGGTTTCAAAACATCATGAAAAATTATGAACTTTTTACAGTAGCTAGATTAATGTCTTAGGAACACTTTTCATGTTTTGAGTTTTATTGTTTGAGCAGCTTTAGAGGTTCGAAAAATTCATACGAAAACGCTGCGTTGAGGGTTTCTCTTGTTGACAGATTTTTTATAAATTTTCTTGAGTTGAATCTCTATGTTTGGTTGCATTTTAAGTCACCCAAAACCATAGTAAGGTTAACTTACAAAGATTGTGTTCTTGAGTCGTCCAAACACCTACGAACGGATCTACGAAACGCAAAGTTCCCGACTTTGGCCACGAACGTATTTGCAATCAACGATTCAAGAGTTAGATTGGGGATTTGAGAGGAAAAACGAGATTGAGAACCTAAGATACTACTTACCAAAGATCTAAGCACTGTGATCCTTGATCTACACACTTCCTCGGTCGGATTTGGTTGCCGGAAAGTCGCCGGAAGTTCGCCGGAAAGTCGTCGGAAGGTACTTTGGCTTTGGGAGAATTTTGGGAGTGAAGAGGGATGAAGTATTGATGAGGATGGCTGAAAAATGGGGATGGGGGATGAATTTTGGGCACAAAAAGGGCCAAAATCCGACAATAGCATGTGCTGCTACAGTAGTGCTACAGTAGTGCTACAGTAGCCGCACATGCTACAGTAACTTTTAATTATTTTTTTTTTTTTTTTTTTTTTTTTTTTATTAAGATTCCTTCTTTACAAAAATAAAAATCATAATGTGGGAATTATCCGTGATTGTTGGGACAATTCGATAAACTCGTTTCGAGTTGCTATCTTCCGATAAATAATAAATTCCGCTCTCTCGGAATTATTTCGGTTTTAATAATTTAAATCCAATTCTTTACTTTTGGATTTAAATTTTCGATGGCGATTTCTCGGGTTCGTCGGCTTCCAATTTGTCGTCTTTTGATTCCCGTGCAATAACTTGTATCATTAAATTTCTTCCGACTTCACGGGTTCTTGGATTTAAAATTCTTTTCCTTCTTGAATTTAATTCCAATTGTCTTGACTCAATTGATGGAATGTCTTCGGGCTTCCTTTCCCTCTTTTATTCCATTTTGAATTTAAATCTATCGGCGTTTCATTTCCGAGCAATAATTTATCGTGATAAATTATTTTCTTCTTCTCGGAAATATTTTAACATTGATCGGAATAAATTTTTATTCCTTTGGACTTTGATAAAAATCTGGGGTATTACAGTTGCAGCCACCAAACTCTATCCAATCCCCCCTACACAACCAAGGTTCATCTTATCCACCAAGTTCATGTATCTCCCACACTACCAACCATGTAGGTACTCAAGAAGCTTCTAGGTTCGTCCAAAAGGAGTCCCAATACACCCCCAAGGTCTGAGACAAGCTTGTGGCTCGATTCCATGAACCAAGCTCGCCATAATTGCTCAACATTGCATGAAACGCGTAGCAGCATTTCAAAACGCTGCTACTGGGGTGGTGGCGCGCTGGTGGCGCGCCACCGGGCGCGCCACCGCGCCACCCCAGGCTGCGGCCAAATATATATATATATATATATATATATATATTTATATATATATATATATATTTAATATGATTTTTAGTCTTTATAAATCATACATGGATTTTCCATGATTGTTGGATAATCCGATAACTCTCTTCGAGTTGCTATCGTCCGAAAATGTTTAATTCCGCTCTCCCGGAATTATTTCGATTGCGATAGTTAAATCCAATTAACTAATTCAATTAATTAATTTTCGGATTTAATACTCGATGTTGATTTCTCGGGTATTACAGTCTACCCTCCTTAGAAATCAACTTCGTCCTCGAAGTTGGGTCGCACTTCGGAAAAATAATTGGCACAAAGAAATTATTGAGGCTTGCAGTTTAAAATTCTTACCTCAGTTCGCGACGACTTTGCGCGGGGTGTCACATCCTCTCCCCCTTAGGACTGCAGTTATGCCCCCATAACTGCTCCTGAGTCGCTTCGGAAAAGGGTTGGATATTTCTGCCTCATATCCGCTTCCAATTCCCATGTTGCTTCCTCAGTGCCATGATTTGACCATAGGATCTTCACCATCCTCACAGTCTTGTTCCTGGTGACCCTTTCCTTGACATCAAGTATCTCGATCGGATACTCCTGGTATGTCAGGTCGTCATCTAGCTCGATCACGTCGGGTTGCAACACGTGAGTTGGGTCGTGCACATATTTCTTCAGTTGAGAAACGTGAAATACGTTGTGCACTCGCGACAATTCTGGTGGAAGTGCCAAGCGATAAGCCACGGTACCTACGCGATCCAGAATCTCGTACGGACCGATGTAGCGAGGGCTCAGCTTTCCTTGTTTACCGAATCGCATCACCCCCTTCATGGGTGACACTTTCAGCATGACTTTGTCTCCCACCTCAAATTCCAACTCTTGTCGCCTAGTGTCGGCGTAACTCTTCTGCCTGTCTTGTGCGGCTTTCATTTTCTGTTGAACCACCTTGATTTTTCTGTTCATATCCTCAATGAGTTGCGGTCCAACAACTATCGAATTATCTTCTTTCGTCCAACACAACGGACTGCGACACTTTCGTCCATAAAGCGCTTCGAATGGTGCCATGCCAATGATAGCGTGATGACTGTTGTTGTACGAGAATTCAATCAACGGCAAGTGGTCTTCCCAACTTCCCTTGAATTCGAGTACGCACGCTCTTAGCATGTCCTCAAGCGTCTGAATCGTGCGCCCAGTCTGACCGTCCGTCATTGGATGAAATGTTGTGCTCATCTTGATTTGGGTACCTAAGGCTTCTTGTAGTTTAGTCCAGAAGTTGGAGACGAACCTACTATCTCGGTCTGAGATAATATCGTGCGGTACTCCGTGCCTTCGGACCACGTTCTCGATGTATGCCTTAGCTAGTTGATCCATTGACCAATTTTCCTTCACTGGTATGAAAATGGCGGTCTTTGTTAACCGATCAACTATTACCCAAATTTTATTCATTCCTCGGGGAGATCTTGGCAACCCCGAAACGAAATCCATGGAGATGCTATCCCATTTCCAGCTTGGGATCTCCAATGGTTTTACCAACCCTAACGGTTTTTGTCTCACTGCCTTCACCTTCTGGCAGGTTATACACTTGGCCACAAAGTCGGCAACATCCTTCTTCATCCGCGGCCACCAATAGATTTTCTTTAAGTCCTTGTACAACTTATCCGCACCAGGGTGGACTGAATAAGGTGTACTGTGGCCTTCTTCCATGAGTCTTCTCTTCAGTTCCTCGCACTTATGAGGAACGCACCATCTTCCTTTAAAACGGATACTTCCGTCCTCATGGATCGTGAATCCTACCGCCTTTCCCTCACTTATCTTTCCTTTGATTCTCTGGAGATTCTCGTCGTCCGGTTGGGCTTCTCGAATCTCGTCAAATACGGTAGATTCAAATGTTATGGCGTTCACTGTCTCCACCATGGTCCCATAATGGACTAGTTCAGTATCCAACTTAGCTAGATCCATATACAGTCCCGAAGGTAGAATGAGTGTGTTCGTCGTGTGCCTCGTCTTGCGACTCAACGCGTCCGCTACGACGTTCGCCTTGCCTTCATGGTAGGCTATATCCAGATCGTAATCCTTGATCAGCTCGAGCCATCTCCTCTGCCTCATATTTAACTCTTTCTGAGTAAATATATACTTGAGGCTCTTGTGATCTGTAAACATCCGACAAGTTCGTCCATATAGGTAGTGTCGCCAGATCTTAAGAGCGAACACTACCGCTGCTAGTTCCAGATCATGTGTCGGGTAGCTTACTTCGTGTGTCTTGAGTTGCCTTGATGCATAAGCAATCACCCTATGGTTTTGCATTAGCACGCAACCAAGACCTTCTTTCGAGGCGTCGCTGTACACCTCATAATCCCCAGCTTCTGATGGCAATGCTAAAACCGGTGCTGATGTGAGTCTCCCCTTAAGCTCACGGAATGACTGCTCACACTCAGCTGACCAATCAAACTTCAATCCTTTCTTCAGCAATTGGGTCATCGGTCTCGCAATTTTTGAAAAGTCTTTCACAAATCTTCGGTAGTATCCGGCTAGTCCTAGGAAACTTCTTACCTCAGTCTGGTTTGTTGGTGCCGGCCAATCAGACACTGCCGATATCTTCGCCGGGTCGACTGATACTCCTTTAGCCGATACTATATGACCTAGAAAAGCGACTTCATTCTTCCAAAACTCGCACTTTGACAGTTTCGCGTAGAGTTGATTCTTCCTCAAAAGTCCGAGTACTTGGTGCAAATGACTACGATGCTCTTCTTCATTCCTCGAGTAAACTAGGATGTCGTCAATGAATACGACAACACATGAGTCTAGTAACTCTCGGAAAACGCTATTCATGAGGTTCATGAATACTGCGGGAGCATTAGTCAGACCGAAAGACATTACGGTGAATTCGTAGTGTCCATATCTTGTGCTGAAAGCCGTCTTGGGTATATCGTTCTCGGCGATACGTAGTTGGTGGTATCCCGACCTCAGATCAACTTTTGAGAATACTGACGCTCCTTTCAGCTGATCGAAGAGATCTTCGATCCTAGGTAGCGGGTACTTGTTCTTAATCATCACTTGATTAAGACCTCTGTAGTCGATGCACAACCGGAGTCCGCCGTCCTTCTTTTTCACGAACAGGACTGGAGCTCCCCATGGTGATGTGCTCGGCCGAATATATCCCTTTGATACAACTCCTCAAGTTGTTCTTTTAGCTCCTTCATCTCAGCAGGCGCCATGCGATATGGTGCCTTCGACACCGGTTCGATTCCGGGTACGAGATCGATCGTGAATTCAATTTCCCGCTCAGGAGGCATTCCTGGGATATCTTCCGGGAAGACGTCTGGGTATTCGTTCACGACGGGGATACTGTCGATCTTGCTCTCTTCGCCTTCCAGATTATGCACGTAGCATGCGTACAGTTGGTATCCCTTCTGCATGAGATTGCAGAACTTTACTGCATTTACTACTTTGGCACTCTTCTTCTGAGGCTGCATGTAGTAAATGACCTTCTTTCCGCGACTCTTCGCCAACGAGATCTTCTGCTTCTGGCACTCGATGATAGCCTTGTATCGCGTCAACCAGTCCATTCCCAAAATGATGTCGAAATCCTTAAGGTCAAATTCTATGAGATTCGCAAAGAATTCAGTGTTCTTGATTACTATCGGGATCCCGTCGTACCGTTTGGAACACGATACTACCTTACCCGATGGTAATTGGATTCCTAAGTTAATGTTATTCGGCGCTGGTAGATCTAACGCAGATATAATTCTCGTGGAAATCAAAGAGCAACTCGCTCCTGAGTCAAATAAGACCTTGACAGGTACGCTTAAAGCAGTAAACGTACCTTCGATCACATCGCCTTGAGCAGCTAAGACCGCTTGATTGATCACATTCAGGCGTCCTACTGGCCTTCCTTGATTCCCATGCTGGTTTGGATTCTGAGGTGGCCTTTGTGCCTGCGGGAACCTCTGTCCTTGGTTGTCCTGCTGGTTTGGTCCAGCTGGTCTGTTACCCTGAGGACGGTCTAACAGATCCAACCTCTTTTCAATGCGGTCCTCCCTCGTCCAGCACTTCTTTTTCATATGGCCCTCTCGGCCACACCGGTAACAATGCCCTGGTCTTGGGCATTTACGCACCAAGTGCGGAATGTTGCACTCCTGGCATCTGGGTATGAAGGCGCCCTGGTTATCCGGCCTCCGATTTCCTTGGCCTCCTCGATTGAACTCTCTGTTATCTGGCTTCCTCTGACCATCATTTCTTCCTTGGTCATTTCCCCTTCTGAAGTGATTTCCAGTGTTATTGTTCCGGTTCTTCTTATCAAAGTTGTTTAGACCCTTGCTCGTCTCTCCATGATCCTTGCGCTTCAGCTGTTGTACTCGTGCCATTGCCACCGCACGATCGTAAACAGCCTGCAGAGTCGTGTGTTGTCCGCCAACTAAGATCTCTCTGATGCTGAGGTTCAGCCCCATCTCAAATTTCTGGGCTTTATCAGCATCGGTCGGTACCAGTCTTGGAGCAAAACGGACGAGCTCTTTAAACTTCGCGTAGTATTCTTGAACTGTCTGGGTGCCTTGACGGAGATTAATGAATTCCTCATACTTAGCAGTTTTTGTACTGAGGGGATAGAACCTTTCCCTCATCATCTCCTTAAATTCTCCCCAGACATAGGCGTGTTCACCATCGGCAAGTCCTTCTTGGTGGTTTTGCCACCATTCGTCAGCTTCTCCACTTAAATAGTATACGGCCACTCCAACCTTCTCGTTTTCGGGACATCTGACGGCGTTTAGCAGCTTGTCAAAAGTCCTTATCCAGTCTTCCAGCTTTGCGGGATCCTCCTGTCCCTCATAGTGGGGCGGCTGGTAAGGGTTTACCATCGCCAAATAATTTATCCGAGCTGCTGGGGGTGGCACTGCTGCCTGTGCTCGATTAACTTCCGCGTTTCCTAAGGCAATGAGGACTTGCTCAACTGTCCTCAGTCGTTCATCCATTGCGTTAGGAGCAGGGTTAGGTTGACCTTCTGGATTCGGCGGGTTTGCACCAACTGGAGCATTTGCGTTCCCTGGAATCTCAGCTCTGGGTCTCCCTCTGGGCGGCATTCTGATGACCAAGCATGCAGAGGTTAGATTCGCGGTTAGATGAAAGTTAAATGTCGAGTTAGACTATGATCAGAATCCTATCTCCCAAAACTCTAGGTGCGAAAGGAAACCGAAATGGCAAGAAGGAAGAACACTATATACGAAACTCCATAGATAAAATGCTTTAACAGCGAGGATTACATCACGATATACTACTAAGTTATCACTACGTAAAATGTGATAACGATACGGCAACAAGATGTGATAACACTAATACGCAATGTACGGAATCAGAAAACTAGCAAAAGCAAGTAAAGAAGTCCATCTCGGAAACCACATACAACTCCTAAAGCAAGTAATCCGGGGAGTAGCCGAGCATCCTACGATCGGCCTCTACCTCCTCGTCAGTGTCAAGAGGCAGTGGAGGGTTCTCCACAACCTCCTCGGGGTCCTCTTTTTCAACGTTGATAAACTCATCCGGGTCAAATTCCTCCTCCTCTTCCATCTATGGCTCAGGGTTAAGCTGGTTTTGCAGCCCAACTATGACCTCCTCCAATGCAAATATGCGTCCCTGCAACATGTGCACGTGGTGACGGCAATCCTCAAACTCAGCTGCAAGAGCATCGTGGCGAGCAGCCATCTGGTTACTCCTAATAGTCATTGCTTCCATCCTCTCTTCTATTGCCACAATCCTATTCCTATCGTTTGCGGCATCTCTAGTAATATGGCGAAGTTCATGCGTGATATCGGACATAGAGCATAACAAGCGCATGATGGAATCCTGTAATCTTGGGTCGGCCATCTAACATGCAAATTTTTACATTAAGGGTTATGCCACACGAAAATAATGTTGTTAATGCACATGCTTCCCCCCAAAAATAGTACTACTAATTTTCAAGACTTGTCGAATTTGCGAGATATACTTTTCCATGGGTTTTTAAAAAATAAAATTCCCTTTTTCCATGGAAATAATACTCAAAATGCTTAAAAATAATATTGAATAATTTGGGCCTCTATAGTGGGCCGAAAAATAATAGCTTTAAAATTTTCGGGCTCTGATACCACTTTGTAACACCCCGGATTTGATCACCCAGGCCAGGGCATTACCGCCACACCTTTCTAAACAAGACACGAACCAAGTCGAGCTTATTCAGAAAGATGCTAAGGCTAAGTTGTACCAAATTTTCAAAATAATTTAAAATCCATTCAAATATGCCCGAAGTAAAATCAATTCAGAGTATCACATGCATAAAAATAAATAATAACAGTGCGGAAGCAAAATAGGGCCAAACAGACGGCCAAAACCAAAGTTCAATGTTCCAAGTCCAATACGAGAAATTTAAAATAAATTTAATGCGACAAGTCCTTTCTTCATAAAATCCCATCCCGGCATGCCATGACTTACTCTGCGAAAATAGAAAACAACAATTTATCAGTACAAACGGTACTGCGTAAGTTAATGCATAGCATGACAAACCTTAAAGTTTTTAGAAGAGTAATCAAAAGATGGAATTTTAATATTTAAAAATAAACGAGAAAATAATTTACGGCAATTTTCCACTTTACCAATTACACCAATACCAATGCTCATTTTTGATCGAGGACATCCAAAAATTACCCGCTTGGGCACTTATGTCCACAAGCCGCCGGTATCAACGATCCTGGGCCTAAGCCGTTTAAGATCAAATTACCCGCTTGGGCGCTTATGTCCACAAGCCGACGATATCCACAATGTGAGAGTAGCGGACCCTATACAGACACACTCCGGAGCCCTAGGTAACCCATACGGATACACCTAGGAGTATAGACTCATACAAACACGCAACATAATTTCCTTGGCCCCGTTTTGGCCACCAAAAAGAGGGGGCGGCCCAACGAGCCCACGCCAAGTGCACTTACCCTCCAAAATTGGGCATCTAACTCGATCAAAACTCACAAAGTTTCAAAATTCTCATTTTTAATCATTACAAAACATATTTACATTTCCAGAATTCATAATATTCCCAAAAGAGTAGCAATTGACTCATAAATCATCACAACGCACGAAAACAAGTTTACCGGTAAAGAACTCACCGTAGCAGTTTTCAAATTCACACTAGGAACTGTAGTAAAACTTTTTAGAAAATTCTGAAAATTTTACAGGTACTAGAAGACATCAAAATAAGCATTTTTCTCAGAAATAGGCCTTAGCAAATTCGGGCTCTAAGTAGCCTAAAAAATATCATTTCAGAAACTCATATTTCAAAGGTGCAGAAATCACTGTTCACTCGACCACAGTTTCTTTTAAAATCCATAACAATTCGAAGAATGATCCAAAAATTCTGAAATTTCACAGGGATAAACTAGACACATAGATGAACAATTTTCATGAAGAAACTAACTATAAAAAACGATCGTAACTAGGAGTAATACGGACTACAAAACCGGTTATACTATGACACGAAATCTGTTATCATGAACTCAGAAAATACCAGATGCTTTTTCGACGCGCAAATCATGACCAAAAATTATGAACATTTACAGAGATCATCTTTAACGTGTTAGGAACATTTTTCATTTAGAAAAGTTCTTCCAAAAACGAATGGATCTAGACGAAAAATGCACAACAATAGAATCTACTCGGATGAAACCCTAGAAAACAGTTTTGGCATAGGATGGAAATCGAACTATAACTCAGTGAATACTCCATCAAAACCTCTAAAATTCGAGATGCACAACACTAACTTACTTCTCAAAAGAGTAGTGTCGAAATCCTCCGTGGTTGTGCTTCCAAAATCGTCCGGAACAGTCCCTCTCTTCCAAGATCTACCGAACGAATCCTATTTTGAAATGTTTGGAGAAATACTAGATGTTAGGGCTTAGAATCCGACCCTATGATCAAGGATTTGGATTGGAACACTTACCTAGACGTAGGAGAAAGGATTAGGACCTCCCAATTCGTCCAAGGCCTCAAGAACAAGAAGAACAACTCTCACCAACTCACAAACACTCAAGAGAAAAGATGATTTTCGGATTAGGTGTTTGGTGGGATGTTTAGACTGATTTTTTTGGATAGATTATGGAGAGAATGCAGTCCCAATGGGTACCTTAATGTACCTGGGAAAACCACAAACGAATTATGGTGGTTTAACTCGAAGTTGCAGCCACCAAACTCTATCCAATCCCCCCTACACAACCAAGGTTCATCTTATCCACCAAGTTCATGTATCTCCCACACTACCAACCATGTAGGTACTCAAGAAGCTTCTAGGTTCATCCAAAAGGAGTGCCAATACACCCCCAAGGTCTGAGACAAGCTTGTGGCTCGATTCCATGAACCAAGCTCGCTATAATTGCTCAACATTTCATGAAACGCGTAGCAGCGTTTCAAAACGCTGCTACTGGGGTGGTGGCGCGCTGGTGGCACGTCACCGCGCGGCCACCGCGCCACCCCAGGCTGCGGCCAAATATATATATATATATATATATATTTTAATATGATTTTTAGTCTTTAAAAATCATACATGGATTTTCCATGATTGTTGGATAATCCGATAACTCTCTTCGAGTTGCTATCGTCCGAAAATGTTTAATTCCGCTCTCCCGGAATTATTTCGATTACGATAGTTAAATCCAATTAACTAATTCAATTAATTAATTTTCGGATTTTAATACTCGATGTTGATTTCTCGGGTATTACAGTCTACCCTCCTTAGAAATCAACTTCGTCCTCGAAGTTGGGTCGCACTTCGGAAAAATAATTGGCACAAAGAAATTATTCAGGCTTGCAGTTTAAAATTCTTACCTCAGTTCGCGACGACTTTGCGCGGGGTGTCACAACTGGCTCCGCACCTCCCACATGAGTGAATAGGATCACCAATATCATAGTATTCTAAACGAACAGTCAACCATTGAATATCAATTGGACAGCAGCTCATCATATATTGCAATAAGTTATAGGACTGAATTGAATAAAATATGCAGTAATTAAGTCAAATAATGTAACTACCTTGTCCAACATTAGGAGATTCACATGCATGTTCAAACACGATTCCTGCAACTGATTAAATAAGAATATAATCAATATTTTGATAAAAACAATAAACTTTTAACAACAATCTCATAAGAAATTACCATATCTATCAACATCTTCCGAGGTATTTTGAACGGCAGAGGATTGAAAGTTTATGTGATCATTTTCAACACTTGTCACAGACTGCTTTGAGATGACTGAGAAATTTTGAATTAATAAAGTTTTAATACCAAAATCTAACAAACATAGATAATATTTGACTAACCATGCCGCCTTTTATTTATTTGCCTCGAAGGGGGGTCACTTGTCTGTCTTTTCTTCTCGTGGACGGGAGGAAAATTAGAACTTGCATAATCTACACTTATGCCTCCAACAAATGTAATTGTAGTATATTCTACTTTCTGTTTGTCAAAAAATAATAAAGAATGCAAAAAAATTATTTGTGAATGACAAAGGTAAAATACCTTTGCTTATTACGGATTGACTTGAGCACAATAAGCCTATTCTAGTCCCTCCTGATTCTGTTTAGCGAGAAAACTTTAAAATTTATAAGATTTAATAACAATATTAAACAAACCAAATAAATATGTATTTTGTGACTAACCATGCCGCCTTTTGTTTATTTTCCGTCCAATAGCATCAATATGACCTATATTTATACTTCCATCAACCCTATTCGGAGTGTTATCATCTTCACTTGTAGGATCTATAACACATGAAACTTGGGAAATTCTCTGTTGGGGAGAGATATGAGCAACTACACCTCGACCAAAATGTTTAAGAAGAAACATAAAACTTGATCAGAATCTAATAAAAGATACAACACCAGTTCGAGAATGAGAAGAGGACAAACCATTGCTTAATTCCTGGAAAGCTGTTCGGAACGTATAAAAGGAAGAATTTCTCACTTCTTGCTGAGGTGTAGGAATCCTGCCCATGTTTAAAGCATTCAAATTGCCATTCTGAGTTATAGTTCTTGGATGTGGATTCTCATTTTCGCTCCTAAATTGACAGCTCTTGGTCAACTTTCTCATTTCTTTTGTTGTTTTCAACTTAGTTTGCTCAAGTTGATTGTTTGTTTTATAATTCAGGAACTGTTTCAGCCCACAATACAACTAACCAATCCACACCATAATAGAAGACGGCTTCAATTATGGATTGCAGCAGCACTTTTCTTGATGATCGTAAAAGATGTGCATTTATTATTACTTTTGCAGTCATTGAACAACACAAATGGTTAAATTACCATTTTACTGTACTGATTATTTCGATTAAAATATTGGTTTGTTATAGAGCACCATTATAAAAACCTATATAGAAGTGGACAAAGATGTAAATTTATCCTTAGATAATCAAATATTGTCTCAGATTAATTAAGTCTGACGACGCAATGCAGTTCACTTCAAACAATGAAAATTTCAATCATTGTTCATGCCAAATCTATAATCTGTAATAATAATAATAATAATAATAATAAAAAGTGGATCAATCATGACAAATTATAAACATATTGTGATATATATGCCAAAAATCATAAGTTATGTAACAAACCAACCTACATCAAACTATATATTTGGTTGGGAATTGTATCAACTTAAAAATAAAAACCAAAACCAAGTATTCATAATGATACTGTGAAAATACATGACCAGTTCAGCAAAATCCTTCACCAGGAAAAGTGTAAACACTCCTTCTCTGCAACACATTTATGGCATAAGGGCTGCATCCTTGAATAATCGTTATCGGGCCACCCATATCTCCAACCCCAATGGTCAGTATGTTGCAAAAGTAGAGTGGAAACCTTGGAAATGGGATAATAGGGTGCACCCAGAAACCACGGACCATAGTCCTTATATTATTCCTGCATTCCACCAGAGAAGATCTATCCCTGCATAGATAATCCATCATTTCCAGGCCTCTGCATTTCTCCTCTTCAGAATTTGAAGTCAGCAGGAGTATAGAAGTCAAATAGATAGACTTCTTATGACCCTTAGCAACATATACTTCAAGCATGCTCAAAACTAATTTCCTTTCAAGAGTGTCGTACAACAGACGATGGAATGGAGGACATCATAGATAGTCAATTGAAATGCTTTGTGGAGCAACAAATTCATTATAAATGATCAACATATTAAATGATATGAATTTATACAATAATACCAGAATTCCTTTAAATTCTATATCATAATTCCCTGCCATTAAACATGCGTTGTAGAAAACCATTGCTTCTGGTGAGAGATTGGATAACCAATGTCTATGGAAATAGGACATCTCACAGGTCCTGAGTACAATAGGGCGATGCAGAACCCTTGCAAATGATCGACAGCTGAAATGGGTTATACAAAGCAATTAAATATATAAGCTACATTAACAGGTATAAGTAGAATAAGTAAAAGCAAAAATGCTTCTCAAACTAAACCTCTTTACTAAGGATAACATGGATCGCATAGATGCAGTTCCAACCCTAGACAACATCTCCGCGACAACATCTCCGCGAGCACATCATCAGGAATTTGATCCAAGCTTTCACAACTCATGAGCATAGTGGATAATTCCATTATAGTGTATCTAGAAGCAAAAAAAAAATAAAAATAAAAATAGACAAACATCATTAACCAGTTGTCCGAATTGTTCTCAGCATTATTTTCCAAATAACAATTTTTTGTCCGAACGAATAAGAAAATGCAAAGGAATCCTTCACAAAATCAAAATGCATATTCACTCAACTTGTGGCATTGGCATAGATACATATAGAGGCAAAATTTGCGACCCAATACGCACCGTAGAATAGTTCTTTAATTTCGATTGAAATAGGGAAATACAAAATTCCAACGGCCAACCAAAAAAAAAAGAAAAAAAGCAATACTATTGTCGTAGATACCACCGATAGTGTAAGGGAACCTTAAAAAACAACTATATCTAACTTATAAGACTATTTAAACAACAGGATACCATCCTTGATCCCTAAATCACTCACATGCATATGAATAAATTCCAAATACTTTAAGGGAGATACTTTAATCAAATAGATATGCACATTCAAGAAAGGGCGGCACCAAAAATACAAACAATTACTTAAAACTAAAATAAATGGCCGGACCTTACGCCTGATGCAGCGACGGAGGATACGGCAAAGGCTTCCGTCAATTTAGTGGAAGAGCAGGTGGAAGCGAAAGGATGTGTAGAACTGTAAGGGTGTTGTGGAAGGGGGAAGAGTATTTATAATGGCATACAGTTATATACTGGTTCAGTGGACACATAACATATTTTAAAATATTGTAATTTGGGAAGAGAAAATTATGTAAAAACAGCGCCAAACATAGCTATATATGTCTATATATATATTTTTAAGTACATAGTTACAATAAATATTTGCTCATAGGTTGATAATATTTGTTTGTTTAAAATACAACTATGAACATGTAATAAAATAATTAATAAATTAAATCTTAATTGTAGAGTTTAGTACAGAAATTTAATATTCTTTTTTTATAAAAAAACAAAATTATTTAAAGACGACTTATATTATAAACATGTAATAAACTAAGGAATCAAAATTCCAAAAAAAAATATTATAAAAATAAAACAAATTTGGCAAAAATAGAGAGGCTTCATTATAAGATAATCGTAACAAAACATAAGAAATTTTTCCAAATCAAAAACGGCCCACAACACATGAGTCCACAATTTAATGGGCCAATAATCAATAACCATTAAATTAAGAAGTGGACATAACAACAAAAGGTTTGATCCATTAAGCGATCAAACTTGGCCAAATTGTCAAAGCAACACACTTTTACTCTCAATTTTGACCTTCTTCAATAGATGTTCCCTTCCAGATTGATAATATTTGTTTGTTTAAAATACAACTAAATAAATTATAAAATAACCTATTAATAAGATAATTAATAAATTAAATCTGAATTGAAGAGTTTAGTACATATATTTAATATTATTTCTTTATAAAAATATAATAAATAAAGGAATCGATCGAACGAAAAAAATTATTATAAGAATAAAATAAATTTGGCAAAAATAGAGAGGATTAAATATAAGATAATCATAAAAAACACAACTGAAATGTTCAAAATAATAATCAGCCCACCAAACATGAGACAACAAAATGAATGGGCCAATAATTAACAATCCTCAAATTCAAAAGTCCACCAAACAACAAAACATTTGATCCATTAAGCAAGTTCAATGACTGGCCCAATTGTCATAGAAAAACTAATTGCTATTACTACTCCTCAACTTTAACCTTATTCAAGTTGTTGGATGCTGAAAACTCGTCCTCCAGATTCTTTGTCACTTCTGCCGCAACTTGTTCTTCGATCTTCTTACTGTCATCATCATCACTCAATGACGGAGTATGGAACCCTGCAGAATCGGAGGACCTCTTCGTCGACGCCGGACTTGAATTTGGATTATCATGTGTGGTTCCAATCTCATTCTCCACGGGTTCAGCCTCAGGTATAATAGCCGAAACAGTCAGTGTGTTGTAGGGACTCCAATAATCTGTCTCTTTTTTCGTGATTCTAAAAGTAAACCTCTTGTTCACCAATGTGGAAAGGATTAAATTAGGGTAATCTTCATCCTACAAACAAAAAGTTTAATATATTATAATAATATGGAAATATCTCAAATGACAAGAAGTAAACAGTGGAGTATTACTTCAGCCAATGAATGTTTCAAGTCTGCGGCAGACATCCCGAAAAGTTGTTGACATTGTCGCTCAAACAACACAAGCGTGCAAGAGGTGGTGTCATCAGCAACATAAAGTGAAACTTTATACTTCATCGTAGCATTCCCATAGAACATATCACACTTGCTGCAATAGAAGCTTGTTTTCCCTTGATCCATCTTCTTATAGCACTTACTGCATATGAAATAGTAGAAACCATCCGTTGCATCCACGTTTACAACAACTGCATTAATGTAGAAGTCGCCAGCCTGACGAAATGAATATATTGCATCTTAGATTACAGTCAATGTTAATTGAGGAACAACACAAGTGCACTAACTATCAATTAAGAAGAGTTCGAACCTCGAGGGAATGGATGGTTGCATGCAAGGTTGACAAAGTGAAACCATTTGAAGTTGAGTCATCTCCAGCAGAATAGTGAGTTGACTGCGACAATATAGGTATGTTCTTCCCTCTAGCAGTAGTGGATGGCATTCTGTGCAAAAACAATTATTCATAAAATAATATTTTCTCAAACAGAAAAATAAATACATGTGTTTAAATATATGGTATACAACCTTTGAGTGAATGCATGGACTTCAGGAAGATCTGCATTGAGAAATAACTTGGTAACACGAAAAGCATTTTGAATCTTTATTTTCCCTGACTTGTTTCAAAAAATAGGTTATGTATAATTGATCAATAATATTAGTATGAACTATTACTATAAGTGACTATGCTAACCCTGAAACTCCGCTGCACGACAGAACTGCAGAATCAAAACATTCACAGCTATAGGACTTTCGTTGAACTCCCGTAAAAACTGCTCGTCATATTCATCCCATAGAGTGCAAGTCAAGTCATTTCCGCTTCAATAAATCGTGCAAAAGTGATTAGCACAGTTACTATATATTATTAACACTAAATTTTAAAAGTAAACTCACAGTATATTTTCAAGAACATATTAATGAGCATTTTCTGCATTCCATCCTTGCAATTGGTCGTAGTTGGTGGGGACTTTATCAAAACACGACTAATAATGTCTATTACAACAGAACGCAAATCAGGGTTTATAATATATTCGACTTAAATATCAATAAAAATTTTTATAAAAGTTTTAATCATTCATTACCGAAAGGAACAACGTCAGATACATCGCCATCCAGAGTGAGTATTTCAGGGAAAGCTTTAAATTGAAACGTCTTGTTAGGGAATTTGTCATCAAGAAGAACACATACAACACTGTTAGGGTAGAACATCCCTTTGAATGGGTGACTGGTGACCTTAAACCTGTCTCTATTCTCCACAATACCAAAACACATTAAACTGTATATGCCACCCTTTCGGATTATTGTGTGGAACTTTTTAGCAACGTTTCTCCCAGCAGAAATGTGGAATCGGGTACCCTTCATAAGCACACATAAAATTCATATAATGACATAGGAAGGCAACAAAATATTTACATTAAATATACCTCTGCATCGTGAAAAATAGCTTCAAAGGAATTCAGCGTATCAGATTGGAACATAGTAACTCCATAACATCGTACACACCTAGCCCTCACAACAACTTTCGTACTCAATGGTGTAAGTCCTTCGAACATGACAGGTTTGTCCATTGTCACTATCGGGTAATACTATGACTTGTTTATGCAATGCGATAAATGAAAAATGGAATGGGCTGAAATTTATAGCAACCAACACTCAACTAAAAGTCGTTTACTTTTTTAAATAATAATAAAAAAATATTGTTTGTTAAGTCATTAAATGATTACCTTTTCTTGGAGAATTCATTCGTCCGCCACTTTTTGGTTGGCAGCATACTTTTAATACTTCATTATACATATAGTTATATAAAAATATACATACCACATGACAATGATTATAAAAAAATAGTAGTTCAAAATCGCCACCTCATTTAAAATTAGGGTTTCGAATAAACCCTATGTAAAATTAATCAATTTGAATTCACATACATTTTATTACAAAAAAAAATTGTGTTTCAATTTTAGACTCATTAGTACGCGGGTGGTATTGATCTACTTCTTCGGTATAATAAAAAAACATAATGGTTGGTTGATTCATCTCACTAAATAAGTAGGGTTTTGAAAAATTTAGAAGGATTCGAATTCAAATTCCTAACCTGTATTTAGGGTATTGAGTTCAACTTATTATAATGGTTTCGAACACACATAATTATATTGGTTGCATGCGTTTATGGTTGATTCTATTTTCTTGGGGAAGTCATTCGTCCGCCACTTTGTGGAATAACGCTTTTAAAAATTAACTATATATATATCGAAAATACTCGACTATGATTCTAAAAATATTGCATTTCAAATTCAAAATCATTTTTTTTATAAAAATTAGGTTTTCAATTTTAGCCTCCTTAATTAGGTGGTATCGAAAAAAAGGTATGATCATCGAATACATTGAAATAATTAGACTTGCATGTATAATATGGTAGAATATAATATGACAATTAACCTTTGGCAAAGTAGTACAAATCAATTTTGATGTCTACAATTTGGCAAAGTAACTAACAATGGAGTATGGATGTGAGGGGTGTCATAACCGAACATAAATAATTTATAGAAATTACATTTTGGACGTGTAACAATGGTTGATTAATCTTGATAAAAAAAGAGGGTTTCGATTTCAGAGTTCTTTATAAAATGTAGAGTTTCTAATCGAAATTCATTATAAAAACATAGGGTTCCGAATTCAAGTTCATTACAAAAAAGGCCATTTCGAGCTCACGTACATTTAAATATTTACGATTCCGATTGGATAGTCGTAACTGAACATAACTACATTACAACAACTAAATTCTTAACGTGTAAGAGGGAAAAATGATGATTGGTTCATTCATCTCACTAAATAATTAGGGTTTTGAAAAATTATGAAGGATTCGAATTCGAATTCCTAACCTGTATTTAGGGTATTGAGTTCAACTTAATTATAATGGTTTCGAACACACATAATTATATTGGTTGCATGCGTTTATGGTTAATTGTGTTTTCTTGGGGAAGTCATTCATCTCACTAAATAATTAGGGTTCTGAAAATTTAGAAGGATTCGAATTTGAATTCCTAACCTGTATTTAGGGTATTGAGTTCAACTTAATTATAATGGTTTGGAACAAACATAATTATATTGGTTGCATGCGTTTATGGTTGATTGTGTTTTCTTGTGGAAGTCATTCGTCCGCCACTTTGTGGAATAACGCTTTTAAAAATTAACTATATATATATCTACAATACTCGACTATGATTCTAAAAATATTGCATTTCAAATTCAAAATCATTTTTTTTTATAAAAAATAGGCTTTCAATTTTAGCCTCCTTAATTAGGTGGTATAAAAAAAAAACATATGTTCATCAAATATATTCAAAATAATTAGACTTGCATGTATAATATGGTAGAATATACTATAACAATTATAACAAAATAATTTTGACGTCTACAATTTGGCAAAGTAAATAACAATGGAGTATCGATCAAAATGTCATAACCGAACATAACTACTTTATAAAAATTACATTTTGGAAGTGTAACAATGGTTGAGTAATATTAAAAAATGAGGTTATCGATTTCAGAGTTCTTTATAAAATGTAGAGTTTCTAATCGAAATTCATTATAAAAACATAGAATTCCGAATTCAACTTCCTTAAAAAAATGTAGGGTTTCGTTTTCATTTTCGTGATACAAACTAAAGGTCTCGAATAGTAGCATCTTGAGTTAAACTTGAGTATAGAATTAAGTGGTTCCAACACACGTACGACTTAGGCTATAAGAATTTAGTAATTATGGCAAGAATATAAATACCTGAAAGAAGTAGGGTGTTTTACGTGAAAATGTATACGTGTGAATGGTGTTTCCCATGATGGTTTGAAGGCATCTTTGAAAGAATACAGTTTTCGAATTTCGAGTATGAAGCTGGAGAATGTAATAATTTTGTACAGAGAAATTAAAACGCGATATGGAATACGTAAAGGCGCTTCATATAAGATAACAAACTACAACCACTTTATGCATTAAAAAATATAGATTATCGAATTTATTAATTGTCCAAAAGGAGCAAAGGCTGCTCGACTTTAAGAAAAATTCGGGGTGCGTGCTCGATCGTGGTGTAGGGTTAAATGCGTATTGATGATTGGTTAGTAGTTCCCTGTAATTAGAATGATTAAGTCTATATGAACCACTTTATGCTGTTTTTGAAAACAACTTAATTTAAAAGGATTCAGACACACATAAAGTATCCGATTTAAGAGAACAATTAATACTCCAACATATATTTGACGTACCTTGCATTTGCATACATTGAAATCGGACCTCAACTTAAAATATTTGACTTATGATTAATTTATGGATCCTAATATTTCATACAATATAGCAAAATACAAAGTTGTAAAAACAATCGGACCTCAACTTAAAAAACGTAAGCTCATGAACATACATTGAAATCATTAGAGTTGTATGTATAATCTGGTACAATATACTATGACGTTTAGCCTTTGGAAAGTAGTACAAATAATTTTTGAGGTCTACAATTTGGCAAAGTAAAGAACAATGGAATACCCTCCCATTTTTGCAATAACTGAACATGAATACATTATAGAAATTACATTTTGACGTGTAATAGGGTAAAAGGATGATTGGTTCATTGATCTCATTAAAAAATTAGGATTCGATTTCAGGGTTCACTAAAAAATTTAGAGGTTCAAAATAAACTTCATTATAGAGACATAAGGTTCCGATTTCAACTTAATTATAAATAATGTAGGGTATCATTTTCATCTTCGTGATTCAACACACATAAGACTTATGGCATAAGAAATTAGTAAATAGGGCAAGAAAAAAATAGCTCAAAGAATACATTTTTTGAAGTTTGAGTATAAAGTTGGAGAGTGTAATCATTATGAACGGAGAATTTACAACGCGGTGCTTCATCGAAGATACCAATCCACAGCCACTTTATGCATTAAAAATCTAGTACATTTTAAATCTCGGATGTCCATCGGGGACGCTGCTCGACGACCATTTTTTGCATCTTACGATTAATACTCCAACATATATACGATGTACCTTGCATGGTTATAAATGTAGAGTATCGAATTTAAGAGCACTTAAAATATTGTTGGTAAGTATTTATTTAATAAAAGAAAAAGTCGGTTTGCGTGCTCGATAGTCGTGTTGGTTTAAATGCGTATTGGTTATTAGTTAGTAGTTGCGTGTTTATTTGAATAATTAATTCTTCTTTGAACCAATATATGCCGAAAACAACTTCACTATAGAGAAGGTATGGTTTCGTTTTCATTTTCGTGACACAAACTAAAGATTTCGAACATTAGCATTTTGAGTGTAACTTAATAATAGAATTAAGTTAAAAAAACACACATAAGACTTAGTCTTTAACAAATTAGTAAATAGGGCAAGAATATAAGTAGCTTTTAGAAGGAGGATGTGTCACATGAAGTTGTTTACGTGTGTATAGTGTTCCCCATTTTGGTTATAAGACATCTTTGAAATAATACATTGATCGATGTTCGAGTATAAAGCTGCAGAATGTAATAATTTCGAACATAGTATTTTAAACGCGATATCGAATATGTAAAGGCGCTTAAATATTCGAATGTAAGAGATATTGAAGTTGAATTGAATTTTAAAAACAACTTACTAAAAGAAAAAGTCGGGTTGCGTGCTCGAGAGTGGTGTAGGGTTATCTTTCGTATTGATTATTGGTTAGTAGATGCGTCTATATTTGAATATTTAAGTCTACGTGAACCACTTTATGGCTGTTTTCAAAAAAACCATCATAAGCCTTAAATTTGTTCGCAGTTATTATTAATGAAACCCCTCATAATTACAATTTCGGCTTTTGTAAATACCCATAACGCATGCAACGGGTGCGTAATCCAACACCAATAGAAATTTTACTATAAAAAAATAATAATAATGAAAACAATAAGACAGATAAACGATAAGGAGGTCATTATTGCAAGATCATAATCATCACAAACCACCTAATTACAGTGAATCGATTAACATGAAAGATAATCGATTAACACGACTCTTAGAGAGCACTATAATCGAGATGCATAGAAGGAAGTGATTATTGCAAAGTCATAATCATCACAAACCACCTAATTTCTTTAATCGATACGCATTAGGGCGCCAAGCGTTTGAATTTTAAACTTAAATAAGACAATAATCAGATTTATTACTTGAGAAGTTACAGCGCGGGTTAAATTACGGGGTGGAATTATTTGGTTTTTGGGGGGAGGTATGCTTATGGTAAAAAGAACAATGAAGTATGAACAAATGAATTACGGGGCTTATCGTTTAAATAAACTAAACACTACTTATATCAAATTAATATTTTGATTTTATTGCGTTTAACAAATTAATAATATCATGTCAAGTTAATGTGAGGGGTGTTTTATGGGTATCATTTTCATATACGATTATTAATTAGAAAAAATGGAATTACGGCGATAGATGGTTTTGGGTTTCCAAATAATTTTGTTTCCATAATACTCATGTCTAATCAATACAAAACTATTGCAACTTCAAGCTGCAATATTTTTCTCCACAAAACAGCAATCGCAATGCCTTGGTATGTTAGGTTTGAAGAATTGAAAAACTTTTCCATACTCTTAAAGTCGGAAGTATAATTTCATAAAGCCAGGTGCACTCGGACAAATTGTATCAAACCAAAGAATAATATTATTAATCATTCTACAGAATACTTATTCGACAGTAATATAAGCCGACTCCTAATTGTATCAAACCAAAGAATCTCAAATTCGGACAACACAGGAGTAGCTTGTCTAAAGTAAGCGTCGTACACATAGTTACGTAAGAACTCGATTTGTGAAACAATAGAATCAAATACTGCACCTGGTACCGGCAGCATCGTTGCGTCCACTGAAGAAGCTACACTCCATCGTTTACTTATGTCTTTCGAGGGTGTTTGGATTGGCTTTTACCAAGGTGCTTTTGGCTTTTGCTTCTGCCAAAAGCACTTTTGGGAAAAAAGAAACGTTTGGTTTGGCTTTTTTAAAAAAGCAGAAGCACCTCGAAAAGCTGCAAAAGTGCTTCTGGGAGAAGCTGCCCAGGGGGTGCTTCTCTGAAAAGCAGAAGCCAAAAGCACTTCGTAAATTGTGCAAAGACTTAAATACCCTCATTACTTAATATAAATTACACTATAAATATATCTTATTACCATATTAAGTAGCATGTCCTTTTTGGTAATTTATACATTTAAAAAGCATTTTTCACTTTTACACATCCAAATACACTTTTGAAAAAAAGCTGCTTTTCAAACATTCCATCCAAACACAAAAGTTACCCGCTTCTGCTTTTGGCTTTCACTTCTGCTTCTGCTTTTGGCTTCTGCTTTTTTCAAAAGTCAATCCAAACGGGCCCTTCATCCGTTGCAGGACACGCTTCATCTCAAAAGACATCTCACTTGCGGCCAAGTACACATATATCTCAGAATCAACACGCTTTAGGAAAAACAAAGCAGCATCAATGATTTTCAAATCCGAGGTAGTCCAAGTCAATCCTCGATCATTTCGGATGCTCAACAGAAACTGTCTGAACTCTGCAGCCTTTGCTCCTTTTGGGAAAAAACGGTCACGCAGAGTTTCATTTCCAACTGCCATGGATCAGGTTCCGGCAACATGGGGTTCCTGTAAACGGTAAAAGGACACACATATAAATGAACAAACTCATAAACATATGCACACGGAATATGAAAAGCAGGATATACGAAAATACCCGTCCAAACAACAAAATCTCCAAAGCCACCTACAAAGCATTCACAACAATGAAACAATTAGATTGTTCACATACATTGGAATGTAATGGACGTATGACAAAGGAACATGTAAAATGGGGAACCTGAGTAAAAAGAAGACCACATGCAGGCGGAAAAGTGAATGGAAATGAGACTATATATAGGGGGAAATGGAGTAAATGGTTTGTGGGGTGTATTTTCCATGTCATTTCTATTTTTTTAATTCTTGGGAGGAAAATTCAGTGTGTGTGAGAGAAAGTAATAAAAAATTGGAATGTGAGGGGGGTTGGGAGGGAAACTGTGTGTGTGAAAAATTATATTAGTTTTATCTATAGATAGATTATATACCTTATTCTCATACTTTCATTACATCTAACGCTACCTGTACCTTGTAATAATAGTGTGATTCTGATCCAAAGCTACTATTCATTAAACTTAAAATGCTCATTCATTAATATAATGGACCAAATTTGGCAAATTCTTTTCAAGTTCACAATTACTTTGTCAATTCATGATTGAACAACGCCACAAACAATATATCTAGCAAACGATTTGATCTCGAGGAAGCAAATCTAGTTAAAGAAGTTGCTCATCAATCAATTTAAAAGAGACATGTAATTATATAGTGATGGAGTGTTGTTGTTGGTGTAAGCATTACAAAAGGGGACCAACACCGAAAAGTAAATTAGACATGCACATGTATTATAAATATATACATGAAAAATATTACTAATCCCAACTAGAAGCATATACTATGGGAAAAAAGACCAAATATATCCGTTTTGTTTTAAAAAAAAAGCCAAATTTATCATTTTTCTATTTTATTACCGAATTTATCCTCTACATATGCTAATTATATCCGGAAATATCCTAAATTCACTAATCGTGGAATGCCTGCTGACGTGACAATAAATTAACTTAAACCCTACACGTTGGATCGAATTTGAAGTGTGTCTCAATTAAGGCTGGGGAAAAATACCGAATATATTGCATACCGCACATACCGTATCGAAAAAATACCGAAAATATCGAATTTTTCGGTATACCGTAATTTTCGGTATGGTATCATACCGTACCGTAAGATTTCGGTACGGTAACGGTATAAATTTTTTGATACCGCGGTATACCGCTACCGTACCGAACTTTGGTATATACCACGGTATCGGTATATACCGCGATACCGTTATATACCGTAATATCGGTATGTTGGTATATAGCAAAAGTTCGGTATGCCGGTATATACCGCAATACCGGTATGTCGGTATGTAGTGAATGTTCGGTTGTCGGTATATACCGCGATACGGTATGTCGGTATGTACTGAATATTCGGTATAGCGGTATATACCGAACTTACCGTAATGTCGGTATGGAAACGGTATGAAAATATTTCATACCGAAACTTTCGGTATACCGAAGTGTTCGGTACGACAACGGTATGAAATTTTTCATACCGTAAAGTTCAGTAAGGTATACGGTACGGAGAATTTTTTTCGGTATGATACCGTACCGAAAATTACGGTATATCGAAAATTTCGATATTTCTTTTTTCGATACGGTATGTGCGGTATGTGGTATACTCGGTATTTTTCCCCAGCCCTAATTGAGAGACACTTCAAATCACATCCAGCGTGTAGGGTTTAAGTTAATTTATTGTCACGTCAGCCATTCCACGATTAGTGAATTTAGGATATTTCCGGATATAATTAGCATATGTAGAGGATAAATTCGGTAATAAAATAAAAAAAGGATAGAATTTGGCTTTTTTAAAAATAAAATGGATATATTTGGCCTTTTTTTCATATACTATGTAAGACTACTATGTTTTATTAGACCTCGGAACTACTATTTAATTGTTCACTTCTGAATTAAATAGTTAAGTAAAAAAAAAAAAAAACGAATTTACTCCATTTTATCTGAAATTGAAGGGTTCAAAGACTATCAAATCGGCTTTTTTTTTTCTTTTTTTTTAAGGTGAATATGAAAGTACGTTTTTTTTTTTTTTTTTTTTTTTTTAAAGGTGAATATGAGATTATCCACATACCTTATTGGAGTCAAGACTAATAACGGCCCGTTTGGATTGGCTTTTGAAAAAAACAGAAACAGAAGTGAAAGCTAAAAGCAGAATTAGGTAAATTTTGTGTTTGGATGGAATGTTTGAAAAGCAGCTTTTTTTCAAAAGTGTGTTTGGATGTGTAAAAGTGAAAAATGCTTTTGAAGCGTGTAAATTACAAAAAAGGATATGCTATTTATATATGATAGTGTATATTTATAGTGTAATTTAAATAAATTAATAGGAGCATTTATGACTCTGCACACATTACTAGGTGCTTTTGGCTTCTGTTTGTCGGAGAAGCACCCCTTCTTCCAGAAGCACTTTTACAGCTTTTCGAGATGCTTTTGCTTTTTCTAAAAAGTCAAAACAAACACTTTTTTTCCTTCAAAAATACTTTTGGCAGAAGCAAAAACCAAAAACACTTAGAAAAAAGCCATTCCAAACAGGCTCCAAAATTGGTATGTACATATACATTTGAGCAATAATGGGCACGTGGCTTTGCCGACAATTTTTCTTCTTCTTCATGTTACCAACTGTAACTTTCTATTTTTAAATCGACCTTGCTGTTTTTTCTTCAATCCGGAGATGTATATATAGATGATCTTTTTTTTTTTTTTGCTTCAATATATATAGATGATCGAGATGATATATTTATTTATTTTTATTTTATAAAGAATTTATTTTCCGATGGTCATCTTTTTTACACTTCCTCCGTTACTTTTTAATTGATACCAAGGGAGATTTTATTATTGTTTATCGAGTAAATTTGATTCTTTTTTAATACAATTATATAAGATAAAATATAATCAAATAGAATCTTATTGGATTCATTTAATCACATTAGAATATCAATTTTTTTATAATTTTTAATTGTATACAATTTAAGTTATTAAATATTAAAAATATATATTGAATTACGTATAAGATGGGTCCGTGATATATATTAAGAAACAAAGGTAGTATATTATTAGCATCGTTCATCGTTAGAGCCTGTTTGGATTGGCTTTTTTCAGTGCTTTTGGCTTTTGCTTCTGCCAAAAGCACTTTTGAAGGAAAAAGAGTGTTTGTTTTGGCTTTTTAGAAAAAGCAAAAGCACCTCGAAAAGCTGCAAAAGTGCTTCTGGGAGAAGCAGCCCAGGTGGTGCTTCTCCGAAAAGCAGAAGCCAAAAGTACCTAGTAATGTGTGCAGAGTCATAAATGCCCCTATTAATTTATTTAAATTACACTATAAATATATACTATCATATATAAATAGCATATCCTTTTTGGTAATTTACACATTTCAAAAGCACTTTTCACTTTTATACATCCAAACACACTATTGAAAAAAAGCTGCTTTTTAAACATTCCATCCAAACACAAAAGTTAGCTGCTTCTGCTTTTGGCTTTCACTTCTGCTTCTGCTTTTGGCTTCTGCTTTTTAGTCACAGGATTCTTATGGAAGCTAAAAGTGCTTTTGGCAGAAGCAAAAGCTAAAAGCATCCTTCCAATGACCCGTTTGGATTGGCTTTTAAAAAAAGCAGAAACCAAAAGCAGAAGCAGCAGTGAAAGCCAAAAACAGAAGCAGGTAACTTTTGTGTTTTGATGGAATGTTTGAAAAACAGTTGTTTTTCAAAAGTGTGTTTGGATGTGTAAAAGGGAAAATTGTTTGAAATGTGTAAATTACCAAAAATGATATGCTACTTATATAGCATAGTATATATTTATAGTGTAAATTAAATAAATTAGTGGGGACATTTATGACTCTGCACACATTAAAAGGTATTTTTGGCTTATGCTTTTCGGATAAGCACCCCAGAAGCACTTTTACAGCTTTTCGAGGTGCTTTTGTTTTTTCTAAGAGGCCAAAACAAACATTCTTTTTTCTACAAAAGTGCTTTTGACAGAAACAAAAGCCAAAAACACTTGAAAAAAAACCATTCCAAAAAAGTCCATCCAAACGGGCTTTAATTACCAAAAGGGACATGCTATTTATATGGGATAATAATAGTATATAATTATAGTGTAATTCAAAACAATTAGCAGGGATATTTAAGTCTTTGCACCCATTACTAGGTGCTTTAGCTTCTACTTTTGGGAGAAGCATCCCCTAGTACCCATTTGTATTGGCTTCTTTTTTTTTGAGGGAAAATGTTTTTATTGATGAATGAAAGCACATCACATAGTTTCGAGACTTGTCTGAGACTTACACTCCACCAACCGGTAAAACACCAACGGAATAATCGAAAGCAATGACAAAGAGCTACAAGGCAGAGTACCAGAGACACAAAGTACCCTAGTATCAAGACTAAATATAGGAACCACCCAAGTGCAAGACAACGGGAAAAGGCTGCATTTAGTAAACAACCATCACTGCGGCAGGACAGCAAACCGAGGCAAATCAAAAGTCACCCTGTGTCTTCTTTACACTGCAACCGCAAAAGCCATCAAGTGAGAGCTGCTCTTCAATTAGGAATCGGCTCCCTACATCAAGTGTTGTTCATCCTGTGACATTCACTACGCATTTGATTTGAGACATTCAGAGCCACCAATTTAAATCGCCGCATTCAGAATCTCTTTGCTAATCTATAGGCAAGTGAAATCTGGAGGAATTCGTTTCATTATCCATCCATGAGAATAACCCCAGAAGCAGCAACCAAAACAATGTATACAGTATGTTTCTTCCCTTGACCACATCAGCAGCTTTTTAAAGTAATGTCAAGATCTCAGCAGCAGCAAAAGCGGTGAAACAAATAGACAAGCCTAAACGCTTACTTAAGACAACATCTCCCATGCATAACACTCAACTCCAATACATTAAGTCATAGGGTTGTAAATAAGCTCAAATTGGGGACCGGGCAGTGGTAAGAAAAAGGAATGGCGGTTTAAGGTATCTGGCTACATGCAATTACAAAGAGCTGAAACTCAGCTAGTGACACCAGACCATCATCAATCTTGCCAAAAGCATTTCAGTACAATAAAAAGTGTAAAGTGAGACTCCCACACTTGCCAAAAGCCGAAATCTGTTGCTTACAAACTACCCTTGCATTTCATCTCCATTAACCAAACTACTCTTTATTCTGCTTTTTCCTTTTTGCTTTCTTTTTTCTGTTGCTTATTTTTTTTTTTTTCATTTATCTATTTTTTTCTTCTTCTTTTTTCTTCTCTTTTTTTTTTTCTCTCTTTTTTTTTTTTTTTTTTTTCCATCATTTTCTACTATCTTTCTTTCTTTCCAGAATATTGAAAGATATTCACTCGCAACCACGACACAGCAAGTTGATAGTTGTTCTTTTAATCTTATTTCAAAAACCAAAATCGACATCAACTCCTATGTCTCCCGATGAGCAAAGGGACAGTCTGGCTAGGACAGGGAAGGAAATAAAGGTTCCACGGACAATGGTGTGGGCTGATTGAAGTAACCATAGGTCGCAGGGGTAATTCAACAGGGATAAAGAAATGGTTAAAGGGGAGAATGTGAGAGCTGATTAACTTACTCATTGCTCACGAAAGATAATAGCAGTAGGAGAGGAAGAAATAAGGCCAAACAGGGAGGATAGAAACCCTTAACCTATCAATGTACTGAAGTGAGTGTATGCAAGCTCGATGTATAAAGCAAGTTCTAGGTTGTCAGTATGAACACCTCAAATGCAGAACAACGAGATCAAGACAGTACCTTACCCGCTGACCTCTCCAGATAGTCAGATAGCTCAATATTCCTCGCTTAACACGTGAGACCTTACTTTCCTTTTTGAAGCAGCACTCATCAATTTACACTCTCCATCCACACTGTAGCAAACATCCTTCCACCTATTTTCGTCTAGATACTCCAGCTGAAGCAGCAACCTTCTACTCCAGAATGGATAACCTCGCCTCTACAACCGCTTTGAAATCCTCATGTCTTCTAAACATCGTCACCCAGTACCACCATTGTAAACCACAAGCGATGTCTCAATTTGCTTCAGGTATTATCAGCATATTTGTTCACTCTCCAGTGCGCCAGCCTTTCCACTATAAGTGATTCACCTACAAAAAAGAAAAGAGGGGGGAGAGGATAGCAGAAAAAGTAAAAATCATATAAGTTAGTCCAAAGAAATCTGCTTTTATGCTAACTCCTGTACTCCCCAATCCAACCCCATCCTCCCAAGCCACAATAGTGTTAACATTACATCGACTCCTCCCCAATACCAGCATCTCCCTCTTGCCAAATTTTTCTACCTTCTACCTCTATCCCATACTGCTTACGTTTCCTACCACCACTGCTGTCACAGCCATGCCTCTATCCTCTCCTGCCCGAGAGCCCCTTTTTTCGCCCAATAGTCTGCGAGGGAATTACGTTCTCGCAAAATATGTTGAAATCGCACTTCCCCTGCACATCTCATTACCCCGGCAATTGGTCCGACGTACTTACTAAGCCTCCAAGGAACGGTACCCGGATCGCCTAACCATTTCACTATGTTAATAGAGTCACACTCAAAGATTAACCTAGGCAATGGGAATCCTTGATCGCGAGTTAATACTTGGCAAATCCTGCTCACTGCTCTTAGTTCCGCCTCAGTAGAATCTGAAACTCCAATATTCTCGGACAGAATGTAGATGATCTGACCTCCGTCGTTTCTAATTACCCCGCCGATTCCGGCCGGCCCCGGATTCCCAAGCGAAGAGCCATCCGTATTTATCTTCCACCATCCATCAGTTGGTCGAACCCATGTTAATCCCCTTCTAACACTTTTCATCCTTGCCACCCGTTCCTGAGGAAAGTAGTCCAGGAGATGTCCACTAACCCCAAAAGAAATCGAGCCTGCTTCCGCCGAGAATATCTTCCACCAGCTTTGAATATTCCATTTAATATCTTCCACCACTTCTGACAGTATCAGACTCTTCCCATTGAATATGTTTTTGTTACGAGCTTTCCATATCCCCCACACAATTGCCAAAGCTGTAATAAGCCATATCTCCCTTCTCCTTTTCGGTTGATCACCACAAAGCCACCACTCCAGCAGTTTTCTAGTCGAATCAGGCTTCACCCAAGCAACCCCGAACCACCCTACTCCGGTATACCACAAGTAATTAGCAAATTCACAACTACAAAAGAGGTGGTTAATTGTTTCTGGCTCCTTTCCGCAACAAATACATATTTCATTAGAAGGTATGACACAACCTCTCCTCAGTAATTCCATCTTAACAGGTAGTGCCTGATTTAGGACCTTCCAAGCCAACAATTTTACCTTCATGGGAGTTTTGATCTTCCACAGTAGCCTCCACATCCGTTGAGCTTCTTCCTCCACATTTCCTAGCATCCGATTATAACAAGCATTCGGGGAGTACCTGCCGTTACCCTCATTCTTCCAAACAACCCTGTCCTCCACAAACCGACACAGCCTTATTCTACCAAGTACCCTCTTAAATTCCTCCCAAACCTCCGTTTCCCAATCAAACAATGGCCTTCTCAATGGTATATTCCAATCCCACTCCAATCCCATCCAGTTTCCATGTTCCACCACTTTCCCTTCCTTATTTGTGGCTAGCGTGTATAGTCTTGGGAAGATGTCCCTCAAAGATCTATCGTCTTCAACCCATTTATCAAGCCAAAATCGAGTTAATCCACCATTCCCCACTATAATTTTAAATTCACCCCTATCCACTGGAGGGCACGGGCCTGTCCAAGCTTTGCATATGTTGCCCCAAAGAGATCGACATGTTATAGCATCCGGCACTAGAGGTGTTTGGCCTGCGTAGTATTTTTTATCGATGATCTTCTGCCACAGAGACTTTTCTCTTCCAAACCTCCATCTCCACTTCAGTAATAAGGCTTCATTGACCCACTGAACCTTCCAAATGCTCAATCCCCCTTCATACTTATGGCAGCAGATGTTATCCCAATTCAACATATGCACTTTTCTCTGCCCTTCCATCTCGTTCCAAAAGAAGCTTCTCTTGATTCTCTCTAGTTTATCAGCCACTCCCCTAGGGATCTTGAAAATAGACAAATAGTATACAGGTAAGCTGTTCAGGATTGATCGAATTAAACACATCCGACATGCTTGCGACAATAATCTTCCTTTCCATCCGGCGAGCCGTTTTTCCACCCTATCCATCACCGGCTGCCACAAAGAAATACCATTCAGCCTCCCACCAATTGGAACTCCAAGATACTTCATCGGCCAGCTCCCAATCCCGCATCCAAGAACTCCCGCGGCTGCTTTTACTTCGTCATGTGATAGGTTTATACCAGTGACACTGCTCTTTTGGAAGTTAATTCGCAGACCTGTAGCGAGAGTCAGGCAATTAAGAAGACGTTTTATCATGACCACCTGCTGCAGTCGCCCTTCGCAAAAAATGATCGTGTCATCGGCATACTGTAGGTGCGATATCACTGGCCCACCTCTCCCTGATTCAAGTCCCTTAATATATCCCAGGTCAGCCGCTTTTACCATCATTGAATTGAAAATCTCAGCAACTAAGACAAAGAGGTATGGCGACAAAGGATCGCCTTGCCTCAACCCTTTTTGCATTTTGAAAAACTTCGTTGGAGAACCATTTACTAAGACCGCTGCCGAGGCCGAGGATACACACGCCCTAATCCACTTTATCCATTTATCCCCGAACGCCATAGATTCCAGAACACGAACTAATGCCTCCCAAGATATGTTATCGTATGCTTTCGCAAAGTCCAACTTGATCACAAAACCACCTCGCCCCATGGTGCTTGATGCCTGAATTACCTCTGCCGCTATTAGGACTCCATCAAGAATCTGTCTCCCACGTATAAAGGCCATTTGAGATTCTCCTACCACTCTCCCCAAAACCTCCTGTAGCCTCCTTGCCAAAACCTTTGTGATTATTTTATATATGCTCCCTACTAGGGATATCGGCCTAAAATCACTAAATTCTGTTGGATTGTCTACTTTAGGGATTAGAGATATGAAAGATCCTCCTGCTGCTCCTGGAATGTGACAATCATTCTGAAATTTCTCAAAAACTTCAAGTATATCACCTTTTAGCAGTTCCCAATGCCTATGATAGAATCCAAGGTTGAAACCATCCGGTCCTGGAGCCCGGTTGCCATCACAATTCCACACCGCCGCTTTTATTTCCTCCTCCGTGAACCCCCTCTCTAGCCACAGCCGGTCCGTTTCCCCAATCTTAGCCATCTCAAAGTTGCTAAGATCAAATAATTCTTCAGCCTGCTTTGTGAATAGCTTCTTAAAGTGACCAACTGCCGCTTCCTTTATTCCTTTCGGGTCGTCGATGATCTGGCCTTCGCTCAAGATTGATCCAATATGTCCCTTTCTTCTATGAAGAGCAGTCATAGCATGGAAGAACCGGGTGTTTTGATCGCCTTCTTTTAGCCACCTCACCCTCGACTTTTGAAGCCAGCGCCTTTCCTCGGCCAGAAGTAATTGCTTCAACTCCCCCTTTTTTACCCTCCAGGACTTCCCTGCCTCTTCCTCAAACCCATTTGACTGAAATCCCTCTTCTATTTCCTCTATCTCTGTCGATAGCTTATGGATCTTGTTCTCCAAATCCTTTGCTCCATACCCGTCCCACTCCCGGATTTTCTTTTTCAGCAAGCGAAGCTTATCAAACAGAGACCTTCCCCTGAGTCGCCCCCTGTCCCCGCCCTCAGCCCCCCATACATCTCTCACCAAATCTGCAAAACCTCTGTCTTCCAACCAATAATTATAAAACCGAAATGGTTTTGGTCCCCATGACCTCTCCCCAGATTCCAAATAAACAGGATAATGGTCCGATAGTATCGTCTCTCCTCTTCTTTGAGATATACCTCCATTAATACATAACCACCCATGCGAAAGGAGAAATCTGTCTAATCTGCTACTCGCTTTTCCTCCCCTCCCAACCCAAGTGAAATTGCCATTCTCCATTGGAAGATCTACTAAGCATAACCGGTCAATGAAACTCCTAAAGTCCCTAACCGATCCAGAATCCACGCCTTCTCCCAATCTTTCGCCATCCGATACCACCGCGTTGAAATCTCCATTAAAACACCATAGTTCACCGTTAGCCGTGTCACATTTTTGAATGAGTACTTCCCAGAACTCTGCCCTACCTCTCCGATCGTTAGGAGCATGTACTGTCACTACATTCACCATCTCTTGAATCCCATTAATATTGCCTCTAATCCATATGTAATTAAATCCCTTCTCTGAGACACTAAACGAACAATGACTACCATCCCACATTATCAAGAGGCCACCTGCATTTCCTTGGGCCGGCTCATAGCAGAATTCAGCCCCTCTCGACCCCCATAATCTATTAACCAGCCTCTCATGAATCTGGCTCATTTTGGTCTCTTGTGCACAAAAAACGAAAGGCTTCACTTTTTTACACAACCTCATAATCGCCCGTCTCCGAACCCCACCATTTAAGCCTCTAAGGTTACATGTGACCAGTCGCATAGTAACATTAGCCCACAAACCTACCCTCAGTCGCCCACACTTACCGCTGTTTCTCCAACTCCATTAGAACCCTTATGACGGCCTGTTCTCTTGATTTATTGCACCCTAGACCCATAGAGCTAGCAAGGTCGAGAATCGCTTCAACCTCTTCGAAGTCCACCAATTTGATTCCATCCCTTGTCTGCACAGTTGACAATTGAAGTTTGGCGAAATCCCCCTCCTCTTTACTTGAATTTGTTCCCCTCCAGCGTCGTCCTGTTCGTAATTTGCCTTTCGCCATCCTGCGCCTGCCTTTCCCTCTACCTCGCAGCCCCTTACGTTCCGAAATAACCATTGCCAAAGCTTCTTCAACCTCCCTGATATCCGGCCGTGCCCTCATGCTTGCTTCTAAAACTCGATCTGTCTTCCCCGTAGTTTGCCCCTTACTTTCTGATTCGATGCCCAAATGGAGTCTAGAAGCCGTCTTCTGTCCCTCCCCAGCCCAATCGCAATCCGCACCACTACTACAGACCTCCTTTCCTTTCTGAGCTCCTCCTCGCTCTACTTCACTTAAGGGGGTATACGTTGGAGTTTCTTCGTTCAACCCTGCCGCGAGACCTTCCTCCGATTGAGTGCACACATCGATTTCCCCTCTTATTAACCCCACACTGTTATAAGAAGTTCTCTCAACCTGTATTGGGTTTGTTGAGGAAGTGGAATTATCAGGCCCACTACTTACATCCGACTTACTGGCTACAATGTTATTCGGCCCTGTTAACAATAGCCTCCTGACCGGCTCATCCAAGGCCCAAGTATTTTCCAGCCCCATAACTTTCGGCCCAATCACCTGCTTCCCTCCACAGACATTTTCACCTCTTAGTTGTACCTCTACATTCGGCCCATTTTCTTTTAAAGCATCCGCCTCCTCCAGATCTTCTCTCTCACCAGTGGCACACTGTCCACTTTCTTGGGATATCCTAAAAGCAGTACCTTGTGAATCTCCCATTAGTGTCGCCGACACTTTCGAATTTCCTTTATTGCCACACACGTCCCAATGTGATCCTCCCGCTTCCCCATTGCCCGAGCTCCTGGACTTCTCCTGCTCCCACCGGACCAGCTGTAGCTCGCTCTCTCCATCCTCGCGCTGCTTGATCCTCTCGTCGGAGGACTTACCCTCGCCACCATCTTCCTCCACCACCACTGCTTCATTATAGCTTGCTGCCACCCTGACTTTTGCAGTTTGTGAACCAACCTGTATGCTTATCATAGACGGTATTTGTACCTCTTCATGCAAAGCAACTAACAATTTGGCCCGATCGATTCTCCTCATATCCTTTGTCTCCCTAGCTACGTTTACCACCTCACCCCACGTCCTAACCAGACTCTGAAAGTTATTTTCGTTCCATGCCGACGGCGGGAGACCATAGAATTAAACCCAAACCATATGTTTTCTAGCCCTAAACCCCTTATCCCACCTCCTCTTCCAACGGATGAACATATTATCTCTACCATCAGATAGAAATTTATCCTTCTCCTCCGAATTCCTGAAGACCACCACGACCATAAAACCCCCGCCATAAATTACGTCTTCAAAGTCCTTATATTCTTTGCAGAGCCAATCTTGAAATTCAACGAGTACCTCCAAAGCTTTTAGTTCCAACACCGCTGCCCGGCTAAACCTTTCTAGATCCCCATGCGTCTCCGTCAATCTGATCACTCTTTTCGGATGACCCCTTTCATCATTTGGGCTCTCACCCTGACGTCCCCGGATTACCTCCGCGTACGAGCGATCATCCCTCCATGCAGTTGTTCCTGTAGACCCACTTGGCTGGACATTGAAACCTTTCGTAGGACCCCTGGAAATCCCCCTGAATCCATTACCCCAGGGTACCAGACCGACCCTCTTGTTTCTTGGAAAGGCCCAGTCTACCCTCAAAGTGTTTCCTTTCATTTTCCGACCATGCAGCTGCTTTATAACCTTCTCGGCTTCGTCTCTTCCACTGAATCGGAAAAAGCCAAACTTGAACCCGTTTTTCGGCCACCTCCTAGCGGGGAAGTACCAATCGCGCACTTTCGCCACCCGATCTATCTCAACAAAAACCTCCCTACAATCAACTTCAACAGGGATGTTTCCTACGAAAACCCCAACCAAATCTCTTCTATGCTGTTGTGCGCTCTTTCCAAAATATCTTTCCCCTCCATTTCCACTCCCTGAATCTCTTGCCCTCTCCAATACACCTTCTCCATCTCCAGTCCTTTGCCCTCCCTGCATCTCTCGCCCACCATGGATCTCTCGCCATCTCCACTGCACCCTCTTCGCCCTCCCTGAATCTCTCGCCCGCCATGGATCTCTCGTCATCTCTCGCCCGCCCAGCTTTAGATTTAGTATAATCTTGGCTTCTAAACTAGTGCTTTTGGCTTTTGCTTTTGTCAAAAGCATTTTTAGAAGAAAACAGGTGTTTGGATTGGCTTTTCAGAAAAAGCAAAAGCAACTCGAAAAGTCACAAAAGTGGTTCTGGAAGAAGCTAGCATGACGTGCTTCTCTGAAAAGTAGAAGCCAAAAGCACTTAGGGCCTGTTTGTTTTGGCTTTTGAAAAAAGTAGAAGTCGGTAATAAAAAGAGAAGGAGAGAGAAGAAGAATTCAAAAGCAAAAACAGCTCAAATATTTGTTTGGATTGATATTATTAAAGTTGCTTTTTAACGGAAACATGTTTGGATGAATTCTACGTAGAAGGACTTTTGATATATTAAAATTACTAAAATGGACATAAATATTGTAAGGATATTTACAATATATATTTTATTTCCTTTTTAAATGGGGATATTTTTTTATTTTTATTCCAAAATAACTTCTCCTTTTAAAAAAAGTAACCCCCTACCTATTTTGAAAAAAAAAATTGAATTTTAACTTTTGCTTCTCATTTTCCTTTAAAAAAATTCAAAACAAATAGTTAAAAAAATTCAAAAGGACTTTTGGGTGAAGTAAAAGTCAAAAGGAAAAAAAAATAAGCCAAAACAAACAGGCTCTTAATAATGTGTGCAGAGTCTTAAATGACCCTACCAATTTATTAAATTACGCTATAAATATATACTTTCCTATATAAGTAGCATATGTTTTTTTGGTAATTTACACATTTCAAAACATTTTTTTACTTATAGGGCCCGTTTTGATTGAATTTTGAAAAAAGCAGAAGCAGAAGTGAAAGCCAAAAGCAGAAGCAGGTAACTTTTGTGTTTGGATGGAATGTTTGAAAAGCAGTTTTTTTTAAAAAGTGTGTTTGGATGTGTAAAAGTGAAAAGTACTTTCGAAATGTGTAAATTACCAAAAAAGATATGCTACTTATATAGGATAGTATATATTTATATATTAATTTAAATAAATTAGTAGGGGCATTTATGACACTGCACACATTACTAGGTGCTTTTGGCTTCTGCTTTTCGGAGAAGCACTCCCCCGGGCTGCTTCCCCCAGAAGCATTTTCGCAGCTTTTTGAGGTGCTTTTGCTTTTTTTTAAAAAGCCAAAACAAACACTATTTTTAATCAAAAGTGCTTTTAGCATAAGGAAAAGCCAAAAGCACCTAAAAAAAGCCATTTCAAACGCCCCCTTAGGCCCGTTTGGATTGGCTTTTGAAAAAAATAGAAGCCAAAAGTAGAAGCAGAAGCAGAAGTCAAAAACAAAAGCATAATTTTTGTGTTTGGCTGGAATGTTTGAAAAGCGGCCTGTTTGGAATGACTTTTTTTCAAGTGCTTTTGGCTTTTGCTTCTACCAAAAGCACTTTTGAAGAGAAAAGAGTGTTTGTTTTGGCTTTTTAGAAAAAGCAAAAGCACCTCGAAAAGCTGCAAAAGTGCTTCTGGGAGAAGCAGCCCAGGGGGTGCTTCTCCGAAAAGCAGAAGCCAAAAGCACCTAGTAATGTGTGTAGAGTCATAAATGCCCCTATTAATTTATTTTAATTACACTATAAATATATATTATTATATAAATAGCATATCCTTTTTGGTAATTTACACATTTCAAAAGCACTTTTCACTTTTACATATCCAAACACACTTTTGAAAAAAAGCTGCTTTTCAAACATTCCATCCAAACACAAAAGTTACGTGCTTCTACTTTTGGCTTTCACTTCTGCTTCTGCTTTTGGCTTCTGCTTTTTTTAAAAGCCAATCCAAACGGGCCCTAATTACCAAAAAGGATGTGCTACTTATAATAATAGGATATATTTATAGTGTAAATTATATTAAGTAGTGGGGGTATTTAAGTCCTTGCACATTTTACGTGATGCTTTTGGCTTCTGCTTTTGGGAGAAGCACATCCTGGGTTGCTTCTCCCAGAAGCACTTTTCTTGCTTTTCGAGGTGCTTTTGCTTTTTCTTTAAAGCCAAAACAAACACCCAATTTCTACTAGAAATGCGTTTGGCAGAAGTAAAAGCCAAAAGCACCTCCCTAGAAGCCATTCCAAACGGGCTCACACATCCAAACAAACTTAAAAAAAGACGCTTTTCAAACATTCCATCCAAACACAAAAGTTATATGCTTTTGCTTTTGACTTCTGCTTATGTTTCTACTTTTTACTTTTGCTTTTTTAAAAGTCAATCCAAACGGGGACCCTAGACTGCTTCTCTCAAAAGCATTTTTGGTTATTCGATGTGCTTTTGTTTTTTTCTAAAAGTCCATCCAAACACCCATTTTATATCAGAAGTATTTTTGGCAGAACTAAAAAAGTCAAAAACACATTTCCAAAAGCTCATACAAACAGGCTCTTAGGGCCCGTTTGGATTGGCTTTTAAAAAAAGCAGAAGCCAAAAGCAGAAGCAGAAGTGAAAGCCAAAAGCAGAAGCATGTAACTTTTGTGTTTGGATGGAATGTTTGAAAAACAACTTTTTTTTTCAAAAGTGTGTTTGGATATGTAAAAGTGAAAAGTGCTTTTGAAAGCCAAAAGCACTTTTGCAGCTTTTCGGGGTGCTTTTGCTTTTTCTAAAAAGCCAAAACAAACACTCTTTAGAGCCTGTTTGGATTGGCTTTTTTATAAGTGCTTTTGGCTTTTACTTCTGCCAAAAGCACTTTTGAAGGAAAAAAGAGTGTTTGGGACCGTTTGGAATGGCTTATTTTGAAGTGCTTTTGGCTTTTGCTTCTGCCAAAAGCACTTTTGAAGGAAAATGAGTGTTTGTTTTGGCTTTTGGGAAAAAACAAAAGCACCTCGAAAAGCTGCAAAAGTGCTTCTGGGAGAAGCAGCCCAGGGGGTGCTTCTCCGAAAAGCAGAAGCCAAAAGCACATAGTAATGTGTGCAGAGTCATAAATGCCCCTTTTAATTTATTTTAATTACACTATAAATATATACTATTATATATAAATAGCATATCCTTTTTGGTAATTTACACATTTCAAAAGCACTTTTCACTTTTACATATCCAAACACACTTTTGAAAAAAAACTGCTTTTCAAACATTCAATCCAAACACAAAAGTTATCTGTTTCTGCTTTTGGCTTTTACTTCTGCTTCTGCTTTTGGCTTCTGCTTTTTTTAAAAGCCAATCCAAACGGGCTGTTTTGACTTTTTAGAAAAAGCAAAAGCACCTCGAAAAGTTGCAAAAGTGCTTCTGGAAGAAGCAACCCAGGTGGTGCTTCTCCGAAAAGTAGAAGCCAAAAGCACCTAGTATTGTGTGCAGAGTCATAAGTGTCCCTATTAATTTATTTAAATTACACTATAAATATATACTATCATATATAAATAGCATATCCTTTTTGGTAATTTACACATTTCAAAAGCACTTTTTACTTTTACACATCCAAACACACTTTTGAAAAAAAGCTGCTTTTCAAACATTCCATCCAAACACAAAAGTTAGTTGCTTCTGCTTTTAGCTTTCACTTCTGCTTCTGCTTTTGGCTTCTGCTTTTTTTAAAAGCCAATCCAAACGGGTCCTTATTCTTCAAAAGTACTTTTGGCAAAAGTAAAAACCAAAAGCACTTGAAAAAAAGTCATTCCAAACAGGCTCTTATTTAAACTATACTATAAATATATATTATTCCCATTATCCAATATAAATAACATGTCCCATTTGCTAATTATTACATTCCAAAGCACAGTTCATTTTTACACATCCAAACATACTTCTAAAAAAAACTATTTTTAAAAAATTCTATCCAAACACAAAAGTTATTTACTTATGATTCTATTTTTGACTTCTACTTTTTTTAAAAGCCCATCCAAACGGGTGATTTTATAGTGAGTAAAATAAATAATTTTAATTTATATTGAATAAATAAATAAACCGTACACAATCTAATACTTACTATATTCATGGGATTATTCTTAATTATAATTAATCTTTGCTGGGCTTTTCTAATGCTAATGAATGGACAGTCGACACACCATATTTGGGCTAAAATATAATCAATGTCTAATTTTTTATAATACTCCTAGCATTTATGATGCCTACTAAATTAGTTTTTTTTTTTTTTTTTTTTTTTTTTTCCCAGTTATATTATACTAATTCGCGGAGGGAAAACATTTTATATAGAATATTCTCGTCTTTTTTAGTTCATTATATATAGTATAACTTTTTCATGGTTAAAACATGTAATGGTTGTGAACCTTGTGTTGCTTATGCAAGGCGGGTTGGAAGATTAATTGAGTTTATTTAGGGTTAAGTTTATGATTTTCACTTCTAAATTCTTATGATTGTCAAAATTTTATTACAGGAAAAGAAGAAAGAAAAGCATGATAACAAAAATGGGGTTTGATAGATAATCTGATTATTCTTAACAGAAAGAAAAGCATGATTAACCATTCAGCTGAAATTCATCAATCCAAGTGATTTTAAAAACAATTTTGAACCTTCCCCAAATATTGCCGCAACAAGACAAGAAGGGCCCAACATATATTTATGCACACAAGCCTAAACAAACCAAGATCTGTTTTAATTTCGGCCCAAAAGTGAATGAAATGGAAAGAAACCAAGTTGCTATTTGTGGAAGAGGAAGAAGCAAATCTCGGCCCATAAATGAATTATTTGTGGTGCAAGATCGGCCCAATGGGTGAGGACAATGGGATGTTGGATGTAAGTATTTTAAAACAAATGAATCTATATAGAGTATTCCCTTTTTTTTTTTTTTTTTATAAATTTTAAATGGACATTTATATACTCCATAAAACAGAGAATTAACACAAAGATATCAGGAAACCTTTGTGCTAAAGCCTAATAAAACTTGAACATCATTTTTCTTTATTTACAAAAAAAAAAAAAAAGAAAGAAAGAAAACACAGTGGATTCACTGCCCCCATAGCATATCTCCAAAAGCCTAAACTGCCAAACAGGATGCCTAAGACGCGTCAAAACCCTAGTCAACGCCCGATTCTTTTGCACAGATTCCAGAATCTTCTTCCCCAAGGAACTCCATCCACATTGCATCTCCACCACCTAAGCTGTCGCCGCCGTAATCCCAGCCATTTACAAAGAACGCTATGTCAGCCATCCCCACCACTGGCACTCCTCCGTGAAATCAAAACCCCACGCGCCTTGAGATCTCCATGACGCGCCACCGAGGTCGATGCTGGCCATCACGGAAGACTCCGAGTCGGAGAACGACGAGCCTGTAGATTTTGATATCTCACACACACAAGACACTTTACACTTTTGATATCTAAAAAGGATAACCAAAAGCGGAGAGTTGTATAGCTAAAGCTTTCTTTGTATTTCTTGCTTTGCTTCGCTCTGAAAATTACAACAATCGAAATACTTATTTATAGAAATGAAAACATATAGCAGACAACGAACATATGCTAAACTGTTCTTGCGGTGGCTTCAATACTTTCGGCGCTGTAGATGAGAAATCAACTCGGATGGCTTTACTGTTACTTTGATGGCTTCAACAAATGCGGCATTTGATGTTTATGCCATTTTCCCAACAAAACTCCCCCGTAAACTTTAAATGCTTCTGCCATCTGTCATCCCTATCAACTTCTTGAACTTGTCGAGCAGTACCTTTGGCAATGGATTTGAAAATATGTCTGCCACTTGTTCTTGGCTTGCCACATGCATTAGTTCCATATTTCCACTTTTCACATGATCTCAGATAAAGTGGAAACGAACATCAATGTGTTTGCTTCTTTCATGATTCACTGGATTCTTCGCCAATTCAATTGCGGATTTGTTGTCTATGTGAATCACTGTTCCGCTTGACTGCTTCGTCTCCATCTTGCTCAATAGATTTCTGAGCCATACAGCATGACATACACACCAAGATGCTGCTACAGATTCAGCTTCACATGTTGAGAGCATCACGATCGGCTGCTTCTTTGAAAGCCAAGTGAAAGCTGCATTTCCCATAAAGAACACATACCCTGCAGCACTTTTTCGATCATCAACATCTCCACACAAATCACTGTCAGAGTATCCAATCAGCTTGTAATCTTCTGTCCTCGAGTAGAACAATCCATGTGACGCTGTTCCTTGAATGTACCTGAGGATTCTCTTTAACGCCTTCGAGTGTGAGCAAGTTGGGTTCTCCATGAACCGACTCACAACTCCAACACTTAGTGCAATATCTGGCCTTGTGCATGTGATGTAGCGAAAGCTTCCAACCAAGCTTCTGTACCTTCCTGGATCAACTTGTTCTCCTTCATCAAATTTTGAAAGTTTTGCTCCAGGTTCCATAGGTATCGATACAGGGTTGCAGTTCTCCATCTTGAAATCTTTCAAGATCTTCTTCGCATATGTCTCCTGTGATAAAAAGATGCCTCTTTCGGTTTGTCCAGCTTCTAGACCAAGGAAGAACTTCATCAAGCCTAAATTAGTCATCTCAAACTCCTGTTTCATTCTTCTTGTGAACTCTTTTATCATCTCATCACTCTACCCATGAAAATGAGGCCATCAACATAAAGAACAACAAATAAAATATTACCTCCATTTTTCTTAATGTAAAGAGCATGCTCGTAGGGACATTGCGCAAACTCATGCTCCTTGAAATATGCATCAATGCGAGTATTCCACGCTCGTAGTGCTTGCTTTAGCCCGTAAAGCGCCTTCTTCAACTTCAATACCATTGTTTCTCCTTCAAGTTTCAGATAACCTGGTGGTTGCTCAATGTAGACTTCTTCTTTGAGTACACCATTCAAGAATACAGTCTTGACATCCATTGGATATATTGGCCATTTGTACTGAGCAGCTTGTGAAATGAGCAATCGGATTGTCTCCATTCTCGCGACAGGGGCAAAGATTTCATCATAATCGATTCCTTCCTTTTGCTTGTATCCCTTTGCGACAAGCCGAGCTTTGTATCGTTCAGTGTCCCCTTGTGCATTCATCTTTGTCTTATAAACCCATTTCACTCCAATGGCCTGACTTCCTTTGGGCAATTCAGTGAGCTCCCATGTGTTGTTGCGCTCGATTGCTTCAATTTCTTCATCCATGGTTGTCTTCCATTTTTCATCTAGTACGGCATCCTCATACTTAATATTTTCAGAATCTGCCAACAAACATACAAGATGTACCTCTGTAGAGTCGTACAAATCTTGGAGACTTCTCATTCGGGGTTTTCGTGGCTCATCACCATCTTCTTCTTCTTCAACAATTTCAGGATTTGTTGATAGAACTGTCGGAACAATGGCTGACGATTCTGCGACTTCGTTGGTAACTTCCTTTGAGTTATTCCAGTCCCATTCACTTGCTTCATTCACTCGCACATCTCGACTTACTATCACCTTCTTGCTTATCGGGTCATATAGTTTATACTCTTTTGTCAGTCCATCATATCCGATAAAAACATATGCTTTGCTTTTATCTTCCAGCTTCATCCTTCACGGATCTGGTACATGTGCATAGGCTACACTACCGAATATCTTTAGATGAGAGACGGTCGGCTTCTTACCACTCCATGCTTCCAGTGGTGTTCGATTCTTCAACTTCATGTGTGGGCACCGATTCTGTATGTAGACGGCACACATCACAGCTTCTGCCCAGAATTCCTTGGGCATCTTCTTGCTTTCCAGCATCGACCGAACCATATCTAGGATGGTCCTATTCTTCCTTTCAGCTACTCTATTTTGTTGGGGCGAGTATGGTGCTGTCAAAAATCTTCTTATGCCTTCTCGTTCACAGTACTCTGGGAAGGTTGTCGAGGTGTATTCGCCTCCTCTATCAGATCGAATTGCTTTGATGGATCTGCCAGTTTTTTTTATCAACACTCGCCTTGAATAATTTGAACACCTTGAATGCCTCGGATTTTTCTTTCAGCAAATAGACTTATGTCCTTCGGGAGAGATCATCGATGAAAGAGATGAAGTATCTCTTTCCGCTGAAAGATTCGGGAGTAATTGGTTCACATATATCGGTGTGGATCAGTTCGAGCGGATGCTTCGCTTCATATTCGGCCTTCCTTTGAAATGAGGCTCTTGTTTGCTTCCCAAGTACACAATCTTCACAAAAGTTTCTTCCAAAATCCATGCTAGGCAGTCCTTTCACCATCTTCATCTTCACTAGCTTTTTTAGGCCATCATAATGTAAGTGGCCAAAGCGATGATGCCATAGCGACGCTTTATCTACTTCTTTGACTTGTAAGCATTTCCCTTGCAAGCTTCGGAGGTTCAACTTGTACATTTCGACTCGAGCTATCAAACGTCCTTGCTTATCTTTCAGGTGCAGCGACTGATCTTTTAGAAAGATTGAATAACCTTTCTCTGCGAGCTGGCCAAGACTCAAGATGTTGTTTTTGAGGTCTGGGACATAGTAGACATCTTGGATTGTCCCTATCAAGCCATCATTCTATGTGAAACATATCGTACCACGGCCTTTGACTTGCACCTTTGATGCATCTCCGAATGATACATGACCATTATCAACTTTCTGCATTTCTTTGAATAGATGCTCATTATAGAACATGTGGTTGCTTGCTCCAGAATCGAGGTACCAGGATGTGTCATTGCTGACATCATTGTGGGCCATCATGAGAACACCTCCATTTGCTTTGTCTTCCATGGTAAGGTTGGTTGTCTCTTCCACTCGGGTGTTGGCCCGACACTCTTTTGCAAAGTGTCCCATCTTGCCACAGTTATAACAACCATGGTGACCATATTTGTGGCACTTTTGGCATTTGATGTTAGATAAATTTGATCGACCGCCTCTTCATCGAGCACGTCCTCTTCCACGCCAGTTTGCTTGGCTTGCTTGAAATCTGTCCCTCTGGTACCCTCCATACTTGTTGCTTTGGATGCCACGACCGTGTCAATGATTTCCACGGTCATGTCCTCTCCCCCAAAAGTTTCGAGTGTAGAGAAACTTTTCATCTTTAATTGATGCCTTGGTTTGGAGTGCCTGCTCGAGTGACTCCTCTTTCTTTTTCTTTTTTCTTTGTTCATGTGCTTCGAGAGATCCGGCGAGCTCTTCAACAGTGAGCACTTTGAGGTCTTTTGATTCTTCAATTGCACACACAACATTTTCGAAATCATTAGTTAATGATCTCAATATTTTCTCCACAATTCTGGCATTGGATAATTCTTCACCGTTCCGATTGAGTTGGTTCGCCACGGTCTGGACACGTGTGATGTAGTCGGACACGTTTTCTGACTCCTTCATTTTCATGCTTTCAAGCTCTCCACGAAGTGTTTTGAGACGCACTTGCTTTACTCGGTCGGCACCTTTGAATGATTTTTCAAGGATGTCCCACGCTTCTTTTGAAGTGGTGGCACCGGATATCTTTTCGAAGCCTGACTTATCAACGGCTCGAATAACATGTAAAGGGCCCCACTATCTTTGGATCGTGCATCTATCAATGCTTTCTGTTCAGTTGCAGTTAATTTGCCGGTAATTTCTGGTTCTTCAAAACCATTTTGAACCACGTCCCATGCATCTTGAGCTCCGAGAAGGGCTTTCATTTGAATACTCCATTTCTCGTAATTTGCTTTCGTAAGCTGCGGCAGTGAGATTTGTCCCGTAATATTCACCATTCCACCCTTTAATTTGATTCAATATCCCGAAATGAATGGGGATAGTAGCAGCTCCTCTCAATGTATTTAAAATGAAGTTGACCCACTCCCTTTATTTTTGACTTGATCTTCACCGCAACTCATCTTCCTTTTTTTTTTAAAAAAAAAATCACTTTAATTCCCAACCCACTTGTACCGACAAAATCAATTTCCAATTGCCTTTTTCCAATTGTCTCCTGGACTATCTTTTTTTTCCTTCTCAATTATTTTCTATCTTCTTTCCTCTTGTTCGTTTCTTCCGAAGAAACAAGGTAGCAGTGGCAACGAGAAGATATAGCAGCGGCTGTTCAGGGTGGTGTGCAGGCGGCGCGAATTTGAAGGGGCAGTGCTCGGTGGATGGAGGAGCAGCACCGGGCAGCGGCGGTTGCACAGGGACGGCTGCAGGAAGACAAAGGCAGTGGTGGTGGAAGCTTGGCAGCGCTCGATGGGCGGCCTTGGAGGCAACTCGGTGGAGGCTGGACTGGGCGGCAGCGGAGGCGGTGCGTGTTCGCCGGAAAGACTTTGCAGGCGGTGGACAACAGCTCGAATTGGAAGGCCTTACAGCGGCCGGAAGAAATTGGTAATTAATTCCAGTTCTTCAATTTTAATTCTCTCAATTGGGTTATAACTTCTGAGACCCAATTAGTTGGCTCTGAGGTTCGGATCACTCAGGCTCTGATACCAATTTGTAGATTTTGATATCTCACACACACAAGACACTTTACACTTTTGATATCTAAAAATGATAACCAAAAGCGGAGAGTTGTATAGCTAAAGCTTTCTTTGTATTTCTTGCTTTGCTTCGCTCTGAGAATTACAACAATCGAAATATCTATTTATAGAAATGAAAATATATAACTGATATTGACATATTTTGTCAATATTTTGTTATGGTTTTGATGTGATTTTTTTGGTGCTAATTGAGTAAATATGCTTCTAATGATAATTTTTTGTTGATTGTGTAGATTTGATGAAAGAAGCTAAATTTTGGGAGCTTTCAAAGGAATGGGTGGCAGCAGCATACAACCTCCTTAGGCGTGGCAACGCCTTAATTCTGTCTTTGAGTTTTGAGCATTGGGACCCACTTTAGAGGGCACGATCTATTCTGGGCCGGTTTTCTTTGTGCAAGGAAAAACCAGATAGAGGGGAGGCAGCCTGGTACGTGGGAGAGAGAAGAGAGGAGGAGATTTTTGAGACATTCCAGGGTGCACTTACGAGATTGGGATTGGAAAGGGATTTTTGGAAGGCAAAAAAGAAAAACCGTCCAGGGAGAGCAGAGTGTGATTAATTTTTCCACATTGACAAGAGGAAGTGGAGTTTTTCCTATTGGCACGAAGGAACCGTCCAGCAAGAAAGGGTAGCAAATTCCAATTGTCTTTTTCCAATCTTAAAGCCAATTGGCAGTGAGACAGAGGTCTTCAGGGGCGCCAATTCCACTCTTGTTGGGTGAAATTTCTGTCAATTTCGGGAATCAATTGCTATGTTGAAACTCTGGATTTGGTTATGTTTTGGATGGATTGTGAGTAAATTTCTTATCTAGTTTAGGTTTTGAATTTGTGTTTGGATATGGAATTGGGAGACTTATTATGTTGACAGGTTTTTATGCTTAATTGAATTGGGTATTTTTAATTCCTCCAATTGTTATGTTTTGAATCGCTTGATTGATATAGCGGCCGCGTGTTGATTGGATAATTTATTGCTATATTGAGAAGTGCATCCGTAATTGTGTATTTTTCCAATCAAAGTAGCAAACTAGACGAAGAATACTCTAGTGAGGAATTAAAATCGGTTTTGAACAGTACCTCGTAGGATTAGTGTTGAATCGAATTGGGTTTTTCTTGTGCTAAATGCTATCAAGTCATGTTATGCTATGGTCGTACCTAGTATTCACTCTTGATTAGGGGAATGGCTTATGGTCGTACCTAAGCCATCGAATAAGTATGGAAAAATTGGTTAGGAAACGCTTGTTGACTAACTTTAACCAATTTAGTCAATTGCAATTTAGCTAAATGATGTCAATGATCAATTCCCATATCCAATACATAATTCAGGCCTAAGCTAGAGTTTTAACTATCTTTAAGAGCTCACTTGTTACTTTGAAATATTTTAGTTCTTGTTTGATTTTTATTTTCTTTTTGTTAGATTAGTTGCAATCAAAATCCCCCCCATCTTTATAAATATAAATATAATTTATAATTCTTCAAGTGATTGAAATTAAACTCTTTGAGCAGTTCCCTGTGGAGACGACCCTACTCACTATATATATTACATTTATTTATCTTCTTTTGTGGTGTAGGACTAATATTTAATTTGCAGCTTTGCGACGGGCTAGTAATTTTGGCGCCGTTGCTGGGGAATATCGCCAAAAAGAGGATTTTTCATACCTTGGTTAATTTATTATATATATATATATATATATTTCTCTAATCTTTATTTCCACTAATTGGTTTATGCCTCGCACAGATCGTGGTGGTGAAAAGAATTACGATCCAGAGATTGAAAAGACCGCACGCCGTTTGAGAAAAGAGGCCAGGGAACGAAGGAGAGAATAGAAAGCGGAGGTGTTGACACCTTTGCTCAATTTGGCAATTCAAATAGCGGAGGATTCAAGTTCATCATAAGATTCTGAGGAAAGCGAAAAAGTGGAAGAGGAAACTGAAATTCCTCAACCTGCTATGGCACAACAGAGAACATTGAGGGAGCTAGCATCCCCTGACTTGGCTCAACAGCCACTCTGTATTACTTTTCCTACTGTGGCCGACAATGCGGCCTCTGTGTTGAAAACTGGACTAATACATTTGTTGCCTAACTTTCATGGTTTGTCAGGAGAAGAACCACACAAACACTTGCAAGAGTTTGATGTGGTATGTACGAGTATGAAACCAGCTGGATAGGATGCTTATAGATCCTGCAAGTGGAGGTGCACTTATGAATAAGACACCGGAGGAGGCCTGGGCATTGTTGAATAATATGGCAATGAATTCACAGCAATTTAGGCCAAGGGAAGTTGTTCCAGTGAAAGAAGCTGGTGAAGTAAGTTCTTTACAGCAACAATTAACTGAATTAACATCGTTTGTTCGAAAGCTTGCTGTAGGGAATGCACAGGTAAAGGCCTGTGGAATATGCTCAAACACTGATCATCCCACTGATGCTTGTCCCACGTTGTCTGAGGAAGTAGAAGTTAATGCAGCTGGATTTGTGCAAAGGAGGAATTATGACCCATTTTCCAACACGTACAATCCGGGATGGAGGGATCATCCCAATTTGCGTTATGGGAATCAACAAGCTCCTACACAACAACCTCCGGGTTTTCAGCCAGCTCCACCGCCACCACAACAAAGGGCAGCCCTACAAGCTCCCTTCCCAGGTAATTCTCTACATGATCTAGTTAAGAATATGACAGCTAATATGTTGCAATTTCAGCAGGAAACTAGAACAAGTATTAAGAATTTGGAGGATCAAATGTCCCAAGTGGTGAATGAGGTGCGTGATATGAAGCAAAGGGAAAAAGGGAAATTGCCTGCTCAAACACATGCTAATCCTGGAAATGTTAGTGCAATGACTCTAAGAAGTGGAAAAGAATTAGAAGGTCCAAAGGAAATCGTTTCAAAGGAAAAGGCAGAGGATGAAATTGAAAAAGAAATGGAGCAAGAAGCACAAAAATCAAGTGATGAGGTAAAAGTAAATTTACCAGTTACTTCAAAATCTAATGTTGCTCCTTTTCCTCATAGGTTGGTGAAGCCATCAAAGGGAGACAAGGACAACGAAATCATGGAGGTGTTCAAAAAAGTCGAATTGAGCATTCCTTTGTTGGATGCAATCAAGCAGATCCCTCGATATGAAAAGTTTTTGAAGGACTTGTGTTTTAACAAGCAAAAATTGAGAGGAGATGAGAAGGTGATAGCGGGAGAAAGTGTATCCGCCATGCTTCAAAGGAAACTTCCACAAAAATGCGGAGATCCCGGTATGTTTGTCATTCCATGCAAGATAGGTAAAATGGAGGTAAAAAGGGCTATGTTAGATTTAGGTGCTGCTATTAATGTAATGCCTAGATCTATTTTTAACTCTTTGAACATTGGACCACTTAAAGAAACGGGCATAATAATTCAATTAGCGGATAGGACTAATGCTTACCCTGAAGGGATTGTAGAGGATGTCCTAGTTCAAGTTAATGAATTAATATTTCCCGTCGACTTCTATATTTTGGATATGCATGATGAAAACTCACCAAACCCCTCACCTATTTTGCTTGGAAGACCATTTATGTGCACAGCTAGAACGAAAATTGATGTAAAAACTGGAACTCTTTCTATGGAATTTGAAGGTGAAAAAGTCCAATTTAATATTTTTGATGCCATGAAATATCCAGTCGAATCTAATGCTTTGTGTTGCATAGATGTTCTTGATGCTAATGTGCAGGAGGTCTTTGATTTAAATGGGAAGGATGACCTTGAGACAGCACTTACACAGCACCTTCGAGTAGATACTTTGGATGAAACACCAGTGGATGATGCTGTGAAGGAGATGGTTAAAGCTTTGCACTCTCTAGAACCTAGACCATCAAGGTATGCTGTTGTGAATTCCATAAGAAATCTGACAATGGTCCTTTGCCATCAGTTGTGCAGGCACCAATTTTGGAGATGAAACCACTGCCACCAACTCTTAAATACACATTTCTAGGAGCTGAAAAGACCTTACCAGTGATTATCTCAGCTGCCCTATCTCCTACCTAAGAAGAAAAGTTGGTTCGTGTGTTGAGAGAGCAAAAAGAGGCTATTGGTTGGCAATTGGCAGATATAAGAGGAATTAGTCCTTTCTTGTGCACTCACCGGATTGTGCTTGAAGACGATGCAAAACCATTGAGGCAAACACAAAGGAGACTCAATCCGGCCATGATGGAAGTGGTGAAGAAGGAGATTCTCAAGCTATTGGATGCAGACATCATATACCCAATCTCGGATAGTAACTGGGTAAGTCCCATTCATGTGGTTCCAAAGAAGTCGGGAGTTACAGTGGAAGCTGATCATGATGGTAATCTCATTCCTGTAAGGAAGCAAACAGGTTGGAGACAATGTATTGATTACCGTAAATTAAATTCTGTAACAAAGAAAGATCATTTCCCCCTCCCCTTTATTGATCAAATGGTTGAGCGTTTGGCAGGGAAATCACATTATTGCTTCCTAGATGGCTTTTCAGGGTACTTTCAGATTGCCATTGCACCGGAGGACCAAGAGAAGACCACATTCACTTGCCCATTTGGAACCTTCGCCTACAGGAGAATGCCATTCGGACTTTGCAACGCCCCCGCCACCTTTCAAAGGTGCATGGTAAGTATTTTTTCTGATTATGTGGGGAAGGGTATAGAAGTGTTCATGGATGACTTTAGCGTGTATGGGACTGATTTTGACACGTGCTTAGATAATTTGGAATTAATTTTGAAAAGATGCAAGGACACTAAGCTAGTGTTAAATTGGGAGAAGTGTCAATTCATGGTAGAAGAGGGGATAGTCCTTGGTCATTTAGTGTCATCTAAGGGGATAGAGGTAGATAAGGCCAAGGACGATATTATTTCTGCTTTACCCTACCCCACTTCGGTGAGGGATATTCGTTCTTTTTTAGGACATGTAGGATTTTATCGATGTTTCATCAAGGATTTCTCCAAGGTGGCTACTCCTCTCTTCAAGTTACTACAAAAAGATATCCAATTTGAGTTTGATGATCAATGCAAGAAGGCCTTTGACAAGATTAAGGAGCTGTTGACTTCACCGCCAATCATTCAGCCGCCAAACTGGGAGCTTCCTTTCGAAATCATGTGTGATGCAAGTGACACCGCAGTGGGAGCCGTGCTTGGACAAAGAAGTGGAAGAATTCCTTGGGCAATTTACTATGCATCAAAAACACTAAATGGAGCCCAATTAAATTATTCCACTACTGAAAAAGAACTCCTAGCTGTTGTATTTGCTCTTGAAAAATTTTGATCTTATTTGCTTGGTACTAAAGTAATTGTCTTTTCTGATCATGCAGCTCTAAGGTACCTTATGACAAAGAAAGAGAGCAAACCAAGGTTCATTCGATGGGTCTTACTCTTGCAAGAATTTGATGTGGAAATTCGAGACAAGAAAGGTAGTGAGAACCTTGTGGCTGACCACCTCAGTCGACTCCCAACACCTCAAGAGGAATTGTCTTTAAGGGAGTATTTTCCGGATGAGCAATTGCTCTCAATTTCTAGCATTTCACCTTGGTATGCTGATTTGGTTAATTACTTGGTCACTAATGAATTCCCTGTAGGTTGGACAAAGGCTAAGAAGGATAAGCTTAAGAGTGATGCTAGATATTACATATGGGATGACCCGTACCTTTGGAAGCGTTGCCAAGATCAAGTGATAAGGCGGTGTGTAAGTGAAAGTGAGTATGAATCCATTCTTAAATTCTGTCATTCCATGGAATGTGGAGGTCATTTTGGTGCCCAAAGGACCGCAAGGAAGGTATTAGATAGCGGTTTTTATTGGCCTACCTTATTTAAAGATGCATATTCGTTTTGCAAAATGTGTGATAAGTGTCAAAGGGTAGGAAATATAGCTGCTAGAGATCAAATGCCCCTAACACCAATGATGTTTGTTGAAATATTTGATGTATGGGGGATGGATTTTATGGGGCCATTTCCTAATTCTCATGGATTTTTATATATCATACTTGCTGTAGACTATGTTTCGAAATGGGTGGAAGCAAAAGCCACCCGAACTAATGATTCAAAGGTTGTTGCAGATTTCCTCAAGTCCATTTTCAATCGCTTTGGGATGCCTAAGGCGGTTGTCAGTGACCGGGGTACTCATTTTTGCAACAAAACTATTTCAGCTTTGTTTCGCAGGTATGGTGTTCTACACAAGGTCTCAACCTCTTACCACCCGCAAACCAATGGGCAAGCTGAAATTTCCAACAAAGAGATCAAGGGGATTCTTGAAAAAATGGTGAGGCCGAATAGGAAGGATTGGAGCTTAAGGTTGGGAGATGCATTGTGGGCATACCGGACAGCATTCAAAACTCCAATAGGGATGTCTCCCTACAGGTTAGTCTTTGGTAAGCCATGTCATTTACCAGTTGAAATCGAGCACCGTGCATTTTGGGCTGTTAAACAATGTAACAAGAGTTTGAGTGAAGCTGGAGAAAGTAGAAAGTTGCAATTGCAAGAGTTGGAGGAGATTAGGAACGAGGCTTATGACAATGCCATGATCTACAAGGAGAAGAGTAAGAATTTTCATGACCAAAATATTTTGAGAAAAGATTTTAAGGTGGGCCAAAAGGTTTTACTTTATAATTCTAGACTCAAGCTCTTCCCGGGTAAGTTACGTTCTCGTTGGATAGGTCCATTTGTGGTGACTAATATAACATCTTTTGGTGCAGTGGAGATACAAAGTTTACACACGGAGAAGAAGTTTGTGGTGAATGGGCATCGTCTTAAGCCCTATTATGAAGGATTTCAACCTCAAGTAGTGGAGGGAATCAATTTTGTTGAATCCCATGAGCATAATTGAATTAAGACATCATTGTGTCTAGCCAAAGACCTAAAAGAAAGGCGCTTCTTGGGAGGCAACCCAAGTGTTTTCATTTATTTCAATTTATTTCAATTTATGCTTGTGTGTTTTGCTTGATTCATGTGAGTCTAATGCTTGAAATTATGGAATTTGGTGTAGGAACAATGGTTGGAGGAAGAGGAAGGTGAAATCTTAACAAGGTGAATTGGGCGTGGGCACACGCACATCTTGAGAAGTTGGGCAGAAGTTTATGGAAAAACTTAGGTGTGGGCACGCTTAACTTGAATGACTGTAATGGATGCTAGTGCCAATAGATGGAGTTAGGCGTGGGCACACGAGGAAATTGAAATTTGGACAGAGATAAATCAGTGTAATTGGGTGTGGGCATACCTAAGTTGTTAACTTGCTCATGGTGGTACCAAGTGAGCCCCCTCTTGGGTGTGGGCACACCACCACATCTAGAGTTTGGCAGAAGGAAAATTAGTGAAATGGGTGTGGGCACACCTAATTATTCTATTAGGGTTCCCCTACACCTTGAACACAAAGCCCACAAGAAGCAAAACAAAAAAAACTCGTTACTCTCCCTCACCACTCCCGTCTCTCAACCCTTCTCTCTCACTCGTCCGCCGTCGCCCAGCCGTCCATCGCCGCCGTCCGCCACAGCGCCACCGCCGTCGGCCACCCACCTCTCCTTCGCGCTCTCCTTTTCCTTCCTCCTCGTTTCGCACCTCCGCCCCCCAGTCTCTCTCGCGCTCTGTCTCTTTGCCCTCCGCCACTCGCCGCCGCCCACAATCGTCGCTCGCACCTTGAGCAGCGCCGCCGCCAGCGTCTCTCCGCTCGCGTCGCGCCGCCGCCGCTGGCGCCGCTCTCTCGACTCCGCCCCCCTTCTCTTTCGCTCTGTCTTGCTGCCCTGCGTACAGCCGCCCGCTCGCCCCTCTGTTCGCGCAGCCGCCGCCGCCGTTCGCCCCTGTTCGCGCCGCCCCTGTGCCCTAGATGTGGTTGTAAGTTGTCCTTCAAGTTTTTGTTTCCAATCTTTTGCCCTAGTTCTCTACTAGACAGATTTAATTCACTGATTGTTGGAATTGCTGTAGAGATTTTGCATTGGATTAACATTTGATCATCTTGAATTGGTTGCTCGTCTCACTATGTTGCTTTGGTTTGTGCAATTTGGATAGTGGATGCTAGTTGATTGAGAAATAGAGGTGTGGATATTGGCAAAGAATTGTGATACCTGTTCATGAGGGATTTTCTGATTACTTGGTATATGGTTGTTCTTGTTTAGCATTATCGGGTGCTATTTTGCTTGTATCTCTTCTTGGTATCGTTGGTATTTTCTGTATGCAGGCTTCTCTATGGTGAAACTAAAGGCAAAAGGGAAAGCTGCGGCTTCCAGCAATCGGGCTCCTCCTAAATCGACTACAACCACTGGACTTCGCATCACCACAGCCGCCAAGGGCTCTTCAAGGACGCGAAAAGGTAATGCGGTATTGACCATTCCTCAAGAGGCTGCTGGAGGTAACCTTACCAAATTCACTGCTTCTGAACAATCTAAGTATGAGTTGTGTTCCAAGAGAGATGTGTATGCTGGTAGGAAGATTCATGAGCCTACATTGATAGCTTTAGGTATAAAAGATCAAGTTTATCAGTACCTTGCTAACATTGGTTGGGATGGGTTGATCTATCAAAGATATCATGCATATCGTGAGTTATCTGTTGAATTTTACTCGACCTTTACCTTTGAGCTTCCCACAGAGTATGATGTCTCCACACCTTCGGTTATTAAATTTCGATTGCTAGAAGAGAACTTTCAATTTTCTTTATCTGATTTCAGTGCTCATTTTGGGTGTAATGAGGATGCTTCATTTGTGGCAATAACTGATTTCTCTCTTCTATTTGAGTGTGATCATAAAGAGGTGTGGAGTGCATTGTCTATTGATGGATCTCAATTTAAGAAAGGTGTTAATGCTAATCAGTTAAAAGACCCTGCCTTGCGTTACTTGCATCGTTTTATTGCACACACTATTTCAGGGCGCAAGGACACACCAAACACGGTCACAAAAACCGAGTTTTTCTTTCTGTGGTGCATGATTAATAAAGTGCAGGTGAATCTAGGGTATTGGCTAGCGGTGCAATTCTCCTCTGTTATTCCAAAACGGAGGGCTTTAATTGGTGGCACTTTTATAACTTCTCTTACAAAAAATTTGGAACTCGTGCCTAACTATTCTGCACAAACTTTTTCTGATCTACAGATGAATGTGGCTGATAGGATGGAGCCATTAGATTTAACCACTTTGTGCAGGATGAATATGATTGTTGAAACGGAGCAGGGATATTCTTTCGTCACCCCTGGCATACACACTGCCCCTGCTCCACAGGCATCCTCCCTTCCTTTATCTTCTGCAGCCCCTGCACCCACCATTGGGGCCACTGAACAAGATCAGTTCGTTTCTGATCCACCGTTAGGACCCTACCTGCATGCGACCTTGCCAACCATTGTGGATAAGCTTGAGACTATACAGCGTGAGGTTGCTGCGCTCAGGGAAGAGAATCGTGAACTACGGGCTGAATTGAAAGAACTTAGGGAGTATCTGCTCTCTAAGCCCGGACCTTAAGACGGCCCTGGCACCCCACTTATTTCAGGGACGTTCCTTTTCTCTCTCTTACTTTTGTTTCATCTTTTTATTGCAATGGGGACATTGCTTTATTTAGGTGTGGGGGAGGGATTGAGGATAGTTGATGATATATATATTTTGTTTTTGTCCCTGCTTGCCTCTTCCCTGTGTGTCCTTGATTGAGTTGTTGGTATTTTGCTATGTCCCTTTTGACCTTGCCATGCCTGTTGATGAAGTTGAATGATTAGTTTGCTTAATCTTCTATTATTTGAACCTAAGTGAGTTTCTGAGCCTCTTTGAGCAAGATAAAAAAATTATTCTACATCATATATGCTCAATTTTTTTGGATTGTGTGAACACATGGGTAGTTGGCATCCTAGAACTTGCGTGCAAATACATGTTAGCTCCACTTTTACTGAGGTTTGATGTGAATAAGAGGATAAGGCATTAGAATTAACCTTTTTTGCCTTACTTTTAACTTTTACCCTTTACATCTCCCCTAGTGAACCAATTCTGAGCCGTACAATTCCTTTTCTTTGTTAAACATTAAACCCGAGCCTAAAGCGTTTCATTTCTTTAAAAACTTGTTTGTTGAACCCGGAATTGAGGATTAATTCATTGAGCTTGTATGTCATTTGTGCTATTGAGATATATTGATGTCATTGTTGAAGAAAGTGTGGAAGATGTCATGTTTCAGGATTGGGAAATGTTTTGATGTGTAAATGGGTCGAGGTTTGTTATTATTGGTGGTTTGTTGATTGACTCGTTCTGCTCTCTCTCTAAAAAAAAAAAACAAAACAAAAGAAAAAAAAAGAAAACAGCCCTGTTTGTTAAAAAAAAAGGGCAGTGGATGTAAGTACCTTGGCACGGTTTCCTCTGACTTAAGTGTCATGAACGCAGAGTTGAAGTTCCATCTGCACTTTTCAGATGTGAGAATTCCTCTAATAAACGTGTCAAGATATTGAAACCCACACAAAAAAAAAAGAAAAAAAAAGAGAAAAAGAAAAAAAAAAGAAAGAGAGAGAGTTAGAAGATAAAAGGGTATTGAAGTCTTGATTTTTGAATTGGCTTGTGTCACTTGTTCTAGTGTTTCATTGTTGGATGATTGAGTGATGGCAACAAGATTGATGTTTGGTTTATGAGCACTTGGTTTTATTGTGTACATGTTCTTGAGTTGATCCTCGATTCCCTAGCTTTTGTATCCTTCTTTTTCCTACCCCTAGCCAATGCCCCGTTATAACCCTTATAAAGACCTTGGATTATGAGCATTTAACTCTTGATGAATGGTGGAGTAAATTTGATTAGCATGCAAGCCTATGGGATTTGTCACTATTTCATGTGCATTGAGTGAAAAAAGCCTATACACTTGAGGGTGAGAGCACACTTATATACATTCCCATTTGGTGAGAATAGTTGATTTTGCATATTTTGAGTTTGATGGATTCAATGGCATGGTTGAGGAATTTTGGAATTAGTGAGTGCTTACTTCTTTCTTGTTGGACACATGCTTAGGGGCAAGCATGAAATAGGTGTGGGGGAGTTGATATTGACATATTTTGTCAATATTTTGTTATGGTTTTGATGTGATTTTTTTGGTGCTAATTGAGTAAATATGCTTCTAATGATAATTTTTTGTTGATTGTGTAGATTTAATGAAAGAAGCTAAATTTTGGGAGCTTTCAAAGGAATGGATGGCAGCAGCATACAACCTCCTTAGGCGTGGCCACGCCTAAATTCTGTCTTTGAGTTTTGAGCATTGGGACCCACTTTAGAGGGCACGATCTATTCTGGGCCGGTTTTCTTTGTGCAAGGAAAAACCAGATAGAGGGGAGGCAGCCTGGTACGTGGGAGAGAGAAGAGAGGAGGAGATTTTTGAGACATTCCAGGGTGCACTTACGAGATTGGGATTGGAAAGGGATTTTTGGAAGGCAAAAAAGAAAAACCGTCCAGGGAGAGCAGAGTGTGATTAATTTTTCCACATTGACAAGAGCGAAGTGGAGTTTTTCCTATTGGCACGAAGGAACCGTCCAACAAGAAAGGGTAGCAATTTCCAATTGTCTTTTTCCAATCTTAAAGCCAATTGGCAGCGAGACAGAGGTCTTTAGGGGCGCCAATTCCACTCTTGTTGGGTGAAATTTATGTCAATTTCGGGAATCAATTGCTATGTTGAAACTCGTGGATTTGGTTATGTTTTGGATGGATTGTGAGTAAATTTCTTATCTAGTTTAGATTTTGAATTTGTGTTTGGATATGGAATTGGGAGACTTATTATGTTGACAGGTTTTTATGCTTAATTGAATTGGGTATTTTTAATTCCTCCAATTGTTATGTTTTGAATCGCTTGATTGATATAGCGGCCGCGTGTTGATTGGGTAATTTATTGCTAGATTGAGAAGTGCATCCGTAATTGTGTATTTTTCCAATCAAAGTAGCAAACTAGAGGAAGAATACTCTAAGGAGGAATTAAAATCGGTTTTGAACACTACCTCGTAGGATTAGTGTTGAATCGAATTGGTGTTTTTCTTGTGCTAAATGCTATCAAGTCATGTTATGCTATGGTCGTACCTAGTATTCACTCTTGATTAGGGGAATGGCTTATGGTCGTACCTAAGCCATCGAATAAGTATGGAAAAATTGGTTAGGAAACGCTTGTTGACTAACTTTAACCAATTTAGTCAATTGCAATTTAGCTAAATGATGTCAATGATCAATTCCCATATCCAATACATAATTCAGGCCTAAGCTAGTGTTTTAACTATCTTTAAGAGCTCACTTGTTACTTTGAAATATTTTAGTTCTTGTTTGATTTTTATTTTCTTTTTGTTAGATTAGTTGCAATCAAAATCCCCCCCATCTTTATAAATATAAATATAATTTATAATTAATCAAGTGATTGAAATTAAACTCTTTGAGCAGTTCCCTGTTGAGACGACCCTACTCACTATATATATTACATTTATTTATCTTCTTTTGTGGTGTAGGACTAATATTTAATTTGCAGCTTTGCGACGGGCTAGCAATAACAGACAACGAACATATGCTAAACTGTTCTTGCGGTGGCTTCAATACTTTCAGCACCGTAGATGAGAAATCAACTCGGATGGCTTTACTGTTACTTTGATGGTTTCAACAAATGCGGCATTTGATGTTTATACCATTTTCCCAACAGAGGCGCAGGACTCCTCGTTCCCATTGATGGTTATGTAGGCCGACAACTTCTGGAAAATGACCGCCGCCGAGTATGGATTGTCGATGAACCTGACCTTCGCCGGGGGCGGCGATGCGTCGAACAAATCTAGAAGGCTCGAGAGCTCCAACGCCGTCTCGTCGTCGACGACGAGCCACGATGCCATCACACTGTCACTCCATCCGCCATCCGACGGCGCCGCAGAATCTCCGGTGGTGGCCTCCGCCGTTTTCATTAGTAGGTGCGGATTTGCGTGTGTGGTGGATAGGCTGAGAGGGGATAATATTTGTGGAGGCAAAAGATGGCGGGAAAGAATAGGCAGTATTGGGGAGTCCTCGGACTTGAGTGTCGAATGCATCTGAGCCGTTGAGATTGAATATGGTAGGGTGGTACATTGACCTTGGAAGTTTGAATAGCGCCGTACAGAAGTCGTGTCATGGAAAACCACAAAAATTACTATCAACTGTCAAGTGAAGAAGAAGAAACAAATTTGAAATGGGACTCAAACAGTAAGAAGTAATATACGACAGTACCCAGTCAGACTCTGGGCATTAACTTTTTTGACCGCCGCAATAAACCCTTCACTTTTATGCCCGAAAAGACCAAAACGACCCCGGGTCGACAGTGGGGTCGACGTCGACCCCGAACCAAGACGTCGAACCCGGGCTTAATTAATAATGTGGATCAGGGGGGCGGGGTCGTGTGTGGGGGTCGACCCCGGTGAGGGTCGAACCCGGGTGTCCGAAGTCGAACCCGGGTCCCCCTCCGCCCCCCTGATTTTTACTTCATTTTTTGTTATTTATTATGAATTATTTTTATAAGTAAATTTGAATAATTATTATCAATAATAAATATTAATAAATAGTATTAAAAATTATTATAATATTAAGAAATTATTTATTATTATTTATTATGAATTATTATTATAATTAAATTTGAACAAAATATTATCAATAATAAATATAAATAAATAGTTTTAAAAAAATTATTATAATATCAAGAAATATTATAGTATAAATAATTATTACAATAATATGAATATTTAATATTACTATTTCTATTTAAAGTATTGCTAATATAATTATTTTATAATTATAATAAATATTAAGAATTTTTTGACCGTTTTTAAACAAAATGTATTAAACAATATTTATTATTATCAAAAGAGGAATTAGTATTTAGTGTAAAAAAAATATTAAAAATTCGATAAATTAATAATTTAATAATAGTAATAATTAATTTGTGGATATTTTTTACTTTCACTTTTTTTAAAATAATAAATAGTGTTTATTAATAATATTCTCCAATAATATTGTAACAAAGATAAAATAATTATAATTTTGAAAGAATTATATTATCATTAACTCAAATACTAATACTAATATGATTATTAATATTCTATAAATAATTATTATATACTACAAGTATTATTATGCTTGTAGTATATACTATTAATAAATTATTATTAACATACTATAACTTCTATATAATATTAAAATATTCAAGTGAGATCTTTTTAGATTCGTATAATCAACCGTTTTTACACACAGAGCAACTGCATGAAATCAACCCTCTTTACAGCTCCTTTTAAGGCTTGCTCGCTTTCGTTTGTGAGTAAATCGAACTGGGCTCTCTTACGAATCATCATCAGATGAACTATCACCATCACTATGACCACAACGTACTCGTGGTTGCTCGCTTTTCCAGACGATTTGCCCCCAGGTGGACCTTTATCAAGGTAACTACGACGAGGAGTTGATATTGCGATCAATCCGCTGCTATCCTTTTCCTCTTTGAATCTGCAAGGCCATACTGAATGTCCCGAGAGGAGTAATATGTGGAATGTCACAATCATCACATTCTTCCTGATGCAGTTAATGTGCTTCCAATGAAGGTCGTTACCAATGCCGCCCATGCCAAATGTTGTATTTGCCAATACCTTCCATACCAATAGAAATTTTCACTGCCAACTTGGAACACTAATCTGCAGTTAAACATCCACAATATAAGCCAATAGTCTGAATAATAATGATGATGATGATGATGATGATGATAATAATAATAATAATAATAATAATAATAATAATAATAATAATAATAATAATAATAATAATAATAATAATAATAATAGTATAGATTTGTTATGTGAAAAACTGTAAAATTACCTCTAGTGAATCATTGTTGGGAATTCATCCTAGTAGCTCAATTTAACTCTCTTCGTTGATTACTCTCTGCAGCCTTCTGCACCATATGCAGCCGAAATTAATGGTGCTATCTATGGTGCTGGTGGCTATGATGGGGACTGCAGAATTTTATCCTCTCGGAAAGCCGAATTTTCAAGCTCTGTGATGTAAGATATGAGCTTGATGCATGCCTAGTGTTTAACCTGTCGCAACACGACCGTTGTGGGACAGGCTATACTCATGCTACACGAAAGGAGTAATATTTAGAATGACACGATCACTACATTCATCCTGATGTAGTGATTGTGCTTCCAATTAGGGTCATTACCAATGCCGCCCATTCTAAATGCTTCCTAATGTTGTATCTCCAGCCACTGAAGTTGAACACCAAAACCCTGAATTGGTTAGAACTTCTCCCCAACTCCTCAGGTTGTGGAAGTTGAAGATACATTATAGTTGGATGAGTCTTCTCAAATTGAAAGAGATTTGGAATTACAGAGCAGATGCATGGACATAGGGTCTTTAAAAATAGAGTTGCCCAAGATTCAGGTGACCATATGTCCTCCATCTCCCTAGCCCCAACGGTTAAATTGAGGGGTAATACCACCCACCAAGGCTTGTCCCTCTGAATGTTCTACGGTCCTAGTGCACCCGCTTCCATTTTGACCCTTATGAAATGGGAGGTGGTTCGAACCGTCGTCATTACCAATGCCGCCCAGGCCAATGTTGTCGTTACAAATGTCGTCCATGTCCAAATGTTGTATTTGGGCAATACCTACAAGTAAACATTACAAAATAATATTAAGAACGACGATCAATACATTTTTGTAATATTAGTGCTAATAATATGAATAGTAATAATAAAATTAATACGACTAATACCACTCTGGCCGCCTGAGTTGATATTGCGATCTAACCGCTGCCTGAGTTGATATTACATCCATGGTCCGGTTTATATAGGGGATTTCCCGTTTTCAGGTGGATCTTTATGAAGGTAACTACGACGCTGAGTTTATATTGTGATCAATCCGCTGCTAGCCTTTTCCCATGGCATCTCGCATTGTCCACTGAACCGCTCAATTTCCTTTGGAACGTCGTGTATGCCCAATTTTCAACTTGCCGCCACCCCATCCACCATCTTCGGCAGCTCTTTATATTCCTAGGCCATTCTCAACGTTCCGAAAGGAGTAATATTCGGAATGTGACGACCGCAACATTCACCCTGCTGCGGCGCTTGTGATTCCGAATGTGACACTGTTACCTATACCTCCCATTCCCTTGAAGTGGAACTGCCAAATGTTGGTAAGCCAAGTGGCAAAATTTCCCCAATCTCCGAAATGAATTTCCCGACTTTCAACAACGACCTACAGTTATCATAACCAACATTGTGCACAATATGATATTAGTAAGAGGCCAAATAATAATAATAATAATAATAATAATAATAATAATAATAATAATAATAATAATAATAATAATAACAGTTAAGAAGACGCGCGCTAATTTTCTGTATCCAAAGGACATACTTATTTCTAGATGGACACCACGATAATGCTTGCCCCTCCGAGTGTGGTCATTCTGGACCTTCAACGGGGAAAATGCCGACTTTAATTTTTCCTTCATCTCACTCCGATTGTATTTTCCAATACCTCCCATACCAACTGAAATGGATCTACGAACTTGCAACAGTAATCTGTAGTTGAGGTTACATAATATATAAGCCAATAGTCTTAATAATAATAGTAAAAACTGTGAACGAATATATAAGACAATAACGATAATAATAATAATAATAATAATTTACTTTAAGAATAGTAATTACTGTTGTACCCATTGCATTTCTTCTCCCAATGTTCAACCTCTCTCAGCATCTATTTTTTACGGTTCAGACCTCCCACCAAGGCTTGCCCCTCTGAATGTTCTACGGTCCTGGTGCACCCGCTTCCATTTTGACCGTTGTGATAGGGGAGGTGGTTCGAACCGTCGTCATTACCAATGCCGCCCAGGCCAATGTTGTCGTTACGGACGTCGTCCATGTCCAAATGTTGTATTTGGGCAATACCTACAAGTAAACATTACAAATAATATTAATAACGGCGATCAATACATTTTTATAATATTAATGCTAATAATATGAATAGTAATAATGAAATTAATACGACTAATACCACCATCCTTCGGCAGCTCTTTGTATTCACAGGCCATTCTAAATGTTCCGAAAGGAGTAATATTTGAAATGTGACGACCGCAACATTGACGTTAATGTTGTGATCATGCTTACCGTTGACGCATGCCCAGTGTTCCACAACAGCGACATTCACCCTGTTGTGGCGCTTGTGATTCCGAAGGAGGCACTCTTACCTATACCTCCCATTCCCCTAAAGTAGAAAAGCCAAATGTTGGTGTCCCAAGTGGCGAAATTTACCCAATCTCCGAAATGAATTTGCCGATTTTCAACAATGACCTACAGTTAAATTAGCAAACAATGTGCACAAGATGGATGTTTAACAAGCGGCCAAACAATAATAATAATATTAACAGTTAACCCTTCATGTAACAGTTAAGAAGGCTCGCGCTAATTTTCTGTATCCAAAGGACATACTTAGTTTTAGATGGACACCACGCTAATGCTTGCCCCTCCGAGTGTGGTCATTACGGAATGTCATAATCATCACATCTATCCTGATGTAGCGATTGTGCTTCCAAAGACGATCGTTACCAATGCCGCCCATGCCAAATGTTGTATTCCCCGCAAGGAAGTAGTTTGCACGGTATCAGTATGGCCTGTAGTACCACAATGATAGGTTGTAAGGAAACAGTGTGTAGGCGATATGATGTTAATAATAAGACTCGAATATTTTTAATGAAAAATTACCTTACGCGCATGCCATACTACAGTGGCTGATGCTTCAAGTCTTGTGCTTGAAGCATTGTGCTTCATGCATACCTGAAGTTCCACCTCGAGAGGTTTGCAGATGATTAAAAGGGAGGCTTTTTGCCCTATCCTGGTGCACCCGCTGCCATTTTGACCGTTGTGATAGGGGAGGTGGTTCGAACTGTCGTCGTTACCAATGCCGCCAAGGCAAATGTTGTCATTACGAATGTCGGCCATGTCCAAATGTTGAATTTGGGCAATACCTACAGGTAAACATTACAAAATAATATGAATAGTAATAATAAAATTAATACCAATAATAATAATAATAATAATAATAATAATAATAATAATAATAATAATAATAATAATAATAATAATAATAATAATAATAATAAAACCTACAGCGTCGCATTCTTAACAATCTTTGTGAATTGGGCGATGCCAAATGCCGCTGAGATTGAAAACTTGGTGGTCGGTGTGGTGGAGCAGGTATATGATAATTACCGAGTCCTCTCATTCCTCGCAGTATAATTACTGTTGTATCCCTAAAGGGGAAAAAATTAATTTTACAACACCATATTAGTAATTGCAGTTTTATTAAGTACTCCCTCCGTCCCATTTAACTTGTCCTGTTTCACTTTTGCACACAATCCAATGCACTTTTTTATCTGTTAATATCTCAAAATATACACAATGAAAAATTATACAAAACATATATTATAAAACTACGTGATCATACGATTCTAACAAGACCGATCTCGACTATTTTTTGTTAAATATATACTTGCAATTAAATTGAGTCAAAGCTGAACAATGAATAGTGTAAAAAAGTCAAACATGACAAGTGTAGTGGGACGGAGGGAGTATATATTTATAATAATAGTAATATTGTTAATAGTAATAGTAAGTGTATTAATTACTGTTGTAAGCCTTGCGTTTCTTCTCCCTCAGTTTTATTAAGTATATATTTATTTTTTTCGTTCAATTCTTTGTTTACGTTTAGTATTTTAATATTACGACTCTGTGTTCCAGGAGTATAACTCCTCCATTTGAATCGTGTCCCTCTCTGCCCCCAGTTAGAAGTTGGAAACCTGGGCGGAGTTCTCCTTTGGCTGACAGTTCCATACTAATGAGGTTATGGAATTAGAAATTATATTCTGATTTATCTGAAATCTTATTCCCAAGTTAGAGGCGTGCTGGCTGGCGCTATAATTGCAGGCCGACAGTTTCATAATACCTTTTAAGTAGGGTTCATGCTGATGCAATGGTTAAACGGGTTTACCCCGCGCCTGGGGTATGAGTAATAGTGCAGAGGGCGGACCAAAAGGATTTAGGAACCAACATGGTGGACATTTCTACCACTACAGGGCGGGGCACTGGTGGGTGGATATATTTTGGTCCGTGCAGCGACGGAGCCTTACACGTTAGTGCATGAGTCGAATACATGATGGGGCAGTGCGACTATGCCAATCAGCATGAATCATCTAAAAGTTCTGCAAGAAAAGATCTCTTAAACGAAAGGATGGCTTTTCCAAAAGCGACACTGTGCCAAACCAGATGCAGGTGGATCTTTATGAAGGTAACTACGACGCTGAGTTGATATTGCGATCAATCCGCTGCAATCCTTTTCCCCTGCCACCTCCCATTGTCTACTGAAAGGCGTCATGTAACAGTAGCACTCTGCAGGTAATTTACTTCTGTCGATGCTGCTGCTCAATTGCATCCACTCTCTTCATTTGCCATCATTGCACCCACTCACGATCGAATAGGAGACTTCAGTTTACCATAAGTCAAACCTCGAAGGTGGACTTGGTTCATAACCGAATCATCCCTATCTTCCATGCTTCAGTCCAATAATGATGGCTTAAATTCGTGACACCGGCCCCACCGTGCTGCCCAGAACCCCTGTCTGGGTCGGATTTACTGATCTCCGACCCGGCTGGCGGCGATGTCTCGCGACCCCGTCCACGTCGCCCCCCGTCGCCACTCTTCTCCCGCCGAACTCTCTATGGTAAACTCAAGTCCCATGGGACGAATTTATGCCTCTCCCATGGCACGAACCGTATGCCATCATTACTGGACTGAAGCATGGAAGATAGGGATGATTCGGTTATGAACCAAGTCCACCTTCAAGGTTTAACTTATGGTAAACTGAAGTCTCCTATTCGATCGTGAGTGGGTGCAATGATGGCAAATGAAGAGAGTGGATGCAATTGAGCAGCAGCATCGACAGAAGTAAATTACCTGCAGAGTGCTACTGTTACATGACGCCTTTCAGTAGACAATGGGAGGTGGCAGGGGAAAAGGATTGCAGCGGATTGATCGCAATATCAACTCAGCGTCGTAGTTACCTTCATAAAGATCCACCTGCATCTGGTTTGGCACAGTGTCGCTTTTGGAAAAGCCATCCTTTCGTTTAAGAGATCTTTTCTTGCAGAACTTTTAGATGATTCATGCTGATTGGCATAGTCGCACTGCCCCATCATGTATTCGACTCATGCACTAACGTATAAGGCTCCGTCGCTGCACGGACCAAAATATATCCACCCACCAGTGCCCCGCCCTGTAGTGGTAGAAATGTCCACCATGTTGGTTCCTTAATCCTTTTGGTCCGCCCTCTGCACTATTACTCATACCCCAGGCGCGGGGTAAACCCGTTTAACCATTGCATCAGCATGAACCCTACTTAAAAGGTATTATGAAACTGTCGGCCTGCAATTATTGCGCCAGCCAGCACGCCTCTCACTTGGGAAGAAGATTTCAGATAAATCAGAATATAATTTCTAATTCCATAACCTCATTAGTATGGAACTGTCAGCCAAGGAGAATGTATTTTTATTTCCAACTTCCATGTTTTGCCCCGTCCCAGGCATTTGCCAATCTTTGGTGGCTTCTATGGTGTAAACATGTCAGGCACGCATATTGATCAGCGTGATGATGCATGCGGAGTTCTATGCCAAACCAATAAAACTTTCTAAAATGATGATGCATCTACTCAAAGCAGGAAGATTGCAGTTTTATTAAGTATATATTTATAATAATAGAAATATTGTTAATAGTAATAGTAAGTGTAGTAATTACTCTGTTAAGCCTTGCATTTCTTCTCCCTCTGTTCAACCTCTCTCAGCCTCTCTTTAGGAGTGGTAACATCTCCCGCCAATGCTTGCCCCTCCGAGCTGATCGACTCCTTTTTTAGGGGTAATATTTCATAATATTCCCTCCTTCAGTACCCGAGTTGCCCGAATGTTCTCAGTCAGGCGGGCTATGTGATGAACCTGCCCGCTTGTTTAACCATCCTCTGCGATAATTTTCTGGACGGACATTACCAATGCCGCCCAGACCAAGTGTTGCGCTCGTGGTTCGAAATGTGTTGATTACCAATGCCGCCCAGGCCAATGTTGCATTCCCCCGCAATGAAGCAGTGTGCACTGTACAGTATAGCCTGTAGTATGACAATGACACTCAATAAGGTAACAGCGTGTAGTCTATATGATGTTAATATTACGACTGGAATACCGCTAATGAAAAATTACCGACTGTGATGCTTCAAACCCTTTGCTTGAAGCATTGTGCTTCATGCATGCCCAACGTTTCACATGTCCGCCTTCAGCCATTCTGGGACAGGCCACACTCATGCTTTATGGCGGGGGAGATTGGTGGTATGCCCCCATCAAAGTATTCATCATGATGTAGTGAGGGTGCTTCCGAATGTTGTCATTACCAATGCCGCGTATGTTCAATTGTTGTATCTCGACAATACCTACAGGTAAACATTACAAAATAATATTAATAACGGCGATGACATAGAAAATTATTGCTAGAAATAATATTAACTCCACCATTATTAATAAATTATTATTATTACAATTATAGTAATATTATCAATAATCTTTTATGTTGCAAAAGTAAAAAAAAAATTACCCAACATTTTTAGAAATAGTAAAATAAATTAGGGGAAATTATTTACAAATAAATTTAGGGGAAATTACCAAATTTTCAAATTTAGGGGAAACACTCTTGGTGTCCATACGCGAACCAGCACCTAACGCTTGTAGTGGGGGGACGCATATGCAGTCTGCTCTTGATTCACGGATCTGCAATTATATGCAACCAGTGTCAGACAGACAATGCCTGAGATTGCTCCCAATCATTAAAAAAATTAATGTATCGCCTACACTCGGCGCATACCTGATCGCTGCAGCTGCGTGCTGGCAGGGTATGAGATGCTGTTGGAACCTTTGGCACGTGCATGTCTTCGTGGCCAGGTCTACTATGTATGCCTTGCCTGCTTGATCCACGATGTACTCATTGTGCTTCCTTGTGTCCTTCACTTTCAGCGTCTGTCCCTCAACTATCGACTTCATCAGCTCCTTGTGTGCCCACTCACTCAAGACGTTAGTGCTGCTGACCGCGTCATTGTGCCTCTCCGAAAACCAGTCGGCTATGGTAGCACGAATTACGTCGAGCATTGAGGACACAGGTAACCTTCGTGCCCACCTCAAGCGCCTGTTCATACTCTCTACGGGATTCGTCATCATCATGTCATAACGACGGACCGGACACTTAACGCGCGCAAACCGTTCTTCCCTGACTTTCTCTATGAGATGCTTGTATGCACGCGGAAACTGCTGCTTCAGGGTATCCATGTGTCGATTGTAGTCGGCATTCTTGTATGCATAAGCGGCTAAAGTGAACAAGTCGGTCGCTCTCGTGCCATACTGAGATAGATTTGACTTGATGTGCACGCAACATAGCACGTGGTGGGCTTCCGGTAACACCTGCCGAATCGCAGCTCTAATGGACTTATGACCGTCCGACACAATCAAAACCTCTTTTTGCAGGTTTAGTGCCCGGTCTAACTGCAATAGAAACCACCGCCACGTTTCATTCGACTCTGTTGGCCCCACACCAAATGCGAGCGGGAACAACTGGTTGTTGCCGTCTTTCGTCACAGCCACGAACAGGACACCCTTGTACTTTCCCTTTAAATGTGTCCCATCAATTGCTATGAAAGGCCTCATCAGTGGCCAACCTGCAATAGAGGCACCGAGTGCGAAGAAGGCCATCCCGAATTTCCCATCCATATCCAATGCGTAATCCGTGATGGTTTTCTCATCCGTCTCCTCTAACATGTGAGTACGACAGAATCATCTTAAATGAATCATCGTGATCGCCAAAAATTGAGCAGATTGCGTGGTTTCTTATCTTCCGGGCCATTTCGATCGAGACATTAACACCCTCACGCCGCAGCTTATCCTGTATAATAGCTGCCCAAATGTCTCGAGGGGAGTGTCGTCGGTTGTGGCCTGTCTGGGTTTGCACTGCAAGAATGCGCCACCAACGTGTACACCTTCCATAGCGATGCCGTTCCACTTGCTCGCATCTCAAACGCGCAATCTTCAACATTACACCTCACCCACAACCTCTCCTTATCCGACTTCCACGTGCGTAGACCACACCTGGCAGCCACAAGATATTCTGTCAGCTTCGCCTGTAACTTCGCCTTCATTGCGAACATTGAGCCAACTGCAAATGATGATTCCACAGTATCGTCCACGTGCTCATCGACCAGGCGTTCGGGTAAGTCAAAGTGTGGCCGAGGGAGGTTCCACATCCCATGACTCACCTCCGGGACAGTGTATACTTCTTCTGTCCTCGCCCAACGCGGATTATGACCAGCTTGCAGCCCTGGACGCCCTTCCCTCTCGATCCGTTCTTGATTCCGCTTGCAGGCTCTCACAAGACTGTAATAGTGCTGAAAATCTCCATAAGTCATGGGCACTTCCTCATTCTCCGATTCCGAGCTACTTTCTTCATCACGTGCTGCATGACCCTCGACCTCCAACTGCTCGGTCTCTACTACATCTCCGCATACATTCTCAACGGGCTCCGGAACCTCTTCGATCCGCAACTGCCTTCCTCCTCCATGTGCTACACCGCTCCCATATCCTGCAAAATTACCCATACCGCTACTTCCGTCCACACTTCCGCGTACCACTCCGTACCCATGGCTGCTCCCAGCTACATTTTCATTCCCGTATATATTTATTGTCGGTGTCGGGCCAAATATGCTCATCATCACGCCTCCAGAATGTAAAGGAATGTACGACAAGTTTCTTTGCGTGTCGTAGTTAGTTGAGTTCTGTGTCTCTTGTATCCCTTCAATTCCCAATAATATCTCAAACTTATACAAAATACTGAAAGTTACTATGGATATCAAGTAATCTCATGTAATGCAGCTTAACATTTCTAAATTATTTATATACACATGGATTTAAGAAGCATTGCAAAATAAAACTTACGGTTTCGGCCTTGCTCTTCCTCGTCGTGTGCATGCCACTCGCCTTGGTACCATGTGCTACCGGTCAGTGACTCCCAGAAAGACATTGCTCCGTTTAGTCAATCACCCACACCTAAGAACACATAAGTGAAGCCCACATGAACTTTATTTTTAATAATCTGTATAATAATGCTACCACTTATTATATTTCTTAGTAATAGTACTACTAATAATAAATAATATTATTGCCAATAATACTAATAATAGTAATATAATTAGTTATTAATATAATAATAATAATTAATAATAATAATAATAATTATAATAATTAATAATATTAGTAATAATAATAATAATAATACTAATAATAAATAATAATAGTAATAAATAATAATTATAATAGTAATAATAAAAACAGTAATAAAAATAATAATACTTATTAGTAGTAACAATAATAATAATAGTAACAAATAATAATAATAGTAATAAAATGATACTAATTTAATAATAATAATAGTAATAATATTATAATAATAATAATAATAATAATAATAATAAATAACAATAGTAATAAAATCATACTAAATTAATAATAATAATAATATTATAATAATAATAATATATAATAATAGTAATAAATAATAATAACAATAATAATAAAAACCGTCATAAAAATAATACTACTTATTAATAAATAATAAATAATACTTATTAATAATAATAAATAATAATAGTAATAAATAATAATAACAATAATAATAAAAACAGTAATTAAAATAATACTACTTATTAATAGTAATAATAATAGTAATTAATAATAATAATAATAATAGTAGTAAAATCATAATAAATTAATAATAATAATAATAATAATAATAATATTAATAGTAATAACAGTAATACTAGTAATAAATAATAATAATAATAATAATAATAATAATAATAATAATAATAATAATACCCACGAAAACAATAAAACAAAAAAAATTAAACATTAATAGTCCTACTGTAATGATAATTAACAACATAAAACAAAGCTAAATAAATTAATATTTAACTAATTCAATCAAATTAATACTATTTACCCAACTAACAATTACACATCTATATTTCGTATTAACAAAAACACATATCTAAAATTTAGGCAAAACATAACAAACAACACGCACTGCACCAAACAAACCTACATTATTTCTAATTTAAACTAACCTGTACAACATATTTAACTACTCATTACATGTAATTAATAACTAACTTATCGGACTTACTAAACAAAGCATACTAAAAATGGAAGCTCACAGCAAATTTGAGGCTGTCAACAATGCTCTTGGATATTTTAGCTCGAGGCTCTTCCCAAAATGCAGCAACAATACTCCCTTCAGCTTAAACTTTCACCTCTCAAGTGAATGTAGGAAAGAATAAGGCCACTGCATGAATGAAAGTATAGATCCGAAATTTATTGACTTCAACATAATAGGTGGGTGGTCAGCAATTATTCCAGGGTCGACAATGGGGTCGACGTCGAACCCACGGGGTCGGGAGCACCACTATACTGACCACCGGTCCCCACAAGTGGCAGAGAATCTTTGGGGTTCGACTTCGACCCCAATGGTTCGACGTCGACCCGGTGGGTTGGCGGGATCGACCTCACGTGCCGGGTTCGTCATATTTACGACCCCGTGCTCCGGGATCGACCACACTACACAAGGGGTCGACCTCGACCCCGCTAATCTCACGACCCCGGGCTTGTTAAACACCCTTACTAAGTAAGCCCGGGTTCGACTTCTTGCTTCGGGGTCGACGTCGACCCCACTGTCGACCCAGGGTCGTTTTCGTCTTTTCGGGCATAAAAGTGAAGGGTTTATTGCGGCGGTCAAAAAAGTATATGCTCAGACTCTGACTGGGCACTGCGGTTTCCCACCCCAAACAGTAAACATTTTTTTACCTTTATCTCTCTCTTTTTAAAATCTGTTTTCATCTGATTCTTGACTGCAATTTGTCTTTAATTTCTACGCGTACATTAACGTGTCACTCAGAAGTCAGAACCCAGCAGAGCAGATGTAGGCTGCGTGGGTAAAAATTTTAAATTTTAAAAATTATCAAAAACTTTCATTTTTCTTTTCATTTTGGTGCCTTTTAGATTTTTAATCCACTACATTTGCTATTACAAACAATATGTTCCTAAGACCATGTTCTCTAGGTCTTAAATAAGCTGTCCTTATCTGAATTTTATAAGACCTGGTCTGAATTGGTCTGGTTTGATCTGGTTTGGTCTGATCTAATCTTATCTTAGTTATACTATTGTAATGATTTAATTTGATCTGGTCTGGTCTGATCTTAATTTTTTTTATCTGATCTGATTTTAATAAAAATAAATAACAAGTCCTGAAAATAAGTTCTAGAGAACGGGACGTAAGTCCTAACTCTTAAATTCACTAATAAAAGTGAATTAGATGACTTGCAAGAACTAAATGCAAAACTGGTCCATCATGGCAAGGGAAATGTAAACCCGGTTTTGATAACCCAGGTCGGGATGTCACTGTCACACCTCCCTAGCAAGACACGACTCATTCGAGCTTGCTAGAGAGATGCAAGGCTATGGTTTTTCAGAATTTAAAACATTTCAAATAATTAAAACAGCTCATTGTACATAACTCGAAAATAATAGTAAATTGCAGCGGAAAATAATATTTTAACATATGTAATGCAGCAGAATTTTAATAGGGCCAACACGGCCAAAACACGGGTTAAGCAGGCCCGTTCATGCAAATGTACTAAGAACATAAATTAAAAGAAAATAATGTTTTCCCGAATGTCCCTATGTATGCATATGATTATGCATAATCCTCATACTCTGAAAGAAAAAGAGAAAAATGGTTTTGGTCAGCAAAACGTGCTGAGTAAGTTAACACATAGCATAATTAAGGGGTTTCAAGGCCATTAATTAAATTTAAATAAAAAACATGCTACTAGATAATATACAATTTAATTTAATTAACTGAGTAAATTGCATAATTTAAAACATGAATTCTAACTAATCATACATATAAATACATGACATGAATTAATGGCATAATTTAAGTAAAAGCAATAAAAGTCTTTTAAATATCCCCATTACTCCAAGATCAGGTATCTCAAGTTTTTCTCGATTGCATGATAATCTCTACATATTTCAAGTAACCGTTGGCCTAAGCCAAATCTGCCATACCCAGTACCACTCCGGAGCCTCGGGAAACCCATACGGATACTCCCGAGAGTGTAGGCCCAAAAATATCTCACCGTTTTGGCATAATTTCACATATTTCAACACCATCGTCCAATCAGGCACGATGTGCAAAGCTAGGAGGGCACCCTGCAAAGCACTCACCCCATACATAGAATTTAATCAAGTTGCAAAGGGGATTTTTCGAAAATGTTTGTTTATTTATTTCCAAAAGGATTAAGTTGTTTGTATAATAAGGCCAATTTCACAAATTTAGCAAGTTTCTCAAAAATACACTTCCGCATGTCGCTATTCGCGCCAATATTATTTAAAAATTCATCTCAAGGCCAAAAATTCTGAAATTTGAGCAATAGCTCGCAAACACACTAATGAATAAGTTTCGTGTTTTAACTTTTTCAATCCGGGTTAAGGAAATAAGTCAAAAAATGTGATTTTGTACAGAAATATTACTCTGCCCGGATTCAAAACATAGCAGGTTTCAAAGATTTAATTTTTAACATAACAAACGAACACCAAACTTAATGAAATTTTATAGGCTTAATCCTAATACAATTATCTACAACTTTTGTTTAGAACTCAAGGTTATTTCAATCGGATCAGTTACGAAAAATCGGATCAAGTTCAGAAATCAACTCTGTCCACTTTTAGAAGTTTGAAGAAAACGCAGATTGGTACGGTTCGAATTCGGAGGTTCAAATCTTGACGAAAAATTCTGAAATTTCACAGTGGTATTCCAGACTTATAGATCTACAATTTTTATGTTTAATACAAGATCTAATTCGGCCAAAATCCAATGTCAAGATCATCAACAAGTTCGAAATATGAATCTGTCCCTATTTCAAAATTCAAATTGGAGGCAGGTTTGTCTAGTTCAATTTTTGGGTAACAAATCTTAGCCAAAAATTATGAAATTTTTACAGGAAGTAGATCAGGGTCTTAGAAACACATTTCATGTTCTAAGTTTTCTCGTTTGAACATTTTAAGTGGTCCGTAAAATTCGTGCATCAACACTGCGCCGTTGTGAACAGATTGTAATTAGGGTTTCCTTATTGGATCTATTTGTTTGATTTGTTTTAACCACCCAAAACCACAGTAAGCGTTAAATTACTTGAGATTGGATTATCCGGCTCGTCAAAGTCGTAGTCGTGGCTTGCACGTCCTCCGTTCGTCTCCCGAGATCCTTCGTTCTCCCTCTATGCGCCCGGATCGGGGTTTTAGCAAAGAAACGGAGTAAGTTAGATTTGGATCCGAGGTTTGAATGGAAAAAGATGGACAACCCTTACCAACCACGATTGAGACCCTTTGATTTTTCGTCCAAAACTTGGTCCTTCGCTGCCTTCGTGCCTCCGATGACTTGAATTTAGGGTTTGAAACGTATAGAGAATTTTCGAAGAGTTTGAAAATTGTCCAGGTTCGAAGGGCACGGGTATTTATAGACTTAGGAGACCCATAGCCAAGAGTTGTCTTGAGTGTCTTGGGCCGAAAGGTAAGCAACCGAAGTCGAAAAATCTGAAATCGGGCGAGCGAATCTCGCCGGGTCGTTTGTGGGAGCTGGCACGCCCGTGGCGCGCGGAATGCTCCGTCCCGCGCGGCGACCGCGTGGCCATGGCCAGGACTTCGGTCCGGGCCGGGTCGTGTGATCCGTCGGGTCTTTTGTCCTCTCTTTCGGACTTCTATCCTCCTATATTATTGGGCTCCGATTTTCGGGCTAATCTTTGGGCTCCAAATTTCCTATCTAAATTTTATTTGAATCTTAATTAAATTATGGGTCCGAATAATCGAGTCCATTTGTATTGAATTATCTTGGTATCATTTATTTAATTCAATTATCTTTTAGCTTTAATTAAATTATCTTCAACTTTAATTATTTCTTGGATTAAATTCTATTTCTCATTTATTCTTTTAATTAATTATTTATTTGTTTATTGTATTTATTGATATAAAATTCTCGGGTATTACAGTCTACCTTTCCTTAAGAATCAACTTGTCATCGAAGTTGCGTTTCGGCTTTTCTCGAGCTAAGAGTTAGGGTCCTTTCGCTTATTTTATTATTTTGTGATTCAACTCAGAAGTAAAATTTCCAAGCTGCCTACGTACCCTGTGAAGGGATCAAGCCAATACGTAGTTCAAAAAAATTTGAATTTGTTTATTTATTCGGAGTAAAATATACGGTGTTACATCCTCTCCCCCTTAAGCTTATAGTTATGTCCCCATAACTGTGGTTGCGTCGATTTGAAACAGGGTCGGGTAACGTTCCTTCACGTCGGATTCTATATCCCATGTGGCTGTTTCACTTTCATGGTTCGACCAAAGAACCTTGACCATCTTCACAGTCTTATTTCTCGTTATTCTCTCCTTAACATCGAGAATTCGCACTGGAACTTCTTTATAAGTCAAATCATCTTCGGGTTCAATCACTTCCGGCTGAAGTACATGTGTCGGGCCTGGCACATATTTCTTTAGTTGTGATACATGAAATACATTATGAACTCGAGCCAATTGTGGCGGTAAAGCCAGTCGGTAAGCTAGATTTCCGACTCGTTCTAGAATTTCATAAGGACCTATGTATCGAGGACTTAACTTCCCTCGTTTGCCAAAGCGCATCACCCCTTTCATAGGCAATATCTTTAGCATGACCTTATCTCCCACTTGAAACTCTAGGTCTTGTCGTCTCACATCAGCATAACCTTTTTGATGGTCTTAAGCAGCCTCCATCTTTCCTTGGATCACTTTTATTTGTTGAGCCATATCTTCGACAAGTTGTGGTCCCACTACCACAGTCTTATCGTTTTCTTCCCAACTCAACCGGCTTCGGCACCTTCTTCCATACAGTGCTTCGAACGGTGCTATGCCAATGCTAGCATGGTAGCTATTGTTGTAGGAAAACTCAATTAGAGGTAAATGGTTTTCCCAACTTCCCTTAAACTCCAATACGCATGCTCTTAGCATGTCCTCCAAGGTTTGGATTGTTCTCTCGCATTGTCCATCCGTCATTGGGTGGAATGCGGTGCTCATTTTGATTTGAGTACCAAGAGCTTTTTGTAATTCCGTCGAAAAGTGAGAGACAAATCTAATGTCTCTATCAGAAATGATGTCATGTGGTACGCCATGTCATCGTACCGCATTATCAATGTAAGCTCGGGCCAATTGGTCCATAGTCAACGTGTCCTTCATCGTGATAAATATGGTCGTTTTTGTTAGCTTATCCACTATCACCCAGATCTTGTTCATTCCTTTAGGTAACGTGGTAATCCCAAGACAAAGTCCATCGAGATTCTATCCCACTTCCAACTTGGAATCTCTAGTGGTTGCATCAATCCTAAGGGTTTTTGTTTCACTGCCTTAACCCTTTGGTAGGTGAGGCATTTCGCCACGAAGTCTGCCACTTCCTTCTTCATTCCCGGCCACCAATAGATCTTCTTCAGATCCTTATAAAGTTTGTCACCTCCGAGATGCACTGAATATGGCGTGTTATGCCTTTCCTCCATCAATCGCTGTTTCAGCTCAATGCACTTCTGAGGCACACACCATCTTCCCTTGAAGCGAATGCTTCCGTCCTCGTTGATAGCGAATCCTATTGCCTTGCCCTCGGCAATACTCTTCTTTATCCTCTGCAACTTGACATTGCCCGGTTGAGCGAGTCTTATCTCGTAAAAAATTGGAGTTCCCGCAACCATCGCGTTGACCGTCTTACTCACTGTGCCAGGATGCACAAGTTCCACATCCAATCTTGCTAGATCCATGTACAATGTCGGCAGAATCACCAACGAGTGTGCCATGTGTTGGGTCTTCCGACTTAAGGCATCGGCTACCACATTTGCCTTCTCCTCGTGGTAAGATATCTCCAAGTCGTAATCTTTGATAAGCTCCAACCATCTTCGCTGTCTCAAATTCAACTCCTTTTGGGTGAATATATACTTCAGTCTCTTATGATCGGTGAACATTCGACACTTTTGCCCAGAAAGATAGTGTCTCCATATTTTCAGAGCGAAAACGACAGCTGCCAACTCTAAGTCGTGTGTCAGGTAGTTCTCCTCGTGGGGTTTTAGTTGGCGTGATGCATATGCAACGAACTTTGAGTCTTGCATCAGAACGTATCCTAATCCTTCTTTCGAAGCATCGCTGTAAACTTCGAAGTCACCATTCTCTGATGGTAGTGTCAATACGGGTGTAGTCGTGAGTCGTTTCTTCAACTCTTGAAACGCAGCCTCACACGCATCGGTCCACTCGTATTTTACTCCCTTCTTCAGTAGCTGGGTTAAAGGACTTACCATTTTCTTGAAGTCCTTCACAAATCGCGTATAATACCCAGCTAATCCAAGAAAACTCCTTATTTCTGTTGGGCTCGTCGTTGCCCATTCTGTCACGGCTGAAACTTTTGCCGGATCCACTGAAACTCCATCAGCGGATACTATGTGTCCAAGAAATGCTACTTCCTTCAACCAAAAATCACATTTGGACAACTTGCCATATAGTTGATTCCTTCGCAAGATCCCTAACACTTGATGCAAATGTTGGGAATGCTCTTCCTCGCTCTTCGAGTAGATCAGGATGTCGTCGATGAACACCACTACACACTGATCCAGTAATTCTCGAAACACATTATTCATGAGGTTCATGAACATTGCAGGAGCGTTTGGGTTTTGTTAACCCAAAGGATAACACTATGAACTCATACTGGGCATATCGAGTTCAAAACGCCGTCTTCGGGATGTCTTTCTCGGCGATCCTCAATTGGTGATACCCAGATCGCAAATCGATCTTCGAGAACACCGAAGCTCTCTTCAGTTGATTGAATAGATCCTCAATCCTTGGCAGGGGATACTTGTTCTTGATGGTAACTTGATTTAGTCCCCTATAATCAATGCAAAGACGTAATCCTCCGTCTTTCTTCTTAACGAATAAAACCGATGCCCCCCGTGGGGAAGTACTCGGTCTTATGTATCCTTTCCCCAGTAGTTCTTCGAGTTGTTCCTTCAACTCCTCCATTTCCAATGGCGCCATCCGATATGGAGCTTTCGAGACAGGCTCCGTACCCGGAATGAGATCTATGGTGAATTTAAGATCTCGTTTAGGTGGCATGCCCGGAATATCTTCGGGAAACACGTCCGGATATTCTCTCACCACTGGAATGTTGTCAACCTTGTTCTCTTCCGCTTCGAGGTTGTGAACGTAACACGCATACAACTCATACCCCTTACGCATCAAGTTACTCAGTTTGAGGGCACTAAAGATTTTGTTGCTCCTCTTAGGGGGTTGAAAGTAAAAGATAACTCTCCTTCCCCTACTTTTTGACAAGGTGATCTTTTGCTTCTGGCATTCGATCACCGCTTTATACTGGGACAACCAGTCCATTCCCAGTATAATGTCAAAGTCCCTTAAGTTAAATTCTACTAAGTTTGCGAAGAATTCTACGTTCTTAATCACTATAGGAATTCCGTCATAACGTTTAGAACACGCTACTACATCCCCTGAAGACAGTTGAATTCCTAAGCTAATTATCTCACACTTAGGTAGATCTAACTCAAGCACTACTCTTGATGTTATAATTGAACAACTAGCTCCAGAATCAAATAAAACCTTAAGGGGTGTATTTAAAACGTGAAATGTACCTGCCATCACTTCTCCCTGCGCAGGCACGTCTGTTTGGTTGATCACGTTGAGGCGTCCCATAGGGCGTCCTTGATTGCCCTGCTGATTCAGATTCGACTGCTGATTTTGCTGCTGATTCTGTTGCTGATGCTGCGGAGGGCGCTGGTTTGGGTTAGGATGATTCTGAGAGGGTCTGTACCCCTTATTGTTTCCATTTCGTCTGTTTGATTCTGAGGCTGCACCGGCCCCGTAACCAAATCCTCTCTCTTCGTGATGTTTTCCAATCTAGTCCGGCATTCCCGACTCTGGTGACCCATCCGGCCACATCGGTAGCATGCACCTTGCTGAGGGCAACCCCTCGCCAGATGAGGCCTGCCACACCTTGGGCTCGGTGGCACTAGACCTCCTTGGTTGAACCTTCTCCCATTGTTCGTTTGCTGTGGCCTATTCGGCCCTCCCCGATACTCGACCCTCTTAGTGTTGTTCTCAGTTCTCGTGTCCATGTTTCTTTTGTCTTGGGGGCCCCGACTGGATTCCCCACTCACCCTCCTTTTCAATTGCTGTACGCGTGCCACAGCCACGGCATGGTCGTACACCGCCTGCAAATCGGGGTAGAGTACCCCTGTGATCACCTCTCTGATTGCCAGATTCAAGCCCATCTCGAACTTCTGGGCTTTCTTCACATCCGTGGGTACCAACCTCGGCTCGAATCGCACCAACTCCTTGAATCGAGTTTAATATTCTTGCACAGTCTGCCCGCCTTGTTTCAGTGACAGAAACTCTTCGTACATGGCCGCCTTTGTACTCAAGGGGTAGAATCAGTCCCTGATCGGTTCCATCATCTCAGCCCACGAGTAGGGCTCCTCATCCTCTGTCAGCTTTCCCTGGGTGGCTTGCCACCAATCGTCTGCTTCGCCTCCCAAGTAATATGAGGCGACGTGCACCTTTTCCCCTTCCGGGCACTTGACCGCGCTTAGCAACTTGTCAAAGGTCTTAATCCACTCCTCTAGTTTTCCAGGGTCTTCCTCACCAGCGTAGTGGGGTGGCTGGTACGGATTCACCGTTGCCAAGTAATTAATGCGGGCCTGGGGCGGAGGTACCCCCGCGGCTTGCCCTTGATTGACCTGCGCGTTTCCCAGCGCAATCAGGACCTCCTCTATCGTCCAGAGACGATCGCCCACATTGTTCGATGCGGGGGCGTTTTCCATTTGAAGTCGTTTTAAGGTTCGGAAAGATTCGACAAAACTGTTGCGCCAGTAGAAAACATACATTGACAGATTTTTGCAAGATTCGATTAAGCTTTTAGGTTTCGTGTTTTAATTACTCCCAAAACCAAGTATTAACTTACAGATTTGTAGATGTCCGGGATCGTCTATTTCGAAGGCGTGGCTTTCAGTCCACCGTTTATCCTCTCCGTTCGTCGGGTTCTACGTTCTAGATCCGATTCGGGGTGTAGAAAGAAAAAGAAGAAGGTTATGATTCGTTTTCGAATCGTATATGGAACAAGGATCGGATCGAAGCTTACCACGACGCTGGAGATCCTCAAATTTTCGTCCAACAGTCCTCGCCTTGGTTTCGTGCATCCGACGACTCCGGAATTAAGGTTTTCGAACGTATAGAGAGTTGTAGGGTTTTGGAAAAGTGTTCGGAGCTTTCAAGAGGGCTTATTTATAGGTAAAGAAGACCTAGGGGCGTCCAAGGTCTGCCTCTAAGAGTCTTGAGCCGAATGGTGTTCAACCGAAGTCGGAAAATCCGGATTCGGGCGAGTAAATCTCGCAACCGGCGAATCAGTCAAGCGGCGCGGTCGTGGCGCGCCATCTCCCCTTTGACCACATGGCCACCGCGCGGCACTCGCCTGGACTCCGGTCCGGGCGGGTCGTGCGATCCGTCGTGCCTTTCTGCCTCTCTTTCGGACTTCTATCCTCCTATGCTCCCGAATTCCGATTTCCGGGGTATCTTCGGGTTTCTATTGCCTCTCTAAATTTTACTCGGGTCTAATTGAATGTTTGGACTCGAATTCTCGAGTTCATTGGTGTCGGGTTTCGGTGTACAATTTATTTATCTTTAATTGGTTCTTTTTATTAAATTCCTTTAATTCCTTTTTGAGTTAAATTTCATTTCCCATTTCCTTATCTTTATTTATTTCTTTATTTGCTGGATTTCTTTATTTATTGTATTTATTTTATTTATTGTTTATTTATTTAATTATTGTTTTATGTTGCAAAATTCTCGGGTATTACAGTCTACCCTCCTTAAGAATCAACTTCGTCCTCGAAGTTGTGTTTCGGCTTTTCTCGTGCTAAGGTCTTTTGTTTGTTTTATTATTTTGTGACTGAACTTAGAATTAAAACTTCTAAGCTGCCTACTTACCCTGTGAAGGGATCAAGCCATAACGTAGTTCAAAAGTTTACAAAAATGCACGAAAAATAGGTGGTATGACATCCTCTCCCCCTTAAGATTGCAGTTATGTCCCCATAACTGTGTCGGTGTCGGTTTAGAATAGTGTCAGGTAGCGTTCTCTCATGTCGGATTCTACCTCCCAAGTTGCCGTCTCACTTTCGTGGTTCGACCAAAGAACCTTGATCATTTTGATGGTTTGATTCCTCGTTACTCACTCCTTAGTGTCTAGAATTCGCACTGGGACTTCTTCATAAGTCAAATCCTCATCGAGTTCAATTATCTCCGGTTGAAGTACATGTGTCGGGTCCGGCACATACTTCTTTAGTTGGGAGACATGGAAAATATTATGAACTCGATCTAATTGTGGCGGTTAAGCCAGTCGGTAGGCTAAATTCCCGACTCGTTCTAGAATCTCATAAGGTCCTATGTATCGAGGACTCAACTTTCCTCGTTTGCCAAAGTGCATCACCCCCTTCATGGGTGATATCTTTAGCATGCTCCTATCTCCCACTTGAAGTTCTAGGTCTCGTCGTCTCACGTCAGCGTAACTCTTCTGACGGTCTTGAGCGGCTTTCATTTTTCCTTGAATCACTTTGATTTGTTGAGCCATGTCTTCGATAAGTTGTGGTCTCACTACCACCGACATATCGTTTTCTTCCCAGCTCAACGGGCTTCGGCACTTTTGTCCATACAACGCCTCGAATGGTGCCATGCCAATGCTAGCATGGTAACTATTATTATAAGAGAATTCAATTAGGGGTAAATGGGATTCCCAATTTCCCTTAAATTCCAACACGCATGCTCTCAGCATGTCTTTTAGTGTTTGTATTGTTCTCTCGGTTTGACCATCCGTCATCGGGTGGAATGCGGTGCTCATTTTGATTTGAGTACCGAGAGCTTTTTGTAATTCCGTCCAAAAGTGAGAGACAAATCTACTGTCTCTATCGGAAATGATGTCATGTGGTACTCCATGTCGTCGTACCACATTATCAACGTAGGCTCGGGCCAATTGGTCCATAGTCCACGTGTCCTTCATCGGGATAAATATGGCTGTCTTCGTTAGCCTATCCACAATCACCCAAATCTTGTTCATGCCTTTAGGTGATCGGGGTAATCCCAAGACAAAGTCCATTGAGATGCTATCCCACTTCCAACTTGGAATCTCTAGTGGTTGCATCAGTCCTAAGGGTTTATGTCGCACTGCCTTAACCTTTTGGCAGGTGAGACATTTCGCCACGAAGTCTGCCACTTCTTTCTTCATTCCCGGCCACCAATAGATCTTCTTTAGATCTTTGTAAAGCTTGTCACCTCCGGGATGTACTGAATATGGCGTGTTGTGCCCTTCCTCCATCAACCTTCGCTTCAACCCGGCACATTTTAGGGGCACACACCATCTCCCTTTGAAACGAATACTTCCATCCTCGTGGACAGCAAATCCTATTGCCTTTCCTTCGGCAATATACCCCTTTATCTTTTCGAGTTTCGCGTCGCCCGGTTGGGCGAGCTTAATCTCGTCCAATATTGGATTTTGTACGACCATGGCATTGATCGTGTCACTCACTGTGCCCGGATGCACAAGTTCCAATTCCAATCTTGCCAACTCCATGTACAATGCCGGCGGAATTACCAACGAGTTCGTCACGTGTTGGGTTTTCCGACTTAGGGCATCGGCTACCACATTCGCCTTCCCCTCGTGGTAGGCTATCTCCAAGTCGTAGTCCTTAATAAGTTCCAACCACCTTCGCTGTCTCAAATTCAACTCCTTCTGAGTGAATATATATTTCAAGCACTTGTGGTCGGTGAACATTCGACACTTCCGCCCATAAAGATAATGTCTCCATATCTTTAGAGCGAAAACGACCGCTGCCAACTCCAGGTCATGTGTCGGATAATTCTCCTCGTGAGGTTTTAGTTGGCGTGATGCATACGCTACGACTCTCGAGTCTTGCATCAAGACACAACCTAAACCTTCATTCGAAGCATCGCTGTAAACTTCGAAGTCACCATTCTCTGATGGTAGGGTCAATACGGGTGTGGTTGTGAGTCGTTTCTTCGGTTCTTGAAACGCTGTCTCACAAGCCTCTGTCCACACGTATTTTACTCCCTTCTTCAGTAGCTGGGTCAAAGGTCGTGCGATTTTCGAAAAATTATTCACGAACCGTCTATAGTACCCGGCTAATCCAAGGAAACTCCTTATCTCAGTTTGGCTCTTTGGAGTTGCCCATTCAGTTACGGCAGAGACTTTTGCCGATCCACTGAAACTCCATCAGCGGATACTATATGTCCTAGAAATGCTACCTCCTTCAACCAAAAATCGCATTTGGACAATTTGCCGTATAGCTGATTCTTTCGCAAGGTCCCTAACACTTGGTGCAAGTGCTGGGCATGCTCCTCCTCGTTTTTCGAGTAGATCAGGATGTCATCAATGAACACCACTACACACTGATCTAACAGCTCTCGAAATACATTGTTCATGAGGTTCATGAACATTGCCGGAGCATTTGTTAACCCAAAGGATAACACTGTGAACTCGTAGTGGCCATATCGAGTTCGAAACGCCGTCTTCGGAATATCTTTCTCGGCAATTCTCAACTGGTGATATCCCGATCGTAAGTCGATCTTCGAGAATACTGAAGCTCCCTTCAGTTGATTAAATAGATCCTCTATTCTCGGAAAAGGGTATTTATTCTTGATAGTCACTTGGTTCAATCCTCGATAATCTATGCAAAGGCGAGGACTGTTGGTCCTCAAATTTTCGTCCAACAGTCCTCGCCTTGGTTTCGTGCCTCCGACGACTCCGGAATTAGGGTTTTCGAACGTATAGAGAGTTGTAGGGTTTTGGAAAAGTGTTCGGAGCTTTCAAGAGGGCGAGTAAATCCGGATGGTTCTGCCTCTAAGAGTCTTGAGCCGAATGGTGTTCAACCAAAGTCGGAAAATCCGGATTCGGGCGAGTAAATCTCGCAACCGGCGAATCTGTCAAGCGGCGCGGTCGTGGCGCGCCATCTCCCCTTTGACCGCGCGGCCACCGCGCGGCACTCGCCTGGACTTCGGTCCGGGCGGGTCGTGCGATCCGTCGTGCCTTTCCTCCTCTCTTTCGGACTTCTATCCCCCTATGCTCCCAGATTCCGATTTCTGGGGTATCTTCGGGTTTCTATTGCCTCTCTAAATTTTACTCGGGTCTAATTGAATGTTTGGACTCGAATTCTAGAGTTCATTGGTGTCGGGTTTCGGTGTACAATTTATTTATCTTTAATTGGTTCTTTTTATTAAATTCCTTTAATTCCTTTTTGAGTTAAATATCATTTTCCATTTCCTTATCTTTATTTATTTCTTTATTTGCTGGATTTATTTATTTATTGTATTTATTTTATTTATTGTTTATTTAATTATTGTTTATTTATTTAATTACTGTTTTATGTTGCAAAATTCTCGGGTATTACACAGACACACTGGATTGCTCCTTCAGATCTTTCATAGGTTCCTCGCAAAGCACAACCTCTACAACTTGATTGAAGAATGTTTTCTTCAATTCGGCGAAGCCAATTGAAGCAAAGTGAAGCGCACGATCTCGATGATTGAAGTCAGGAATGATTACAGGGAAGAACAAATCATCAAGATTCTAAAAACTCTCTCAAAAGGATCTCTAAGAAATCTCGGAGAGAAAAAAACACTAAAACAAGAGCATTTTTTCTAGCGATAAAAGATACAACTCAATCTAAGTACAATCGATCTAATCACAGAGAAATATATATATATGAAAGTGTAAAATAAAGACCGATAGGACTACTGAGCGGGTTGAGATCAAAAACTGCTAAAGGGCAGTTACCGAGAAGCGGTTACACACAAGTCTGAACTGCTTCAGGACAAGAGCATTTGCACAAGAGTTTTGTTAAGACAACAACAAAATCCAATGTCAAAATCATCAACAAGTTCGAAATATGACTCTGTCCCTATTTCAAAATCCAAATTGAAGGCAGGTTCGTCTAGTTTGATTTTCGGGTATCAAATCTTAACCAAAAATTATGAAAGTTTTACAAGAAGTAGATCAGGGTCTAGGAACATATTTCATGTTTTAAGTTTTCTCGTTTGAACATTTTAAGTGGTCCGAAAAATTCGTGCATCAACACTGCGCCATTGTGAATAGATTTGAATTAAGGTTTCTTTATTGGATCTATTTGTTTGATTTCTTTTAACCACCCAAAACCACAGTAAGCTTTAACTTACTTGAGATTGGATTATCCGGCTCGTGAAATTCGTAGTCGTGGCTTCCACATCCTCCGTTCGTCTCCCGAGATCCTTCGTTCTCCCTCTACGCATCCGGATCGGGGTTTTAGAAAAGAAACGGAGTAAGTTAGATTTGGATCCGAGGTTTGAATGGAAAAAGATGGACAACCCTTACCAACCACGACTGAGACCCTTTGATTTTCGTCCAAAACTTGGTCCTTCGCTGCCTTTGTGCCTCCGATGACTTGGGATTTAGGGTTTGAAACATATAGAGAATTTTCGAAGAGTTTGAAAATTTTCCGGGGTCGAAGGGGACGGGTATTTATAGACTTAGGAGACCCATAGGACGTCCAAGAGCTGTTTTGGAGTGTCTTGGGCCGAAAGGTAAGCAACCGAAGTCGAAAAATCCGAAATTGGGCGAGCGAATCTCGCCAGGTCGTTTGTGGGAGCTAGCGCGCCCGTGGCGCGCGGAATGCTCCGCCCCGCGCGGCCTTGGCCTGGACTTCGGTCCGGGCCAGGTCGTGCGATCCGTCGGGCCTTTTCTCATCTCTTTCGGACTTCTATCCTCCTATGTTCTTGGGCTCCGATTTTCGGGCTAATCTTTGGGCTCCAAATTTCCTATCTAAATTTTATTTGAATCTTACTTATGGGTCCGAATTATCAAGTCCATTTGTATTGGGTTATCTTTGGATCATTTATTTAATTCAATTATCTTTAGTTTTAATTAAATTATCTTCAACTTTAATTATTTCTTGGATTAAATTCTATTTCTCATTTATTCTTTTAATTATTTATTTATTTATTTATTGTATTTATTGATATAAAATTCTCGGATATTACAGGAAATGTCAAAAAATTTAACATCTTAGCATAAAAAGATGACACTGTCTTATACAGAAACTTTATTCCATATTTTTTCTCGACCAAAAGCTGTTATTCAGATTTCATACCAATATATCATCGTGTTCAAATTACCAAATCCAAATCTCCCTTTCATCCCCATTTCCACCTCTCTTATTCGATTTCCTCTGCACATTCCGCATGGACAAAATTAATCCCAATCTTGAAAGAGAAATAAAATAGGAAAAATTAGAAAGACAACTGAATTTATGTCAAAAGTATACTCTTCTTTAATTTTTAATTTTTGAAACTCCAATTTTTTAATACTAAATTTAAACACCAAATAATATTGCTAAAATTATCCAAATTTAAAGCTATTTTTCATCATTAATTAATTTCAAATTTCAAATTTTAAACTCTTATTATAATAAACGTGTTAATTTTCTCATTTAGCACGAATTCAAATTCATTTATTTTGAATTACATGATCATTAACATTTTAAAATAAATGAAAAAAATTATATTATTTTTAATTTTTACTCATTGTATTATTTTATTTTTAATGTATTCGTAATACTTTTATTATTAATAACTCAAATTGTATATATACATTTTTCTTTAATAATTGCACCACTTCTGTATTTCATGCAATCCAATAACTATTTTTAACCAGTAAAAATTTTAAAAAATTGATATTCTAAAACTACGTGATTAGACGAATATAATAAGATCTCATTTAACTATGTTTTTTTCTTATATAATTTTGTTAAGAAATTGAATTAAAGTTACTCAATAATTTGTTACCATTCGTTAGGGCTTTTTAAAATTATGATTAGCCGAATTCAAAAATATCTAATTTTCTATTTTTCTTATAAAAATTGCATTAATTTTTTAATCAAAATTATTCAATAAATACTACATATGTTAAAGTAAATTATAAATGGATGAAATATGAAATTTACTCCCTTTGTTTCGCCAACTTGCAATGTGTCCGTGTTTTTTTTTTTTTTTTTAGTGAGCCGAAGTCGAGAAAAAAGGAAAATACAAACAAGCCAAAGAAAAACGACCGGATGAAACTACCAACAAAACATCACTAGGCTCGCGGGAACCACTCGTCCGCCGCTAAGCTCCCTAAAGCAAAGTCCGGTGGGAAGGCCCATGTGGGGAAGAAATCTTCGACCGAGACACCTTGTTTGGCTAGGCTGTCGGCAACCTTGTTCCCCTCCCGAAGGATGTGGAGAACGGGGCAGTCAACAAAACTCCTATGAAGATCCTAAATATGTAAGATGAGGCCAGCAATTCAAGGATGAGCTTAGCGTCAGTATAGCAGCAAATAGAATCAGCTCCCAACCTTTTAACAAACATGAGGCCTTTTGCTTGGATAGTTCAGTGTAGATGATGGATTGGATTCCAAGAAAGCCACTTTCCCTCGAGCCAGTTGCCTTCTCCATTCCGGACAACAAAACCATATCCCACTCTTCCCGGATTTCCCATTGATCCCTATCAGATGCTGCGGTTCACAGGTTAGCTGCCACTTGCAGTGTGTTTTTTGGACACGAGAGTTAAATGAGATATATTAGTATTTAAGATGATGATAAATTAGGAATTAATTTAATGTAATGAAAATAATAAATTTAAAATTTTAATTTTTTTTATTATTGTTATGATTCTGAGTTGAGATTTAATTCAAAATTAACATTTAGAATCTTAAATAATATTATTTATTGATGTAATATAATAGTTGAGAGTTTACCCTTAAATTTATTGAGAAAAAAGAGTGTTGCCTAAATCTTATGTTTCATAAAGGGTGCATTCCTACATTGCCATGTCAGATATAAAAAATAAGTTTATTGCCATCACCTGGCATGGGAGCCAAAACGTCAACATTAATCATACCCGAAGGCCCATGTTCCAGACAGCGTGCTAAAAGGTTCACCAACGCAGTATCCCAAATACTGTATGAAGAAACAGAGGCATGGGAGCAGAATTCGAGCCAACACTTTCCGGAAGGGGGTAGAATCATTTTGAGCCTACACGGAGAAGAAGACCGCCCCATCGAGGATCCAAGATCGCGCCTGAAAAATTCCAAGTTTTTGGCCTTGGTGCGGTCTCCGCAAACTGGTGCGGTCTAGACCGCACCAAGCCACTTCAGACTGCACTACTTGGATTTCCAGTCTAGTTCTCGATTCCCCTAGGTGCGCTCTATTGCATGTTAGACCAAACCATGAAGACCGCACCGCACCCCCCCAGACTGCATCACCATATTTTCTGTTCTATTTTTATTTTGCAACAGGTGCGGTCTCCTGCGTGATAAACCGCACCTGTGCCTTAGACTGTAACACCCCGGTTTTGATAACCCATGCCGGGATGTCACCGCCATACCTCCCTAACAAGACATGACTTCTTCGAGCTTGCTAGAGAGATGCAAGGCTATGGTTTTTCAGAATTTAAAACATTTCAAACAGCCCATTGTAACATAATAAAATAATATCATCATAGTTGCAGCAGAATGTAATATTTACATATATATAATGCAGCTGAATTTAAATTGGGCCAACATGGCCAAAACACGGGTTAAACAGGCCCGTTTATGCAAGTCATAATTTAAACAAGAAATAACTATCCCCAAAAACCCAATGCATGCTATGCTCATGAGTAAGCCTCATACTCTGAAAAGAAAAAGAAAAAAATGGTCTGGGTAAGCATAAACGCGCTGAGTAAGTTAATACCTAGCATGAGATCAAGGGGTTTCAAAGCCTTTAATTAATTTACAAAAGAATTGACTGAGCTTAAGTAACATATAGACGACATCTAAGTTAATTCGGCTAACTAATAAGATTTAAATGCATATTATAAAGCATGGGTTCTAGAAGAAACATGATTATGACATAGCTAGATAAGTAAATCATTGACATAAATTTAAATGCACAATTTAACAAGAATTTAATTTAAGTCTTATAAATTCCCCGTTTCATTCTTTTATAGATCACCATTCGCTAGGGCTCTTATATCCACCAGCCGTACGCTTGGGCTCTTATGTCCAAAAGTATCATGGTCAATATTTCAATAGGGTTATTCCGTCCGCTAGCCATACGATCAATATTTCACTAGGGCTCTTACGTCCACTAGACATACACTTGGGCGCTTATGTCCACAAGCCGTAGACAACATTAATAGTATCCAGCTTAGTCATAAACCTCAATCTTTCAATCTTCTCTTTGTTTAGAAAGACCAATTTGTAAAGTTTCGTAATTTCCTCAAAAATGTATATTTCATATGGCCTCCGTCCGCGCCATTCGCATTTGAAAATTCATTTCAAGATCAATTGATTTGAAAATTTCACAGTAGCTCCGGAACGTCCTAAAGAACAAGTTTTGTATTTTAAGTTTTTCGATCCAAGTTGAGGAAACGAGTTGAATTTAAAGATCTTTCAAGGAAATATAATCTGCCCGGATTCAGACTTGTCACAGTTTAGAAAATGAGATTTTCGACATAGCAAATGAACTCCAAACGCTCTGACATTTTACAGGCATGAACTCAACTTAATTATCTACAAATTATATTTAGAACCTGAAGTCTAATTCGCGTTGAGTCAGTGGTCAATATTTGGATCAAGTTCATAATTAGTTTCTATCAGCTTTCATGAGTTCGGTGAGAACGCAGATTGGGTCGGTTCATATTCGGGGATTCAAATCTTGATAAAAATCTATGAAATTTTACAGAGGTAATCTAGACTTATAGATCTACACATTTCATGTTTAACACTAGTCCTAATTTGGCCTAAATCCTATGTCAAAATCATCAAGAAGTTCGAACGAGAATCTGTCACCATTTCAAGATCTAATTTCTAAATAGGTTCGTCTAGGTCGATTTTTGGGTATCAAATCTTAACGAAAATTTATGAAATTTTTATAGAAGGTAGATGAATGTCTTAAGAACATATTTTCAGTTTTGAGTTTCTTCTTTTGAAGATTTTAAGGGTCCGAAAAATTACATTAAAAATGCTTCGCGCATGGAATTCTTCTATTGACATAATTTTTAGGTTCTTGGGTTAAATTCTTATGTTCGATAGTATTTTAGTCTCCCAAAACCACAAGTAAGTATTAACTTACTTGAGAATGATTTCCGGCTCTTCAAAGTCGTAGTCGTGGCTTCCACGTCCTCCGTTCGTCTCCCGAGATCGTTCGTTCTCCCTCTACTTGTCCGGATCGGTGTTTTAGAAAAGAAACGGGGTGTATTAGATTTAGATCCGAGTTTTCAATGGAAGAAGATGGACAAAACCTTACCCCAATGTACGCCTACACCCGGGGATCTCTGGATTCGTCCAATGCTTCTTCTCCCGCTGTCTTCTTGCCTCCGACAACTTGGGAACTAGGGTTTTACGGTGTATGAGTCGTATGAAAAATTCGAGAGTGTTCAAAAGGGGTCCACGGGCTGAAAACTTCATTATTTATAGACTTGGAGGGGCTTAAGGTCGTCCAAGATCAGTTACAAAGAGTCTTGGGCCGAAAGGTAGGCAACCGACTTCGAAAAATCCGAAATCGGGCGAGAAAATCGCGCTCGGGGCGCAACAGCCGCGAACCCCGCGGTATTGGCACGGTCGGCCTCCAGACCGCGCGGAGACCGCGCGGACCCAGATTGGGCCGCGGTCTGGGCTGGGTCGTACGATCCCTGTCGGGCCTTTTTCTCCTCTCTTTTGGGCTTCTATCCTTCTACGTCTTGGGCTCTGATTTTTGGGCTATTATCGGACTTTAATCTCCTATCTTAATTTCATTTGGATCTCAATTTAATTTCGGATTCGAAATATTGAGTCCATCTATATTTTGTTCCCGTGCAATAATTTATTTAATTAAATTATTTTCGACTTCATGGGTTCTTGGAAAATAAATTCCCTTTTTGTTCTTTAAATCCAATTCAATCTTTCTTTTCATTTGTTTTAATTATTTATTTATTTATTTATGTGTTTGTTCATTTATTTATTTATGGGTGACTGATTTCGTGGGTATTACAGTCTACCCTCCTTAAGAATCAACTTCGTCCTCGAAGTAGCGCTACTGATTTCACGGGTATTACAGTCTACCCTCTTTAAGAATCAACTTCGTCCTCGAAGTTGCGTTTTAGCTTCTCTCGAGCTAAGAACTATGGTCCTTTGTTTATATTGGTTTTTTCTTTATTTTTATTTTGCGACTGAACTCATAATTAAAATTTCTGAGCAGCCTACGTACCCTGTGTAGGGATCAAGCCATGACGTAGTTCAAAACAATTTGAATTTGTTTATTTTTTTTATTTAGGATATATCTTATCGAGTTGAACTCCAAAAATAAATTATTACGGGGTACCACATCCTCTCCCCCTTAGGACTTCAGTTATGTCCCCATAACTTCCTATTCATTATTCTCAAGAGGGTTCGCGTTTTGGTCTTGTTCCTCGTCCCCCTCTCCTTGCTGAGGGTTCACCAAATCTTTTCTCTTTTCGATCGCCTCCTCTGGAGTTCGACATCCCCTAGCCTTATGACCAAACTTGCCGCATTTATAACAGGCTCCAGGCTTCGGGCATTGGTGCACCAGATGTGCATGGTTGCATCGTGTGCAGCGTGGTATAAACGCACCACGGTTGTCATCTCCTCCATTGTTGAGACCTTTATTTTCTTTCCTTCGAGATCCATTGCCTTTCCTAGAGTTGTTATTGCTGTCCTTCCGATCCTTCTTCTCAAGTCCTTGCGAATCCTTGCTCGATTCACCATTTTCCTTACGCTTCAATTGCTGGATTCGAGCAATCGCTACAGCGCGATCATAAATCGTCTGCAGGTTCGTGAATTGTCCTACTGCAAGTATCTCCCGGATACTAAGGTTCAGACCCATCTCGAATTTCTGAGCCTTGTCAGAGTCGGTTGGTACTAGCCTCGTAGCAAATCGTACTAGCTCCTTGAATTTGGTGTAGTACTCTTGCACTGTTTGGCACCTTGCTTTAAGTTGATGAATTCCTCGTACATTGCCGCCTTGGTGCTCATGGGGTAGAATCGGTCCCTTAGGCCCTCCTTAAGTTTATTCCACGTATAGGCTTCTTAATCTTCCCCTAAATTCCTCTGGAGGTTTTGCCACCACTCATCGGCTTCGCCTCCTTAGTAGTAGGTTGCTACTCGTATCTTTTCCTTATCGGGGCATTTGATAGCATCCAAGAGCTTATCAAATGTATGGATCCACCCCTCTAGTTTGGCGGGATCCTCTTGCCCATCATAGTGTGGTGGTTGATAGGGATTCACCAACGCTAGATAGTTGATTTGGGCTGCTGGCGGAGGTACTGTTGCTTGTGACCTATGCACCTCAGCATTTCCTAATGCTACGAGAACTTCCTCTCAGTTTTTAAACGTTCTTCCATATTATTGTGCACATGAGGCACTCGTTCTCCTAGGTTCTGAGGAGTTCCATTGTTGTTGGGCACGTTGGGGAGGTCAGCATCAGTGCCGTTTGGACTTACCTTCCTCGGTTTTATCCTAGGTGCCATTTCTCTGTTATTAAGCACGCGAAGATGAGTTTCTAATCTAGGGAACGTTAGAAGTCAGGAAAAATCTAAAAAGATATGAATGGTGTAGGCACGCTAAGTATTCTTGCTCGACGTCTAGGACTAAAGCAGAATTAGTCTCAGGTTAGCGCAAGTATTCATGTATGTATGCATGTGATGCAATCCCCCCCGAAGGTAATGGATATATTATTTATATCTATCTTCCATGGGTTGAAAAATAAGTTTATTCCATGGAGGTAATACTTTAAAATTTAAAAAAAAAATAATCATAATTAAAAGTCTTGGGCCTCTATATTGGGCGAAAATAATAAACATTTGGGCATTATTTAAAAATATAGGTGTTGGGCCTTAAAAAAATTTGAGCTTAAAAATTGGGCCCAACATAGTAAGTATATAAATTATTGGGCTAAGAAAAATAAGTGGGCTTCCAAAAACTTTTGGGCTAAAAATTTGGGCCTTAACTTTAAAAATAATAATTGGGCTAAATTGATCCAGATTGATCACTTCACACTCTACTCTGTGCTTTTATTTGATAGAGTCGAACTTTGCATTCTGATTCGTGCACTGTGCGTCCATTACTCTAATTCTTTCACCACACTTTGTTGGTTGTCTGATACGATTGAGCACCACTCGGCTTGGGAGCTAAACCAACTGGTGGGAATTCAGGACCTTCAGTGAGAATACAGTTGTGAGATCACTCTATATATTTATCAGCTGATTTCTACTAACCATTTATACATATATCTATCTAGTTTTCTTCTTTGATTCATTATGGCAGGAAACACGACTCCTGAGCCTACCATGAGGGATATGATGGCCGCCATCCAAGCGTTATCTGAAATCACAGCCCGGAGGTTTGACTTGGAGACCATGCGCCGAACAGTAGGGGAAACTGAGACACGAGTCGCAGAAATCATGAAGCGCATTGAGACATTATCTACCGAAGTGGCGAGAGGAAATTCATTATGGGGAGAAGCGCTCCAGACTATAATCTTGCAACGCGTGGAACGGAGGCTTGAAGAGGCCTTCCAACCTACACCGTCACCACAGACCAATACTCCCAGAAGCACAAGTGGAGTAAACCGGTCAGAAATGGAAGAAGCCGAAGTCGCTATTAAGGAGCAGGGATTACAGTTTTGGAATATATGACAGACAACAAGGTCCACGAGGCCCACGGGCACCACCTCCACCACCGCCTTGGCCTCCCGCCCCAACAAATATCCAGTTCCAGAATCCATCGCCACCTCAGGCACCTGCCATGCCAGCGGTAGCTCCAAGACCACCATTGCATCCACCCCTTCGACAGAGGCTAAATGTTAATCCATCTCCAATAGACCTTCCCGAAGACGATTTCGAGGAAGAGGACATACCTCGAGCACATGTTGAGCCCAACTGATTAGAAGCTGACCTTCGAAGGATCAAATTCAGTATACCAGCGTTTAAAGGATAAGTGATCAGGAAGAATTCATCAATTGGAGACAGTCCATCGAACTGATCTATGACTGCCAACAGTATAACGAGTTCACCAAGATCCAGCTCGCTGTGTGCGAATTTGAGGATTATGCCTTGACACGGTGGCAGAAAATCCAGCACGACAGTCAGCGTCTGGGCCTTCCGACTATCTCCACATGGGCTAAATTAATGCATGCTATCGAAAAGAGGTTCATTCCTAATAATTATTTTGATGAATTGTACATGAAAGTCAATTTTTTTGTGCAGGGCAACAGAGCTGCTGATGAATATTACAAGGAATTAGAACCAGGGACATGCAGAGAAATTGACTCAGATGAGGAGTATGAGGAAGCAGAAGCTGAACGAGAAGAATATGACAACGTACAGTATCCAGATGAGGGCGATCTGAGCCGAGTAGTCTTGGAAGAGAGTGAAGAAGAGTACGTGACCAACTTCATCGCAATGAGAGCCCTCACAGCGGAAAAAGCTGACGAGCCAACTGGAAATGCTCCGGAACAAAGGGAGAATCAATTTCATTACCATTGTAAACTTAAAGGCAATGCCTCATTAATAGTAGACAATGGGAGCTGTGTTAATGCTGTTAGTCTCTATACTGTGCGCAGGTTGGAAATACCAATGCAAGACCACGTGAAGCCATATCATCTACATTGGATGAATGAGCATGGGGCTACCAAAGTCGCGAAGCAAGCGCGGGTCCCAATTACTATTGGGCCCTATTTAGAAGAGATATTGTGCGATGTAGTCCCCATGACCGCATGCCATGTGCTACTGGGAAGACCGTGGATGTATGACAAGCGCGTGATCTATAGAGGCACAGAAAACGATCTCTCTTTCCGAGATGGACAAAGCAGAATCACGAGGAAGTCACTACCACCGAAGACTGTTAAGATTGAGCATCGAAACTTGGTGGAGAACATCCGCAAGGAGGAAGAGGAGTACAAAAGGAAACAGAGAGGTAAGGGAATTGTAATTAATTCTGACAATTCTAATCAATCTCCTTTACTTTTGACAGGATCTGAGCGGTGCTTGTTACTGACAAAGCATGTGTAATACCCGTAAATTTTATGACATAAAATAGAATTTAATCCAAGAAGCGAAGGGATTTTGATTCCGAAAACCCGTAAAGTCGGAAATGCACGGAAGCCAAAAGACGACGAATTAGAAACCGACAAATCCGAAACCGACGGACTTAAGATTTCAAACACGAAATCAATTTAAGTCGAAATAAATTTAAGATAGAGATCATAACCCGAGAATGACCCGAAAAATCGCCCCCGAGAACGTAGGATGATAGAAGCCTGAAAGAGAGGAGGAAAGGCCCGACGAATCGCACGATCCGGCCCAAGCCGAAGCCTATGCCGGAGGCCGCGCGGTCTCGGCGCGCCCTCGCGCCACCACCGTGCCAAGAAGCAGGCTGCGGGAACTTGCACTTTTATGGCGATTTTCTTACCTTTTTGGGGAGCTCCGGCTATGGCAACGTGTCTAGGGTTTTGTGGAGCCTTTATACGGCGTGTTTGCAGCTCCTAGCCACCTCTTGGCCGCCCTCTTCCACCTTTCTTCATCCCCCATCATCCTCCAACTCTCTTCCACCTCTATTCTTTCGAAAACCCTTGTTCTTGAAACTTTGCGACCCGTCCGGCGAGGATTCCGGCCAAGAGAACGATCAAGAAGAAGCCCCTGCCTTCTAGGACATTGGTGATGTAGTACAGCTTTCATATTCATCCATAGTGCAAAAATTTCGAATCTAAGATCGAAACTTTCTTACGAGTTCACTTCGGGGGCGAAGAAGAAGGAGATCAGTGGAAGATACCCGCTCGTCGGGACCCTAGACAACCCGAGAGAGCCCTGTGACGATCCTAAACTCTAAACAAGTAAGTTAACTCCTTGCGTATCAATTTTGGAGTCCCTTGGTCGAGTATTTCGAGAGATCTAAACAAAATACTAAAATCTGTCACCAAGAACTCACCTTTGCGCGATTTCTAAAATCCAACAAAAACTCCTATTTCGAGAATCCAAAACGAAAAACTCTGAATTGAAGATTTGTTCCTAACATCGTAATCTAGCTTGTGTTAGAATTTCATGTATTTTCATTAAGATTTGCTATCCCAAATCTCACCCAACAGTTTCTGTAATAAACAAACTTTTCGAAAATCTGGACAGATTATGTAGACGAACTTGTTGGGCGTTTTTCTATCACTTATGGTCAAAACTAATCTTTGGTGAAAACATAAAGGTTGTAGAAAAATGTCTTAAGAATATGCCTGTAAAATATCGGTCATTTTCAATTAGGTTTGGATAGTCAAAACCCATTTTGAATACACTGTGTCCGAGAAGAAAAAGTCGACAGATTTTGAGACTGAACTTGATGAATTATTCTGTTTTAATCCGTAAGGAATTAGCGTAATTCACCTCTAATTAAACTTGTTTATTTTGGTGTCTTTTAAGTGTCTGTAAAATTTCATAAATTTTGGAGTTCATTTGCTAGGTCGAAAATGAGATTTAAAAACAGTGCGCTGTTACCGATAAACTGACAGATTTTGAGTTTTGAAAAGATTGTGAAATTCGACTTGTTTCCTTATCTAATTTCGAGAAACTTAAAACATGAAAGTTGTTCGTAAAGATGTTTTTAAGCTTCTGACTAAATTTCAGAATTTTTGACTTTGTAATTAATTTTTAAATTAAAAAGGCGTATCCTGTGATGAATTGGATTTTTCGAACTTGAGAAAAACTTGAACCATGAAATACGATATTGAAATCCTTTTTATACGGTGAAGAATACCTTTCGAAAAATCCCGTTCGCTAGGCTGAGCTGATCTTCATACAAATTATTTAGACTGCCTTGTTAGTGGTTTTACAATTATTTGGACTGTCTCGTTAGTGGTCCTATAATTATTGAGATTGCCTCATTAGTGATCTCATTACTATGCCAAAACGGCAGTTGTGCACATGGCCTGCCAAAACGGCAGTCGATATACACGCCTTTCAAATTGACAGTAGATACACACGGCTTGCCGGAATGGCAATCGAGATACATGGCTAGCCAAAACGGCAGTCAATACTGATGTGTCTGCGGCCGCCGGTTCACCTGCTAACTGATTATGATTATTGAAATTGCCTCGTTAATGATCTCCCTTGTGTGGTGTCCTCTCCTTGGTTGACGGGATAATTCTAAAAGACTCGTATGCATTATTTATTTAAACCTTTATTTACTTATCACGCTTTTAAATTACGCTTTTGAATTGTACCTTTAAATTTTGCATCATAGTCTCGTATAATTAATTATGCTTTTCCGCTGCAAGTTAAGTTATGAATTTTTAATATTTCAATTGAGCCTGAGTAAAAGTATAATTTTTATATTAATTAAATAATAACTTTTAAAACCCCTTTATTGTTATGTTATGGATTAACTTACTCAGTATTTTATATACTGATAAAACCCGTTGTTTATTTTTCTATTACAGAGTACGGAATATGATCATGCATCGGGGGATCATTTTGGACATTTAGTTATTTATTTTACATGACTTGCATACGGGCTTGTTAACCCGTGTTTTGGCCATGTCGGCCCTATATTTTAATTTCCGCTGCAACTTTTTATCATTGTCATGTATGGATGATATTACATGTTATTTTTAAGTAATCCCGGACTTGCTTTTAAAACTCTTTTCAATACCCATAGCCTTGCATCTCTCAAGTGGGCTCGAATGAAGTCGTGTCCTTCTTGGGAGGTGTGGCGGCGGCATCCCGGCCTGGGTTATCAAATCCGGGGTGTTACAAAGTGGTATCAGAGCCCAGACTATTTTAAAGCTGGTATTATTAGTTTTTTTAAACTAGTATTATTTTTAAAACCATTATTATTTGAAAACTATCATTGTTGAGCCCAAAATTTCTAAGCCCTAACTTTTAGCCCAAATTAATTATTTGGGGTCCTTAGAGAGAGGGACCTCTCAAAAACAATAATTTGAGTCAAAGACCCCTGTTGGAGATAACCCTTAGTTTAGAAAAGTTTAACAATATTCTTAATCCACTTATCTAATCATCCTAGTATGAAAAGGCTAAAATACCCTCAAGTGGGAAAATACCAAAACATCCCCAAATCAATGCCCTAAAAAATTACAGTCTTCTCTCCCTCTCTTCTCCCGCGATCTCTTCGATCCCTCTCATCTCCCGCGATCACCCACTATGCCGGAGGTCTTGAGCAGCGGACAACGGTTGGGCGGCAGCGCAAGGTGGACAGAGAAGCTTATGTGGTCATGTACAATTTTTGTTGGTCTTGTTATGCACAAAAATTTCGTGACCGTCCCAGTAATAATGGTGCAATGCAGAAATGCAGGGACTGCTATGCGTGGTAAGAAGCCGAACATTAACGTGGTAAGCTTCGAATGTTACAAGGGGTAAGATTTGAATGCTACGTGGTAAGAAATTGAACAAGAAGTGGTAAGGTATGACTGCTATGCGTGGTAAGATATAAATGTTATGAGTGGTAAGAAGACGAACATGAAAGTGGTAAGCATCCGAACATGAACGTGGTAACTGACATAAATTTAATTAAATGGAAAGGGACGGTCCTGGAAGTTATTTGGACGGACCGTCCCAGAACCATCCGCAAGGCACTGGGTATGCAGTGAGGACCGGACGGTTATTGGACGAATAAAAGAGTCGCCCCGTTGACCGTCTACTGTGTAAACGGTTGTATTAGCCTTCCCTTCGACCTTCCCCATTACAGTTGCCGCAAAACATGAGGTTTACAAATCTTTACCATAAATATGGTTAAACATTTACCACATTGGATTATAATTTTTTACCACGCTGGAGTACATGACTGCACATTTACCATATTGTGGTATAATTTTTTACCATACATATAACTACACATTTACTACATTGTGGTATAATTCTTTACCATACATATAACTACACATTTACCACAATGGAGTATAATTCTTTACTACATATATGACCATAAAAATGTGTTCTTTTCTGTGGTAAGATTGGCATGTTACGATGGTAAACCTGGTAACATACACGTGGTAAATCATCTACACATAGTGTGGTAAAATCATTACACTACATGAGGTAAATCATCTACCTACATGTAGTAAAATCACTACACTACATAATTTAGTACATGCCTCCCAGATACTTTAAGGATGGACGGTCCTGATACTTTAGGGACGGACCGTACCTCTCAATCTGTAAACAGAGCACGATGGACGATTCATTTGTGCACGGTCCTACCTCTTTGGGTGCATGTTGTGTCCAATATTAGATTTTTTTGGTAAAGCACTTAACGACAATATGGTAAACCACATACCAAGCATTTGGTAAAGCACATACCATTATAATGGTAGAACTCATACAATAACATTGTAAACACTATAAGGTATATGTGGTAAAGCACATACTATGAACATGGTAAATATCATATGGTATCTGTGGTAAAGCATACTGGTATAGTGCTAAACCACGCATCAAAAATTAGTAAATACAATATGGTAGCTGTGGTAAAGCACATACCAATATAGTGGTAAAACACATAACAATAACCTGGTAAACACCATATAGTAAAGCACATACAGTGTACTTGGTAAATACTATATGGTAGTTGTGGTAAAGCATATATCAATACCTTGGTAAATTCCGTATGTTACATGGGGTAGACGAGAGACTTGTGGTAAATAAAATATTTTTCGTTATAACTTAAGTAGGTGATATCCATGGTAACCAATATAGGATGAATACGGTAAAAATGAATGAAGGTATGTTGTATTTTTTTTATTAAAAAAAAATCCATGTAGTATATAATTTGATAAAAATTATGACAATTCATGGTAAACAATAAAAGGATAATGTGGTAAGCACTCTACAAGAATTGGGTAACAAACACAACAATATGGTAACAAATTGATGGTACTCGTGGTAATCAATTTGTAGGGCTTAGGGTTTAGGATTTTAGGGGTTAAGATTTGTAGGGTTTAGGGTTTTTAATATTTGTAGGGTTTAGGGTTATGAAGTTGTTCGTGACCATCTTACCTTTTATGTTAAATCAAGACTATACTAGTGCAATGAATGTGGTTTCAATTTAGGGTTGATGTGTTCTAGGTTTGGATTTTTTAAATTTTTAAAGTTTATGGTTGTAATATTTTAGGGTATGTTGAGCATAAATTCGAAGTTCATTTTTACTTACAAGTGTAATTACCATGAATCCAAATGTATGTATATACTATGACTCTCAATTCATCTATTTACACATAGAAAAGTTCGAAATGTGTATTTATATGTCAATATCTTCATCCAATCGTATCTTACTATCGTAATGGTGATTACAGATCGTAAATTATACGTTCTACCTTAGTTACAAGGTCAATGTCATTTCGAACTCGTTTGTATTTCCGAATACTATTTGTATGTTTCACTAAATTATGAAATTCAATGTTCGTAGCTTTTATGTTTTTTTCCGAATTTTATTCCCTCGTGGTTAGCTCTTGTTTGAGTTGTTTCTTGTGTTTCATTGATACCACAATAACGTAATGCAAATATGAATAGTCTGGAACGTGGTAATGAAAACTTCATTAATGTGGTAATAATGTACAAGTAATGATGGTAAGGATTTCATGCCAAATGTGGTAAAGCATAAATGATGCATTTGGTAAACATTTAATTGAAGTTGTGTGGGAGTACTGGACGGTCGATTGGACGGTCCTTTAGAAGCGTCCACTAGCCGTCTTAAACTCATAAAAGTATTATGTTCTATTTATATGTAAATGTTTAGTGTATATATGGTAAAGAATCATATTACTTTTGGTAAATGTTTGTGAGAATCATACTCTTCAACCAAACCTTTGAAGCCCTAAGTGAGAATCACACCAATATGGTTCACCACAGCTTTCGCATGTGCTTTACCAGATACACCATATGGTTTTTACCAAGTTATTGGTATTTGGTTTACCACGTCATATTTACCACATAATTTTTGGTTTTTACCAGGATATTTGCAAGTACTTTACCATAAATTCCATACGGTGTGCACGGTTACTAGGACGGTGTATTGGAAGCGTCCACAAGCCGTCATGATCTCTTGAAATTAAACTTTTTACATTGTTCATTACAGTCCAATTATCGTATACATTAATAAATTATTATATATATATATGTGGTATATTTTATTGTACTGTGGTAAATGTGTAGTCATATATATGGTAAATAATAATACCCAACGTGGTAAATAGGTAGTCATATAGATGGTAAAGAATAATATTTTATTTTATTCTATTTAATATATAATTGAATTTTATTTTTCAAATATATTTTTCTTTAATTTAAAAATTTTAGTTTAGTGAAAATATATTAAATCATTTATTCAAAAAAATTATTTTTTAAATTACTTAAATTTATTGAATCTTATATTATTTGTAAAAGTTAAATTTATTTAGTATTTTCTTTCAATATTTTTATTTTCAAAATATTTTCTTTTACCTTATTTCAAATTTATTTATATTTATTTAGTTTAAATTTATTTTATTAAATATAACAAATTTTAAATAATATATTATTTTACTTCTAGTAATCATAATATAATGTTTTTTTTTACTATGTTGAATTTATTTATATTAAATTATATTATAAAAATAAATATAAAATTTCAGTAAAATAATATACTCCAATGAAAGCTAAACAAATTAATGCAATATTTTTAGTATTTTCATTAAAAATTTAGATTCTAGTATCCATAATATGGTAAATTTATAGTCATATAGTATATGGTAAAGAATTATAGTCAAATATGGTAAATATGTAGTACTTTACATGGTAAAGATTTATATTCAAATAACAGTGTTAAAGTTTACCATGTTATCACTATATCATTTACCATCAATCATGTTTGATTTTACCATATTTTACTTATAACGTTTACCACGCACAATGTGGGGTTTTACCTTGTTCAACCTATATCTTTTACCAAAGTAGGTCACCACATTCTTGATTTGGTGGTTTATATAACACACAATGTTGGGTTTTACCAACATTTACCTATATGGTTTACCACATTTTGTATGGGCTTCTTACGAAACACAACTCAACCAGGTCATTTCAGTGAGTGAATGACGGTTAATGGACGTTTTTTTTAGACCGTCCCTAAGCCGTTTCTATGAAAAAATCTCCAATTTGACGGTCACCGAGACCATCCTTCTAGCCGTCCCCATACGAGTTTTTGAAAATCATATGAAATTTACCACATTTCAGTCATTTATTTTACCACAATCTGCGATGACAATTTACCACAACTAACAATAACACTTTACCACATTTGAAAAATAATTATTACCAACATATATCATAACAAAAATCACCCTACAACACCAACATAAAAACATAACCCAATACACTATCCAAAAGCCACACAAGTTAAGCATGCACAAGCTACATCTAAATGTACTTCACAAACACTTTAATACACATACAATTCAAGGTTTTGAAATTAACATTAAGCCATTCTCATCGGTTATAAGTGAGTATGCATAGTACGCTCTCAATCCGATTCCTCTTGACATCGGTAGCTTGGCCTCATCGGTTTGCTCGACCTTCTTCTTGGGTGCCATTGTTGGTTGAAAATGTGGGGTAAGCTCCAAATCATCTTCTTCAAGCTCGAAATCCTCTATCGGAGTTCGTTTTTTCTCCCTTTCTTCTTCTCTTGTCGTTCTTCCTCCTCTCTTCATCATACCTATTAATAAACAAGACAAAAGATCATTCAACATAAACTATATACCTCCTAATCACCTAAACCACAATATTCTATCAACTTTTTCTCGCCACTCCATTTTCAAAAACTACATCTTACGACTCATAACTATTACAATCTACAACCAAATATCTCAAATCACTAAAATTCATCAATTAACACAACAATGTACCTCAAATTTGAGAGTTCTAGACAAATATAACCACTGAAACATTTCATCGAACACATTATGTGCAAAATACATTCACAAGCATTCATCAAAATCATCTCCCCATAAATTCTCCAAATCAAACACAAATCAATCTACTCCCACAAATATCAATTCAATTCAACTAACAATTTTCCCACTCACATAAATGTAACCTAACCTAGCTAACACATTCTTCAACCAAAAATCCCACAATAATTTTTTTAAATTTCACCATACCTCGTAATCCCTTGCTCGGGCTCTTCGCATTGCTTCAAAATGTGGGGTGAGGTCGAAATGCTCTATTCCAATTTCCGGCTCTTCTTCGTCTCTTTGTCTCTCCCGTTCTACTCTCTTGACCGAATCTCCCTCTCCCGTGTTCTCCTTCTCCACATCTCTTTGTGAAATAATTTCTTTGTTCCAAGATTGGGTAAATGCGAATCCGGTGTCTTCCTGTTCTCGGTGTCTTCTTCATTCTTTAGTGTTCTTTCTCCTCTCTTCTTCCTTGTCCCTTTCTCCCGATGTGTTCTGGCACTCTTTGGTTTGGGTTTGAATTTTCCGTTAGGTTTAATTGTTAATTGGATTAGATGAAGCTGTAGGGGTCTTATTTACCAAGTCAAACTTTGGAGAGGGCTTTATGTATAAAATAGTGGGAAGAGGTCTTTTATAAATACAAACTAAATCAAATGGGTCCTTGACCCTAATTTTTCCTAATTATTTTAAAGTCCAAAACTTTTGAGCACAAAATTTTTTTCTAGCCCAAATTTTTAGCCCAATATTTAATTACTATGTTGGCCAAATTATTTTGGCCCAATACCCTTGTTTTTACTTAAGACCAAATAATTTATTTCTTTTGGCCCAATATAGTGGCCCAAACCTTTTACTCTTATTCTTTTAAAATCTATCCATGGAATAAATTTATTTTTAAAACCCATGGATAAATAAATGCATGCATAAATTAAATTTTTATTGGGGGGGATTGCATATGCATACATACATAATTGTACTAACTCTTTTATGTGAATTATCGGCATTAAGAAACACTCCTATATTAGAATTCGACATGACTTTGACTTAGGAGCGCTTGCTAAAGACTAACTTTGGCTTAGTCCTAGATCTTGATCACGTATGTTTAGCGTGCCCACATCGATTAAACGGCTGTTACCGATCTATCTTTCAAAATTTTCCTGACTCCTATCGTTCCCTAGATTAGAAACTCATCTTCACGTGCTTAATACCAGGAAATGGCACCTAGGAGAAAACTGAGGAAGGTAAGTCCAAACGGCACTGACACTGACATCCCCAACGCACCTAACAACAATGAAATTCCTCAGAAAGTAGGAGAACAATCGCCTCTTATTCTCAACAACATGGATAAACGTTTAAGGACGGTAGAAGAAGTACTCGTAGCATTAGGAAATGCTGAAGTGCAACGTGCACAAGCGAGTGTACAACCACCGGTAGCCCGAGCCAACTACTTAGCATTAGTGAACCCATACAAACCACCCCATTATGACGGCCAAGAGGACCCGGCCAAGTTGGAGGATTGGATTCATACTTTCGACAAGCTCCTGAATGCTGTCAAATGCCCGGAGAATGAGAAAGTCTGGGTGGCAACTTACTACTTAAGAGGTAAAGCCGACGAGTGGTGGCAAAACCTCCAAGGGAATACAGAGGAAGATCAAGAGGCCTATACATGGAATGAACTTAAGGAGGGTCTAAGGGATCGTTTTTATCCCATGAGCACGAAGACTGCTATGTATGAGGAGTTTCTGACACTGAGGCAAGGAGAAAAATGGGTCCAAGAATACTATAACCATTTCAAGGAGTTGGTGCGGTTTGCGCCGAGACTAGTGCCAACTAATGTAGAAAAGGCACAAAAGTTCGAGATGGGACTAAACCTATCTGTTAGAGAGGTGATCATGGGTGAGCACTACCCTGACCTACAAGCTGTGTATGATCGTGCAGTAGCGGTTGCACGAGTTCAATGACTGAAACAGAAATCGGTAGATGGGACTAACCAAGGACCACAAGGAAGATACAAGAGGAATAAGGACCATTTCCGTAGAAACTTGAACCGACCACATCAAAACGATAATGGACGAAACAAGGTAACTATGCGCCACCATGTCCAAAGTGTGGTAAACCACACTATGCGAGAGGATGCACTCAGCCTGGAGCATGCCTTCGGTGCGGTCGACATGGTCATCGGCTGCATGACTATCGGACACGGATAGAGAACATCAACAAGAGAGAGAATGTGACCACTTGACCTAAGCAGCCACAGAACCCAGACGATCGAAATGGCAACTACCAAGGGCATCGATCCCCTCAGAAACAAGACCAAAATCCAAACCTTCTTGAGAATAATGAATAGGCAGTTATGTGGACATAACTGTAATCTTAAGGGGGGAGGATGTAACAACCCGAATATTATGTACCCCAAATAAATAAATAAATAAATTCAAACTGTTTTGAACTACGTAATGACTTGATCCCTTCACGGGGTACGTAGGCAACTTGGAAATTTTAATTCTGGGTTCATTCAAATAATAACAAAAAACAACACGCAATAATACAATCACGCAATCAAACGATTTCCGAGCTCGCGAGGAGATGAAGCGCAACTTCGAGGACGAAGTTGATTCTTAAGGAGGGTAGACTGTAATACCCGTAAATTTTATGACATGAAATAGGATTTAATCCGAGAAGCGAAGGGATTTTGATTCCGAAAACCCGTAAAGTCGGAAATGCACGGAAGCCAAAAGACGACGAATTAGAAGCCGAAAAATCCAAAACCGACAGACTTAAGATTTCAAACACGAAATCAATTTAAGTCGAAAGAAAGGGATCATAACTCGAGAAAGACCCGAAAAATCGAGCCCGAGAACGTAAGAGGATAGAAGCCCGAAAGAGAGGAGGAAAGGCCCGACGGATCGCACGACCCGGCCCAAGCCGAAGCCTAGGCCGGAGGCCGCGCGGTCTCGGCGTGCCCTTGCGCCACCACCACGCCAAGAAGCAGGCTGCGGGAACTTGCACTTTTATGGCGATTTTCTTACATTTTTGGGGAGCTCCGGCTATGGCAACGCGTCTAGGGTTTTGTGGAGCCTTTATAAGCCATGTTTGCAGTTCCTAGCCACCTCTTGGCCGCCCTCTTCCACCTTTCTTCATCCCCCATCATCCTCCAACTCTCTTCCACCTCCATTCTTTCGAAAACCCTTGTTCTTGAAACTTTGCCACCCGTCCGGCGAGGATTTCGGCCAAGAGAACGATCAAGACGAAGCCCCTGCCTTCTAGGACATTGGTAAGGTGTAGTACAGCTTTCATATTCATCCATAATGCAAAAATTTCGAATCTAACATCGAAACGTTCTTACGAGTTCACTTCGGGGGCGAAGAAGAAGGAGATCGGTGGAAGATACCCGCTCGTCGCGACCCTAGACAACCCGAGAGAGCCCTGTGATGATTCTAAACTCTAAACAAGTAAGTTAACTCATTGCGTATCAATTTTGGAGTCCCTTGGTCGAGTATTTCGAGAGATCTAAACAAAATACTAAAATCTGTCACCAAGAACTCACCTTTGCGCGATTTCTAAAATCCAACAAAAACTCCTATTTCGAGAATAAAAAATGTAACACCCCGGATTTGATAACCCAGGCCGGGATGTCACCGCCACATCTCCCTAGCAAGACACGGCTCCCCGAGCTCACTAAGGAAATGCAAGGCTTATGAGTACGTAAAAGATTTAAAAAAAAAACATTTCAATATTGAGTCCGGAAATTAATAATACTTAATTCAAAATACGGAAGTAATAATCATCCATGCATGTCAAAGTGTAAATAATGCAGCGGAAAGTAATCATGGCCAACACGGTCAAACCTCGGGTTCAACAGGCCCGGTAAAACAGTAGTAAAATGTAGTGAATAAAAATGTTCATAAAAATTTTCCCCCAAGTGCATTTGCATGCGTCACTCGACATACTCTGTAAAAGGAAAATGACAACGGGTTTATCAGTATAAAAATATACCGAGTAAGTTAATCCCTAACTAAACAATTTAAGGGGTTACATGTGTTTAATAAAAATTACACTTTTCATGCATTAATTTAAAATTCATAGTTTACTCGCGGCGGAAGAACACGATTATTTTATGCAAGATGAGAATACATAATTTAAGGACTTAATTTAAAAGCATAATTTAAAAGCGTAATTTAGAAGCATAATTTAAAACATGATAAATAAATTCAAGCATAATTAAACACGCACACAAGTCTTTTATATTTTATCCCGCAAACTAAGAAGAGGACATTATACCGGGGAGATCACTAACGAGGCAATCTCAAATCGTAGGACCACTAATGAGGCAGTCCAAATAAATGGGAGACCACTAACGAGGCAGTCTCAAAGATAGTAGGACCACTAACGAGGCAATCCAAATAACACAGCGCGCGAGATCACTAACGAGGCAATCTCAGATAGTAGGGAGACCACTAACGAGGCAGTCTCAAAAATAAAGATAGCATGAGGATCGGCTCAGCCTAGTGAATGGGATTTTTCGAAAGTTCATATTTCAATATTTACAAAATATTCGATATCGCATTTCGTAGTTCGAGTTTTCTCAAGTTCGAAAAATCCGATTCGTCACAGCTTACGCCTTTCTTAATTAAAAATTCGTCTTTTAACCAAAAATTCTGAAATTTACACAGTAGCTCAAGAACCACACACGAACAACTTTCATGTTTTAAGTTTTTGGAAATAAGGTTTCGAAGGGAGTCAAATTCCGAGATCTTTACAAAAGAAGATTTCTGCCCAAAGGACTGATTCCGACACAGTTTCGTGCAACGATGATTAAAAATTCATTTTAAAACCAATTGGTCCGAAATGTTTACAGGATGTACATAACACCTTAATGAACAACTTTCATGTTTTAAGATTCTGGAAATAATGAGTTTTAGATGCTCAATAATCGACACCAACACGCTGCTTACACGCGGACTCAAAAATCGGTTTAGAACAGGTTCTGAAATCGTCCTTTTTGACATAACAAATGAACTCCAAAATTCATGAAATTTTATATGCATAATCTAGACACAATTATCTACAACCTTGTTTAGAAATGCAAAGTTGAATCGATCTAGAAATGGGTGAAAAACATGCATCAAGTCGAGTCAATGAATCTGTCCAGATTTCAAACGTTCGGTTTTATTACAAAAGCTTTACGTACGATTTGGGATATCAAATCTTTATGTCAATGGCTGAAATTTGGACACAAGGTAGATTAGAGTCTTATAAACAAAATCTATGTTGAAAAGTTTTTGGTTTGAATTCCCGAAGGTCAGGTTTTAGGCGCGTTTCTAAAATTGGTCGAAAATAGGGTTTTTGAAAACCGATTTTAGTTACGAGTCTAGATCTTAAGTTTTAAACGACAATAAACCACAAAAATTGAAGAGTAATGTCTTAACTTACATAGTTAGAGAATAGGGTCTCTGTAAGGGATTTTTGGACGTCCTAAGGTCGCGACGAACGGCCAACTTCTCCGATCGCTTTTTGTTCGTCCCCCGACGTGAAATCGTAGCAAGGAAAGATGTTAGATTTCGAGTTTTTAAGGTTTATGGATGAACTAAACACTATACCATAACTCACCAAGGGTCTAGAAGGCAGAGGCTTCGTCCCGGTCGTCCCGTCGTCGCCGGAATTCTCGCCGGAAAGTGGACTCGAAAGGGTTTCGGCTTGGAGAGGAAGATTGAAGGGGAATGACTTATGTTTTCTGTGAAAATGGGGATGAGGACGCCCCAACACCCCCCTTTAGCCTTTCCTAAGGCTGTGATCCAGTTGCCATTGATAGGGATCGGATATTTGGCAAGAAAATCGCCATGGAAGGAAAGTTTTACACCTCCTGCACCTCTGGCGCGGTGGTGACGCCCACGTATAGGGATGTCCACGCGGAGCACGCGCGACCAGTCCTGGGACGCGTCTCCTCCTGCCGCGCGGCGGCGCGCGGAGGCCGCGTGACGGCCGGACCCGGCCGGTTCGGCGGTTCGTGTGGTCCGTCAGGTCTTTTCTTATTTCCTTTATCGGTTTTCTATCCTCTACGTGTTTGGCTCGACTCCTCGGGTCGTTTCCGGTTCGAAATCTTTATCTTAAATTCGTTACGAGCTCGGGGTTAACGCTCGTAACATTTCCGTGCCATAATTAATCTAGTTAAATTAGTTCCAATTCCTCTTAACGTTTTTGTGATTTATCTTGCGATTTATTTTGTGACTGAACTTAGAATTTAGATTTCCAAGCTACCTACGTACCCTTTGAAGGGATCAAGTCATGACGTAGTTCAAAACAATTTGAATTTGTTTTTTTATCGGGTGTTACATCCTCCCCCCTTGAGAATACAGTTATGTCCCCATAACTGTGGTCGGTTCATCTTGGAAGAGGGTAGGGTAACGTTGTTTCATGTCGGCTTCCAATTCCCACGTCGCCGTCTCCGTCTCGTGGTTAGACCAAAGGACCTTGACCATCCTCACGGTCTTATTCCACGTTACTCTCTCCTTCGTGTCAAGTATTCGCACCAGAACTTCCTCGTAGCTCGAGTCATCCTCAAATTCAATTTCTTCCGGTTGGAGCACATGGGTCGGATCGTGCACATACTTCTTCAATTGGGAGACTTGGAACAAATCGTGAACACGAGCAAATTGTGGTGGCAGCGCTAGCCGATATGCGAGATTTTTCACTCTTTCCAGGATTTCATATGGTCCTATGTACCATGGACTCAGTTTTCCTCGTTTGCCGAAGCGCATCACACCCTTCATTGGTGATACCTTCAGCATGACTTTATCGCCGACTTGAAATTCCAAATCTTTCCATCTCACGTCTGCGTAACTCTTTTGCCGGTCCTGAGCGGCTCTCATCTTCCCTTAGATGACCTTGATTTGTTGAGCCATGTCCTCAACAAGTTGTGGTCCCACTATCACCGTTTTATTGTTCTCTTCCCAGCTTAATAGACTTCGGCACTTAAGTCCATACAGTGCCTCGAAGGGTGCCATGCCGATGCTAGCGTGGTAGCTGTTGTTGTAGGAAAACTCGATCAAAGGTAGATGAGTCTCCCAACTTCCCTTGAACTCTAGTACACATGCCCTTAGCATGTCTTCCAGCGTCTGGATCGTTCTCTCCGTCTGCCCATCTGTCATAGGGTGGAATTCGGTACTCATCTTTATTTGTGTACCGAGGGCTACTTGCAGTTTTGTCCAAAATTGAGAGACGAATCTGCTGTCTCTATCCGAGATGATATCATGTGGTACTCCATGTCGACGTACCACATTGTCGACATATGCCCTTGCCAGTTGGTCCATTGACCAAGTATCCTTCATTGGGATAAATATGGCAGCTTTTGTCAACCTATCCACGATCACCCAGATTTTATTCATTCCCTTCGGTGAACGCGGTAACCCCGAAACGAAATCCATTGAGATACTATCCCATTTCCAGCTTGGGATTTCCAATGGTTGCATTAGTCCTAGGGGTTTTTGGCGTACTGCCTTGATCTTCTGGCAGGTAAGGCACATCGCCACAAATTCGGCTACCTCCCTCTTCATGTTCGGCCACCTGTAGTTCTTCTTTAAGTCCTTGTACAGCTTGTTGCCTCCGGGATGGACCGAGTATGGGGTGTTATGGCCTTCCTCCATCACCCTTTGCTTCAGGTCCACGCAATTCCGTGGTATACACCACCTTCCCTTGAAGCGGATGCTTCCGTCCTCATGGATTTTAAAATCCATTGCCTTTCCTTCGGAAATATCCTTCCTAATCTCCTCCAACTTCTCGTCACCCGATTGGGCGAGTCGTATCTCATCGAACATGGTAGGTTCCACTACCATCGCGTTGACGACTTCATTTACCGTGCCAAAATGCACTAACTCTAGACTTAATTTTGCTAAGTCCTTGTACAACTCGGCCGGTATCACGAGTGAATTTGCCACGTGTTGAGTCTTTCGACTCAGGGCATCGGCTACAACATTGGCTTTTCCTTCGTGATAAGCAATCTCCAGGTCATAATCCTTTATTAACTCCAACCATCTTCTCTGCCTCAAATTCAGCTCTTTCTGCGTGAATATGTACTTGAGGCTCTTATGGTCGGTGAACATCCGACACTTTCGCCCATAGAGATAGTGTCTCCATATCTTTAAGGCGAACACGACCGCGGCGAGTTCTAAGTCATGCGTCGGATAGTTTTCTTCGTGTGGTTTCAGTTGACGCGATGCGTATGCTATAACCCTTTGATCTTGCATTAGCACGCATCCCAATCCCTCTTTCGAGGCATCGCTATACACCTCGAAGTCTCCATCCTCAGATGGTAATGCCAATACCGGCATTGTGGTAAGTCGTTTCTTCAAGTCTTGGAATGCGGACTCACACTCACTAGTCCATTCGTATTTTACCCCTTTCTTCAGCAGCTGGGTCAACGGGCGTGCGATTTTCGAGAAGTTTTTGACAAATCTCCTGTAGTATCCCGCCAGTCCAACGAAACTTCGTACCTCTATTGGACTCTTCGGCGGTACCCACTCGGTTACTGCCGAGATCTTCGCCGGATCTACTGCCACTCCGTTGGCGGATACTATATGCCCGATAAATACCACTTCCCTTAACCAGAAATCGCATTTGGATGGTTTACCATATAGTTGGTTCACTCGTAAGATCCCTAACACTTTGTGTAAGTGCTCGGAATGTTCTTCTTCACTTTTCGAGTAGATCAAGATGTCATCTATAAACACAACCATGCATTGATCTAACAATTCTCGAAATACGTTATTCATGAGATTCATGAACATTGCTGGGGCGTTCGTTAGCCCGAATGATAGCACCGTGAACTCGTAGTGTCCGTAACGAGTTCTGAACGCCGTGTTTGGGATGTCCTTTTCGGCGATCCTCAATTGGTGATATCCCGAGCGTAGGTCGATCTTTGAGAATACCGTAGCTCCCTTTAGTTGGTCGAACAAATCTTCGATCCGGGGCAACGGGTACTTGTTCTTGACGGTGACTTGATTGAGTCCTCTATAATCGATGCACAGTCGTAACCCTCCGTCTTTCTTCTTGACGAACAAGACCGGTGTTCCCCATGGGGACGTGCTTGGCCTAATGTATCCCTTTTCCAACAACTCCTCGAGTTGCTCCTTTAGTTCCTTCATTTCCAGTGGCCCCATGCGGTAAGGAGCTTTCGAAACAGGTTTCGTTCCCGGAATGAGGTCTATTGTGAATTCGAGATCTCTCTTAGGTGGCATACCGGGAACGTCCTCAGGGAACACATCTGGGTATTCCCTCACCACCGGGATGTCGTCTACCTTGACTCCTTCAGCTTCCAGGTTATGAACGTAGCATGCGTATAGCGCGTAACCCTTCCGCATTAAGCTACATAACTTGAGGGCGTTGACTATCTTGTTAGACTTCTTAGGGGGTTGGGAGTAGAAGATGACTCTTCTCCCCCTACTCTTCGACAGCGTGGTCTTTTGCTTTTGGCATTCGATCACGACCTTATAACGGGTTAGCCAATCCATCCCTAGTATGACGTCAAAATCTCTGACGTCAAACTCTACCAAGTTCTCGAAAAACTCTACGTTTTTTATTCTCACAGGTATTCCGTTATAACGCTTAGAGCATGCTATTACTTCTCCAGAAGGCAGTTGGATTCCTAAGCTAATCATTTTGCACTTAGGTAGCTAATTATTTTGCACTTAGGTAGATCTAGTTCAGCTACAACTCTCGTAGATAATATAGAACAACTGGCTCCGGAAGCAAATAAAACTCTAAGCGGAGTACTTAGGACATGAAAGGTACCTGCCATCACATCACCCTGCGCGGGTATGTCAGCCTGGTTGATCACGTTTAACCTTCCCATCGGCCTCCCTTGATTGGCCGGTTGGTTTTGATTCGGATTTGGATTTTGTTGCTGGTTTGGAGGGCGCGGGTTCGGATTCTGAGGAGGCTGATATCCTTGATTGTTTCCGTTCCTGCCTCCTTGGTTGAATGGCTCATTGGGTCCTGTGACCAAATCCTCTCTCTTCGTGATGTTCTCGAGTCGGGTTCGACATTCCTCCCTCCCTCCGATGGCGAATACGGCCACACCGGAAGCATTCGCCCACCTGAGGACATCTCCTCACCAGGTGAGGCCCGCCACACCTCGGACACGGTGGCACTCGTCCTGCTTGGTTGAAATTCCGACCATTGTTGTTTTGAACATTCCCGTTCGGACCTCGCCGAAAGTTGTTTTGAAAGTTGTCCCCACTAGTAGTGTTGCCTATCCTATTGTCTCGGTTTCTTTTGTCTGGTCCTTGTGCCCCTCGGCTAGATTCCCCTGCAGTCTTTCTCTTTACCTGGTGTACTCGTGCGACTGCTACCGCACGATCGTAGACAGCTTGTAAGTCCGGATAGCTAACTCCGGTGATCACCTCCCGAATTGACAAGTTCAATCCCATTTCGAATTTTTGCGCCTTCTCCCCGTCCGTGGGTACCATCCGAGGCGCGAATCTCGCCAACTCCTTAAACTGAGCATAATATTCTTGAACAGATTTTTCCCCTTGTTTCAGGGATGAGAACTCTTCGTACAGTGCAGCCTTAGTACTCATTGGGTAGAAGCGCTCCCGGAGTAACTCTATAAACTCGTTCCACGAGTATGGTTCGTTGTCTTCGCCAAGTTTCCCCTGGGTAGCTTGCCACCATTCGTCGGCCTCGCCGCCCAGATAGTACGAAGCCACGTGAACCTTCTATCCTTCCGGGCATCTCACCGCATTCAGTAATTTGTCGAAGGTCCTCAGCCATTCCTCGAGCTTAGCTGGATCTTCCTCCCCGACATAGTAGGGAGGTCGGTAGGGGTTTACCGAAGCCAAGTAATTGATCCTTGCTACCGACGGTGGTGCCGCGGCAGCTCCGCCCTGGTTAACGTAAGCGTTGCCCAGTGCGACCAGTAGTTCCTCCATCTACCTCATTCGCCCTTCCGCAGGGTTGGGGATCGGGCCTGCTGGGTTTGGCGCCTCAACGTTAGGTGCCTGCTCATTGGGTTGCCCTGGCGTGTCGCGGGTGTTGGGAGTGGTAGGTAAGGTCCTTAATCGTCCTCTGGGTGCCATTCTGTTATAACCATGCGAGCACAAAGAAGCTTTAGAGTTCTGGGGATTTGATAGAGTGTGGGGAGAAAGTGATTCACTAAATCGAGCGATGCCTACTGAGAGTTGGTTAGGGTTTGCATTTATTTATTCAGTCATTTACGTTAAGGGTATAAGGGTTGAAACGTTGAGACCCCAGGTTTCTAGGGTTAAGGGTTCGAGGTACCTTGTCGATTTGTTATGCATATATAGATATGTAGTTCGTTTATTGTTGTCTTGTTTCCTTGGTTGGTTGAGTTTTAATAAAATATGAAGATCGTGTATAAAATAGATGTTGTGAATTTATTGCTTAATATGGAACTTTATTCGGTACAAGCGATAGGAATCAAAATGCTGAGAATAGTTCGGGAAAATAGAAAAGAGAACAATAGGAATAATGTATCAATAATCCCTAATCCTGGGGAGGGTAGGTGGTCGGATCCTCCATGGGGTCATCCTTGTCACTCGAATCCTCGATGGTGCCCGTGCCAAGGGGCCCATGGAACACTGGGCTTGCTGGCCAATCGGGCCCAGCAGCAGGAGCAGGATCGACGGCGGCAACTGGCGTAGGGGCGGCTGTCGGGATAGCGAGAGGATCAGCAACGGGGCTAGCTACAGGAGGAGCTTCCGGGCTAAGAGGGACATGTAGGAGCAAGATATCCTTTAGGTTGAGCAGTTCGTTTCCCAAGATCCCTGCTTGAGTCTCTATGCCGTCGATCTGGGTCCGGAGCTCAGTCTCGCGGGTCTGGAGTTCGTTGATTTGAATTTGGAGTTGGGTCAGATCTTGATGCCCTGCTTCCCCCAGATTAGTCAGGTGGCCCAGGTTAGCCTCCATTTGTTCTACCCTTAGTCTGAAGTTGTTCACGTTTTGAGGGGTTTCGAGGTATGCTTCGATCAACCTCATTAGAAGGTTGATCATGTTCACGTTTGGTGCGGCCATCTAATGTTAACAAGGTAGGTTAGAGTTAGAATATGTTTTAGGCAAGATTACATACGTATGAATTTAAATTTATATGCAACATGCAAGTGCAAGTCCCCTTCCCCATTAAAAAATTTAATTCATCCATGTGTTTAAAATAAATTTACTACATGGGTAGTAATAAAAGTTGGGCCTCTATAGTGGACCAAAAATTTAATATTTCTTTGGCTAAGATATTGGGCTACGTAAAAATAAGCTTTTGGGCTAAAAATAATACTAGTAGTTAAAAAATAATTTTTAAAAATAATACTAGGTTTTAAAATAATGGTTTAAAAATAATAGTAGTAGCTTTAAAAATTTTGCCGGGCTCTGATACCAACTTGTAACACCCCGGATTTGATAACACATGCCGGGATGTCACCGCCACATCTCCTTAGCAAGACACGGCTCCCCGAGCTCACTAAGGAAATGCAGGGCTTATGGGTACGTAAAAGATTTAAAAAAAAACATTTCAATATTGAGTCCGGAAATTAATAATACTTAATTCAAAATACGGAAGTAATAATCATCCATGCATGTCAAAGAGTAAATAATGCAGCGGAAAGTAATCACGGCCAACATGGCCAAACCTCGGGTTCAACAGGCCCGGCAAAACAGTAGTAAAATGCAGTAAATAAAAATGTTCATAAAAATTTTCCCCCAAGTGCATGTGCATGCGTAACTCGACATACTCTGTAAAAGGAAAATGACAACGGGTTTATCAGTATAAAGATATACCGAGTAAGTTAATCCCTAACTAAACAATTTAAGGGGTTACATGTGTTTAATAAAAATTACACTTTTCATGCATTAATTTAAAATTCATAGTTTACTCGCGGCGGAAGAACACGATTATTTTATGCAAGATGAGAATACATAATTTAAGGACTTAATTTAAAAGCGTAATTTAAAAGCGTAATTTAGAAGCATAATTTAAAACATGATAAATAAATTCAAGCATAATTAAACATGCACACAAGTCTTTTATATTTTATCCCGCAAACTAAGAAGAGGACATTATACCGGGGAGATCACTAACGAGGCAATCTCAAATCGTAGGACCACTAATGAGGCAGTCCAAATAAATGGGAGACCACTAACGAGGCAGTCTCAAAGATAGTAGGACCACTAACGAGGCAATCCAAATAACACAGCGCGCGAGATCACTAACGAGGCAATCTCAGATAGTAGGGAGACCACTAACGAGGCAGTCTCAAAAATAAAGATAGCATGAGGATCGGCTCAGCCTAGTGAATGGGATTTTTCGAAAGTTCATATTTCAATATTTACAAAATATTCGATATCGCATTTCGTAGTTCGAGTTTTCTCAAGTTCGAAAAATCCGATTCGTCACAGCTTACGCCTTTCTTAATTAAAAATTCGTCTTTTAACCAAAAATTCTGAAATTTACATAGTAGCTCAAGAACCACACACGAACAACTTTCATGTTTTAAGTTTTTGGAAATAAGGTTTCGAAGGGAGTCAAATTCCGAGATCTTTACAAAAGAAGATTTCTGCCCAAAGGACTGATTCCGACACAGTTTCGTGCAACGATGATTAAAAATTCATTTTAAAACCAATTGGTCCGAAATGTTTACAGGATGTACATAACACCTTAATGAACAACTTTTATGTTTTAAGATTTTGGAAATAATGAGTTTTAGATGCTCAAAAATCGACACCAACACGCTGCTTACACGCGGACTCAAAAATCGGTTTAGAACAGGTTCTGAAATCGTCCGTTTTGACATAACAAATGAACTCCAAAATTCATGAAATTTTATATGCATAATCTAGACACAATTATCTACAACCTTGTTTAGAAATGCAAAGTTGAATCGATCTAGAAATGGGTGAAAAACATGCATCAAGTCGAGTCAATGAATCTATCCAGATTTCAAACGTTCGGTTTTATTACAGAAACTTTACGGTAGATTAGTGTCTTATGAACAAGGTAGATTAGTGTCTTATGGCTGAAATTTGGAGACAAGGTAGATTAGTGTCCTATGAACAAAATCTATGTTGAAAAGTTTTTGGTTTGAATTCCCGAAGGTCGGGTTTTAGGCGAGTTTCTAAAATTGGTCGAAAATAGGGTTTTTGAAAACCGATTTTAGTTACGAGTCTAGATCTTAAGTTTTAAACGACAATAAACCACAAAAATCGAAGAGTAAGGTCTTAACTTGTATAGTTAGAGAATAGGGTCGCTGTAAGGGATTTTCGGACATCCTAAGGTCGCGACGAACGACCAACTTCTCCGATCGCTTTTTGTTCGTCCCCCGACGTGAAATCGTAGCAAGGAAAAGATGTTAGATTTCGAGTTTTTAAGGTTTTTGGACGAACTAAACACTATACCATAACTCACCAAGGGTCTAGAAGGCAGAGGCTTCGTCTCGGTCATCCCGTCGTCGCCGGAATACTCGCCGGAAAGTGGACTCGAAAGGGTTTCGGCTTGGAGAGGAAGATTGAAGGGGAATGACTTATGTTTTCTGTGAAAATGGGGATGAGGACGCCCCAACACCCCCCTTTAGCCTTTCCTAAGGCTGTGATCTGGTTGCCATTGATAGGGATCGGATTTTTGGCAAGAAAATCACCATGGAAGGAAAGTTTTACAACTCCTGCACCTCTGGCGCGGTGGTGACGCGCACTTATAGGGATGTCCGCGTGGAGCACGCGCGACCAGTCCTGGGACACGTCTCCTCCTGTCGCGCGGTGGCCGCGCGGCGGCGCGCGGAGGCCGCGTGACGGCCGGACAGGCCGGTTTGGCGGTTCGTGTGGTCTGTCGGGTCTTTTCTTCTTTTCTCTATCGGTTTTCTATCCTCTACGTGTTTGGCTCGACTCCTTGGGTCGTTTCCGGTTCGAAATCTTTGTCTTAAATTCGTTATGAGCTCGGGTTTAACGCTCGTAACATTTCCGTGCCATAATTAATCTAGTTAAATTAGTTCCAATTCCTCTTAACGTTTTTGTGATTTATCTTGTGATTTATTTTGTGACCGAACTTAGAATTTAGATTTCCAAGCTGCCTACGTATCCTGTGAAGGGACCAAGTCATGACGTAGTTCCAAACAATTTGAATTTGTTTTTCTCGGGTGTTACAAAAAACGAAAAACTCCGAATTGAAGATTTGTTCCTAACATCTTAATCTAGCTTGTGTTATAATTTCATGCATTTTCATTAAGATGTGGTATTCCAAATCTCGCCCAACAGTTTCTGTAATAAAAAAACTTTTCGAAAATCTGGACAGATTATGTAGTCGAACTTGTTGTGCGTTTTTCTATCACTTGTGGTCAAAAATAATCTTTGGTGAAAAAATAAAGGTTGTAGATAAATATCTTAAGAATATGCCTGTAAAATTAGCATAATTTACCTTTAATAAAACTTGTTTATTTTGGTGTCTTTTAAGTGCCTGTAAAATTTCATAAATTTTGAAGTTCATTTGCTAGGTCGAAAATGAGATTTAAAAATAGTGCGCTGATGAGTGATTTTCACTACTCATATTTTACCACAAGCGGATGGTTGTCATCAAGTAATAAAAAACCGGTGAATACCGGGTCGAACCACAGGGAATTTCAGAATATTATTTCATTCCGGAGAAAATTTTAATTGTTCTTAAGTTCATTAATTATATTTTATATATTTAAAAAGAGTTTGATTAATTCTAATGATGATTAAATTAAAAGCAGTGACATTAAAGTTAAAATAAAGCAAGTTAAAATTATAATTAATAAAGATATAAATGGGAGATGCTTGTAATATTTTAAATATTGCCATCTTTATATAAAATAGAAATTGCATATTGATTTAGCATTTTCCAATGTCTAAAAAGATCAATTTCTTAAAATTAATTATTTTATAAAGATTAAAAGTATTGTAATCTACCAATAATCAAACTAAGCTTAAACGGATTTTATGGATGCTGATTAAATTATCTAACATTCTGCAATCATTATTCTAGGCCTAAATTCGAGTCTTTCCCAAGCATACAAATTTTCCTATAGCAATTAAAAGGCACTTTTCATTTCCCAAATCATTGTGCACATGCCAAAATCCATTTATAATACAATTTATTCCCAATTCCGGTACTAAAATATTAATTCTACTTTTTATCTCCCGATTTAGCAAAGTAGAAATCACAGAATTTGGATTCTTACATTTAATTCTGCGGAACAGTGTAAATAATTTAACAATTATGGTAAAATAATAATAAAACATGGTAAATTGGATTAAATTACTAATATTGGAATGCAGATAGATTAGAATTAATGCCAGATTGCTAAAAATGGATAATGCGGATTGATCGATTAATTCAGGTCTTTAGCAGATTAATAATTTAAAGAGCAGATTTGGTAAAACACAGAATGTCGATCATTTCAACAACATCTAACATATAATTCTAAAACAGATTCTAACAATTTTTTGCAGATTAACCCAGAATACATAAGAAAACATCGAAAAATTATATTGCTTCCATAAAACAGATAAATTCATACTTCAAAGTGATTCTGAACTCCCGTTCTAGAACACTTCTAACACGAACAACACAGAAATCCGTCTACAAATTAAAAACATGATAGCAGATTACATTTAGAGGCAATTTCAATTCATTACAAAGCAAGAAAAAGAAAGGCAACACCTAGAATAGGAAGAACACGCCCAGAAAATCGTTCTTGATGCATTCCTCCGGCATGATTATGTGTTTCTGGCCTTCTTCTCCCATTGGAATGTGTTTACAGAGAGTTTTTGTCGAAGTTTGTGAGTCTGTCTGATGAAGAATGAAGAGAAACGGCATTTAAAACCGAGTTCGGGAGGTTAGAAAACTGCCCAACTGCGACGGTGGCGCATAAAGTGGCGCTCGGAAGAGAGTTTAGGCGCCACCAAGGAGAGCTGGCGCATGCGATGATTTTCCGAATTTTCCTCTGCGGCGCAAAAAGTGGCGCTCCAGGGTGGTTTTAGGCGCCACCAAGGAGGTGCAGCACATTCTGAAAATTTCCCAATTTTTAATTTAACAGCGGCGCATTTTGTGGCGCTCCGGAGTAGATTTCGGCGCCACCAAGCTTATGCGGCGCATCCTGAAGATTTTTCCATCCGAAATTTTCCTAAGTGTCGATGTGGCGCATAATGTGGCGCTCGAGCATGATTTTATGCGCCGTCATGCCTATGTGGCGCATTCTGGAGCTTTTACAGTGTTGAAAATTCCGAATTTTACATCCTTTGACCTCCGAACATCTTCTTTCTTCATTTTAATGCCTGAACATCATTGTAATGCATTAGAATTGCCAAAGTCTTATTAAAAAGCATAAAACAAGGTAAATCGGGCTCGGATAAGCTCAATTTAACCGGTCTTATTAATATTTACACATCACATGAAATATACACTAAAAAGCAGTAAAATAGAGTCTCGTGCATGCAATTTAGGTTCGTTTTAACACAATTTAAGCTTATTTAAATGTGGTTTCACAGGGTGCATCAACATCCTCACACTTAAATATTGCTCGTCCCTTGAGCAATGAGATCAATTAACACATCAATTTGCCAATCAAGATAATAAAGATAAAGTCTCTATAGTTCTGCCAAATCATAGATTTCAACAACAAAATGAGATAAGAGGGTTCAAAGTTTAATGTACTAGAACTAGGCAAATTGATATGCATCAGCTATCAGAACCAGATACCCAATACACTTACAATACAGAAAACAGATTAATTATACATAGCACTTAATATGGGAAAGTGAGTAATGTAAATATGCTTTTCTATTCCAATCTTTAAATATGCCCAATCTATGGCTAGGTTTCACTATATTCTAGACACTTTGGCTAAGTTGTAGACGGTTGAATTCCAAAAGCTACTCGTGTAACACCCCGGTTTTTGGTCACCCAGGTCGGGATGTCACGCCACATCTCCCTAGTAAGACACGGTTTCTCCGAGCTTACTAAAGAGATGCAAGGCTAGGTATTGCAGTATTTAAAACATTTAAAGCATTCAAAATAGCCCATACAATATAATTCGAAAATAATAATAGCATAGCGCAGCGGAAATATTTAGTTTAGTACAATATCGCAGCGGAAAATATAAAAGGGGCCGACATGGCCAAAACACGGGTTAAACAGGCCCGTTCATAAAATAGTCTAAGTACGAAATTTAAAAGCAAAATAACAATCCCCAAAAATCCCATGCATGATTCGTGCTCACACATGCTCATTCCACATATTCTGTAAGAAAAGGAATAAAAACGGTTTTGGTCAGCAAAATTGCTGAGTAAGTTAACACATGCATGATCGTAGGGTTTAAAAGCCATTAATTTAATAATTTAACAAAAGCATGATAATAACATAATATATAATTTAATCTAATCAAGTACCCAATAGCCTAAATTATCTCAGGGCTCTATTTAATAACACATATCACATGGTTTAATCACAAAAGCCATAATTTAAATAAAGCATTTAAATAATTTAATTGGACAACAACATAATTTAATCTAATTTAATTTAATTTAGAATCCCCATTACATTCCCGATTTTGTATTTCAAGGTTTCACGATAAAATCGCGATGTCAACAAGTTTAGCCGGTAGCCCGGCGGCCGCAACCGTATCAGCCATACCCAGTACCACTCCGGAGCCTCGGGAAACCCATACGGATATTCACGAGAGTGTAGGCTCTATATTTCGCCGTTTAGGCAATCCATATCTCAAGTTTAGCGCGCGGGGTCACCATCGTCCATTAAGGCACGAAGTGAATCGTTAGGGGGCACCCTGCAGAGCACTCACCCCTAATTTTAATTTATCAAGTTTGTAAGGGGATTTAGTTTTTTAAAATCTGCCTTCCATTGTATTTATTTAGAAATAATATCTCAACTCGTTTCAACCCTAAAGGTTAATCCCATGTTTCAACAAGATTTCAAGATTTCGTTTCGGTAAATCACAGTTTACTCCAAAATTCGTCTAAAATCAGATTTAATTCCAAAAATTCCAAAGTAGGTCAACGTTCGTGTTTTAACTTTTTCAATCCGAGATACCTAAGTAGGTCAAAATCGCCAATTTTCGCATAAGAACAAATCTGTCCGAGTTTAATGCACCACAGTTTAAAGATTTCGAATTCTACCATAGCAATTCAACTCCAAATTTAATGAAATTTGACAGAGATCATCTTAAGACATTTATCTACAACTTTCATGTTTGGCCAAAGATCTAAAACAGCCTACATCCTATGTCAAAAACGTGATCAAGATCATTCCTAAGTTCTGTCCAAGATTTCAAGATCTAGATTTAAACAGCTCGGTTTCAACAGGTTTTCACATATCAAATCAACTCCAAAAATTCTCAAAATTTTACAGTAGCTAGGTCTAAGTCTTAGGAACGTTTTTTGTGTTTTAAGTTTTTCCGTTTGAGTTCGTTTTAAGGTTCGGAAAAATTCAACAAATCTGTTGCGCCGGTAGAAAGTTTAGATTGGCAGATTTACGGTTCCTTGATAATCTTTTAGTTTTGAATGTTTTAATTCATCCCAAAACCATGTAAGAGTTAACTTACAGTGTCTATGAACGTCGGGGATGTCTAATTCGGAGGCGTGGCTTCCAGATCACCGTTCCTCCTCTCCGTTCGTCGGGTTCTACGATCTAGGTTCAATACGGGGTGTAGAAAGAAAAGAATTGAAGTTAGAATCCGTTTTCGGATTGAAACGTGAGAAGATTTGTCGGACTAGAGCTTACCACAACGTTTGGAGATCCTTGGATTTTCGTCCAAAGCTGCTGCCTCCGTTTGGTGCTTTCCGTCGACTCCGAATTTAGGGTTTCGAACGTATAGAAGGATGTAGGGTTTTGTAAACTTGTTTGGGGCTCCCAAGGGGCTTATTTATAGAATTCTCAATCCCTAGGGCGTCCAACATCTGACCTAAAGGTCTTGGGTCGAGAGATGTTCAACCGAAAGTCGAAAAATCCGCGTTCGGGCGAGAGATTCACGCAACAAACGAATCTGTGAAGTGGCACGGTCGTGGCGCGCTAATCACCCTCCACCGCACGGCCACCGCGCCGACTTCGCCTGGACTTCGGTCCGGGCGGGTCGTGCGATCCGTCGTGCTTTTCCGCCTCTCTTTCGGGTTTCTATCCCTCTATGCTCCCGAATTCCGATTCCCGGGGTATCTTCGGGTTTCTACTTTCTCTTTAAATTTTCGCTCGGGTCTAATTGGATGTTTTGGACTCGAATCCTCGAGTTCATTAGTGTCGGGTTTTGGTGTACCATTTATTTACCTTTAATCCGTCCTTTTATTTAATTAAATTCCTTTAATTCCTTTTTAAGTAAAAATCTCATTTCTCATTTCCTTATCTTTATTTACTTCTTTTATTTGCTGGATTTATTTATTTATTTATGATATTTATTTTATCTATTATTTATTTATTTAACTATTGTTTTATTTTATGATGGAAAATTCTCGGGTATTACAGTCTACCCTCCTTAAGAATCAACTTCGTCCTCGAAGTTGTGTTTCGGCTTTCCTCGTGCTAAGGTCTTGTGTTTGTTTTATTGTTTTGTGACTGAACTTAGAATTAAAACTTCTAAGCTGCCTACGTACCCGGTAAAGGGATCAAGTCATAACGTAGTTCAAAAGTTTAAAAAAATGCACGAAAAATTAGGGGGTATGACATCCTCTCCCCCTTAAGATTGCAGTTATGTCCCCATAACTGTGTCGGTATCGGTTTGGAACAATGTCGGGTATCGTTCTCTCATGTCGGATTCTACTTCCCAAGTTGCCGTCTCACTTTCGTGGTTTGACCAAAGAACCTTGATCATTTTGACGGTTTTGTTCCTCGTTACTCGTTCCTTAGTATCGAGAATACGCACTGGGACTTCCTCGTAAGTCAAATCCTCATCGAGCTCAATTATCTCCGGTTGAAGTACATGTGTCGGGTCCGGCACATACTTCTTTAGTTGCGAGACATGGAAGATGTTATGAACTCTATCTAAGTGTGGCGGTAAAGCCAATCGGTAGGCTAGAGTTCCGACTCGTTCTAGGATTTCGTAAGGTCCTATGTATCGAGGACTTAACTTCCCTCGTTTGCCAAAGCGCATCACCCCCTTCATGGGTGATATCTTTAGCATGACCCTATCTCCCACTTGAAATTCTAGGTCTCGTCGTCTCACGTCGGCATAACTCTTTTGACGGCCTTGTGCGGCTTTCATCTTCCCTTGAATCACTTTGATTTGTTGAGCCATGTCTTCGATAAGTTGTGGTCCCACTACCACGGACTTATCGTTTTCTTCCCAGCTCAAAGGGCTTCGGCACTTTCGTCCATACAACGCCTCGAAAGGTGCCATGCCGATGCTAGCATGGTAGCTATTATTATAGGAAAACTCAATCAAGGGTAAATGAGATTCCTAATTTCCTTTGAATTCCAACACGCATGCTCTCAGCATGTCTTCTAGTGTTTGGATTGTCCTTTCGGTTTGTCCATCCGTCATCGGGTGGAATGCGGTGCTCATTTTGATTTGAGTACCGAGAGCTTTTTGTAACTCCGTCCAGAAATGAGAGACAAATCTACTGTCTCTATCGGAAATGATATCATGTGGTACTCCGTGTCGTCGTACCACATTATCAATGTAGGCTCGGGCCAATTGGTCCATAGTCCACGTGTCTTTCATTGGGATGAATATGGCTGTCTTCGTTAGCCTATCCACAATCACCCAAATCTTATTCATGCCTTTAGGTGATCGGGGTAATCCCGAGACAAAGTCCATTGAGATGCTATCCCACTTCCAACTTGGAATCTCTAGTGGTTGCATCAATCCTAAGGGTTTATGTCGCACTGCCTTAACCTTTTGGCAGGTGAGACATCTCGCCACGAAGTTCGCCACTTCCTTCTTCATTCCCGGCCACCAATAGATCTTCTTCAGATCTTTGTATAGCTTGTCACCTCCGGGATGTACGGAATATGGCGTGTTGTGCCCTTCCTCCATCAACCTTTGCTTCAATTCGGCACATTTAAGAGGCACACACCATCTACCTTTAAAACGGATGCTTCCATCCTCGTGGACAGCAAATCCTATTGCCTTTCCTTCGGCAATATACCCTTTTATCTTTTCGAGTTTCGGGTCGCCCGGTTGAGCGAGTCGAATCTCGTCCAATATGGGAGTTTCTACGACCATGGCATTGACTGTTTCTCTCACTGTGCCAGGATGCACAAGTTCTAACTCCAATCTTGCCAATTCCATGTACAATGCCGGCGGAATTACCAACGAGTTTGTCACATGTTGGGTTTTCCGACTTAGGGCATCGGCTACCACATTCGCCTTCCCCTCGTGGTATGCTATCTCTAAATCGTAATCTTTAATAAGTTCCAACCACCTTCGCTGTCTCAAATTCAACTCCTTCTGAGTGAATATATATTTCAAGCTCTTGTGGTCGGTGAACATTCGACACTTCCGCCCATAAAGATAATGTCTCCATATCTTTAGAGCGAATACGACCGCTGCCAACTCCAGGTCATGGGTCGGATAATTCTCCTCGTGAGGTTTTAGTTGGCGTGATGCATAGGCTACGACTCTCGAGTCTTGCATCAAAACACAACCTAAACCTTCCTTCGAAGCATCGCTATATACTTCGAAGTCACCATGCTCTGATGGTAGTGTTAATACGGGCGTGGTTGTGAGTCATTTCTTCAGCTCTTGAAACGCAATCCCACACGCTTCGGTCCACTCGTATTTTGCTCCTTTCTTTAGTAGCTGGGTCAAAGGACGTGCAATCCTTGAAAAGTCCTTCACAAATCGTCTATAATATCCGGCTAATCCAAGGAAACTCCTTATTTCCGTTGGACTTTTCGGAGTTGCCCATTCAGTTACGGCAGAGACTTTTGCCGGATCCACTGATACTCCATCAGCGGATACTATGTGTCCGAGAAATGCCACTTCTTTCAGCCAGAAGTCACATTTGGACAATTTGCCGTATAGCTGATTTCTAAGCAAGATTTCTAACACTTGATGTAAGTGTTTTGCATGCTCTTCCTCGCTCTTCGAGTAGATCAGGATGTCGTCGATGAACACTACGACGCACTGATCTAACAATTCTCGGAACACGTTGTTCATGAGATTCATGAACATGGCCGGAGCGTTTGTTAACCCGAAGGATAACACTGTGAACTCGTAATGGCCGTATCGTGTTCGAAACGCCGTTTTTGGAATGTCCTTCTCGGCGATCCTCAATTGATGATACCTAGATCGCAAATCGATCTTCGAGAATACTGAAGCTCCCTTCAGTTGATCAAACAGATCCTCTATTCTCGGTAGGGGGTATTTATTCTTAATGGTCACTTGGTTTAGTCATCGGTAATCTATGCAAAGACGTAGTCCTCCGTCTTTCTTCTTGACAAATAAAACCGATGCTCCCCAAGGGGATGTACTCGGTCTTATGTAACCTTTTCCCAATAGTTCCTCGAGTTGTTCCTTTAACTCCTTCATTTCTAGTGGTGCCATCCGGTACGGAGCTTTCGAAACAGGCTCTGTCCTTGGAATGAGATCTATAGTGAATTCAAGATCTCTCTCAGGTGGCATGCCCGGAACGTCCTCGGGGAATACGTCCAGGTATTCTCTTACCACTGGTATGCTATCAACCTTGTTTTCTTCCGCCTCAAGGTTGTGCACATAGCACGCATATAGTTCATACCCCTTACGCATCAAGTTACTTAGTTTAAGTGCACTAACGATTTTGTTACTTTTCTTAGGGGGCTAAGAGTAAAAGATAACTCTCTTTCCCCTACTTTTTGACAAGGTGATCTTTTGCTTTTGGCATTCGATCACCGCTTTATACTGGGATAGCCAATCCATCCCCAGTATGATGTCAAAGTCTCTTAAGTTAAATTCTACCAAGTTCGCGAAGAATTCTACGTTCTTTATCACTACAGGAATTCCGTTGTATCGTTTAGAGCAAGACACTACTTCTCCAGAAGGCAATTGAATTCCTAAGCTAATTCTCTCGCACTTAGGTAGATCTAACTCAGGCACTATCCTTGATGCAATAATTGAGCAACTAGCTCCAGAATGAAATAGAACTCTAAGGGGTGTATTCAAAACGTGAAATGTACCTGCCATCACTTCTCCTTGCGCAGGCACGTCCGCTTGGTTCACCACGTTCAGCCTCCCCATAGGGCGTCCCTGATTGCCCTGCTGATTCGCATTCAGCTGCTGATTTTGTTGCTGGTTTTGATTCTGTGGGGGCGGAGGTCGTTGGTTCTGGTTCTGGTTTTGCGGCCTATTTTGAGGGGGTCTGTACCCTTGGTTATTGCCGTTTCGCCCATTTTGGTTTTGAGGCTGTTCTTGCCCCGCGACTAAGTCGTCCCTCTTTGTTATGTTCTCGAGCCTAGTTCGGCAATCTCGTTGAACGTGACCCATTCGACCGCATCGGTAACAAGCGCCTTGTTGCGGGCATCCCCTTGCCAGATGTGGTCGCCCACATCGCGGACTAGGCGGTACCGGATCTTCTTGGTTGAACCTCCTCCCAGTGTTGTTTTGTTGGGGCCTATTCGACCCTCTGCGCTGCTCGTTCCTCCCAGTGTTGCTCTCGTTTCTTGAGTCTCGGCTTCTCTTATCTTGAGGACCCCTACTGGACTCCCCACTCACCCTTCTTTTCAGCTGCTGCACGCGTGCTACCGCCACAGCGCGGTCATACACAGCTTGCAAATCGGGGTAGTGTATCCCCGTGATCACCTCGCGTACGGACAGGTTTAGTCCCATCTCGAACTTCTGTGCCTTTTCCGCATCAGTAGGCACTAGCCTTGGTGCGAACCTCACCAGCTTCTTGAAGCGTGTGTAGTATTCTTGCACCGTTTGGCTTCCTTGCTTTAGTGACAGGAATTCTTCGTACATGGCAGCTTTAGTACTCAAGGGATAGAATCGATCCCTGAGTAGTTCCATCATCTCCATCCACGAGTACGGCTCGTCATCTTCAGTCAGTTTGGCTTGCGTCGCCTGCCACCAGTCATCAGCTTCGCCTCCCAAGTAGTATGAAGCGACATGTACCCTTTCCCCTTCCGGACATTTGACCGCTCCCAGCAGCTTGTCAAAAGTCCGGATCCATTCCTCCAGTTTAGCTGGATCCTCCTCACCAGCGTAGTGGGGCGGCTGGTAAGGATTCACCATCGCCAGGTAGTTAGGGCGAGCTTGGGGCGGAGGTACCGCCGCAGCTTGACCCTGGTTGACTTGCGCGTTCCCGAGCGCAATCAACACTTCCTCTATCGTCCTAAGACGATCGCCCACATTGTTCGGTGCGGGGGCGTCCTGCGCACCTTGGGGTCGTTCCATCTCAGGTTAAATTGGTTCGGTGACGTTTGGTAGTGTTTCAGTGGGTGTTTCAGTGGTGGTTTGGGGAGTGGTTTGAGTTCTTCTTCTTCCTCTTCCTCTGGGTGCCATTCTAGTACAAATGGGATAGATTAGGACTGGTGAATTTAACATATAGTCTAAGCAATTTCTATAAACGTATATGTGTGTAGCAATTTAGCACGTGGTACTTTGTTCGAACTAAGAAGCATCGCATGCTTCGGGGTTTTATTTTATTTTGTTTTGTTTTGTTTTGATTTTAAAAAAATAAATCGGACATTTTATTTCCTCAAAAGAAATTTTAGTACAAAAGTAGAAATATTTTTCTAGCAAAACAATGTCTAACAATAGAATCTCTAGTGCCTCATGACGTCTCCCGGTGGGGTAGCAGGATCTTCCTCCGGATCTTCCTCCTCCGAACTCGGCGGTAGTAGGTCGTCAAAGATAGTGTTTAGGTCTTGCCCGTGGGCATCGATGTATTCTTTTAGTATTAAGTTTTGTGTAGTAAGAGTTTGGACTTGGCGCTCGAGTTGGTTTATGCGGTGATGATCCGCCTCTCTCAAGTTGCCCATGTGATGTAAATTGGCCTCCAACTGAGCCATACGGTACTTCATTTGCTCTAGGGTCTGGTGGGAATCGAGATGAACACTCATCATCCTGACCATCAACAGCATCATGTCTTGACTAGCCATCTAGCGCAAGCAAGAGACCTAAGTTAATATTCGCCAAGATTCTAAGTTCAATTCGCCATGATTCTAGGTTCAAGTTTCGCCAAGATTCTAAGTTCAAGTTTCGCCAAGATGCTAAGTTCAAGTTTCGCCAAGATTCTAAGTTCAAGTTTCCAAGATTCTAGGTTCAAGTTTCCAAGATTCTAAGTTCATAGCAGAGATGCAACATGCAAATGCAAATGATATTTCCCCCCAATAATAATTTAATGCACCACATGTATATATATATTTTCCCATGGGTTTTAAAAATAAAAATTTTTTCATGGAAATAATACTTTAAAATTTAGAAGAATAGTCAAAATATTAATAATAGTTTTAAAATAGTAATGGTTTAAAAATAATAGTTTAAAAATAGCCGGTCTCTGACACCAACGTGTAACACCTCGGTTTTTGGTCACCCAGGTCGGGATGTCACCGCCACATCTCCCTAGTAAGACACGGTTTCTCCGAGCTTACTAAAGAGATGCAAGGCTAGGTATTGCAGTATTTAAAACATTTAAAGCATTCAAAATAGCCCATACAATATAATTCGAAAATAATAATAGCATAGCGCAGCGGAAATATTTAGTTTAGTACAATATCGCAGCGGAAAATATAAAAGGGGCCGACATGGCCAAAACACGGGTTAAACAGGCCCGTTCATAATATAGTCTAAGTACGAAATTTAAAAGCAAAATAACAATCCCCAAAAATCCCATGCATGATTCGTGCTCACACATGCTCATTCCACATATTCTGTAAGAAAAGGAATAAAAACGGTTTTGGTCAGCAAAATTGCTGAGTAAGTTAACACATGCATGATCGTAGGGTTTAAAAGCCATTAATTTAATAATTTAACAAAAGCATGATAATAACATAATATATAATTTAATCTAATCAAGTACCCAATAGCCTAAATTATCTCAGGGCTCTATTTAATAACACATATCACATGGTTTAATCACAAAAGCCATAATTTAAATAAAGCATTTAAATAATTTAATTGGACAACAACATAATTTAATCTAATTTAATTTAATTTAGAATCCCCATTACATTCCCGATTTTGTATTTCAAGGTTTCACGATAAAATCGCGATGTCAACAAGTTTAGCCGGTAGCCCGGCGGCCGCAACCGTATCAGCCATACCCAGTACCACTCCGGAGCCTCGGGAAACCCATACGGATATTCACGAGAGTGTAGGCTCTATATTTCGCCGTTTAGGCAATCCATATCTCAAGTTTAGCGCGCGGGGTCACCATCGTCCATTAAGGCACGAAGTGAATCGTTAGGGGGCACCCTGCAGAGCACTCACCCCTAATTTTAATTTATCAAGTTTGTAAGGGGATTTAGTTTTTTAAAATCTGCCTTCCATTGTATTTATTTAGAAATAATATCTCAACTCGTTTCAACCCTAAAGGTTAATCCCATGTTTCAACAAGATTTCAAGATTTCGTTTCGGTAAATCACAGTTTACTCCAAAATTCGTCTAAAATCAGCTTTAATTCCAAAAATTCCAAAATTTCATATCTGACTCGGAAACATCAAGATCTACAACTTTCGTGTTTTAACTTTTTCAATCCGAGATACCTAAGTAGGTCAAAATCGCCAATTTTCGCATAAGAACAAATCTGTCCGAGTTTAATGCACCACAGTTTAAAGATTTCGAATTCTACCATAGCAATTCAACTCCAAATTTAATGAAATTTGACAAAGATCATCTTAAGACATTTATCTACAACTTTCATGTTTGGCCAAAGATCTAAAACAGCCTACATCCTATGTCAAAAACGTGATCAAGATCATTCCTAAGTTCTGTCCAAGATTTCAAGATCTAGATTTAAACAGCTCGGTTTCAACAGGTTTTCACATATCAAATCAACTCCAAAAAGTCTCAAAATTTTACAGTAGCTAGGTCTAAGTCTTAGGAACGTTTTTCGTGTTTTAAGTTTTTCCGTTTGAGTTCGTTTTAAGGTTCGGAAAAATTCAACAAATCTGTTGCGCCGGTAGAAAGTTTAGATTGGCAGATTTACGGTTCCTTGATAATCTTTTAGTTTTGAATGTTTTAATTCATCCCAAAACCATGTAAGAGTTAACTTACAGTGTCTATGAACGTCGGGGATGTCTAATTCGGAGGCGTGGCTTCCAGATCACCGTTCCTCCTCTCCGTTCGTCGGGTTCTACGATCTAGGTTCAATACGGGGTGTAGAAAGAAAAGAATCGAAGTTAGAATCCGTTTTCGGATTGAAACGTGAGAAGATTTGTCGGACTAGAGCTTACCACAACGTTTGGAGATCCTTGGATTTTCGTCCAAAGCTGCTGCCTCCGTTTGGTGCTTTCCGTCGACTCCGAATTTAGGGTTTCGAACGTATAGAAGGATGTAGGGTTTTGTAAACTTGTTTGGGGCTCCCAAGGGGCTTATTTATAGAATTCTCAATCCCTAGGGCATCCAACATCTGACCTAAAGGTCTTGGGTCGAGAGATGTTCAACCGAAAGTCGAAAAATCCGCGTTCGGGCGAGAGATTCACGCAACAAACGAATCTGTGAAGTGGCGCGGTCGTGGCGCGCTAATCGCCCTCCACCGCGCGGCCACCGCGCCGACTTCGCCTGGACTTCGGTCCGGGCGGGTCGTGCGATCCGTCGTGCTTTTCCGCCTCTCTTTCGGGTTTCTATCCCTCTATGCTCCCGAATTCCGATTCCCGGGGTATCTTCGGGTTTCTACTTTCTCTCTAAATTTTCGCTCGGGTCTAATTGGATGTTTTGGACTCGAATCCTCGAGTTCATTAGTGTCGGGTTTTAGTGTACCATTTATTTACCTTTAATCCGTCCTTTTATTTAATTAAATTCCTTTAATTCCTTTTTAAGTAAAAATCTTATTTCTCATTTCCTTATCTTTATTTACTTCTTTTATTTGCTGGATTTATTTATTTATTTATGATATTTATTTTATCTATTATTTATTTATTTAACTATTGTTTTATTTTATGATGGAAAATTCTCGGGTATTACAACTCGTGTCATCGAATATGTGCCAGTCATCCAGTCAAGAGTTTATGAATTTTTATTAAATCACCCTCTCTTTTTTTTTGATCTTGCATTCTTCAATAATTTTTCTTTTTCTGTTTGCAAGATTTGAATATCATTTTTTTTTAAATATAGGGGTTTCACTCTGACTTTATTTTAAGTAAGCATTTAAAAAGACTTAGAACGAGCATATTTATTTATAAATAATGATAACTCTCCACATTTTAAATAACTAGTCTAATTAATCAAATAGTTTTCTGCAAGGCAAATAGAATTGTCACCAATAGCTCAAACAACTTGCATGACAATTTGACAAAGTCTAGGACTTTAAACTAAGAAACCTAACACTCAACTAATTGTAAAATCGGATTAGAGCAGAACATTTAGACTTATTTGGATTTTCTCCAGATTGGCAATGATGTGGTAATCTCCAAATAGTAGCACCACTGGGAAAACACAATTTAAATGTAAAATAACTAGTCATGCATGTACCATTTTATTCAAAGCATAATAAATAGTAAAATAAAATTAAATCAAGCTCTTACCACATACTTTATGCAAATTGATAACATATAACATGAAATGATCACACCTGGAGTATGTAGATCTCTAGAATTTCCTTTACCAATACGAATGTCCCCTTTTTGCTTGCTTCTTCATGGCATATCCTGTTTCTTTATATATTTATATGATATTTGCTCATACAAAAGATAATCATTAGAACACATGGTAATTTATAGAATAAAATAATTAAATTCTATCCATAATTTATTTAATTCAGATTTTTATTATTTTAAGTTTTAAATTTCAGATTTTTAATTTTTATTAACTCTTTTTATTAATTAAATAAACATGGACAGATTTAATTAAAATATTAAATTGTATAAATTTACCAAAAGCAAAATACCACAAGTTCTAGCAACTATTACATAAAGATGCTAATTAAATAAGCAAAATAGTGCCAAAATTATTCTAACTATTACAAATTAAACCAAAAAGGGAGCAATCCTATCTAATAAAAAATCTAGATTTCTAAAGATCCATCCGAATCACCTACTCCATCTTCCCTAGGAACATCATCATTCCCTGTGGAGCTCGAACTAGTAGTAGGAGGAATATATCGATCACCTAGACTTGCAGACATGAAGTACTCAAGTCTGTTGGAAAGTCGTGCAATCTGTGCCTGTGTACTATCATCCTTCTTCTTCATCTCGGCTTTAAGCTGATGAATTTCATAAGTCATCCTATTGATTGCATTCTCTGCGGGCTCAGCCTTAGTACCAGATGTACTAGGCATATCAGTGTGATGAGTGGGTGCCCTACGAGGTGAATTCGGGTAAGCTAGCTCTGCACATCTTACTCCAGGCTTGGTATAATTAGTCTTGAAGCAAATAGGGGGCTTTGGCTTCACATCTTGAGCATAGGCACTTAGATCCACTCCAGCTCTCTTGCAAAGGGCCCAAATCAGTGCAGGGAATCCAAGAATCTTCCTTTTTATATCAGAAGCCAATTTATCCAACTCATATGCCACCATATCCCCAATGTCAATAGGCAACCCATTCTTCACACAGTACACAAAATACAGCTCCTCTGCATTCGGTTGTGCAGTGTGCGAAGTAGGAAACACTTTATGCTTGTAAAGCAAGTAGATCTGGTATAGCGGTGCATCCATTGAAGTGGCAACAACATCTTCCTTCTTCTCCCCTATGTAGGCAACTTCCTTTTGCTTTTCAAACATCTCTCTCAAGATTCTTTTCTCCAACTCTGGTCCTCCTTCCTCTTCATGAATTGGGTCATGAAAGTGTTTCTTCTTTGTAGCCGGGCAAGAGACATCCACAGTACCATAAAGTTCATTAATTACTGCGGGACCATATGGCACAGGCACTCCCCTAATCCATGAAGTATAATGATCATATCGAGCATTACATAGGAATTGCCTAGTAAGCTCCCAAGAGTAAACTCCTTTCGGATGCGCAGCAAATTTCATCCATCCTCGACTCATGAGAGCATCATGAACTGAAAATCGCTCCATGTCAGCTTCAGTGAATCCTTTATCCTGGATAATCCACCTTTCCACCATCTTCTGATAATAAGAATATGCCGTTTGATTGATGAAAATAGCTGGATTGAAAGTGTCCCCAGTTAATTCTTCCAGAGGAGGGGTATCATCTTTTCTATTGTGACTCTTTCTCTTGGTTTTAGAATCACGTGGAATCTTCGGTGAAATTTCCTCCGGGGATTCAGCGTCATCCTCTTCTTGCTGTGGATCATCCTCCGTTGGTTGAGCAGAATTGAAAGAAGTGTTGTATCCATTATATGAATCAGGAGCCACCAGATTATTCACAAACATGTCTTCAGCACCCACAGCAGCCGGCTCCGGAACAGGTCTCGGGTTATTCTTTCTCTTTGTTCTCATGGTGGCAGAATTTAGGAAGAAGGGATTGAGATTGGAAAGCTAATTAAACTGAAAGAGAGAAAAATTGACAGATTTGGTAATGGGAGAGTGACCGATCGGTATTCTCTCTTTTAAAGATGGTGAAATCTTGATTTTGTTGAGATATGGAGGGACTGATTTAATCTAGATCCAAATATACACTAAACATACGATTTGGAGTCAGTATGATGATGTTTAGGATCCCAAAAATCGATTAGATATGATTTGAATCTTTTGGATTCGCGAATTTTTGAAAAATTCGCGTCGAAAAATTCGCGTCGGTGGCGCAAAAAGTGGCGCTCGAGGCCAATTTAGGCGCCACACAGTGAGTGTGGCGCATTTTAAAATAAAGTAAAATTTAAAAAATAATTAGTGGCGCAATTTGTGGCGCTGAAAGGGGGTTTTATGCGCCGCACAGTTGATGCGGCGCATCCTGAAGCAAACTTGGAAAAAATTCTCATTTTGCGGCGCCAAAAGTGGCGCTTCAGGGCAGATTTAGGCGCCACCAAGCACATGCGGCGCATTTTGGAAAAACTTAGAAAAATTTCTAAGTTTTGCGGTGCACAAAGTGGCGCTAGAAGGCATTTTTAGGCGCCACAATGCACATGTGGCGCATTCTGTGCCAATTCGGGCAGAATGTGCTTTTCCTAAATTCTTCCCCATGATGTCCAAAATCTCCAAATCACTCTACAATGCCAATTTCACTTCATCCACACCTCAATCTAGTCAAAATAAACTTCATTGATCTTTTTAACAGTTCAAAACAACTCAATCTAGCATGCTATTGGTAAGAGCTACTTTATTGAATTTAAAAGCAACTAAAAACCTTATAAACTAGATAAACACTATCTAATGCTTCATATAATCAAAATGACTTGAATAACGGAAATAGTGTATCTAAGATAGCAAAATAATAAGAAATAGAGTTAGGACAATACAACCCCAAATGAAAATAACTAAAATGCAGCAAAATAAAAATAGAGTCAAATACATAGGCCTATCAATACATGTCATATCTAATGATCACAAGCCTATCTATCGCTCATCTCTCGCACTAAGTCAGAGTCCTCAGAATCGTCATCATCGTTATCTCCAACTTCCTCAGATACATCCCCAGCATCAGCATCCTCAGCATCATCATCTCCATCATCGCTACCATCTCCAGAGCCTACATAGTCCTCATCCTCATCGTCCTCAGAAGGTGTCTGAGGGGCGACATATCGCTGTCCTAAGCTCTGGGACATGAAGTACTCCAGTCGGGCTGCGTGGTAAGCCTGGGCTCGAGCATTCTTGGCTATCTGGTCAGCCAAGAAATGGTGCCTTTGAGCTGCAAGTAAGGCATGCTCATTCACTGTGTTCAGCAAGTTCTGCTGGTTTATCAATAAAGTCCTACTCAGGCTCTCCCTGATGCTGATATGACTGCTGTGACTGCTGTGGCTGAGCTCTCCCGCGTCCTCTACCTCTACCTCTACCACCTCGTGTACCCCGGGTGGACTGCGAAGGAGCCTCAGAATGCTCCTGGCTAGCCTATGAAGGTGCAGGTGGTGGTGACTGCCTGGGCAACTCCCTGGGAAGTATCATAGGTTGGCATCTTATGCCAGGCAACTTGAAGTTCTTCTTCCCAAATGGAATAGGGGGCCTCATTCTCCAATCTCTATCAAACTGCCCCATATACACTCCTGCCTGAGCACAACGCTGCCATATCAAGCTGGGGAACATAAGAGCTGACCTCTTAGACACCCCCGGTGTCTGTCTCAACTCAAGTGATATAAGCTCTCCCATGTTGATCGGGCTCCCCACCTTGATGCAATATGGGACATACATGTCCAGGGCAGTAGGTCCAAAGGTATGAGTCGAAGGACTCAATCTAGATCTGTAGAACATGAGAAGCTGGTACATGGGTGCATCCATATCAGGCCCATGTAGCCTACTCATGTCATCATCATCATACGTGAGGACATCCTCCTGACCCTCAAACATAGACATCAGTACAAGCTTCTTGAAATCCTCCCTATCATCGGCTCTCATCACCGGCTCCCAGAAATCTCTGCCGTAGGGCACATCCACTACTCCAAATAATTGGTTGATGTGCTGAGGGGTGATGGGTACTCTAACCCCAAAACTCCAAGAATCCTCCTCCTCAGCATTGGCTAGAAACAGCCTAGTCAACTCCCACGAATATGATCCAGCTGGGTGTCTCACAAATCTCTCCCAACCCCTGGATCTAATAGCATCTCGGAGTAAAGGGTGCTGTAAATCTCTATCTGAAAAACCTCTATCAGCGATGATCCTCTTCTTGTGAAATCTTTTGTACAGCTCGTATGCTCTGGCACTCCTGAATACAGTGGCATCGAATATGCCCTCCCTGACATACAACAGATCGGGGACATAGGCTCTGGGATCTTGCCTTTTCGGTCCCCCCCTTGCCGGTTGCTCCTCCTGCTCCTCCTGATCAACCTCATCATCATCTTCCTCCCCACCCACAGCCTCAGGGACAGGCTTCTGTATAGCTAATGCATCAGATCTCCCTCTCCTGGGTCGAGAGGAAGTGGAACTCGTGACAGGTGCCTTCCCCCGAGAGGCTCTAGAGGGGGCCTGTGAATGATCGGATGTCTCAGGCTAAATGGACTGATCATGCTGGTCAGGCTGGTCAGGCTGATTGACCTCCTGATGGTCATCAGCGGGTACTGTAGTATGTCTCGAAGATGCACCACTCTTGGACTTGCTCTTCCTGAAATAGGAGAGAAGTCCCTTGGACTTGGAAGCACCTCCTGAGCCCTGTGGGTGATCCATCTGTATCAAATTTTTCGTGCGGAGTCTGCGATGTTCAAAAATATGCTCATCAGGAATAGGAGTAGGAATGCTATCCGGTGACTGTGGATCATAAATCCCCATTCTCCCCTCGGGCATGGGTATATACCTATAACCCGATTTCTTAGGGAGGTTTGGAGGATTATACATTATTTCAGTACCTGGTTGTACAAAAACTCTGGGTTAGTATCATATATATGCATTGCCTCCCATCCTCACACTTAAGTTTAAACCAAAGGTTTAACTTAAGTGTTAAGTATAAAGCAAACATATACATCAACCTAGAATGTGGGATTTAAATAATTCAATGACCAAGATGTTGCATTTGAAAAATTGTGAATCCTAAACTTTGTTTAAACATAACATCCATTTTATCTTAAAGTTTAAAATTCATGTTTAAGCATAAGCATGCCTTTTTAATAAAAACTCCTTATTTTATTAAATTTTCAGATTTACTAAACAAAACAACCTAAATTATTAAACTAGTGCATTACAAACGGTTTAAATTAATATTTAAATCCATTCCAATTTATCCTTATAATAAATTAACCTATTTTAATTAACTAAATTATAACTAAAAGAGTTTTTATCAAAACATGGTTCAATTAACTCATATTATGAAAAACATGGAATTTTTGTTATGAGAATAACTTTATATTTCTAATATAACTAAAATGACATGTTCTAGTGATGTTTCATCCATTTAGTTAATCAAAAATGCCATTTTAATTAATTTAAAACAATTTTCAGATTTAAAATTTTCAAAAATTCCAAATTTTAATGGTAATCCAAAAATTTTCACATTATGCATTCAATCCATGTTCTACAACACTTGTTCATGTTTAAACTAAAATTTAGACAATTAAAAACAAGTTTAATCCCACATTCTAGCAACACCCAAAATTTGAGCAACAACACAAATACCGAAACTAATGCATTCCAAAGCACTAGAATATGATAAAATTTGAATTGGGATAACCATTCTTACCTAGATTGAAGGATTGGAGCACTTTGGAGTAGAATCCCCAAACTTGAAGAACTAGGGTTGAAGAACCCTAATTTGATTTAAACAAAGCAAAATTTGGGTTTTGGAATGAGAATTTGAACAATGTGGATGAAAATTGATAGGAAGAAACAAGAATTGGAAGAATTTTACTTGATTGGCGCAAGTGTGTCGCTTGGAGGAAGAAAAAGTGGCGCTCGGTAGTGAGGGAAGGGCTCTCGGTCGATTGTTTGGTAAAATGAGGGAAAAAGAAAGAATTGGGGGATTAAAATCCCGTTCCAGACCCGGGTCAGGGACCCAGACCCGCCGGCTCATGCGCCAATGTGGCGCATCAAGCATGATTTAGGCGCCGCACAGGCTGTGCGGCGCATTTTTGGATCAATAAATTTTCTAAGTCTGAAAGTGGCGCTCCAGAGTGATTTTATGTGCCACACAGTACGTGTGGGGCCTTTACTGACTTGACCAATTTTCCATTACGAAAATGGCGCACTATGTGGCGCTTCAGCATGGTTTTAGGCGCCACCAAGAAGGTGTGGCGCCTAAACTGAGTCTGTGACTCTCGAATTTCAGATCAAACTCAACCACAATGATAGTTAATCCAATCCCTAAGGTTAGCAAGTCAGAATTAGCATATATAGCTTCCATAAATCCTCCCGGGTCATAATTCTCCTCAATATAACCAACTAGTCCATATAGATCATCCTCCTCAATTTCAAACAGGGTCAACTTGCACATGTCAAGATCAGTTCTCCAAGCACACACAAATTCATCATTTCTCAACATTTTGCTACTTATTCCAATTCATAGGCAATGTCCTACTCAATTTATTCAACACATGCAATTAACATAGCATAAAATTCAAACAACATAATTTAAACTAAAAGCACATTTAAATTAAATTAAACAAGAACAATAAAGCAAATAAAAACACATAAACAATAACATACAAAATATTTTTGTCTTTTTCTCTCATTTATAATTTTTTATTGGTTTTTATAGTTTTACTTAGTAAAAACTCAACAGAATTAAAATGCAATGCAATTACTTCAATAAGCAGATTTAAATAACCAAAGGCTTAACATTAATTTGTTCGATGAATTTTACTTCATCTCCAAAATAATGTTTAAGTCTTTGACCATTTACAGTAAATTCCCTTTCATCTTCAGCTTTACCATAAACCAATTTAAAAGGAGTCATACCTATAGGCGTTTTAAAGGCTGTCCTATAAGCCCACAATGCTTCATCTAACTTAAAAGCCCAATCTTTTCTAGATTTTCATACAGTGGCTTCCAAAATCTTTTTAATCTCACGATTAGTGACTTCTACCTGACCATTGGCTTGAGGATGATAGGGTGTTGTTATCCTATGATGAACATGAAATCTAGATAACAATTTATTAACAGCCCTATTGACAAAATGAGATCCACCATCACTAATGATAGCTTTAGGCACACCAAAACGAGTAAAAATTTGCTTCTTCAAAAATTTAATCACTTGTTTAGCATCATTTAAAGCACATGATTCAGCTTCTACCCATTTTGATACATATTCTACAGCAACAAGAATATACAATTTCCCATTAGATGGTGGAAATGGACCCATAAAATCAATTCCCCACAAATCAAATAACTCAACAGGCATAATTCCTTTTAATGGCATTTCATCTCTTTTAGTGATATTACCAGCCCTTTGACATACATCACATTTTTGCACAAATGATCTAGCATCACGATAAATATTAGGCCAATATAAACCACCTTCGAGTACCTTATGAGCTGTCCTGTTAGGTCCTACATGTCCTCCTCCAAGTCCTTCGTGGCAAGCCTTTAGAACTTTTTCAAAATCCTCATCAGGGATGCATCTCCTTATGATTTGATCTGAACATAGTCTAAACAAATAAGGTTCATCCCAAATAAAATATTTAGCATCAGTTTTAAATTTTTGCTTTTGGCTATGCCATTTTAAATGATCAGGAATTACACCACATGCTAAATAGTTCACAAAATCCGCAAACCACGGATCAGAGGAAGTGTTATTTATTAAATACAAATTTTCATCAGGAAATGCATCATTAATTAATCTTTCTTCCCCTTTTTCATGCTCCAGTCTAGATAGATGATCAGCTACAGGATTTTCATCTCCTTTTCTATCTTTAATTTCTAAATCAAATTCCTGTAACAATAATACCCATCTAATTAACCGTGGTTTACCGTCTTTCTTTGATAATAGATATTTGATAGCAGCAGGATCAGTGTAAACTACAGTCTTAGAGCCAATCAGATACGGTCTAAACTTTTCACATGCATAAACAACAGATAAAAGTTCTTTTTCAGTGGTGGCATAATTTCTTTGTGCAGAATTTAAAGTCTGACTAGCATAATAAATAACATGAAGTTTCTTATCCTTTCGTTGACCCAGTATTGCTCCAACAGCAAAGTCACTGGCATCGCTCATGATCTCAAATGGTAAACTCCAGTCAGGTGGCTGAATAATTGGTGCTGTCACCAATGCTTCCTTGATCCTATTGAACGCCTCAATACACTCGTCAGTAAAATCAAACTCGACATCCTTACATAGCAGCTTAAACAAAGGCAATGCAATTTTAGAAAAATCTTTTATAAATCTTCGATAGAATCCAGCATGTCCCAGAAAACTTCTCAAAGTTTTTAAATTATTAGGAGGTGGAATTTTTGCAATCACTTCTACTTTAGCCCTATCAACTTCAATGCCATTTTTAGAAATCCTATGTCCTAAGACGATACCTTCATTAACCATAAAATGACATTTTTCCCAATTAAGAACTAAATTTGACTCTTCACATCTCATCAGAACTTTTTCCAAGTTAGTTAAGCACTTCTCAAAACCAGACCCGAATACAGAAAAATCATCCATAAATACCCCAATGCATGTCTCAATTAAATCAGAAAATATAGACATCATGCATATCTGAAATGTAGCTGGAGCATTACACAAACCAAATGACATTCTCCTATATGCAAATGTACCGTAAGGACATGTAAATGTAGTTTTATCTTGATCCTCAGGTGCAATTGGAACTTGATTATAACCAGAATATCCATCTAAAAAGCAATAAAACTCATGACCAGCTAAACGCTCTAGCATTTGATCAATAAAAGGCAATGGAAAATGCTCTTTCCTAGTCTTATCATTTAATCTCCTGTAATCAATGCATACACGCCATCCAGTAGTAGGTCTAGTAGGTACTAATTCACCATTTTCATTTCTAATCACAGTAATACCTCCCTTTTTAGGCACTACTTGAACTGGACTCACCCACTGACTATCAGAGATAGGATAGATAATACCTGCATCGAGTAGTTTAATAACCTCTGATCTTACAGCTTCTTGTAGATGTGGATTCAGTCTCCTTTGGGGCTGTCTCACTGGCTTGTCATCCTCCTCCATATAAATCCGGTGTGTACACAATGCTGGACTCAGTCCCTTGATGTCGGCTATCGTCCAACCTATTGCTCTAACATGCTTACTCAACACTTGGGTTAATGCATTTAATTGATCATCATTTAATTTATTACTTGCAATAACATGTAAAGTATCATTCTCACCAAGAAAAACATACCTCAAATGTGATGGCAGCTCCTTCAATGTCAATGTAGGTGGCTTTTCAACAGACGAGACTAACTTAGACTCTTCTATTGCACATGTTACTTGCACAGGTAATTCTCCCTCACACTTACTTTCAGCTAAGTCCTCACAACTCTCCACTAACTGCTCAAATTTCCTATAGGGATCATGTCTAGCAAAGAACTCTCTCTAAATCATCTCATCCTCCTGATAGATAGCTGTAACTCTATTACACGGGTAGGTGTCAGAACTAGCGTGTTGTGTTTTAGTTGTCTTAGAAATGTCAAACAACACTTGTTCATTACCTACTTTAAGTGTAATTTTACCATCATCCATATCAACCATAGCCCTACCAGTATGCAGAAATGGTCTACCTAAAATCAGAGGAATATCAATGTCTTTTTCCATATCAAGAACAACAAAGTCGACAGGGAAGATGAAGCTCTCCACTTGAAAAGGAACATCTTCTACAATGCCTAAAGGAGTCCTAATAGATCTATCAGCAAGCTGTAGCTGCATCCTAGTAGGCTTCACAACTCCTACTCCTAGTTCTTTAAAGACATGTAAAGGCATCAGATTAATACTAGACCTCCTAGTTCTTTAAAGACATGTAAAGGCATCAGATTAATACTAGACCCGAGATCACACAGAGCTTTGTTGAATTCTTTAGTGCCAATAATGCACGGAATAGTATAACTCCCAGGATCTTTTTGTTTAATAGGTTGCCTTCTTTGTAAGATTGCACTACATTCCCCTGTCAGTGTCACTTTCTCTTCATCATCAACACTCCTCTTTTTTGATAGAATTTCTTTTAAGAACTTAGCATACACAGGCATTTGTGCAATGGCATCAGAAAAAGAGATATCAATTCTTAAATTCTTAAAGACTTCTAAGAATTTGGCATAATCTTTATCTTCCTTAGCCTTTTTAAGGCGCTGTGGATATGGAATAGGTGGCTGATATGGCTTGACCGAAACAGTAGACTTTCCCTTATCCTTACTCTGTTCAACTCTGAGTTTCTCGCTCTCCTTAGGCTCATCAGTGTTTTTATGCTGGCTTTCTTTCTCTGTATCCTCACTTTGATTATCTACAGCATCAGCTAAAACCTCTGGATCATCTAAGGTAGGGTAAGGATTAGGTAATTCCTTTTTATTCCTTAAAGTGATTGCTTTACATTGCTCTTTTGGATTAGGATCAGGCATGCTTGGTAGTGTTCCTTGCTGTCTATTTGAGGTATCCCTAGCAATTTGACCAACTTGAACTTCAAAATTTCTCATTGAGGCTTGCATTTGCTGAATTGTTTGTTGTTGAGACACGACTGTGCTCATTAATTCTTTTAAATTGACCTCATCACTTCCTTGGTTTTGTTGCAGCTGTTGTTGAGGTTGAAAGTTCCTAGACTGTTGATTAGGGTTAAAAGGTTGATTCTGATTTCTGTTCTGATTATAGTTTTGGTTCTGATTTTGGTTTTGAAAATTCTGATTTTGATTTTGATTTTGATTTAGGTAATTTTGATTTTGGTTTTGTGGATAAGATTGACGGTTGTTTTGTGGGTAGGTGTTTTGTTGAAATTTAGAATTCTGATTTAGATAGAAGTTTTGATTTTGAGGACGGTTTTGATTGTAATTCTGCTGCCTATTTCCCATGTAGTTCACATCTTCCACTTGTTCCTCAGTCCCCTCACACTGCATAGTCTCTTGAAGTCCTTGATCAAGCAGGTGACAGGCTGACGACTCGTGAAGTCCATGACAAATACCGCATCTCACAACTTTAGCTTGACCTTTCTTAAGCGTAGAAACCTCCCTCATCAAAGCATCTAACTTAGAATCTATAGCAACTGCCTTTTCTACCTCATAGATTCCTCCTTTTGTTTTATTTCTAGCATTTTTCTTACCAGGAAATTTTTTCATGTTAGAAATCTTTTTCTCTATGATTTCCTTAGCTCTAGAATAGAAGGTCCTATAGATAGAAAAGAATCTCCAGCTGCTGCATCCAACAAATTCCTCCAATGATCAATCAACCCATTGTAGAAGAAGTGCATCTGCTGCCAGTCTTCAAAGCCATGATTTGGACATCTCGCCAATAAAGTGTTGTATCTATCCCATGCTTCAAGTAAAGTTTCACCCTCATCTTGCACGAATTCTTTGATTTTTTCTTGTAATTCAATAACTTTGGATGGTGGGAAGAATTGTTCTGAGAAGGCTTCTAACATTTTATCCCAAGTAGTAACATCCCTTAATTGAAGTGAGTTGTACCAAGTTTTAGCTTTATCTCTAAGTGAAAATGAAAACAATCTCAACTTAATTTCATCACTGGTAATGCCATTTATTTTCACTGTGTCACAATAGTCCAGAAAGTTTCTTATGTGTTCTACAGCATCATTAGTAGGTGCTCCATTATATTGATTAGCTTGAACCATTGTGACTAGTGCAGGCTGAAGGGTAAAGCTTAAAGCATCTACATCTGGACTTGGAGTTCTATTAAGCAGATTTCCACTAGTTCCTTGTAAATGTTCTTCAATGGTCATTTCAGCTTGATCATCGTGTTCCAAATCACCACTGTTACCTTCATATTACCTTGATTATCATTGTTATTCGCTGCCATGTTTAACCTATTGAACTGTGCAACTAATTGATTAGTTTGAATTGTTGAAACTCCAGTCGTTGGAGAATAGTCTTCTTCATCAGATGATGAATTAATTAAAATTTCCAACTGAGCTGGTCTCCTACGTTTCCCTAATCTAATAGCTCTAAGAGTACGCTCAATTTCAGGATCATAAGCTATTTCTTCTTGTTTGCTTCGCACTGCAAATATTAAATAAAAATAAAATAAAATAAGTAACAGTTAAATTAATATTTAACTTAATAAACTTAAATTAATAAACTAAAAACAATTAAAAGTTCACAACAAATTCCCCGACAACGGCGCCAAAAACTTGATGAGTGATTTTCACTACTCATATTTTACCACAAGCGGATGGTTGTCATCAAGTAATAAAAAACCGGTGAATACCGGGTCGAACCACAGGGAATTTCAGAATATTATTTCATTCCGAAGAAAATTTTAATTGTTCTTAAGTTCATTAATTATATTTTATATATTTAAAAATAGTTTGATTAATTCTAATGATGATTAAATTAAAAGCAGTGACATTAAAGTTAAAATAAAGCAAGTTAAAATTATAATTAATAAAGATATAAATGGGAGATGCTTGTAATATTTTAAATATTGCCATCTTTATATAAAATAGAAATTGCATATTGATTTAGCATTTTCCAATGTCTAAAAAGATCAATTTCTTAAAATTAATTATTTTATAAAGATTAAAAGTATTGTAATCTACCAATAATCAAACTAAGCTTAAACGGATTTTATGGAAGCTGATTAAATTATCTAACGTTCTGCAATCATTATTCTAGGCCTAAATTTGAGTTTTTCCCAAGCATACAAATTTTCCTATAGCAATTAAAAGGCACTTTTAATTTCCCAAATCATTGTGCACATGCAATCCATTTATAATGCAATTTATTCCCAATTCCGGTACTAAAATATTAATTCTACTTTTTATCTCCCGATTTAGCAAAGCAGAAATCACAGAATTTGGATTCTAACATTTAATTCTGCAGAACAGTGTAAATAATTTAACAATTATGGTAAAATAATAATAAAACATGGTAAACGGGATTAAATTACTAATATTGGAATGCAGATAGATTAGAATTAATGCCAGATTGCTAAAAATGGATAATGCAGATTGATCGATTAATTCAGGTCTTTAGCAGATTAATAATTTAAAGAGCAGATTTGGTAAAACACAAAATGTCGATCAGTTCAACAACATCTAACATATAATTCTAAAACAGATTCTAACAATTTTTTGCAGATTAACCCAGATTACATAAGAAAACATCGATAAATTATATTGCTTCCATAAAACAGATAAATTCATACTTCAAAGTGATTCTGAACTCCCGTTCTAGAACACTTCTAACACGAACAACACAGAAATCCGTCTACAAATTAAAAACATGATAGCAGATTACATTTAGAGGCAATTTTAATTCATTACAAAGCAAGAAAAAGAAAGACAACACCTAGAATAGGAAGAACACGCCCAGAAAATCATTCTTGATGCATTCCTCCGGCATGATTATGTGTTTCTGGCCTTCTTCTCCCATTGGAATGTGTTTACAGAGAGTTTTTGTCGAAGTTTGTGAGGCTGTCTGATGAAGAATGAAGAGAAATGGCATTTAAAACCGAGTTCGGGAGGTTAGAAAACTGTCCAACTGCGACGGTGGCGCATAAAGTGGCGCTCGGAAGAGAGTTTAGGCGCCACCAAGGAGAGCTGGCGCATGCGATGATTTTCCGAATTTTCCATTGCGGCGCAAAAAGTGGCGCTCCAGGGTGGTTTTAGGCGCCACCAAGGAGGTGCGGCGCATTTTGAAAATTTCCCAATTTTTAATTTAACAGCGGCGCATTTTGTGGCGCTCCGGAGTAGATTTCGGCGCCACCAAGCTTATGCGGCGCATCCTGAAGCTTTTTCCATCCGAAATTTTCCTAAGTGTCGATGTGGCGCTCGAGCATGATTTTATGCGCCGCCATGCCTATGTGGTGCATTCTGGAGCTTTTCCAGTGTTGAAAATTCCGTATTTTACATCCTTTGACCTCCGAACATCTTCTTTCTTCATTTTAATGCCTGAAACATCATTGTAATGCATTAGAATTTCCAAAGTCTTATTAAAAAGCATAAAACAAGGTAAATCGGGCTCGGATAAGCTCAATTTAACCGGTCTTATTAATATTTAGACATCACATGAAATATACACTAAAAAGCAGTAAAATAGAGTCTCATGCATGCAATTTAGGTTCGTTTTAACACAATTTAAGCTTATTTAAATGTGGTTTCACAGGGTGCATCATGCGCTGTTACCAGTAAACTGACAGATTTTGAGTTTTGAAAAGATTGTGAAATTCGACTTGTTTCCTTACCTAATTTCGAGAAACTTAAAACATGAAAGTTGTCCGTAAAGACGTTTTTAAGCTTCTGACTAAATTTCAGAATTTTTGACTTTGAAATGAATTTTTAAATTAAAAAGACGTATCCTGTGATGAATTGGAATTTTTGAACTTGAGAAAAACTTGAACCATTAAATACGATATTGAAATCCTTTTTATACGGTGAAGTATACCTTTCGAAAAATCCCGTTCGCTAGGCTGAGCTGATCTTCATACAAATTATTTAGACTGCCTTGTTAGTGGTCTTACAATTATTTGGACTGCCTCGTTAGTGGTCCTACGATTATTGAGATTGCCTCGTTAGTGATCTCCTTACTATGCCAAAACGGCAGTTGTGCACATGGCCTGCCAAAACGGCAGTCGATATACACGCCTGTCAAATTGACAATAGATACACACGGCTTCCCGAATGGCAATCGAGATACATGGCTAGCCAAAACGGCAGTCAATACTGATATGGCTGCGGCCGCCGGTTCACCGGCTAACTGATTATGATTATTGAGATTGCCTCTTAGTGATCTCCCTTGTGTGGTGTCCTCTCCTTGGTTGATGGGATAATTCTAAAGACTCGTATGCGTTATTTATTTAAAACTTTATTTACTTATCACGCTTTTAAATTACGCTTTTTAATTATACCTTTAAATTTTGCATCCTAGTCATGTATAATTAATTATGCTTTTCCTCTGCAAGTTAAATTATGAATTTTTAATATTTCAATTAAGCCTGAGTAAAAGTATAATTTTTATATTAATTATATAATACCTTTTAAAACCCCTTTATTGTTACGTTAGGGATTAACTTACTCAGTATTTTATATACTGATAAATCTATTGTTTATTTTTCTATTACAGAGTATGGAGCATGATCATGCATCGGGGGATCACTTTGGACATTTAGTTATTTATTTTACATGACTTGCATACGGGCTTGTTAACCCGTGTTTTGACCATGTCGGCCCTATATTTTAATTTCCGCTGCAACTTTTTATCATTGTCATGTATGGATGATATTACATGTTATTTTTAAGTAATCCCGGACTTGCTTTTAAAACTCTTTTCAATACCCATACCTTTGCATCTCTCAAGTGGGCTCGAATGAAGTCGTGTCTTGCTTGGGAGATGTGGCGGTGGCATCTCGGCCTGGGTTATCAAATCTGGGGTGTTACAGCATGAGCTGGAGGCAGCCATTGAAGACGCACCCATACCAGGTCACTGTTTTCTAGCTTTTGTCAAGCCTATTGAAGAGGTTTCCAAGAACTCTCCTGCTACACTTCATGTGCCTGATGATTTTCGCAGGATGCTAGAAGATAACATGTATGTTTTCCCAGAAGAACTGCCATCTGGTTTACCACCTTTGAGAGGTTTAGAGCATTGGATCGACTTCGTACCAGGAGCATCCATTCCGAATAGGCCTGCCTACCGAATGAACCCGAATGAGACAAAGGAAGTTCAGAAACAAGTTCAAGAGCTCTTGGATAAGGGATGGGTTTGGGAGAGTCTATCTCCATGTGCAGTGCCAGTCCTCTTGGTACTGAAGAAAAATGGAACGTGCAGGATGTGCGTCGACTGCCGAGCTGTCAATGCAATCACAATCAAATACCGCCATCCGATACCACAACTTGATGATATGCTCGATGAGCTTGGAGGAGCGAGCATTTTCACGAAGATAGACTTGAAGAGCGGATATCACCAGATTCGCATGCAACCGGGTGACGAGTGGAAAACTGCATTCAAGACCAAGTTTGGGTTGTATGAGTGGCTCGTGATGCCCTTCGGTCTCACCAACGCTCCATCCACATTCATGAGGCTCATGAATGAAACATTGAGGGAGTTTATGGGGAAATTCGTTGAAGTATATTTTGATGATATTCTTATCTACAGTCACAACGAATCTGATCATATCAAGCATGTTGTGCAGGTAATAATCAAGCTAAGGAAGGCAGATTTGTATGCAAACTTCGGGAAGTGTACTTTCCACGTGCTGGAAGTGACCTTTTTAGGATTTGTTGTCGGAAGGGACAGACTGAAGGTAGATGAGTCCAAAATCAATGCCATTTCAGAGTGGACCCTGCCGACCAACGTCAATGAAGTAAGGCGATTTCTAGGCATGTGTGGCTTCTTTCGAAGATTCGTGCCACAATTTAGTATCATCGCTGCACCCATGACATCATTACTGAAGAAAGGACTCCAATTCAAATGGGGAGATAAGGAGCAAAAATCATTTGACGAGTTGAAGGATAAACTCACCCACGCACCGGTGTTGGTGTTACCCAACTTTGATCTTCCATTCGAGATCGAATGTGATGCATCCGGAACCGGCATGTGCGCAGTATTGTTGCAAGAAGGGAGACCAATTGCCTACCATAGGGAGAAATTTGTAGCAGCTCAGCTGAACTACTCCACATACGACAAAGAGTTGTATGCTGTGGTACAAGCTTTAAGGACTTGGCAACACTACTTACGAGGAAGAGAGTTTATTATCCACACAGATCATGAGACACTAAAGCACATCAGAGGGCAATGACAGTTGAAGAATGCAAGGCATGCCCGATGGAGCTCATTCATAAAGTCATTACCCTATGTGATATGTTACAAGAAAGGAAAAGATAACGTGGTTGTCGACGCCTTATCAAGGAGAATGAGTCTAGCAGCTTTCCCAACCATACACCTGATAGGATTCGAGCACATAAAGGATTTATATGCTCAGGATGCAGATTTTGGGGAAGTTTAAAAGAAAACCGAGAAAGTAGCCTTTAAGGAATTTTAACAACTGAACGGTTTTCTGTATTATGGAAACAATCTGTGCATACCAAAAGGGTCCGTCAGAGAACTGTTAATCACAGAAGCTCATTCTGGAGACATGATGGGACACTTTGGTAGAATTACAACAATGAGCATATTGGTAGAGCGTTTCCACTGGCCAGGGATGGAGAAGCAAGTAGCAGACTTCATCAACAAATGCATAACCTGTCTAAGGGCCAAGTCGACCACCAAGCCACAAGGGCTATATCAAGCACTGCCGGCACCTAACGGCCCATGTATTGATTATCTATGGATTTTGTTTTAGGATTGCCACGCACCGCACGAGCTAAAGATTCTATTTTTGTTGTGGTTGACAGGTTTTCAAAGATGGCGCATTTCATATCCTGTGCAAAGAAGAATGATGCACACCATGTGGCCAAAATATTCTTCAAGGAAGTTGTAAGACTCCACGGTGTGCCGAGGATGAGTGTCTCCGACCGCGATGCGAAATTTGTAAGTTATTTTTGGAAATCCTTATGGTCCGAAATAGGGACTAGACTGTTATTTTCCACTCTTATCATCCGCAGACTGATGGTCAAACGGAAGCAGTTAATAGAATTTTAGGCAATCTGCTTAGGATAATTACTGCTTCTAACAGTAAAAGTTGGGATGAATGCTTGCCTTATATTAAGTTTTCCTATAACCGACATGTACAAAGTGCCACACACATGTCACCATTTGAGTCGTGTATGGTTTTAACCCACTGACGCCATTCGATCCGTTGCCATTGCCTCGCAATGAGCATTTGAACATTAATGGCAGGGACAGGGCAAGAGCAATTAAGGAGATGCATAAGGACGTGAGAGACAGTTTCATTATAGCTGCATAAGTATACGCCAAGTATAACAACAGTGGTTGGAAAGAGCTGAAATTGAACACAGGGGATTGGGTGTGGCTGAACTGGAAAAAGGAGCGGTTCCCAACGAGCATACGCAACAAATTGTCTCCAATAGGAGATGGACCATTTCGAGTTTTAGAGAGGATTAATAATAATACCTATAAATTGCAATTATCTGAGGAATACGGCCATATTAATCATGTCTTCAATGTTGCAGATTTGTCGCTGTTCGAGAGGGACGAGGAAGATGCTGGTCGGTTGATGGATCAACCTCCCCAAGGGGGTGGGGATGGCATGGGAGCCAAAACGTCAACACTAATCATACCTGAAGGCCCATGTTTGAGACAGCATGCTAAAAGGTTCATCAACGCAGTATCCCAAATACTGTCTGAAGAAGCTGAGGCATGGGAGCAGAATTCGAGCCAACACTTTCCGGAAGGGGGTAGAATCATTTTGAGCCTACACGGAGAAGAAGACCGCCCCATCGAGGATCCAAGATCGCACCTGAAAAATTCCAAGTTTTTGGCCTTGGTGCGGTCTCCGCAAACTGGTGCGATCTAGACCGCACCAAGCCACTTCAGACTGCACGACTTGGATTTCCAGTCTAGTTCTCGATTCCACTAGGTGCGGTCTATTGCATGTTAGACCGCACCATGAAGACCGCACCGCACCCCCCTCAGACCGCATCACCTTATTTTCTGTTCTATTTTTATTTTGCAACAGGTGCGGTCTCCTTCGTGATAAACCGCACCTGTTCCTTAGACCGCACCAGTGTGCGATATTTTCATGGTTTTCTTATTTTGTTGCTTTATTAAATTCCTAGCTAGGGTTGTTTATTTCCTTGTATTTTGGGATGCCTATATATATGGCCTCCCCAACACTTTGCCACTCATCATTGAATGAAATTAAACTTGATATGTGTTTATTTCTTTGGTGTGTTTTCCAAGAGCATTTGAAGGTCACCCTTGAATCATCCTTTGTTGGATCATTCCTTTCAAGCAAGAGGTGTGCTTGATCGTATCGTCACCATCCGGATTAACGATTAGGGAGATCGACGGTATTATCGAATACAATCGGTTTTCGAATTGGGTTTTCCAAAGTGGTAACCTCATTATCCCTTTTTATCCTATTTTTGTGTTCTTCATCTCCATCTCTTAAACTAGTGCTTAATCGATCCATGGCATTACCTTAACAACTACAACTGATGGGCGTGTGGCGCCCCCGCCTCTAGCTTGTTGGTTTCATTTTGTCGCTTTTGCTTCCTTCCTTTCCTTGTTGTTCTTTTTTTTAGGTTTTCTCCTTAGCTGACGCGTTGAGCGTCCCCATCATAAAAAAAACTACAACTTTTCTACCCAAAATGAAGGAAAAATCCCTAAAAACCCTTGGCGCCAAATCCCAGCAGAAACCTTGAAAAATAATACTCCCTATGTCCCAACTAATATGTCCCGTTTGACTTCTGCACACAATGCCAAAGCACTTTTTTAATCGTTAATATGTCAAAATATATAAAAGTAAAAATTATGTAAAATATATATTCGAAAAATGTACAATTAAACGAATCTAACAAGATCAAACTCGATTATTTTTTTCAATTATATACTTACAATAATATTAAGTCAAAGTTGAACAATGAACAGTATTAAAATATCAAACATGACATCTAAGGTGGGACGGAGGGAGTAGTACTTTTACATAGTGGTCTGCTGGAGACACAGCGGTCACACCATGTAATACCCGAGAATTTTACAACATAAATAAATAAATAAATACAATAAATAAATAAATAAATAAATATAATAAATAAATAAATAAATAAGCAAATAAATCAGCAAATACATTAAATAAATAAATATAGAAGAAATAAGAAATGAAATTAAAAGAGATTTAATTAAACAAAAGAAATTAAAATTAAATAAAGTTAAATAAGTCGTTACACGGGTATCCGATATAAATGAACCCGAGAATTCGAAACCAAAACGTAATATTTGATCCGAAAGAAATAACGACACGAAATAGGAACCCGAAGAGAGTCCGGAAATTGGAATCCGAGAGCATAGAGGGATAGAAACCCGAAAGAGAGGCGGAAAAGCACGACGGATCGCACGACCCGCCCGGACCGAAGTCCAGGCGTTCGTCGCGCGCTGGCATCGCGCTAATGGGGCAAAAGGCGCGCCAACCCCGCGCCAAGAGACAGATTCGCCTGTTGCGCGAATCTCTCGCCCGAACGCGGATTTTTCGACTTTCGGTTGAACGTCTCTCGACTCAAGACCCTTAGGGTCAGATTTTGGACGCCCTAGGACTTAGCTATCTATAAATAAACCCCCTCGGAGACCCTAAACCCTTTTCAAAACCCTACGACACTCCCTAAACACAAACGTAGTAATCTCGGAGTCGGAGGCACCAAGAGACCAAGGCAGCAGCTTTTGGACGAGAATCAAAGGATCTCCGACGTGTGGTAAGTTCTAGTCCATCAGATTCTTCTTAGTTTCAATCCGAAAATGGATTCTAACCCCGTCTCTTTCCTTTCTACACCTCGAATTGGATCTAGAATGTAGAACCCGACGAACAGAGAGGAGAAACGGTGAGTTGGAAGCCACGCCTTCGAAATAGACATCCCGGACGTTCACAAATCAGTAAGTTAACTCTTACATGGTTTTGGGAAGAATTAGAACGTTCGAAACTAAAAGATTTAACAAGAAATCGTAAATCTGCCAACTTATGTTTTCTACCGATGCAACAGATTTGATGAATTTTTCCAAACCTTAAAACGACTTCAAACGGAAAAACTTAAAACACGAAAAACGTTCCTAAGGCTTAGATCTATCTACTGTAAAATTTCCAGAATTTTTAGAGACGATTTGATATGTGAAAACCAACCGAAACCGAACTGCTTGAATCTAGATCTTGAAATTCTTGACAGAACTTAGGTCTGATCTTGATCACGTTTTTGACGTAGGTTCCAGACCGATTTAGATCTTTGGCCGAACATGAAAGTTGTATATAATTGTCTTAAGATGGCCTCTATAAAATTTCATCAAATTTGGAGTTGAATTGCTATGGTAGAATTCGAAATCTTTGAACTGTGACATGTGAAATTCGGACAGAATCGTACTGCTGTGAAAATTGGTGTTTTTGACCTATTTCGGTATCTCGGATTAAAAAAGTTAAAAACAAAAGTTGTAGATCTCGATGTTTCTGAGTCAATAGTGAAATTTTGGAATTTTTGGAATTAAATCTGATTTTAGACGAATTTTAGAGTAAACTGTGGTTTACCGGAAATCAAATCTTGAAATCTTGTTGAAATATGAAATTAACCTTTATGGTTGAAATGAGTTGAGACATTACTGTTAGATAAATATATGTGAGATCATATTTTTAAAATTAAATCCCCTTACAAACTTGATAAATTAAAATTAGGGGTGAGTGCTCTGCAGGGTGCCCCCTAACGATTCACTTCGTGCCTTAATGGAAGATGGTGACCCCGCGCGCTAAACTTGAGATATGATATTGCCAAAACGGCGAGATATAGAGCCTACACTCTCGAGAATATCCACATGGGTTTCCCGAGGCTCCGGAGTGGTACTGGGTATGGCTGATACGGTTGCGGCCGCCGGGCTACCGGCTAAACTTGTTGACATCGCGATGCTATCGTGAAACTTTGAAATACCGAATCTGGGATGTACTGGGGATATTAAAATAAATTAAATTAGATTAAAGTATGCTTGTTGTCCAATTAAATTACTTAAATGCTTTATTTAAATTATGGCTTTTATTTTAATTCATGCGAGAGGTGTTGTTAAATAAAGCTCTGAAATTAATTATGCTATTGGATAGTTGATTAGATTAAATTGAATATTATGCTATTATCATGCTTTTATTTAATTATTAAAATTAATGGCTTTTAAACCCTACGATCATGCATGTGTTAACTTACTCAGCAAGTTGTGCTTACCAAACCATTTTTATTCTCTTTTCTTACAGAATATGTAGAGTGAACATGAGCACTTCATATATGGGAACTTATCTTTTGGGGAAAAACATTATTTTGTTTTTAAATTCGTACTTTAGACTATATTATGAACGGGCCTGTTTAACCCGTGTTTTGGCCATGTCGGCCCTATTTACATTTTCCGCTGCAATACTATACTTAAATATTATTTCCGCTGCGCTATGATATTATTATTTTCGAACTATATTGTATGGGCTGTTTGAATGCTTTAAATATTTTAAATACTGCAATACCTAGCCTTGCATCTCTTTAGTAAGCCGGAGAAACCGTGTCTTACTAGGGAGGTGTGGCGGTGACACCCCGACCTGGGTTATCAAAAACCGGGGTGTTACAAGTTGGTATCAGAGCCCGGCTATTTTTAAAGTATTATTTTGAAATCGTAATTATTTTTAAGCTATTATTTTTAAACCCTTATTATTTTTAAACTACTATTAATTTTTTGACTATTATTTTAAATTTTAAAATATTATTTCCATGGAAAATATCTATTTTAAACCCCATGGAAAAGTATATACAAAGAGTATTAAATTATTTTTGGGGGGATCATCATTTGCATTTGCATATTGCATCTCTTCTATGAACTTAGAATCTTGGCGAATTTGACCTTAGAATCTTGGCAAAACTTGAACTTAGAATCTTGGCGAAATTGAACTTAGAATCTTGGTGAATATTAACTTAGATCTCTTGCTTGCGCTAGATGGCTAGTCAAGACGTGATGCAGTTGATGATCAGGATGATGAGCGTTCATCTTGATTCCCACCAAACCCTAGAGCAAATGAAGTACCGTATGGCTCAATTGGAGGCCAATTTGCACCACCTGAGCAACCTGAGAGAGGCGGATCACCACCGCATAAACCAACTCGAACGCCAAGTGCAAACCCTCACTACACAAACCTAATACTAAAAGAACACATCGATGCCCACGGGCAGGACTTGAACACTATCTTTGACGATCTACTACCGCCAAGTTCGGAGGAGGAAGATCCGGAGGAGGATCCTACCACTGTGTCGGAGGACGCTTAGAGACGATAGGAATTTCTATTTGTAGTACTTACTATTTTTGCTAAGGAAACATTACTATTTTTGGTATATCCTATTACTTGTACTAAAAATTTCTTTTAAGGAAATAAAATACAAGATTTATCTATTTAGATAAATTTAAATTCGAAAAAAAAAATTCTGGACAGACTGTCCGAATATAAAAAAAAAAAAAACTTAATTTCTACATTTTAAATTAGCTCAATCGAGCATTATGTGAAGATAGGAATAAATTTGAGATCTTCCTGTTTAACCAAACACTACTATGTCCTAATCTATACCATTTGTAACAGAATGGCACCCAGAGAAAGACCGAGAGCCCAACCTGTTCCCCAAACTCCTACTGAGACACTACCAAACGTCACGGAACCAATTCAACCTGAGGTGGAACAACCCCAAGGTGCGCAGGACGCCCCCGCACCGAACATAGTGGGCGATCGTCTTAGGACAATAGAGGAGGTGTTGATTGCGCACGGAAACGCGCAAGTCAACCAGGGCCAAGCTGCGGCGGTACCTCCGCCCCAAGCTCGCCCTAACTACCTGGCGATGGTGAATCCTTACCAGCCGCCCCACTACGCTGGTGAGGAGGATCCAGCTAAACTGGAGGAGTGGATCCGGACCTTCGACAAGCTGCTGGGAGCAGTTAAATGTCCGGAGGGAGAAAGAGTGCATGTCACCTCATACTACTTGGGAGGCGAAGCTGACGACTGGTGGCAGGCGACGCAAGCCAAACTGACGGAGGATGACGAGCCCTTCTTATGGGCGGAAATGATGGAGATGCTCAGGGATCGATTCTATCCCCTGAGTACCAAATCAGCGATGTACGAAGAGTTCCTGTCGCTGAAGCAAGGAGGCCAAACTGTGCAAGAATACTACACACGTTTTAAGGAGTTGGTGAGGTTCGCACCAAGGCTAGTGCCTACTGATGCAGAAAAGGCACAGAAGTTCGAGATGGGGCTGAACCTGTCTGTGCGCGAGGTGATCGCGGGGGTACACTACCCCGACCTGCAAGCTGTGTATGACCGCGCTGTGGCGGTAGCACGGGTGCAGCAACTGAAGAGAAGGGTGAGTGGGGAGTCCAGCAGGGGTCCCCAAGACAAGAGAAACCGGGACTCGAGAAGCGAGAACAAAACTGGAAGGAACGAACAGCGCAGAGGGTCGAATAGGCCCCAACAAAACAACACTGGGAGGAGGTTCAACCAAGAAGATCCGGTACCACCTTGCCCGAGATGTGGACGACCCCATCTGGCAAGGGGATGCCCGCAGCAGGGCGCCTGTTTCCGATGTGGTCGAATGGGTCACGTTCGACGGGATTGCCGAACCAGGATCGAGAACATAACAAAAAGGGACGATTTGGTCACGGGGCAAGAACAGCCTCAAAATCAAAACGGGCGGAACGGAAATAACCAGGGATACAGACCCCCTCAAAATAGGCCGCAGAACCAGAACCAGAACCAACGACCTCCGCCCCCTCAGAATCAAAACCAACAACAAAATCAGCAGCCGAATGCGAATCAGCAGGGCAATCAGGGACGCCCTATGGGGAGGCTTAACGTGGTGAACCAAGCGGACGTGCCTGCGCAAGGAGAAGTGATGACATGTACATTTTATGTTTTGAATACGCCCCTTAGAGTTCTGTTTGATTCTGGAGCTAGTTGCTCAATTATAGCATCAAGAATAGTGCCTGAGTTAGATCTACCTAAGTGCGAGAGAATTAGCTTAGGAATTCAATTGCCTTCTGGAGAAGTAGTATCTTGCTCTAAACGACATAACGGAATTCCTATAGTGATAAAGAACGTAGAATTCTTCGCGAACTTAGTAGAATTTAACTTAAGAGACTTTGACATCATACTGGGGATGGATTGGTTATCCCAGTATAAGGCGGTGATCGAATGCCAAAAGCAAAAGATCACCTTGTCAAAAAGTAGGGGAAACAGAGTTATCTTTTACTCTCAGCCCCCTAAGAAGAGTAACAAAATCGTTAGTGCACTTAAACTAAGTAACTTGATGCGTAAGGGGTACGAACTATATGCGTGCTATGTGCACAACCTTGAGGCGGAAGGAAACAAGGTTGATAGCAGACCAGTGGTAAGAGAATACCCGGACGTGTTCCCTGAGGACGTTCCGGGCATGCCACCTGAGAGAGATCTTGAATTCACTATAGATCTCATTCCGGGGACAGAGCCTGTCTCAAAAGCTCCGTACCGGATGGCACCACTGGAAATGAAGGAGTTAAAAGACCAACTCGAGGAGCTGTTAGGAAAGGGGTATATAAGGCCGAGTACTTCCCCCTGGGGAGCACCGGTTTTATTTGTTAAGAAGAAAGACGGAGGACTACGTCTTTGCATAGATTACCGAGGACTAAACCAAGTGACCATCAAAAATAAATACCCTCTGCCGAGAATAGAGGATTTATTTGATCAACTGAAGGGAGCTTCAGTATTCTCGAAAATCGACTTACGATCTGGGTATCACCAGTTCAGAATTGCCGAGAAAGACATTCCGAAAACAGCGTTTCGAACTCGATATGGTCACTACGAGTTCACAGTGTTATCCTTTGGGTTAACAAATGCTCCGGCAATGTTCATGAACCTCATGAACAATGTATTTCGAGAGCTGTTAGATCAGTGCGTAGTGGTGTTCATTGATGACATCCTGATCTACTCGAAAAACGAGGAGGAGCATGCCCAGCACTTGCACCAAGTGTTAGGGACCTTGCGAAAGAATCAGCTATACGGCAAACTGTCCAAATGGGATTTTTGGTTGAAGGAGGTAGCATTTCTTGGACATATAGTATCCGCTGATGGAGTTTCAGTGGATCCGGCAAAAGTCTCTGCCGTAACTGAATGGGCAACTCCCAAGAGCCAAACCGAGATAAGGAGTTTCATTGGCTTAGCCGGGTATTATAGACGATTTTTGAAGTACTTTTCAAGGATTGCACGTCCTTTGACCCAGCTACTGAAGAAAGGAGCAAAATACGAGTGGACCGAAGCGTGTGAGACTGCGTTTCAAGAGCTGAAGAAACGACTCACAACCACACCCGTATTAACACTACCATCCGAGAATGGTGACTTCGAAGTTTACAGCGATGCTTCGAAGGAAGGTTTAGGTTGTGTCTTGATGCAAGACTCGAGAGTCGTAGCGTATGCATCACGCCAACTAAAACCTCACGAGGAGAATTATCCGACACATGACCTGGAGTTGGCAGCGGTCGTTTTCGCTCTAAAGATATGGAGACATTATCTTTATGGGCGGAAGTGTCGAATGTTCACCGACCACAAGAACTTGAAATATATATTCACTCAGAAGGAGTTGAATTTGAGACAGCGAAGGTGGTTGGAACTTATTAAAGACTACGATTTAGAGATAGCCTACCACGAGGGGAAGGCGAATGTGGTAGCCGATGCCCTAAGTCGGAAAACCCAACACGTGACGAACTCGTTGGTAATTCCGCCGGCATTGTACATGGAGTTGGCAAGATTGGAGTTAGAACTTGTGCATCCAGGCACAGTGAGAGAAACGATCAATGCCATGGTCGTAGAAACTCCAATATTGGACGAGATTCGACTCGCCCAACCGGGCGACCCGAAACTCGAAAAGATAAAAGGGTATATTGCCGAAGGAAAGGCAATAGGATTTGCTGTCCACTAGGATGGAAGCATCCGTTTTAAAGGGAGATGGTGTGTGCCCCTTAAATGTGCCGAGTTGAAGCAAAGGTTGATGGAGGAAGGGCACAACACGCCATATTCCGTACATCCCGGAGGAGACAAGCTATACAAAGATCTGAAAAAGATCTATTGGTGGCCGGGAATGAAGAAGGAAGTGGCGGACTTCGTGGCGAAATGTCTCACCTGCCAAAAGGTCAAGGCAGTGCGACATAAACCCTTAGGATTGATGCAACCACTAGAGATTCCAAGTTGGAAGTGGGATAGCATCTCAATGGACTTTGTCTCGGGATTACCCCGATCACCTAAAGGCATGAATAAGATTTGGGTGATTGTGGATAGGCTAACGAAGACAGCCATATTTATCCCGATGAAGGACACGTGGACTATGGACCAATTGGCCCGAGCCTACATCGATAATGTGGTACGACGACATGGAGTACCACATGATATCATTTCCAATAGAGACAGTAGATTTGTCTCTCATTTCTGGACGGAGTTACAAAAAGCTCTCGGTACTCAAATCAAAATGAGCACCGCATTCCACCCGATGACGGATGGACAAACCGAGAGGAAAATTCAAACACTAGAAGACATGCTGAGGGCATGCGTGTTGGAATTCAAAGGGAATTGGGAATCTCATTTACCCTTAATTGAGTTCTCCTATAATAATAGCTACCATACTAGCATCGGCATGGCACCTTTCGAGGCGTTGTATGGACGAAAGTGCCGAAGCCCGTTGAGCTGGGAAGAAAACGATAAGTCAGTGGTAGTGGGACCACAACTTATCGAAGACATGGCTCAACAAATCAAAGTGATTCAAGGGAAAATGAAAGCCGCTCAAGACCGTCAAAAGAGTTATGCCGACGTGAGACGACGAGACCTAGAATTTCAAGTGGGAGATAGGGTCATGCTAAAGATATCACCCATGAAGGGGGGTGATGCGCTTTGGCAAACGAGGAAAGTTAAGTCCTCGATATATAGGACCTTACGAAATTCTAGAACGAGTCGGAACTCTAGCTTACCGACTGGCTTTACCGCCGCAATTAGATCGAGTTCATAATGTCTTCCATGTCTCACAACTAAAGGAGTATGTGACGGACCCGACACATGTACTTCAACCGGAGATAATTGAGCTCGATGAAGATTTGACTTATGAAGAAGTCCCAGTGCGTATTCTCGACACTAAGGAACGAGTAACGAGGAGCAAAACCGTCAAAATGATCAAGGTTCTTTGGTCGAACCACGAAAGTGAGACGGCAACTTGGGAAGTAGAATCCGACATGAGAGAACGCTACCCGACATTGTTCCAAACCGATACCGACACAGTTATGGGGACATAACTGCAATCTTAAGGGGGAGAGGATGTCATACCCCACCTATTTTTCGTGCATCTTTGTAAACTTTTGAACTACGTTATGGCTTGATCCCTTCACCGGGTACGTAGGCAGCTTAGAAGTCTTAATTCTAAGTTCAGTCACAAAATAATAAAATAAAAAAAAGACCTTAGCACGAGAAAAGCCGAAACACAACTTCGAGGACGAAGTTGATTTTTAAGGAGGGTAGACTGTAATACCCGAGAATTTTACAACATAAATGAATAAATAAATACAATAAATAAATAAATAAATAAATAAATATAATAAATAAATAAATAAGCAAATAAATCAGCAAATACATTAAATAAATAAATATAGAAGAAAAAAGAAATGAAATTAAAAGAGATTTAATTAAACAAAAGAAATTAAAATTAAATAAAGTTAAATAAGTCGTTACACGGGTATCCGATATAAATGAACTCGAGAATTCGAAACCAAAACGTAATATTTGATCCGAAAGAAATAACGACACGAAATAGGAACCCGAAGAGAGTCCGGAAATTGGAATCTGAGAGCATAGAGGGATAGAAACCCGAAAGAGAGGCGGAAAAGCACGACGGATCGCACGACCCGCCAGGACCGAAGTCCAGGCGTTCGTCGCGCGCTGGCCGCGCGCTAATGGGGCAAAAGGCGCGCCAACCCCGCGCCAAGAGACAGATTCGCCCGTTGCGCGAATCTCTCGCCCGAACGCGGATTTTTCGACTTTTGGTTGAACGTCTCTCGACTCAAGACCCTTAGGGTCAGATTTTGGACGCCCTAGGACTTAGCTATCTATCAATAAACCCCCTCGGAGACCCTAAACCCTTTTCAAAACCCTACGACACTCCCTAAACACAAACGTAGTAATCCCGGAGTCAACGGAGGCACCAAGAGAGCAAGGCAGCAGCTTTTGGACGAGAATCAAAGGATCTCCGACGTGTGGTAAGTTCTAGTCCATCAGATTCTTCTTAGTTTCAATCCGAAAACGGATTCTAACCCCGTCTCTTTCCTTTCTACACCTCGAATTGGATCTAGAACGTAGAACCCGACGAACGGAGAGGAGAAACGGTGAGCTGGAAGCCACGCCTTCGAAATAGACATCCCGGACGTTCATAAATCAGTAGGTTAACTCTTACATGGTTTTGGGAAGAATTAAAACGTTCGAAACTAAAAGATTTAACAAGAAATCGTAAATTTGCCAACTTATGTTTTCTACCGACGCAACAGAATTGATGAATTTTTCCAAACCTTAAAACGACTTCAAACGGAAAAACTTAAAACACAAAAAACGTTCCCATGGCTTAGATCTATCTACTGTAAAATTTCCAGATTTTTTAGAGATGATTTGATATGTGAAAACCAACCGAAACAGAACTGCTTGAATCTAGATCTTGAAATTCTTGACAGAACTTAGGTCTGATCTTGATCACGTTTTTGACGTAGGTTCCAGACCGATTTAGATCTTTGGCCGAACATAAAAGTTGTAGATAATTGTCTTAAGATGGCCTCTGAAAAATTTCATCAAATTTGGTGTTGAATTTCTATGGTAGAATTCGAAATCTTTAAACTGTGACATGTGAAATTCGGACAGAATCGTACTGCTGTGAAAATTGGTGTTTTTGACCTATTTCGGTATCTCGGATTAAAAAAGTTAAAACACGAAAGTTGTAGATCTCGACGTTTTTGAGTCAGTCCTGAAATTTTGGAATTTTTGGAATTAAATCTGATTTTAGACGAATTTTAGAGTAAACTGTGGTTTACCGGAAATCAAATCTTGAAATCTTGTTGAAACATGAAATTAACATTTAGGGTTGAAATGAGTTGAGACATTACTGTTAGATAAATATAATTGAGATCAGATTTTTAAAATTAAATCCCCTTACAAACTTGATAAATTAAAATTAGGGGTGAGTGCTCTGCAGGGTGCCCCCTAACGATTCACTTCGTGCCTTAATGGACGATGGTGACCCCGCGCGCTAAACTTGAGATATGATATTGCCAAAACGGCGAGATATAGAGCCTACACTCTCGAGAATATTCACATGGGTTTCCCAAGGCTCCGGAGTGGTACTGGGTATGGCTGATACGGTTGCGGCCGCCGGGCTACCGGCTAAACTTGTTGACATCGCGATGCTATCGTGAAACTTTGAAATACCGAATCTGGGATGTAATGGGGATATTAAAATAAATTAAATTAGATTAAAGTATGCTTGTTATCCAATTAAATTACTTAAATGCTTTATTTAAATTATGGCTTTTATTTTAATTCATGCGAGAGGTGTTGTTAAATAAAGCTCTGAAATTAATTATGCTATTGGATAGTTGATTAGATTAAATTGAATATTATGCTATTATCATGCTTTTATTTAATTATTAAAATTAATGGCTTTTAAACCCTACGATCATGCATGTGTTAACTTACTCAGCAAGTTGTGTTGACCAAACCATTTTTATTCTATTTTCTTACCGAATATGTAGAGTGAACATGAGCACTTCATATATGGGAACTTATCTTTTGGGGAAAAACATTATTTTGTTTTTAAATTCGTACTTTAGACTATATTATGAACGGGCCTATTTAACCCGTGTTTTGGCCATGTCGGCCCTATTTACATTTTCCGCTGCAATACTATACTTAAATATTATTTCCGCTGCGCTATGATATTATTATTTTCGAACTATATTGTATGGGCTGTTTGAATGCTTTAAATGTTTTAAATACTGCAATACCTAGCCTTGCATCTCTTTAGTAAGCCGGAGAAACCGTGTCTTACTAGGGAGGTGTGGCGGTGACACCCCGACCTGGGTTATCAAAAACCGGGGTGTTACACACCAGCATATATCCTACCGGATACCTTAAAAAATGAAAAAAAATTCAAGAAATAAAATAATTTTACACATTGGCCCACCGCTCCACCAAGTGGAGACACAACAGACACCTTAAAAAATAAAAAAATTGAAAAAAAAATATTATTTTTATACATTGGCCTGCCGATCTACCCAGCTGGCCCGCCGATTTATAGAGGTGTTGAAACGGACCCGTGGGGTGAAATGGGCCGGGCTGCATGGGCACCCATGCTTTTCCGGGCTTAAACATAAAATTGTAAATATTTTTTTATTGTATAAACTAAAAATAGGGCAAACTACTAAAAAACCCCAACACCAAACATAAATCCCTCCTTGGTACCCACTATACATTTTATTCACTTTAGCCTCATAAAGAGATAAAACTTTGTTAAAAATGCCTATTTTACCCTTAAAACACAAAAATGAGGAAAAAATGCTTAAAAACCATTCTAAAAAATTTAATACTATGAAAAATATACTTATTACTTTCCAAAACCACTATAATTAAAATAATAAACAGCTATTTAAAAAATCAAAACCTTTAAGCTAACTTAGAAATGAATCAAGAAGAAATAAATTCATTAATATATGACTATGGACTATATTTACAAACTATGGAAGAACGAATTGAAAATTGGAACGACATTGTTTACACTTTGCTCATATTTCTAACTGAATATAACCAAAAGGTATATCCCTATTCAGAAGAAAAATATTTTTGGGATAAAATAATTATAATTTTACTTAGAATGGGTACAGAAGATGAAAACTATGATAGTGACTCTACTGAAAATTTAAGTTTTTATGGTGAATATTATTTCTCTGATTAAAAATAAATACTACAATTGAGAAACACATACTACACCTCTAATACACTAAAGAAACACATACTACACTAATACAATAAAACAATTGGTATCAGAGCCCAGAATGATTAATCTGGACATGGGTAATTATAACGATCATATATTAAACAATCATATGACGAGATTAAGAATAGACAATTCAGAACAAATATACCCAGAATATATTCCAACTGCAAGATATTCTTTAGATGAAAATCAAGAAATAGATTATCCACTAAGTATGATTCATCCACTCAATACTGAAAACTATATAATAAATAGAAATGATGAATATTTACAAAATAACACTAATAGTGATATGATACAAGCAAGAATCGAAAGATCATTTCTAAATAGAGTAAGAGGATTAGAACCACAAATAAGACCACTTACAGAAATAATGACCAACGATAGTCGGAGATTTTTAACACCCACATTTAATCCTAATCATGAAATAAGTCAAAGAGAAATAGAAAATATGGATCAACAAATAGAAGAAAGAAAAACATACACAGACAGAAGAAGAAGATTAACTAGGGCAAAACGATCAAGAATTTAGAATAAGATTAGGAAATAGAGGAAAAAGATTGCTTTGGATAGGAAACTATATAATCGAAACGGAAGAATATAATGGCAATTCAATACAAATTATATCAAAAGGAGACGAAGAACAAGAATTATTATCACAAGTCAAATTAACTTTAATCAATAATGAAATTACAACTTATAGAATGTTTCCAGGATATATAATACATAACACTATGTTTATTAGAGCAAATTCACCAGAATTTTCAGACCAAGAGATAGTTTATAGTGAAGACTAACAAAATGCCAGGTATAAAGCTAGAAAATGAGACATTATAAAAATTGAATAATAAAATTCAAGAAATAGAAAGCCAACCACAAGATATAAATACCATAATAATGAAACAAAAATTATTAAGAATAAAACTAAAGATTTCTAAAATGATAGATGAAAGAGAAGCATATGTAATTACACAGAAACATATCGAACTAGAAAAAGAAGAATCAGAATTAATAAAAGAATAGTATTTGGATGAATTAGAAATAATAGAAATAGAAGAATTAGAAAGGGAAACTGAAATAGATGAAGTAAATGTCTTCATTAGAAACATAAGAAATATTAGAAGATGAGTTATCTACAAGAATTAGAAGCAATAAAAGGTCGAATTGAGCTAATAAAAGAACTAATGATAAGTCTAGATACAAGACTCCACAATATCGAAAGATACATAGATAAAACAATAATTAAAACTCCACAAAACCAAGTAGAATTAGAAAAGTTACTCTCACTACCAAAATGGGAAAAACCACCAGAACCAGGAAGTCTAGACCATAGAGTAATGATGAAAGAAATAGAAAAATTAAACAAACAAAACAAAATTAGAATCCTGATAGATAAAGCAGTAAAATTAAAAAGAATAAACGAAGAAATAAAGGAAGATAAATTAGAAAGTATAGAAGATAAAGAAGAAACAGAATGAATACAAGTATAGAAGACTTAATAAATGAATTAAGTAGTGATTTAGAACAACTAAACTTAGATCCAATATATACAGCAACATTTTCAGAAACAGAATTAGAACCTAATGAAATTGATCTGGAAGAACAACATAAAGTCTTTATGAATAATCATAGATTATATTTACCATCATCAGAAATAGTTGGAGAAAGTAGCACTACCTTACCAAGAGAAGGTGTAACAGGAACTATACCAATGGAAATAGATCAAATTATGAATAGACAAAATGTAGACAATTATCAAAGTAGATTACAAAATTTACCTTCAAAACATTTTCCAATAAGAAAAACAATCTCTAAAAAAGAAATTTGAAAATGCAATGAAGATTTTGAGTTAAAAGAAATAAGAATAGAAAATGTGAGATCAGGAGATGTAATATTCTTGAACCTGGATTGTCTTAAACAACCAAGTCTAGAAGTAGAAAAATAGAAACAAATAATAAGAATACATTTAATGTCAGAAAAAGTACATCAAGAGCAAATTCCTTGCAGGAATTTCCTCAAATATAAAACAAACTTATATGAATACAATTACTCAAGGATTTGGACAAGATGTAAACACAGGAATAGAGGAATTTATCAATATCATACAAAAGAATTCCTAGGAGTACAAAGCTTAGATAATAATGCTATGATAGAAGAACGAGATCAAGCGTTACTAAGATTAAATAAATTAAGACTAAAAGATTTATTCTTTTTTGATCAATTCTCTGAACAATTTAAAAGTTACTATTATACAGCTTATACAAGCTCACAAAATAATGAAAAAACAAAATAAAAAGAATTCAACCACATGTAAATGTTATAACTGTGGTGAAATAGGACACTTTGCAAGTGATTGTACAAAACCAAAGAAAAACAAGTAAGATTTATGGAATATGATATTATAGATGAACAAATATTCAAAGAAATAGAATCAGATCTAGAAAATATAAGTGAACCAGAATCAGGTGATGAGATATATGAAGTAAAATTCTCTGAAATAGAAAATGAATAAAAATAAAGAAATAATCACAGAAGAACAAGAGGAAAGAAAAAAAATAGAATATGTAGAACAATATGAAGGACAAAGAGGATATGCAATAAAATCTATCTTAAGTCCAGAACAAATTAATAAAGTACAAGGATTAGATCTAAAATATGGATTCAAACATACAGATTTTAATATACTATCAAGAACATTCTCAAGAAATAATATAGTAATTCATGAATATCATGAATTAGAAAAAACAGTAGATGTATGTAACACTAATATTACCCTAAAACTGCACCTTTTAACAAAAGATATAGTAAATAAAGGCTAGAAAAATTAAGTAGAAAGAAAACAGAAAAAATACAATATGTACATTTAGCAGGAGTAAAGATTCTAATAAAATCTTTATTTAGAAGTTGAATAGGTTTACCAGTAACAATAAGCCTACACAATTCAAGATTATTAAATCCACAAGACTCACACTTAGGAACTATTAATGGAAACCTAATTTACCAAACACTACTATTTATATGTTACCCAAACTATTGTGTATCTTTACAAGATCAAAATATAGACGAAAAATTAACCTTATACATAAAAATACATAGGAATGATGTAATGAAAAATGAGAGTAAAATATTTACAGTTCATTACAGTGCTTTTTATAGCTACCTAAATTGCAATAGACTAAAATCTTATGACGATAACAAGACAATAAAATACACGAAGCATGTAGAGACACAATAGCAGATCTAATATTACCAGAATTGAATAATCCAACATTACAAGATGATTGGATAATTGATCTTGCAGACAAGAAAAATACAATAGAAATTGGAAAACCATTAGAAAATAGGAGACCACAATTATCCTATGTAGGAAGAACAATGAGTAGCAGAAAAAGTATAGATTATAGCCAATGAACAAATCTAATACCTGATCAACCAACACATAGTATTGATATACCATACGAAAAAAGTAAACAAAAAGCCCAAACATGGAGAATTAATATAGAATATTATAATGGCATAAACTGGATAAAAGGACCAAATATATTAGTAGACACTGGAGCTGGTAAGAATCATATAGGAAAAACTTGTATAAATGGATTAACAAAGCATATAGGGACAGAATATAGATATACTACTTTTAAAGAAGAAGTAAAAAGAGTAAATGAAATAGTAATAGTAGCAATAAAACTAGGCACAAACTTAATAGAAGAAGTAAAATGCTATGTAGCAGAAGAAGAAGGAACATCTAGTAGTACCTATCATGTCTTGTTAGGCAACGAGTTTTTAGACTCATTAAACAATTATACAATAACAAGAGAAATTTTTAGTGGAAAAACAAAAAATGGAAAAGCTTTCGTAATAGGAAAGACATATATATGAAAGAAATTAGATTTCCAACAACAGTATATCTAGAGTTAATTATACTACAAACAAATATAACAACATGTTCTATTCTAGATACAGGAGCAGAAATCACACTAATACAAGAACATTTAATAAAAGAATGGGAAGTAAATAAAAGACCGATAGAAGTACATGGAGCTACTGGACATAGTCTAATTATTAATAAAATAGCTAAAGATGTTCAGATAATTTTAGGCAATAAAATATTTACAATACAAGAAGTATATATTAGCCCAGTAAAAACAATTGATGTATTATTAGGAACAGATTTTACAAGTTTATTTCAAAGCTTTAGGGTAGATAGATATAATATCCAACTTAGATCAGTATGTAACCACTACATTACTAATCCGAGGATAAGGAAACCATACAGAGTGCTACAGAAACGTGGTGAAAAAGGAGAAATTATAAAACAACCAATTACTTATTATATAAAATTTAAAATCCACAAGATTAAAAAACGAGTGCTAATTCAAAAATAAAACGATTTTGATAAATATGAACTTCACGAAACAATAAAATACATATCTGAGAACTATGGGGAAAATCCAATTGAAAAATGGAATCTTAATAAAATATATGCAGAATTAAAAATGAAAAACGACGATATAATAATAAGAACTCAACCTATGATGCATAATCAAGAAGATATTGAAGAACTTCGAAAACAAATAAATGAATTGTTAGAATTAGATCTTATTCAAGAATTTTGTAGCATAACATAATATTTTTTTGAGGCGAAAATTTCTTTATTGAAGCCGAAGAATGTTACTACAAATCATAACCAAGACATCAGTCTTGCACTCACACAGAATAATCTACCAAGCTACAACAGCAAACCCAATACAGATGAAATAGCAAAATTCCTTATCTACTCCGAAACGCTTCCAATGGCCACGAGGGCACCGTCCAGCAACCGTTCTAACCCCTACCAGAAATCGCACTTAGCAGATTCACTCCAGCCAGCCATCTGCTTGATCATCGACCTGCATCCTCGCCAACCTGCACCCCTCACAGCCACTCCACCACCTAGCCTTACCCACCCCACTTGGGACTACATACTCATCGCCATCTCCAACCCGTGGAGTCGAAAAGAAAAGCAAGAAATTCACAGAAACCAGAACAACAGCAACTTCTCGTTCTAAAGCCATTCCTCTACCTTGCCCTCCGCTCTCGCTCCCTATCGAGCCCATTTGTCCGCCATATGATTGCGTTCCCGAGAGAATATGTTGCACTCGACACCCCCCTGCGAACCTTAGTAAATCGATGATCGGCCCAATGATGTTCTGGAACTGCCAAGGGAAGAGCTCCGGCTGCCCCAGCCACTTAACAACATTCATAGAATCGCATTCAAACATGATCTTTGGCAATGGGAAGCCTTGGTCACGAATCAGGACTGAGCAGACACGGCTTACTTTTTTGGTTAGAAATCGTAGTGAACAAATAAGAAAGAAACCAAGGTTAGTAATAAACTATAAGGAACTAAACAAAAATATGATATTTGATGGATATTTTCTACCTAACAAAGAAAATCTAATAGGATTAGCTAGAGGAAGATCTATCTATTCAAAATTTGATTGTAAAAATGGATTCTGGCAAATTAAATTGCATCTAGAAAGTATAAAATACACAGCCTTTAGTACACTACAAGGACACTATGAATGGAAGGTTACGCCGTTTGGAATAAAAATGAACACAAATATTTCAAAGAAAAATGGATAAAACATTCAAAAAATTTAGTAATTTTATATTTGTATACGTAGATGATATACTAATAGCCTCAAATACTATAGAAGAACATAAAAAATATTTAGATATATTTGCAAAACTTTGTAAAGATCATGGGTTAGTTTTATCAGAAAAGAAAGCAGAAATATTCAAAGATGAAATAGAATTTTTAGGACTAATATTAAACAAACTTGGAATTAAAATGCAACCACACATAAGTATAAAACTTGTTAAAATGTCTGGTGAACTTAGAAATAAATTAAACATGCAAAGATTTCTTGGAATTCTAAATTATGCAGAAGGATTTATATCAAATTTAGCAAAAGAGACAAATGATTTAAGAAAATTAATCAGGAAAAATAATAAAATAGGATGGAACGATCAACATGCTGAAATTGTCAAATAATTATAGTTAGAATGCTCCAAATTACCACCGTTAAGATTACCTGACAAAAAAGATAATTTAATAGTACAAACCGATAGCTCAGACTACCATTGGGCAGGATTATTAAAAACCGGTACTGGTGAAATTTGTAGATATGCATCCGGAACATTACAAGGAGCAGCCATAAATTATAGTAGGAATGAAGAAGAATTGCTTGCAGTGATTAAATCAATAGATAAATTTTCATTTTGGTTACTAAGTAGAAAGTTTAAAGTATTAACAGTCAATACACAAGTAAAACCTTTAATTTATAATAAAGTTCAAAATAAACCCCAATATAGAAGAATAATGAGATATCAGACTTTTTTTGTCAATGTACGACCTTATTGTTGAATATATTAAAGGGACTGAAAATTATCTAGCTGATTTTTTGAGTAGGAACCCTAAATATGGAGAACAATGAACAATGGGATGATGCTGGTCTGACTGACCACATCTACAACGAAATAGATCGACTACAAAAACTACTCCAGTCTACTATGGACAGACAACTAAAACTACAACAATTGATTGTTGGGAGTTTTATGGACGAACATAAGACTATCAATGACGATATATATGAATGTAACAACTGTTTGCAGGGACTACTAACTACTATGGAAGAATACTTTTATACCCCCGAAGAACTTAATACTAGTGTTTCAGACCAGGAAGGGAAAGCTAATCCTGTTCCAAAAGAGGACAAACAAGCAAAACAATCTAGGGATGCAAGACCTTCGACCTCGTCAAAAAATATTGCAGAAACTAAGAACTATTTTTGCGACAATATTCCTCAACCAGTACCCATTAGCCTTGAGACAAGAAACTTTTTAGCAGAATATCATACATTGAACAGTTACATATATTCTTTACCCAGACAAGAAACATCATTCTACACAGAATTCACCAAATCCCTACATCCACAAGTAACTATTTTACCAGGCTGTGACCCAAACTTTATTTCGAACTGTTTCAAATTTGGCTTTATCAGAACTATTTTCCGTCCCCTTTACGAACCGAAATATCCAAATTACCTGTATTAATTGAAGTCTTAAACATAAGACCAAAAACCCAGAAACTGAAAATATTTTCTATTAGTCCAGAAGTCAAATACTCTTCCTACCATCTTGCTATTGCAGAAGAAATCACTAAACCAGAAAGCTATCATCAGGACTATGGAGCCTCCAAAACAGAAATCTTCTATGACAAATACATCCACTTCAAAAGAGCAATGGGAATACGTGTTGTCCATGAACAAATGAAAAGACTATACAACCAAGGAGCATGAATCTTTTTTGGAAATGAAGAAGTCATAATGATTGATTGAACAATTGAACACTCCAGGATAACAGATCAGGAAACTTAGCAGGATTAATTCAAAAATTTGACACATACAATTTTGAATGCTCGGAAGAAGTCAAGAGTATCTAGAAGAAAGTTGTAGAAAAATCCACTACAAGTCTGAAAACAAGAACATTTCTTGGAAAGAGACAACGAAGTGAAGTAAGCAATGACGACAAAGAGGACCAATGTAGCACCAAGAAAAGAATAATGCGGCAAGACGTATGCAATATTGCAATTGAACAAGAAGACAATGAAAGGAATCAATAAAAAAAAGTAAATGATTGAAGACAACAAGGCAAAGAGGACGGCTAATAATACATGATTAAAAGACGAAAGTGACAGCTATGGAATCTCAGTAATGTAAGAGAAATGAAGGACGAAGATGAGGCCACGGAAATCAATTCAGAACCACATGATCTCCAAGACTCCGTTTATAAAAGAAGGAAGGATTCACGAAGAATGCAAAAGCGAAGATACCTATCATAATATTCTTTCTTTTGCAAGTCTTTGTAATCTTTAGTTCTCTCTTTGATGTAAAACTATGAGTGATTTTAATGCTTTCAATAAAAAGATGATCGACTAAAGTACAATAGCTTGATCATTCCAGTAAATATCTTCGAGTATTTTTCTAAAGTCTACCAAAATTCTGAATATATGTGAGTGAGTGAAACATATGTTGAGAGTCATGTCATCGATACAGTGATTTTCGAGAGGTCGTGCATACCGGAGTAAGGCAGGAGGCCTGAAAGAAGGAGAGCAGACGAGGAAAGAAGGTTACTCGTTGAAGGACTCGATCAGAAGTTTCAACCACAAAACTTATACTACGGAAGCGAGGTAGACCCTGAAATTTTACGTTAAATGATAAATATTGTGAATGATCATGGCATATATTTCGATTAATTACGTTCTCAACATAAGATCATAAATATAATTAATGTTTGAAAATTGTGGAACAAACACCTTAACCATTTTAGATTTATATCAGTTTTTTACCTTCATATAATACAGTACTTAAAAAAATTGTATCAGATCTATAAGATAAATATATTGAACTTGACAGGGGCAAATTTGACAATGTGTTTCATGTAAAGACAAAACTAGGTACTAAATTGGAACAAAATATTATGCTAGGTACTGAACTTGAATAATCTTTTGTGAGAGGTATTTATCAATAACTACCCCAAAAAATAAAATAGAAATATTTATAAATGATATTTAAAATCATAAATAGTTAAAATGTATATTTTTTTGCATAATTATTTGCTTTTAATAATAGGTTTGTTGAATAATTCTTTAAAACTGAATTTATTCCAATTTGTAATACCAAAGGTGCATATTATATTTTAAAAATATTGTATTGGACAAGATAAAATATTTATAATTAATGACTAGGTTGATAAAAATCTTGTGTCTGGCGGTCGGAGGCTTTAGGAGGTTAAGTGTTTTAGCATTAATTTTATATTTTAAGAATAAGATAACTGACAATAAAATATGAAAATTACAAGCATTCACAATTTTTAATAAATAAAATAAAAAGGAATTTAAACTTAAAAAACTAATACCAATAATATAGAGAAGTAGAGAAATATTAGAAGATATCGATTATTTGTATAATAATTTGTAATTTAATGTGTAACCAAAATAATGATTTATATTTGATGACACTATGCTAGGCATTGAATTTACCAAATAATATTAATTAACATTCAAAATCTAGTATAATGTGTAAAAACAAAAAAAAAAGGGCAAAACCCGCGTGCCAGCCCGCCCCACCGCGGACCCAACCCGCAAAAGCCCGCCGCACCGTATGTTGGGCACGTTTAGGCCCGCATCTAAACAGGCCTAAGAATTTCAGGGCCGCCCGGCATTTTTTGCCTTGCGGGGTGGGCCGGCCGGCCCACATTGACAGCTCTACTACCAACCTACCCAGTTAGTCGCCGGTCCACCTAGCTATTTCGCCGGTCTTCTCAGCGAACACCCCAACGGACAGCTTAAAAAATTAGAAAATTTGAAAAAAAAAAATAATATTTTTATACATTATCCCGCCGGTCGACCTAGCGGACACCTTGAAAAATGAAAAAAATAAAACAATTAACTGTCTTTCACATTTCCCTGAAGAAATAAAATCCCATTATTTCCAATATACAATAAATACAATATTAAATCGCATCTACTTAAATGCTCCCACAATACAATAATTTTTTTTTAAAAATACTCCCTCTGTCCTATTTGAAGTATCTCACTTTCCTTTTTCGTCCATCCCAACACTGTCTAATTTCCTCTTTGGGAAATTATTAAATATTTAATCACCAACCTACCCATCTCATCATATCATTAAATAAATACATTATAATTTCAAACCCACTACCATTAATAAATTCAAACTCACAACCATCACATCATACATAAATAAATTAATAAAAAACTCAAACCCTTACAATCACATCACATCAATTCTTAATTTACCCTTACTTTAAACACTAAACAACCCCTACATTATATACTAATTATCTCCACGTAAAATACCGTGCCCAAAAGTTTTGAGCCACTTCAAATGGGACGGCGAGAGTAATAGTTTTGTATAGTGGTCCACCGGGGATGCATCAGTGTACGGATGCTACTATTTAGTGGCTTTTCCTTCATTTCTTATGCCTGCAACAAGCACAATTGCAATTTCATAAACACAATAAGTATCCTATAATGGAACTTCTTTCATTAGCTTCAATTTGCTCTACAGAAATGTGTTAGGCAAGAAGTATACTAGGCATTAGTCACCTACAAGATAGGAGTAATAATTATTTTGAAAAGTCCAGAAATCATCAATATATGCAACCAAAACTATAGAACCAAGACAGAGTGTCCTGTCAGTGTCTTGACAAATTTTTTTTTTACGACAAAAAAGGTAATCTTTTCTGTCCAGAAAGATGAAACGGTCCTTTGTTCGTGAGTTGGTTCGTGCACAAACCAAGAAATCACCGCGGACCAAGTGATTAATTAATTAAGAAGCATTGATTTTTGATAAAATGATGCTAGTTCGTGTAGGAACCAACATTCAATATGGTTCCTTTATGAACCAGCTGGTTCCGACACGAACCACCTAATTCGTGTAGGAACCACCTGGTTTGTAGTAACCAGTAGGTCCTTAGAGGAACCAGCATTCAACATTCAACATGGTTACTCTATGAAATACCTGGTTCGTGCATGAACCAAGTGGTTCATATAGGAACCAACATTCAACATGATTCATCGAGGAACCAACTGGTTGGTGTATGAATCAACTAGTTCATAGAGGAATCAACATTCCCTGCATGTTGTTTCCTACACGAACCAACAACTAACACTCCTTAATTAATTAATCACTTGGTTCGTGGTGATTTTTTGGTTCTTGCACAAACCAACTCACGAACTATAGACTGATTTGTCTTTGCGAGCATAAAAGATTGTATTTTTTGCAGATAAAAAAGAAATTCGCATCAGATTTCATTTCTTCCCTAAACTAAATTAAAGTTGTCATATTAACATTTTGCCATAGTTTTAAAAAATAAATAAAAAAAATACAAGAGGTGAGCATGCCAAGGATCATGGGATACATTCTTGAAAGAAAAACAAAGATGAAGAAACAAGTAGGTGGAGGATAATCAAGCAAGTGAAAAAGAAAAGGATAGGGAAGCTTCCAACTCTTCAAATCAACCAAGAAAAGCAAACAAGCCTCAAGTCTTGTCCTCAAATCCGCATTAGGTCCAAAGTGTTGGTGGTAATCTCCTTGGTAAGCTTCAAACCAAGTTGATGAAGAAATCACCCTCAATCTTCAACAAAGAAGGCAAACAAGTCCCTGAACCTTGTCCTCCAAATTCATTGATTCAAGTTGATGATTTTAAATTCAACATGGAGTCCTTCAATCTCCAAGTGATTAGATTGCCCAAAATGAAGTGTTCATTTTGGGGGAATGATCTTTTGGAAGAGAACTTGCATATTGAGCAAAGTGTTTAACATTCAACAAAAGATGTCTTTACAAGTGATGGGGGAGGCTACTTATACTTGCCAAAACCCCAAATGTTACGTACATAATGAAACAAGGAAGAAAACAAAATTGTCCTCAGAGGCTCGTCCGTAGAGGATAGCGTCGTAGCAAGGAGGTGGTTAGGGTCGTAAAGCTAGTAGGTGTCTAAGGACGTGAGGGGTTGTCCTTAGAGGTGTAGGGTCGTAAAGCAAGGAGGTGAATAGGATCGTAAAGCAGGTAGGAGGCTAGGGTCGTAAAGCTAGTAGGTGTCTAAGGACGTGAGGCTTGTCCTTAGAGGTTAGGGTCGTAAAGCAAGGAGGTGGAAGGGGTCGTAAAGCAGGTAGAAGGCTAGGGTCGTAAAACTAGTAGGTGTCTAAGGACGTGAAGCTTGTCCTTAGAAGTATCTACGGACGAAAGCAAGCAAGTGTCTAAGGACGTAAGGCTTGTCCTTAGACGTGTCTACGGACGTAAGCAAGCAAGTGGCTTAAGGACGTATCATTAATGTACTATTACAAAAATTATCAAAATGAAGTATTCTTCTCCGGTCAGTCTTCCGGGTTTACGGGCTCGGATCCCGGACATCTGCTTGCTCGAGCTGTAGGAGCAAAGTTGCTTCAGATCGGATTTGGAATATCTGAATCAGCTCCTGTTCACCTTTCCATTCCCATAGACGTCTTGAATTTTTGACGAAATCAATGGACTCCATTTGGTTGGACGTACTCCTTATGATTTAGTAATCACGTTTTGACGTCCACGTCATTCCCTCCCCCTTCAAAAGCTTTGGACCCCAAAGCTGTTAAAGGAGTGATATTGATGTTGCTGGGATCGGGTTCAAAATGGTGATCTGCACAAAACGAAAATTATCAGAAAGAAGCTTAAATGCTAGTCCTAGGAATTTGAAAGGCTTAGCAAAAGTTAACAAAACCATTATTCAGAATAAAATTATTATTCAGAATGAGTGTGGAATCTTCAGGCCCGATTTCCATTGGAAAGTTTGGATTGCCTTCAGTTTTAGCTCCGGATTCAAGATTCCTGCAGAAAAAGAACTTTTATCAGTTGAATCAATCTCATAAGTAATTGGAACATACATACCTGATTGATTCAGACAGTTGTCTTGATGTTCCCCGTGGGTACCTGAAAAATAAGTACACAATTCAGGCATGGTACCATTACAGAATTTAGAAAAAATGTGCATGGAGAAATCAAAATGCGACGAATTATGGACAAATCCTGGAAAGATCACTGAGCATTGTTTTGCCGAACTGGTTTCGACTGTTTTCCCCTTGGACTTGTCTTCTTTCTTGGCCTTTCTTTTACGGGACTTATGACCTTTTTCTTCTTGTTGAATATCCCGTAATAGGTTGTCGCGATCTGCTTTCGCAGTGTTTGGAGACTCAGAAAAGAGGATATGTTTAACACCATCATGCCTGAATGAAATTAAATTATCCCTGCCGTAGTATAAGACATTCTTATCAAATAACCAGGGACGTCCTAGAAGAATGTGGCACGTGTTCATAGGCATGACATCACAAGGAATTTCATCTTCATACGAGTTAGATTTGATTGGGATTTTGGCTCTCTTGGTAATTCGTGCAAGTCCATTGTTGTTCACCCTTTGAAGTCAATATGGTTCCGGGTGATCTTTGACGGGTATGCCCATCCTGCGAATCACATGACGACTAACTACATTAACACAACTTCCACTGTCTATAATAAAATAAGATGGGTTATCAAGAATAGTGCATTGACAGTGAAAGAGATTCTCCCTTTGTTGTAGACCAGGTGTCAGTTGGTCTGTTTCCTTTGTAAACTCAGGGGATCGGGTTACCACTAATGATGAGTATTGGTGATCAGGATTTTGAGAATATTCAGAGTATACACTTCCTTCCTGATCGATATAATCACCATAGTCTGAACCGTCGTCATTGTTATAATCATAATCTGCAGCAACGGGTGATCCATGTATGTCCTCTTCAGAATTGGAGAAATTGTGTATGCTCGACTTTGAACTTGATTGTTTTTCAGAGTAATTTCCTCTACTCCAACTCTGGTTATGAGTGTCATAGGTTCCAATTGACCTTGACATGTTGACATGAATAGTTCCAACTATATCGGATCCTCTGCTCAGGGTAGTTGCTCCTATTCTCCCTTGTGAATTTCCACACTTGGTCTTTTCAGTGTTGACCTGATGGAACCTTTCAATAAACTTTGCATCGTCTATTGCATGCTCAATACTTTTAAACCAGAATGGTTTCTTGTGTTGCATGTGGTGGAAAATGTCAGGATGTATTCCCGCAAGAAAGTGTTCCATTCATTCTCATTTGTCTCTTGTATGCATGTTCGTCGTTTTAACTCCCGGAAGCGTTGGGCATACTGCTGTACAGATTCTCCATTATTTTGCACTATGTCCTGATATTCCTTTTCAGCCTGTTTGCGTCTAGCATAGTCAGGATGTAGTGCTTTCGGTGGGGCGTGTTGTCTGTCGTTACTCCATGTCACCTTCCGTGAATTTCCAGATTCATGCCCCGACTTGAAATAAGGTTGACATGGTAAAGTCCTCTCCTTATTAGTTCTTGTGACGGCCGTGACAGCTACAGATTTTCCTCGGTCAGATTTGTAGGTAGAGACCGTCATGGGTGTTGATGGGACTGGGACTGATGAAAATGGTTGTCCCCGGTCAAACACAATTTTGTGACTGGTGCTAGGAATGAGCGGTGTAATACCCGAGAATTTTCCAACATAAAATAAAACAATAATTAAATAAATAAATAATAAATAAAATAAATACTATAAATAAATAAACAAATCCAGCAAATAAAAGAAATAAATAAAGATAAGGCAATGAGAAATGAGATTTTTACTTAGAAAGGAATTAAAGGAATTTAATTCAATAAAAGGATGGATAAATGGTACACCAAAACCCGACACTAATGAACTCGAGTATTCGAGTCCAAAACATCCAATTAGACTGAGAATAAAATTAGAGAGAAAGTATGAACCCGAATATACCCCGGAAATCGGAATTCGGGAGCATAGAGGGATAGAAACCCGAAAGAGAGGCGGAAAAGCACGAAGGATCGCACGACCCGCCCGGACCGAAGTCCAGGCGAAGTCGGCGCGGTGGCCGCGCGGTGAAGGTGGTTTAGCGCGCCACGACCGCGCCACCCCACAGATTCGTTTGTTGCGAAAATCTCACGCCCGAACGCGGATTTTTCGACTTTCGGTTGAACATCTCTCGACTCCAGACCTTTAGGTCGGTTGTGGACGCCCTAGGGATTGAGAATTCTATAAATAAGCCCCTTGGGAGCCCCAAACAAGTTTACAAAACCCTACAATCTTCTATACGTTCGAAACCCTAAATTCGGAGTCGACGGAAAGCACCAAACGGAGGCAGCAGCTTTGGACGAAAATCCAAGGTCTCCAAACATTGTGGTAAGCTCTAGTCCAATAAATCTTTTCACGTTTCAATCCGAAAACGGATTCTAACTTCGGTTCTTTTCTTTCTACACCCCGTATCGAATCTAGATCGTAGAACCCGACGAACGGAGAGGAGAAACGGTGATCTGGAAGCCACGCCTCCGAACTAGACATCCCCGACGTTCATAGACACTGTAAGTTAACCTTACATGGTTTTGGGAGATTTTAAAACATTCGAAACCTAAAAGATTCAACAAGAACCATAAATCTGTCCACTTTTGTTTTTCTACCGACGCAACAGATTTGGTGAATTTTTCCGACCCTTAAAACGAACTCAAACGGAAAAACTTAAAACACGAAAAACGTTCCTAAGACTTAGACCTAGCTACTGTAAAAATTTGGGAATTTTTGGAGTTGATTTGATATGTGAAAACCCGTTGAAACCGAACTGTTTGATTCTAGATCTCGAAATCTTGGACAGAACTTAGGAATGATCTTGATCAGTTTTTCACATAGGATCTAGGCTGTTTTAGATCTTTGGCCAAACATGAAAGTTGTATATAAATGTCTTAAGATGATCCCTGTCAAATTTCATTAAATTTGGAGTTGAATTGATATGGTAGAATTTGAAATCTTTAAACTGTGGTACATTAAACTCGGACAGATTTCTTCTTATGCGAAAATTGCCGATTTTGACCTACCTAGGTATCTCGGATTGAAAAAGTTAAAACACAAAAGTTGTAGATCTTGATGTTTCCGAGTTAGATATGAAATGTTGGAATTTTTGGAATTAAATCTGATTTTAGACGAATTTTGGAGTAAACTGTGATTTACCGAAACGAAATCTTGAAATCTTGTTGAAACATGGAATTAACCTTAGGGTTGAAACGAATTGAGATATTATTTCTAAATTAATACAATGGAAGGCAGATTTTAAAAACCAAATCCCCTTACAAACTTGATAAATTAAAATTAGGGGTGAGTGCTCTGCAGGGTGCCCCCTAACGATTCACTTCGTGCCGTAATGGACGATGGTGACCCCGCGCGCTAAATTTGAGATATGGATTGCCTAAACGGCGAAACTTAGAGCCTACACTCTCGTGAATATCCGTATGGGTTTCCCGAGGCTCCGGAGTGGTACTGGGTATGGCTGATACGGTTGCGGCCGCCGGGCTACCGGCTAAACTTGTTGACATCGCGATACTATCGTGAAACTTTGAAATACCAAATCGGGAATGTAATGGGGATTCTAAATTAAATTAAATTAAATTAAACTATGTTGTTGTCCAATTAAATTATTTAAATGCTTTATTTAAATTATGGCTATTATCTTGAACCATGTGATATGTGTTATTCAATGGAGCCTGAGATAAATTATGCTACTGGATATGGATTAGATGAAACTAAATATTATGTTATTATCATGCTTTTGTTAAATTATTAAATTTATGGCTTTTAAACCCTACGATCATGCATGTGTTAACTTACTCAGCAATTTTGCTGACCAAAACCATTTTTGTTCCTTTCTTTACAGAATATGTGGAATGAGCATGTGTGAGCACGAATCATGCATGGGATTTTGGGGATTGTTATTTTGCTTTTAAATTTCGTACTTAGACTATATTATGAACGGGCCTGTTTAACCCGTGTTTTGGCCATGTCGGCCCTTTTTATATTTTCCGCTGCGATACTGTACTAAACTAAATATTTCCGCTGCGCTATGCTATTATTATTTTCGAATTATATTGTATGGGCTATTTTGAATGCTTTAAATATTTTAAATACTGCAATACCTAGCCTTGCATCTCTTTAGTAAGCTCGGAGAAACCGTGTCTTACTAGGGAGATGTGGCGGTGACATCCCGACCTGGGTGACCAAAAACCGGGGTGTTACAAGTTGGTATCAGAGCCCGGCTATTTTTAATACTATTTTTAAACCGTTATTATTTTTAAACTATTATTAATATTTTGACTATTATTTTAAATATTAAAGTATTATTTCCATGGAAAATTTTTATTTTAAAACCCATGGAAAAAAAAAAAGATATATATATATATTGCATTAAATTATTATTGGGGGGGAAATATCATTTGCATTTGCATGTTGCATCTCTACTATGAACTTAGAATCTTGGAAACTTGAACTTAGAATCTTGGCGAAACTTGAACTTAGCATCTTGGCGAAACTTGAACTTAGAATCTTGGAAACTCGAACCTAGAATCTTGGCGAATTGAACTTAGAATCTTGGCGAATATTAACTTAGATCTCTTGCTTGCGCTAGATGGCTAGTCCGGACATGATGCAGTTGATGGTCAGGATGATGAGTGTACATCTCGATTCCCACCAAACCCTAGAGCAAATGAAGTACCGTATGGCTCAGTTGGAGGCCAATTTACATCACATGGGCAACTTGAGAGAGGCGGATCATCACCGCATAAACCAACTCGAGCGCCAAGTCCAAACTCTTACTACGCAAAACTTAATACTAAAAGAATACATCGATGCCCACGGGCAGGATCTAAACACCATCTTTGACGAGCTAATGCCGCCGAGTTCGGAGGAGGAAGATCCGGAGGAAGATCCTGCTACCCCACCGGAGGATGTCATGAGACACCAGAGCTTCTATTATTAGATACTATTTTGCTAGGGAAAATGTCGCTACTTTTGTACTAAAATTTCTTTTGAGGAAATAAAATGCCCGATTTATTTATTTTTTTATTTAAATCGGAAGGGAAATTTTAAAATAAAACCCCCGAGGCATCGTATGCTTCTTAATCCGAACAAAGCACCACGTGCTAAATTGCTACACACATATACATTCATAGAAATTGCTTAGACTATACGCTAAATTCACCAGCCCTAATCTATCATATTTGTACCAGAATGGCACCCAGAGGAAGAGGAAGAGGCAGAACCCAACCCGCTCCCCAAACCACCACTGAAACACCTACTGAAACACCACCAAACGTCACTGAACCAATTCAACCTGATGAGGAACAACCCCAAGGTGCGCAGGACGCCCCCGCACCGAACAATGTGGGCGATCGTCTTAGGACGATAGAGGAAGTGTTGATTGCGCTCGGAAATGCGCAAGTCAACCAGGGTCAAGCTGCGGCGGTACCTCCGCCCCAAGCTCGCCCTAACTACCTGGCGATGGTGAAACCCTACCAGCCGCCCCACTATGCTGGTGAGGAGGATCCCGCTAAACTGGAGGAATGGATCCGCACTTTTGACAAGCTGCTGGGAGCGGTCAAATGTCCGGAAGGAGAGAGGGTACATGTCGCTTCATACTACTTGGGAGGCGAAGCTGACGACTGGTGGCAAGCAACGCAAGCCAAACTGACTGAAGATGACGAGCCTTACTCGTGGATGGAGATGATGGAACTACTCAGGGATCGATTCTATCCCTTGAGTACTAAAGCTGCCATGTACGAAGAATTCCTGTCACTGAAGCAAGGAAGCCAAACGGTGCAAGAATACTACACGCGCTTCAAGGAGCTGGTAAGGTTCGCACCAAGGCTAGTGCCTACTGATGCAGAAAAGGCACAGAAGTTCGAGATGGGACTGAACCTGTCTGTGCGCGAAGTGATCGCGGGGGTACACTACCCCGATTTGCAAGCCGTATACGATCGCGCTGTAGCGGTAGCACGCGTGCAGCAGCTGAAAAGAAGGGTGAGTGGGGAGTCCAGCAGGGGTCCTCAAGACAAGAGAAGCAGAGATTCAAGAAACGAGAACAACACTGGAAGGAACGAGCAGCGCAGAGGGTCAAATAGGCCCCAACAAAACAACACTGGGAGGAGGTTCAATCAAGAAGATCCGGTACCGCCTTGCCCGCGATGTGGACGACCACATCTGGCAAGGGGATGCCCGCAACAAGGCGCTTGTTACCGATGCGGTCGAATGGGTCACGTTCGACGGGATTGTCGGACTAGGCTCGAGAACATAACAAAGAGGGACGACTTAGTCGCGGGGCAAGAACAGCCTCAAAACCAAAATGGGCGAAACGGGAATAACCAAGGATACAGACCCCCTCAAAATAGGCCGCAAAACCAGAACCAGAACCAACGACCTCCGCCCCCACAGAATCAAAACCAGCAACAAAATCAACAGCCGAATGCGAATCAGCAGGGCAATCAGGGACGCCCTGTGGGGAGGCTCAATGTGGTAAACCAAGCGGACGTGCCTGCGCAAGGAGAAGTGATGGCAGGTACATTTTATGTGTTGAATACGCCCCTTAGAATTCTATTTGATTCTGGAGCTAGTTGCTCAATTATAGCATCAAGAATAGTGCCTGAGTTAGATCTACCTAATTGCGAGAGAATTAGCTTAGGAATTCAATTGCCTTCTGGAGAAGTAGTGTCTTGCTCTAAACGATATAACGGAATTCCTATAGTGATAAAGAACGTAGAATTCTTCGCGAACTTGGTAGAATTTAACTTAAGAGACTTTGACATCATACTGGGGATGGATTGGCTATCCCAGTATAAAGCGGTGATCGAATGTTAAAAGCAAAAGATCACCTTGTCAAAAAGTAGGGGAAAGAGAGTTATCTTTTACTCTCAGCCCCCTAAGAAAAGTAACAAAATCGTTAGTGCACTTAAACTAAGTAACTTGATGCGTAATTTTAAGTAGAGCCGTGAGGGTTTAGCGCCATTTTCAAGAATTCTCCAAGATCCATCTCTTTTCTTGTCTCCGATGAGTGACTTGGAGTTGGAGGATCATGGTGGTGAACCACCTGATCCGATGGATACGGGAACTTCCACGCGGCCGAGGTCGCTCTACAGTGAGGTGGCCAAGCGGGGCACGGGATTCATCCATGTCCCGACGCAAGATTTGGCCGATGACAGCTTCTTGAATCCGGAGGATATAGTACAATCCATGGTGAATGGTATTCCACGTTTTCAGCTCTCGAAGGCATTCAAGGAGACGCTTCTCCGGCCATGGCGATTTGCTGTGGCAATCAAAGTCATCGGTCGTAATGTGTCATATAGGGTGTTGAAAGCGCGTTTGGAACGCCTTTGGCCGGCTGCTCAATCCGCCCCTATTGTTGATGTTGATAATGGGTACTACATAGTTAAATTCAACAAGGAGGCCGATGCCCTTCATGCTCTCACGGGTGGTCCTTGGATGGTGGCCGGCAACTACTTGCATGTCCAAGCTTGGAACGAAAACTTTAATCCCATCAAGAACGAAGTCAAATCTATGGTGGTTTGGGTGCGTCTACCTCGCATTCCGGTCTACTTATACTATCGGCCTTACTTGATGAAAGTCTGTGAAGCCATTGGTGAGGTACTCAGCATTGATTTTAGCACCGATGATAGCTCCCGTGGTAGATTTGCTCGGTTGGCTGTAAAGATCGATTTGGATAAGCCGTTAACTCCCCAATTAATTCTTGAAGATGATGTCGTCAGTGTGGAGTATGAGAGCATCAAGACGGTGTGTTTTACTTGTGGAAAATTTGGGCATATCCAGAGTTCATGTCCTGAACGCCAAGATCAGAATCCTGGTGTTGAACACCAACCCCCCGAGCAGCCTACGGACGTGAACATGGTTGATAAACCAGAATTTGGCCCGTGGATGTTCGTCCAACCACGGCGACGGCCTCCTCTGAAGTCTGGCAATGGTGTTATGCCTCTCAACCCAGGCCGTAACCGCTTTGATGTCTTGGGGACTGATCAAGAAGACGCTCATGATAACCCTTCTTTTCCTCCCATGAATGCACATTCGACTGGTCCTCTTTTTCATAAAACCAATCCTCCATTTCGCAGATCCTCGTCCCCTCCCAAAGCTAGATCGCCTGCTCCTTCTAATACCATCGTCGAGTCTTCACCCAGTTGTCTTTTGCCCAAATCCACAGCACCCTCTGATTATATTCCTCCCAAAGACGCGACTCTTGCGCCCTCTAGGGATAGTCCTAGTCTTAACCCTAACCCCTCCACAACCTCTTCCTCGGAACCCTCTAATTCTGAACCTGTACTCTCTTGGTCTCAACAACCGTCTGGGGCTTGGACTAAGGCTATCCCTACTTCCCTCCCTCCAGATCATCATACGGCTGTTTTGGTATCGGATCCTTCTACACACATGAGCAAACGTCTCAAGGGTGTCGAGGGCTCCAAGAGTGGTCGGCCACCTGATATTCCTCGTCCTTCACGGGCTTCTCCTACTATGGATTACCAGATTCCTTTTACAGGACCTCTTCGTGATAGGGCGGCTAGCTTGCCCCCTTAATTTTAATCTCATTGATTCCTTTAATTTTGGCTCTCTACCCTCTCTTTTGTTTTTTATGAACTTTAATATAGCATGTTGGAATGTGCAGGGGGCGGGTTCTACTCCATTTCGTAGGGAATTTTGTGACATGGTTCGTCGAAAATCTATTGATCTTATGGCTATTTTTGAGCCTCGAATCAGTGGAGATCAAGCTGACAGGTTTATCCGCCGTAGTGGTTTCCAATTTTCCTTTCGTGTAGAAGCGCATGGTTTTTCGGGTGGTATTTGGATTCTCTGGACTGATAGACTCAATATCTCTATTATGGAAAGCCACTCTCAGTTTGTGGATATTTGTATTAGATTGGAGGATACGGATTATTTTGTCACCTTTGTTTATGCTGCTCCCAACAGGTTTCGGAGGTCTTGGTTATGGCCTGAACTTAGTAGAATTAATAATTCTCGTTCTCTCCCTTGGTTAATTGGAGGTGATTTGAATTGCATTGCAAGGTCTGATGAAAGTCGTGGTGGTTCTTCTCTTGTCAGAAATTGTGACGAGCTTAGGGACTGGATTGTGGGTTCTTCTCTTATGGAATTGAGGACTTGTGGCAGCCACTTTACTTGGTCTAGAGGCCTTCTTCGTCGACGTCTTGATAGGATGCTTTGTAATGAGGCTTGGTTGGATAAATTCCCTCGGTCCTTTGTTGAAGTCCTTCCCAAAATTCTTTCTGACCACAATCCTCTCTTAACCAGAGTTAGTGTTTATACATCTTCCAGTAATCTTCCCCAGCAGAATGCTTTTCGTTTTAGAGCTGCTTGGCAAAGTTTTCCCAGCTTCCGTCGCATGCTTTCTACTATTTGGAGTTCCAGTGGTTCTATTGTTGATCATTTGGAGACTCTTCGGAAGGATGTAAAGGATTGGAATGCAAAAGTGGTTGATTCTACCAACATCAGAAAGGCTAGGATTCGCGCTAGGCTCGCGGGGATTGAGCGTCAAGGTGATTGGTTGGCTAATAGTTTTCTCCGTAGACTTCACTCTCAATTAAGTCTGGAGCTTGGGCAGATTTTGGAAAGAGAGGAATTAGTTTGGATCCAACGGAGCACGAGGGAGTGGAATCTTGCGGGTGACTTGAACACTACTTTTTATCACAATTTTATTAAAGCTCGCAAGAGGAAGAAATCCTTTTCGATGATGAAGGATGCGCAAGGCCGTATTTACACTGATGAGCAGTCTATGCATGACATGGTGTTGGGTTTTTTCAGAAATCTTTACACTGATGACTTGCCCTATTCTCCTACTCAGTCTCTTACTGCTTTCAATCTACCTTCCCTTTCTTCTAATGAGGTGGAACTAATTCAAGCTAGTCCTACTATGGAGGAAACCTGGACTGCTATTAAATGTATGGCTCCATTGAAAGCCCCGGGGCCGGATGGATTCCATGCTTGTTTCTATCAGCACAATTGGGAGATTCTGAAGGACTCTGTCTATAAGTTCATCTTGGAGGTTTTCAACGGATCTAGGGATATTGCGGAGATTAATCAAACTTCTATTGTGCTTATTCCTAAGATTTCACATCCTTCTTCGATCACTCAATTCCGTCCCATAAGCCTTTGTAATGTGCTTTATAAAATCATAACCAAAATTTTGGTTCACAGGCTTGCTCCTATCCTCCCCAGAATAATCGGGCCTGGTCAATCCAGCTTTGTTAAGGGACGGCTTATTCAGGATAATATTATCCTTTGCCAGGAAATCAGTCATTTCATGGAAAGATCCAAGGCTAAACCTGGCTATATGATCCTGAAATTGGACCTTGAGAAAGCCTACGACAAGCTTAGATGGAGTTTCATCCGAGAGACACTCACAATATTTGGTTTTCCTGCTCCTATTATTAACCTTATTATGAAATGTGTTACTTCCCCTCTTTTACAGGTTTGGTGGAATGGCAAGCCTTCTACCCTTTTTACTCCTAGCCGAGGCATTCGTCAAGGCGATCCACTTTCCCCTTACATCTTTATCTTGTGCATGGAGCGACTGAATGCTATGATTATGGAAGCTGTCTCTCATGGTTCATGGAAACCTCCTGCTTGGGATAGGGGTCGCATCAGCGTTCCCCATATATTTTTTGCGGATGACATTCTCTTATTTTCTCAAGCTTCTATTGGTCAAGCTACTCTTATCAAGACTATTCTTTCTAATTTTAGTTCTTTGTCTGGTCTTGCAGTTAGTAATTCCAAATCTAGAGTCTACTTTGGCAAGGTGGTTGATCGTGGGACTAAACTGCATGTTCTCAACATTCTTGAGTTTCAATGTGTTCCTTGCCTTGGCAATTACTTGGGGGTTCCAATTATTACTAGCAGAAGAACCCATCAAGATTTTAGCTTTGTGATTGATAAGTTACATGCTAAGCTTCATGGATGGTCTCACCGATTCCTGAGTATGGCAGGCAGAATCACACTTCTTAAGTCTGTTCTCCTATCCATTGGTGTTTACATTATGCAGGTTACTCGTCTTCCACACAGGACGATGAAGGAGATGGAGAGGATTTGTAGAAATTTTCTCTGGGGATCTCATTCGGGAACTCGCAAATTTCATTTGCTAGCTTGGGATTCTATTACTTGTCCTTTATCTCAGGGTGGCCTTGGCATTCGTCGTATCCATGAGTTGAATGCTTCATTATTAATGAAAAGCTACTGGAGTCTGTTGTCCAGAGACACTCTTTGGAGTCGCCTTATGAAGTTTAGATATGGCTGGAAAAATCTAGCTTTTACAGCTAGTTCTCAGTCCTTATCTAACTTTGCCAAGGATTTACTCTCAGTTCAATCCGACTTCTGTTCTATGCTCGGTTGGAAAGTTGGTAATGGTAAGTCCATTCGTTTTTGGCTTGACTCTTGGCTTGATACTAGTTTGCTCTTGCAGGACTTATCATTGCAACCTTTGCCCCAAGCTGAACTTTGTCGGACGGTTGATTACTACTCTCTTCATGGAGCCTGGGATGTTGACAAGCTTAAATATTGGCTGCCACCTGAGATTGTCCAGAGGATCCTCCAGCTTCCAGCCCCATCGACCATGGAGAGGGAGGACCGTTTCTTTTGGCGCCCGGCTTCTTCAGGGGTTTTCTCGGTCAGGAGCACCATCGAGCGTTTTGCAGAGCTACGATCTAACACCTCTACTCTCATGGACTGGAAGACTATTTGGAGATGGCCTGCTCCACAACGTGCCCGTACCTTTCTCTGGATCGCTGCTCATGATCGGCTGCTGACGGGAGTGGAACGCCTTCGACGCCATGTTGCGCAGGATGGTCGATGTTGGAGATGTGGCACTCTTGAGACAGGAATCCATGCTTTACGAGACTGTCCGGATTCTGCTTTAGTCTGGTCTCACCTGAGACTTGATTCATTCTCTAATTTCTGGGTGGCAGACTGTAAATCTTGGATCCTCGCTATGAGTCCTGCGTGTATTGGAGATTTTAAAGCTACTCTCTTTGCCATTGGTGCATGGTACATTTGGAAGTTTCGCTGTAAAAGCGCCATTGGTGGGCGCAGTATTCAATGGGACAGAGTGCATATTTGGATCACTCGGGCTGTGCATGCTTTTTTGGGAGCTAGTCTGGAACGTCGCTTGCATGGTTGTAAAGCTTGGCATGTCTGTCGTACCCGTTGGGAGAGACCCCCGGAGGGGTGGGTTAAAGCCAATTGTGATGGGCGGGTTAGTCGTGGAATGAGTTATTTTGGTGGTATCCTTCGTGATGGCGGTGGTAACTGGCTTGGAGGTATTCGCAATAAGAGAACGGCGATGGATATTACTCACACGGAAGCCTGTGGGATCCTGCTCGTTTTACAACATGCATGGATGATGAATATTCCCAAACTTGTTGTGGAGTCTGACTGCACTGAGGTGATTCACATTATTAATGATACTTCTGCTTATCTTGGCCCTGCTTTTAGTACTATTGATCGGATCAAAGAGATGAAGTCATGGAACTGGGAGGTGTGCTTTGAGGCTGTTCCTCGTGAGTCAAATGTTGCTGCTGATGTCTTCCTAAAAGGCCTTCCTTTTTTATCTAGTCCTTATCATTTTGTTCGCCCCCCTGATTTTATGATAGATGTTCTGTCATCGGACCAAATTGGGTTGTATCACTCTCGGCAAATTTTGCATTAATACATGGCTTCGGCCCCCCTTTACCCCCGAAAAAAAAAAAAGTAACTTGATGCGTAAGGGGTATGAACTATATGCGTGCTATGTGCACAACCTTGAGGCGGAAGAGAACAAGGTTGATAGCATACCAGTGGTAAGAGAATACCCGGACGTGTTCCCTGAAGACGTTCCGGGCATGCCACCTGAGAGGGATCTTGAATTCACGATAGATCTCATTCCGGGGACAGAGCCTGTCTCAAAAGCTCCGTACCGGATGGCACCACTGGAAATGAAGGAGTTAAAGGAACAACTCGAGGAGCTATTGGGAAAGGGTTACATAAGACCGAGTACGTCCCCTTGGGGAGCACCGGTTTTGTTTGTCAAGAAGAAAGACGGAGGACTACGTCTTTGCATAGATTACCGAGGACTAAACCAAGTGACCATTAAGAATAAATACCCCCTACCAAGAATAGAGGATCTGTTTGATCAACTGAAGGGAGCTTCAGTATTCTCGAAGATCGATTTGCGATCTGGGTATCATCAATTGAGGATCGCCGAGAAGGACATTCCGAAGACGGCATTTCGAACGCGATATGGCCATTACGAGTTCACAGTGTTATCCTTCGGGTTAAAAAATGCTCCGGCCATGTTCATGAATCTCATGAACAACGTGTTCCGAGAGTTATTAGACCAGTGTGTCGTAGTGTTCATCGACGACATCCTGATCTACTCAAAGAGCGAGGAAGAGCATGCCAAACACCTACATCAAGTGTTGGAAATCTTGCGAAGGAATCAGCTATACGGCAAGCTGTCGAAATGTGACTTCTGGCTGAAAGAAGTGGCATTTCTCGGACACATAGTATCCGCTGATGGAGTATCAGTGGATCCGGCAAAAGTTTCTGCCGTAACTGAATGGGCAACTTCGAAAAGTCCAACGGAAATAAGGAGTTTCCTTGGATTAGCCGGATATTATAGACGATTTGTGAAGGACTTTTCAAGGATTGCACGTCCTTTGACCCAGCTACTTAAGAAAGGAGCAAAATACGAGTGGACCGAAGCATGTGAGACATCGTTTCAAGAGCTGAAGAAACGACTCACAACCACACCCGTATTAACATTACCATCAGAAAATGGTGACTTCGAAGTATATAGCGATGCTTCGAAGGAAGGTTTAGGTTGTGTTTTGATGCAAGACTCGAGAGTCGTAGCCTATGCATCACGCCAACTAAAACCTCACGAGGAAAATTATCCGACACATGACCTGGAGTTGGCAGTGGTCGTTTTCGCACTAAAGATATGGAGACATTATCTTTATGGGCGGAAATGTCGAATGTTCACCGACCACAAGAGCTTGAAATATATATTCACTCAGAAGGAGTTGAATTTGAGACAGCGAAGGTGGTTGGAACTCATTAAGGACTACGATTTAGAGATAGCATACCACGAGGGGAAGGCGAATGTGGTAGCCGATGCCCTAAGTCGGAAAACCCAACACGTTACAAACTCGTTGGTAATTCCGCCGGCATTGTACTTGGAATTGGCTAGATTGGAGTTAGAACTTGTGCATCCTGGCACAGTGAGAGAAACGGTCAATGCCATGGTCGTAGAAACTCCAATATTAGACGAGATTCGACTCGCTCAACCGGGCGACCCGAAACTCGAGAAGATAAAAGGGTATATTGCCGAAGGAAAGGCAATAGGATTTGCTGTCCACGAGGATGGAAGCATCCGTTTCAAAGGGAGATGGTGTGTGCCTCTTAAATGTGCCGAATTGAAGCAAAGGTTGATGGAGGAAGGGCACAACACGCCATATTCCGTACATCCCGGAGGTGACAAGCTATACAAAGATCTGAAGAAGATCTATTGGTGGCCGGGAATGAAGAAGGAAGTGGCTAATTTCGTAGCGAGATGTCTCACCTGCCAAAAGGTTAAGGCAGTGCGACATAAACCCTTAGGACTGATGCAACCACTAGAGATTCCAAGTTGGAAGTGGGATAGCATCTCAATGGACTTTGTCTCGGGATTACCCCGATCACCTAAAGGCATGAACAAGATTTGGGTGATTGTGGATAGGCTAACGAAGACAGCCATATTTATCCCAATGAAAGACACGTGGACTATGGACCAATTGGCCCGAGCCTACATTGATAATGTGGTACGACGCCATGGAGTACCACATGATATCATTTCCGATAGAGACAGTAGATATGTCTCTCATTTCTGGACGGAGTTACAAAAAGCTCTCGGTACTCAAATCAAAATGAGCACCGCATTCCACCCGATGACGGATGGACAAACCGAGAGGACAATCCAAACACTAGAGGACATGTTGAGAGCATGTGTGTTGGATTTCAAAGGAAATTGGGAATCTCATTTACCCTTGATTGAGTTTTCCTATAATAATAGTTACCATGCTAGTATCGGCATGGCACCTTTCGAGGCATTGTATGGACGAAAGTGCCGAAGCCCATTGAGCTGGGAAGAAAACGATAAGTCCGTGGTAGTGGGACCACAACTTATCGAAGACATGGCTCACAAATCAAAGTGATCCAAGGGAAGATGAAAGCCGCTCAAGACCGTCAAAAGAGTTATGCCGACGTGAGACGACGAGACCTAGAATTTCAAGTGGGAGATAGGGTCATGCTAAAAATATCACCCATGAAGGGGGTGATGCGCTTTGGCAAACGAGGGAAGTTAAGTCCTCGATACATAGGACCTTACGAAATTCTAGAACGAGTCGGAACTCTAGCCTACCGATTGGCTTTACCGCCACACTTAGATCGAGTTCATAACGTCTTCCATGTCTCGCAACTAAAGAAGTATGTGCCGGACCCGACGCATGTACTTCAACCGGAGATAATTGAGCTAGATGAGGATTTGACTTACGAAGAAGTCCCAGTGCGTATTCTCGATACTAAGGAACGAGTAACGAGAAACAAAACCATCAAAATGATCAAGGTTCTTTGGTCAAACCACGAAAGTGAGACGGCAACTTGGGAAGTAGAATCCGATATGAGGGAACGATACCCGACATTGTTCCAAACCGATTCCGACACAGTTATGGGGACATAACTGCAATCTTAAGGGGGAGAGGATGTCATACCCCCTAATTTTTCGTGCATTTTTGTAAACTTTTGAACTACGTTATGGCTTGATCCCTTTACCGGGTACGTAGGCAGCTTAGAAGTTTTAATTCTAAGTTCAGTCACAACATAATAAAACAAACACAAGACCTTAGCACGAGACGAGAAAAGCCGAAACACAACTTCGAGGACGAAGTTGATTCTTAAGGAGGGTAGACTGTAATACCCGAGAATTTTCCAACATAAAATAAAACAATAATTAAATAAATAAATAATAAATAAAATAAATACTATAAATAAATAAACAAATCCAGCAAATAAAAGAAATAAATAAAGATAAGGAAATGAGAAATGAGATTTTTACTTAGAAAGGAATTAAAGGAATTTAATTCAATAAAAGGATGGATAAATGGTACACCAAAACCCGACACTAATGAACTCGAGTATTCGAGTCCAAAACATCCGATTAGACTGAGAATAAAATTAGAGAGAAAGTATGAACCCGAATATACCCCGGAAATCGGAATTCGGGAGCATAGAGGGATAGAAACCCGAAAGAGAGGCGGAAAAGCACGACGGATCGCACGACCCGCCCGGACCGAAGTCCAGGCGAAGTCGGCGCGGTGGCCGCGCGGTGAAGGTGGTTTAGCGCGCCACGACCGCGCCACCCCACAGATTCGTTTGTTGCGTGAATCTCTCGCCCGAACGCGGATTTTTCGACTTTCGGTTGAACATCTCTCGACTCCAGACCTTTAGGTCGGTTGTGGACGCCCTAGGGATTGAGAATTCTATAAATAAGCCCCTTGGGAGCCCCAAACAAGTTTACAAAACCCTACAATCTTCTATACGTTCGAAACCCTAAATTCGGAGTCGACGGAAAGCACCAAACGGAAGCATCAGCTTTGGACGAAAATCCAAGGTCTCCAAACGTTGTGGTAAGCTCAAGTCCAATAAATCTTTTCACGTTTCAATCCGAAAATGGATTCTAACTTCGGTTCTTTTCTTTCTACACCCCGTATCGAATCTAGATCGTAGAACCCGACGAACGGAGAGGAGAAACGGTGATCTGGAAGCCACGCCTCCGAACTAGATATCCCCGACGTTCATAGACACTGTAAGTTAACCTTACATGGTTTTGGGAGATTTTAAAACATTCGAAACCTAAAAGATTCAACAAGAACCATAAATCTGTCCACTTTTGTTTTTCTACCGACGCAACAGATTTGGTGAATTTTTCCGACCCTTAAAACGAACTCAAACGGAAAAACTTAAAACACGAAAAACGTTCCTAAGACGTAGACCTAGCTACTGTAAAAATTTGGGAATTTTTGGAGTTGATTTGATATGTGAAAACCCGTTGAAACCGAACTGTTTGATTCTAGATCTCGAAATCTTGGACAGAACTTAGGAATGATCTTGATCACGTTTTTGACATAGGATCTAGGCTGTTTTAGATCTTTGGCCAAACATGAAAGTTGTAGATAAATGTCTTAAGATGATCCCTGTCAAATTTCATTAAATTTGGAGTTGAATTGATATGGTAGAATTTGAAATCTTTAAACTGTGGTGCATTAAACTCGGACAGATTTCTTCTTATGCGAAAATTGGGATTTTGACCTACTTAGGTATCTCGGATTGAAAAAGTTAAAACACGAAAGTTGTAGATCTTGATGTTTCCGAATCAGATATGAAATTTTGGAATTTTTGGAATTAAATCTGATTTTAGACGAATTTTGGAGTAAACTGTGATTTACCGAAACGAAATCTTGAAATCTTGTTGAAACATGGAATTAACCTTTAGGGTTGAAACGAATTGAGATATTATTTCTAAATTAATACAATGGAAGGCAGATTTTAAAAACCAAATCCCCTTACAAACTTGATAAATTAAAATTAGGGGTGAGTGCTCTGCAGGGTGCCCCCTAACGATTCACTTCGTGCCGTAATGGACGATGGTGACCCCGCGCGCTAAATTTGAGATATGGATTGCCTAAACGGCGAAACTTAGAGCCTACACTCTCGTGAATATCCGTATGGGTTTCCCGAGGCTCCGGAGTGGTACTGGGTATGGCTGATACGGTTGCGGCCGCCGGGCTACCGGCTAAACTTGTTGACATCGCGATACTATCGTGAAACTTTGAAATACCAAATCGGGAATGTAATGGGGATTCTAAATTAAATTAAATTAGATTAAACTATGTTGTTGTCCAATTAAATTATTTAAATGCTTTATTTAAATTATGGCTATTATCTTGAACCATGTGATATGTGTTATTCAATGGAGCCTGAGATAAATTATGCTATTGGATATGGATTAGATGAAACTAAATATTATGTTATTATCATGCTTTTGTTAAATTATTAAATTTATGGCTTTTAAACCCTACGATCATGCATGTGTTAACTTACTCAGCAATTTTGCTGACCAAAACCATTTTTGTTCCTTTCTTTACAGAATATGTGGAATGAGCATGTGTGAGCACGAATCATGCATGGGATTTTGGGGATTGTTATTTTGCTTTTAAATTTCGTACTTAGACTATATTATGAACGGGCCTGTTTAACCCGTGTTTTGGCCATGTCAGCCCTTTTTATATTTTCCGCTGCGATACTGTACTAAACTAAATATTTCCGCTGCGCTATGCTATTATTATTTTCGAATTATATTGTATGGGCTATTTTGAATGCTTTAAATATTTTAAATACTGCAATACCTAGCCTTGCATCTCTTTAGTAAGCTCGGAGAAACCGTGTCTTACTAGGGAGATGTGGCGGTGACATCCCGACCTGGGTGACCAAAAACCGGGGTGTTACAAGCGGCTTCTGCTTTGTGGAGCTCAGGGTCTTCAGAGACGTCGAAGACTTTGGATAGCGCTTAATCCCATAGTCACGTTCCAGAATATCCGCAATCCGTTCATCCAGGGTATGTTGCAGCTTTTGCTCCACTGTACCCATTTCTTGTTCGTAAATGGTTTGTGGGTTAGTCATTTGCTATTGGACTTCTTCTGCAACAAGATAAATTTTGGCGGTAAATTTTTCAGATAAATTATTTAATGCCAAATAAAATTCATCAGATAAATCTTCCCTGAGACGGATGATCATCTCCATGATTTCTGTACTCGAAGTGCTTGTAAATTGATTGGACATTTGTCGTTCAAGCCTTTCTTCGAGTCTCATCATATCATATTCTAGCTTTCCGTCTGTTTCACCTGCAAACTTCTCAAATTCGTCTCTTAAATTTTCATTCAGTTGGGATTCAATATTTGCAGATGACTTTGCACAATGTTCATAAAGACTGGAATGAATGACTCAGCTTTGGAGATCAGTCTCAGTAATTTCGGCATGAAGAAGTGCGGCGTGTTGCTCCAATCTTTCTTCCGAATCAATGGCTACTTCTTCAATTTTTCCATTGAGCTCTTGGATCTCTCTCTCCATTTTCTGCTCAGACTGATCAACTTGCTCCTTAAAACCTGAAAATTCGGCCGTTAAATGATCAAACTTGTCTTCAAGGTGATCGAATTTCCGGTTGAATTGATGGAATTGGGAATTCAAATTCTACATGTTGGCATTGAGGCTTTTCATCAGTTCCATCATAGCTGAGTCAGTAGTACCTGCCATATTTGAACAATAAAAATAGACAAACTATGGATATATGTATAAAACGTTAGTAATATTTGCACACTGAAATACAATGCGTCCTTCGGAAGCACTAACTGTAGCAGATCAATTTCCAAACTGAGTGGTTCACCACTTTGGCTTTCTGCTTCCGCAAAGATTTTCAACCACACTTTGAAGAATGAGAATTGAGGACTAGGTTGGGACACAGAGTATGCAAATAAATTTACAACGCTTGTCTCAAACAAAAATAAAATAAAATAAAAGTGAAATAAAATAACTACAGATATTAATGTACTAAATATATGTGATCATAATGTAAGGATTTAGCGTTATAGCGATTAATCGAAATTTACACTTCAAATTCCAAAATCCTCACAAAGGGTTAAAAATTTGGGGGTGGAGTTTTAAAATTACTGAAAAGAGACCTCACTACACTCGACTCCCGAATGTTCACACTGGTTTCCCAATATCAGTACTTGGTAGAATATTTTCTAGGGTACTCTCCAATATTATCAGATAAAATTTTCCGGAGGAATTTCAACAGTTAGGTTTCACTTGTTATGAGAGGAATTTTAAGAGCGGAACATTGCCCGAGTAAAATTTCAACTCTGTGTTCTTGATTTAAAAATAAATCAGTTGAACCAAGTGCCAGCTGTGTATATCCGACTTAGGAAAAATTTCGAAAAATATTGCACAAATGGAGAGGATACCCGTCGCAAGAGAAGCTCGTCGTGAGACTACTAGACTCGTCGCTCGTGTATGGTTGGCGACGTGAGTTGGGTTAGGGACGGAAGAGGTTTGTCGACAAAGGGTTTAGGAAAGAAAGTTTGGCGACAAAGGGTTTAGGGACGAAGAGGTTTTGTCGACAAAGGGTTTAGGGACGAAGAGGTTTGTCGACAAAGGGTTTAGGGACGAAGAGGTTTGTCGACAAAGGGTTTAGGGACATTAGAGGCTTGTCGACAAAGGGGTTTAAGGACGAAGAGGGGGTTTGGCGTCGTACACTTCCAATTTTGCAAGTAATGAGCCCACAATTACACTTGCACTTTAAGGATCAAGACTTGGTCTTGCTTTCACACTTGGGTACTTGATTCTTTTGCTCTTCTCAAGACTTGTTGCGGCTCAAGATTGCATTATCCCCAACATCATCATCACGTGGCAGCCAAGTTGTTCCCCAAATACACTTACACTTGCACTTTAAGGATCAAAAAGTTTTGCTCAAGAACTCTTTGAGAATGGTAATGAACAAGATGAAGGTTGGATGAACAAGCTAGGTGGTGGATATGAATATGAAGAACACTCAAACTTTGATTTTGGAATTTTTGGTGTAATTTATCAATTAAGAACTTAAACACATGATCAACTTACACCATTAACACATATAAGAGTCCATTAACATGAAAATTTCAAGATCAAAATGCAAAAGTTGGTGGATTTTCGGATTTCAAGAAAGAAACAACACCAAAATTTGTTTTGATCATAACTTTGTCATACGAACTCCAAATTTGATGATCCACATATGCAAATTCATCTACTTAACACAAGGAATCAAATATGTGCCCATATTTTCCAAATTCCAAATTCTTAAGTCCGAAAATGACCAGAACAGATTCTGTCCGAATTTGGGGTTTTCAAAATTTTGATGTTTTTAGGGTTTTTGGATTTTAAAGTCTAGAAAGATCCTATATTAGGCTCTGATACCAAATTCTAACTGATGCCAAGGATCATAGGATACATTCTTGAAAGAAAAACAAAGATGAAGAAACAAGTAGGTGGAGGATAATCAAGCAAGTGAAAAAGAAAAGGATAGGGAAGCTTCCAACTCTTCAAATCAACCAAGAAAAGCAAACAAGCCTCAAGTCTTGTCCTCAAATCCGCATTAGGTCCAAAGTGTTGGTGGTAATCTCCTTGGTAAGCTTCAAACCAAGTTGATGAAGAAATCACCCTCAATCTTCAACAAAGAAGGCAAACAAGTCCCTATGCCTTGTCCTCCAAATTCATTGATTCAAGTTGATGATTTTAAATTGAACATGGAGTCCTTCAATCTCCAAGTGATTAGATTGCCAAAAATGAAGTGTTCTTTTTGGGGGAATGATCTTTTGGAAGAGAACTTGCATATTGAGCAAAGTGTTTAACATTCAACAAAAGATGTCTTTACAAGTGATGGGGGAGGCTACTTATACTTGCCAAAACCCCAAATGTTATGTACATAATGAAACAAGGAAGAAAACAAAATTGTCCTTAGAGGCTCGTCCGTAGAGGATAGTGTCGTAGCAAGGAGGTGGTTAGGGTCGTAAAGCTAGTAGGTGTCTAAGGACGTGAGGGGTTGTCCTTAGAGGTGTAGGGTCGTGAAGCAAGGAGGTGGATAGGGTCGTAAAACAGGTAGGAGGGTAGGGTCGTAAAGCTAGTAGGTGTCTAAGGACGTGAGGCTTGTCCTTAGAGGTTAGGGTCGTAAAGAAATGAGGTGGATAGGGTCGTAAAGCAGGTAGGAGGCTAGGGTCGTAAAACTAGTAGGTGTCTAAGGACGTGAGGCTTGTCCTTAGAAGTGTCTACGGACGAAAGCAAGCAAGTGTCTAAGAACGTAAGGCTTGTCCTCAGACGTGTCTACGGACGTAAGCAAGCAAGTGGCTTAAGGACGTATCATTAATGTACTATTACAAAAATTATCAAAATGAAGTATTCTTCTCCGATCAGTCTTCCGGGTTTACGGGCTCGGATCCCGGACATCTGCTTGCTCGAGCTGTAGGAGCAAAGTTGCTTCGGATCGGATGTGGAATATCAGAATCAGCTCCAGTTCACCGTTCCATTCCCATAGACGTCTTGAATTGTTGACTAAATCAATGGACTCCATTTGGTTGGACGTACTCCTCATGATTTAGTAGTCACGTTTTGACATCCACGTCAGAGCAAGTGGCCAAACAGAAAATTGGTCAGTCATTCAGGAGTATGCATGGTCATGATACTGTTAATTCTTAAACCTTCCATAAGTAAAACATCATGCTCCATTAAAGGAATATACTCCAGTATATAGACAGAAAATAACCATTTTAAGTGCTATCTTGGTGGTCAAATCAAAAAACTTTTCATCTCCAAATAATGTGTAAAACGACGTCTCTTCCACCATTGATTTGTACTTCCACTGTTCCACACAGCAGCAGAGTTTGCTGGTTAGGGTTTTTAAACAAACGCTGGACCGTTTTTAACTTTCACAACACAAGATGAGTTCAACAAATGCACTTTTCTTACAGTAGATTATTTGGATGCCGAGAACGTATTTTGATAATTCTACAATTTCAATTATATTTTTTTTGGTAAACGGTGACACTCATGTGTCGGCAAAAGGTGCGTGGGAGCCCAACCACACAAATTACAAAGGGGAGGGATAGCGGGCCGGGTGGGGATCGAACCCCCAACCTATGTGTTGACCGGTAGCCGCCGGTAGCCGCCTGGTGGCTGCCCTTGTCCCGCCGTCCCGACACCTATGTGTTTACTGCTTTCTATTTACTGCTTTCCTAGAAGCCGTGTATAGTTGTGTGCAGCGTCTTGCTGTTGTGCCCCTCGGCAAGGCACCTCGGGTGGACTAGTTGACCTTTCGGTCTCTAACCACATTTTTATGGCTTTTGTTTTGCAGTTACTGTAGGCTCGTCTGCCGTTGTAATATAAATTGAAGTATCCCATAGTTTCCGGAATTAGCTCTATGATGTTGTCCAACCCGACCCTTCGGATGGACCGTTTGGCGGAATAGTGCTGGGAATCAGTCTATTAGCCACCCGGTGCGCTGCAGTCCCGATACGGACCCGGCGCCCCGTGACAGTTGGTATCAGAGCCAGACTTCCGGAACAGGTGGTGGCATCATGAGCGAGAGTGCGTCAGGATCAGATTCGGAAACGGCAGGCGGGCAAATCCCGGCGCGGCAGACTAGGACTACGACATCGAGGCTGGTTGACTTGGAGCTTGCAGAGGCAAGGATCCGGTCGAAAGTTGAAGAACTTGAGACGGAAAATACAGAGACAAGAGCCATCCTGAGTGAGTGCCAGGAGCTCTGTCGAACACTTATGAGTAATGCCGAGGGCTCGCAGATGGCGATGACCCAGGTGCAAGAGTTAGCCGAGAGGGCTAAACTCGAACGGGCAGAGGCCCAAGTGAGGATGGAAGAGATGTCCATCCAAATAAAACTACTACAGAGAGCTGTAAGTAGAGAGCAAGAAGTTGCTCCGAGTTCCGGCCCAAGAGTGCGTGTCCCGGAACCTCAGCCTTACACTGGCAACCGCGATGCTAAGGAAGTCGAGAACTTCCTCTTTGATATGAATCAGTAACTTGAGAATTCGGGTATTGAAAATGAAACAAGAAGGGTTTCTACGGCCACGATGTATCTGGCGGGAGATGCCAAGTTATGGTGGCGTGGAAAATATGCTGAGATTCAGCAAGGTAGACTGGCAATTGATACCTGGGCGGAACTGAGGGAAGCGATCCGGAGTCAGTTCTTCCCGGAAAATGTCGAATATCACGCTCGGAAAGCTCTTAGAGATCTGAGGCACACGGGAAATGTCCGAGAATATGTTAAAACTTTCTCGACACTAATGCTCGACATCAAGGATATGTCCGAAACGGACAAGTTGTTCGCCTTCATGGAGGGCCTCCGTCCAGGAACGCGATTGGAGCTGCAGAGGCAGCGAGTGAATGACCTCAACTCTGCGATGGCGGCAGCAGAAAGCCTTACAGACTATTATGACGACCGGAGGGACCGTCAAGGGCCCCCGGCCAGTATGCAACAGAAAGGAGGAGCACCTCGGCAGGGTCGGTCGGGCGCAAGTCAGGGCGGCGGAGACCGCTCTAACCAAAAAGCCCCTCCATCTCAAAACAGTATTCACCGGTTCCGCCAGACGCCGGCCAGAGGCGAGGGGTCCACGAGAAGATCGGGATGCTTCTTGTGTGACGGCCCATATCTACTTAAAGATTGCCCAAAAAAGCACGCCCTAAATGCGTTGCAAGTTAAAGAGACAAGTGTCGCCCCAAAAAAACGCAAGACAATCCATGTGGGGCAAGACGGGAGCGAATCGGAGGAGGAAAATTTGGGGGCTCTGAACCGAAGTGATGACGCTTTCGAGTACAGAGTCGCGGCGCAACGGCAGATAAATAATACCCCTCAAGCTATGAATAAGAAGGGGCCGAAGAAGGGCAAAACCCAGGAAGAGATTCGGCAGAAGAAAGGCCTCATGTTCGTCGACGTCCACATAAACGGGGTCGATATTCGGGCGTTGGTCGACTGCGGGGCTACTCACAACTATTTATCCGGCACCGAGATTCGTAGATTGGGCTCAACCCTGAGAAAACTTCGGGAAGAGTTAAGGCCGTCAACTCCACGCCCCAAGCTATTTTGGGGGTAGTCAAAAGAGTCCCATTCAAGATGGGCCCACTCGAAGGTGAGATCACTCTGTCAATGATTACAATGGACGATTTCAAACTCGTCCTCGGGTTGGATTTCTTCCGAGAAACCAACACCGCAGTGTTACCAAGCGGAGATGCTTTACTTGTAATGGGCAACAACCCTTGTATAATCCGTACGCAATCAAGCGAACCAAGCCCGAAGAGTCTATCGGCAATGCAGTTCCATAAGGGTTATAAGAAGCATAAACCCTCGTACTTATGTGCGATCCGGTTCGAAGAGTTAGAAAAATCGGGACCGATTCCGGGGTCAATCAAGGACGTCCTACAAGAATTTGAAGATGTCCTCCCAGACGAGCTACCAAAGCAGTTGCCCCCACGAAGGGGAGTGGACCATGCGATCGAGCTGATTGCTGGAGCCAAACCTCCTGCAAGGGCCCCCTACCGCATGAGCCAACCAGAGCTTGTGGAACTTCGTTCCCAACTTAAGGAGATGTTAGAGGGAGGGATTATCCGGCCTGCAAAGTCTCCCTCTGGGGCTCCAGTACTGTTTCAAAAGAAATCGGATGGCACATTGCGGATGTGCTGCGATTATAGAGCACTCAATAAGCTGACTGTTCGGAATGTGTACCCCATCCCGCTTGCTGCAGACTGCTTCGATCGCTTGAGTAAGGCGAAGTACTTTTCTAAAATTGACTTGCGATCGGGTTACTGGCAGGTACGTATTAAAGAAGGAGATGAGTCCAAAACAACAGTTGTAACTCGATATGGTGCATACGAATTCATGGTAATGCCATTCGGTCTAACCAATGCACCAGCAACATTCTGTACGCTGATGAATGAGGTGCTTCAGGGTTTCTTGGATGAATTCGTGGTTGTTTACCTCGACGACATTGTGATCTATAGCGAAACCCTAGAACAACACAAGATTCATCTCCGAAAGGTCCTGGCCTGGCTGAGAAAGTACCGTCTATATGCAAAACCCTCGAAGTGCTACTTTGCACAAAAGTCGATACACTTCTTGCGACACATAATTGAAGAGAGAAGGATTCGAGTAGACCCTAAGAAGGTGCAAGCCATTAAAGAATGGCAGCCTCCGAAAAATGTTCATGATGTTAGGTCCTTCTTGGGGCTGGCTAACTATTATCGACGCTTCGTCAAAGGGTATTCAGCCATTGCGAAACCATTAACGGACCTCACTAAGAAGAATGAGAAGTGGGAGTGGAACTCCCAGTGTGAAGAAGCATTTCGAGCGTTAAAACATGCTATGACCACGAGTCCAATGTTGGCGTTGCCTGATATGGAGAGGCCGTTCGAAGTTGAAACCGATGCTTCCGATTTCGCCATCGGCGGAGTACTCCTTCAAGAGGGCCACCCCGTCGCCTACGAGAGTCGGAAGTTAAAAGACCCTGAGAAAAGGTACTCTGCGCACGAAAAGGAACTTCTGGCAGTGGTGCACTGCTTGAGAACTTGGCGTCACTACCTGTTGGGGGCACCCTTTGTCGTGAGAACCGACAATCGGGCCACGAGTCATTTCCTTACTCAACCCAAGTTGTTGGGTGGACGACAAGCCCGTTGGCAGGAACTCTTATCAGAATTTGATCTAACCTTGGAGTATCAGGCAGGGTCCAAAAATAGAGTAGCAGATGCACTAAGTCGAAGGGAGGACCTAGCAAGAGAGCATATCCTAGCCTCTCTCTCAGCTAGTTCCGCAACAACGGAAGTAAAGAGTCTCATCAAACAGCTATCAGAAACTGACCCGGTTGCTAAGCAGTTGAAGGAATTAATCGAAACAGGTTCTACCAGGCAGTTTTGGGTCGAAGAGGGACTGCTTTTAACAAAGGGTAACCGGCTGTATGTTCCAAAAGGAGGAGATCTGAGGAGGCGACTAATAGCAGAGTGTCATGACACTCTGTGGGCAGGTCATCCGGGTGGCGAACGGACCCTGGCCTTACTGCAGGAGCTTACTATTGGCCCCGGATGGGTGACGACGTTGAAGCTTATGTACGATCATGCCTAATCTGTCAGCAAGACAAGGCCGATCATCACAGAATCAAGGGCCTCCTACAACCCTTGCCAACCCCTACGAGACCATGGGAGAGCATCTCCATGGATTACATATCGGCGTTATCAAAGGTAGGAGACCTTGGGAGCATCATTGTGGTGGTAGATCGGTTCTCTAAGTATGCTACTTTCATGGCAGCACCCCAGCATGTCACAGCAGAAACCACGGCTCACCTCTTCTTCATCCATGTGGTGAAGTATTGGGGTCTGCCCAAGGATATTGTAAGTGACAGAGATCAGAAGTTCACGAGCCTATTCTGGTCAGAGTTATTCAAGTTAATGGGATCAAATCTGAGTCTGAGCTCGAGCTACCACCCTCAATCAGACGGACAAACTGAGCGATTCAACTCAATGCTCGAGGAGTACTTGAGGCACTTTGTGAGTGGCAACCAGAAAGACTGGGTGAAGTTACTAGATGCGGCCCAATTATGCTTCAACTCGCAAAAATGTTCCACAACAAATCGCAGTCCGTTCGAGGTTGTGACAGGACAACAACCCCTCCTCCCCCACACGTTGGATGCCACGCGAGGCTGGAGTTCCTCTAGTGCCGTTAACTTTGCGAAGGAATGGACAGAAAATTTGGAACTGGCAAGAAGCTACCTGAAGAAGGCTCAGAAACACATGAAGAAACACGCTGATCAGAAAAGGAGATTTGCCGAGTTCAAAATTGGGGACCAAGTCCTGGTGAAGGCCCCATACCCCCTCTTGACAAAGTGCGTTCGAGGGCGAGACCCTCGGTTTCTACAGAAGTATGTGGGTCCGTGCACGATTTTGAAAAGAGTTGGGAACGTGGCTTATAGAGTTCAGTTGCCCTCTTGGTGGAAAATGCACAACGTCATTCACGTGAGCCAATTGAAACTTTACACCGGCACCCAAGAAGATGTCGACCGCTGTTTGAAGACCCACCCACAAAAAGAATTCGGGCAGATGCCCAAGAAACGTCCAGAAGCCGTTCTGGAACATCGTGTGGCACAGACTAAGAAAAGGAGGTATGACGAATACCTAGTAAAGTGGGCGGGATGTCCGCTTGAAGAAACCACTTGGGAGCGCGCCACAGAGAAGAACATGCTCAAGCCGCTCATTGAAGATTTTTGGAACACCACGGCGACAAGGTCATCGCCAAATCAGCGGGGGGAGAATGTTGACCGGTAGCCGCCGGTAGCCGCCTGGTGGCTGCCCTTGTCCCGCCGTCCCGACACCTATGTGTTTACTGCTTTCTATTTACTGCTTTCCTAGAAGCCGTGTATAGTTGTGTGCAGCGTCTTGCTGTTGTGCCCCTCGGCAAGGCACTTCGGGTGGACTAGTTGACCTTTCGGTCTCTAACCACATTTTTATGGCTTTTGTTTTGCAGTTACTGTAGGCTCGTCTGCCGTTGTAATATAAATTGAAGTATCCCATAGTTTTCGGAATTAGCTCTATGATGTTGTCCAACCCGACCCTTCGGATGGACCGTTTGGCGGAATAGTGCTGGGAATCAGTCTATTAGCCACCCGGTGCGCTGCAGTCCCGATACGGACCCGGCGCCCCGTGACACTATGGTTGGGAGACGGTGGACTTGACCGCTACTAAGGTAAGTCCGCAACCCCACAATTTCAATTATTTGAATGCTGAGAAGGTATTTTGACAATTTTATAATTTCAAGCATAAAACCAAATATATTCAAAAATAAATAATCTGATAACTACAAGAAATTTGTGGCAATGCGACGAAATTTTATTAAAGTCGTCGCTAGTGCGCTAGGCAACGAAATCCTTTCGTCACCTTCCAGTCAAAATTTTATAGTGGATGTTATCTTTGCAAACAATGTAAGATATCCAATGTTATGAATTTTTTTTTAAAAAAATATTAAAGCACTTTTTAACGCACATACAGACACCTTCTAATCTAATTCAATTTGAACACAAGAGTCACTCACAAGTATTTAAAAATTAAGCAAAAAATTTAGCAAGACATTCAAAAAAATTGTTTGTTTACATCTAAACTGATTAGAGAGAAAATATCATCTGAATAATCAAATTCATAACCTATCAAACAACCAATAGGTTGAATTCTGATTGTTGGATTAAAATTCTATATTTATAACCAATACACATTTTTCGTTAATTTGTCTTTAATTAAAGGACAATAAAAAAAACTTGTATAATACTAATGTTGAGCCCCAAACTACTTTAGTTTTTGTATTAACATGTCTAGCTATTCCACATCGTTTAGAATTAATTATTTGTTTTTGTTTTTATAAATTTTAAAGATAGAGTATGATTACTTATTTTTAGTAATGATTAACTATTAATCTGTTACTTTTTTTAAAAAAAAAACTCCGGATTTCATTGAAATTAAATATAAAATTTTATAGTTGGTCTCGGGTTTGACCTTTTGTATATGTCAAGGTCTATTTTGAAAAAATGTAGCGCTAAGTTCATCAGTGTTAAGAAAGGTTGATGTTAGAAATTTAAATAAGAAAACTAATAAATTCATTTGGTTAAATACCAAAAAACTATTGAACATAGGAAAGTAGCATTTGTGAATGAAGGTAGAAATAAGTAATAGCAGTTCATGATGAGGATTTCGTTTCTTAGAACACATATATAAATTTAAAGACAAAAAGAGAAAACAAAAAAAAAAAAGAAAAAGACGATATTGTTGATGTTCATTACTGAGATGGGTTTCCTTGAGCAGTCCCAAAAAATTCGATCATTTTCCTGACGGCATCCAATTGCTTCTGTGCATCGTCGATTTCAGCACTCAGCCTTTTCTCAACCGCGATCGGACCGTGCACCGGATTCTCTGCCCTAATTTTGGCCTCCACGATTAGGGTTTCCAAGGTCTTATCCACCTCGTCCTCCTCCACGCTGCTCACTATCTTCATCATGTTCTGAATCCCAAACAGCCTCTGAACGTTCTGGAAATCCCCGTTTCTCGACGGCGGGAAGTGCCGGGCGAATACGCAGTTGTCCTCGCATATCTTCCGCTGGTACTTGCACACGGCGCAGGTCGTCGGATTCATTTCGTCCATTCTGAATTGAATACTCTCTCAGTCCCTCACTCTCAATAATCGAATCCAATTGGACCACCTGAGCTTGTTAATTGATTCCGATACTCATCGGAATTTATAGGCAGAACTGAAACTGAAGGCCTTCCAATTCTGTACGGACGGATTGGGATTGTGGGTTTTGCAGTAATTAATGTGGATTGCTTTCTGCCTGAGAACAGCTTTCAGGATTGTTTTTTGTCTTCAAAAAATTTCTGGTAAGTTTAAATTAAATATACTAGTATATGGTAAGAGGGCTAAATGTATGGATTCCAAATTATGCATGGAAATATAATTTTGGGACGTTTATTTAGTTTTCTATCGAATTGTGATTTTCTCATTTACCTTGCTAATAAGTTTTATAATGAATATTTGTTCTTTGTTTCAAAATTTTGATAAGTTGAGTAAATAAATTATTGCAACCCGAATTTTAGAATTGTTAATTTTTTTTTTGAAATTTTTTTTTGATTAATATATATATATATATATATATATATTATAATGAATGGAAATGGAAGTTATAAATGTAAAATTTAAAGTATGTAGAAAGTGAAAAAAAAAAAAAAAAAAAGGAAGTTAAAAGAGATTCGAGGAGGACACTGCAATTTGCTTGCTTGAATCTACTTTCGTGAATGGTGTGTGCTAAAGCAAATTTAATCCAACCTTTTATGTTTTAAATTTTAATTTTATAATTTTATAATTTAATCCAACAATTATGCCGAAGCAAATGCACCTAGTCTTTTCATGTTCTAAATGTTTATTTTTTGACTACACGTACTATAATTTTGCAATCAAAGTGTCAAAATTTGAGGATTGAAGCTTGATTTAACGACAAAGCTCCAATTTTCCAAAGAGGAATTTTGTTAATAAAACAAAAGAAAATCAAAATTAAAGCAATAAGGCATCCTACTAAGTAAATAAGCTGCTATGTTGATTATATATATACAAAGATGTTGAATTGCCAATTAAAAATGATGAACTAATTTTTTAAATATTAACTAACTAATATTGAAAATATATAGATACAGCATTGAGTCAGAATTCAACATTCTGCACTGTAAATCTTATGTAATAAATCAGTAGCCAATTAATTTTTTCAATTAATTAATTAATACTACTAACTGACTTTTTTAATTAATTAATCCTCAGCGGCCAATTGTTTTTTTTCCTTCAATAAACCCTCGGCGGCCAGTGTTTTATTCTTTCAATAAATCCTCGGTGGCCAATTGTTTTTATTTTTCAATAAATCCTCAGCGGTGTTATAATTTTATATATATTAATATGTTTGTATCTGTAGTAAGTAAATAAAGGAAACTGGGAAGTGGACAAAGATGCGGTAGAAATTATGGATAGAAACGTAATGCATTGAGCAATGAAAGGAAAATTGTAAACTGATCTCACACCACTTCATTAACAATTCATACACATATTTATAGGCCATTAAAGCGGCCATACATTCGACACATAATGTCGACGTAGTGATTACAAATTACATACGTGTCGACGTAGTGTTGTAACACTCCCCCTTGGCTGCTTTAATACAAAGAATATGCCTCGTTAAAACCTTACTAGGAAAGAACCCTGTGGGAAAAAATCCTAGTGAAGGAAAAAAAGTACAATATTCTTGTATTTATTTCTCCCCCTGATTTGGACATCACTTTATATCTCGAAGCCACCGCATTCCAATTTTCTTCACGAGCTTTTCGAACGTTGCAGTCGGCAATGCCTTGGTCAACAGATCTGCTAAGTTTTCATCTGATCGAACTTGTTGCACATCAATTTCACCATTCTTTTGAAGATCATGTGTATAGAAAAATTTTGGTGAAATATGTTTAGTTCTATCTCCTTTTATATAACCCCCTTTCAATTGGGCTATACAAGCCGAATTATCTTCAAATAAAATTGTTGGGGGCATTTTTGGTTCAGTGACCAAACCACAATTTTTCAATATATGATTAGTCATTGACCTCAACCAAACACATTCTCGACTAGTCTCATGGATTGCTAATATTTCAGCATGATTTGAGAAAGTTGCCGTTAATGTTTGTTTCATGGATATCCATGAGATAGCAGTTCCACCACACATAAAAATATAGCCTGTCTGAGATTTGGCTTTGTATGGATCTGATAAATACCCTGCATCGGCATATCCGATCAACTCATGTCGAGAATCCGTTGGGTAAAATAACCCAAGGTCAACTGTTCCCTGGAGATAGCGAAAGATGTGCTTTATACCTTTCCAATGTCGTTGAGTAGGGCAAGAACTAAATCTTGCGAGTAAATTAACAGCAAACGCGATATCAGGTCGCGTGCTATTTGCCAGATACATTAACGCGCCAATTGCGCTTAAATATGGCACTTCTGGGCCAAGTTGTTCTTCATCATCTCCCTTTGGCCTAAATGGATCCTTTACAGGATCAAGTGTCCGAACGACCATTGGACTACTTAATGGATGAGCATAATCCATTCGAAATTGCTTCAATACCTTTTGGGTATAAGTTGATTGATGAACAAAAATACCCTTATCCAAATGCTCAATTTGCAAGCCAAGGCAGAATTTTGTTTTTCCAAAATCCTTTATTTCAAACTCCTTTTTAAGATATTCAACAGCCTTTTCTAGCTCTTCAGGAGTTCCAATTAAATTTAAATCGTCAACATAGACTGCAACGATTACAAATTCTGACCCATTTTTCTTTATAAAAACACATGGGCATATTGGATCATTTATATAACCTTCATCAATTAAACTTTCGCTGAGGCGATTGTACCACATTCGGCCCGATTGCTTAAGCCCATAAAGTGATTTTTGTAATTTGATGGAATAAACTTCTCTGGGCTTTGAGTTATAAGATTCAGGCAATTTAAATCCTTCAGGTATTTTCATATAAATATCATTCTCCAATGAGCCATATAAATAAGCAGTAACAACATCCATCAGCCTCATTTCGAGTTTTTCTCGTACTGCCAGGCTCATGAGATACCTGAAAGTTATTCCATCCATAACCGGGGAATATGTTTCCTCAAAATCAATTCCCAGTCTTTGGGAAAATCCTTGGGCTACAAGCCTTGCTTTGTATCTCGCAATTTCATTATTTTCATTTCTTTTTCTCACAAACACCCACCTGTAACCAACTGGTTTTCATTTTCAGGTGTTTGGACTATAGGGCCGAATACTTTTCTTTTATTAAGTGAATCCAATTCTGATTTAATTGCATCTTTCCATTTTGGCCAATCATCCCTTTGCCGACATTCATCAACTGATTTTGGTTCAGGATCCTCGTCATCTTTCATCATCTCAAGTGCTACATTATATGCAAATGCTTGATCAACTTTGATTTCTTTCCGGTTCCAATACTTTCCAGAAGTGATATAATTGAAAGCAGTTTCAATAGTTTTACTTTCTTCTGGATTAGCATTTTCAGCATCAACTTCTTCAAAAGTTGAATTTATTACCTCTTCGGGTTTTTCGTCATCCACGTGTATAATTCTTTTCTTTCGTGGATTTTTATCTTTGGAACCCATTGGTCTACCACGTTTTTGCCGTGGATTAGATTCATTAGCACTTGGAATTTGCCCTTCAGGTATATTTATTTTGGCCGGTGCATTTGCTGCTTCAATGTAATATTTTGTTACTCTTGCAGCATCATTGAAAGCATCAGGCAATTGATTTGCAATCCTTTGCAAATGCAAAATTCTTTGGACTTCTAATTCGCATTGTTTCGTACGGGGATCACATATATCAAGTGGGATTTTCCACGAAATTTCCTTTTTCAGTTGATTACTTCCTCCCCCTAATGTCGGGAAATGTGATTCGTCAAAATGACAATCTGCAAATCTTGCAGTAAATAAATCACCCGTTGTTGGTTCAAAATATTTAATAATCGAAGGGGATTCATACCCGACATAGATGCCCATCCTTCTTTGAGTTCCCATTTTTGTCCTTTGAGGTGGTGCTATTGGTACATATACCGCACACCCAAAAATTCTTAAATGGAAAATATCGGGTTCTTTTCCCGTTATAATTTGAGTAGGGGAGTAGCTATGATAGCTTGTCGGCCTGATTTTCACTAATGCTGCTGCATGCAATATAGCATGTCCCCAAGCAGAAACTGGGAGTTTTGATTTCATTAATAAAGGTCGTGCAATTAATTGCAGTCTTTTGATTAACGATTCAGCCAGACCATTTGGGTATGCACATACGGAACTGGATGTTCTACAGTGATACCAATAGATGTGCAAAAATCATCAAAAGCATTTGATGTGTATTCACCAGCATTATCAAGGCAAATTTTCTTTATTGGATAATCAGGAAATTGTGCTCGCAATTTAATAATTTGTGCAAGTAGTCTAGCAAAGGCTAGGTTGCGAGTTGACAATAAACAGACATGGGACCATCTTGTTGATGCATCAATTAGTACCATAAAGTACTTGAATGGTCCACAAGGTGGATCAATTGGTCCACATATATCACCTTGAATTCTTTCCAAAAATGCAGGGATTCAATTTCCACTTTTGCTGGAGATGGCCTGGTAATTAATTTTCCTTGATAGCAAGCAGCACATGTAAACTCATTTGGATTCAAAACCATTTTATGGTTTAATTTATGGCCACTGGAATTTTCAATTATTCGCCTCAACATCACGCTGCCCGGATGTCCAAGCCTTTCATGCCAGGTTATAAATTCACTAGTAGCCTTTAGGCCTACTAGGTTATGTAATTCTCCGGCATAAATTTTTGTATAATATAATCCGGATGTCAAACATGGCAGCTTTTCATGAACAAACTTTTCACCATTGATGGTTTGAGTAATTAAAACATACTCATTTCCTGCCTCATTTAAAGTTTCAATGTGATAGCCATTTTTTCGAATATCACCAAAACTTAGCAAGTTCCTTCGAGCCTTGCTTGAAAACAGGGCATTTTCAAATGCCAATTTTGTCCCTTTAGGGAGAAATATAACTGCTCTTCCAGATCCTTCAATACAATTTTCATTACCGCTTATAGTTTTCACTGCGGTCTTTCCCAATTTTAATTGGGAGAAAAAGCTTTTGCTTTTTAAGATACTGTGCGTTGTAGCACTATCAATGAGGCAGATTTCATTTTCAACTTGGCCATCCATTTCTTTTCAGAAGGTAATAAAAACAACATCAGTAATATAATATAATCACTGCAAAATACATTATAACTTGGGGGATACAAAATAGGGAGTAAAGCACTAAAATACAAAATATCATAAGGCAAAATAATATCATACGCAAAATACAAAATGTAAAGCCGATCTTTTCACTTTTCTTTTTTCAGTTTGTGCCACCAATAAAATCATCAGTGTCCAAGTGGGTAATATCATCATTCAGAACATCATCAAAGGTATCATCGTGGGTGGCATGATGTGTCTCGGGATCAGATCTTTCTTGCCTTTTCGAGGCCTGGTACAGCTCAGCTAAATGACTAGCTGTTCGACAAACTCGGGCCCAGTGACCCTTGATTCCGCAGCGATCACATGGTTGATCATTATTTCTATCTCTTTTAGGCTTTGGTTGCGATTTATAGGGCCTCCTGTTGTCACTTCTACGGTTGAATTCATATCGAGGTTTATTTCGATATTTGTTTCTCGCAGATGATTCAGGCCTACCACGACCACGATCCCGATTTCTGTCACGATTAAAATTTTGATTTCTTTGATTCCCACGATCCCGCACTTGGTTTTCTGCTTCTGTGGCATTTGATTCAGGAAATGGGGCAGCACCTGTTGGCCTGGATTCATGATTTTTCAGCAATAATTCTTTATTCTGCTCGGCCAGAAGTAGACAGGTGATAAGCTCAGAGTATTTTTGAAAACCCCGCTCACGGTACTGCTGCTGTAAAACCAGATTTGTGGCATGGAATGTGGAGAATGTTTTTTCCAGCATATCAGATTCAGTTATTTTTTCTCCACAAAGTGTCAGTTGCGATGTAATACGAAACATCGCTGAATTATATTCACGGACTGATTTGAAGTCCTGGAGCCTCAGATTATGCCATTCGCTTCGAGCTTTTGGCAGCACCGTCATTTTGAGATGATCATATCTCTCTTTCAATTTCAGCCACAGTTCAAGTGGTGATTCTAGCGTCACATATTGAAGTTTCAGAGATTCATCAGGCACAGAAAGATCATGGCTTTTGCCTTATCCTGGCTGGATGGTTTTTTGTCAGGGGCGATAGTATCTTCCAACCCCATAGATGCCAGGTGCATCTTTACGTCCCGTGCCCAGGACATGTAATTATCTCCAGAAACCCATAACGGGAGAAATTCCTGCTTTGAGAGATTAGCCATAATTATATTGAAAAGTAACGATATAAAATTATACCTAAAACAGAACTCCGATAGAACTCCGGTAGAGATCCCTCGTGCTGATAACGTGTTATAATTTTATATATATTAATATGTTTGTATCTGTAGTAAGTAAATAAAGGAAACTGGGAAGTGGACAAAGATGCGGTAGAAATTATGGATAGAAACGTAATGCATTGAGCAATGAAAGGAAAATTGTAAACTGATCTCACACCACTTCATTAACAATTCATACACATATTTATAGGCCATTAAAGCGGCCATACATTCGACACATAATGTCGACGTAGTGATTACAAATTACATACGTGTCGACGTAGTGTTGTAACAAGCGGCCAATTGTTTGTTTGTTTTTTCTTTTTTCACTAAATCCTCTCCACTGCCAATTGATTCTCTTTAATTATTCCTTTACGGTTGATTGATTTTCTTTAATAATAAATTATTATCCTATTTAATCTAGAAAATGATACGAAAAAAAAAAGAGAAAAAGAACCCGATAAAAGCATTAAGAATGTGAAATGAAATAATTGGAAAGGGTCACAATTAGTTTTACCAACATCCAGAAGTAAATTTGAAGCATAATTAAATCATGTTAATATTTTAATTTAACTAAATAAATATATAATGTATATATGATCATAATATAAAACCAAAAAAAATATATATATATTATAATTACTCAATGATAATTATAATTAGCTACTAATATTTACTGACTGAATTTGATAATTAAACTAAAAAGTTCTTGTTAGGGAAGTGAAATTCATTCCAATTAAGTGAAAATAAATGGCGGGGACGTTTCGTTCGTGCGGACGTGCGGACGTCGTCCGCAACCGTTGATAATTTTTATAATCCAACGGTTGAGATCATTTGTAGGGTTACTATATCAAGTCGCTGAATTGTGTTGGCCATGTCGATGAATAGCATAGGCCATGTCGCTGAATTGTGTAGGGGCCGTCGTTGAGATGCGTTCAAATGCATAGAACCATGTCGCTGAAATATAAAATTGTATCACTGAAATGAATATAATAATGTCGTTGAGTTGCATGTTGTTGAATTACATAGGCTATGTCGCTGAATTCTGAAGGCTCCGTCGCTAATATGCGTTTAAAATCCCAATGACCTTCAAATGGCTCTAACTTCAAACGCGGCTGAGATGAATACAATAATATCGCTGAATTGCATAGGTCGCGTCGCTGAATTGGGTTGGCTCTGTCGCTGAGTTGTGTATGTCATGTTCCTGAGTTGCGAATTCAACGGTTGCGGACGTTGTCTGCACGGACATGTGTCCTCACCATTATTGTTCCCAAAATAAATAAATAAGTGATCTATGCTATTAATTATTTAAAATCTTATGTATAAAAAGTTTAATAAAAATTTAAAATTTAAGAAAATCAAGTGCGAAAATAACAAAAGTGGGGAATCAATGGCTAAAAATGTGTAAAATCTAAACACCAAAGTACACATAAATCTCTATTTTTCTAAATTTTGTTATTTTTAGGAACGAGATAATGAACTTGAAAAAAGGGAAAAAGTCATGAACTTGAAAGTAATCCCAGTTTCCAAATATCCTGAAACCATTGAATACAACACACTGAATTTTGCATAAGAGTGACCCAATATTTGATGCACTATGATTCTCCATTTTAAATTCAAATCTTCCTTCCAATTGGGCCCAATGAGTGAATGGGCTGGGCTTGATTTTGGATCAATTAGTGTTGTCTGGCCCTGTTGAAATTTTACATTTGATTTTTTTTTTTTTTTTTTTTTAAGAGCCATCAAAAGGCTCTACACAAATTATAATGGGAACAAAGGGAAGGAATAGGAGGCCTGGTGGGGATTCGAACTCCCAACCTGTAAGTTGGGGGTCGGGGGACTTTATCACTAAAATAAATCGCCAACCCCATTTGATTTAAATTCAAACTCCGGGTTAAAAACTCCACTTTTCCCAGCAACTTGAGGTTTGAAAATAAAATAAAATTATGCGTTTCTTTATTACTTTTAAGATATACAATATCTTATTTTTATTTTTGTCAAATTATGATGGGCTTAACACAAATTAGTTTTCTAACTTGTTTTTGATAGTTTATTTATCTTAATTATTTATATTTACATTCAATGGCTCCTTCGAAAAAATTATTTATATTTTCAACTCTATCATTGGTAATTATGCAACATCTTAACTAATTATCGTCTATAGATGATATCCACAACCCTAACTGTTAGTACTAATAAATAACTGAAAAATAATAAAGCCATCCTAATTTGTATTGCCAATCATCACACATGATTTGTTTTCTATTTAGGAATGATTTTAATATATTATAAGATAGTATCAAATTATGAATATACATGTATGTGTATAAAATCGTATTTAATAATTAGATGGATTGTCACTACTAAAAAAAATTGGGGATTTGGTAGCTAAAACTGTGTTAGATAATGAATTTCGATTGTAAATCTGGTCGCTAACTATTTATTGACCAATTTTTACAAAAAAACAAATTTCGATATCTAGAAGAGAATTCTTGTAGTGTATCAACCTGATGGTCACTTACCGACTCCCCTAAGTAACCAATTAAAAGAGCTTTTGCAATGACTCAATTACAAATTGAAAATGAAATCATAAATTAGAATTAATACATGATAGAGTATATAGTAAAGCAAACTTTTAGTGCGCTTTTGTATTTATTCAATATCTATATTGACTGAAATAAATGGTTACTCACATTGTTGCTTTTGTATGGATGCTTGTATATTTTCTATATAATTGCATGTATGTCCAATTATCTAATATTGTAGACAACATGGTGTGTTAGGAGTCACACAGAAGATCGTGTTGTTGGTTCCTTATAAGATATAAACAGTATTCACAACTGAGATAGTTTGGGACATAACTATTGGTTTAAGTTGTACTGTAAACTTGTTATTAGTTTATCTTGACTATTAGTTTACAGTAGTGTGCTTCGTCGCATTGAATGGATCACAGTTGAGATGCATTCTTCTATTCTGACATAAGAAGAATCAAGATCTCGGTGACTCTGATTAATTCGTAACCCTAGTAGAGATAAATCTGACACATGGAATATTTGTTGGTCGCTTTGATTTACCATGAGTGAGAATCCTAGTTGATTCAATATGCTTCGTATTTTGGGCTACAACATTATTTACATGGTGTCTATTTATTCTCACTAGGGCACTGTGTCCTGGTTATCCGAGTTGATGACGTTCCCTTAAGGAGCTCAATAAGGATCATTGCATGAACCCTGCAGGTGAATTTATTCCATACAATAAATGAAGTTTGAGTGATACTACTTAAGGATTAAAAGAGATTAATTGATTAAAATTATCAGAAGGTTTAATTAATTAATGGACGTGCGATATCATAAACATGGAGAATAAATTGAGTCTTATAGAAACCCAGGTTTAATCTGGATCAGGGCGGGAGTGCAACATTAATTATTTAGTGGAATTAATTAATATTTATAGGTCAAATTATGTTCTGGGCTGAACATAAGAATTTGAGCTTGTGAAGGAGCCTGAGCCTGATACCTTCTAGTGAATCCCCAGTCTGGCCCAAGGACCAACTAGGAGAGTTTATGAATAGGTCTTCAAGAAACCTTAGCCTCCATAAGAACATTATCATAATTCTCTTCCAACAAGAGAGAGAGGGGGCGGCCAAGAGGGTTTCTTGGAGATTAAGTTTTTCTCTCCATCCGTTTGATAGATCTTTATCCATCCAGAGTTCGTAGGGGGTCGAGAATAGTTTGGAAGATTCCTAGTGTTGAATCCGTTCGTGTGCAAGGAGGGAGATCCGTACGTGCGCCCGTTCGTGTGCTTGGGAGATTGTTCGTGGTTGCATATTGTATATCTACGGACATAGACGAAAAGAACCAAGTTTCCAATCAGATGTTGTTGCAGATCTGCTTTGGAAAGGTATTTTTCGTAACCATTCTAGTAGATATATTATAATACCATGTATGTATGTGTTGGCATCCAATAACGATCCGTGGGCAAGGACCACCTTCATAGGTGTGTTCCATCAATTGGTATCAAAGCCATGATTTCGTGATTATTGGCTCTGCCGGAAAATACATAGTTGATATTTAGATTATGTATTTTCTAGCATGTTTTTGGATGAAAAATAAAAATAAATATAAATGAAATTTATATTTATATTTATTTTATTGTTTTCATGTGTTGTATGTTTCCCGTCGCAGCCCTCTTGTTTTGTTGCAAACGTTTTTCCCATCAGATAATAAGTGTGGGTAGATTAGGCATTTTTCATAGATCAAATGTATATAGGATTTAATGTAATTTTCATATTATGTAATGTAATGATGGAGATGAGCATGAAAAAGAGCAAACGGAGACGATTTCACATGAAAAGGCGGCGGCGGCAGCGGAATCGGTGGCTGGGCAGACGGCGGGGCTAGTGGTGGCGGCTGCAGGGTTGGTGGAAAAACTAGGGTTTTGGCCCAATGGGCCGAAATACTAGGGTTTCCGTCGGCACAAACTGTATGGCCGTAACTTTTGCCTCGGATGTCTGTTTTTGGGCCCATGATACCTTTTCGAAAACGTCGCGGCGAGAGCTACAGGCGTCATGGTATGACCATGACTGAAAATATCAGCGCCATATTCGGACGTTTGACATACTTTTTTCGCCATTATTTAAAGTTGGACGTTCGGTGAAGTTTTATCGCATTGCATAAGAGGCAGATCCAGGCATCCTTCGGCGCCCTTTTGAATGTTGTAATATTTATTTTAGGCTATTAGATAGGTTCTTGGGGCTGCACGAGATTGCTTTATTTTATTGCTTTCTTTATTTGCTTTGTTGATGTGATATTAAATTTAAATTTAAATTTATAGATAAATGTAAATTTAAATTTAAACATGCTAGAAATCATGTTTTAAGTAGCCTTGAATTATGTTGTTTTAATTCTAGTGGCATGCTAGGGCTTATGTGATTTACATGTTAGGAGCATGTTAGGAATTTAATTATTTCTTGATGCATGTTATGGAAAAACGTACAAGTTAAATGACTAAGTTAAAATTATTGAATTTTAATTAATTCATGGGCCTCCACAATTGATCTCTATGTAAAGTGATTGTCATACGCGTGGCCCACGGGGTCTCCTCCCTAACGGGTGTTGACTTTCACAAGTTGACTAGATGAGATTTCTAATTTAAAGATTTAATTTTAAGTAAAGTGTGTGGCATACGCGTGACCCATGGGGTCTCCTCCCTAATGCATGTGCCATGCATAAGTTTACTGGAAAGATTATTTCAAGATAACTAGAGGAGATCATTCACATGCGATATGACTACCCCATCGGTCGCGTATTAGTTGTGCATAATTATCCTTAAGGTTAAATTGTGGTCAAGACTTAGATGTGAATTTTAACATAAACCCCCAACGGGGTCCCTGTTTTTATTTACATGGCCAGTTTTAAAAGATCGACAATTAATTTTATTCATCATAGGGATAAGTTGATGAGATAATGAAATTAGAAGCTGGGTGTCTGTTTAATAAATGCATATGTAAACGTTCATCCTAACATGGCTTGCATATTCATTTATTGAGCTATTGAGGAAGGCATAATTTCAATGTTTTTGAGGTTATTCATGTTATTATGCGTTCATATAAATGTGAATGAATAGCTTATGCTTACATATATTTGCATGTTTTATTTATTTCAGTCGTCAACATGTCGTTCAATCCATTTATGAATATTCTCAATCAAAATAAATTGACCGGTCCCAACTATTTGGACTGAAAACAAAATCTGGATATTGTCCTTGTCGCTGAAGAGTACAAATTTGTGCTCACTACTCCTACTCCAGCGGAATGAGATGGCTTGTTGCTATATATTGGCTTCTATGAGCAATATACTACAACAACAACATCAAAGTATGCCTACTGCTACTGAGATGATGTTGAGTCTCAAGGAGCTTTTTGGTGAGTCAGACAGGTCTGCGAGGTTTGAGGCAATGAGGAAGATTATGACTTCTTCTATGCCAGAGGGAGGGTCAATGCGTGAGCATGTTCTCAAGATAATGGAAAATTTGAATGAGATAGAGCTGCTCAGGGGTAGTATTGATGGTGACACCAAGATCGATATTATCTTGCACTCACTCCCAAAGTCCTATGAGAACTTTCGCCTAAATACCATCCCCACTAAGAGAAACTATACACTAGCTGAGCTTCTAGTGGACTTGGTTGCGGCAGAAAGTCTTACCGAAAGTACTTCACAGGCTCTAGTTTCTGTACAGGCTGGACCTTCTTCGTCTAAGGGTGGGAAGAAGAAAAATCCCATTAAGAAAATAAGCAGTGGATATGCTGGGAGCAACTCGGTTGCGCCTTCTGGTGGCGTGAAGAAACCGAAAGAAAAGTGCTTCATGTGCGGTAAGACGGGACACTGGAAAGCTGAGTGTCCTCTTATAAAGAGCAAAAATGGTACGCCTCTTGTGTTAGTTGTCGAAACATGTTTTGTGGCTAGTTCTACCAGTTCATGGGTAGTAGATATTGGAGCCACTGATCATGTTTGTTGTACTTTGCATGGCTTTCTGCAAACAAGGGAGCTGAGTGAGGGCGAGATTACCATTCGCTTGGGAAATGCATCGCGAGTGGCGGTGGTGGCAGTGGGAGATGTGCACTTATCTTTTTCTGATTCTGTTTTAGTTCTAAAGAACGTTTTATTTGTGCCTAGTTTTCGAAAGAATTTAATTTCAGTTTTAAAACGTTATAAGGATGGATATTCAGTTGTTTTAAATAAAGATTCTTTTATTATTATGAGAAACAACAGTGTTATCTGTTCTGACACGATGGAAAACGATCTTTATTCTATTACTTGTGCACAACAAACTGAAACTCAAGTTCATGCATTTACATCATTAAACAAGAGAAAGGAACCTTCTAAAATGAATCAAACATATTTGTGGCACCTTAGACTTGGTCATGTCAATCTAAGGAGGATCCAAAGACTGGTAAGTAGTAGTTTTATGGGCTCTCTCCAAGTGGAACCATTCGCAGTCTGCGAATCTTGCCTGAAAGGTAAGATGACATCAAGGCCTTATAAGGCCCAAGGTAATAGGGCCAATGATGTGTTAGAATTGATTCACTTTGATGTATGTGGGCCTATGTCAATTCAAGCTAGGGGTGGTTTCGAGTATTTTGTCACTTTTATTGATGATTACTCGAGATTTGGATACATATACTTGATCTGCCGCAAGTCTGAATGCTTTGACAAGTTCAAAGAATTTAAGGCAGAAGTGGAGAACCATCAAGGTAAGAGTATCAAGTCACTACGGTTTGATCGTGTTGGCGAATACCTTAGCACTGAATTTATGCAATACTTGGTAGAGAGGGGATAAGATCCCAGTTGACTGAAGCTGGTACTCCGCAACAGAATGGTGTAGCTGAGAGAAGGAATAGGACTTTGTTAGATATATGCCTCCCTACCAATCTCGTTTTGGGGATATGCCTTGGAAACAGCAGCGTGCATACTGAACTTCGTGCCTTCTAAATCAGTTCCAAAGACTCCAATGGAATTGTGGTCCGGGCGAAAGCCTAGTATGAACCACATTCAGATTTGGGGTTGCCCAACACATGTGTTGGGCAGGGAAGCTGACAAGTTGGCACCTAGGACGGAAGTGCGGCTATTTGTAGGATACCCCAAAGGAACGAGAGGGGGTTATTTTTATAGTCCTAGGGATCATAAGGTAGTGGTTATCACCAATGCCCGGTTCCTAGAGGAAGACTATGTGAGTGAGCATAAATCCAAGAGTTAGATTATTCTTAATGAGCTAAGAGGAGACAATAGCATACCGAGTGTACAAGAAGATATACCACAAAATACTGCACAACATGTTGACACTGATGTCACTACACATGAATCGCCTCGACGTAGTGGGAGGGTAACTCGCTTACCCAGTCGTTTCTTGTTAGTGGGAGAGTCTTCAGACTCAGTTCCCAGTGATGAACAAGAACCGGATCCTTGGACCTACAAGGAGGCGATCCAGGATGTCGATGCATAAGCTTGGCAAAAATGCCATGGATTCTGAGATTGAATCCACACATACTATGGATGTATATGACCTTAAAGACCTTCCCAATGAAAATAAGGCCATTGGGTGCAAATGGGTCTTTAGGCGAAAGAGCAGACCTGACAGGAAGGTTACTACCTTCAAAGCACGGTTGGTGGCAAAGGGTTTCACTCAGAAAGAGGGCATCGATTATGATGAAAATTTCTCACCAGTAGCTATGCTAAAGTCAATCCGGATACTCTTATCCATAGCTAGTCACGTGGACTATGAGGTTTGGCAAATGGATGTAAGGACAACATTCCTTAATGGGAATCTGGATGAAGACATCTATATGTAGCAACCTGAAGGTTATGTGAAGAAAGGCCAAGAGCATCGTGTATGGAAGCTAAAGAAGTCTTTATATGGACTTAAACAAGCTTCAAGGTCTTGGAACATTCGTTTTGACGAAGTGATCAAGTTCTATGGATTTGATCAATGTCCAAATGAAAGTTGTGTGTACAAAAGGTGCAATGGAAACGTGGTGATATTCTTAGTACTATACGTTACTTCTCATTGGAAACAATGTCAAGGTATTATCAGACGTAAAGGTATGGCTTTCTGAGCAATTTCAAATGAAGGACATGGGGGAAGCATCGTACATTCTAGGAATGAAGGTCATTTGTGGTCGGAAAAGAAGAATGTTGTGCCTTTCTCAAGCAGCCTACATTGACACTGTGATTGCTCGTTTCAGCATGCAAAACTCAAATAAAGGATTCTTACCTTTCAGGCATGGAGTTCCTCTATCTAAAGAAATGTGCCCCAAGACACAAAAGGAGACAAATGAGATAGCTAAGGTTCCTTATGCCTCGGCAATAGGAAGCCTTATGTATGCCATCCTGTGCACGAGGCCTGATATATGCTATGCATATTCTCAAGTATCTGAGAAGAACACGGGATTATATGCTAGTTTACCAGTTAAGCAATCTAAGTCCTTTGGGTTGTACAGATTCAGATTTCCAAGCTGATCGAGATGAGAGGAAGTCAACCTCGGGATATGTGTTTACCTTAGGAGGTGGAGCAATCTCATGGAGGAGCATAAAGCAGAAATGCATCGCAGATTCTACCATGGAAGCCGAATATGTTGCAGCCTCTGAGGCAGCAAAGGAGACTGTGTGGCTCAAGAGCTTCTTGTATGACTTGGGGGTTTCTGAGAGTATGCCCAAGCATATCATTATCTAATGTGATAACGCTGGTGCAGTGGCAAACTCAAAAGAACCTAGAGCTCAAAAAGCAAGTAAACACATAGACAATACGTACCACATCATACAAGACATCGTAAGGCAATGAGACGTGGCTGTAACAAAGATTGCATTGTTGGACAACTTGGCAGACCCTTTCAAGAAGACTCTGGCAATAAAGATCTTCGAGAAACATATAGAAGGTCTTGGTTTACGATATCTTGCAGCTAGCTAGACTTTAAGTATAAGTGGGAGACATGTTTGTATATACTAAAAGTTTAGCTTTAGTATAAGTGGGAGATTGATAGAGTATACAGTAAAGCAAACTTTTAGTGCGCTTTTGTATTTATTCAATTTCTATATTGACTAGGGGTGGGAAAATACGGCATACCGAAATACCGATACCGATACCGTACCGTACCGAAATTTTGGTATGGATAAAAACCATACCGATACCGATACCAAAATTTTCGGTATACCAAAAAATCGGTATACCGAAATTTTCGGTATCCTTTTTGTATACCGTTACCGAAATTTATACCGTACCGAATTTTCGGTTCTTATCGAAAAATACAGAAAATTACATATCGTTAAATACCGTTTGTAATCGGCATACCGAACCATACCGAAAAAAAAAAAAGCAATATCGATACCGAAAAAAATTACACAAGCTTGTCCTTCTAAATTCCAAATGTCTTAACTCTTAACACAACAACAAACATTAATATTCAATACAAATATTGAAAATAAAACTTGGATTTGCATCTTCAGTCTCCATCTCCTCTTTGAGCTTTAAAAGTTGTTCAATGAACAAACACAAAATCAATTCAGAGAAAGTAAATCTGTAAAACATAGGGTTGGCTTAACTGAAAGAAAAATGAATTGTCCAAATCTGTAACCAAATCTGTAAAACATGGAAAAGAGTAATCTTTGCTATAACTCTTTGATTAGTATGTGTTTTTATTTAAGTGGAAAGCAACCAAGTCTGTATTGTCCAGGTCCACTCACACCAGATCACACCCTTTCCAACTTAAAGTCGATAGAACTTAACTGAAAGAAAAATGAATTGATACCATTTCCCATTGCTGATATGCAGTAATCAGAATTCAGAAGGGAAAAAGAGGATTTTTATTTGACTGAAATCAGGACTCCCTATATAGTAGTACTATATAGTACTTCTATTAAAGAGAAAATCCTAAACTATGAAACTTACGAATGGCACTAGGCATCACAAACACAAAATCCCAAACATCATGAAAATTCCAGAATTAAAGAGTCATGAACAAACAGAAAATCAAACAAGCAAGCAGCATTAGGTCGGATTCATAAAAGCTATCTACAGTGCTTCAAATCAGAGGAGAAGTTTAAACAACCTGAAGAAAACACATCTAAACCGCAAAAGGCCAAGAAAAAGACTCAAATTGAACCACGAGGAACAATCTCCGGAGGTCAGACTCACCACCATTGCACAATCAAGAGGCGAATAGAAATAGAGATACGAAAGTCAAACGCCAGTTACCACACCAACAAAAATAATTAAAAAAAAAATCACCATAACAAGCAAATCGCACCAAATCCTCAAGAGAAACAAGCAGCATTGAGGAAAATTCACATCACCGAATCGTTGGCATCCAAATCAAAGCAAGGGAACACAATTCAAGCAACACGAACTTAAAATTGAACAGACTAAGCACAATTACCGAGAGGAGGGTTAAAAAGCAAAAAATTACCGAGAGGAGAGTAATCCAGAATCAAATTTCAAAAACAAAGAAGAAGCAAACACAGGGGCCGACGGATTTGGAAGAGTGGAGAATCGAACGATTTGGAATGGTAAACTACCGCATCGAACACTTGGGGACTGCCGCTGCATAGCATGAAGAGTAACGTTTGGGGGCATGGAAAGCTGGTTTGGATTGCAGGAGATGTGGAGCTGTAGGCTTGGGCTTAGTTGGGCTTAGTTGTGGAGATGTGGGCTTGGACTTTAATTAGGAGATGGGCTGAATATTAAAAATTTAAAATATTATTACGGTATACCGAAATACCGAAAATTCCGAAGCCTCCTTACCGATACCGTACCGACTTTTTTGGCATACCTACATTTCGGTATATCTAAATTTCGGTATACCTAAATTTCAATATTTTTCAGTAATTTTCGATACGATAAGCTCGTTATACCGAGTTTTCGGTAAATTTTTTCACCCCTAATATTGACTGAAATAAATGGTTATTCACATTGTTGCTTTTGTATGGATTCTTGAATGTTTTCTATATAATTGCATGTATGTCCAATTATCTAATATTGTTGACAACATGGTGTGTTAGGAGTCACACAGAAGATCGTGTTGTCGGTTCCTCATAAGATATAAACAGTATTCACAACTGAGATAGTTTGGGACATAACTATTGGTTTAAGTTGTACTGTAAACTTGTAATTAGTTTATCTTGACTATTAGTTTACAGTAGTGCACTTGGTCGCATTGAATGGATCACAGTTAAGATGCATTCTTCTATTCTAACATAAGAAGAATCAAGATCTCGGTGACTCTGATTAATTCCTAACCCTAGTAGAGATAAATCTGACACATAGAATATTTTTCGGTCGCTTTGATTTACCATGAGTGAGAATCCTAATTGATTCAATATACTTCGTATTTTGGGCTACAACGTTATTTGCATGGTGTCTATTTATTCTCACTAGGGCACTGTGTCCTGGTTATCCGGGTTGATGACGCCCCTTTTAAGGAGCTCAATAAGGATCATTTTATGAACCCTGCAGGTGGATTTATTCCGTACAATGATGAAGTTTGAGTGATACTACTTAAGGATTGAAAGAGATTAATTGATTAAAATTGTCAGATGTTTTAATTAATTAATGGATGTGTGATATGTTAAACATATGGAATAAATTGAGTCTAATAGAAGCCCGGATTCAATCTGGATCAGGCCGGGAGTGCAATATTAATTATTTAGTGAAATTAATTAATGTTTTATAGGTCAAATTATGTTCTGTGCTGAACATAAGAAATTGAGCTTGTGAAGGAGCCTGAGCCTGATACCTTCTAGTGGATCCCCAGTTTGGCCCAAGGACCAACTAGGAGAGTTTATAAATAGGTCTTCAAGAAATCCTAGCATCAATAAGAACATTATCATAATTCTTTTCTAACAAGAGAGAGAGGGGGCGGCCAAGAGGGTTTCTTGGAGATTAAGTTTTTCTCTCCATCCGTTCGATAGATCTCTGTCCATCCAGAGTTCGTACGGGTCGGGAACAGTCTGGAAGATTCCTAGTGTTGAATCCGTTCTTGTGCAAGGAGGGATATCCGTACGTGCACCCCTTCGTGTGGTTGGAAGATTGTTCGTGGTTGCATATTGAAAATCTACGGACATAGACGAAAAGAACCAAGTTTCCAATCAGACGTTGTTGCATATCTGCTTTGGAAAGGTATTTTTCGTAACCATTCTAGTAGATATATTATAATACCATGTATGTACGTGTTGGCATCCAATAACGATCCGTGGACACGGACCACCTTCATGTTAGGTCCAAGGGGAAGCAAGACAACCACTTTATGCAATGGTTCACTGTAAAGAATAAACTCAGAAAGCAAACCAATAGATTATTATACCAAGGAATAACTTAAGCACAACGGAATAAATAAGATGCATAAAGTAGATAAATGAGACAAGGAATTGTTGACTCAGTTCGGCCTTCGGCCTACGTCTGGGGGATACCAATCCAGGAGGTTATTTTACTATGTGTTTCAACGATGGTGTACAACCACACACACTAGTAAAATGAAAAGAATGACTTCACCCTAATCTCCTGGCAGATAGTTGTTGTGACCAGAAGCTATCCCAAGTTCTGGTATAGGTTTCTCCACCTATTTCAACTCCCCAAAGCTCTTGCCTTGAGTTTCCCCTGAACAAGTCTGTGAAGCACCCCTCCGAAATAAGAAGATATGAACGATGTAAGCTTGTCTCCTGTGAAGCCTTTGGACAGTCTCTTCAAGTGATTTAACAATCGCAAAAAATCAGAGATATGTCCAAGGCTATTCGATCTTGCAACAACAGATGGGTTCGGTGAACAGAGGGCTGCAAATCGATAGTTTTTTCTCACACACTTCACCCAATGCTTAGAGAGGATTTCAGGAACTTGATTGTTGATAGTAGAAGTGGTGGTTTCTCATTCCCCTGAAATCCCTTTTTAACCAGGTAGCGCAACATTCAAAAAAAGTCTAGCTGTTGGGAGGACAGTATTTTGAATTTGAATTTATGTCCTGTTAGGAAAAGAGCTGTTGAGATTTGACAGGTTGGGTGTGAACTTGTTCCAACTCTATTTCTCTAATCTGGGAAAGGAGTCCTGTAATAAAATGTTAGTTAATAAACTCCCCAGAATTGACACGTCCATTTTTTATTTTAATGTAAAAGTTAGGATAATGGTCACATAGATCTTTTTATTTTTATTTTTATTTTTTTAAAAAAATTTTAATGTAGATTTGAAGAAAAGGAAACTAAGAATGAGAGGAAGGTGTAACATCAGAAAGTGAACAGAAGCAAAGAAGATCTTGTGTGACCTGATCATGTGGGGAATGGCCACAAGCATCGATCATGATCGATCTTCAACTGAATTAATTATATTGATGCAACACATGTTGGAAGGTAACTTGTTCAAAATAGCTCCTTAAGTCTTTGAGGGAGACAATCAAATGTCCTAATTGATTTTATGGGGACAAATCTATATATATGTATATGTATATGTGCTGCATGCACTCAATTATTGTAAGCACCTTCTTGACTTTGAATAATAACACAAGTGATCATTTCCTTAGCGTCTCATATGCCAATGCTAAACCTCAAATAAACCGTGAAACTAACCGATAAGAAGTTTTTGTTTTAGAGACTCAGGTTTTAAGTCGTTAAACATAAAAAATTTCAGAATTCGGTCACTACTAACGCTTTGAATGACTGAATTTGCTACCAAGATTCGCTAGCTATTAAAGGTTATTATGGTTTAAACTTTTGATCGGAATACCGGATTTTTATAAATTTCCACAATTTCTTTAAATTTGAAACCGAAGTTTTGAATATATTTGATATATCGATTGAATTTTTTATATTTTTTATAGATATATATATATATTTTTTTTTATAAATTTACACATTCGAAATCGATTGAGATACAATTCTTTTTGTTAAACAACCTAACAGGCTAGGAAGGAGGTTATGAGACACCATGCCGCACCAATTACAAAAGGACAAATGAGAGAAATAGGGGAATCGAACCCCGAATATGAAGATTGAAAATTAGGAGATTTGAACGCTAAGCGAAGTTCTCATTCTCAATTGAGAAACCAAAATTTAATAACACTAGATTTTATCGCTCGCTGCGCATGAGTGTTGAACTAATATGAAGTTATAAATGTGAATATAGGTTATTTTTTGGATTACATAAAATTCAAAGTCTTTTACTTAAATAGTGGTTGAATACATGCAATAAAAATTTAAAAGGAAAATACAGGAGAGAATAAGATGAAGGAAAAAAATTCTAACCTACAACCAGTTGTACATAATATAAAATAAATTATTTTTACTATTAGAAAACTAAATATATAGAGTTTGTTTTCATATCTAAAATGATGAGAGCAAGTGGAAGATAAATACCCTTTAACTATTCAAAATTAGAAAAAATTTATATTTTTGCATTATTATGGTTCTAAAAAATATTATTTTACTCCCTAATATGTTGTACAATTTAAATATTATGACTAGAGTTTTTAAAGAATATTATTTATACTTTATTTTTTTATCTTTTCATCTTTTAAAACTTATATTTTATTAAGTACTGTATTTTAAATCTTTATTGTGATTAGTTTTTATGGACTAATCTTTAATTTTATAAAATAAATTCTAATTATAATTACGTTTTGATTATCTATTAATTTATAAAATATTATTTTATTCCATAATATTGTCCAAGTTTTTTCTTTTTCATATTGATTCTGAAAAAGTTTGGTACTTAATATTTTCATTTAATTTAATTTTTATTTTTTAATTCATTATTATTATAACCCTTAAATTATAGTATTTATACTTCGATACTAAGTTTTTTTAGAAGGTATGCTTTTTGAGCACATTTTTATAATTATAAACTATTTTTCTATTTGGATAACTATATTTATTATTTAAGAAATTTTGATGGAATAAAAATTAGAAAAGTAAAAAATTTTAAAACATGAAAATAATATAAAAAAATTCAAATTAAATAAAATAAGAATCTAAATATAATTAATAATGAAATTACTTTCTAAAATTAAAGATATTACAATAAATACAATTTGATTTATCATTCATTATATGTTATTTTATTTTACTAGCAAGTATCCCGTCGATACTCGACGGGCATATTTATATATTTTATATAATATTTATATTTTTACTATATAAATTAATAATAAATTGTATTTTGAATAATGAAAAATATGTAATGATTTTATATAGATTCGAAAGAGGAGTATATGATAATATAATTTAATCATTTTTAAAGCTAACAAAGAAATCATATTATACCGTCTTCTTTAGCTTCTGTGGCTTGTCCGGTACAAACATAACATATCAACAAAATTAATTCTTAAAATAATATTTTTATTTAATTTGAATTTAAATTAAAATAAAACAAAATTTAAATATAAGTATTAAGCATAATATGAAAAATTTCTCCACAATTTGCTGAAAATTTCATTGTTGAAAATCTTATCGGTAAGGGCTAGTATAACAATATCCTTAAAAATGTCTGTATTAGAAGTGGTGTAGTTTATATTTGTATATGTACTATAAAAAATTGCTGTAATAGGATCCCCCGTGAAGTTTATAAGAATATCATCTGAAAATGTCACAACTGATTATACATCTCCAAAATCAATAACAACTTTACCATCACCTACATCAAGTATCAATTTTGCAAATTCTTTGTCATATATAAATTTCATTGTAAACATTTCTTGTGGTATATTGAGTTAATAATTATTAATTGTATATTAATACTTTAAGTCACATCTTGCTAATGACACAAAATATTGCAACATAATTGTTAATGGCTAAAAACTGGTTTTGGAAGATAAAGTCCAACATTCTTTAAAGATTGACATTGACCTTTATTTATAATCATAGCAAAATAAACCGCGAGTGAGAATTTTCTCATCTGAAATCGAATGGGAATTTGATTAAATCAGATAGGCTCATAATATTCTACCAATCAATAATTTTCTATTTTCATGGTTTTTCGAAAATTAATTTAACCTCAATTACATGGTTCTGCATCTTAGTTACGATCAACCTACTTCCATTGCATAATTTATTTGATGGATCTATATTCCTAAGATGCATGACTATGCAACCATCATTCAACTATATTTTCGGTAATCCAGAACAATTGATTGTGTTTAGGTATTCCAGTGAAAATAATTCATTGGCTTTACTTATGCTTTCATCATATTGATAAATATTGTCACAGTTGATATATATATATATACATTTTCATTTGTAGATATATCTTCATGATATAATCATTGATCGTATGAACAATCATTGGTATGGGTTAGTATAACATAATCTTTAAAATATCTGGATTTGAAGTGTTGCAGTTCATATTTGCATGAGTACTCTAAACAAATACCGCTATATGATATTCCGTATATTTTATAAAATTATCATCTGGAAATGTCACATCTAATTGTATATCTTCAAGATCAATCACCATCACGTATATTTTACCAATTACCATCGTGTATATAAAATATTCATTGTACAAATTATGTCATATATGATTTTCATTGTAAACAATATTTCTTGTAGTATCTTAAGTTAATCCATTTTAATTACATATTACTTGGAATCATCTCTTTCCAGTGACACGAGATATTGCAACATATTACTGACACAGGTAAAAACTTGTTTTGAAAATAATGCCCAACTTTCTTAGTAAAACAAACAGTGAGATGGAAATTTTTTCCTCTGAAATCAAATGAAAAATTTGGTTAATTCAGTCTGGCTCGTAATCATTCTACGTATTAAGTGTTTCAATCCCCAATAATGAGTTTTGTTTTATTGAGAAAATAGGTTAAATAATTTTATGGAGTAAGTTTTTTGCAGGTAAAATTCTCGTCACAATCTATTTGAATACTAAATTTAGAATATGCAGTCCACTGGATGCTACAGGCAACACCATATCACATTTTTCACGAAGGGCTATACATAATGTTTTCTAGATAAATTATTGATAAATGTCTTATCATTTCCACCACGTAAAGAAAAAAATCAAACATCATCACTATAAACCACATACATTATTTTATTATAGACATTATTATGTTCATCAATCAAGGAAGATAATAGCTTAGCATGACCCGCCTTCATTTCTTCCTTATTATAATATGTATGTTATAGTATCAATAGATTATATGTTTCATACATTAAAACTTCATTCAGTATCGGCATTCCAGATAAAATTTTCAAAATTATATAATTTGCAGCAATTAACCTTTCAATTCCTAATAAAGCTGTATTTATATTTGTTATTCCGTCAATTACAAATCTGTTAAAAAATAGACTAATGAATTATTTCTTAAAAATAGATTAAAAAATAAAATTTTCCTTTATTTACTGATGGTTCTATTCGTAAAACGTATATAATTTGCAGCAATTAGCCTTTCAATTCCTAATAAAGTTGTATTTATATTTGTTATTCTGTCAATTACAAATCTGTTAAAAAATAGACTAATGATTTATTTCTTAAAAAATAGATTAAAAAAAATAAAATTTTCCTTTATTTACTGATGGTTCTATTCGCACTCCCAATAACTCTTTATAAATCAGATTCTTTTATTTATAATATGCTTTAAGAAAATAATTAATTTACTTTAAACCAATTATCCAAAGAATATGAATTTTCACATTTCTCTTAAAAAAAATTATAATCGTTTTGAATTTTTTTAGAGATAATAATTTTTTTATGCCATCAGAATGATCAATTTTCAGATTTTAGCCATTATTTTTTTCATTTACAGTTTTGAGCCACTACAAGGCTGTCAGACCCACAAAAAGGGCCAAAGCGGATCGCATGTTGTTCAAATCGCCTCATTATTGTCCAAAAATGGAAATCACATCCCTCTGATAGCCTATTTAAGTTTTTTTTATTATTTTTTATGTAACTAAAATAAATAATATTAATTCCATCCCATTAATTATGTTTCGCTTTTCTTTTTCGGCATTTTGAATAAAAAATAACCAATTAATAACAATTTTTCAAACCATATCTTGAATCCATATAAATTAAAAATTTCATATCTTTTTAAAACTGCAAATTATGTGAATAAAACAATGCAAAATCTAAAATAAATAAATAAATAATGCAAAAATTTAAAATAATAATACAATGCAAAAATCTAAAATAAATAAATAAATAAATGCAAAATTGAAATTTGAAATCTTTTAAAAGCTTAAATTGTAGGAATTCTATATAAGTTAAAAATTTTATATCTTTTAAAAACTGAAAATTATGTGTCATAAAAAAAAAGAAAACTGAAAATTATGTAAAAATAAAAATTGTTGGAATAAAAAGTGCAAAAATCTAACATAAATAAATTAAGAAAACCAAAATCTAATATAAATAAATGCAAATATACAAAATTTCAAATTTTAAATCTTTTAAAATTGGTAATTGTGGAAATTACATATAAATTGAAAATTTCATATCTTTTAAAAATGGAAATGAGGATTTCCATATCCAAATCAATAAATATTTTGACATAAATAGATAGTAAATAAATAACAAATGCAAAAATCTAAATTTAATTAATAGAAAATGCAAAAATCTAAGAAAATTAGAAATTTAGAATGGAGACACCACATTAAATGTTGACTTGGTTGACCACTAATAGTTTTAAGAATATATAGATTAAATAGCATAATCTAATTTTATTAGTTAATTATATTTTTTTTGTATTTAAGTTAAAAGGGAAAATTAATTACTAAATACACTGTTTTCAAGTTGTTGCTAATGCGAAACTTTTCAAACGTGAACGGGTGGAAATGAGATTCATTTTATATTACTCAATAATTTTAGGGTCAATTTAATGTTTACAACATATTTTTGATGAAATATTTTTATTTAAAATATGGTTATTATATTTTATAGTTGTAATCTTATATCTTTTTCAAATATATATGAAGATTTTCTCAAGATTTTTTTATATTAATAGATAGATTTATTTTCTAAATATTGCTATTGATGATGTGTCTGATGACATGGCATTACTCAGCGATTATTCAGCAGCTATCAGTCTGCCTATGTGTTTTAATAAGGACCGTTGATCTAAAAAATAGCATATAATGATTGATTAACCTTTTAAAATTAAGAAGAATGAATTAAATTTAATAAGGACAAAATAGTCTACACATGCCAAAAAAATATTCAGGATTTATTATATAGATTACCAAACGTTTAACTACAATTCGTTAACTAAATTAAAAGTAGTTGTAGGGTGAGCTACGATAGCACATATTGTAGCCACGATCCCTTTTAGTGCCTAGATATGGGTTCCAATCACCATGTGAGATATATATAGTGGTTTGGAGGAAACATTCACTTGTCTACAATAATAGGTTATTGTTAGTCTTTGAAAATGAATATTTAGGGGGCATGACTTAGGTGTTATTGACGGCACCTGCTGCGTTAATGTTTGAGTGCCAAAAAATAATGTTTTAAGATGGGAATTGATTAGCGTACAAGAAAAAATGTTGGATAACATCACATTACAAACGTTATCGTGGACATCACTTCAATTCACATAGACATCACTTTTTAATACATGGACATTATCCCAAACAACACAATCTATCGTGTAGGTGTGAGTGAGGATTGCGAGCATCATTTTTTCCAAGTTGTTATCATTTAGGATGTACAACCATTTGCCTTGCCTGTACAGTAACTCTATTCTAATTTAGGGGCTATTTTATCTCTAAATTATACATGTCCAAGACATAACAAACAATCCCTTGACAAAATAATTTCGTTATTGAAGGCAAAAGATCCCTCGAATTAAAATAGGCTATTAAAACGTCTCTTTATAATTTAAAACCACTAATTAAATATACCAATTTTTTTGGTTGTTTCTTGGCGAAGTTTGCCCTGTTGGAAGACAGGGAATCTGTCCTTACGAAGGGCCCATGGATGGTGTTTGATAATTGTATCTCAGTCATGAGGTGGTCAGAAGAGTTTGACCCTGAGTCCATGAAAGTTAATACGATCCAGACATGGGCTCGGTTCCCGGGCTTAAAGCAAGCATTCTATAATGAAAGTGGTCTCCATGCGATAGCGTCACTGGTGGGGGTTCTAATTAAGGTGGATGTGACTACATTGCGTTTCTCTTGTGGAAGGTATGCACGTGTTTGTGTGGAGATTAACTTGGATGAACCATTGATTGGGAAGGTGGATGTTGAAGGGAAGGTTATCTCTGTAGCCTATGAAGGCTTGCATATGTTGTGTATGAAGTGTACTAAGTATGGCCATCTTCAAAATAAATGTCCTAACTTTCCCAATCCTCCGGCGGCTGAGACAAAGGTTGCGACGGTTGGTGGTAAGGTTGCTGAAACAGTTTCTACCGCGGGAAAGGTGGTACCTGGTGAACAGAGATCGTGCGGGGATCATGGATTGCATGCAGAGGTTGACGTAACTGCTGTTGCGGTTGGTGATGTTGCGGGTGAATCCTCACGCGCGGGTAGTACAGGGCCATCTATAGCCCATGTTGGGGATTGGATGATTGTGCAGAGGCGAAAGCCCAGATCCAAGAATTTCATGGGTCATGCAAAAAAAGGGCTGGCGGATAATAATGGGCCTGGGCCAAAGTTAGAGGTTTCTAAGGGCAATGAGCTGGTCATATCTTCAACTCCTGAATCTTCTGGGCCAAAGGTAGAGGTGTCTGGCCCATCTGGGCTTGGGCTAGAGAAGGGGGGCCCTAGTCTTGTTCCGGGTAACAGGGTTGAACCAAATCTAGTTACGCACAAGACCAGGACGGTGGGCGTTAGTAACAAGAGGAGTAGAACAGAGAAAAGGCCGCTGCTATTGCCTTCCTCAGCGGTCGTGGCGGAGTTAGGTCTTGATGTTGCGATTCATCAACCTTTTGCGGCGCTTGCGTCTGATACTAAGGAAGATGATTCGGGGGCTTCTGAAATGGAGGGGGTCATTTCAACCCGTCTTATTGAAGGTGCGACTGATACGGAGATGGGGGTGGATGCGGTTGATGTGTCTGATCCGGGTGTTGAGGGGTGTTGATAGGTTCTGGAGTGTTTTGTTTTCCCTGATTAATTTTTATGTCAGTATTTGATAATTTTACTATTTTCTCTTGGAATGTTCGAGGCTTTATGGGCAGACAGGCTCGGAGAGTGTTTGCGATTATGTCCATTGCTATTCGCCGTCTTTGGTTTGTTTATTTGAACCTCAAGGTCCCTTTGATCGGGTTCGGAATATTATTTTTAGTTTGGACTATTATCCAATTTGCTTACAAGAGTCTGTCGGCAGGGCTGGTGGAGTTTGGGTTATTGCCCGTTCAGGTTCTGTGGCCTTGTATAATGTCGTTGATAATTATGCTCACATGATCACTATATCCATTAGTCTGGGGGGTGTGGATTGGTGTTTCTCGGCTGTATACGCCTCCCCTAATTACCAGCGGCGTCTTCAGGATTGGGAATATCTGCTTGGTCTGGCTAGCCGTATTTCGGGTGCGTGGTGTCTGGCTGGTGATTAGAATGAGATAGTGGTTCCGTCTGAGGTGCTGGGGGGGGGGGTGGAGGTCATTCCATCTCGTGTGGAGGAGTTTGGGGCGTGTATTAGCGCTTGTGGACTATTTTAAGTACAAACAGAGGGATCTCCATTCACTTGTGCATGTGCATACGCTGCCGAGGGTTGGCTCAGATCATGCGCCCTTGCTTATTTCTTGTGGGTCTAGGATTGCTCAGCAAGTCTTTAGGCCTTTCAGGTGGGAAGGCATGTGGGGGAGGTCGCCTGACTATCGGCTCTATGTCCAGGAGGCTTGGGGTAATGAGGCTAATGGCCTACTGCGAAAGTTGGATACCCTGCTTGGTCTCTCCACTCTTCATTATGGCGATGCAGCTAGGAGGTTACGGAACAAAAAGAAAAAACTGTTGTGCCGGAAACTGCAAGCTGAGCTTCAAAAGGTTCTGGAATTGGAAGAGTTGAGGTGGTATCAACGGGCAAGAGATTCTTGGGTTCGATTAGGGGATCGAAACACCTCGTATTTGCATGCACAGGCTAAGTTTAGGCACCATCGGAATAAATTGTCGGGACTTATGCTTGAAAATGGGGAGTGGAGCGATAATCAGAATATTCTTAAGTCTGAGGTCCGTCAGTTTTATACTCAGTTGTTTTCTGATAGAGATGTTGACTCGATTTTTGAGGCTCTGCCTCCGTTAAAGGACATCACGGATCTGAATTGTCATGTTAATGCCGAGTTAGTGACTGATGAGGAGGTTGAGGTTGTTTTGCATCAATTTAAGGTATGGTCTTCTCCGGGGCTGGATGGCTTTCCCGCCGCATTCTTTAAGCAATACTGGGATGTGGTTGGAACTCAGGTGGTGTCCATGGTACGATTGGCGTTGAGTACTGGCTATCTCGATCCAGTCCTCTCCAAAGCTTACATATGTTTACTTCCTAAGATTGATGTGCCTACGAGTATCCGCCAGTTTAGGCCAATTACATTGTGCAATGTAGCTTATAAGTTTGTTTATAAAGTGATTGTTAATCGCTTACGACCTTTGTTGGCTACATACATCTCGCCTCTTCAGTCAGCGTTTTTGCCTGGAAGGGGGACAGTGGATAACACGATTCTGCTTCAGGAGTTGGTTGCGTCTCTACCGCGTGTTGGTTGCAGGACCCGGGCAATCCTTGTGAAGATTGATATTGAGAAGGCATATGTAGTGTGAGATGGCCATTTCTTAATGAATGTCTGTGCCAAATGGGGCTGCCAGAAAATCTAATTCGGATTATTATGACTTGTGTAGCGTCACCGGTCTTCTCCATTCTTTGGAATGGTGAGTGTCTGCCAGAAATTGTTCCATATCGTGGGCTTCACCAAGGGGATCCGCTTTCTCCATACCTATACAATATTGTTATGGAAAGGTTGTCAGTTACGATTCAAGGAAAGGTGGATGGTGGGGTTTGGCTCCCGGTTTCTTTGTCAGCTAGCAGGAGGGGTATTTCCCATCTGCTTTTCGCGGATGACTTGATCCTAGCCACAATGGGGGATGAGCAGAGTATTTTATGTCTTGCAGACACTTTGCTTTCCTTTGCTAATTGGTCGAGACTGAAGATTAATCCCTCAAAGTTGAGGGCCTTTGCCTCGGTGGCTGTACGGAAGTGGAGAAGGGATGGTTCACTCAGCAGCTCATATTGCATTTACAAATAGATTGGGTAAATATTTGCGTTTCTCAATTCATCATGGTAGGGTCAAGGGTGCGGACTATGATTTCCTTCTTGAAAAACTTGATGCAAGGATGTCTAGTTGGGCGATGCGTCTATTGAATAAAGCAGGGCGAGTTACTCTTGCACGTCATGTCTTATCTACGATCCCTACATACTGCATGCAAATAGGTTGGATCCCATCTTCTGTGTGTGATCGGATTGATAGGCGGGTTTGCAAGTTAGTTTGGAAGGATCGGCTAGGGAAGGGCCTCCACCTTGTCAGTTGGGATTGTATGGCTCTCCCGAAATCTCGTGAGGGGTTGGGATTCCGTAAGGCTCATCAGGTTAATGTGGCTTTGCTTGGGAAGTTGGTAGGGGACCTGGTTCTTGACTGTCTGAAGCTGTGGGTTCAGGAACTGAGGCGGAAATATTGTCCTGCGAGTCTTTTCAGTGGCTCCCTGCTGTGTGCTGGGTCCTTCATTTGGCGTAGTATTCGGAAAGCTTTCAATTTGCTAGCTGGTGGGTTTTCTTTCCAGGTGGGGGATGGGAGCTGTTCGTTATGGTTTACACCATGGCATCGGTCTGGCTCGTTGGGTCCTCAGGTACCATTCGTTCATACATGTGATATGGATCTTAAATTGATGGATGTTGTGCAGGATCATCAGTGGGATTTGTCCCAGCTATACACTATGTTTCCTACGTCTGTCTGGGATGAATTGGAGCGGGAGCCTCCTCCTGTTCTCCATTCAGCATGTCAACAGGGGTGGAGGTGGCAGTTCAACAGTGATGGGCGTTATTCGGCATGCTCGAGGTATCAGTTTCTGCTTGGAGCAAGCTCTGAAGGTTCTAAATGGACCTGGATGTGGAAATCTTATTTTCCAGAAAGAATTTGTCTATTTATTTGGTTGCTCGCGTGGTCTGCAATTCCATGCAATTTTCTTAGACATTGTCGCCATATTGCAGCTTCCCCTCTGTGTCCGGTGTGTGGTATGGAGATTGAAGATTGGGTCCACTGTTTGTTTTACTGCCATTGGGACTCTCAGGTATGGAGTTCTATTGGGATTTCTGTGCCTCATGATTTAAACACCTTAGGCCGAAATCATATGCGTGAGTGGTTACAATCACTTTGGGAGTATGTTCATTGCTCCTCTTTGGCTGATTTGGAAGGAGAGGAATGCTCGGGTTTTCCAGGGGAAAGTCATGAGTCAGCACGCTCTCATTCGCTCTATTACTCATCTTCGTGATGTCCTCGACGGGGAGCTCCCTGTGCCGCGTTCGGATAGGTTGCATCCTCAGTTAGTGTGTTGGAATATGGGTCTTGGAATGGACATTTTATCCATTTTGATGGTTCTTATTTGGTGAGTAGTGGGCGTGCCGGGTTTGGTGCGGTACTTCGTGACAGTCATGGTGCTTGGCTAGGTGGCGTGTCGGGGTATCTGGGGAATGCTTCGATTCTTATGGCAGAGCTTACGGGCATTATGCATGGCCTGCTCTTTGCTCGTTCGAAGGGCATTCTGGAAGTTTGTTGTTGTAGTGATTCTAGTGAAGCCATTCGGCTGTTGAAAGCTTCTCCGGGGCAGCATCATTGGTTGGCGCCTCATCTGCGACACACACATGATATTAGGAGCAGCTTTCGGGTGTGCAGATTCGAGCATCGTCTTAGGAAAGGCAATGTTGTGGCTGATTGTTTGGCTAGGCTTGGTGCAGAGGATGAGAGCTTTTTCACGACTTGGGCGTTCCCGCCGGATCCCTTGATTCCTCTCTTGGCGGCTGATGCAGCAGGAACCTGGTTCCCCCGTCATTACCTTTTGATCGCTTATTTTTTTATCTTATTGTTCTCTAGCCTTCATTGGCTGTTCCGCAAAAAAAATATATATATACCAATTTTAACAATACCCATAAAAACATAATAATTCGCCCTATTCATTAGGCTAAATGGTCCGATTCAACTCATTTTGCAAGCTAGTGGCGTGAAGGCGCGTAACTACATGCTTCAGAACAAATAAGATTATACCAGAAATTATCGGATAATATACAAGAATTATACAATCAAACTAATGAGATAAGATGAGTTCAATCAGACCATATCAGAAAGAATAAGATGAGAGCAAACCTGACATACCCTAAAAATAATTCAAGATACAATGAAAGACATTATTCTCAAGGGAATGCCTGTTCAATTACACCAAATTAAAATCTTTCATTTTGCTTTTGGACAACATGGGATCTGTATGTAATAAATACTAGTAAGATAAGAAATTTGACTTTTGGGATCCCCCCCTGTGTGCTTTTGTACTTACAAAGCTGAACATGCACTGAATATGAAATTCTTTGGTGATGCTTCCATGAAATTTAATTAACCTACTCGTGCAATTCCAGTACCTATCGAATCTCATTTTTATTGCATCAAAGATCCTTGGAATTATGAGCCATGACTATCAATTTGTCCCATAGAAACAAGCAGAGAAATTGCTACCAAGTTTTCCTAAAGAAACAGGGAAATTACCCACTTCAATATTATATACTATATTATCAGTTAATGTGGATTACCATTTACTTACTATTTACAATATAATTTACACATTTTTCTCTAAAACATAAAATTAAAGTCTACATTGTAAATAACTGTGAAACATTGTGTTTGGCTGGTGATGAGCCAAGGACCTTTTTCTCCTCAAGGGAGGCTATGGGAAAAGGATCAAACCGATTACGGGTCCGGATTTACAATAATGCGCCCAAACTTGACTAATAATGCCCAAACTTGACTGCATATCCACTGAATTTATAATGGCAAACTGGATACAATGGAAAATCTACCAGTTGTTAAGAAACAACGGCGAATTCACCGGAAAAGGGAACCAAACTACCAGTTGTTGAGAAACAACGGTGGATTTGGAAAAGTAACTGCTACAAGCTAAGCTACAGTCTAGGAAAAACTGTAAAGGAAAGCTGTAAAGAAAGCAGTAAAGATACAAAGAATTAAATTTGATAAAGGAATTTGGGGGTTGGATTGATCTTTCGGATTTTGTGCATGGCATCCCCTATTTATAGCCGGAGCTTGATAACCGCTCCTCCGGCCTTTTCTCTATAGCCGACTTTCGTCTCCCCTCAGTCGGCTGACTTGGCTTCATTTCGGCTGAAATCTCTTCCCTCTGAAGTCTTCCTCTATTCGGGCTTCTTCATCTGTTTTAGATTGTTCTCTTTTAGTCTCTCAGCCTAATCGATTTTAAGCCCCCACTGTTTTTAGAAATCCTTCTTCGGCCCATATTGTATGGCCCAATTACCTTTCCGCGGCCCACCATTTCTTGTGGCCGCAACAGATGCCCTCCTTACTTGGGCGAATTTTCGTTTCTAGAAAGAGCCCAAGTAATTTTTTTTCAACCTCTCCTTTTCGTGCGCTAACTCCTCCTTGGAACCCGGCCACGTCTTTTCATATTCTTCTTATTCTATCGTTTATTCTCCTTTGCCCTTTCCTTTTGTTCAAACACATCTCTTCATAATCTTTTCCTCTCTTTCCAATGGCGCAACCGACTCTCTCGACCTCTTCTCTAAAGATCAAGAATATCGAGGATTCCTTCGCCGATAAACCTTCGCTTCGTCTTACTGATGATGGTCTTACTACTCTTGGGCCCCTTGCAACTTCTGTCAAGGCCGCCGCCTCTGCTTCTACTATTTTCGGTGAATCGAAGACGATCCCTTTGTTTTCGGATTACTTTTCCGCTAAACTTATCAGTCCCATCAGTACCTGGCCCCTCGTAACTCCTGAACATGTTGCCTGGTATGATCGGGTACGTCCTGAATGTGAGCCGATTTGGTTGTCTACCAGCATTAATCATTTGATTAAGTTGAGCGTTCAACTCTTTCCTTCTGACTACCGGCACATCCAAGCCCTTCTTTGTTTTTGGAATTCTTCTATCAACTGTTTTTGTTTTCCCTGGGGTATGATGACTCCAACTATTGAAGATGTTAAGCTTCTCTTAGATTTACCCTCTCTTGGAAAACACTTCTTGGGTGTTGCTGGTTCCGAAAAGCCCTCAACAAAGTCCACCGGCTACTCTTCGGGACTCACTTTTGCCTTATGGATTAATCGATATTGCGGTGCAAGCCTGAGCTTCTCAAGCCGGAACCTGTGGCTTTCATGATGCATTTTCTTAGCCGATTTTTCTGGTGTACACCCGCCAAGAATGTTATTCTCGAGACTTATCCTCTGGCGGAGTCGCTTATGGATAAAACCCATTTACCTCTCACCGATTACTTTTTAGTTCACCTGTACTCTGGCATATTGTCCCAGGTACATGGGTGGACTGATGGTCATCTTAATAGATCTCATGGCCCTCTTTGGTTTCTTCATCTTTGGCTTGCTTGGCATTTCAGAGATATTTCCGGTTTTGAGCCTCAATCTCCTGATACTACTCCCCCTTCAGCCAATGATCTCCTTGGGATTCGTTTTCCCGACATGCGTATTGAGCAATGGATCTACTACTTCATGAACAGATCCCCTCTTGACTCTTCCTCTCGTTATCTTTACTCTGGTGCTCCTAACAGTTAGGTTTCGGCTATCGGTATTCCTCCCTTCGGCATATCTCTCCCTCCGGCGTTGGCTCAAATCTGGAATGCTTGTATTATTCCTCGTCACATTTTCAACTGCTCATTGTCCGTTCTTCCCAATCACTCTATCCTTTCTGAAGTTTATAACCCTCACTTGGTCGGCCGGCAATTTGGTTTTGCTCAGGATGTAGTCGTTCCTCTTCACGGAGACCTGAATCGGTTCAATAAATCTTTTAAAGGATTCGGTCCAGAGGATAGCCGACATCTTTGCCAAACATGGGCCGTCCGAATTTTTAAATTTGAAGTTCGCTCCTTTGATGCTCGTCCTGGCTTGTCCACAAAGCGTTTTGACGACTGGTGGGAAAAAGTTCTTTCTCGCGCTAATTTCGGCAATGACTTGCGGACCTTCCTCATTTCTCGTGGTTTCCCAGGTATTATGATGTTTTCCATTATTGAATCGGCCCCCGGTTACTCCTGTTCTTCTCAAGAGGATGACCCTTTACTTCCTTTGCTTAGTAAGTCTTTTTGGTTCCTTATTCTGTTATGTTGTATATTTTTCTCAAACTTCCTTTTCCATTTTCTTTTTTTTTTTCTCAGGAGCATTTGATGACACCTCGTCTCTTCCGCCTAGCTCACATATTTCGTCCGCTCCTGCTGCTCCTTTGAAGCGAAAGCGTCCTGCCCCGAGTTCGGGAAAGTCGAAAGGCGAACCTGCCTCCAAAGCTCGAAGACGATCAACTCGCTTGCCTCTCCCTGGATCGGCTGTATCTACTGATCAGGTTTCCTGTGATTCCTTTCCTTTGTTCTTTTAAGTTATTCACTGTTGTTTTGCTGATTCTTATTATTTTTTTTCTCTCTCTTTTTTTGTTCTTTAGGCTCACCGATCTGCATGTTCATCTAGCCCTTCTGTATTGCCTGATCCTCCACCTGGCCCGAATGATATGCCTTGTTCTTCTACTCTTTCTCATTCGTCTCTTGATCCTGTTACTGTTTCTGATATGGTTCCCGCTTCATCAGCTGGCCTGGGTTCTGGCTCAACTTCTCATACTCTTGGACGCGGCGATATTGATTCAATCATCCTCGATTCGACTGCTTCTTTGGTGAATGCTCTGCCTTCCTCTTCCGCCGTTTCTATTCCTGACCCCTCACTCGCTCGTGTTCGACTGGAAGGGACAGCTATTAGTGATGTTAATCCTTCTTCTCCTTTTCCGGATAGGAGTATTCTGGATGATTTCTTTTCCCCTTCCTTTTCTCTCCCTTCATCGGAATTTCCTAATTCCTTCAAGGCTTGTTTGGACGAGTTGGAATGTCTAATTTCTTGTCAGCCTGATGCCTTTTCAGTTCAAACCAAGCCCATCCTCTTGCTTCTTTCGCACATCAAGCAGGCATTCTCTGAAGAACTTCTAGCCTCTGGCTTGGCAGACGCCCATCAGGCAATGTTCACTTGCCTTTTACGGATGGACCTAGAGCTTCCCGATATCTTGGCCACTCGTAAAAAACTTGATGATGAGCAAGCCTCTCTTACCCTTCACAAGTTGGAGTTTGATAAGCATACTTCCGATTATCATGCTTATATGGATAAATTGTCAGCTAATGACAATCTTAGACTCAAGTATTCGGATCGTCTCTCTGCCATTGATTCTGAAATCAGCCGACTACAGTATGAGGCGCAAGGCGTGAAGAGTGCCTTGGTTGAGGTAGACAAGGAATCGGCTCACCTGCAAGGACTTGTGAAGCAACTCCAAAAATCTGCCCAGGCTCCAAGAGATAAGCTTGCTAGTCTTAAAGAAGAGATGGATTATCTTTCTTTGAGGACGTCCTTTAGTGACGAAATTATTGGTATTTTCCGTGGTTTGTGGTCGGATACTCGAGCCGTGGTCGACCTAATTCGTTCTACCGTGGTTCAACTTCCTTCTGTACCGGATGCTTCCACGGTTTCAGATAACCCTGTTGCTAGCCCTTTTGTAGTGGATAATCCGAAAGACTCCGGTACTATTTAATTTGTTCTTTTGACCTCGATGATATATGATGATTATGTCTTTCTTCTATTTGATCTTTTTCTTAGATGCTCAGTCTGAACTTTTTCAAGATGCTTCTGAACATCTTCTCTTGTCTCAACCTGATGATCCTCCGGTTTCGGCCGAAGCTGAAGCTCGATCATTCCAAGAATTTCAATCGGTCTTGAACTCTGCTACTGCCCGCAATTCGGCCGCTGTTCTTCCTGGTGGTTTTGACGACGACATTGCTTATGACTTGAGTGGAGATTGAGATTTTTCCATTGTTGTCTTTATTCGGATGTAGTTATTATAACTCTGTTGGATTTTTCTTCTGGATGTATCATTTGATGTACTTCTGGCTTTCCCTTTGTGGCTGTCTTTTGCTAGTTATAATCGGCCATTTCCCTTTTTGTAGCGTGTACTTGGCCGAAAAAATGTACTTCTGGATTCGTATCTTTTCTTTTCTGCAATACGATTCGTATCTTTTTCGAATCCCGTAATTTTCGGTCTTCTTGATTGATTCCTGAATGTTAGCAGCTTTTATGGGGAATCAACTGTAACGTCTTCCCATAAATAACTTTTAATATTAACCGTTTCTTATGCCGAATACTTATCTCTTTCCTATAAATACCCGGCTTTCATTGATGTTTATCCATCACTTCCTCATATTTTCCTTTTAGTAAAATGATTCCTCCTCTTGCTTGGCTCGACCCTCCGTCTCCGGTGCCCCCATGGTCTCTGGCTGGTGTCTTCCTGCAAGGGTTTCCAAACGTGGTACGAAAACCTTCTTCCCATGCGGCACGAGCTCAGCTAACATCCTTTTCGCCATGTTCGTATGGGCGAGGATCTTTGACTGTTTTTCCAAATGAAGGTCTCGACGGTTATGTGGACAGTATTCTTTTCTACTTTGCGGTTGCATATCCTGTCGGACCTTGTCTAATGGGGAACCCACTTCTCTTAGTGGTTCCTTCATCTTCTTTTCCTTCCACCGCCTTGGCTGTTTGCCTCGGCTGCATCCATCATCATTTTATCTACGATCGGGCGGATGTTGCACCCAAGTTCGACTTTTATCTCTGGGACGTTGTACTATTCGTTGTAGCATTCCCAAAGTTTTAGGCTTGGTGGTTGGGGCAATCGGCGGTGCTACTTCGGAATGAGTGGTCTTGCCACTGCATTCGGCTCCGTCGATGTATCCTGGTGGCTTTATACAAGGCTAGGTTGTTTAATACAATCCCATTCTTAGGACCTTTCCCTTGTATATGCCAGCCTAGGTTAGGACATTTCCCTTGTATATTGTAATTTCGGACTATCGACGCCGCTTTCGGCCGAAGTAGTTCCTCTTTGTATTATTTCGTCTATGAAATAAAATCTTTATTTTCTGTTCACTTAATGTCTAATCCCAAACTGTAGCATAATACTTCTTCATATATCTTGCATTTACTGGATTTGACATCTGTTTTCCATTTTCGTCGACTAGTAAGTATGCTCCATTCGGTAATTTCGTCTGAACAATAAAAGGCCCCTCCCAATTGGGGCTCCACTTTCCTAATCGGCCATCCTTCTGTTTGGGTGGCCATATAACTTTCCACACTAAATCACCGACTTTAAATCGCTTAACACGAATTCGCTTATTATACCAATAGGCCACAATATCTTTATTTTTATGTAAATTTTCGAATGCTTGCACCCGATCGAAATTAACATCCAATAATTCGTCTTTCATTGAAAAATCGTACTATTCGGCCGACATTAAATCCGCTTGACTCGTTCTCAAAGTCGGCACCGTTATTTCGGCTGGAAGTACCGCATCCATCCCATATGTCAACCGAAATGGCGTGAATCCCGTAGCTGAAGTCTTGGCATTCCGATAAGCCCACAATGCTTCGGATAACTTTTCATGCCACTTCCTCGGTTGATCCTCGATCATCTTCTTTATAATTCCTATCAATTGCTTGTTAGTGGCCTTTGCCTGCCCATTTCCCTGTGGATAATATGGTGATGAATGCACGATTCTTATCCCGTATTCTTCTGCAAAGGTCTTGACTTTTTCTCCCGCAAATACTGTTCCTCTATCTGTTAGAATTGTCTGTGGGATTCCGAACTTGTAAATCAACTGTCTCTTAATAAATTCAATAACTTCTTCTTGAGAAATGCTAATATATGCCTGAGCTTCGGCCCATTTCGTGAAATAGTCTGTTGCGACTAGCACGAACTCATGCCTTTTCGATGAAGAAGGATGAATCTTTCCAATAATGTCCATGGCCCATCCTCGAAATGGCCATGGCTTGATCATTATGTGTAACTCTTCGGCCGGTAACTTCTGAATCGGCCCATGTTTCTGACATTCGCGACACCCTTTGGCATATTTTTCGCAATCTGTTCCCATTTTCGGCCAATAATATCCTAGCCGAATGATACTCCATTTCATCGATTTTCCTGCCCGATGTGTGCCGCATATTCCTCGTGTACTTCTCCCATTACTCTTTCCGCGTCTTCTTCTCCAACACATCTGAGTAGCACTCCATCGATGGCTCGTTTAAAGAGTAATCCTCCTATTATTATGTAGTCCATCGCCTTCCGCTTTTCGGCTGGATTAGCTTCGGATGGATCTCCCAATGTTCGTGCTATCTCTTTTATCCATTCGGCCTTTTCTGTTTCGGCCAAATGTATTTCCACATTCCCTGCTATCGGCATTAGCCAATATCTGGCTGCGTGTTGAGCCAATTCATTTGCTAATTCATTCTTTTCTCTAGGGATATATTCAACATATACCTCGTCGAATTCTTCTAGTAAGTCGATTGCCTCTTCATATAATCTAATCAGTTGAGAACTCTTTACCGAAAAGTCTCCTAACAATTGTTGAATAAACACTTGCGAATCTCCTTTGATTATAACAGCTTTCACTCCTTATTCTATAAGTCGTTGTAGCCCCGAAATTAACGCTTTGTATTCTGCTTGGTTATTAGTATAGGAGTTCGGTAATTGCACGAAGTACCTGTGTATCTTGCCCTCCGGCGTCTGTAGTGTGAACCCTGCCCCAACTCCTGAGGCGGCTTTGGAACCATCAAACATCATTACCCATAGGCGTAGATACACTATTCCTATTTCATCTATCACTTTCGGTCGAACATGTTCTTCAATATCGTCTGACATCGGAGGTATTGCGTGATCGGCCAGAAAATCGGCTACAATTTGTCCTTTCATAGCCTTGAGTGGTTGATACTTCAAATCATATGCGTTTAACCTCATGGCCCATTTAGCCATTCTTCGGCTACTAATCGGATCATTCATCAAAATTTTGACTATATCAACCAAAGCCACCACTATCACTTGCCTTGGTTGAATTTAATATTCTAGCTTTTGGCATGCATGATAAAGACTCAAACATAGTTTATGATCGGCGAGTACCTTAGCTATGCATCCCTAAGGATTCGGCTTAGATAATAAATCGCCCGATCCCTTCCTTCATCGTTTTCTTGGGCCAGTAGTGCTCCAATAGACTCTTCGGCCGCTACTATATATAGCTTCAATGGTCGGCCCAAAATTGGGGGGACCAATACTGGTGGATTTATTAAAGCCTGTAGTTGCTCGAAGGCTTCTTGTTGATCGGCTCCCCATTTGAATTCCACTCCTTTCTTTAAACTTAGTATATCGGTCAATAGTTTCGACTTCCGGGCTGCATTTGCCAAGAATCGTCTCAGGAAACTGATCTGTCCCAGGAATTTTTGCAAACTTTTCTTATCGTGTGGAGGCCTAGCTTCCTGGATGGCCTTGGTTTTATTTGCATCAACTTCAATGCCTTTGTTGTGTACCAAGAACCCAAGAATATTCCCTGCTTGCACTCCAAAAGCGCACTTGGTTGGATTCATTTTAACTCTGTGTAACCTCATTCTCGCAAATACTCTTCGTAGATCATCCAAATGGCTTTCCACATCCCTGGATCGTACCATGACATCATTCAGACCTCTACGCAGTCTCCTATTAGGTCATGAAAAACATAATTCATGGCCTTCTGATATGTGGCTCCTGCATCTTCAACCCGAATGGCATCACTACCCATTCATAGATCCCAATAGCTCCAGGGCATCTGAATGCTGTTTTATGCACATCTTCTTCGGCCATAAAGATTTGGTTGTATCTAAAATATCCATTCATGAAGGATAGCATTCTCTGTTTTGCGGCCGAATCAATTAATAAATCGACAATAGGCATCATGTATTCATCTTTGGGAGTGGCTATATTAAGATTTCTAAAATCGATACAAACTCTCAATTTCCCATTTTTCTTTATTACAGGAACAATATTTGACAACCACTCTACATACTTAGGTGGCCTAACAAATCCGGCCGCTAACAAATTTTCTATTTCTTCTTTTATTTTCGGAACAATTCGGGCGCTGCCCTCCTGGCCGGCTGTTTATGCGGCCTGAACCCTTCCTTGATTGGCAATCTATGTTCTACGATCGATCTTTCCAATCCTGGCATCTCTGTGTACTCCCATGCGAAACAATCTTTAAACTCTACTAACACCTCCTTAAATCGGCTCGTCGTCTGCTGATCTAAATTCGCACTCAATGGGATCTCCCTTGGGTGCTCATCTGTACCAACATTGACCATTTTCAAGGGATCTTGAGCTTTGAAATCTGGTGTTCGTTTTGGAATAGCATCCATGAGTTCACTCCAATTCGCTTTCTCTTCTGCCGATCCGAGTTCGGCTGATTCGAACTCGACCGTTCCTTTAGCTTCTTCGTTCATCATTTACTTTCTTCATCGTTCAGCCATACATCGGCCTGATATTTGACCTCAAACCCCAAATCTTTCCTGTCACATTCGACGACCTGCGGATATCGTTCCCCTACCACTGCTTGGAATGGTTATATGGGCTCTTCGTACGACACCACATCAATTCGGCCGGCTGTGCTGACTGGAAACGGAGGCTGATCACCATCCACTTCTTCGACTGTGCAATCCTTTTTCCAGAACCATATCTTCTGGTGAAGTGTTGATGGCAAACATCTAGCCGTATGGATCCAACATCGGCCTGATAAGGCCGCATACAGGACCTCTGCATCCACTACAAAGAACATGGTTGGAATCGAGATTGTTCCGACCATTACGTCCACTAAAATACATCCTTCGGCCGCCGTTTGAGCTCCCACAAAACTTAACACTTTCATCCTTGTGGGCAATAAATCATCCCTCGAGCGGCCTATTTTCGTCAGTGTGGATAATGGCATAATATTGACGGTTGCTCCTCCGTCAATTAACATTCTTCTGAGAGGTCTCCCGTTGACCCAACCCTTGACATACAAAGGCTTCACATGCTGAGACATCTTTGCAGTCGGGGGTAAAATCGTGCTTGGCTGAGCTTCGGGGATGAACGCTTCATAACCTTCTTCCACAACTTTCTCTGCTTCGGCCTCAGGCCGAAGTGCTTCTAGTTTGGCGAAACAAAAGTCCACAATGGGCTCTTCATCACCGAAATATTCTCCTTCTTTCTGACAGAAAACCACTGCTGGTTCCGAATCGGACCAATATTCTTCCTCGGTTGCTGTGGTCATTCCTATCATGTTTGCACTAGACCTGAAGTCAAACTTGAACTGCCCGATTGAGAGTGTCTCACTATTCGGGACAATAGTTGTTTTCGGCTTCCATTCTCTAGTTCGGACTGGTCTAGGCTTCCACTCCTCTTTTACTTTCGGCTGTCCGTTATCGGCTTTCGGCTGCAATATTTTCGGCCGAAATTCAGTTTTGTTTTTCAGGCGATCCTGCCCTTCTTTCGGCTTTCTTTCTTCCTTCCCTTCGACTGATTTCAGTCGAGCCGAAAATACTTTATTGAGGATCATTCCTTCAGATTAAGAACAATCGTCTGGGAAATCCTCTTCCATATGCATCATTTCGTACTCCTCTTTCAAATGCACCGGCTGCTTTAAGCCGTTGCATTCTTCATTTGAAAGTACGATACGATCCCTTTCCTTTCGGAGTCTTTTCCTCCCCTGCTCTCCAGGTTGAATTCTCAAATCGGCGTTGGCCGAAATGCCTTTTCTCTGGGGAATTCTGAACCCATCTGCCTACCTCAGTATTTGCTAGTGGCCTTCTGAGTTTCTTCATTTCCGGAGAGACAGCATCTTCGGGAACTGTGATCTGAATCACAGTCTTTCCGTTCTGTTTATCGGCTGTCAACTTCATCTCTGAATCCCAACCATTGGTTATGATTTTCAATGTTGGTTTCTGATTCTCATCTCCGAATTCGACCTTCTGATGTTTGTCCGATTGCTTGATCCATTCCTTTACTTCATAATTCCCCAATCGGTCAAAAACATCCGAAATCTTCTCTTTCCCCTTCGGAGATCCTAACCGTCTCCACACTCCTGCCTTCTTCTGAGCCGATGGCTGATTTCCTAGCCGATCGTGCACAGAGCTTTTACTAGTCGATGGTTGGTCGCCCAAACGATCGTGTACAGACTTGTTTTGATCGGGGTGCACAATTACCATGTTAGCGACAGGAAACAGATTCTTATCAATTGCCATGAGTCTTTCTGGGAATTTCAATTTCCCATCGTCCACATGCTTCTGGATCAGCTTTCTGAAAGTCCACACACTTCTGTAGAATGAGTAGCCGATCCGTGAAACCTACACCACCCGGCTTCCAGTTGCTCTTTGGTTGGCTGTGGGTGATTTCCTTTGAATTCCAATAATCCGTTCTTCTGGCAATAATCAAATATTTCATCCATCTGAGATAGATCGAAAGAATAAAACCTCTGAGATTCTTCCCTGACTTCTCCCTCTCTCTTCTTGCCTCCGACTGGCCGAAGAGCAGGACATGTCATGGGCTTCTTTATCACTAATTCAGCCCTTGCTACTTCAGCTAAAGCAGGAATATCATCTGTATTATACTCTTCCTCGATTTCACATCTATCCAGAGATTCTGCAAATGATGCAGCTGATTGGATAGGCTGTGATCTGCCACTTTGACTCGCTTGATTTGAAAGCCGCTTGTTCCGCTAAATAAGTCTCCATTTTTATAGCCTCGGTCGTTAGTTCGGCCACAGTCCTTGGTCTTGTGACCATCAATCTATCCTTGATGGCGAACTTCAGATTCTGCTTCAGGATTTGAATATATTCATGCTCTGGCAGCATTGTTTTCATTTGAGCCTTAACGGCATAAAATCTCTCAATGAATTCAGTAACTGACTCCGCCGCTTTCTGTTTAGTTGATGTTAAATCAACCACTGATACCTCAGGACTGGTGTTATAGAATCGGTCATGGAATAACCGCTCCATTTCGGCCCAAGTGTTAACCGATCCTGCTGGTAAGTTAACGTACCACTCAAATGCTGGACCAGTGAGCGATAAGCTGAACAATATCAACTTATGAAAATCGTTTTGCGCAATCCTGGTGCATTGAGCTGTAAATCGGCCAATATGTACTATCGTAGACCGGCCGACCTCTCCAGAGAAAGTATTAAAATCTGGAACCTTTACTCCTCTAGGCAGTGGATACTGCTTTTCGATATACTCGGGGTAAGGCTTCCTATACGTCGGCCTGTTCTCCTGGCCGATGAGATTTCCAAACTGAGTACGAATTATCTCAGCAATCAATTCCCTATCAACCAGTTGTGGCGGATTCGGCTGCTGTGGTAAGTATTGTTGTTGAACCACTGGAGCAGGAGGTTGCACTACTGGCTGAGGCGGTTGATTCTGCTGCTGATTGTGCCTTTGTTGCGGAGGGACGAAAGGCCGTGGTCCTTGCCCTCCTAGCGGCCGATAGGCCTGCTGTTGAAAGTTTTGAGGATTTTGCATCACAGGTAGTGGATTTTGCGCCATCTGTGCATTCTGCGTTACCATCGGATACATGTTCCTCGCTAATTCGGCTCTGAACATAGCTGGCATTGCTGCCAGGATATTGCTTTCTATCTGGCGAACCGAATTAGTAACCGCCGCTTCTACCATAAATTGAACATGATCACGGAACCGCGGGGTTAAATCGTCGTGTGAAATTTCCTGATTGTGGAAGTTTGATGGTCCAGGGAACCCTGGGGGGAATTCACCTGGTTCTGCTGTGCGTTCTTCCTGGATCGGCGGCAAATCGGTCCTTGCCGCCGTGTTAACTGCTGGAGTTGTCTGTTCGAATGCCATTTCTCGTCCCACTGGGCGTGCCACTGTTTGGCTGGTGATGAGCCAAGGACCTTTTTCTCCTCAAGGGAGGCTATCGGAAAAGGATCAAACCGATTACGGGTCCGGATTTACAATAATGCGCCCAAACTTGACTGAATATCCTCTGAATTTATAATGGCAAACTGGATACAATGGAGAATCTACCAGTTGTTAAGAAACAACGGCGAATTCACCGGAAAAAGGAACCAAACTACCAATTGTTGAGAAACAACGGTGGATTTGGAAAAGTAACCGCTACAAGCTAAGCTAGAGTCTAGGAAAAAACTGTAAAGGAAAGCTGTAAAGAAAGCAGTAAAGATACAATGAATTAAATTTGATAAAGGAATTTGGGGGTTGGATTGATCTCTCGGATTTTGTGCATGGCATTACCTATTTATAGTCGGAGCTTGATAACCGCTCCTCCGGCCATTTCTCTATAGCCGACTTTCGTCTCCCCTCAGTCGGCTGACTTGGCTTCATTTCGGCCGAAATCTCTTCCCTCTGAAGTCTTCCTCCATTCGGGCTTCTTCATCTGTTTTAGATTGTTCTCTTTTAGTCTCTCGGCCCAATCGATTTTAAGCCCCCACTGTTTTTAGAAATCCTTCTTCGGCCCATATTGTATGGCCCAATTACCTTTCCGCGGCCCACCACTTCTTGTGGCCCCAACACATTGTAACTGTCCAAATTAGGGCCCGTTTGGATTGGCTTTTGAAAAAAACAGAAGCCAAAAGTAGAAGCAGAAGCAGAAGTCAAAAGCAAAAGCCTGTAACTTTTGTGTTTGGATGGAATGTTTGAAAAGCGGCTTTTTCTAAAAATATGTTTGGATGAATAAAATGAAAAGTGCTTTTGGAATGTTGTAATTACCAAAAAGGACGTGATACTTAATATGATAATAAGATATATTTATAGTGTAATTTATATTAAGTAGTGGGGGTATATAAGTCCTTGCACATTTTACGAGGTGCTTTTGGCTTCTGCTTTTGGGAGAAGCACCCCCTGGGCTGCTTCTCCCAGAAGCACTTTTTTGGCTTTTCGAGGTGCTTTTGCTTTTTCTTAAAAGCCAAAACAAACACCTAATTTTCATTAGAAGTGCTTCTGGCAGAAGTAAAAGCCAAAAGCATCTCTCTAGAAGCCATTCCAAACGGACTCTTAAAGTAATGTAGATGGTACTCATAGGTGTATGTTTTTGTTTAGTGGTGATGGGAAAAATCCATTTAAACATATGAAACATTTTATGTCATTTAAAAACATAATGGAAAAGTACATAAAATGTTCATTTTTGGTCTAAAACCAATAAATTTAAAAAGTGAAAATATGTAAATATAATCAAATTATGGAGAAAAAATATGTTATTTTTAAAAAAAACAGATATTTTTTACTTGCATTTGTCATTTTCTTGAAGGGCCCTATATATAGTTATTGCAATAACTATATAGTATTTTCAAAAGTTCATATAGAATTTGATTCTTCAATTTAGGTAGGTAAGGAAGTTGAATATTTCAGTATTAATACACGTGTCCTCTTATAAACATTTGAAAGTGTTTTGACCAATATATACATATATATTTTCAACCTCTTCTTTCATTAATAAATAATATTTTTAATTATTTTAATTATGTCAGACTTTATTTTATTTGATGCATGTAATTAACTAAATAGGGTTTAATTCTTATCTTATTAAAATTCTCTTAAGCCATAATTCAATCAAAATTTCTTATTGATGAAAAAATAATTAAAATTTGAAACAGCAATCAGATAATTAAAGGAAGGGTGCTAATATCCGTATTCGATGTGGTTCGAGAAAAAGAGTAAGATAATATCCGTATCCAATACTATTCGTAACCTTTTCATCCCACTCATACGGGTTACATATCATTTTGCATCTTAATTCACTACTGGAATATTTTGCTATAATTCAATAAATGAATTGTTATGTATAATCAAAATGTACAATTTGAATGGAATGAGGACATTGTCCAAGACTCCAAGTGGTTAAGTCCCTAGGCTTCCAACGAAATGTTGGAGGTTCGATCCCTACCTGTCCCCTTTTCCTCCCTTTTACCCCCTTTGTAACCTCCCTTTTACCCCCTTTGTAATTTGTGTGGCATGGGCTCCCACCACTCATTTTCCAGGCCTTCAATGGCTCCTTAAGAAAAAAAAAAAAATGTACACCTTGAATGCTAGCTCTCTTAAAGAAGAAATTGCCACCGCCTTACCACCGGAAAAGAAAAAATTGCCACCGCCTTTTTACCAAAAATATAATTTACGACAATGATAGGAGAAAATTGTCAAAAGTCTTTACCGGTCTACATAAACGATCATATCATCATCAAATGCAAAATCATTAATATGAACACACATACTACATGCATAACGAATAATATCTTAACAGCTTTTGTTATCTCAAACAAACAATTCACAAGACTATAAATATGTTTCACATTTGAGTAGTTCCTCAATGTGAACGCAACTTCTTCTTCTTCTTCTTTTTCTTTAACAACTCTATTTGTATTTTATTTTTATTAGAGTGTATCTTTAATTTTTATTTTTATTAATTTAAGACAAGCGTATTCTTACATTTTATTTTGATACAAGGGTATTATTGATCTCAGAACCTTAGCTTTGTTGGAAGCGATCACTTTTTAGGCAAAAGGGTATAAACTTGGAAGCCCTTGTCCTTCCAAGTCTTGGGCAATAATTCTTACACAACAATGTCAATGATTTATTCCCTTGCCAATTCCATTAATTATTTTTCATTTTCATATACATATGTACATACATATACAAACCTCATCTGTATGTACTCACAACATCCTCACTTTCTCCATAACAACCTAGCTACTCAAACTTTTCCTACACATATACAGTAATTCTTAGTCTATATATGCCAAAATGTCAATAAGCCATCGTCCAATTTCTTCCCACTCCCCTCTCCTTATCATTCTAACTCATTTTGTATGCACAATGGGGAAGCTAGTTAGGCCATGGAGCACTACAACCCCACTTTCTAACAACATGCTCCAATCACAAAACATCTTGACCAACCTTCGGTTCGATGATGATTCTATCATGTCGGCTTCTAACGACCATGGGAATCTCGTCCACGAGATCCCCTCCGCGGTCCTCCACCCTTCATCCATAGACGACCTTGTTGATCTCATCAAATATTCTAACAATTGTTCTGTGGCATTTGGCATATCCGCCAGGGGCTGTGGCCACTCCGTCAGGGGTCAGGCGATGGTCCGTGGCGGGGTGGTGGTGGACATGTCTTCCTTAAGGGAAAATGGTAAAGGCGTGAGGGTTTCTTGGGACCCTTTGTTGAGGCATTATTACGCGGATGTTGGTGGCGAGCAGCTGTGGATGGACGTGCTGCGTGCCACCCTGGAACACAGTTTAGCCCCGGTTTCTTGGACGGATTATTTGTACCTGAGCGTGGGCGGGACACTGTCGAATAGTGGGATAAGTGGACAGGCTTTCCTACATGGCCCTCAGATCAGCAATGTTCTTGAATTGGATGTCGTCACGGGTAATGCAAATGAAATACTTCTGATTTTTTGTTTTTTTAATTGCTCTAATCAAGCCAACTGTTGTTGGTAATATGGCTGTTGAATTAGTAAAGTTTAGCAAATTAGTTTTTGAGTTGGGGGGAGGGGGTTGGATACCAACATCATATGATCCACTAGCAAATCTTAGAGAAACCGTTGTATCACAAACAATAATACAAAATCTACATGTAAAAATTGTCGCTTTTTGGAACTTTATTAGGACAAGAAGCTTGTTCTGTGGACCTACATTTTGTAAGCTCATGGACATATGATCTTTTGTTGATGACAAATTTAATTTGGACTGTTTGATGATACACTAGAGATTGTGGGTAAGATTTGACGTGTGTTAGGTGCACTAAATAAAAACAAACCCCACTGGTGACTGGCCTAGCTAGCTAGAAATAATTAAAATTTTCAAAATTTGATGTACTACAATTTTGCATGCAATTTCACTATTGTACCTTCTGGCTCATCCTATATGTCTATCTTCTGTCTTTATTGATTTATAGGCAAAGGGGATTTTGTAACTTGCTCCCACAGTATCAACTCTGATCTCTTCTTTGGTGTCCTTGGTGGGCTTGGCCAGTTTGGCATCATCACCAGAGCCAGAATCATCCTCCACAAGTCCCCCACAAGGGTAATAAAATCTATTACGTGTGCAGTTGTTGTCTGAATTCATTATTACACATACATTGGTTAGAATTGTAATTGGCACATGATTAATGCACTTCAACTAGGCAAAATGGGTGAGGCTGCTCTACAGTGATTTCACCACGTTCACAAATGATCAAGAGCACCTCATCTCAACAAGCAGCAGAAGAACCAACGGTCCAGATTACGTCGAGGGTTCCCTGATAATAAATCACAGCCCTCCAAATAACTGGAGATCCTCCTTCTATCCGCCTTCCCATCTCCCCAAAATTACTTCTCTGTTGAGAAGGAAAAATGGCCTCCTTTATTCAATTGATATCGTCAAGTACTACGATGATCAAACCACCGACGCCATCGACGAGGTAAAAAAACCATTTTTCAATCCAATAAGGGGCTGATAGGTTTTAATTGAGAAAAAAGACCCATTTCGTCCGATAATTTAGCGGTCGCTATAAAAGCTGATTCATGGACAGGTTCGCCGATGATTACGGTATTTATGGGACTGGTTCATCTAATTCGATATTTTTTTGATTGTTTTGGAAATTTTGCTAAATTATCGGACGATATAGGTATTTTTCCCGGTTTTAGTTATATTTTTATTTTCATTTTTTTATGTTTGGGAAATAATTAGAGTTTAGCGTCTGGAGTTTGAAATTAATAGTGAAAAATAGTTTTAGGAGCATTTGAATAATGGTGTTTGGTAATGCAATTAGATTAGAGTTTAGAGTCTGGAGTTTGGAAAGCTAAAAGGTTGGGGAGAGGAGCGTTCAGAGTTTATAGATTCGATATTAAAATTTGGCGGTCATTGTAATTAGTGTTTACTATATATAGGATTTTAGGCTACTCTTTCCAGGGGTGTATTGGATTGAGACTCTACAGGATTTTTTTGGACTTTCAAAGTTGGGGTGTATTCAATCTAGATTTTAAAAAGTCTTTAAAAATCTAGATGTATTCAATACAGATTTTAAAAAGTCTTTAAAAATCTAGAGGTATTCAATACAGATTTTAAAAAGTCTTTAAAAATCTAGAGGTATTCAACACTCTATGGATTTTAATTCTTTATAGATTTTAATGGATTCTCTAAAAAATTATAACTACACGAAATCTCTCTAAAATCAGCCAGAATCTTCATAGACTCTATACAAATCGGTCAACTCTACGTGGAGTCTATAGATTTTCTAAATCCACCGACTTTTTAAAGTTCATAAAAATCTATTAAAATCTCAAACGAATACACCCCTTAGTATGTATTTTACAAGTTAAACGCTAATTGCAAGCGTTTGTTCCCAAACGCAGCCTTATGTTACCAGTATAATTATGTTAAGATATAAAAGTTCACATGTTTATTTTTGCAGGAACTTGAGGCACTACTTGAGGAACTAAACTTCATTCCGGGCTTCGTTTCCCAGAAAGACGTATCCTACGTCGATTTCCTGGGAAGGGTTAAAAGTCGAGACATCGATAAGTCAGAAGCCCATCCATGGTTGAACATTTTCATACCAAAATCCAGGATCCTAGATTTCAATGCTGGTGTCTTTGTCGACATTTTTGCACGGCATAACCTTACCTCAGGGCCCATCCTTTTCTACCCACTTAATAGAATGAAGTAATAATAATAATAATAATTAACTACTACGTACTCTTCCTTGTTTGATGGAATAAATTTGGCTAGATCAATAATGTATAAAGCATATGTATATCCATACATGATTTGTGTGTAATTTTAATTAATGCAGATGGGATTGTCGGATGTCTGCCGTGACGCCGGACGAGGACGTGTTCTACACGTTGGGATTGTTGCACTCAAGCGGGGTGAGCGAATCGCGGTATTACGATGATCTGAATAATGAGATTATAGAGTTCTGTGAGAAGGCTGGAATGGAGATCAAACAGTATCTTCCGGCTTATGAATCGAGGGAGGATTGGGTGAAGCACTTTGGTCCGAAATGGACCACTTTCCAGGAGAGAAAGAAAAAGTTCGACCCAAGAATGATATTGTCGAGGGGACACAGAATTTTCACTGCACCTTCTGAGGATGAATTGGAATATGAAAATGTGTGAATTTGGAGTGATGAATTGTTGAGGACATGAGAGCTTATTATTTATTGTACATTTGTCTTTACTATTTTACTTTAATTTTAACAAGTAAATAATGCGTAAACAAGGTGTTCTACGATGTTTATGTGGGCCCTGTTTGGCATACAAGCTAAATAAAATTAGTTTATTCTATTCAACTTAAAATAAATTAGCTTATTTAAAAAGACAAAATAACTTAAAATAGTGTTCAATCAGCTTTATTTGAAACCGCTGCAAATAGCAGCATTTTGGAATTAGCTTATTCTAGGCAAAAAATTTGTCTCAAAACTGTTAAACAGCTAATTTTAACTAATTTATTACTCAAATTATTCACATAATCAGTTAACAGCTAACAGCTAATTCCCAAACAGACCATATTCACCGTGCAAGTACTTTTACTTCTACATATAATATTATTAAAATTCTTAACAGCTAACAGCTAATTCCCAAACAAACCATATTCTCCGTCTCACCGTTTTTGTTACAGATGAGTTTTTGACACTATTCTTGGTTTAACTTTGATTCGAATTTTTATCATAGCAATATAAGAAAAAAATATAGTCAAGTGAGATCTTGTTACATTCGTTTAATCTTGTAGTTTTAGACAATCAATTTTTTTATAACTTTCATTATACACAATTTAAGTTATTAAGCGTTAAAAATATGCATCAGCATACGTGTCGAAAGCCTCTGTAACAAAAACAATGAGACGTATGAAGTATTTATTTTAATTTCTTAAAATCCCCCATCCACTACAAAAAACAATGATTTAGTTACCGAGAATTGAGATTAGCAGCTAATTCATGAATGTATGGGATTTCTTACTATTAAAACTAGATTCAACCCTTAGCTAATTCATGATTCTCCAATGCTACTTACCCTAATAACGTAGAGTCATTGACTTATTATCTCCGAAATTTTGAAGTGGGGGTGGTTACAAGTGTTAGAAAATTGTAAAAGGATGATGTTACTTTCAAGTGGGATGCATAATATGAGGGTCGGATTTGATACCATTAACAGATAAGGAAAGTGTTCATCAATGATGTTGGTGCCAAAAAGTAATTATCAATGCTTCTTCTATAATGAAATATGTCTGCCCTAAAGAAAATAAAATCAAAGAAAAATATCCTGAGAATTGATCTGAAGTTTCAAATAAAATTATGAGCTAGGTTTACACTCACTACATTATGTTTTTTTATATATTAATTTTTTTTGAGAGAATGAATTATAATTTACATATCAAGTGTATATATATATATAGAAATCAAAACCCTAGTTACAGTAAATGAAAATAATCCATCATGACATATATGCAAAAAGAAATTTGGGACAAAGCTCAAATACACAATTCAAAAAATTTAAATAGGAATGCAATGTGGTAAATAACAATTGGATGCATGAATACATAATTCAAAAATAAATGAATAAGTAAATAAATAATGGATAGTTGCTATACGTCCTCAATCCAAATGATCCATCGATCCAAAACATGATTAGGGTTTCCATGCAAACTAGTTGAAAACAATTGGTGAGCTTTAGAAATTGAGCAATAGTGAGAACCAGACAAGTTAATTAAGCCAGCTTTTTATTTATTCTCCTTGCCCCAAACTTTTAATAAACAAACCTCGCTAGTGCTACAAATTAAAGCAGCCCTGCCTCTCCCTACAAAGCTAATGTAAATATAAAATGAATTTCAATGGATTAATTTTTGCAATAAATTCATAATAATGAATGACTGCATCTGCACGAGTGGTTTGTAAAATTTGAGCCACAAGTAGGCCAAAAGTGCAGTAGAGCTTGGGGGAAAAAAATAAGCAATGATTTGGCCATAGAGAAAACCAGGGCCATTCCTGAGATTTTAGGGGCTCTTGAAGAAAATAAAATAATAGGCCCCCATTTTTTTTTGAACAACCTATTCTAAGAAATGGTGGTGGGAGTCTATGCGACACAAATTACGATAAAGGGGAGGAATAGGGGGTTGGGTGAGAAATCGAATCCCAACTAATAGGTTGGGAGTCTGGGAACTTGACCACTAGGCGAAGTCCCCAGCCCATCCCCCATTCAATTTAAATAAGTACATAATTAAAAAATCATTATAAGAAAGTATGTCCATACTAAATTTTTCCTTTCTATGATTTGAAATTATAAAAGAAATCGAACTTATTGCAATTTTTAAAGAAGACAAAATCAAAGGAGAAACTAATTATTAGTTTTTTTTTTGGAAGAGTTTTTTTTTTTTTGGAAGAGGATTTAAGGGTTGAATTTCAAATCCCGTCTACTAGAAATTAATTATTGCAATTTTGTTTTCGGAAGAAATTATTAGTTTGATCATATTTAAAGAAAAAATATAAAAAGTTGAATGAAAAATTAATGTATACAATAGAAAAAATAAAAAATTATTACTTTAAAATAATTTTGAGCCCCTTTTAACTATGGGCCCTGTACGATTGCACCTCTTGGCCGCCCCTTCCGGACCGGCCCTGGAGAAAACATGTGAACCACAAATTATTACATGTTTTATAAAAAGGAAACATGTTGTAATTTTTTCAGGAATTTAAGGGCTTCAAAGTCACTTTTAGAAAGTTGCATGGTCATTTTTGGTGGAATAAACCGATCTAGTTAGGTAAAATTGCACTATGTTTGTTCTTCATTACTTTTTTTTTTTCTAAACCAAAAAAGAAAAGTATAAAATGAATGGGGGCTTGAATTTGTGCAACTGTTCTGATCTCTATATAAATTAAAACACTAAATTAAATACTCTTATTTATTTTCTTGGAGGAGCAATTACTCTTATTTATTAATTACTCCCTCTGTCCCATTTAAGATGTCTTGTTTCATTTCTGCACACAATCCAATGCACTTTTTCAATCGTTAATATCTCAAAATATATACAACAAAAAATTATGTAAAATATATATTATAAAACTACATGATTATACGATTCTAACAAGATCCAACTCGATTATTTTTTCTCAAAAACATACTTAGAATAATATTGAGTCAAAGTTAAACAATGAACAGTGCCAAAAAGTCAAACCAGACATCTTACCTGGGACGGAGGGAGTATTATATTAGCAATTACACCGTACGTGGACTATGCATCGGTACTTTCATCGGTAAAAATGGTCATCGATAATGTTCACGGTGTTTTTTAACCGTCCAACTTTTTCCTAGGACATTTTAGGAAGCACTAGTCCTCAGCAAAAATAAAATACCGATGAGGTGTCCCCGGCAAATGTCGTCGCAACATATTTTTTTTTCTTATAGTGCAATATTGCTATATTAAACATGGTTCAAGTTTTCCCATCAATCATATTGGGTGTCTTTATGTTGTTTTGTTTTTTAACAAATAGATTATGTTTGGCTGGTGATGAGTCAATGACCTTTTTCTCCTCAAGGGAGGCTATCGGAAAAGGATCAAACCGATTACGGGTCCAGATTAACAATAATGCGCCCAAACTTGACTGAATATTCTCTGAATTTATAAATGGCAAAACTTGATACAATGGAGAATCTACCGGTTGTTAAGAAACAACGGCGAATTCACCGGAAAAAGGAACTAAACTACCAGTTATTGAGAAACAACGGTGGACTTGGAAAGTAACCGCTACAAGCTAAGCTAGAATCTAGGAAAAACTGTAAAGGAAAGCTGTAAAGAAAGCAGTAAAGATACAAAGAATTAAATTTGATAAAGGAATTTGGGGGTTGGATTGATCTCTCGGATTCTGTGTATGGCATCCCCTATTTATAGCCGGAGCTTGGTAACTGCTCCTCCGGCCGATTCCCTCGAGCCGATCTTCATTCCTCTCCTATCGGCTGACTTAGCTTCATTTCGGCCGAAATCTCTTCCCTCCGTTCGGGCTTCTTCTTCTGTCTTGGATCGTTCCCTTTTAATCTTTCGGCCCAATAGATTTTAAGCCCAACTCTTCTTAAAAATCCTTCTTCGGCCCATATTATATGACCCAATTATCTTTTCGCGGCCCACTACTTCATGTGGCCCCAATAGATGCCCTCCTTACTTGGGCGAATTTTCGTTCTAGAAAGAGCCCAAGTAAAAATTTTCAACTTTCCCTTTTCGTGCGCTAACTCCTCCTTGGAACCCGGCCACGTCTCTTCATATTCTTCTTATTCTACCGTTTGTTCTCTCCTTTCTCTTTTCTTCTGTTCATTCTGTTTTCTTCATAACATTTTCTTCTCTTCCTAATGGCGCAACCGACTCTCTCGCCCTCTTCTCTAAAGATCAAGAATATTGAAGATTCCTTCGCCGAAAAATCTTCGCTTCGTCTTACTGATGACGTCTCACTACTCTTGGACCCCTCGCTACTTCTGTCGAGGCCGCCGCCTCTGCTTCGACTTTTTTCGGTGAATCGAAGACAATCCCTTGTTTTCGGACTACTTTTTCGCTAAACTTTTCAGTCCCATCAGTACTTGGCCCCTCGTGACTCCGGAACATGTCGCTTGGTATGAACGGGTTCGTCCTGACTGTGAATCGATTTGGATATCCACCGGTATTAATCATTTAATTAAGTTGAGTACGCGGCCCTTCCCTTCTGAGTATCGGCATATTCAAGCCCTTCTCTGTTTTTGGAATTCTTCTATCAATTGCTTTTGTTTTCCCTGGGGTATGATGACCCCAACTATTGAAGATATCAAGCTTCTCTTAGATTTACCCTCTCTTGGAAGACATTTCTTAGGTGTTACTGGTTTCGAAAAACCCTCGACTAGGGGTGTGCATCGGTCGGTTCGGTTAACCAAACCGAACCGAAATCCAAAACCGAATTAAAAACTGAAATTTTTGTGAAAACCAAAACCAAACCGAAATTGAGGAGAACCGAAATAACCGAACCGAAATATTTCGGTTCGGTTATACCGGTTAATCGAACCGACCGAACTGATGATTGATGCATTTAGAATTTAGAACAAACCATAACAGAAAACATAAGCATTGGTAGTACAAGACAATCCTTTCAAATAATCAACTTTGGGTGGGAATTGGTCTCATAGCTCGCACAAGGTAGCAACAGCCAACATATTTAATCAAATCCTTAATGGGAAGTAACTTTGGAATACAGAGTTCCAAGGTAAGGTAGAGTGTTTTAACCCAGCAACCCCATCACTTGCTAAATCACGCAAAGTTTAAACGGAAAACGTCGTTGAATACATGAAGCTTCCTTGGGGTGTCAGGCATCAAATGGAACATCTGTGCACCAAAAAAAATCACAAAAGCTAAGGTCAGATGACAATCCCAGTTAGAATCACAAAAAATTAAAATTTTGATCAAATCTATTACCATTTTCAAAATAGCACCAAGCCACCAACCATCTCAGCTAATCTCAAATCTGAAAATGAACAGATCATTCCCATGCCTTCAAAATAGCAGACTCCCACCTGCAGCAACATCCACTTGCAGCAACATCTAAATATGAGCAGTGTATAGGCATTCTTAGCAGTAATTTTGTCTAAAAATGAGCAGAGTCATTTTCCCAGTGCTTGAGGCACTCAATAATGATTCAAAGATTCTAACAACAGGTTTAAATTCAAGCTACCAAGCAAATAGGAAGAAGCTGATCAATTCAACAAAAATCACATATCCTACAATCGTGTACCGTATCATTTTTGAACCTACAGTGTTTGCTAATCTAACTGCATGAGAAAGTTAGAAGCATTTCAATAGATTCATGACTCAAACAAAAATTAATCAACAAGTAATGTTCCAAAGGAAGTCTGTTTTATTGAAATACTGCAGGCTAAGATCACGAAAACCTACTTTATCAAGAATTATAGGCATGCACGCAATATAAATGTTGTTGAAAAAACAAATAGAAATACAGTACTGCCTCCATTTATTTATTTTCATATGCAAAAGTTACAACTATCTTTACTATTTAATGGTAAAGATAGTTATATTTTTTGCTGTTAAACTACCTTATTACTCCTACTACATACCTCAGAAAAGGGCACAAAAAGTAAAAATAAACATCAAAAATATTTGTAATGCAGATTCCATATTTTTTCACCCAAGTTAAATCTGACCAGTTGAAATTACATCACTTCCCCTGTTTTTCATAAGCCTGCTGTCATAAACTCATAATCACTCATAGACTATGTTGTGCAGCAGCAGCCAAGTATCTCAAACTTGTAATGCAGATAACAACAAATACGTTATAGAATTCTTTACCATTCTCAAATTTCTCAAAAATTCATCTCCCACAACTTCAATCTTCATATTGTTGGTGTTTGACAATGATGTTCCAATCCCAACATTAGATAATTCTGCAAAATAAAAAAGAGATAAATCAACTCATATAAAGAATAAAAATATTGAAGATAAAAGCAAATACATTATAGAAATTATTACCACTCTCAAATTTCTCAAGCTCCTCTAATTGTTCTTAAATATTTATTAGCTTTTCTGAACCCCGAAGCCAATCTTGAGTGCAAACCATGGCTTCAACAAGATTAGGAGTTAAGGAACTCCTAAATTCATCTAGTACCCTTCCACCGGTACTAAATGCAGATTCCGACGCTACAGTAGAGATGGGAATGGCTAATATATCACGAGCCATCTTTGAAAGCACAGGAAATCTTGCAGAATTGGCTTTCCACCACAACAACAAATCTATATTGTCAGCCTCCACACAATTCTCATTCAGATACAACTCTAACTCCGTTTTCTTATTCACAAAACCACCACTTTGAACTCTTTACTTTTTATATTGAGCTTTTCTTGGTAATACTGGCACATTAACTGTTTGACAATCTGAACCCCTAACTGAATTCATGCTTGAAACACTACCACTGCCACTTCGACTTTCACATCCACTTCCACTCACATAATTTTCTGGGTGAGATCTTTTCTCATATTCCTTGTACATTTCTAAAAGACCATCTTTCAAGTTTTGAATCAACATACTAGACTTTTCAGGCCCATACATATTTGGCAAAGTATATTCCAGAAACTCAAACCTTATCGGTAGGATCAAAAACATTAGCCCAAAAAATCATCTTATTCATCTTCTCAGGATCTCCCCAATACTTATCAAACTTTGAAGACATTGATAAACCCAACCTTCTCTCAAAAGGATCATCACTAACCTTCCATTCATTCAACATGCAACATAATTCACTAAGTTCACTGAAAAAGGAACTAGCTGTCACATATAAAGATCCAGAAACACGCAGTGTCATCTCATAGAAAGGCTTCAATAAATCAGCAATTTTACGAACACGAACCCAATCAGCAGCCGTAGGATACCCATTATCTCCCAAATCAACAACATAATTTGGTTCATCAATTTTATACTTCTCAAAAGCTTTCTCAAACATTTCTGCAGTTTTTAGCATTAAATAAGTGGAATTCCATCTTGTAGAAACATCTAAGCACAATGAGTTATTACTCACAATCCCTTCATACTCCACACATTCCTTAAATTTTCTAAGTCTAGATGGAGAATTCCTAATATATCTCACAGCATCTCTAACACGCTTCACCGAAGGGTCTAGCTCTTTCAAGCCCTCAGAGACTACCAAATTGATGACATGTGCAATACACCTCATGTGAAGATGCTCACAAGCTGCTACACTACCCCCCAGTTCATCATTCTTTTCTTCAAAAAAGATATTTATGTGTCATTTGCACTAGCATTATCAATAGTGATGGTGAATACATTCTTTAAACCCCAATCAAGAACACATGCTTCGAGTGACTTTCCTATGTATTCACCCTTATGACTAGTTACTGACACAAAATTCAGAATTTTCTTGTGCAAATTCCAGTCATTATCAACAAAATGAGCAGTGATACACATGTAATTGATCCTTTGCAAGGAAGTCCATGTATCAGTAGTGAGGCACACTCTTTGACAGTTATTTTTCATGAAAGTCTTCAACATGGTCCTCTTATTATCATACAACTTAAGAATATCACGTGTGATAGTCCAACGAGAAGGAATAGTAAACCAATGGCATGCTTTGTTCATAACATTTTTAAACCCTTTCCCTTCCACAAACTTTAATGGCAACTCATCAATGATAATCATTAGTGCAATAGCTTTCCTAATTTCTTCATAATCATATTTCCAAGAAGAAAGTGTACCCACGTTGGATTGACTATATCAAAGATTGACTAGATTTTTCATTCTTCGGGTTATTTATGCACACATCCATATGATTACGAAGTGAAGAAGTGCCATTCTTACTAGGATCACTAGCAAACACTTTTGGACAGTAATTGCACTTAGCTGAAACTAGCTCGCCATTAGCATCAAAGATCTTCTCGAAATGATTCTACACTACAGATCGTTCTCTCATTTGTTTCCTCTTTGGAGGTCGAGTAGTAGCTTCTGTTTTCATTGAACTAGGCTCATTTCCGGAGTTGCTTTGAACTTCCCCTCCTGAGCTCGAGACCTATAAAATTTCAGTAAATGTTTAGCACATAATATAATAATAACAATAACAAAATCCCATTGAAAATACTCAATTAACTAGGTTCAATATGAGGTTCAATATCAAGAATGGCATTTGGTGGCAGTCAAGACTACAGTTCGGAGTATTTCAATAACTCTCAAAGCAACTGGAGGAGTTAAAATTGGGATTGGTTTCCACTGATCAGTGATTACCCTTTTCATAATCAAGAAAAATTCAACATAATTTATTCTTTACAACTCGCACACTCAACATAGCAGACTAACAGGAGTTCTAGTAATCTGTTTTATTCTTTTACTACAATCTACTAGTACTACTCAAATAATCGTCAAACCATTTATTTTAATGTACATCAAATGAGCAAATGCTCTCTCATGTGCAAACCATTTTATTTTATTTTTATCAGCTACTATATTTAGTCTTTTTAGATTTTAGTTTTAACATATACTCATTGTCTTTTTAGTTGCACTCCTGGTTAGAACAAATAATGTATCTCTGTGTAAATTTTTACTGTGTTGAACCACTGCATGTGAAGTGCTTCAATACAATTGCTTCTCTAAAAATGTTACACATTAAGGCTAAGATAGCCTTTGTAACTCCTCCTTGACGGGCAGTCTGAGATGCATTGAAGAAGGTAATGCCAATTAATATGTTGGTTGAGTATTCTTATGTGTTTAGATGAACTATTTACCGTTGTATCTGGGAGTGAGTTTCATCCTGATTGAAGTTTACAGCTGTATTTCCTGATGTTTCAGGTTGTTTGAACGAGCACTAGCATATGTTGGAACGGATTACTTATGCTTTCCACTTTGGGACAAGTACATTGAATATGAAATTTCACAACAAGAATGGCCTCGTGTTGCCACAATTTATACACGCATATTGGAAATTCCAAACCAGCAGCTTGATCGTTATTTTGAAGGGTATTTATATAGTTACATCATTCAATTTTTCTCCTGAACTTAATTGATTTCTTATTTGATGTTGATTTCAGCTTTCACAAGTCAAATTTCTACTAGTACATGAGAGAGCATTTGCTCATTCCTGTTTTATGCATTAGGAGACTAGTATTTTAGCCAAGGCACATCAAAAAACTAGCAAACCAAAAAAGCAAGAAACAAAAAGAAGGGGAACCGGGGATAATAGTACGTAACCAAACACTAAAATCTAGGGAAATAGAAATAAAAAATCTGAGTAGGGACGGCCGAAACATAAACATACCGAAGTATAATCCATCTTGTTCGATGACTTCGACCACCTGGATGCTGGAGGGCAGAAACAGATATAAAAAATCGGAGTAGGGACGCCGACGTGGTGGAATGAATCTTGTTCGCAAGCTCGCAACTCTGGTGGTGGTGGAATGAATCTCTTGTGAGTTGTGGCGGCGGCCGGCGTGCGAACTGAAGGGAGTACCGGAGTAGGGACGAAGGGGAACTGGGAACGGGAAGGGGGTGAACGGCGGAATTGAATGGATGGGGAATGGATAGGCCGATTAGGGTTAGAAATTCATTAGGGGTATTATATTTTTTTAAATATATTATTTAAAATTCGGTTCGATTCGGTTAACCGAAATTTTAGATTTTCAAAACCGAAAATCGAACCGAACACCAAAATTTTAGATTTTCAAAACCAAAAACCGAACCGAAATCCAAAAAACCGAACCAAAATGCAAAATTCGGTTCGATTCGGTTGGTTTGTTCGGTTTCGACCGAAATTTGCACACCCCTACCCTCGACGAAATCTTCTGGCTATACTTCGGGGCTTACTTTCGCCCTGTGGATTAATCGGTATTGTGGTACCAAGCCTGAACTTCCCCAGACGGAACTTGTGGCTTTCATGATGCACTTCCTCAGCCGATTTTTCTGGTGCGCGCCCGCCAAGAATGTTGTTCTTGAGACTTTTCCTTTGGCTAAGTCTCTTATGGATGGTACCCACTTACCTCTTACCGGCTATTTTTTAGTCCACTTGTACTCTGGTATTTCATCCCAGGTACACGGATGGGCTGATGGTCATCTCAATCGATCTCACGGCCCTCTTTGGTTTCTTCATCTTTGGCTTGCCTGGCATTTTAGGGATATTTCCGGTTTCGAGCCCCAACCTTTTGATACTACCCATCCTTCGGCCAATGATCTTCTTGGAATCCGATTTTCAGATATGCGTATTGAACAATGGATTTATTATTTTATGAATAGATCTCCCCTTGACTCTTCTTCTTGTCATCTTTACTCTAGTACTCCGGATAGTTGGGTTTCGGCTATTGGTATACCCCCTTTTGGTAAATCTCTTCTGACGGGATTCGCTCAAATTTGGAATGCCTGTATCATTCATCTGTAACACCCCGATTTTTGGTCACCCAGGTCGGGATGTCACCGCCACATCTCCCTAGTAAGACACGGTTTCTCCGAGCTTTACTAAAGAGATGCAAGGCTAGGTGTTGCAGTATTTAAAACATTTAAATCATTCAAAGTAGCCCATACAATATAATTCGAAAATAATAATATTATAGCGCAGCGGAAATGATTGTTTTAGTATAGTATCGCAGCGGAAAATATAAATAGGGCCGACATGGCCAAAACACGGGTTAAACATGCCCGTTCATGATATAGTCTAAAGTACGAATTTAAAAGCAAAATAATGTTTTCCCAAAATCCCATGCATGAATCGTGCTCACACATGCTCATTCCACATATTCTGTAAGAAAGGAAATAAAAACGGTTTTGGTCAGCAAACTTGCTGAGTAAGTTAACACATGCATGATAGTAGGGTTTAAAAGCCATTAATTTAATACTTAAATAAAAACATGATAATAACATAATATTCAATTTAATCTAGTTGACAACACATTTCACATGGTTTAAGATAATAGCCATAATTTAAATAAAGCATTTAAATAATTTAATTGGACAACATAATTTAATCTAATTTAGTTAAATTTAATATCCCCATTACATCCCCGATTTGGTATTTCAAAGTTTCACGATAGCATCACGATGTCAACAAGTTTAGCCGGTAGCCCGGCGGCCGCAACCGTATCAGCCATACCCAGTACCACTCCAGAGCCTCGGGAAACCCATGTGGATATTCTCGAGAGTGTAGGCTCTATATTTCGCCGTTTTGGCAATATTAAATCTCAAGTTTAGCGCGCGGGGTCACCATCGTCCATTACGGCACGAAGTGAAGCAGTAAGGGGGCACCCTGCAGAGCACTCATCCCTAATTTTAATTTATCAAGTTTGTAAGGGGATTTAGTTTTAAAAATCTGACTTTAATTATATTCATTTAAAGATAATATCTCAACTCATTTCAACCCTAAAGGTTAATTCCATGTTTCAACAAGATTTCAAGGAAATTGGAAACCGGAAGCATAGGGGGGATAGAAACCCGAAAGAGAGGCGGAAAAGCACGACGGATCGCACGACCCGCCCGGACCGAAGTCCAGGCGAAGTCGCGCTGGCCGCGCGGTTTTTAGGGAAAAGGCGCGCCAACCCCGCGCCACTTGACAGATTCGCCCGTTGCGCGAATCTCTCGCCCGAACGCGGATTTTTCGACTTTCGGTTGAACGTCTCTCGACCCAAGACCCTTGGGGTCAGACTTTGGACGCCCTAGGACCTAGACATCTATAAATAAACCCCCTCGGAAGCCTAAACTCTTTTTCAAAACCCTACGATACTCTCTACACACACAAGTCGAAATCCCGGAGTCTACGGAGGCATCAAACACCAAGGCAGCAGCTTTGGACGAAAATCCAAGGATCTCCGACGTTGTGGTAAGCTCTAGTCCAATAGATCCTTTCACGTTTCAATCCGAAAACGGATTCTAACCTCGTTTCTTCTCTCTTTATACCCCGAATCGAATCTAGAACAAGGAACCCGACGAACGGAGAGGAGAAACGGTGATCTGGAAGCCACGCCTCCGAAATAGACATCCCGGACGCTCACAAATCAGTAAGTTAACTCTTACATGGTTTTGGGAAGTTTTAAAACATTCGAAACTAAAAGATTTAGCAAGAACTCATAAATCTGTCAACTTTTGGTTTCTACCGACGCAACAGTTTTGATGAATTTTTCCGAACCTTAAAACGAACTCAAACGGAAAAACTTAAAACACAAAAAATGTTCCTAAGTCTTAGATCTATCTACTGTAAAGTTTTGAGAATTTTTAGAGTCGATTTGATATGTGAAAACCGACCGAAACCGAACTGCTTGAATCTAGATCTTGAAATTCTTGACAGAACGTAGGAATGATCTTGATCACATTTTTGACATAGGATCTAGACTGTTTTAGATCTTTGGCCGAACATGAAAGTCGTAGATAATTGTCTTAAGATGATCTCTGTCAAATTTCATCAAATTTGGAGTTGAATTGCTATGGTAGAATTCGATATCTTTAGACTGTGATGCATTAAATTCGGACAGAATTGTTCTTCTGCGAAAATTGGTGATTTTGACTGTTTAGGTAACTCGGATTGAAAAAGTTAAAACACGAAAGTTGTAGATCTCGACGTTTCTGAGTCAGACGTGAAATTTTATAATTTTTGGAATTAAATCTGATTTTAGAGGAATTTTAGAGTAAACTGTGGTTTACCGAAAACAAAATCTATAAGATGATTTAGAAGTGACCTCGAGTTGTCAAAGGCTTAATCTGAGTCCGAAAGAAATAGATTAAGTGACAGTTCTAGAAAGCTTTTGTCACAGAATGAGTCTGACCGATCATTCTGCGATGACAGTATCCTATTATTTCAGTGCTTAGAATGTCATGACACTGAATCACAAGTACCTGTCTTGGGAAGTGATTTAAGACATGAAGATTTGATTAAGTTGCATAGAGGATTTGTCTATCTCAATGAACTTTCATTATGTTTTAACAATTGAAGTATGATATTCTCATCATATTCTTATTTCGTTTATTTGATTTGGTCTGTGTTATCTTAAACTCATGAACATAATCATAACACTCAACATCATTTCAATTGTTTTCTTTACTATTATTTACAGCTTTATGCATTTACATTTCAGCATTAAATTTTTAGTAATCATCATTACACCATCCTTAAACCAAGAGCATAAACAGGTTCTAAAACTAATAATCCTATTAAAACACTTCTATCGTGTAACTCTCTAATGAACGATCCCGACAATAAAAATAAATATTGCAGCTTGATACCGTGCGCTTTCGGTAGGAAAAATTAGGCAAGCTTTTTAACAGCCCTATAGGATTATAGTGTAAAGGCTGTCGGGGGGCATTGCAGCGGGTTTTTCGGGCTTCTAATCGTGTCATTCCGCCTCTCTTTCGGATCTAATTTTACATTTTGGCTCGAATTCTCGAGTTCATTTACATCGAATACCCGTGTAACGACTTATTTAACTTTATTTAATTCTTTTGTTTAAACAAATCTCTTTTAATTAATTTCATTTCTCACTTGTTCTATATTTATTTATTTAGTGTATTTATTTATTTGTTTATTTATTTATTTATTTATTATATTTGTTTATTTGTAAAATTCTCGGGTATTACAGTCTACCCTCCTTAAGAATCAACTTCGTCCTCGAAGTTGTGTTTCGGCTTTTCTCGTGCTAAGGTCTTTTGTTTATTTTATTACTTTGTGACTGAACTTAGAATTAAGACTTCTAAGCTGCCTACGTACCCGGTAAAGGGATCAAGCCATAACGTAGTTCAAAAGTTCACAAAATGCACGAAAAATAGGTGGTATGACATCCTCTCCCCCATAAGATTGCAGTTATGTCCCCATAACTGTGTCGGTATCGGTTTGGAACAATGTCGGGTAGCGTTCTCTCATGTCGGATTCTACTTCCCAAGTTCCTCGTTACTCGTTCTTTAGTGTCGAGAATACGCACTGAGACTTCTTCATAAGTCAAATCTTCATCGAGCTCAATTATCTCCGGTTGAAGTACATGTGTCGGGTCCGGCACATACTTCTTTAGTTGCGAGACATGGAACACATTATGAACTCTATCTAAGTGTGGCGGTAAAGCCAATCGGTAGGCTAGAGTTCCGACTCGTTCTAGGATTTCGTAAGGTCCTATATATCGAGGACTTAACTTCCCTCGTTTTCCAAAGCGCATCACCCCCTTCATGGGTGATATCTTTAGCATGACCCTATCTCCCACTTGAAACTCTAGGTCTCGTCGTCTCACGTCGGCATAACTCTTTTGACGGTCTTGTGCGGCTTTCATTTTTCCTTGAATCACCTTGATTTGTTGAGCCATGTCTTCGATAAGTTGTGGTCCCACCACCACGGACTTATCGTTTTCTTCCCAGCTCAACGGGCTTCGGCACTTTCGCCCATACAACGCCTCGGAAGGTGCCATGCCTATGCTAGCATGGTAGCTATTATTATAGGAAAACTCAATTAAGGGTAAATGAGATTCCCAATTCCCTTTGAATTCCAACACACATGCTCTCAGCATGTCTTCTAGTGTTTGGATTGTTCTCTCGGTTTGACCATCCGTCATTGGGTGGAATGCGGTGCTCATTTTGATTTGAGTACCGAGAGCCTTTTGTAACTCCGTCCAGAAATGAGAGACAAATCTACTGTCTCTATCGGAAATGATATCATGTGGTACTCCATGCCGTCGCACCACATTATCAATGTAGGCTCGGGCCAATTGGTCCATAGTCCACGTGTCCTTCATCGGGATAAATATGGCTGTCTTCGTTAGCCTATCCACAATCACCCAAATCTTGTTCATGCCTTTAGGTGATCGGGGTAATCCCGAGACAAAGTCCATCGAGATGTTATCCCACTTCCAACTTGGAATCTCTAGTGGTTGCATCAGTCCTAGGGGTTTATGTCGCACTGCCTTAACCCTTTGGCAGGTGAGACATTTCGCCACGAAATTTGCCACTTCCTTCTTCATTCCCGGCCACCAATAGATCTTCTTAAGATCTTTGTATAGCTTGTCGCCTCCGGGATGAACGGAATATGGCGTGTTGTGCCCTTCCTCCATCAACCTCAGTTTCAACTCGGCACATTTAAGGGGCACACACCATCTCCCTTTAAAACGGATGCTTCCATCCTCGTGGACAGCAAATCCTATTGCCTTTCCTTCGGCAATATACTCTTTTATTTTCTCGAGTTTCGGGTCGCCCGGTTGAGCGAGTCGAATCTCGTCCAATATTGGAGTTTCTACGACCATGGCATTGACCGTTTCTCTCACTGTGCCAGGATGCACAAGTTCTAACTCCAATCTTGCCAACTCCATGTACAATGCCGGCGGAATTACCAACGAGTTTGTCACGTGTTGGGTTTTCCGACTTAGGGCATCGGCTACCACATTCGCCTTCCCTTCGTGGTATGCTATCTCTAAATCGTAGTCTTTAATAAGTTCCAACCACCTTCGCTGTCTCAAATTCAACTCCTTCTGAGTGAATATATATTTCAAGCTCTTGTGGTCGGTGAACATTCGACACTTCCGCCCATAAAGATAATGTCTCCATATCTTTAGAGCGAAAATGACCGCTGCCAACTCCAGGTCGTGTGTCGGATAATTTTCCTCGTGAGGTTTTAGTTGGCGTGATGCATAGGCTACGACTCTCGAGTCTTGCATCAAGACACAACCTAAACCTTCCTTCGAAGCATCGCTGTAAACTTCGAAGTCACCATTCTCTGATGGTAGTGTTAATACGGGTGTGGTTGTGAGTCGTTTCTTCAGCTCTTGAAACGCAGTCTCACACGCTTCGGTCCACTCGTATTTTGCTCCTTTCTTCAGTAGCTGGGTCAAAGGACGTGCAATCCTTGAAAAGTCCTTCACAAATCGTCTATAATACCCAGCTAATCCAAGGAAACTCCTTATTTCCGTTGGACTCTTCGGAGTTGCCCACTCCGTCACGGCAGAAACCTTTGCCGGATCCATCGATACTCCATCAGCGGATACTATGTGTCCGAGAAATGCCACTTCTTTCAACCAGAAATCGCACTTCGACAGCTTGCCGTACAACTGATTTCTTCGCAAGATTCCTAACACTTGATGTAAGTGTTGGGCATGCTCTTCCTCGCTCTTTGAGTAGATCAGGATGTCGTCGATGAACACTACGACGCACTGATCTAACAATTCTCGGAATACGTTGTTCATGAGATTCATGAACATGGCCGGAGCATTTGTTAACCCGAAGGATAACACTGTGAACTCGTAATGGCCATATCGCGTTCGAAATGCCGTCTTCGGAATGTCCTTCTCGGCGATCCTTAATTGATGATACCCAGATCGCAAATCGATCTTCGAGAATACTGAAGCTCCCTTCAGTTGATCAAACAGATCCTCTATTCTCGGTAGAGGGTATTTATTCTTGATGGTCACTTGGTTTAGTCCTCGGTAATCTATGCAAAGACGTAGTCCTCCGTCTTTCTTCTTGACAAATAGAACCGGTGCTCCCCAAGGGGACGTACTCGGTCTTATGTAACCTTTTCCTAATAGTTCCTCGAGTTGTTCCTTTAGCTCCTTCATTTCCAGTGGTGCCATCCGGTACGGAGCTTTTGAGACAGGCTCTGTCCCCGGAATGAGATCTATAGTGAATTCAAGATCTCTCTCAGGTGGCATGCCCGGAACGTCCTCAGGGAACACGTCCGGGTATTCTCTTACCACTGGTATGCTATCAACCTTGTTCTCTTCCGCCTCAAGGTTGTGCACGTAGCACGCATATAGTTCATACCCCTTACGCATCAAGTTACTTAGTTTAAGTGCACTAACGATTTTGTTGCTCTTCTTAGGGGGCTGAGAGTAAAAGATAACTCTCTTTCCCCTACTTTTTGACAAGGTGATCTTTTGCTTTTGGCATTCGATCACCGCCTTATACTGGGATAACCAATCCATCCCCAGTATGATGTCAAAGTCTCTTAAGTTAAATTCTACCAAGTTCGCGAAGAATTCTACGTTCTTTATCACTATAGGAATTCTGTTATATCGTTTAGAGCAAGACACTACTTCTCCAGAAGGCAATTGAATTCCTAAGCTAATTCTCTCGCACTTAGGTAGATCTAACTCAGGCACTATCCTTGATGCTATAATTGAGCAACTAGCTCCAGAATCAAACAGAATTCTAAGGGGCGTATTCAAAACATAAAATGTACCTGCCATCACTTCTCCTTGTGCAGGCACGTCCGCTTGATTCACCACGTTCAGCCTCCCCATAGGGCGTCCCTGATTGCCCTGTTGATTCGCATTCGGCTGCTGATTTTGTTGCTGGTTTTGATTCTGAGGGGGCGGAGGTTGTTGGTTCTGGTTCTGGTTTTGCGGCCTATTTTGAGGGGGTTTGTACCCTTGGTTATTCCCGTTTCGCCCGTTTTGATTTTGAGGCTGTTCTTGCCCCATGACCAAATCATCCCTCCTTGTTATGTTCTCAAGCCTAGTCCGGCAATCCCGTCGAACGTGACCTATTCGACCGCATCGGTAACAGGCGCCTTGTTGCGGGCATCCCCTTGCCAGATGGGGTCGTCCACATCTCGGGCAAGGTGGTACCGGATCTTCTTGGTTGAACCTCCTCCCAGTATTGTTTTGTTGGGGCCTATTCGACCCTCTGCGCTGTTCGCTCCTTCCAGTGTTGTTCTCGTTTCTTGAGTCTCGGCTTTTCTTGTCTTGGGGACCCCTGCTGGACTCCCCACTCACCCTTCTTTTCAGCTGCTGCACACGTGCTACCGCCACAGCGCGGTCATACACAGCTTGCAAATCGGGGTAGTGTACCCCCGCGATCACCTCGCGCACAGACAGGTTCAGTCCCATCTCGAACTTCTGTGCCTTTTCCGCATCAGTAGGCACTAGCCTTGGTGCGAACCTTACCAGCTCCTTGAAGCGTGTGTAGTATTCCTGCACCGTTTGGCCCCCCTGCTTCAGCAACAGGAACTCTTCGTACATGGCAGCTTTAGTACTCAAGGGATAGAACCGGTCCCTGAGTAGTTACATCATCTCCATCCACGAGTAAGGCTCGTCATCTTCAGTCAGTTTGGCTTGCGTCGCCTGCCACCAGTCGTCAGCTTCGCCTCCCAAGTAGTATGAGGCGACATGCACTCTTTCTCATTCCGGACATTTAACTGCTCCCAGCAGCTTGTCGAAGGTCCGGATCCACTCTTCCAGTTTAGCTGGATCCTCCTCACCAGCATAGTGGGGCGGCTGGTAAGGATTCACCATCGCCAGGTAGTTAGGGCGAGCTTGGGGCGGAGGTACCGCCGCAGCTTGACCCTGGTTGACTTGCGCGTTTCCGAGCGCAATCAACACTTCCTCTATCGTCCTAAGACCATCGCCCACATTGTTCGGTGCGGGGGCGTCCTGCGCACCTTGGGGTTGTTCCATCTCAGGTTGAATCGGTTCAGTGACGTTTGGTGGTGTCTCAGTAGGTATCTCAGTGGTGGTTTGGGGAGCGGGTTGGGTTCTTCCTCTTCCTCTTCCTCTGGGTGCCATTCTGGTACAAATAGGATAGATTAGGACCGGTGAATTTAGCATATAGTCTAAGTAATTTCTATAAATGTATATGTGTTTTGTGATTTAGCACGTGGTGCTCGCTTGAACTAAGAAGCGTCGTATGCTTCGGGGTTTTTATTTTAATTTGTTCCTTATTTCGAATTTTTTTTATATAAATAAATCGGGCATTTTATTTCCTCAAAAGAGATTTTATTACAAAAGTTGAAATATTTTCCTAGCAAAATAGTATCTAACAATAGAATCTCTAGTGTCTCATGACGTCCTCCGGTGGGGTAGCAGGATCTTCCTCCAGATCTTCCTCCTCCGAACTCGGCGGCAGTAGCTTGTCAAAGATAGTGTTCAAGTCTTGCCCGTGGGCATCGATGTATTCCTTTAGTATTAAGTTTTTTGTAGTGAGGGTTTGGACTTGGCGTTCGAGTTGGTTTATGCGGTGATGATCCGCCTCTCTCAGGTTGCCCATGTGATGTAAATTGGCCTCCAATTGAGCCATACGGTACTTCATTTGCTCTAGGGTTTGGTGGGAATCAAGATGAACGCTCATCATCCTGACCATCAACTGCATCATGTCTTGACTAGCCATCTAGCGCAAGCAAGAGATCTAAGTTAATATTCGCCAAGATTCTAAGTTCAATTCGCCAAGATTCTAGGTTCAATTCGCCAAGATTCTAAGTTCAAGTTCGCCAAGATTCTAAATTCTCTACATAAAAGAGATGCAATATGCAATTGTGAATGATGATTTCCCCCCAAAAATAATTTAATGCACTATATATGTATATATATTCTTTTCCATGGGTTTTAAAAATAAAAATTTCTCCATGGAAATAATACTTTAAAATTTAAAATAATAGTCAAAATATTAATAGTAGTTTAAAAATAATAATGGTTTAAAAATAGTAGTTTAAAAATAGCCGGCCTCTGATACCAACTTGTAACACCCCGGTTTTTGGTCACCCAGGTCGGGATGTCACCGCCACATCTCCCTAGTAAGACACGGTTTCTCCGAGCTTTACTAAAGAGATGCAAGGCTAGGTATTGCAGTATTTAAAACATTTAAATCATTCAAAGTAGCCCATACAATATAATTCGAAAATAATAATATTATAGCGCAGCAGAAATGATTGTTTTAGTATAGTATCGCAGCGGAAAATATAAATAGGGCCGACATGGCCAAAACACGGGTTAAACAGGCCCGTTCATGATATAGTCAAAAGTACGAATTTAAAAGCAAAATAATGTTTTCCCAAAATCCCATGCATGAAACGTGCTCACACATGCTCATTCCACATATTCTGTAAGAAAGGAAATAAAAACGGTTTTGGTCAGCAAACTTGCTGAGTAAGTTAACACATGCATGATCGTAGGGTTTAAAAGCCATTAATTTAATACTTAAATAAAAACATGATAATAACATAATATTCAATTTAATCTAGTTGACAACACATTTCACATGGTTTAAGATAATAGCCATAATTTAAATAAAGCATTTAAATAATTTAATTGGACAACATAATTTAATCTAATTTAGTTAAATTTAATATCCCCATTACATCCCTGATTTGGTATTTCAAAGTTTCACGATAGCATCGCGATGTCAACAAGTTTAGCCGGTAGCCCGGCGGCCGCAACCGTATCAGTCATACCCAGTACCACTCCGGAGCCTCGGGAAACCCATGTGGATATTCTCGAGAGTGTAGGCTCTATATTTTGCCGTTTTGGCAATATCAAATCTCAAGTTTAGCGCGCGGGGTCACCATCGTCCATTATGGCACGAAGTGAGGCAGTTAAGGGGCACCCTGCAGAGCACTCACCCCTAATTTTAATTTATCAAGTTTGTAAGGGGATTTAGTTTTAAAAATCTGACTTTAATTGTATTCATTTAATGATAATATCTCAACTCATTTCAACCCTAAAGGTTAATTCCTTCAACAAGATTTCAGGATTTTGTTTCCGGTAAACCACAGTTTACTCTAAAATTTGTCTAAAATCAGATTTAATTCCAAAAATTATAAAATTTCACGTCTGACTCAGAAACGTCGAGATCTACAACTTTCGTGTTTTAACTTTTTCAATCCGAGTTACCTAAACAAGTCAAAATCACCAATATTCGCAGAAGAACAATTCTGTCCGAATTTAATGCATCACATTCTAAAGATTTTGAATTCTACCATAGCAATTCAACTCCAAATTTGATGAAATTCGACAGAGATCATCTTAAGACAATTATCTACGACTTTCATGTTCGGCCAAAGATCTAAAACAGTCTAGATCCTATGTCAAAAATGTGATCAAGATCATTCCTAAGTTCTGTCAAGAATTTCAAGATCTAGATTCAAGCAGTTCGGTTTCGGTTGGTTTTCACATATCAAATCGACTCTAAAAATTCTCAAAACTTTACAGTAGATAGATCTAAGCCTTAGGAACGTTTTTCGTGTTTTAAGTTTTTCCGTTTGAGTTCGTTTTAAGGTTCGGAAAAATTCATCAAAACTGTTGCGTCGGTAGAAACCAAAAGTTGACAGATTTATGAGTTCTTGCTAAATCTTTTAGTTTCGAATGTTTTAAAACTTCCCAAAACCATGTAAGAGTTAACTTACTGATTTGTGAACGTCCGGGATGTCTATTTCGGAGGCGTGGCTTCCAGATCACCGTTTCTCCTCTCCGTTCGTCGGGTTCCTCGTTCTAGATTCGATTCGGGGTATAAAGAGAGAAGAAACGAGGTTAGAATCCGTTTTCGGATTGAAACGTGAAAGGATCTATTGGACTAGAGCTTACCACAACGTCGGAGATCCTTGGATTTTCGTCCAAAGCTGCTGCCTTGGTGTTTGATGCCTCCGTAGACTCCGGGATTTCGACTTGTGTGTGTAGAGACTATCGTAGGGTTTTGAAAAAGAGTTTAGGCTTCCGAGGGGGTTTATTTATAGATGTCCAGGTCCTAGGGCGTCCAAAGTCTGACCCCAAGGATCTTGGGTCGAGAGACGTTCAACCGAAAGTCGAAAAATCCGCGTTCGGGCGAGAGATTCGCGCAACAGGGCGAATCTGTCAAGTGGCGCGGGGTTGGCGCGCCTTTTCCCTAAAAACCGCGCGGCCAGCGCGCCGACTTCGCCTGGACTTCGGTCCGGGCGGGTCGTGCGATCCGTCGTGCTTTTCCGCCTCTTTTTTGGGTTTCTATCCCCCTATGCTTCCGGTTTCCAATTTCCGGACTCTCTTCGGGCTTCTAATCGTGTCATTCCGCCTCTCTTTCGGATCTAATTTTACATTTTGGCTCGAATTCTCGAGTTCATTTACATCGGATACCCGTGTAACGACTTATTTAACTTTATTTAATTCTTTTGTTTAAACAAATCTCTTTTAATTAATTTCATTTCTCACTTGTTCTATATTTATTTATTTAGTGTATTTATTTATTTGTTTATTTATTTATTTATTATATTTGTTTATTTGTAAAATTCTCGGGTATTACATCCTCGTCATGTTTTCAACTGTTCGTTGTCCGTTCCTCCTAAACATCCTATTCTTTCTAAAGTTTATAATCCTCATCTGGTCAGCCGGCAATTCGGCTTTGCTCAGGATGTGGTCCTTCCTCTTTGTGGAGATCCGGATCGATACAGTAGATCCTTCAAAGGATTCGGCCCCGAGGATAGCCGAAATCTTTGTCGAACATTGTAACACCCCGCTTTTTGGTCACCCAGGTCGGGATGTCACCGCCACATCCCCCTAGTAAGACACGGTTTCTCCGAGCTTACTAAAGAGATGCAAGGCTAGGTATTGCAGTATTTAAAAGTATTTAAACCATTCAAGATAGCCCATACAATATAATTGGAAAATAATAATAGTATAGCGCAGCGGAAATAAATGGTTTAGTACAGTATCGCAGCGGAAAATATAAATAGGGCCAACATGGCCAAAACACGGGTTAAACAGGCCCGTTCATAATATAATCTAAAGTACGAATTTAAAAGCAAAATAACAATCCCCAAAATCCCATGCATGATTCGTGCTCACACATGCTCATTCCACATATTCTGTAAGAAAAGGAATAAAAACGGTTTTGGTCAGCAAAATTGCTGAGTAAGTTAACACATGCATGATCGTAGGGTTTAAAAGCCATTAATTTAATAATTTAACAAAAGCATGATAATAACATAATATTTAATTTAATCTAATCAACTATCCAATAGCATAATTTATCTCAGGGCTCTATTTAATAGCACATAACACGTGGTTTAAGATAAAAGCCATAATTTAAATAAAGCATTTAAATAATTTAATTGGACAACAACATAATTTAATCTAATTTAATTTAATTTAAAATCCCCATTACATCCCCGATTTGGTATCTCAAAGTTTCACGATAGCATCGCGATGTCAATAAGTTTAGCCGGTAGCCCGGCGGCCGCAACCGTATCAGTCATACCCAGTACCACTCCGGAGCCTCGGGAAACCCATACGGATATTCACGAGAGTGTAGGCTCTATATTTCGCCGTTTTGGCAATATCACATTTCAAGTATAGCGTGCGGGGTCACCATCGTCCATTACGGCACGAAGTGAATCGTTAGGGGGCACCCTGCAGAGCACTCACCCCTAATTTTAATTTATCAAGTTTGTAAGGGGATTTAATTTTTAAAATCTGACTTCAATTGTATTTATTTAGAAATAATATCTCAACTCGTTTCAACCCTAAAGGTTAATTCATGTTTCAACAAGATTTCAAGATTTTGTTCCCGGTAAACCACAGTTTACTCTAAAATTCGTCTAAAATCAGATTTAATTCCAAAAATTCCAAAATTTCATCTCTGACTCCGAAACGTCAAGATCTACAACTTTCGTGTTTTAACCTTTTCAATCCGAGATACCTAAGTAGGTCAAAATCACCAATTTTCATAGAAGAGCAAATCTGTCCGAGTTTAATGTGTCACAGTTTAAAGATTTCGATTTCTACCATACCAATTCAACTCCAAATTTAATGAAATTTGACAGAGATCATCTTAAGATAATTATCTACAACTTTCATGTTCGGCCAAAGATCTAAAACAGTCTAGATCCTATATCAAAAACGTGATCAAGATCATTCCTAAGTTCTGTCCAAGATTTCAAGATCTAGATTCCAACAGTTCGGTTTCGGTGGGTTTTCACATATCAAATCAATTCCAAAAATCCTCAAAAATTTACAGTAGCTAGATCTAAGTCTTAGAAACGTTTTTCGTGTTTTAAGTTTCTCCGTTTGAGTTCGTTTTAAGGTTCGGAAAAATTCATCAAATCTGTTGCGCCGGTAGAAAGTTTAGATGGACAGATTTTCGGTTTCTTGTTAATCTTTTAGTTTTGAATGTTTTAATTCATCCCAAAACCATGTAAGAGTTAACTTACCGAGGTTATGAACGTCCGGGAGCGTCTATTCGAAGGCGTGGCTTCCAGTCCACCGTTTCTCCTCTCCGTTCGTCGGGTTCTACGATCTAGATCCAATACGGGGTGTAGAAAGAAAAAGGAGATGATTAGGATTCGTTTTCGAATCGTTTATTGACTAAAGATTGGATCGAGACTTACCACGACTATGGAGATCTGTAGAGAAACTCATCCAACAGCGTTCGTCTTGGTTTCGTGCCTCCGACGACTCCGGATTTAGGGTTTCGAATGTATAGAATGTTGTAGGGTTTTGTAAACTTGTTCGGGGCTCCCAAGGGGTTTATTTATAGATTTCCCAAGTCCTAGGGCGTCCAACATCTGACCTAAGGGTCTTGGGTCGAGAGATGTTCAACCGAAAGTCGAAAAATCCGCGTTCGGGCGAGAGATTCACGCAACGGGCGAATCTGTCATGTGGCGCGGTCGTGGCGCGCTGTTTCCCCTTCCACCGCGCGGCCACCACGCGACACTCGCCTGGACTTCGGTCCGGGCGGGTCGTGCGATCCGTCGTGCCTTTCCGCCTCTCTTTCGGGTTTCTATCCCTCTATGCTCCCGAATTCCGGTTTCCGGGGTATCTTCGGGTTTCTACTTTCTCTCTAAATTTTCACTCGGGTCTAATTGGATGTTTTGGACTCGAATCCTCGAGTTCATTAGTGTCGGGTTTTGGTGTACAATTTATTTACCTTTAATCCATCCTTTATTCAATTAAATTCCTTTAATTCATTTTTAAGTAAAAATCTCATTTCTCATTTCCTTATCTTTATTTATTTATTTATTTGCTGGATTCATTTATTTATTTATGGTGTTTATTTTATTTATTATTTGTTTATTTAATTATTGTTTTATTTTATGAAGGAAAATTCACGGGTATTACAGTCTACCCTCCTTAAGAATCAACTTCGTCCTCGAAGTTGTGTTTCGGCTTTTATCGTGCTAAAGGTGTTGTGTTTATTTTATTATGTTGTGACTGAACTTAGAATTAAAACTTCTAAGCTGCCTACGTACCCGGTAAAGGGATCAAGCCATAACGTAGTTCAAAAATTTACAAAAGTGCACGAAAATAGGTGGTATCACATCCTCTCCCCCTTAAGATTGCAGTTATGTCCCCATAACTGTGTCGGTATCGGTTTGGAACAATGTCGGGTATCGTTCTCTCATGTCGGATTCTACTTCCCAAGTTGCCGTCTCACTTTCGTGGTTTGACCAAAGAACCTTGATTATTTTGACGGTTTTGTTCCTCGTTACTCGTTCCTTAGTATCGAGAATACGCACTGGGACTTCTTCATAAGTCAAATCTTCATCGAGCTCAATTATCTCCGGTTGAAGTACATGTGTCGGGTCCGGCACATACTTCTTTAGTTGCGAGACATGGAAGACATTATGAACTCTATCTAAGTGTGGCGGTAAAGCCAATCGGTAGGCTAGAGTTCCGACTCGTTCTAGAATTTCGTAAGGTCCTATGTATCGAGGGCTTAGCTTCCCTCGTTGCCAAAGCGCATCACCCCCTTCATGGGTGATATCTTTAGCATGACTCTATCTCCCACTTGAAATTCTAGGTCTCGTCGTCTCACGTCGGCATAACTCTTTTGACGGTCTTGTGCGGCTTTCATCTTCCCTTGAATCACTTTGATTTGTTGAGCCATGTCTTCGATAAGTTGTGGTCCCACTACCACGGACTTATCGTTTTTTTCTCAGCTCAACGGGCTTCGACACTTTCGTCCATACAATGCCTCGAAAGGTGCCATGGCGATGCTAGCATGGTAGCTATTATTATAGGAAAACTCAATCAGGGGTAAATGAGATTCCCAATTTCCTTTGAATTCCAACACACATGCTCTCAGCATGTCTTCTAGTGTTTGGATTGTTCTCTCGGTTTGACCATCCGTCATCGGGTGGAATGCGGTGCTCATTTTGATTTGAGTACCGAGAGCTTTTTGTAACTCCGTCCAGAAATGAGAGACAAATCTACTGTCTCTATCGGAAATGATATCATGTGGTACTCCATGTCATCGTACCACATTATCAATGTAGGCTTGAGCCAATTGGTCCATAGTCCACGTGTCTTTCATTGGGATAAATATGGCTGTCTTCGTTAGCCTATCCACAATCACCCAAATCTTGTTCATGCCTTTAGGTGATCGGGGTAATCCCGAGACAAAGTCCATTGAGATGCTATCCCACTTCCAACTTGGAATCTCTAGTGGTTGCATCAAACCTAAGGGTTTATGTCGCACTGCCTTAACCTTTTGGCAGGTGAGACATCTCGCCACGAAGTTCGCCACTTCCTTCTTCATTCCCGGCCACCAATAGATCTTCTTCAGATCTTTGTATAGCTTGTCACCTCCGGGATTTACGGAATATGGCGTGTTGTGCCCTTCCTCCATCAACCTTTGTTTCAACTCGGCACATTTAAGAGGCACACACCACCTCCCTTTGAAATGGATGCTTCCATCCTCGTGGACAGCAAATCCTATTGCCTTTCCTTCGGCAATATACCCTTTTATCTTCTCGAGTTTCGGGTCGCCCGGTTGAGCGAGTCGAATCTCGTCTAATATTGGAGTTTCTACGACCATGGCATTGACCGTTTCTCTCACTGTGCCAGGATGCACAAGTTCTAACTCCAATCTAGCCAATTCCAAGTACAATGCCGGCGGAATTACCAACGAGTTTGTCACGTGTTGGGTTTTCCGACTTAGGGCATCGGCTACCACATTCGCCTTCCCCTCGTGGTATGCTATCTCTAAATCGTAGTCTTTAATAAGTTCCAACCACCTTCGCTGTCTCAAATTCAACTCCTTCTGAGTGAATATATATTTCAAGCTTTTGTGGTCGGTGAACATTCGACACTTCCGCCCATAAAGATAATGTCTCCATATCTTTAGAGCGAAAACGACCGCTGCCAACTCCAGGTCGTGGGTCGGATAATTTTCCTCGTGAGGTTTTAGTTGGCGTGATGCATAGGCTACGACTCTCGAGTCTTGCATCAAGACACAACCTAAAGCTTCCTTCGAAGCATCGCTATATACTTCGAAGTCACCATTCTCTGACGGTAGTGTTAATACGGGTGTGGTTGTGAGTCGTTTCTTCAGCTCTTGAAACGCGGTCTCACACGCTTCGGTCCACTCGTATTTTGCTCCTTTCTTCAGTAGCTGGGTCAAAGGACGTGCAATTCTTGAAAAGTCCTTCACAAATCGTCTATAATACCCGGCTAATCCAAGGAAACTCCTTATTTCCGTTGGACTCTTCGGAGTTGTCCATTCAGTCACGGCAGAAACTTTTGTCGGATCCACTGATACTCCATCAGCGGATACTATGTGTCCGAGGAATGCCACTTCTTTCAGCCAGAAGTCACCTTTGGACAATTTGCCGTATAGCTGATTTCTTCGCAAGATTTCTAACACTTGATGTAAGTGTTTTGCATGCTCTTCCTCACTCTTTGAGTAGATCAGGATGTCGTCGATGAACACTACGACGCGCTGATCTAATAATTCTCGGAACACGTTGTTCATGAGATTCATGAACATGGCCGGAGCATTTGTTAACCCGAAGGATAACACTGTGAACTCGTAATGGCCATATCGCGTTCGGAACGCCGTCTTCGGGATGTCCTTCTCGGCGATCCTCAATTGATGATACCCAGATCACAAATCGATCTTCGAGAATACTGAAGCTCCCTTCAGTTGATCAAACAGATCCTCTATTCTCGGTAGGGGATATTTATTCTTAATGGTCACTTGGTTTAGTCCTCGGTAATCTATGCAAAGACGTAGCCCTCCGTCTTTCTTCTTGACAAACAAAACCGGTGCTCCCCAAGGAGACGTACTCGGTCTTATGTAACCTTTTCCCAATAGCTCCTCGAGTTGTTCCTTTAACTCCTTCATTTCCAGTGGTGCCATCCGGTACGGAGCTTTCGAGACAGGCTCTGTCCCCGGAATGAGATCTATCGTGAATTCAAGATCTCTCTCAGGTGGCATGCCCGGAACGTCTTCAGGGAATACGTCCGGGTATTCTCTTACCACTGGTATGCTATCAACCTTGTTTCCTTCCGCCTCAAGGTTGTGCACATAGCACGCATATAGTTCATACCCCTTACGCATCAAGTTACTTAGTTTAAGTGCACTAACGATTTTGTTCCTTTTCTTAGGGGGCTGAGAGTAAAAGATAACTCTCTTTCCCCTACTTTTTGACAAGGTGATCTTTTGCTTTTGGCATTCGATCACCGCTTTATACTGGGATAGCCAATCCATCCCCATTATGATGTCAAAGTCTCTTAAGTTAAATTCTACCAAGTTCGCGAAGAATTCTACGTTCTTTATCACTATAGGAATTCCGTTATATCGTTTAGAGCAAGACACTACTTCTCTAGAAGGCAATTGAATTCCTAAGCTAATTCTCTCGCACTTAGGTAGATCTAACTCAGGCACTATACTTGATGCTATAATTGAGCAACTAGCTCCAGAATCAAATAGAATTCTAAAGGGCGTATTCAACACATAAAATGTACCTGCCATCACTTCCCCTTGCGCAGGCACGTCCGCTTGGTTCACCACGTTCAGCCTCCCCATAGGGCGTCCCTGATTGCCTTGCTGATTCGCATTCGGCTGCTGATTTTGTTGCTGGTTTTGATTCTGAGGGGGCGGAGGTCGTTGGTTCTGGTTCTGGTTTTGCGGCCTATTTTGAGGGGGTCTGTACCCTTGGTTATTCCCGTTTCGCCCGTTTTGGTTTTGAGGCTGTTCTTGCCCCGCGACCAAATCGTCCCTCCTCGTTATGTTCTCGAGCCTAGTTCGGCAATCCCGTCGAACGTGACCCATTCGACCGCATCGGTAACAGGCGCCTTGTTGCGGGCATCCCCTCGCCAGATGGGGTCGTCCACATCTCGGACAAGGCGGTACCGGATCTTCCTGGTTGAACCTCCTCCAAGGTGTTGGTTTGTTGGGGCCTATTCGACCTTCTGCGCTGCTCGTTCCTTCTAGTGTTATTCTCGTTTCTTGAGTCTCGGCTTCTCTTGTCTTGGGGACCCCTGCTGGACTCCCCACTCACCCTTCTTTTCAGCTGCTGCACACGTGCTACCGCCACAGCGCGGTCATACACAGCTTGCAAATCGGGGTAGTGTACCCCCGCGATCACCTCGCGTACGGACAGGTTCAGTCCCATCTCGAACTTCTGTGCCTTTTCCGCATCAGTAGGCACTAGCCTTGGTGCGAACCTCACCAGCTCCTTGAATCGTATGTAGTACTCTTGTACGGTTTGGCCTCCCTGCTTCAGTGACAGGAACTCTTCGTACATGGCAGCTTTAGTACTCAAGGGATAGAATTGATCCCTGAGTAGTTCCATCATATCCATCCACGAGTAAGGCTCGTCATCTTCAGTCAGTTTGGCTTGCGTCGCCTGCCACCAGTCGTCAGCTTCGCCTCCCAAGTAGTATGAGGCGACATGCACTCTTTCTCCTTCCGGACATATGACTGCTCCCAGCAGCTTGTCGAAGGTCCGGATCCACTCTTCCAGTTTAGCTGGATCCTCCTCACCAGCATAGTAGCATAGTGGGGCGGCTGGTAAGGATTCACCATCGCCAGGTAGTTAGGGCGAGCTTGGGGCGGAGGTACCGCCGCAGCTTGACCCTGGTTGACTTGCGCGTTCCCAAGCGCAATCAACACTTCCTCTATTGTCCTAAGACGATCGCCCACATTGTTCGGTACGGGGGCGTCCTGCGCACCTTGGGGTTGTTCCATCTCAGGTTGAATTGGTTCAGTGACGTTCGGTGGTGTCTCAGTAGGTATCTCAGTGGTGGTTTGGGGAGCGGTTTGAGTCCTTCCTCTTCCTCTGGGTGCCATTCTGGTACAAATTGGGTAGATTAGGACTTTGTGAATTTAGCATATAGTCTAAGCGATTTATATAATATATATGTGTGTCGCACTTTAGCACGTGGTGCTTTGTTCAAACTAGGAAGCGTCGTACGCTTCGGGGTTTTATTTTAATTTGTTTCATTTTTTTTTCCTGTTGTACGGACAGATCTGTCCGTTTTTTTTTTTCGATTTATTAAAAATAAATCGGGCATTTTATTTCCTCAAAAGAAATTTTAGTACAAAAGTAGAAATATTTTCCTAGCAAAATAGTGTCTAACAGTAGAATCTCTAGTGTCTCATGACGTCCTCCGGTGGGGTAGCAGGATCTTCTTCCGGATCTTCCTCCTCCGAACTCGGCGGCAGTAGCTCGTCAAAGATAGTGTTTAAGTCCTGCCCGTGGGCATCGATGTATTCTTTTAGTATTAAGTTTTGCGTAGTGAGGGTTTGGACTTGGCGTTCGAGTTGGTTTATGCGGTGATGATCCGCCTCTCTCAAGTTGCCCATGTGATGTAAATTGGCCTCCAATTGAGCCATACGGTACTTCATTTGCTCTAGGGTTTGGTGGGAATCAAGATGAACGCTCATCATCCTGACCATCAACTGCATCATGTCTTGACTAGCCATCTAGCGCAAGCAAGAGATCTAAGTTAATATTCGCCAAGATTCTAGGTTCAATTCGCCAAGATTCTAGGTTCATGTTTCGCCAAGATTCTAAGTTCAAGTTTCGCCAAGATTCTAAGTTCAGAGCAGAGATGCAATATGCACATGCAAATGATGTTTCCCCCCAATAAAAATTTAATGCACCACATATATATATTTTTCCATGGGTTTTAAAATAAAAATTTTCCATGGAAATAATACTTTAATATTTAAAATAATAGTCAAAATATTAATAATAGTTTAAAAATAATAATGGTTTAAAAATAATAGTTTAAAAATAACCGGGCTCTGATACCAACTTGTAACACCCCGCTTTTTGGTCACTCAGGTCGGGATGTCACCGCCACATCCCCCTAGTAAGACACGATTTCTCCGGGCTTACTAAAGAGATGCAAGGCTAGGTATTGCAGTATTTAAAAGTATTTAAACCATTCAAGATAGCCCATACAATATAATTGGAAAATAATAATAGTATAGCGCAGCGGAAATAAATGGTTTAGTACAGTATCGCAGCGGAAAATATAAATAGGGCCAACATGGCCAAAACACGGGTTAAACAGGCCCGTTCATAATATAATCTAAAGTACGAATTTAAAAGCAAAATAACAATCCCCAAAATCCCATGCATGATTCGTGCTCACACATGCTCATTCCACATATTCTGTAAGAAAAGGAATAAAAACGGTTTTGGTCAGCAAAATTGCTGAGTAAGTTAACACATGCATGATCGTAGGGTTTAAAAGCCATTAATTTAATAATTTAACAAAAGTATGATAATAACATAATATTTAATTTAATCTAATCAACTATCCAATAGCATAATTTATCTCAGGGCTCTATTTAATAGCACATAACACGTGGTTTAAGATAAAAGCCATAATTTAAATAAAGCATTTAAATAATTTAATTGGATAACAACATAATTTAATCTAATTTAATTTAATTTAGAATCCCCATTACATCCCCGATTTGGTATCTCAAAGTTTCACGATAGCATCGCGATGTCAACAAGTTTAGCCGGTAGCCCGGCGGCCGCAACCGTATCAGCCATACCCAGTACCACTCCGGAGCCTCGGGAAACCCATACGGATATTCACGAGAGTGTATGCTCTATATTTCGCCGTTTTGGCAATATCACATTTCAAGTATAGCGCGCGGGGTCACCGTCGTCCATTACGGCACGAAGTGAATCGTTAGGGGGCACCCTGCAGAGCACTCACCCCTAATTTTAATTTATCAAGTTTGTAAGGGGATTTAATTTTTAAAATCGACTTCAATTATATTTATTTAGAAATAATATCTCAACTCGTTTCAACCCTAAAGGTTAATTCATGTTTCAACAAGATTTCAAGATTTTGTTCCCGGTAAACCACAGTTTACTCTAAAATTCGTCTAAAATCATATTTAATTCCAAAAATTCCAAAATTTCATCTCTGACTCCGAAACGTCAAGATCTACAACTTTCGTGTTTTAACGTTTTCAATCCGAGATACCTAAGTAGGTCAAAATCACCAATTTTCGCAGAAGAGCAAATCTGTCCGAGTTTAATGTGTCACAGTTTAAAGATTTCGATTTCTACCATACCAATTCAACTCCAAATTTAATGAAATTTGACAGAGATCATCTTAAGACAATTATCTACAACTTTCATGTTCGGCCAAAGATCTAAAACAGTCTAGATCCTATATCAAAAATGTGATCAAGATCATTCCTAAGTTCTGTCCAAGATTTCAAGATCTAGATTCCAACAGTTCGGTTTCGGTGGGTTTTCACATAACAATCAATTCCAAAAATCCTCAAAAATTTACAGTAGCTAGATCTAAGTCTTAGGAACGTTTTTCGTGTTTTAAGTTTCTCCGTTTGAGTTCGTTTTAAGGTTCGGAAAAATTCATCAAATCTATTGCGCCGGTAGAAAGTTTAGATGGACAGATTTTCGGTTTCTTGTTAATCTTTTAGTTTTGAATGTTTTAATTCATCCCAAAACCATGTAAGAGTTAACTTACCGAGGTTATGAACGTCCGGGAGCGTCTATTCGAAGGCGTGGCTTCCAGTCCACCGTTTCTCCTCTCCGTTCGTCGGGTTCTACGATCTAGATCCAATACGGGGTGTAGAAAGAAAAAGGAGATGATTAGGATTCGTTTTCGAATCGTTTATTGACTAAAGATTGGATCGAGACTTACCACGACTATGGAGATCTGTAGAGAAACTCATCCAACAGCGTTCGTCTTGGTTTCGTGCCTCCGACGACTCCGGATTTAGGCTTTCGAATGTATAGAATGTTGTAGGGTTTTGTAAACTTGTTCGGGGCTCCCAAGGGGTTTATTTATAGATTTCCCAAGTCCTAGGGCGTCCAACATCTGACCTAAGGGTCTTGGGTCGAGAGATGTTCAACCGAAAGTCGAAAAATCCGCGTTCGGGCGAGAGATTCACGCAACGGGCGAATCTGTCATGTGGCGCGGTCGTGGCGCGCTTTTTCCCCTTCCACCGCGCGGCCACCACGCGACACTCGCCTGGACTTCGGTCCGGGCGGGTCGTGCGATCCTTCGTGCCTTTCCGCCTCTCTTTCGGGTTTCTATCCCTCTATGCTCCCGAATTCCGGTTTCTGGGGTATCTTCGGGTTTCTACTTTCTCTCTAAATTTTCACTCGGGTCTAATTGGATGTTTTGGACTCGAATCCTCGAGTTCATTAGTGTCGGGTTTTGGTGTACAATTTATTTACCTTTAATCCATCCTTTATTCAATTAAATTCCTTTAATTCATTTTTAAGTAAAAATCTCATTTCTCATTTCCTTATCTTTATTTATTTATTTATTTGCTGGATTCATTTATTTATTTATGGTGTTTATTTTATTTATTATTTGTTTATTTAATTATTGTTTTATTTTATGATGGAAAATTCACGGGTATTACAAACGTGGGCCCTCCAAATTTGTAATTTTGAAGTCCATTCTTTCGATATTCGCCCTGGTTTGTCGACTAAGCTCTTTGATGACTGGTGGGCCAAAGTTCTTTCTTGTGCTAATTTCGGCACTAACTTGCAGAACTTCCTTATCTCTCGTGGCTTCCCAGGTATTATGATGTTTTCGGTTATCGGTTCAGCCCCCGATTACTCCTATTCTTCTCAAGAGGATGGACCTTTACTTCCTTTGCTTAGTAAGTCTTTTTGATTTCTTATTTCATGCATCGTGTATCTTTCTCAAATTTTTCCTCGTTTTTGCTTTGCAGGGGCCTTGGACGATGTCTCATCTCTTCCGTCTCGCTCGCGTATTCCGTCTGCTCCTGTTGCTTCCTCGAAATGAAAGCGGACTGCCCCGAGTTCGGGGAAATCAAAAGGTGAACCTGCATCTAAGGTTCTCCGACGTTCAACTCGTTCACCTCTTCCTGGACCGGTTATATCTGCCGATCAGGTTTCCTGCAACTCTCTCCCTTTGTTCTTTTAAATCGCCCCCTTGTTGACCTTACTGACGTTTATTTCCTTTCCTTTTAGGCTCATCCTGCTGCGGTTTTATCTGGTCCTTCTGTATCGCCTCATCTTTCGTCTGATCCGAATGATATGTCTCGTTCTTCTACTCCTTCTCATTCGTCTCTTGATCCTGTTACTGTTTCCGATATGGTTCCCGCTTCATCAGCTGGCCTGGTGTCTGGCTCAACTTCTCGCACTCTTGGAAGCGGCGACATTGATTCAATCATCCCCAATTCGACTACCTCTTTGGTGAATGCTTTGCCTTCCTCTTCCGCCATTTCTATTCCTGACCCCTTACTCGCTCGTGTTCGACTGGAAGGGACAACTATTAGTGATGTTAATCCTTCTTCTCCTTTTCCGAATAGGAGTATTCTGGATGATTTCTTTTCCCCTTCCTTCTCTCTTCCTTCGTCGGAATTTCCTAATTCTTTCAAGGCTTGTTTGGACGAATTGGAACGTCTGATGCCTTTTCGGTTCAAACTAAGCCCATCCTCTTGCTTCTTTCGCACATTAAGCAGGCATTCTCTGAAGAACTTCTAGCCTCTGGTTTGGCAGACGCCCATCAGGCAATGCTCACTTGCCTTTTACGACTGGACCTAGAGCTTCCCGACATCTTGGCTACTCGTAAACGACTTGATGACGAGCAAGCCTCTCTTACCCTTCACAAGTTGGAGTTTGATAAGCATACTTCCGATTATCATGCTCATATGGATAAGTTGTCAGATAATGACGATCTTAGACAAGTATTCGGATCGTCTCTCTGCCATTGACTCGAAAATCAGCCGACTCCAGTATGAGGCGCAAGGCGTGAAGAGTGCCTTGGCTGAAGTAAACAAGGAATCGGCTCATCTGCAAGGTCTTGTGAAGCAGCTCCATAAATCTGCCCAGGCTCCAAGAGATAAGCTTCCTAGTCTCAAAGAGGAGATGGATTATCTTTCTTTGAGGACGTCCTTTAGTGACGAAATCATTGGTATTTTCCGTGGTTTGTGGTCGGATACTCGAGCTGTGGTTGACCGAATTCGTCCCATCGTGGCTCAACTTCCTTCTGTGCCGGATACTTCCATGGTTTCAGATAACCCTGTTGCTAGCCTTTCTGCAGTGGATAATCCAAAAGACTCCGGTAATATTTAATTTGTTCTTTTGACCTTGACGATACATGATTATTATGTCTTTCTTCTATTTTGATCTTTTTCTTAGATGCTCAGTCTGAACTTCTTCAAGATGCCTCCGAACATCTTCTCTTGTCTCAACCCGATGATCCTCCGGTTTCGGCCGAAGTTGAAGCTCGATCATTCCAAGAATTTCAATCGGTCCTGAACTCTGCTACTGCCCGCAATTCGGCCGTTGTTCCTCCTGGTGGTTTTGATGCGACATTGCTTATGACTTGAGTGGAGATTGAGAGAGATTTTTTTTTGTTGCCTTTATTCGGATGTAGTTATTATAACTCTTTTGGATTTTTCTTCTGGTATTTGATGTACTTCTGGCTCTCCCTTTTTGGTTGTCTTTTGCCAGTGATAATCGGCCATTTCCCTTTTTGTAGCTTGTACTTGGCCGAAAAAATGTACTTCGGGATTTGTATCTTTTATTCTCTGCAATACGATTCGTATCTTTTTCGAATCCCGCAATTTTCGGTCTTCTTGACTACTTCCTGAATGTTAGCAGTTTTTATGGGGAATCAGCTGTAACGTCTTCCCATGAATAATTTTTAATATTGACCGTTTCTCATGCCGAATACTTATCTCTTTCCTATAAATACCCGGCTTTCACTGCTGTTTATTCATTACTTCTTCACATTTTCCTTTTAGCAGAATGATTTCTCCTCTTACTTGGCTCGACCCTCTATCTCTGGTGCCCCCATGGTCTCTGGCTGATGTCTCTCTGCAAGGATTTCCAGATGTGGTACGAAAACCCTTTGCCCATGCGGCACGAGTTCAGCTAACATCTTTCCCACCATGTTCGTATGGGCGAGGATCTTTGACTGTCTTTCCAAATGAAGGTCTCGATGGCTATGCGGACAGGATTTTTTTCTACTTTGCGGTTGTATATCCTGTCTAACCTTGTCTAACGGGGAACCCATTTCTCTTAGTGGTTCCCTTATCTTCTTTTCCTTCCACCGCCTTGGCCGTTTGCCTCGGTTGCATCCATCCTCATTTTATCTTCGATCGTGCGGATGTTGCACCCGAGTTCTACTTCTATCTCTGGGACGTTGTACTATTCGTTGTAGCATTCCCAGAGTTCTAGGCTTGGTGGTTGGGGCAATCGGCGGTGCTACTTCGGAATGAGTGGTCTCGCCACTACATTCGGCTCCGCCAATGTATCCTGGCGGCTTTATACAAGGCTAGGTTGTTTAATACAATCCTACAGTTCCCATTCTTAGGACCTTTCCCTTGTATATGACATCCTAGGTTAGGACGTTTCCCTTGTATATTGTAATTTCGGACTATCGACGCCGCTTTCGGCCGAAGTAGTAGCTCCTCTTTGTAATATTTTGTCCATGAAATAAAATCTTTTTCTTTTTGTTCACTTAATGTTTTAATCCCAAACTGAAGCATAATATTTCTTCATATATCTTGCATTTACTGGATTCGACATTTGTTCTCCATTTTCGTCAACTAATATGTATGCTCTATTCGGTAATTTCGTCTGAACAATAAAAGGCCCCTCCCAATTGAGGCTCCATTTTCCTAATCGGCCATCGTTCTGCGTAGGTGGCCATATAACTTTCCACACTAAATCACCGACTTCAAATCGCTTAACACGAATTCGCTTATTATACCAATTGGCCACAATATCTTTATTCTTCTGCAAATTTTCAAATACTTGCACCCGATCGGAATTAACTTCCAATAATTCGTCTTTCATTGATCGATCGTGCTGTTCGGCCGACATCAAATCAGCTTGACTTTTTCTCAAAGTCGGTACTGTTATTTCGGCTGGAAGGACTGCGTCCATCCCATATGTCAACCGAAATGGCGTGAATCCTGTTGCTGAAGTCTTGGCATTCCGATAAGCCCACAATGCTTCGGATAACTTTTTATGCCACTTTCTCTGTTGATCCTCGATCATCTTTTTTATAATTCCTATTAGTTGTTTGTTAGTGGCCTCTGCCTGCCCATTCCCCTGTGGATAATACGGCGACGAATGTACAATCTTTATCCCATATTCGTCTGCAAAGGCCTTGACTTTTTCTCCCACTAATATTGTTCCTCTATCTGTTAGAATTGTCTGTGGGATTCCGAACCTGTAAATCAACTGTCTCTTAATAAACTCAATAACTTCTTCTTGAGAAATACTAACATATGCCTGAGCTTCGGCCTATTTCGTAAAATAATCTGTCGCGACTAGCACGAAATCATGCCTTTTCGATGAAGAAGGATGAATCTTTCCAATAATGTCCATAGCTGATAATGGCCAAAATTGACCATTATTTTCAATCTATTTCCGTGTCTAAACATGGGCATTTGATCGCATTCCGGTCTTATTTTAATAAGAAAGCAGTTGAATTTAACAGAATTGTGCAAGTTTGTATAAATAATAAGCTGGTATTGAAAAATACAAAAATATTATTATTTTTATTAAATTTATATTAAAAATTCCAAAAACATGATAAAAAATATTAAAAATCCTACACTTGATTAATTTTGGTTCGGTGTTGTCTATTCGGTGAAACACGGGTTCATTAAATGGAACACAAATATAAATATATCTATTTATATTATTTTATACTTTGATGTATATATTTATAATTTTTATGGTTATTTTTATTTCTGTTTTTCTGCTATAATTCAATTAATTAGTCCACTAATCACTTTTTATTTAAATTAATTGCAGGCCCAAGAATTCAATAATCCAATCCGATGTTTATCAGTCCAATCCAATTGATCCAGCCCACCAACAAAAATTATTCCAACTTATTCTGCAGGCCCAAACAAACCAAAAGCCCATTGTCCAAGCCCAACCAACCCCAAGCCCAACCCTAATTCAAACCTAAACCTAACCCTAACCCGGCGCCGCCAGCCGCCGCCGACCACCTTCCGGCGAGATCCCGACCACCCATTCGCTCCACCAAATCCACCATCGCCCCTTCACGCCACCACCGGAGCACCACAGCCCCATCTACCGCCACTGCCCATCGCCCTTTCCACCACTCCGGCCACCCCTCAACCTCAACCTCCATCCCAAATCGACCACCACAGCGTCTCCGTCGCCCCCATCACCACCACCACCTACCTCCATTTCAGCAACCGGCAGCCACCACCTCCATTTTCCGACCATCCTCATCCCTCCGACCATCCCCTCCATTCCAAATCCGACCAGCCGCAGCCTCCCGCCGCACCACCCATCTCCAAATTCAAAGTCTCCAACCTCCAATTTCAGAAAACGAGCAAGAAATGAATGAAGCAACAGAGAAATGGAATGAGAGGAACAAAGGAAAACTGGAAATGAAAGAAAAGAAATTTGGGAGAGGAAGAAACCTGCCGAGAGAGAAAACAAGAGAAAATAATGAAGAGGAAAGAGAAAAAGAAGAGGAAGAAGGAAAAAGAACGAATTACGACGCTAAAGGGGAGAGGAATGCGCACTACGGCGCTATACTGCGCTAAAAAAAAGCAGCTACGACGCTATACAAAAGAGCCAAAATGCTGAAACCAAGCACTACGACGCTATACAAAAGAGCTACGACGTTAGTGTAGCGTCGTAAATGGGATAGCGCCGTAAAGCCCAAATTTAATTCCCCATGTGTCAAATTCAATTGGAAGACCCGGGACCTCAGCTCCCACAGCACATTAAAGCTTTGTCTTTTCTCCCCGGACCTCGAAGACCCGTCCCTTCACACTCAGTTTTTGGGCCTATTGGGCCTAGGGTTTTACTCTAGCCTCTATAAATAACTGTTTTGCTCTCGTTGAACAGAGCTCCCAATTTTTAAACATTGCAGCCATGCTGCTGGGATGCTCCAAAAAATCAAAAATCAAGTTTAGTTTAGTTTAATTTTTGCCTTGTAATTTTATTTTTGTTAATTGTAGTTGTAGATTGCTTAGTAAATAGCAGTTTGAACCTCTTTAGAGTAGCCATCTCCATATTTTTATTGCTTTGTAATGTAGAAACATTTGAGAATACCCAAATAATGGGTTATTCTTGGATTTTTATTGCTTTTGATATTATACAAGAAAAATGTTACCAAAAAATCTGTTATGGAGTTTATTCCATAAATTTATTGCTTTATTTTGCACTTTTGGTCATTTGACCATGTTTTCTTTGTTTTAGTTAGATTTTATTGCTTTCCCTTTTAATAAATGCTCAAACACTTGACATTCATCCATTTGAGGGTTTATTAGTGTAGGTTTTGTTTAGATTTTGGTTTCTAGCTTTGTTTTAGCTTAATTTATTTAGTTCAGTAGTTGTTTTATTTTCTTATTTATTTTATTTTCATTTTTTGATATTGTTTTCCTTTTCTTTAATTTTAGGATTAGTATAGTAAATCTAAAAGTGGATGATATTTTTGTGTTTATGCATATTTAAAAACTAAAATAGGGTTTTGCAATCGCATAGATTGCATTACCCGACCAACTATTTTAGGGTTTGCAATCGCAGAGATTGCATCACCCGAACAACAACATTCTGGGCTAGCTACGACGCTAACCGCCCTACGGCGCTATCCTTGGATAGCGTCGTAGGTGAGGTTTAGCGTCGTAGTTATCCAGACTTAAACAAAAATTTGCCTTACGGCGCTAGACCAACGACGCTATCCTCGGATAGCGTCGTAATTTTTGTTCAGCGTCGTAGGACCCCAAAATACTTCATTTCTCGTAAAAACCCACTTACGACGCTATACCTACGACGCTATCCTAGGATAGCGTCGTCATTTAGTGTATAGCGTCGTAGCATCTCTCCTTTTTCCAAAAACTTCTTTCTTCCCCAATTTCTCAAACCACCTACGACGCTACACCTACGACGCTATCCTAGTATAGCGTCGTAAATTAGTGTATAGCGTCGTACACACCCCTTAACCCCAAAAATTTCACATCTCTTTCACCAACCCATGACGACGCTATACCTACGACGCTATCCTAGGATACGTCGTAAAATCTGTCTAGCGTCGTAATTGGCACTTTTTGCCAAATTTTCTATTTCTCCATTTTCCTCATTTAATTAATTGAACCTTTATATTAATATTTTGAGGTTGAAATCCAATGATCTCAACCCATGATTAATTTGATATAAAGAACTTTGTTCAATTTTCCATTAAAAGACTTTTCTACAAAATAAAATAAAAATTAAACTCTAATGATCTAAGTATATAATCCGGACTTTAATTAATTAATTAATTATGGAATGATAGATTATTTAGACCATAAAGAGTAATTATGGATTTAATTCCATACCCTTGCATGAGAAACCAATGTCTCTCATACAAGATGACCCAAAAATATTTTCTTTTATTTATTTTGTCTTTACCCGTGTTGTGTGAAACAACTAGTAAGAGATATAACAGACTAATGTTGGCGGGTATTCCCACACGGATAAACTAGCTCGTGGTCTGTATATCAATTACTAGATGTTATTTTGCATGGTTCGGATAGTGGTCGGTGGAAGCCTTGGCGGTTCGTCCATCCGGGATTATAATAGCTGCTCAGCTGATTCCTATCCGGATACAGTTTTATTTTCTTTATCATAATTTCAAAACCTGAATTCAAGTTGTAGTATTATTAAATGATGTCGACCAACATTATTTGAGAATTATTACAGCAAGAAAATATGTGGGTTTTTCTTCCATTCACAGACAAAAGGGAGCTGAATGACGGTGGTCACCGTCACTTGGAATTCCTTTCTGTCTAAAAATCTTTCCATCTGGAATAATTGGGAACTGGATAGCAGATGTTTGCAGTCCAGATCACCCCAGTTATTTCTGGCACTCTCTTTAGCCAAAATTCTTCTCACCTCCGGCTATTTCATCTCTGTGTACCAACTTCTGTCTAAACCCGCCTTATATTTTGGGTTATTTAATTTTACACTTCTCTATAAATTTATGCATGATATTATTATGTAGATATTGTGGTCAATATTATTTTGGGATCCTTCCCTTGGACACAGGAGTCTTGATTTTAATCAGATGTCTCACAATAAATTTCCAACAAAAATTCATTTATAAAATCCGGATCTGAGTAAGGGATAAATTCCGCAGTTATGACTAATTCATATCCGACTGGGGGTTGATTTTGGGAAATTAGAAGCAGAGTCAGCGATTAGGTCTCATCTAGACTGAAAGGGTATGTGTTCTTATTGAGAGTCTAGTACCTGTTTAGGGAATGATTTTCAAAATCAATTATTTTCCAAAATTGCTGTATGTTGGAAATCTTATATTAAATATTGCACAAACTCAGAGTCCACTTGGATTCAGATGAGGTGTAATAGATAATACTAGAAGAACAACATGTGGGCCTTGGTTATTTTCTAAGGTAGGGTTGAGTTCCTTTCAACTGCTATCCTGTTCTGCCAAAGCCTATTTTTGAGTCCTGAGTGAGTGCATCCGGAATGAACTAATTTATTAGTTTATTTCATTAGTTTGTATCTCATAACCACCCGACGGGAAGTGAACACTGCGAGCGGTTCACCGAGAATAGGGAATTCTTGATCCACATCCGGTCAATTTGACTGGGGGCTTTCTTTTACTACTAGGGTCAGACTTTCAAAAACCTCCGAGTGATAGGATTTTAAATGCTTTCTTTACCGCTTTCTTTTAACTGCTTTCTTTAGAGGTCACTCGGTTGTATTGAGAGTTGCGTAACTGCTACTAGGACTGATAGTTAAGGGATAGTTCAGGGCTTGATTAGAATCTTCGGGTGTGACATGGGGGAATGATAGCAGTACTCGCCGATTCATAAATTATGTATGAGTCTTTATCATGCATGTCAAAACTCGAAGGCTTCCTGTTGATCGACTCCCCATTTGAATTCCTCTTCTTTCTTCAACCTTAGTAAATCGGTTAATGGTTTTGACTTCCCGGCCGCATTTGCCAAGAATCATCTCAAGAAACCGATCTGTCCAAGGAATCTTTGCAAACTTTTCTTATCGTGTGGAGGCCTAGCTTCTTGTATGGCCTTGGTTTTATTTGCATCAACTTCAATGCCTTTGTTATGTACCAAGAACCCAAGAAAATTCCCTGCTTGCACTCTAAAAGCACACTTGGCTGGATTCATTTTAACTCCATGTAATCTCATTCTCGCAAATACTCTTCGTAAGTCGTCCAAATGGCTTTCCACATCTCTGGATCGGACCATGACGTCGTCGATATAGACCTCTACGCAGTCTCCTATCAGGTCATGAAAAACATAGTTCATGGCCCTCTGGTATGTGGCTCCTGCATTCTTCAACCCGAATGACATCACTACCCATTCATAAATTCCAATAGCTCCAGGGCATCTGAATGTTGTTTTATGTACATCTTCTTCGGCCATAAAGATTTGGTTGTATCCAGAATATCCATCCATGAAGGATAACATTCCCTGTTTTGCGGCCGAATCAATTAACAAATCAACAATAGGCATCATATATTCATCTTTGGGAGTGACTATATTGAGATTTCTAAAATCAATACAAACTCTCAATTTCCCATTTTTCTTTTATTACAGGAACAATATTTGACAACCACTCTACATATTTAGCTGGCCTAACAAATCCGGCCGCTAATAACTTTTCTATTTCTTCTTTTATTTTTGGAACAATTTCGGGCGCTGCCCTCCTGGCCGGCTGTTTATGCGGCCTAAACCCTTCCTTGATTGGCAATCTATGTTCCACAATCGATCTTTCCAATCCTGGCATCTCTGTATAATCCCATGCGAAACAATCTTTGAACTCTACTAACACCTCCTTAAATCGGCTTGTCGTTTGCTGATCTAAATTTGCACTCAATGGGATCTCCCTTGGGTGCTCATATGTACCAACATTGACCATTTTTAAAGCATCTTGAGCTTTGAAATCTGGTGTTCGTTTTGGAATGGCGTCCATGAGTTCACTCCAATTCGCCTTTTCTCCTGTCGATCCGAGTTCGGCCGATTCGAACTCGACTTTTCCTTTAGCTTCTTCGTTCTTTCTTTACTTTCTTCTTCGTTCGGCCGTACATCAGTGAAACTTTTGACAAATTTTCCCACACGAGTATTTTCTAGAAAATAGAAAATAATAAGATAATCCCGGTTTTGATTTTATTTAATGAAAATCGATTTATGAAAATGGAGTTGGGATTAGGGATATATTTATAGGTTGTCACGTTTTTATTTACCCGTGTTAAGAAATTGTGCCCCCGAAAGCGCACGGAGTCAAAAATTGCAGTATTTATAGTAAGTACCGGATCGTTCACTGGAGGATGTGCGATGGAAGCAGGGCCCACGTCGTTTTATAAGATTTTCCACTCGATTACTCGATTCAAGTTTGTGTTTTAATTATCAACTACTTGACATAATTTAAACTAAGCTATAAATGCAATTAAAATTATCCTAAAAAGCAGATAAAATTATTCTAGAGAGCAGATAAATTTATTCTAAGAAAGCAATTAAAATTATTCTACGAAAGCGGTAAAAATTATTCTAAGAAAGCAGATTTAAAATGGGACGGAAGGGACAGGAAGAAAATAATAATAATTGGACAAGATTCAGATGAAACACAATTAAACTTCCATTTTAATTACACAAATCTTTGTTTGGGATAATCCATCAATTAGCTAACTCTCATGTTTTCTATATTGTGTTCCCTTTAACAGACAGGTACTTACGGTAAGACTTTACATGCTCTTAAGACAGCAAAATCTAAGATACCACAGATATACAACTGCCCCCGCGCAGAGGTATGTTATTTATCTGTGGTGGACAAGCAACACCCGCCAAATCATTATTGAAGTGTCAAGTACTCCTATCATTCCCCCATGTCACACTCAAAGTTTCTAATCAAGCCCTGAACTATCCCTTAACTCTCAGTCCTAGTAGCAGTTAGAAGATCTAAAGACACATCCGAGTGACCTCTACGAAAGCGATTAAAAGAAAGCGATTAAAAGAAAGCAGTAAAGAAAGCATTTAAAATCCTATCACTTGGAAGTTTCAAAATCTTCGTACTGGTAGTAAAAGAAAGCCCCCAGTCAGGATGACCGGACGTGGATCAAGAATTCCCGAATCCCGGTGAACCGCTCGCAGTGTTCACTTCCTTTCGGGTGGTTATGAGATACAAACTAATGAAACGAACTAATAGATTAGTTCGTTCCGGATGCACTCACTCAGGACTCAAAAATAGGCTTTGGCAGAAGAGGATAGCAGTTGAAATGAATTCAACCCTATCTTAGAAAATAACCAAGGCCTACGCATTGTTCCTCTAGAATTACCTATCCCACTGTATTTGAATCCAAGTGCATCCCATCGCGGTGTGACAGTTAAGACTAAATTCCCAACACATAGCAATTTTGGAAAATAATAAATCTTTGAAAATCATTCCCTAAACAGGTACTAGACTCTCAATTAAAACACAGATCCTTTCAGTCTAGGTGAGACCTAATCGCTGACTCTGCTTCTAATTTCCCAAAATTAACCCCCGGTAGAATGTGAATTAGTCATAACTTTGGAATTTATCCCTTACTTAGATCCGAATTTTATAAATGAATTTTTGTTGGAAATTTAATATGAGACATCTGATTAAAATCTAGACTTCTATGTCCAAGGGAAGGATCCCAAAATAATTTGACCATAATAGTTACATAATATTATCATGCATAATTTTATAAGGAAGTGCAAAATAAAATTAACCCAAAATATAAGACGGGTTTAGACAGAATGTGAGACACAGAGATGAAATAGCCGGAGATGAGAAGAATTTATTTGGCTAAAAAGATGGCAAAAATAATCAGGTTAATCCGGACTGCAAACATCTGCTATCCAGGTCCTGACTATTCCAGGTGGGATGATTTTTAGACAGTGGAATGCCTTAAATGACAGTTGTCGCCGTCATCTTAGACTCCTATGTCTGTGAACTGGATAAAAACCCACATGTTCTATCATTGCAATATTTATTAGACAACATTGGCATATATCATCTAATATTACTACAGCTCCAGATTCAGGTTTGAAATTAAAATAAAGAAAATAAAACTGTATTTGAACAGATGCTGACTGAGTGGCTACTTCATTTCCTGGTAAGAGGACCGTTCGCCTGACCTCGTCAGTCACTATCCAAACCATGCAAAATAACAAATAGTAATTAATACATAGACTACGGGCTACTTCATTTCCCGGTAAAGGGACCGTTCGCCAACATTATTCTATGGTATTTTTCACTATTCGTTTCACATAACACAGGTAAAGACAAAATAAATGAAAGAAATTATTTTTGGGCCATCTTGTATGAGAGACTTTGGTTTCTCATGCAAGAGTATGGAAATCGATCCATATTTACTCATTATGTCTAAATAATAACTCATTCCATAATTAATTAATTACAGTCCGGATTACATACTTAGATCATTAGAGTTTAATTTTTGTAGAAAAATCTTTTAATGGAATTGAACAAAGTTCTTTACATCAATTTAATCATTGGTTGAGATCATTGGATTTCAACCTCAAAATATTAATATAAAGGTTCATCTAATTAAGTGAGAAAAATAGAGAAATGAAAAATTTGGCAAAAATACCAATTACGACGCTAGGCGGATTTTACGACGCTATCCTAGGATAGCGTCGTGAGGTTAGTGTCGTCATAGACTGGTAAAAGAAATGAAAATTTTGGAGTTAAAGGGTTAAGTACGACGCTACACATGATTACAACGCTATCCTAGGATAGCGTCGTGAGGATAGCGTCGTATGGTAAATTTTTAGAAGTGTTGATAAAATAGGGGGTACGACGCTATACACTAAATTACGACGCTATCCTAGGATAGCGTCGTGGGTGTAGCGTCGTAGGTGGATTTTTGTAAGAAAAGAAGTATTTTGGGGTACTACGACCCTAGACAAAAACCACGACGCTATACTTGGATAGCGTCGTAAACTTAGCGTCGTAGTACAAATTTTTGCTTAAGTCCGAAGCAACTACGACGTAAAACCTCACCTAAGGCGCTAACCTTGGTTAGCGTCGTAGAGCGGTTAGCGTCGTAGCTACCCCAGAACATAAGTGTTGGTCGGGTAATGCAATCTATGCGATTGCAAACCCTATTTTCAAGTTTTAAGTATACACAAATATCACAAATGCCATCCACTTGTTAGATCTATCTCACTAAAACTAAAAATAAAATAAAATAAGAATAACAACTAAAATGTAATAAAAACAACTACTAAGCAAAAATAAAATCTAAACTACACTAATAATTCTCCAAGGGATAGACACCAAACATTTATGCATTAATTAAATAAGGAAAGCAATAAAACCTAACTAACACCAAAAAAATAAAAAGAGAATAAAATAAAAATTGGTCAAGTGACCCCAAAATGAAATGAAACAGTAAATGAGCCCATGTATATGAATTCCATAACAGATTTCTTGGGAAACATTTTCCTTCAATAACATGGTAGAAAATAACAAAAGGTCCAATAATACCCATTATTTGGGTTTTTGAACAAGATCTAAACTAAAAAGTTGAAAATAATATAAAAAGATGGCTACTACAAAGAGGAGCTAAATCTGTTGTCCATAAATGAAACCTACAATGCACATATTTAAACTAAACTAGCTATCTAGCTAGAACAGCTTTTTTATTTTTGTGAGCATCCCACCAACAGCACCTGGGCACTGTTTCAAAAATGGGAGTTACTGTTCAAGACAATGGGAACAGCTATTTATAGAGGGTAGAGTGAAACCCTAGGCCCATTAGGCCCATTAACTGCGTAGGAGAGGGCAGGAGCCGGAGTCCAGGAAGAAGAAACCAAACTTGTTTGTTCCTACGGGACCTCAGGTCCTGGGACTTCCCAACTATTTTTGCACATGGGAGAATTCAAATTGGAACTACGACGCAGTGTCTTTTTACGACGCTACACTAGCGTCGTAGCTCTTTTGTTCAGCGTCGTAGCTCTCTTGTTCAGCGTCGTAATGCTTTTCCTTTGTGGTATAGCGTCGTAGTAGCTTATTTTCTTTCCCCTTTCACGTCGTAGCTTCCTTTCTTTTCCCATTCTGCTTCTTTTCTTTCTCTTTCCTCTCCCTTCTCTTTCCCCATTTTTCTTCTTCACAGATTTCTTTCTTCCATTCTCTTTTCTTTTTCTCTCTTCCAATTTCGAATTTGAGTGTTGGAGATAGGTTGGAGACTTTGAAATTGGAGATGGATGGTCGGAGTGGTGGTGCGACGGCGGCGCTCGACGGGAATGGTGATCGACTGGGAGAGGGCTGCCGTTGGTGGAGGATGCCGGCAGGGGGCGGCGGCGGTGTTTGGGGTTGTCTGGTCGGAAAAAGGATGAGGGGCGGCGTGGAGGTGGAGAAGATGGTGGTGGAAGCGGCGGTTTGGGGTGGGTGCCGCCGGACTGAGGGTGCCCGGAAACGATGGTGACGGTGGGGGCCGGCGCTGGTGGTATTTGAGGAAGGGGGCTGCGGCTGTTGCTTCGTTGGTGGTTGGAATAGATGAGGATGGTGGTGGTGGCCGCCGGAGAGGGTGGTGGTGACTGGAAAATGGAGGAAGCGGCGGCGGCGGCGGCTTTGAAGGAGATGGCCGGATGGATGGCCGGATGATGGTGGAGATGGTGGTGCTCGCCGGAGAAGGAATAGAATGGTGGTGCTGAGTTGTTAAATTCTGGCTGGAGCTCGGTGAACGGGAATGGGGAAAGAAGGGGTGGTCGGGATCTCGCCGGAAGGGGTGGCCGGCGGCGGCGGCGGCAGGTTTTAGGGTTAGGGTTAAGATTAGGGTTGAGCTTTTTTGAATGTGGGCTTAGGCAAATGGTATCGGGCCAATTTTTGTTGGTGGGCTGGATTCAATTAAATTGGATTGGAAATTGGACTGAAATTCTTGGACCAAGTCAAATTAAATCATCTGCAATTAATTTAAATAAAAAGTGATTGGTGGACCAATTAATTTAATTATAGAAGAGATAGAATTAATAATAATAAAAGAAAATTAAACATAAAAATATAAATAAAAATATCTACATCAAAATATAAAATAAAATAAATACGGATATTTGCTCCACTTGATTATTTTGTTTGTGTTCCGTTTAATGGACTCGTGTTCCACCGAACAGATACTACCAAACCATAATTATCAAACGTGGGATTTTTAATATTTTTATCATGTTTTTGGATTTTTTAACATAAATTTAATAAAAATAACAATATTTTTGAGTTTTTCAATACCAGCTTATTATTTATACAAATTTGCATATATCTATCAAATTCGACTGCTTTCTTATTTAAATAAGACTGGAATGCGATCAAATGCCCATGTTTAGACACGGAAATAGATTGAAAATAATGGTCAATTTTGGCCATTATCAACATCCTCACATTTAATACTGATCGTCCCCGAGCAGTCAGAGTCAGTGCTCCTAAGAGCATAGACGCTGCATATTCAATCTATTTTCGTGGCTTCAAAAATTTCATTCTTTTTAGATCGGGATAAGACAATCAAAAACTACAAGTATTAAATTCTCTTGATTGCAGTGTTTAATTAAATGATATCTCTCACTTAATCAGGCCTACAAATCAGTCATTATTGATAATTCTTCATGAATATCTTGTTTAGAAAAATTCATTGATTTAATTCTAGAATTAAAGTATGACATAAATATAAATTAGAAATGAGGCCTCACATATAGTAGATGCGGAAATTTCACTCACTCTCAAAATTGGGGTTTTAATCATGAACGCTCATAACCATATTTAATTAAATTATCCCATAAGCTTGCGATTGGACCAACTCGCCACCGGCTCATTTCTTCAAATCGAGATCCCGAGGTCTTATTTAAAGGTTAAAACGGGGCATACGGTTGTAACATTTGGTAGGAAATGGAATTTATTGGGATAAGAAGTGGCAAGAATTTATTCTATCATAACTTGGCATATTTTTATTTAAAAATTAATGATCATCAATATTTTTTCTTTCTCTCTTTTTCTTTTCTTTCCTATTGCATGACATTTAGACTATGTCTAATTGCTTTGTCATTTGCAATTTATTTGTGTTGAATTGAATTCAACACATTTTTTTTGATCGGGTTTTTAAATACCGATTGATATTTTCTTTGATGATCAAAATTTGTAATGCCTTGACAAAATTCATTCTTGCACACTTGGGTTTGAATTTCTTGGTCTTTTTGTAAGGCTTGGAAAAATAAAGTGGGTTTCAAGGAAAAATTAGGCTTAAAGGCTCAATATAACACCCCATAAAATTTTTAAATAGAAAATTTAAAGTTTCTAATAAATAGATACTCCAAATTCCTCATAAATTTAATTTTTAAAGATAAAAAGAAATAATATTTTACGAAGTGTGAATTTATTTAAGTGGATCCTAGTTGTGAACGAATTTAAGAAAATAAAACTTTTAAGTGCAAAAATATTTAATTAACTTACAGGTGTTAATTTATATTCTATTAGGAATTGTTTAAAATTCGTATTAATTAGCTATAACTATTTAGTCGGAATTTAATATAAGTATTTAGTTATTCTTAAACCTAAATCCTCGATAGTGAATTTGGAAAGAGTGATTCGACAATGAGTGAAACTTAATCAAAGTAATATAAATAGTGAGCTAATTAATTAGAAATATCAGACATTACTAATAAGGGATAACTTATTGAATTTAGGAATACCAACTTGAATTAATTTAGTCAGGAGCATAATAAATAATCAATTTTAAAAAAAATTATTAATTCTTAATCAATAATCAAATATGTTTAATTTTGAAGTATGCCGTGTAGGTTCCAAGCAAGCTTTAGCTTCAAACAATGTGCAGTTACTAGAGCCCCCGATAAGTACAAGCTATCTGATTTTTAATAAAAGAACCTATTATAAGCTTTTAAATAAAAAGCATTAGACATGAGATAAGATATAAATTAATCACGATAATTTAATTTAAAATACTTAGCCGGATAAATTTTGTAATTCATGAACAACCCAATTCTTAGTTAACAAATTATCCTACTAGAAATCTCCAAGGCTTCGGTTAATTATTGGATGGATTATAAGAATAAAACCATTGGGAAATTTATTAAATCCATAAACTAGTTATTAACTAATTAAAGCGATGGTAAATTATAAGAATAAGACTACTTGAGAAATTAAGTGTTAATTTTATCTCGACTAAGATTATTGAATTTGGACACTATAATTAAATTAAATATTTGATTAATTACTAAAAGAGTCCTTTATGCCCAATTATTCCAAGACTTGGTTTATTTGCTAAGTAAGACCAATTATTAATTAATTTAAGTAAACTGAATATTGGCTTAGCTTAAAATTGTAATACTTTGTGTCATCAAGAGTTTAATCGAATCCATTGATGTGTTTAAAGGGATTGGATTAAATGTTAAACATAAATTAGGTTATGAAAATTAAATCCTTACGATTAAAAATATTCAACCCATCTAATTATCGGAAATTGTCCAATTTATAGTTAACGATGATCCCAAATTGGGGAATGTGGAATCTTGGATTACTCGACTAACGATACCAAATTAGTACGTAAATTAAGTCCATAATTTAGATTAAATAGTTAATTAGGTCATTAATAGGAGATTGGGCCACTTAATAGTATAGTCCATTAATCAAATAAATAAAATAAAGTTTAGCCCAACCAACCAAGCCCAGTCCAATTAGGCACAAGCCCAACTAAAACAAAATCCTAACCCTAACAAGTGCCTGCAGCCGCCGCCACCGCCGCCGGCGAAATTCCGGCGAGACGCCGGACACTACTCCGACCCTCATTTACATCTCCGGCCATTGCCGCCGCCACCCACTTCTTTCCAAATCTGCAACCACCACCATGGGCTTCCCCATTTCCTCCGGCCTCCGTTCAGCGACCACCACAACAGCCTCCTCGCGCTGTCTCCACCATCATCTTCGTCGCCGGCCACCGGCCCTCCCACTTCTCCAGCTCAAGCCTCCATTTCCGTCCTCCATCTCCATCTCGCCACCACTCCTCCGCCACGTCGCGCCACCCATCTCCATCCCCCTCCTGAAAGTATGCAAAATCGCCACCACCAACGCCGGGCAGTGCCTCCACCACCGCGGGCTTCACCCTTTCTCACTCCCGCCCCAAAAGCACCACCCCAATTCCATTTCGCCTACACCAAATCGACCCAGCCGCCACAACTACCATGGGATCTCCATCCTCTCCCTCAACCCACAACCGATTCAAAACTAAGAAAACAAAAAAAAAAAAAAAGAAGAAGAAGAAGAAAGAAGAGGGGAAGAAGAAGAGCAGTGCCGAAACTGGGCCTCTCTTTTGCCCAACAAACCTTCTCGGATCTCCTTGTGCTGCCTGGAATTTGATTGGAAAAATGAAAGATGGATGGAAGTGTTGAGGATGGAGCGGCAGTCGAGGGGCGGCAAGAAGAGGAGAAGGAGGGTGAGGAAGCGTGAAATTGGGGAAGGCTGTTGGGATCTTGACAGATAATGGATATCTGTGGAACAAAGGAAATAATTATGGAGTTGTTGTTTTTATCCAGGCAATAGGAGGTTGCCTATTTTCCCATATAAAGCCCACAAATCTACCTTCACTCTCTCGCCCCACAACCCTCATCTGTTTTCTTTTTCTGCATTCCTCAGCTATTTTCTTCCTATGCGTTTCACCTCTTCCATTTTTCAGCACCTATTTTCCTTCACTTTCAATTTTTAGTGTTATCCATATTTCAGCTTTTCTATTTCTTATCTTGATGTTCCACAAGAAAACTCTTAGAGCTTGGGAAGGAAAGATTGTCACAGATAGTTAACCCGTAGAAGTATTCCGGGTAAGATTTATTAAAGTCGGAGATTTTTAGTTAATAGTTCTGTTTAAATATCATACTAAGTTAATATTAAAATCTTGCTAGCGAAATAGCTATAAAGGAATATCTGCTCGTAGCCTACGCGTGTGTCGCATCCATCCCATCTTCGAGGACGGTAAGTAGATTTTTACTCTTTGGAGTAAGCCCAAAAATTATTTAGCTTAAGCATAAATTTCAAGAAAACCATTTTTATTAATTTTAAATTTATGCTTATAGCTCCCTACTGCTTTTTGGATTATTGGTATGCCATTTTACTGTGCTTATTTAATTTCTGCAATAAAAAATTTGGATTTTTGGAGCTCATTGTTACGGGGTGGGTCTACGCTACTGGGTCGGCTCAACGCCACCTCCGCCGTTTGCGTGCGTCGCATGCCATTCGGGGACCGTTGAAAACTAGCGCGACGCCATGGTTGGATTCTGTAATACCCGAGAAATCAACATCGAGTATTAAATCCAAAAAATTAATTAATTGAATTAATTAATTGGATTTAACTATCGCAACCGAAATAATTCCGGGAGAGCGGAATTAAATATTTTCGCACGATAGCAACTCGAAGAGAGTTATCGGAGTATCCAACAATCACGGATAATCCAAATATGATTTTTAAAAGATCAAAAATCATATTATATAAAAAAAAAAAGAAAAAAAGAAAAATCGCTACCTGGGGTGGCGCGGTGGCCGCGCGGTGGCGCGCCGCCACCCCAGTAGCAGCGTTTCAAAACGCTACTACGCGTTTCTTGAATTTTGAAGCCAATTACTCGAGTTTGATTCATGGAATTGATGCACATTCATGTCTCAGATGTTGGTGGATGTATTGGGACTCTTTTGGACGAACCTAGATGCATCTAGAACCCCACCTTATGAATTAAGTTGAGTACATGCACTTGAATGGATGGATGGGTGAATGGATGAAGTTGTGGGATTAATGAGGGAGGTAGGTAGCTCAAATTTCGAGCCCTTGACTGCCATTACCTTCCCTCCCTTCCCTAGATCCATAATGGCTGCATTGGTAAGCCTAAATGCAAGTTATAACCCTCCCACAACCCCACAAACCTACCCTATTCTTTCACTCCGAAAATCAGATTTCCCTTGGTGAGATTGAGAGAGTTTGGAGGGGTGCATCATTGTGGCAGTGGTGAGGGCGAAATCAAGTCTTCCAATCCCTTCTCCTACGTCTAGGTAAGGTCTCTAATCCAATCCCTTGCCCCTTACTTCGGATTCTAGGCCCTAACATCAAGTTTTTATCCAAACACCTCAAAATAGGATTCATTCGGTAGATCTTGGAGGTTAGAGGCTGTCCCGGGCGAATTTGAGGGTTCAACCAAAGAGGATTTCGACACTACACTCTTGAGAAGTAAGTTAGTGTTGTGCATCTCAAATTTTAGAGCTTTTGGTTGAGTATTCTTTGAGATATAGTTCGATTTTCATCTTGTGCCAAATCTGTCTTTTAGGGTTTCTTCCGAGTAGATTTTATTGTTGTGCTTTTCTCGCCTAGATCCTTTCGTTTTTGGAAGAACTTGTCTAAATGAAAAATGTTCCTAACACTTTAAAGATGGTTCCTGTAAATTTTCATAATTTTTGGAATTGATTTGGTCGTCGAAAATAGATCTGGTATTTTCTGCTACACATGTTGACAGATTTAAATTTCTAGCATGTCCAGTTTTGTAGTTCATATTTCTCCTAGTTATGGTCGTTTTTGATGGTCGACTTCTTCATGAAAATTGTTCATCTATGTGTCTAGTTTACTCCTGTGAAATTTCAGAATTTTTGGATCAACCTTCGAATTGTTATGGATTTTTAAGTAAGCTGTATTCGGATGAACAGTGGTCTTTGCACCCTTTTGTGAACAAGTTTCTAAAATGATTTTTTTTGAGCAACTTAGAGTCCGAATTTTCTAAGGCCTATTTCTGAGAAAAATGTTTATTTTGATGTCGCCTAGCACCTGTAAAATTTTCAGAATTTTTCACAAAGTTTTACTACATTTCCTAATTCGATTTTGAAAACTGCCACAGTGTAGTCTTACCGGTAAATCTTGTTTTCGTACGCTTTGATGGTTGTTGAGTCGATTGTTACTCTTTGATGAATCCTATGAATTCTGGAAATGTAGACATATATTGTAATGATTAAAGCGTGATTTTTGAAACTTTGTGAGTTTTGATCGAGTTAGATGTTCAATTTGGAGGGTAAGTGCACTTGGCGTGGGCTCGTTGGGCCGCCCCCTCTTTTTGGTGGCCAAAACGGCACCAAGGAAATATTATTATGTTGCGTGATTGTATGAGTCTATACTCCTAGGTGTATCCGTAGGGGTTACCTAGGGCTCCGGAGTGTGTCTGTATAGGGTCCGCTGCTCTCACATTGTGGATACCGTCGGCTTGTGGACATAAGTGCCCAAGCGGGTAATTGATCCCAAAACGGCTAAGGCCCTGGATCGTCGATACCGGCAGCTTGTGGACATAAGCGCCCAAGCGGGTAATGTTTTGGATGTCCTCGATCAAAATGAACAATGGTGTGGTAAAGTATAAAAAGAAATCCCCGTAAATTGTTTTTACTCGCTCGTTAAATTAGATTCCTAACTTTTTATTACTCTTCTAAATCTTTAAATTTTGTTATGCTATACATTAACTTACGCAGTACCGTTTGTACTGATAAATTGTTATTTCCTATTTTTCGCAGAGTAAGTGATGGCGCATTGGGATGGGATTCTAAAAAATAAAGACTTGTCGCATTTTATCATTGTTTTAAATTTCTGCACTGGACTTTGATACTGGACTTTGGACTTTGGTTTTTGGCCGTCTGTTTGGCCCTCATTTTTATTTGTTTCTAGCTTCCGCACTGATTATTACTGTGATGCATGAGATACTCTGATTTTAGTTCGGGCATGATTGAATGGTTTTTAAATTGTTTTGAAAAATTGATACAACTTAGCCTTAGCATTTTTCTAGATGAGCTCGACTTGGGTCGGGTCTTGTTTAGAAAAGTGTGGCGGTAATGCCCTGGTCTGGGAAATCAAATCCGGGGTGTTACAGAGTGGTATCAGAGCCCGAAAATTTTAAAGCTATTATTTTTCGGCCCACTATAGAGGCCCAAATTATTTAATATTATTTTTAAGCATTTTGGGTATTATTTCCATGGAAAAAGGGAATTTTATTTTTGAAACCCATGGAAAAGTATATCTTGCAAATTCGACAAGTCTTAAAAACTTAGTACTAATTTTTGGGGGTAGCATGTGCATTAACAAATTATTTTTATGTGTGACATATCCCTTAATGTAAAATTTGCATGATTAGATGGCCGACCCGAGGTTACAAGATTCCATCATGCGTTTATTGTGCTCCATGTCGGATATCACGCACGAACTTCGCCATATCTCTAGGGATGCCGCAAACGATAGAAATAGGATTGTGGCTATAGAGGAGAGGATGGAGGCTATGACCATTAGGAGTACCCAGATGGCTGCACGCCATGATGCTCTTGCAGCCGAGTTCGAGGATTGCCGACACCACGTGCATATGTTACAGGGACGCATCTTTGCGTTGGAGGAGGTCATTGTTGGGCTGCAAAACCAGCTTAACCCCGAGCCAGAGATGGAAGAGGAGGAAGAGTTTGACCCCGATGAGTTCATCAACGTTAGAGGAGAAGAGGACCCCGAAGAGGTTGTGGAGAACCCTCCACTGCCTCTTGATACCGACGAGGAGATTGAGGCCGATCGCCGGATGCTCGGCTATTCCCCCGACTACCTGATCTAGACTTTATCATGCGTTCTATCTTGATGGACTTTTACCGCTTTTCACTGCTAGTTTCCTATCATTTCCTTACCTAGTATTATCGCATATTGATTATCTTGGTGGTACCACATTTTATGTAGTGGTGACCTAGTAGTATTTGATGTAGTAGCCTTGTTATTAAATCGTTATCATCTAGTGGAATTTCGTATTTAGTTTTCTCTTTCCTTTCTTGCCCATTTCAGTGGTCTTTAGCACTTAGAACCTATGAGACTGAGTTCTAACCATAGTCTAACTTGACTATTAACTTTCATCTAACCGCGAATCTAACCTCTGCGTGCTTGATCATCAGAATGCCGCCCAGAGGGAGACCTAGAGCTGAGATCCCAGTGAATGAGAACGTTAATGCTCCAGCCGATGCGAACCCGCCGAATCCGGGAGTTCAAGCTAACCCTGTTCCCAACGCACTTGATGAGAGGCTGAGGACAGTTGAGCAAGTCCTCGTTGCTCTAGGAAACGCTGAAGTCAACCGAGCTCAAGCAGCAGTACCACCCCAGCAGCTCGGATAAATTATCTGGCGATGGTAAACCCTTACCAGCCGCCTCATTACGAGGGACAGGAGGATCCCGCGAAGTTGGAGGATTGGCTAAGGACTTTTGACAAACTGCTTACTGCCATCAGGTGTCCCACGAATGAGAAGGTTGGTGTGGCTGTGTACTACCTGAGAGGAGAGGCTGACGAATGGTGGCAAAACCACCAAGAAGGACTTGCTGATGGTGAACATGCCTACTTCTGGGAAGAGTTTAAGGAGATGATGAGGGAAAGGTTCTATCCCCTCAGCATAAAGACTGCTAAGTATGAGGAATTCATTAATCTCCGACAAGGCACTCAGACAGTTCAAGAATACTATGCAAAGTTTAAAGAGCTCGTCCGATTCGCTCCAAGGCTGGTACCAACCGATGCTGATAAAGCCCAGAAATTCGAGATAGGGCTGAATCTCAGCATCAGAGAGATCTTGGTTGGCGGACAGCACACTACCCTGCAAGCTGTTTACGATCGTGCAGTGGCAATTGCACGAGTACAACAGCTGAAGCGCAAGGATCATGGAGAGGCGAGCAAGGGCCTAAACAATTTCGATAAGAAGAACCGGAACAACAACTCTGGAAATCACTTCAGAAGGGGGAATGACCAAGGAAGGAATGATGGTCATAGGAAGCCAGATAACAGAGAGCTCAACCGAGGAGGCCAAGGAGGTTGGAGGCCGGATAACCAGGGCGCCTTCATACCCAGATGCCGGGAATGCAACATTCCGCACTTGGTGCGTGAATGCCCAAGACCGGGCCAGTGTTACCGTTGTGGCCGAGAAGGCCACTTGAAAAAGGAATGCCGGACGAGGGAGGACCGCATTGACAAGAGATTGGACCTGATAAACCGTCCTCAGGGCAACAGGCCAGCCGGGCCAAACCAGCAGGACAACCAAGGGCAGAGATTCCCGCAGGCACAGAGGCCACCTCAGAATCCAAACCAGCATGGAAATCAAGGGAGGCCAGTAGGACGCCTGAACGTGATAAACCAAGCTGACCTAGCTGCTCAAGGCGATGTGATCGAAGGTACGTTTACTGCTTTAAGCGTACCTGTCAAGGTCTTATTTGACTCAGGAGCGAGTTGCTCTTTGATTTCCACGAGAATTATATCTGCGTTAGATCTACCAGCTCCGAATAACATTAACTTAGGAATCCAATTACCGTCGGGTAAGATAGTATCGTGTTCCAAACGATATGACGGGATCCCGATAGTAATCAAGAACACTGAATTCTTTGCGAATCTCATAGAATTTGACCTTAAGGATTTCGACATCATTTTGGGAATGGACTGGTTGACGAGGTACAAGGCTATCATCGAATGCCAGAAGCAGAAGATCTCGTTGGCGAAGAGTTGCGGAAAGAAGGTCGTTTACTATATGCAGCCTCAGAAGAAGGGTGCCAAGATAGTAAATGCAGTAAAGTTCTGCAATCTCATGCAGAAGGGATACCAACTGTACGCGTGCTACGTGCATAATCTGGAAGGCGAGGAGAACAAGATCGATAGTATCCCCGTCGTGAACGAATACCCAGATGTCTTCCCGGAGGATATCCCAGGAATGCCTCCTGAGCGAGAAGTGGAGTTCACGATCGATCTCGTGCCCGGAATCGAACCGGTGTCGAAGGCACCATATCGCATGGCGCCTGCTGAGATGAAGGAGCTGAAAGAACAACTAGAGGAGTTGTTATCTAAGGGATATATTCGGCCGAGCACATCACCATGGGGAGCTCCAGTCCTGTTCGTGAAAAAGAAGGACGGTGGACTCCGATTGTGCATCGACTACCGAGGTCTTAATCAAGTGACGATTAAGAACAAGTACCCGCTACCTAGGATCGAAGATCTCTTCGATCAACTGAAAGGAGCGTCGGTATTTTCAAAAGTTGATCTAAGGTCGGGATACCACCAATTGCGTATCGCCGAGAACGATATACCCAAGACAGCATTCCGAACAAGATATGGACACTACGAATTCACCGTAATGTCCTTCGGTCTGACTAATGCTCCCGCAGTATTCATGAACCTCATGAATAGCGTTTTCCGAGAGTTACTAGACACATGTGTAGTCGTATTCATCGACGACATCCTAGTTTACTCGAGGAATGAGGAAGAGCATAGTAGTCATTTGCACCTAGTACTCGGACTTTTGAGGAAGAATCAACTCTACGCGAAGTTGTCAAAGTGCGAGTTTTGGAAGAATGAAGTCGCTTTTCTAGGTCATATAGTATCGGCTAAAGGAGTATCAGTCGACCCGGCGAAGATATCAGCAGTGTCTGATTGGCCGGCACCAACAAACCAGACCGAGGTTCGTGAAGGACTTTTCAAAAATTCGTGAAGGACTTTTCTAAAATTGCGAGACCGATGACCCAACTGCTGAAGAAAGGATTGAAGTTTGATTGGTCAGCTGAGTGTGAACAGTCATTCCGTGAGCTTAAGGGGAGACTCACATCAGCACCGGTTTTAGCGTTGCCATCAGAGACTGATGGTTCAAATTCGAATTAAATGAATATTAATAATAGAATAATAGAGGCAATAGAGTAGGAAAATGTGAGTCTAGGGCAAGAATACAGGCAAGCACAGGATTATGAGGTGTATAGCGACGCCTCGAAGGAAGGTCTCGGTTGCGTGCTAATGCAAAACCATAGAATGATTGCTTATGCATCAAGGCAACTCAAGACGCACGAGGTAAACTACCCGACACATGATCTGGAACTAGCAGCAGTAGTGTTCGCTCTTAAGATCTGGCGACACTATCTATATGGACGAACTTGTCGGATGTTTACAGATCACAAAAGCCTCAAGTATATATTTACTCAGAAAGAGTTAAATATGAGGCAGAGGAGATGGCTCGAGCTGATCAAGGATTACGATCTGGATATAGCCTACCATGAAGGCAAGGCGAACGTCGTAGCGGATGCGTTGAGTCGCAAGACGAGGCACACGGCGAACACGCTCATTCTACCTTCGGAACTGTATATGGACCTAGCTAAGTTAGATACTGAACTAGTCCATTATGGAACCGTGGTGGAGACAGTGAACGCCATAACAGTTGAATCTACCGTATTTGACGAGATTCGAGAAGCCCAACCGGACGACGAGAATCTCCAGAGGATCAAAGGAAGAATTAGTGAAGGAAAGGCGGTAGGATTCACGATCCATGAAGACGGAAGTGTCCGTTTCAAAGGAAGATGGTGCGTTCCTCATAAGTGCGAGGAATTGAAGAGGAAACTCATGGAAGAAGGCCACAGTACACCTTATTCAGTCCACCCTGGTGGGGATAAGTTGTACAAAGACTTAAAGAAAATCTATTGGTGGCCGCGGATGAAGAAGGATGTTGCCGACTTTGTGGCTAAATGCATAACCTGCCAGAAAGTGAAGGCAGTAAGACAAAAACCGCTAGGATTGGTAAAGCCGTTGGAGATCCCAAGCTGGAAGTGGGACAGCATCTCCATGGATTTTGTTTCGGGGTTGCCAAGATCTCCCCGAGGAATGAATAAGATTTGGGTGATAATTGACCGGTTAACAAAGACCGCCATTTTCATACCAATGAAGGAAAATTGGTCAATGGATCAACTAGCTAAGGCATACATCGAGAACGTGGTCCGAAGGCACGGAGTACCGCATGATATTATCTCAGACCGGGATAGTAGATTCGTCTCCAACTTCTGGACTAAATTACAAGAAGCCCTAGGAACCCAAATCAAGATGAGCACAGCTTTTCATCCAATGACGGACGGTCAGACTGAGCGCACGATTCAGACGCTCGAAGACATGCTAAGAGCGTGTGTACTCGAATTCAAGGGAAGTTGGGAAGATCACTTGCCGTTGATTGAATTCTCGTACAACAACAGTTATCACGCTAGCATAGGCATGGCACCGTTCGAAGCGCTTTACGGACGGAAGTGTCGTAGTCCGTTGTGCTGGACGAAGGATGATGATTCGGTAGTTGTTGGACCGCAGCTCATTGAGGATATGAATAGCAAGATCAAGGTGGTTCAACAGAAAATGAAAGCCGCGCAAGATAGGCAGAAGGGTTACGCCGACACTAGGCGGCAAGAGTTAGAATTTGAGGTGGGAGACAAGGTCATGCTGAAAGTATCGCCCATGAAGGGGGTGATGCGATTCGGTAAACGAGGGAAGCTAAGTCCTCGCTACATTGGTCCGTACGAGATTTTGGATCGTGTAGGTACCTTGGCTTATCGTTTGGCACTTCCACCAGAGTTGTCGCGAGTGCACAACGTATTCCATGTTTCTCAACTGAAGAAATATGTGCACGACCCAACTCACGTGTTGCAACCCGACGTGATTGAGCTAGATGATGACCTGACATACGAGGAGTATCCGATCGAGGTACTTGATGTCAAGGAAAGGGTCACAAGAAACAAGACTGTGAGGATGGTGAAGATCCTGTGGTCGAATCATGGCACCGAGGAAGCGACGTGGGAATTGGAAGCGGATATGAAGCAGAGATATCCCAACCTTTTCCGAAGCGACTCAGGAGCAGTTATGGGGGCATAACTGCAGTCCTAAGGGGGAGAGGATGTGACACCCCGCGCAAAGTCGTCGCGAGCTGAGGTAAGAATTTTAAATTGCGAGTCTCAATAATTTCTTTGTGCCAATTATTATTTTTCCGAAGTACGACCCAACTTCGAGGACGAAGTTGATTTCTAAGGAGGGTTGACTGTAATACCCGAGAAATCAACATCGAGTATTAAATCCGAAAAATTAATTAATTGAATTAATTAATTGGATTTAACTATCGCAACCGAAATAATTCCGGGAGAGCGGAATTAAATATTTTCGCACGATAGCAACTCGAAGAGAGTTATCGGAGTATCCAACAATCACGGATAATCCAAATATGATTTTTAAAAGATCAAAAATCATATTATATAAAAAAAAAAAAAAAAAAAAAAGAAAAATCGCTACCTGGGGTGGCGCGGTGGCCGCGCGGTGGCGCGCCGCCACCCCAGTAGCAGCGTTTCAAAACGCTACTACGCGTTTCTTGAATTTTGAAGCCAATTACTCGAGTTTGATTCATGGAATTGATGCACATTCATGTCTCAGATGTTGGTGGATGTATTGGGACTCTTTTGGACGAACCTAGATGCATCTAGAACCCCACCTTATGAATTAAGTTGAGTACATGCACTTGAATGGATGGATGGGTGAATGGATGAAGTTGTGGGATTAATGAGGGAGGTAGGTAGCTCAAATTTCGAGCCCTTGACTGCCATTACCTTCCCTCCCTTCCCTAGATCCATAATGGCTGCATTGGTAAGCCTAAATGCAAGTTATAACCCTCCCACAACCCCACAAACCTACCCTATTCTTTCACTCCGAAAATCAGATTTCCCTTGGTGAGATTGAGAGAGTTTGGAGGGGTGCATCATTGTGGCAGTGGTGAGGGCGAAATCAAGTCTTCCAATCCCTTCTCCTACGTCTAGGTAAGGTCTCTAATCCAATCCCTTGCCCCTTACTTCGAATTCTAGGCCCTAACATCAAGTTTTTATCCAAACACCTCAAAATAGGATTCATTCGGTAGATCTTGGAGGTTAGAGGCTGTCCCGGGCGAATTTGAGGGTTCAACCAAAGAGGATTTCGACACTACACTCTTGAGAAGTAAGTTAGTGTTGTGCATCTCAAATTTTAGAGCTTTTGGTTGAGTATTCTTTGAGATATAGTTCGATTTTCATCTTGTGCCAAATCTGTCTTTTAGGGTTTCTTCCGAGTAGATTTTATTGTTGTGCTTTTCTCGCCTAGATCCTTTCGTTTTTGGAAGAACTTGTCTAAATGAAAAATGTTCCTAACACTTTAAAGATGGTTCCTGTAAATTTTCATAATTTTTGGAATTGATTTGGTCGTCGAAAATAGATCTGGTATTTTCTGCTACACATGTTGACAGATTTAAATTTCTAGCATGTCCAGTTTTGTAGTTCATATTTCTCCTAGTTATGGTCGTTTTTGATGGTCGACTTCTTCATGAAAATTGTTCATCTATGTGGCTAGTTTACTCCTGTGAAATTTCAGAATTTTTGGATCAACCTTCGAATTGTTATGGATTTTTAAGTAAGCTGTGGTCGGATGAACAGTGGTCTTTGCACCCTTTTGAGAACAAGTTTCTGAAATGATTTTTTTTTAGCAACTTAGAGTCCGAATTTGCTAAAGCCTATTTCTGAGAAAAATGTTTATTTTGATGTCGCCTAGCACCTGTAAAATTTTCAGAATTTTTCACAAAGTTTTACTACATTTCCTAATTCGATTTTGAAAACTGCCACAGTGTAGTCTTACCGGTAAATCTTGTTTTCGTACGCTTTGATGGTTGTTGAGTCGATTGTTACTCTTTGATGAATCCTATGAATTCTGGAAATGTAGACATATATTGTAATGATTAAAGCGTGATTTTTGAAACTTTGTGAGTTTTGATCGAGTTAGATGTTCAATTTGGAGGGTAAGTGCACTTGGCGTGGGCTCGTTGGGCCGCCCCCTCTTTTTGGTGGCCAAAACGGCACCAAGGAAATATTATTATGTTGCGTGATTGTATGAGTCTATACTCCTAGGTGTATCCGTAGGGGTTACCTAGGGCTCCGGAGTGTGTCTGTATAGGGTCCGCTGCTCTCACATTGTGGATACCGTCGGCTTGTGGACATAAGTGCCCAAGCGGGTAATTGATCCCAAAACGGCTAAGGCCCTGGATCGTCGATACCGGCAGCTTGTGGACATAAGCGCCCAAGCGGGTAATGTTTTGGATGTCCTCGATCAAAATGAACAATGGTGTGGTAAAGTATAAAAAGAAATCCCCGTAAATTGTTTTTACTCGCTCGTTAAATTAGATTCCTAACTTTTTATTACTCTTCTAAATCTTTAAATTTTGTTATGCTATACATTAACTTACGCAGTACCGTTTGTACTGATAAATTGTTATTTCCTATTTTTCGCAGAGTAAGTGATGGCGCATTGGGATGGGATTCTCAAAAATAAAGACTTGTCGCATTTTATCATTGTTTTAAATTTCTGCACTGGACTTTGATACTGGACTTTGGACTTTGGTTTTTGGCCGTCTGTTTGGCCCTCATTTTTATTTGTTTCTAGCTTCCGCACTGATTATTACTGTGATGCATGAGATACTCTGATTTTAGTTCGGGCATGATTGAATGGTTTTTAAATTGTTTTGAAAAATTGATACAACTTAGCCTTAGCATTTTTCTAGATGAGCTCGACTTGGGTCGGGTCTTGTTTAGAAAAGTGTGGCGGTAATGCCCTGGCCTGGGAAATCAAATCCGGGGTGTTACAGAGTGGTATCAGAGCCCGAAAATTTTAAAGCTATTATTTTTCGGCCCACTATAGAGGCCCAAATTATTTAATATTATTTTTAAGCATTTTGGGTATTATTTCCATGGAAAAAGGGAATTTTATTTTTGAAACCCATGGAAAAGTATATCTTGCAAATTCGACAAGTCTTAAAAACTTAGTACTAATTTTTGGGGGTAGCATGTGCATTAACAAATTATTTTTATGTGTGACATATCCCTTAATGTAAAATTTGCATGATTAGATGGCCGACCCGAGGTTACAAGATTCCATCATGCGTTTATTGTGCTCCATGTCGGATATCACGCACGAACTTCGCCATATCTCTAGGGATGCCGCAAACGATAGAAATAGGATTGTGGCTATAGAGGAGAGGATGGAGGCTATGACCATTAGGAGTACCCAGATGGCTGCACGCCATGATGCTCTTGCAGCCGAGTTCGAGGATTGCCGACACCACGTGCATATGTTACAGGGACGCATCTTTGCGTTGGAGGAGGTCATTGTTGGGCTGCAAAACCAGCTTAACCCCGAGCCAGAGATGGAAGAGGAGGAAGAGTTTGACCCCGATGAGTTCATCAACGTTGAAGGAGAAGAGGACCCCGAAGAGGTTGTGGAGAACCCTCCACTGCCTCTTGATACCGACGAGGAGATTGAGGCCGATCGCCGGATGCTCGGCTATTCCCCCGACTACCTGATCTAGACATTATCATGCGTTCTATCTTGATGGACTTTTACCGCTTTTCACTGCTAGTTTCCTATCATTTCCTTACCTAGTATTATCGCATATTGATTATCTTGGTGGTACCACATTTTATGTAGTGGTGACCTAGTAGTATTTGATGTAGTAGCCTTGTTATTAAATCGTTATCATCTAGTGGAATTTCGTATTTAGTTTTCTCTTTCCTTTCTTGCCCATTTCAGTGGTCTTTAGCACTTAGAACCTATGAGACTGAGTTCTAACCATAGTCTAACTTGACTATTAACTTTCATCTAACCGCGAATCTAACCTCTGCGTGCTTGATCATCAGAATGCCGCCCAGAGGGAGACCTAGAGCTGAGATCCCAGTGAATGAGAACGTTAATGCTCCAGCCGATGCGAACCCGCCGAATCCGGGAGTTCAAGCTAACCCTGTTCCCAACGCACTTGATGAGAGGCTGAGGACAGTTGAGCAAGTCCTCGTTGCTCTAGGAAACGCTGAAGTCAACCGAGCTCAAGCAGCAGTACCACCCCAGCAGCTCGGATAAATTATCTGGCGATGGTAAACCCTTACCAGCCGCCTCATTACGAGGGACAGGAGGATCCCGCGAAGTTGGAGGATTGGCTAAGGACTTTTGACAAACTGCTTACTGCCATCAGGTGTCCCGCGAATGAGAAGGTTGGTGTGGCTGTGTACTACCTGAGAGGAGAGGCTGACGAATGGTGGCAAAACCACCAAGAAGGACTTGCTGATGGTGAACATGCCTACTTCTGGGAAGAGTTTAAGGAGATGATGAGGGAAAGGTTCTATCCCCTCAGCATAAAGACTGCTAAGTATGAGGAATTCATTAATCTCCGACAAGGCACTCAGACAGTTCAAGAATACTATGCAAAGTTTAAAGAGCTCGTCCGATTCGCTCCAAGGCTGGTACCAACCGATGCTGATAAAGCCCAGAAATTCGAGATAGGGCTGAATCTCAGCATCAGAGAGATCTTGGTTGGCGGACAGCACACTACCCTGCAAGCTGTTTACGATCGTGCAGTGGCAATTGCACGAGTACAACAGCTGAAGCGCAAGGATCATGGAGAGGCGAGCAAGGGCCTAAACAATTTCGATAAGAAGAACCGGAACAACAACTCTGGAAATCACTTCAGAAGGGGGAATGACCAAGGAAGGAATGATGGTCATAGGAAGCCAGATAACAGAGAGCTCAACCGAGGAGGCCAAGGAGGTTGGAGGCCGGATAACCAGGGCGCCTTCATACCCAGATGCCGGGAATGCAACATTCCGCACTTGGTGCGTGAATGCCCAAGACCGGGCCAGTGTTACCGTTGTGGCCGAGAAGGCCACTTGAAAAAGGAATGCCGGACGAGGGAGGACCGCATTGACAAGAGATTGGACCTGATAAACCGTCCTCAGGGCAACAGGCCAGCCGGGCCAAACCAGCAGGACAACCAAGGGCAGAGATTCCCGCAGGCACAGAGGCCACCTCAGAATCCAAACCAGCATGGAAATCAAGGGAGGCCAGTAGGACGCCTGAACGTGATAAACCAAGCTGACCTAGCTGCTCAAGGCGATGTGATCGAAGGTACGTTTACTGCTTTAAGCGTACCTGTCAAGGTCTTATTTGACTCAGGAGCGAGTTGCTCTTTGATTTCCACGAGAATTATATCTGCGTTAGATCTACCAGCTCCGAATAACATTAACTTAGGAATCCAATTACCGTCGGGTAAGATAGTATCGTGTTCCAAACGATATGACGGGATCCCGATAGTAATCAAGAACACTGAATTCTTTGCGAATCTCATAGAATTTGACCTTAAGGATTTCGACATCATTTTGGGAATGGACTGGTTGACGAGGTACAAGGCTATCATCGAATGCCAGAAGCAGAAGATCTCGTTGGCGAAGAGTCGCGGAAAGAAGGTCGTTTACTATATGCAGCCTCAGAAGAAGGGTGCCAAGATAGTAAATGCAGTAAAGTTCTGCAATCTCATGCAGAAGGGATACCAACTGTACGCGTGCTACGTGCATAATCTGGAAGGCGAGGAGAACAAGATCGATAGTATCCCCGTCGTGAACGAATACCCAGATGTCTTCCCGGAGGATATCCCAGGAATGCCTCCTGAGCGAGAAGTGGAGTTCACGATCGATCTCGTGCCCGGAATCGAACCGGTGTCGAAGGCACCATATCGCATGGCGCCTGCTGAGATGAAGGAGCTGAAAGAACAACTAGAGGAGTTGTTATCTAAGGGATATATTCGGCCGAGCACATCACCATGGGGAGCTCCAGTCCTGTTCGTGAAAAAGAAGGACGGTGGACTCCGATTGTGCATCGACTACCGAGGTCTTAATCAAGTGACGATTAAGAACAAGTACCCGCTACCTAGGATCGAAGATCTCTTCGATCAACTGAAAGGAGCGTCGGTATTTTCAAAAGTTGATCTAAGGTCGGGATACCACCAATTGCGTATCGCCGAGAACGATATACCCAAGACAGCATTCCGAACAAGATATGGACACTACGAATTCACCGTAATGTCCTTCGGTCTGACTAATGCTCCCGCAGTATTCATGAACCTCATGAATAGCGTTTTCCGAGAGTTACTAGACACATGTGTAGTCGTATTCATCGACGACATCCTAGTTTACTCGAGGAATGAGGAAGAGCATAGTAGTCATTTGCACCTAGTACTCGGACTTTTGAGGAAGAATCAACTCTACGCGAAGTTGTCAAAGTGCGAGTTTTGGAAGAATGAAGTCGCTTTTCTAGGTCATATAGTATCGGCTAAAGGAGTATCAGTCGACCCGGCGAAGATATCAGCAGTGTCTGATTGGCCGGCACCAACAAACCAGACCGAGGTAAGAAGTTTCCTAGGTCTAGCCGGATACTACCGAAGATTCGTGAAGGACTTTTCTAAAATTGCGAGACCGATGACCCAACTGCTGAAGAAAGGATTGAAGTTTGATTGGTCAGCTGAGTGTGAACAGTCATTCCGTGAGCTTAAGGGGAGACTCACATCAGCACCGGTTTTAGCGTTGCCATCAGAGACTGAGGATTATGAGGTGTATAGCGACGCCTCGAAGGAAGGTCTCGGTTGCGTGCTAATGCAAAACCATAGAATGATTGCTTATGCATCAAGGCAACTCAAGACGCACGAGGTAAACTACCCGACACATGATCTGGAACTAGCAGCAGTAGTGTTCGCTCTTAAGATCTGGCGACACTATCTATATGGACGAACTTGTCGGATGTTTACAGATCACAAAAGCCTCAAGTATATATTTACTCAGAAAGAGTTAAATATGAGGCAGAGGAGATGGCTCGAGCTGATCAAGGATTACGATCTGGATATAGCCTACCATGAAGGCAAGGCGAACGTCGTAGCGGATGCGTTGAGTCGCAAGACGAGGCACACGGCGAACACGCTCATTCTACCTTCGGAACTGTATATGGACCTAGCTAAGTTAGATACTGAACTAGTCCATTATGGAACCGTGGTGGAGACAGTGAACGCCATAACAGTTGAATCTACCGTATTTGACGAGATTCGAGAAGCCCAACCGGACGACGAGAATCTCCAGAGGATCAAAGGAAGAATTAGTGAAGGAAAGGCGGTAGGATTCACGATCCATGAAGACGGAAGTGTCCGTTTCAAAGGAAGATGGTGCGTTCCTCATAAGTGCGAGGAATTGAAGAGGAAACTCATGGAAGAAGGCCACAATACACCTTATTCAGTCCACCCTGGTGGGGATAAGTTGTACAAAGACTTAAAGAAAATCTATTGGTGGCCGCGGATGAAGAAGGATGTTGCCGACTTTGTGGCTAAATGCATAACCTGCCAGAAAGTGAAGGCAGTAAGACAAAAACCGCTAGGATTGGTAAAGCCGTTGGAGATCCCAAGCTGGAAGTGGGACAGCATCTCCATGGATTTTGTTTCGGGGTTGCCAAGATCTCCCCGAGGAATGAATAAGATTTGGGTGATAATTGACCGGTTAACAAAGACCGCCATTTTCATACCAATGAAGGAAAATTGGTCAATGGATCAACTAGCTAAGGCATACATCGAGAACGTGGTCCGAAGGCACGGAGTACCGCATGATATTATCTCAGACCGGGATAGTAGATTCGTCTCCAACTTCTGGACTAAATTACAAGAAGCCCTAGGAACCCAAATCAAGATGAGCACAGCTTTTCATCCAATGACGGACGGTCAGACTGAGCGCACGATTCAGACGCTCGAAGACATGCTAAGAGCGTGTGTACTCGAATTCAAGGGAAGTTGGGAAGACCACTTGCCGTTGATTGAATTCTCGTACAACAACAGTTATCACGCTAGCATAGGCATGGCACCGTTCGAAGCGCTTTGCGGACGGAAGTGTCGTAGTCCGTTGTGCTGGACGAAGGATGATGATTCGGTAGTTGTTGGACCGCAGCTCATTGAGGATATGAATAGCAAGATCAAGGTGGTTCAACAGAAAATGAAAGCCGCGCAAGATAGGCAGAAGGGTTACGCCGACACTAGGCGGCAAGAGTTAGAATTTGAGGTGGGAGACAAGGTCATGCTGAAAGTATCGCCCATGAAGGGGGTGATGCGATTCGGTAAACGAGGGAAGCTAAGTCCTCGCTACATTGGTCCGTACGAGATTTTGGATCGTGTAGGTACCTTGGCTTATCGTTTGGCACTTCCACCAGAGTTGTCGCGAGTGCACAACGTATTCCATGTTTCTCAACTGAAGAAATATGTGCACGACCCAACTCACGTGTTGCAACCCGACGTGATTGAGCTAGATGATGACCTGACATACGAGGAGTATCCGATCGAGGTACTTGATGTCAAGGAAAGGGTCACAAGAAACAAGACTGTGAGGATGGTGAAGATCCTGTGGTCGAATCATGGCACCGAGGAAGCGACGTGGGAATTGGAAGCGGATATGAAGCAGAGATATCCCAACCTTTTCCGAAGCGACTCAGGAGCAGTTATGGGGGCATAACTGCAGTCCTAAGGGGGAGAGGATGTGACACCCCGCGCAAAGTCGTCGCGAGCTGAGGTAAGAATTTTAAATTGCGAGTCTCAATAATTTCTTTGTGCCAATTATTATTTTTCCGAAGTACGACCCAACTTCGAGGACGAAGTTGATTTCTAAGGAGGGTTGACTGTAATACCCGAGAAATCAACATCGAGTATTAAATCCGAAAAATTAATTAATTGAATTAATTAATTGGATTTAACTATCGCAACCGAAATAATTCCGGGAGAGCGGAATTAAATATTTTCGCACGATAGCAACTCGAAGAGAGTTATCGGAGTATCCAACAATCACGGATAATCCAAATATGATTTTTAAAAGATCAAAAATCATATTATATAAAAAAAAAAAAAAGAAAAATCGCTACCTGGGGTGGCGCGGTGGCCGCGCGGTGGCGCGCCGCCACCCCAGTAGCAGCGTTTCAAAACGCTACTACGCGTTTCTTGAATTTTGAAGCCAATTACTCGAGTTTGATTCATGGAATTGATGCACATTCATGTCTCAGATGTTGGTGGATGTATTGGGACTCTTTTGGACGAACCTAGATGCATCTAGAACCCCACCTTATGAATTAAGTTGAGTACATGCACTTGAATGGATGGATGGGTGAATGGATGAAGTTGTGGGATTAATGAGGGAGGTAGGTAGCTCAAATTTCGAGCCCTTGACTGCCATTACCTTCCCTCCCTTCCCTAGATCCATAATGGCTGCATTGGTAAGCCTAAATGCAAGTTATAACCCTCCCACAACCCCACAAACCTACCCTATTCTTTCACTCCGAAAATCAGATTTCCCTTGGTGAGATTGAGAGAGTTTGGAGGGGTGCATCATTGTGGCAGTGGTGAGGGCAAAATCAAGTCTTCCAATCCCTTCTCCTACGTCTAGGTAAGGTCTCTAATCCAATCCCTTGCCCCTTACTTCGGATTCTAGGCCCTAACATCAAGTTTTTATCCAAACACCTCAAAATAGGATTCATTCGGTAGATCTTGGAGGTTAGAGGCTGTCCCGGGCGAATTTGAGGGTTCAACCAAAGAGGATTTCGACACTACACTCTTGAGAAGTAAGTTAGTGTTGTGCATCTCAAATTTTAGAGCTTTTGGTTGAGTATTCTTTGAGATATAGTTCGATTTTCATCTTGTGCCAAATCTGTCTTTTAGGGTTTCTTCCGAGTAGATTTTATTGTTGTGCTTTTCTCGCCTAGATCCTTTCGTTTTTGGAAGAACTTGTCTAAATGAAAAATGTTCCTAACACTTTAAAGATGGTTCCTGTAAATTTTCATAATTTTTGGAATTGATTTGGTCGTCGAAAATAGATCTGGTATTTTCTGCTACACATGTTGACAGATTTAAATTTCTAGCATGTCCAGTTTTGTAGTTCATATTTCTCCTAGTTATGGTCGTTTTTGATGGTCGACTTCTTCATGAAAATTGTTCATCTATGTGTCTAGTTTACTCCTGTGAAATTTCAGAATTTTTGGATCAACCTTCGAATTGTTATGGATTTTTAAGTAAGCTGTGGTCGGATGAACAGTGGTCTTTGCACCCTTTTGAGAACAAGTTTCTGAAATGATTTTTTTTGAGCAACTTAGAGTCCGAATTTGCTAAGGCCTATTTCTGAAAAAAATGTTTATTTTGATGTCGCCTAGCACCTGTAAAAGTTTCAGAATTTTTCACAAAGTTTTACTACATTTCCTAATTCGATTTTGAAAACTGCCACAGTGTAGTCTTACCGGTAAATCTTGTTTTCGTACGCTTTGATGGTTGTTGAGTCGATTGTTACTCTTTGATGAATCCTATGAATTCTGGAAATGTAGACATATATTGTAATGATTAAAGCGTGATTTTTGAAACTTTGTGAGTTTTGATCGAGTTAGATGTTCAATTTGGAGGGTAAGTGCACTTGGCGTGGGCTCGTTGGGCCGCCCCCTCTTTTTGGTGGCCAAAACGGCGCCAAGGAAATATTATTATGTTGCGTGATTGTATGAGTCTATACTCCTAGGTGTATCCGTAGGGGTTACCTAGGGCTCCGGAGTGTGTCTGTATAGGGTCCGCTGCTCTCACATTGTGGATACCGTCGGCTTGTGGACATAAGTGCCCAAGCGGGTAATTGATCCCAAAACGGCTAAGGCCCTGGATCGTCGATACCGGCAGCTTGTGGACATAAGCGCCCAAGCGGGTAATGTTTTGGATGTCCTCGATCAAAATGAACAATGGTGTGGTAAAGTATAAAAAGAAATCCCCGTAAATTGTTTTTACTCGCTCGTTAAATTAGATTCCTAACTTTTTATTACTCTTCTAAATCTTTAAATTTTGTTATGCTATACATTAACTTACGCAGTACCGTTTGTACTGATAAATTGTTATTTCCTATTTTTCGCAGAGTAAGTGATGGCGCATTGGGATGGGATTCTCAAAAATAAAGACTTGTCGCATTTTATCATTGTTTTAAATTTCTGCACTGGACTTTGATACTGGACTTTGGACTTTGGTTTTTGGCCGTCTGTTTGGCCCTCATTTTTATTTGTTTCTAGCTTCCGCACTGATTATTACTGTGATGCATGAGATACTCTGATTTTAGTTCGGGCATGATTGAATGGTTTTTAAATTGTTTTGAAAAATTGATACAACTTAGCCTTAGCATTTTTCTAGATGAGCTCGACTTGGGTCGGGTCTTGTTTAGAAAAGTGTGGCGGTAATGCCCTGGCCTGGGAAATCAAATCCGGGGTGTTACAGATTCCGCGTGGTCTGAGGGAATTTCTTACCTCCACCACAACCCTTGAATGTATGTGAGAACTGGGCCCTACAATAGTGAACCTGCACATCATGTTGGCTGAGAAATTTATTTCTTGGTAGCGCATAGTGTCATATTATCTCTTCCCGGGATTAGATTTATATGGATTTTGTCTGTGCTTAAATAAATTCTCGTTTTAGCATACCATTACCATAACTGTTCTTTTTAAATTATTTCTGCAACCCGACCTCCTCCGGGAGTAAAGGTCTACTTACTCAGCGATTGTTTTCGCTGACTCTACACTTTTCACAATTTCCTTTCAGGTTTTGAGATCTGCAAGGCATCTTTTGCACGGGCACGGTTTGGGGTATTATTCACGTAAAAATGTATATTTTAAAAAAACCCCCTTTGTGATAATAATATATTACTTGGCATAGAAAGTCATTTATGAAGTATGAACAAATATTTGGGTTTTATCCCGTTTATGCAAATATGGTGCCCTACTGTTTTAAACAATGCATTACGCGTTTAACAGTATTATTTTCGAAATATGAGATAAATAACCCCTTTTAAAAACTTCCATGGATTTATTCCATTATTATTGTTGCGCGCTTTGAGGAATGCAGTCCTCCTTTTGGTTACGCTCTATCAAACCTTTTTCTCAAGCTTATTTTATACTTTTCACAGTATATAAGCTTCCCTGCGAATTATATGCTAGCTTGTCCGGAACGTGGTTAGCATATACATTCAACGCTGAGTTTTCTGCAATTATTTATGTTAGCCTTAGCGTATTTTGGGCAATCCGGAATACGTGGCGGTAGCACCCCACCCATTGTTCCCGCTCTTTTCTTCCGCTGCATCCTTAGGGAAAATGGGGGTGTTACAGTTTGGTATCAGAGCGTTTTGCTCTTGGAATTGTGCATCTGAAATTTTTAAAAATTCATGCACCAAGAATTATTTTAAAAAGCCTTGTGGCTAATCAAGTAGTGTATTAAAATTTTTAAAATTTTTACACGGAAAGCATTTGGAAGCATTTTGATTAGTGCATGTAAATTATTGCAATTCCTGCACGAGAAATAATTTTGGAGAGCCATTTTTGCTCTAAGAAGTAGTGCATTTAAATTTTGACATTTTTGCACGAAATATTTTGAAAAGACTATGCCAAGTATTTATTTTTAAAGTTAAATTTTTGGATGGGGACACACACACATATGCATATAGGCACGAGCAGAATTTTGGATTATTATGTAATTCTTGATAAGGATTTTCCAATGTATCGGACTCCGAGCTAGAGTCTCTCTCCGATATCTTATGATTGTTTTGCTAAGTATTGCCTTAGTATCTACCCCTAGACGTGTCTTGGATAACCTACTAGTATTGCACTAGTTCCTTGGCTTCTCAGTTCAGTTGCCTTATTACGTAAGATGATGCCTACAATAGGTGACGATATTCACAATTACTTTTATTTTTACCATTGGAAAGGTATGGGAACGTTACCTCAGAGTTGTACCTACCAAGTGGTAACAGAGTATTGAAATGGTCTATCACCCTTCCTCGTTCTACATAAGAAATCGTCGTATCACAAATTGTTTTATGGCCTTAGTAAGATTTGAATTCTTGCCTTAGTCAATATAAGGGTATGTCTTAGACTTATAAGAGCACAAGTTATATGTTAACACAAGGATCATGCAGACGACTAGGAATAAGAATTTCCTATATATTATACGGCCTTAAAGATAGACGCGAGTGCTATGAAAGAGCACCAAGGGACTTTAAATTCACAACGAGTTTTATAAAACATTTATGAATTTCCCTTAAGTTCATATGTCCATTTGGCAAGGCAAGTTGGATAATTATTTGGAATATTCTCAATGAAGCAAATGCCCTTAACCATGAGCTTAAAGGATAACCTCAAACATTCATCCTACTCCTTTAGCTCGATAAATTTGGAATCCAATCTCTGTTGAAGGAGCTACTACCAAAGGCTTCGTTGAGTTGTCGGCCCGATAATAAAGAATTTCTCATAACCATTAAGGTTGTTGAAATTACTTAGTATTTGCCTTGAGAGGATTTCCAGATATGTTATTTAAATAAATTTTTCCTTTAAAATGACACAAGAGCCTATAACCCGAGGATTTTACTTCCTTCATATTTTTAAAATAAAACCATGGATTGTCGAGGAAAAAGTTTGTAATCAAGGACGAAGAATTAGTACACCCAATGAATTTTATATTTCCTACTTATGGGAGATGATCCTTAACTTCGAACTATCACTATTATTTCATTAGGTGATAACCTACCAAGCAAGAAAATCGCAAAAGCCTATCATTAAAATTATTAGTCTTGGTAAATAAAATACCTAACAAGGAGGCATAGTGAGGTGAACACTTACTATAAATTTCGTAGGCTAAATATTTGAACCTAATCTACTATTATATAATGCAATACCTTCCTTTTTCGAAGTCTTATGTAAGTTGGACATATCCTTGGACGGATAACCATAAGAGATATTTAATAAGCAATTGGAGGTTTCAAGTGATGGGAACTTGGAGTAATTGGAGGATTCCTACGTGTACAATTTAAGATGGTCAACGTTATCCCTAGACATGAATACTACCGTTAAGGATAAGCCGAGGAGGATAACATAACGATTAAATTAGTTATGAATCCTAAGTTGGACTCGAAGAATTTAACATAATATCTTTGGATTTGAGGACGCCCCAAGCATAAATAAATAATTTTGAACCAAGTATTGAACAAGTTTGACCAAGGGTTTTAGACAATGAAGGAATAATTTTCCTAAGAGCAACGGTTTACCAACAAGAGAAGTGGTATGCCAAAAGACAAAGGAGCATTCCGAAGCTACATGTTAGGATGACCATAACTCTCACCCTAACATCTATATAAAGAGTACGAACCACGGATTGTGACTCAAGGTTTATATAAGTCTCTCATCTCGGGTTAGCCACAGCCGTATTCGTACTTAAGATATCAAAGGACCATCGATATGAACAAATTTACACGACTCATATTGGATACAATAATCGAAGAGGATTAATTGGAAGGTTCTACATAAAAGAGAAGTTGGAATTCAACAAGAGACATGGAATTACTAGGGTGTAACTTCTCGATGTAGTATATCACCAGAGATTTAAAGAAGAGTACAATGTAGTGTACGAATTGATTTTTGTTATAAGCTTACCCTAAATTACCATTTTGGATGCAAGAATATATATATAAGTGATGTAATTAAAGATCAAGGGAGAAATTATTTAGGTTTATCATTAGCTTAAAAATTGGATGATAAAGGTGTGATGACCCTTGTGAAGTGAATGATGCAACACGAGAAGTTGATATGGATATCAAGGATGGATACCTAAGCGGTTTAAAGAAAATTATAAAGAATAAAACCTTGGAGAATTATTCTATAAGGATATAAATATTGGAAAAATATCCCCTACTTATAACTTTACCTTAGTTCTGTCTCTAGGCTTCGAGGACGAAGCCTTATTTTAAGGAGGGTAGACTATAACACCCCATAAAATTTTTAAATAGAAAATTTAAAGTTTCTAATAAATAGATACTCCAAATTCCTCATAAATTTAATTTTTAAAGATAAAAAGAAATAATATTTTACGAAGTGTGAATTTATTTAAGTGCAAAAATATTTAATTAACTTACAGGTGTTAATTTATATTCTATTAGGAATTGTTTAAAATTCGTATTAATTAGCTATAACTATTTAGTCGGAATTTAATATAAGTATTTAGTTATTCTTAAACCTAAATCCTCGATAGTGAATTTGGAAAGAGTGATTCGACAATGAGTGAAACTTAATCAAAGTAATATAAATAGTGAGCTAATTAATTAGAAATATCAGACATTACTAATAAGGGATAACTTATTGAATTTAGGAATACCAACTTGAATTAATTTAGTCAGGAGCATAATAAATAATCAATTTTTAAAAAAAATTATTAATTCTTAATCAATAATCAAATATGTTTAATTTTGAAGTATGCCGTGTAGGTTCCAAGCACGCTTTAGCTTCAAACAATGTGCAGTTACTAGAGCCCCCGATAAGTACAAGCTATCTGATTTTTAATAAAAGAACCTATTATAAGCTTTTAAATAAAAAGCATTAGACATGAGATAAGACATAAATTAATCACGATAATTTAATTTAAAATACTTAGCCGGATAAATTTTGTAATTCATGAACAACCCAATTCTTAGTTAACAAATTATCCTACTAGTAATCTCCAAGGCTTCGGTTAATTATTGGATGGATTATAAGAATAAAACCATTGGGAAATTTATTAAATCCATAAACTAGTTATTAACTAATTAAAGCGATGGTAAATTATAAGAATAAGACTACTTGAGAAATTAAGTGTTAATTTTATCTCGACTAAGATTATTGAATTTGGACACTATAATTAAATTAAATATTTGATTAATTACTAAAAGAGTCCTTTATGCCCAATTATTCCAAGACTTGGTTTATTTGCTAAGTAAGACCAATTATTAATTAATTTAAGTAAACTGAATATTGGCTTAGCTTAAAATTGTAATACTTTGTGTCATCAAGAGTTTAATCGAATCCATTGATGTGTTGAAAGGGATTGGATTAAATGTTAAACATAAATTAGGTTATGAAAATTAAATCCTTACGATTAAAAATATTCAACCCATCTAATTATCGGAAATTGTCCAATTTATAGTTAACGATGATCCCAAATTGGGGAATGTGGAATCTTGGATTACTCGACTAACGATACCGAATTAGTACGTAAATTAAGTCCATAATTTAGATTAAATAGTTAATTAGGTCATTAATAGGAGATTAGGCCACTTAATAGTATAGTCCATTAAGCAAATAAATAAAATAAAGTTTAGCCCAACCAACCAAGCCCAGTCCAATTAGGCACAAGCCCAACTAAAACAAAATCCTAACCCTAACAAGTGCCTGCAGCCGCCGCCCCTTTCCGGCGCCGCCACCGCCGCCGGCGAAATTCCGGCGAGACGCCGGACACTACTCCGACCCTCATTTACATCTCCGGCCATTGCCGCCGCCACCCACTTCTTTCCAAATCTGCAACCACCACCATGGGCTTCCCCATTTCCTCCGGCCTCCGTTCAGCGACCACCACAACAGCCTCCTCGCGCTGTCTCCACCATCATCTTCGTCGCCGGCCACCGGCCCTCCCACTTCTCCAGCTCAAGCCTCCATTTCCGTCCTCCATCTCCATCTCGCCACCACTCCTCCGCCACGTCGCGCCACCCATCTCCATCCCCCTCCTGAAAGTATGCAAAATCGCCACCACCAACGCCGGGCAGTGCCTCCACCACCGCGGGCTTCACCCTTTCTCACTCCCGCCCCAAAAGCACCACCCCAATTCCATTTCGCCTACACCAAATCGACCCAGCCGCCACAACTACCATGGGATCTCCATCCTCTCCCTCAACCCACAACCGATTCAAAACTAAGAAAACAAAAAAAAAAAAAAAAAAAAAAAAGAAGAAGAAGAAGAAGAAAGAAGAGGGGAAGAAGAAGAGCAGTGCCGAAACTGGGCCTCTCTTTTGCCCAACAAACCTTCTCGGATCTCCTTGTGCTGCCTGGAATTTGATTGGAAAAATGAAAGATGGATGGAAGTGTTGAGGATGGAGCGGCAGTCGAGGGGCGGCAAGAAGAGGAGAAGGAGGGTGAGGAAGCGTGAAATTGGGGAAGGCTGTTGGGATCTTGACAGATAATGGATATCTGTGGAACAAAGGAAATAATTATGGAGTTGTTGTTTTTATCCAGGCAATAGGAGGTTGCCTATTTTCCCATATAAAGCCCACAAATCTACCTTCACTCTCTCGCCCCACAACCCTCATCTGTTTTCTTTTTCTGCATTCCTCAGCTATTTTCTTCCTATGCGTTTCACCTCTTCCATTTTTCAGCACCTATTTTCCTTCACTTTCAATTTTTAGTGTTATCCATATTTCAGCTTTTCTATTTCTTATCTTGATGTTCCACAAGAAAACTCTTAGAGCTTGGGAAGGAAAAATTGTCACAGATAGTTAACCCGTAGAAGTATTCCGGGTAAGATTTATTAAAGTCGGAGATTTTTAGTTAATAGTTCTGTTTAAATATCATACTAAGTTAATACTCCCTCCGTCCCATTCCAAATGTCCTACTTACTATTTTTGAATGTCCCATTACAAATGTCTTCTTTCTATAAATAGAAATAATTTTCCCCTCCAACAACTACGTGGACCCCACCATATACTCACAAACCAACTCTACCTTAATTCTCGTGCCCAACAGTAACAAGACACTTGAGATGGGACGGAGGGAGTATTAAAATTTTGCTAGCGAAATAGCTATAAAGGAATATCTACTCGTAGCCTACGCGTGTGTCGCATCCATCCCATCTTCGAGGACGGTAAGTAGATTTTTACTCTTTGGAATAAGCCCAAAAATTATTTAGCTTAAGCATAAATTTCAAGAAAACCATTTTTATTAATTTTAAATTTATGTTTATAGCTCCCTACTGCTTTTTGGATTATTGGTATGCCATTTTACTGTGCTTATTTAATTTCTGCAATAAATAATATGGATTTTTGGACTCATTGTTACGGGGTGGGTCTACGCTACTGGGTCGGCTCAACGCCACCTCCGCCGTTTGCGTGCGTCGCATGCCATTCGGGGACCGTTGAAAACTAGCGCGACGCCATGGTTGGATTCCGCGTGGTCTGAGGGAATTTCTTACCTCCACCACAACCCTTGAATGTATGTGAGAACTGGGCCCTACAATAGGGAACCTGCACATCATGTTGGCTGAGAAATTTATTTCTTGGTAGCGCATAGTGTCATATTATCTCTTCCCGGGATTAGATTTATATGGATTTTTTCTGTGCTTAAATAAATTCTCGTTTTAGCATACCATTACCATAACTGTTCTTTTTAAATTATTTCTGCAACCCGACCTCCTCCGGGAGTAAAGGTCTACTTACTCAGCGATTGTTTTCGCTGACTCTACACTTTTCACAATTTCCTTTCAGGTTTTGAGATCTGCAAGGCATATTTTGCACGGGCACGGTTTGAGGTATTATTCACGTAAAAATGTATATTTTAAAAAAAACCCCTTTGTGATAATAATATATTACTTGGCATAGAAAGTCATTTATGAAGTATGAACAAATATTTGCGTTTTATCCCGTTTTTGCAAATATGGTGCCCTACTGTTTTAAACAATGCATTACGCGTTTAACAGTATTATTTTCGAAATATGAGATAAATAACCCCTTTTAAAAACTTCCATGGATTTATTCCATTATTATTGTTGCGCGCTTTGAGGAATGTAGTCCTCCTTTTGGTTACGCTCTACCAAACCTTTTTCTCAAAACCTCAAAAATTCATATCATGCATGTATTCAATTATATTATCCCAATTTAAAAGTTTGAAAATTTAATCATAAACCAAAATCAAATATGTGAATCACAGACAGATTTATGCATGCTTTATGCTGGGTATAAATATAAATATATATATATATATGTGTATAATGATAAAAATAAACAAAATAAGAATAAGAATAACACACTTTTTTTTAAGTGAAGAATCAACATCCTCACATTTTGAGCCTTGCTCGAAATGTGAGTAAGTTAGTTCCTACTTACACAAATTACTGAAATCAAAATAAAATAAAAGAGGAGGGAGGAAGGGGAAAAATATTAACATGAAAACTATGGACATACTTCCGATAGCCTTTTTCGTCAAACCAACTAAGTGTTCGACAATTTTGGTTATGTGTGATCGTTTGGTTTATCGAATCAAGACGATTGTTCGATGCCCCAATACTTAGAAAAATTCTGATTTTCATCAAAATTTGTTCAATCACGTTTTTGGATTTTCTAAACACATAAATAAAATTTAATCTACTTGCATAAATTAGGTTGGATTAATTCTGTGCTTATAAAAGTTACTCCGGATTTTAAATTGCTTTAAATTCCAAGAATACTTTCAATTAATCACATAATCGATCCAATCGGGAACCTTTTTGAAGCTTTAATTTTCTTTTTGGTAGTTCCACAAATTCCTGCAAAGCAAACACCGAATAAGTTATCGGATATTATTCAAAATATCAACATCCTCACATTTAGGGTCTTAATACTCTAAATGTGATTCAATTGACTAACACCCGAATTATTTAATATAATATGCACAAGAGATATATGTATAAATATATATATACATATATATATATGATTTTGACTTGCAGAAATTTAGGTTGGATTAATTCTGTGCTTGTGAAAATTATTCCGAATTTTATATTTCTTTAAATTCCGGATATAATCTTCGGTCAATTACAGAACTAATCCAACCGGGAACCTCTTTAGATGCTCAGCCGGAACAGGGGCGACGGCAAGTGAGATGGTGGCCGTGGCTTGTCCGATGGTGGTGAGCAAATGGTAGTCCGAAGGTCTGCTGCTCCATTTGTTGTTTCACCAGTGATGAGGGTTTTCTCAGAGCAGTGATGGTAATGAGGTGGATGGGCGATGGAGCAGCGGTGGAGCTTCGTGGTCCGGAGGTGGTGGAGATGACAAACACGTGAGTCTCACGTGTTTGGCAATTTACAATTGCAAATTAGTGTAGCTCCAATGCTACACTTCTCCATTTTTCTTTGATTTTTCGTTTAATTAACCTAGATTTTGCAATTGAAGAGGTGTAATTAAACGAAAAATCAAATTAGTGTAGCCCCAATGCTACACTTCCACATTTAACTCCTTACACCAATTTTGGCGGCTCCATGATTTCTGCAAGAAAAAATACCCAAATTATTAGGTTTTCCCCTCAAATTAACATCCTCACATTTAGAGTCTTAGTACTCTAAATGTTTAATTGATTTGAGGGTACTTCTCTGTTCTGAAATACATAAACTAAACTAACTATGAGTAATTAGGAGTGTAATTCTCTTAATAAACGACGTTGTATCCTCCCCGGCAACGGCGCCATGAAACTTTTGACAAATTTTCCCACACGAGTATTTTCTAGAAAATAGAAAATAATAAGATAATCCCGGTTTTGATTTTATTTAATGAAAATCGATTTATGAAAATGGAGTTGGGATTATGGATATATTTATAGGTTGTCACGTTTTTATTTACTCGTGTTAAGAAATTGTGCCCCGAAAGCGCACGAAGTCAAAAATTGCAATATTTATAGTAAGTACCGGATCGTTCACTGGAGGATGTGCGATGGAAGCAGGGCCCACGTCGTTTTATAAGATTTTCCACTCGGTTACTCGATTCAAGTTTGTGTTTTAATTATCAACTACTTGACATAATTTAAACTAAGCTATAAAAGCAATTAAAATTATCCTAAAAAGCAGATAAAATTATTCTAGAGAGCAGATAAATTTATTCTAAGAAAGCAATTAAAATTATTCTACGAAAGCGGTAAAAATTATTCTAAGAAAGCAGATTTAAAATGGGACAGAAGGGACATGAAGAAATAATAATAATTGGACAATATTCAGATGAAACACAATTAAACTTTCGTTTTAATTACACAGATCTTTGTTTGGGATAATCCATCAATTAGCTAACTTTCATGTTTTCTATACTGTGTTCCCTTTAACAGACAGGTACTTACGGTAAGACTTTACATGCTCTTAAGATAGCAAAATCTAAGATACCACAGATATACAATTGCCCCCTCGCAGAGGTATGTTATTTATCTGTGGTGGACAAGCAACACCCGACAAATCATTTATTGAAGTGTCAAGTACTCCTATCATTCCCCCATGTCACACCCAAAGTTTCTAATCAAGCCCTGAACTATCCCTTAACTCTCAGTCCTAATAGCAGTTAGAAGATCTAAAGACACATCCGAGTGACCTCTACGAAAGCGATTAAAAGAAAGCGATTAAAAGAAAGCAGTAAAGAAAGTATTTAAAATCCTATCACTCGGAAGTTTCAAAAGCTTCGTACTGGTAGTAAAAGAAAGCCCCCAGTCAGGATGACCAGACGTGGATCAAGAATTCCAGAATCCCGTTGAACCGCTTGCAGTGTTCACTTCCTTTCGGGTGGTTATGAGATACAAACTAATGAAACGAACTAATAGATTAGTTCGTTCCGGATGCACTCACTCAGGACTCAAAAATAGGCTTTGGCAGAAGAGGATAGCAGTTGAAAGGAACTCAACCCTATCTTAGAAAATAACCAAGGCCTACGCATTGTTCCTCTAGAATTACCTATCACACTGTATTTGAATCCAAGTGCATCCCATCGCGGTGTGACAGTTAAGACTAAATTCCCAACACATAGCAATTTTGGAAAATAATAAATCTTTGAAAATCATTCCCTAAACAGGTACTAGACTCTCAATTAAAACACAGATCCTTTCAGTCTAGGTGAGACCTAATCGCTGACTCTCCTTCTAATTTCCCAAAATTAACCCCCGTTAGAATGTGAATTAGTCATAACTGTGGAATTTATCCCTTACTTAGATCCGGATTTTATAAATGAATTTTTGTTGGAAATTTAATATGAGACATCTGATTAAAATCTAGACTTCTATGTCCAAGGGAAGGATCCCAAAATAATTTGACCATAATAGTTACATAATATTATCATGCATAATTTTATAAGGAAGTGCAAAATAAAATTAACCCAAAATATAAGACGGGTTTAGACAGAATGTGAGACACAGAGATGAAATAGCCGGAGATGAGAAGAATTTATTTGGCTAAAAAGATGGCAAAAATAATCAGGTTAATCCGGACTGCAAACATCTGCTATCCAGGTCCTGACTATTCCAGGTGTGATGATTTTTAGACAGTGGAATGCCTTAAATGACAGTTGCCGCCGTCATCTTAGACTCCAATGTCTGTGAACTGGATAAAAACCCACATGTTCTATCATTGCAATAATTATTAGACAACATTGGCATATATCATCTAATATTACTACAGCTCCAGATTCAGGTTTGAAATTAAAATAAAGAAAATAAAACTGTATTTGGACAGATGCTGACTGAGTGGCTACTTCATTTCCTGGTAAGAGGACCGTTCGCCTGACCTCGTCAGTCACTATCCAAACCATGCAAAATAACAAATAGTAATTAATACATAGACTATGGGCTACTTCATTTCCCGGTAAAGGGACCGTTCGCCAACATTATTCTATGGTATTTTTCACTATTCGTTTCACACAACACAGGTAAAGACAAAATAAATGAAAGAAAATATTTTTGGACCATCTTGTATGAGAGACTTTGGTTTCTCATGCAAGGGTATGGAAATCGATCCATATTTACTCATTATGTCTAAATAATAACTTATTCCATAATTAATTAATTACAGTCCGGATTACATACTTAGATCATTAGAGTTTAAATTTTGTAGAAAAATCTTTTAATGGAATTGAACAAAGTTCTTTACATCAATTTAATCTTTGGTTGAGATCATTGGATTTCAACCTCAAAATATTAATATAAAGGTTCAATTAATTAAGTGAGAAAAATGGAGAAATGGAAAATTTGGCAAAAATACCAATTACGACGCTAGGCGGGTTTTACGACGCTATCCTAGGATAGCGTCGTGAGGTTAGTGTCGTCATAGACTGGTAAAAGAGATGAAAATTTTGGAGTTAAAGGGTTAAGTACGACGCTACACATGATTACGACGCTATCCTAGGATAGCGTCGTGAGGATAGCGTCGTATGGTAAATTTTTAGAAGTGTTGATAAAATAGGGGGTACGATGCTATACACAAAATTACGACGCTATCCTGGATAGCGTCGTGGGTGTAGCGTCGTAGGTGGGTTTTTGTAAGAAAAGAAGTATTTTGGGGTACTACGACCCTAGACAAAAACCACGACACTATACTTGGATAGCGTCGTAAACTTAGCATCGTAGTACAAATTTTTGCTTAAGTCCGAAGCAACTACGACGTAAAACCTCACCTACGGCGCTAACCTTGGTTAGCATCGTAGGGCGGTTAGCGTCGTAGCTACCCCAGAACATAAGTGTTGGTCGGATAATGCAATCTATGCGATTGCAAACCCTATTTTCAAGTTTTAAGTATACACAAATATCACAAATGCCATCCACTTGTTAGATCTATCTCACTAAAACTAAAAATAAAATAAAATAAGAATAACAACTAAAATGTAATAAAAACAACTACTAAGCAAAAATAAAATCTAAACTACACTAATAAATCTCCAAGGGATAGACACCAAACATTTATGCATTAATTAAATAAGGAAAGCAATAAAACCTAACTAACACCAAAAAAATAAAAAGAGAATAAAATAAAAATTGGTCAAGTGACCCCAAAATGAAATGAAACAGTAAATGAGCCCATGGATATGAATTCCATAACAGATTTCTTGGGAAACATTTTCCTTCAATAACATGGTAGAAAATAACAAAAGGTCCAATAATACCCATTATTTGAGTTTTTGAACAAGATCTAAACTAAAAAGTTGAAAATAATATAAAAAGATGGCTACTACAAAGAGGAGCTAAATCTACTGTCCATAAATGAAACCTACAATGCACAGATTTAAACTAAACTAGCTATCTAGCTAGAACAGCTTTTTTATTTTTGTGAGCATCCCACCAACAGCACCTGGGCACTGTTTCAAAAAAGGGAGCTACTGTTCGAGACAATGGGAACAACTATTTATAGAGGGTAGAGTGAAACCCTAGGCCCATTAGGCCCATTAACTGCGTAGGAGAGGGCAGGAGCCGGAGTCCAGGAAGAAGAAACCAAACTTGTTTGTTCCTACGGGACCTCAGGTCCTGGGACTTCCCAACTATTTTTGCACATGGGAGAATTCAAATTGGAACTACGACGCAGTGTCTTTTTACGACGCTACACTAGCGTCGTAGCTCTTTTGTTCAGCATCGTAGCTCTCTTGTTCAGCGTCGTAATGCTTTTCCTTTGTGGTATAGCGTCGTATTAGCTTATTTTCTTTCCCCTTTCACGTCGTAGCTTCCTTTCTTTTCCCATTCTGCTTCTTTTCTTTCTCTTTCCTCTCCTTCTCTTTCCCCATTTTTCTTCTTCACAGATTTCTTCCATTCTCTTTTCTTTTTCTCTCTTCCAGTTTCGAATTTGAGTGTTGGAGATAGGTTGGAGACTTTGAAATTGGAGATGGGTGGTCGGAGTGGTGGTGCGACGGCGGCGCTCGACGGGAATGGTGGTCGACTGGGAGAGGGCTGCCGTTGGTGGAGAATGCCGGCAGGGGGCGGCGGCGGTGTTGGGGCTGTATGGTCGGAAAAAGGATGAGGGGCGGCGTGGAGGTGGAGAAGATGGTGGTGGAAGCGGCGGTTTGGGGTGGGTGCCGCCGGACTGAGGGTGGCCGGAAACGATGGTGACGGTGGGGGCCGGCGCTGGTGGTATTTGAGGAAGGGGGCTGCGGCTGTTGCTTCGTTGGTGGTTGGAATAGATGAGGATGGTGGTGGTGGCCGCCGGAGAGGGTGGTGGTGACTGGAAAATGGAGGAAGCGGCGGCGGCGGCGGCGGCTTTGAAGGAGATGGCCGGAGGGATGGCCGGATGATGGTGGAGATGGTGGTGCTCGCCGGAGAAGGAATAGAATGGTGGTGGTGAGTTGTTAAATTCTGGCCGGAGCTCGGTGAACGGGAATGGGGAAAGAAGGGGTGGTCGGGATCTCGCCGGAAGGGGTGGCCGGCGGCGGCGGCAGGTTTTAGGGTTAGGGTTAGGATTAGGGTTGGGCTTTTTTGAATGTAGGCTTAGGCAAATGGTATTGAGCCAATTTTTGTTGGTGGGCTGGATTCAATTAAATTGGATTGGAAATTGGACTGAAATTCTTGGACCAAATCAAATTAAATCACCTGTAATTAATTTAAATAAAAAGTGATTAGTGGACCAATTAATTTAATTATAGAAGAGATAGAATTAATAATAATAAAAGAAAATTAAACATAAAAATATAAATAAAAATATCTACATCAAAATATAAAATAAAAAAAAATACGGATATTTGCTCCACTTGATTATTTTGTTTGTGTTCCGTTTAATGGACTCGTGTTCCACCGAACATATACTACCAAACCATAATTATCAAACGTGGGATTTTTAATATTTTTATCATGTTTTTGGATTTTTTAACATAAATTTAATAAAAATAACAATATTTTTGAGTTTTTCAATACCAGCTTATTATTTATACAAATTTGCGTATATCTGTCAAATTCGACTGCTTTCTTATTTAAATAAGACCGGAATGCGATTAAATGCCCATGTTTAGACACGGAAATAGATTGAAAATAATGGTCAAATTTGGCCATTATCAATCGGCCTGATATCTGACCTCGAACCCTAAATCTGTCCAGTCACATTCGACGACCTGCGGGTATCGTTCCCCTACCATTGCTAGGAATGCTCGTATGGGCTCTTCATATAACACCGCATCAATTCGGCCGGCTGTGCTGACTGAAAAGGGACGCTGATCACCATCCACTTCTTGGACTGAACCATCCTTTTTCCAAAACCATATCTTCTGGTGAAGTGTTGATAGTAAACATCTAGCAGTATGGATTCAGCATCGGCCTAATAGGGCCGCATACGGAACCTCTGCGTCCACTACAAAGAACATGGTCGGAATCGAGATTGTACCGACCGTTACATCCATTAAAATACATCATTCGGCCGCCGTTTGAGCTCCCACGAAACTTAACACTTTCATTCTTGTGGGTAACAAATCCTCCTTCGAGCAGCCTATCTTCGTCAGTGTGGATAATGGCATAATATTGACGGTTGCTCCTCCGTCAATAAACATTCTTCTGACAGGTCTCCTGTTGACCCAACCCTTGACATACAAAGGCCTCACATGCTGAGACATCTTTGCAGTCGGAGGTAAAATTGTGCTTGGCTGAGCTTCGGGGATGAACGCTTCATAACCTTCTTCCACAACCTTCTCTGCTTCGGCCTCCGGCCGAAGTGCTTCTAGTTTGGCGAAACAGAAGTCGACAATGGGTTCTTCATCGCCGAAATATTCTCCCTCCTTCCGACAAAAGACCATAGCTGGTTTAGAATCAGACCAGTGTTCCTCCTCAGTTGTTGTGACCATTCCTACCATATTGGCACTAGACCCGAAACCAAACTTGACTTGCCCGATCGAAAGTATGTCACTATTCGGGACGATGCTTGTTTTCGGTTTCCATTCCCTGGTTCGGACTGGTCCAGGCTTCCACTCCTCTTTTATCTTCGGCTGTTCATTAACGGCTTTCGGCTGTATTATTTTCGGCCGAAATTCAGTTTTGTTTTTCAGCCTTTCCTGCCCTTCTTTCGGCTTTCTTTCTTCCTTTCCTTCGGCTGATTTCAATCGAGCCGAAAACACCTTATCGAGGATCCTTCCTTCAGAGGATGAGCAATCGTCTGGGAAGTCCTCTTCTATATGCATCATTTCGTACTCCTCTTGCTCAAATGCGCCAGCTGCTTTAAGCCGCTGCATCCTTCGTTTGAAAGTACGATACGATCCCTTTCCTTTTGGAGTCTTTTCCTCCCCTGCCCTCCAGGCTGAATTCTCAAATCGGCATTGGCCGAATGCCTCTTCTCTGGGGAATTCTGAACCCATCGGCCTACCTGAGTATTTGCTGGTGGCCTCCTGAGTTTCTTCATTTCGGGAGTGACAACATCTTCGGGAACTGTGATCTGAATCACAGTCTTTCCGTTCTGCTTATCGGCTGTCAACTTCATCTCTGAATCCCAACCGTTGGTTATCATTTTCAACGTTGGTTTCTCATTCTCATCTCCGAATTCAACGTTCTGGTGTTTGTCCGATTGCTTAATCCAATCCTTTACTTCATAATTCCCCAATCGGTCAAAAACATCAGAAATCTTCTCTTTCCCCTTCGGAGATCCTAATCGTCTCCACACTACTGTCTTTTTCTGAGCCGATGGCTGATCTCCTAGCCGATCGTGCACAGAGCTTTTACTGGTCGATGGTTGTTCGCCCAAACGATCGTGTACGGACTTGTTTTGATCGGGGTGCACCATTACCATATTAGCGACAGGAAACGGATTCTTATCAATATTGCCATGAGTCTTTCTGGGAACTTCAATTTCCCATCGTCCTCATGCTTCTGGATCAGCTTTCTGAAATGTCCACAAACTGCTGTAGAATGAGTAGCCGATCCGTGAAATCTACACCACCCGGCTTCCAGTTGCTCTTTGGTTGGCTGTGGGTGATTTCATTTGAATTCCAACAATCCGTTCTTCTGGCAATAATCAAATATCTCATCCATCTGAGATAGATCGAAAGAATAAAACCTCTGAGATTCGTCTCTAACTTCTCCCTCTTTCTCCTTGCCTCTGACTGGCCGAAGAGCAGGACATGTCATGGGCTTTTTTATCACCAGTTCAGCCCTTGGTACTTCGGCTAAAGCAGGAATATCATCTGTATTATACTCTTCCTCGATTTCACATCTATCCAGAGATTCTGCAAACGATGCTGCTGACTGGATAGGCTGTGATCTGCCACTTTGACTTCGGCTCGATTTGAAAGCCGTTTGCTCCGATAAATAAGTCTCCATTCTTATAGCTTCGGCCGTTAATTCGGCCACAGTCCTTGGTCTTGTGGCCATCAATCTGTCCTTGATGGCGAACTTCAAATTCTACTTGAGGATTTGAATATATTCATGTTCTGGCAGCATTGTCTTCATTTGAGCTTTAACGGCGTAAAATCTCTCTATAAACTCTGTGACTGATTCTGCCGCTTTCTGTTTGGTTGATGTTAAATCAACCACTGATACCTCGGGACTGGTATTATAGAATCGGTCATGAAATAACCGCTCTATTTCGGCCCAGGTGTTAACCGATCCTGCTGGTAAATTAATGTACCACTCAAATACTGGACCAGCTAACGATAAGCTGAACAATATCAACTTATGAAAATCGTTTTGCGCAATTCTGGTGCATTGAGCTGTGAATCGACCAATATGTTCAATAGTAGACCGGCCGACCTCTCCAGAGAAAGTATTGAAATCTGGAACCTTTACTCCTCTAGGCAGTGGATACTGCTCTTCGATATACTCGGGGTACGGCTTCCTATACATCGGCCTGTTCTCTTGGCCGATGAGATTTCCAAACTGAGTACGAATTATCTCAGCAATTAATTCCCTATCAACCAGTTGTGGTGGATTCGGCTACTGTGGTAAGTATTGTTGTTGAACCACTGGAGCAGGCGGTTGCACTACTGGTTGAGGCGGTTGATTGTGCTGCTGATCGTGCCTTTGTTGCGGAGGGACGAAAGGCCGTGGTCCTTGCCCTCCTAGCGGCCGATAGGCCTGCTGTTGAAAGTTGTGAGGATTCTGCATCGCAGGTGGTAGATTTTGCGCCATCTGTGCATTCTGCGTTCCCATCGAATACATGTTCCTCGCTAATTCGGCTCTGAACATAGCTGGCATTGCTGCCAGGATATTCCCTTCTATCTGGCGAACCGAATTAGTAACCGCCGCTTCGACCATAAATTGGACATGATCACGGAACCGCGGGGTTACATCATCATGTGGAAACTCCTGATTGTGGAAGTTTGATGGTCCAGGGAACCCCGGAGGGAACTCGCCTGGTTCTGCTGTGCGTTCTTCCTGGATTGGCGGCAAATCGGTCCTTGCCGCCGTGTTAACCGCTGGAGTTGTCTGTTCAAATGCCATTTCTAGTCGCACTGGGCGTGCCACTGTTTGGCTGGTGATGAGCCAATGACCTTTTTCTCTTCAAGGGAGGCTATCGGAAAAGGATCAAAACGATTACGGGTCCGGATTAACAATAATGCGCCCAAACTTGACTGAATATTCTCTGAATTTATAAATGGCAAAACTTGATACAATGGAGAATCTACCAGTTGTTAAGAAACAACGGCAAATTCACCGGAAAAGGAACCAAACTACCAGTTGTTGAGAAACAACGGTGGACTTGGAAAGTAACCGCTACAAGCTAAGCTAGAATCTAGGAAAAACTGTAAAGGAAAGTTGTAAAGAAAGCAATAAAGATACAAAGAATTAAATTTGATAAAGGAATTTGGGGGTTGGATTGATCTCTCGGATTCTGTGTATGGCATCCCTTATTTATAGCCGGAGCTTGGTAACTGCTCCTCCGGCCGATTCCCTCGAGCCGATCTTCATTCCTCTCCTATCGGCTGACTTAGCTTCATTTCGGCCGAAATCTCTTCCCTCCGAAATCTCCCTCCGTTCGGGCTTCTTCTTCTGTCTTGGATCATTCCCTTTTAATCTTTCGGCCCAATCGATTTTAAGCTCAACTCTTCTTAAAAATCCTTCTTCGGCCCATATTATATGACCCAATTATCTTTTCGCGGCCCACTACTTCTTGTGGCCCCAACAGATTACTATGTTGATTCTATGTACGTAAAGGGGTTGAACTGTCTTTTATATCTGTTTAAAAGACCTACAATTCCAATCTAAATAATATTCTACTCCTAATAATTATAGCTATCTACGTATCTCTCGAGTTTCAAACACATGGGCAAGGGCAGCATCAACAATTCAGCACAAAGCATAATAAAACTTAATACTAATAATAGTTAATGCTATTATGTTGAGCATGCGTGCATGCATCTATACATACATTTATATATATATATATATACTAGTTGAAGAAGCTTTGCAAATGCACAGCGAGCCGAGCGGTACAACTGCCCGTCGGGAAAAGAAATAAGTGTAGGTAAGTGCAAGTGGTTTTTTTCTTAAATGATGGAATACGGTTTATATATTCTGGATTGGATCCACCTCCTCCTAATTGCAACGCATGATTGTCAAACCCTATTAACGGTGCTAATGATAATAACAAACAGGTTAAATTTGTCACTCTTCATTTCTTTTTTAAGTTTAAATAGGACAATATCGATTTTCCTTTTAGATGATCTTGTATAGTAGGAGTGTTTGCGCGCATTGCGTGTATTAAATAGTGGTATTACTTGATGAAAAGCAGAATTAAGTTTGATGGTGCTTTTAAAAAGGTTAGGAATAAACAAAGTTGTGCACGTTTTTTTCTCTCAAGGAATGGAAAAAGGGCCTATTATTTGAGGTAGTGAGTGGTCAAGCACCATCTCATGCAAGGGTGTTTTTCTAGAGCTCGCACCAACAAGAATCATCCATGCTTTAGGATGAGCCTTTACATCTTTGTTCTTAATTACTATACAATAAACACACGGGAAAGTACAAAGGATCACACAATGTCTATGACAAACCATTTCATTGGTCCTCACAAAAAAGCAATTAAGATGCAATAAGTTGGTGGCTTTGGACAATTGAATTGGCTACCCGAATCTGATGGAAATCAACTTGACAATGAAATGCTTTCATGAAGCTTGAAGTTGATCTGCTCCGATCAGCTTGGAAGAGGAAATCACTACGCTGAGGGCCGTACATGTTAGAAATAATAGTGAACATCCAAATTTCTTTCATCGACATATGGCAATGGTCAAAGAAATCTGGCCAGCCGGTAGTTAGCTTCATACTATATAACAAGCACAGCAACCACCAAGATTATACAAGTACCTCCAGTGTTTCAATTACCATAAGCTAACAAAATCAGCAAAATTGCGCTATAATAAAACATCAAATGAGTACATGCTTTAAAACATCTCAACTACAAACGTACACAAACCATATGACAACACAATTACATATTGCCTAAGCCACAGGTTTTTCTTTCTTATCTTTCTTCAACAACACACGCATGGTCTCTCTCAAATGGTTCCAAAGTAACTTGCTCAGCAAGTTTGAACTGATCTGCTTGCAGCTTCTTCACTTCCTGGGCAAAGACAGCCTCGGTAGGGACTGTTGAATCAATGCAATTGTCCTGACAAAAAGAACAAAACTAAGATTATACAAGAAAGAAATTTTGCATTTACAAATAATTTGATTAATGTATAAAGAATTGCAAGCGTTTCTTAGATAATGAACATTAACTAACCTTTATTGAAACCACAAAGTGGGCTCCCAGCTTTCAGGAGCATTCAAGGCTAATAATGGAAACCATTCATTCTATGGTAGTGGTCCAAAAATTGTGGGAAGCAAAAACCTGATTAACAACAAGGTTGTGAACTATTTCATTGGTGATCCAAATCTTCTCAGTTGGGAACTGCTTCCTTGCTTCATATGCAATCTGAACAGCCGCTCGACCCCCCAGCAAAATCCATGAGCTTCTGCAAGCTTCACAGTAACATTCCCCCATGTGTATTCATTCCCATTCTCTTTCAATGTCTTTATAATGTCACCTGAATGGTTCAAGAACAGAAATATGAGAAAACAATCAATGATCAAAAACAGAATCAATATTTAGCCTAAGGATCAAATACTATGGCATGGAATAAAAATACATAGACGTAATTAAAACTCCAGATGAGGGTTTACAAGAAAATGTAGTAAATTTTTAGAATCACTCTTTGAAAACCAATAGGATCATAGATCAAAATCAGCATTGATTTATAAAGATCAATAACACAAAAACTTAGTTGTATACTCTTGACTCATTTGCTCAATTGTTGCCTGTTTATGTCCAAACCCTTTCCGGTTATAATTCTTGCTCCTAGTCAAGTTGTGCCTACTATCTTGGGATTTGTTGATCCCAGGCCTGTAAATGCCACCAGTTAAAAAGAATTCAGTTTGTCAATACAGTACTTAGGAGCTATGAAACAAAACAGGTGATTTACTGACTCTGTGATTGCAATTTCCTTTTGGTATTATGAGGCTTTTCACAGGCTCTGCATTCTTTTGTGGGGTCAATTTCTTCCTTCTACTTCACCAAATTCATCTGCAGAAGGTTAAAGCAGCGAAATAAATTACAGTTATAATGCTGAAATGAAAAATCAGCCACAAACAGGGACACATATGGATATATGTATATTATAAAGAGTGAGAGAGACAAGCAGGCTGAGAGTAAACTAAACCATGGTATTCGTTTTAGAGCAAAAAGTAGAAGGAATATATAATGAATCATTTAAATGTGAGTTACCTCAACATCATCACGTTGGCATTCTCCTGTACTAACATTTGCCTGGGTAGCAAAACGTGAATTAAACTCAGATAACATGACCAGATAATTTTACTTCATGAGGCTGTTGTGAACTTCGATGTGCAGAACTGTAGTTTTGATTGACCAGCTTTAATCAGACCATTTTTTTGCATCCAAACTCATGCTGTCATGCTTTTAACTGGGAAAAAAAAAGGTACAGCAACAAAACTGAGCACAAACAACGTCGGCCATCATTGAGGAGAACTTATTCCAGTGCCATTGCACTTACCCTATCTTTGCCTGTATTTAATTCCTGAAAGTTCACATATAAACCAGAGGCAATGAGGAAAGATAAGAAAATAGAAAATGTTGTAAATCCACTGAGAAGGAACTACCGGCAAGCAACTGGGTGCTCGAAATTGCTAAAGAAAATTTAGTTCCACAACCTGAGAAAGAAAATGGAGTCAATTAAACTGTTGATATAATTGACACAAATATTTGTAGTTATGCCATCAGTGCTCTTGACTGCAACAAACCTGATCAACATACCCAGCCCTACGAGACATAACAATTGCCCATTTGGATACAGCTGTAGCCATGGCAGCAACGTAGAATCCTTCCTTCCATTTCTTATTGATTCACTTGAATGGAAATGACTGATAAACTTAATAGGACTGCTGCAGATGCTAAGTACCTCCATTTTGATACGTAAAATCCATCAGCTAAATCCCACATCTAAATCAGTAATCAGATTATATTTTCAAGTTTTCATTTGTGATACTAACCCATAGACATTACTACCAATGAGTTTCCATTATTTGCAGCTGCTACTGCACTGATGTAATAGTTCTTCTCCCACTGTTCCACAATCCATTGCTGCAGTCAACTGGAATAATAACTTTGTGGCCATCTATAGTATGGCAGGTCCAAAAAAATGTTTACGAAACTGATGACCAGGTCCTAAAAGCGGGGGTATGGATCATCAGTGGAAATCTCGGTGCATCTATCGGGCCCACACTCCCAAAAGCTTCCCACAAATTCCAGCATACAAAGCATTATAAGAATTTTGCAATGGGTCTGGCATCCCAGTTGCTAAGCTGAGCAAACCGAGGGAAAACTAAATAGGATCAACAGGCAGAGATAGGCACCAAAATGGTAATTTCCATGGATGTGAAATACATGGGCACAAACTACTCAGCCTTCCAATGCTAAGTGCACATGAAGGTAATAATTGCACATATCCGCCAGTATGAAAATAAGGCTTACCATCAGATATGTATCGTGATGGATAGTTTCCACAGGCAGCTCTACTTGGGCATGCCTGGTTTCCTGGCTTCCACTTCAAGGCTGCTGGTTATCCTTTTCACAATTCTTCTGCAAGCAAATGTTTATAACAGTTACATTTTTTGAGTGAAAAGAGAAATTAAACAAACAATATGGCAGTAGATAACATGTTAGTGGATTAATCCCAAACTACTTAACTAAAACTTCTACTAATTAAAAATAAATTAAATTAAAAAGCAACAAAGCATCAAAAAAAAATATCCAAGATAACCAGAGCAAGAAGCTGCCAACTCACAACTTAGAGGAAATCATTTGGCAAGTTCTATATCCAGCTTGAGCAACTTTGATGCATTCAAAATCTCCATACTCAAATACATCACTATTAGCAAGGACAGGGATAGAAGACTGCAGCTACAACACCAGCAATCTCATCTCTGGGACGATCAGCAACTTTCCTGAAATCAGTTGGAGAGAAATATTCCTCAGTGGAAATAAGTTGAACTTGGCCATGGGAACAATTTAACCTATAAGTGAATAAATATTACATCAAAAGATCTATACCCGAGTTTTTCATCTGTTCATATTCGAAAAGGACTGAACAAAGCAACAAATCAATGCAATATGCAGAGGTTCACAAAACTAAGAGATATATTTATCACAAACTATCAATCACCTGAAAGAAGAATATGGTTATGCACCCTTTGATTACCTTCAGCAACTTGACCGAACGTGTCAACTGCCTCTCTTAGACTCATACCATCCGTGCTGAATGGAAGTCCTGAAATATAAAAAGATATGAAACAAATTTTACAAAAGAAAAAGACAGCTCAACAAGCCTAAACAAAAAGGAAATTTTACCTCCAATGAAGAGCCGCGGACTGAGAACAAAGCTGCCAAAGTTGTCAATGGCGAATTGCACAGCATCACTGCAAAGCCTGTGCAATGCAATAATATGCCATATAGAATATTACACACACAACTAAACGATTATAAGCTAATTATAACTTAAATCACAAAGTATTTGAAGAACTGAAAATATATATGATAAAGCATAACACTATTTTTAAAAAATTAGCAGAAGAAATTAAGGTTGGCAGTGGCAAACAACAGCCGGCGACAAACAGCAGCATTGCAGGGGACTTTGAAAGAGCAGAAGGCAGCAGGTTGTAAGCTTCATGAGGAACATTGGAATTTTTTTTTTGGTGTATAATTTATTTGTAAAAGACCAAAAAGCAAAAAGGAAACACGATCCTAAGAAACATTTGGTCTAAAAAAAAAATATTTAACAATAAGAGGAGGAACTTCACCATGGTACGTCAGGTGCACGCGAAAGTGAAGGCGTGCACCATAAGAGCAATGCCTTTGGTGTAGTTTAAACATTTGGTGATACAAATCTGCCAATCATGAGAAACAAATATTGCTTGCTTGATACATAATAACTGCTTCCCTAATTAGATGACAACACTATGGTCTGTGTGCTGTTCAGAAAAGATTTGGTATAAAGAAGATGGGCAAGTGAGAATTACCATACAACAATATCACTTTCATCCAAAGATTGATTTGCCTTCACCCAAAAAACCAGACCTTCCCTTACACGTGGGTTCTGATTGGGAGATTCTCCTCCAGTTGACCAGCAACTGTCACCAAATAAGACAATTGACAAAGGTCATAAGAAGAGTTAAGGATGCCCTTGACTGTAAGGCCGCTGACAAGGGAAAGCTGAGACTGGCCTACTAAGCAATGCTCTACCTCATCATAATTCAGATATAGTTATGCATCAAAATTACTGACTAAAAGCCACAGCAACTATAACATTATTAATATTATTACTAAGCAAAAATGTATTCCAGAAAATTCATGGCAAATACTTAACTCAAAGGACATTGTGCAAAGATTTCAGTGAAAGAAATTAAAAATCATCACCTAATGATGAAAACGACGACCCTGGCAGTGGGCATTGGAGGAGTGCCTTGTTAGGCCTCAGGAAATGCTTTAAATTTATTCATACAATTTAAGCAAGAAGATAGAAGGTTTACTTTTGGTTGTTTTCATCTTCACTCAAATCTCTCAACCTTCCCTGCATTTTGCCTGTTAAGTGTTCATTAGTAAGATAGGATATATATATATATATATATATATATATGTAACTAAAGTGGCAACGACATATTTATTTACAGAACAATTCACTATTAAGTACACGCCTTATTTTTGCTCGAACAATCTTTTTTCTTCCATAGAAAGACTTTCGATTTCTGAATACACATGGAAAACAGGAAAAAACAATGGAGCGTTGGAAATATGATTCTACTTTCAAACAAATTAAAAGAAAGAAATTGTCTCGAAGCATTGAATTCACAGATGGCCATTTAGGAAAAATACCAATTCATCTTCGAATTATATACAATAATTGCACCATAATAAGGACAAGAAGTTCACACATGGCAGAACTAATCATCGGAGACGAGCAACTTAGCCAAACCCTCCAAGTCGATGGTCCTCCCAAACAAATAAGCTCAAATTGAAAAGAAATGTGTGGAACAAAATTTCCTTTTTTTTTTAAAAAAAATATCCCTCTAAATACTGCATTATTTTGTTCTTTTTTGAAATGGTCTTTCATACATAAGATGCCATGGCAATTCGTAAAGATTATAAACCATAAGAAGTGACAAAAATTGGATTGAATTAATGGACCAACTACTAAAGGATTTGCATCACTAATATGAAGACATAACACAAAACAGTAACACTTACCGATTGCAAGGCTGAAACAGAATGGAGTGCCTAGACCTAGCCTTTGGGTTGCTGCAACACAGCAGCATAGTTTAATCAGGTCATAGGAATATACTAACAAGTATAAAAAAATCACACAAAATATAAGTAAATCACACTTCATCTTCAAACAGCATTCTTTACCAACATGTGCCGACAAATATCACTGCAACACCTTAAACTTCTGGCATCATTTCATTGTGTCCTTGAGTTCTCAAGTTACTGAAACATAGAGCTGGCTTATCTCATTTAACACCCACAGTAACAATATACCATCATGGACTAAATTAGCAGAACTACAGTAATGTTAAATAACCTTTAACGAGCTAGTTTAATTTGCTGGAGCTTGACTTATCCGTTTAAGAAACCTCATTGAGAGCTAGGCTTCCTACCAAGTATTCTTGAATTTTAGGATCGGCCAGACTCATTTTGTTAACTTACTTATTACTACTATTAATCTTCACATTCACTATTAAGGTCGGCAAGAGACAATTGTAAAAGAAGCCACTTCCTACCAAATATAGCACTTTGATAAATGAACTCTTGAAAGATAATTCAAGACACTCCAGTACAAATAGAATAGGCAGAGCTTTCTGTCTCACTCTCTCTACTTTTACAGAGCACAAGTGAGGACGTGTTTGGTCACACCAGGTAGCCACTGTTCAAAGAATGCTTGACTGTCCAGATCGGCACGGCTTAAAGCACCTAAAGGAGTGATAGTTATCTGTAATAGAAATCAAGAAACTGATCACGATACTGTAATTGCTCTCGTGATGATGAATATTGAATAACACAATGGACGTACATATCCATCTTGAAGGAAAGTGTAATCCGTGTCTCCATCATCCACTGTTGATCCCCTGACCTAAAAGAAAATCCCCAGGTTAAGTTTTATTTACTGAATAAGATGAATAAGAAGAGAACCACCACGGACTGACTAAGCAACGAAAAGAGACATGAGGCAGCGCACCAAAGTAATGGAAAAACCCCTGTCCGGAAATTAGTATGAAAATTTCATATAACTTAAAATCATTGAATTGCACTATATTTTATGAAAATACTTTCGAACGAGAAATGACAATACATAAGCACACCATACTACCATAGTATTAGTAGCTCCAAGAAAATAAAAAAACATACTTCTCTTCTAAACATAAGGTGTTCAGCTTTTGTATCAGAAGCCACTGATTCAGAAATTGGAGATGCATTTGTGTCCATAGTCATTGTTGATAACATTTCCCCGCCTTGAGTATCAGAAGTAACTTGCCTCCACCCCATTTTGAAACTACTTTTCCCCTGTTCAGTAAGCCGATAACCCTGCTATAGAACCAATACTGAATCATCCACCTTATATCAATGTAATCAAGGAAAAAGAAAAATATAGTACAAAACACATGCTTCAATGTACCATATCATTTAAATGAGAAATTTTAAAATTCAAGAAAGGAAAAAATATGGCTTAAAAGAAATTAATGACCAGAGATGGAATCATAAGGTCGAAGTGTGTAAAGAGAGCTATGAAAACAAAATCTTGCATGTGATTTAGAATAAAAACCAGGCTAAACATTGGAAATTTATCAATACATATAAGGGATTCTATTGCCAATATAATTCTAATATTACCTTATGATTAACAACATCCGTTGGCACATCTATATTCAGAAAACAGCTACTGGGATAAGTTTTCTTCATGATTTCGACCAATATGGCATTAATTAATGGCAAGCATGCCTTCGCTGCGAGTGTGCAGTCATTGCGGCTGCTCCTCCCTCTAACCCTTGCATTAGCCATCAGTATTAGATAATTTAATTTTTTCAATAACCATATCATAAAAGACAATACCATATGGTCTAAGAATTTCACTTCAACAAGAATTTCTATCACAATCAAATAATTCAGAAATCTATGGTATGCATACCAGTCATATGATAGTGAAATGGCTGGTATACCATTAAGGAAAGCTTCCCGAGCCCCCGCAACCGTCCCTGAATAAATATTGCATTTATCAAGATACGCAGCCAAGAAAGTTGTGCCATATATTAGTGATTATCTCAACATACTATATTGACGCTACAGAGCAATTGACATAAAAAAATAATAATAATTAAAAAACCATAGTGCATGAGGAACACAGTACCAATCCCAACAATACCATAAAAAGGATCCAAAAGAAAAATATACAAAAAGATACTAACATGAAATAACCACAGTTGGTACCCATATTAATGCCACTGATTACCTGCAAATGAGAAAGAACAGAGTAATATAATATAATGACATTCACAAAACTTTGGACATCATGAAGATGATATCATTTGGTGTAAAGTAATTAAATCCACATAAATTATGTAGCATTTCATAAATGATGACAAACTGAACAACTTGGCAGTCAAGAGACAAATTTTTTACGCAGAAGTATAAATTCAAATTTAGATAAGAGAATAAGACCATGTCTCGTAACTCTTATTAGACCTCTTATAATCAAACATGGCCTAAAACAAACCGAAAACTAAACTATTCAGGCAACAGGAGGATGCTCAAGGTCCCAGCAAGGAGGGGCAAATATTAATCCATTTCATGTCATAACGAGACGTAACAGACTCTTTAATCAACCATGGTATTCCTGAACAAGTTCGATTCCAGCTCATGCATGAATCTGAATACAAACATGAATCCAGTCCACTGCCTTCGCTCATTCACAGAGGAAGCAAATCTAAGTTCCATAATCGAAAACCAAGCAATTCCCATTCATCTCGGGTTCTCAAATGCAACCTAATTTTTTTCCCCTCATTCGGCCTCAACAGGAGATGAAAATAGATGCTTTAACAATTAAATTTCAAGCATTGCAGTTCTAAATTAAACCAATACCCAAAAGCACGACTACATCAAATAATTCAAGCACATACCATAAAAGAAACGGTAATACCTTAACTGCCTTTCCAACAAATTCCGCCGACAATGCTCCCGACGGCCTCCAACGCGACGCCCTGCTCCCACAAGGGGCACGGGCTTCCAACTCAACCAATTGGCAATGAGTGGAGTGGCTCACATCACATATAAATCAAGGGAAAGCACACAAATTAACTGATGAGGGGCATTCAACACATGCTATTTGTACAGGAAACAATGGCCTGGCCAATTTTGATTCACATTAAAAAACTCAAATGGCATATTTGTATAGGCCTTACAAGGTACAATCGCCCGCCTCACTGCATTTGCAAAAAACTACATCACATGATTGAATACAAGCAAAAAAAATCAAATTATGATCAAAAATTAAAAATATCAGGATTTAAGAAAGTCCAATCAAATTTACCTAACCGAAGGAGACGGCAAAATGGATCAGAGCATAGTAATCAAAACTCGATGGTTACCAGCAGAAAGGACGACGGCAACTGGAGAAATAATTAATCTCAGCAAAATCATAGCAATTTTAATCTCTTCAGTGTTGCGTAAGATAAAATAAAGGCACTTTAGGGGCATGATAAATATCACAAAGCCACAAACTTGTAACATAATAGCCAATTTATGAACACCAAGTTGCACACCAATCGCGGAAATTACCCACAATGGAAACCCTCGGCTGGTCGCAGTGGAGGGGAGGCGGCGCGAGACAGGCTGCGGAGGTGGAGAACGCGCTGAGGTGGACCAATAGGAAGGCAGCAGGAGGACAGGCAGGCATAGGGAGAGCAACGGCAGCAGGGGCGAGCGAGCAGGGGGAGAGGGGCGGCGACCGTATAGAGGCAGCGTTCGCAGCGGCGGCGGTTCAAATGGAGGTAGGCGTTGCGGCGGTAGCAACGGTGGGCGATTTGTTAACGGTGCCGGCAGAACGGAGTGAGCTTGAGGGTTCCCACAGGTAAGGGACGAACGCGGGGGAGACTCTGGTGCAACAGGCTAAAGATCGACGCGGAGCAGAGGGGCAACGACGGACTGAGACGAAGGCCACAATATATCAAACTACCAAACAATTAGAGAATGAAATAGCATAGATAAAATCAAATCAAACCAGCATAAATGCCAAATGAAGATGTAAGACATGTTGTCAGCATGCTTTTAGGTTACTCAAGCGCAAATATATTATAGATTCATACATGACTGGTATGATTCTGTAAAAACTACTTTCTGGGTAAATATAGGTCATAAAGTAAGTGGCAATATCATGGAAAAACTGCTCAGCTTGATCTTCTACATCATCTGAAACAACTTTCCCGTTCTGTATTAAAGCAAAGAAATATCATAATCTTATTAGAACCACCATCTCAGATCGGATGAAGATCAGATGTAAATGCATGATTAAAATATGTGACTTAACTTAAGTATAGGATAGTTCAATCGTCTAAATAGGCTGAAAGCTCTCTTAAAATTGTTATTATTATATTTTTGAGAAAATGAAAATACTTCATTTTGGGAGATAGTTAATGGTGGAACAAAAACATATAGGCATGATTATCATACTGCCTCTCGTCATCAAACATATTTTGTTTTAACTATGACTCTATGAGCTTATGAAATCAGATGGACAATTAAAAAGAAGTTGAAGTATATGGTCTATTCCTTTTGCCCATCTGTCCAAATATTAATTTAGATTTACCGAAATCACTATATTAAAACTAATAGAAAAAGTCATACCAATTTATTCTGGGTTGTACAATGAGTCATGGATCTAAATGTTTGTTGGTAGACATGGAGAACTCCCATCCACACCGCATTGATTAAACTTCGTTTTTTTCTTGCTTTCCGTATCAGACTTCCAGGTTTCCGTCCACTTTGTTGCTAATGTCAGATATGTTGCATATGGCTTTTTGCAGTATGTCTCGAGTATAATGTTTGTATCGTTCAACATTTTTGTAGGTTGGTTGCTGCATAAGTCATATATTTGTCGAAAATGCATTAAAATATAAAAAAATACAAAACCTGTGTTTAAAAAAATGAAAATAAAAAACAAAAACCATCAATAGAGGCCCAGGCCCTTCAAAGAGTGTCAAATGCATAAGAAGAGAGACGACTCACTTGTGCTCGTTGTGCTGTTTATAACCAAAGAAATCAGCAGTTTCAGAAAGTGTTCCAGACAAAAATTTCCTAAAAGATAAAAAATAACCACAAACAGTCAGCCAGGAACATAAAATTTGATGAGTATGGCTGTTACATAAAGCTAATTAATAACTCATACATAATGTCGAATCTTAATTCTACAAAGAAAAGAAAAATAGAACAAGATCACATGTGTCAGTAGTGAGTAGTATATTATGAATAAAAGAGAATGGCCAAATCAATCATCACGAGGAATCCAAAATATATATAACAATCAAAGGTAACCAATATGTTGTTAAAAAAATTTATTATTGATTCGGAGTAATGATGAAGTAGCTAGACTATACACGAAACCAGACCATGAGAACATATTCCAAGGCAATTTTGGATATCGATTCCCAGGAAACATCATTAGTTTATTTAGAAGAAATACATGACAGAAACCCATTTGCTATAAGAAAAATTATTTTTACACACAGTTTAAATTAAACTCTTTTTTTGTCCTCTCGCATCGAGTTTCAATCGGATGGTATCGAGTTTCAATCGTATAGTGCCGAGTTTCTCTCGGAAAGAGCCGAGTCTCGGAAATTTGTGAAGTAGTGTCTTTGCTTGAGAGGAGAGTGGTGCGCGAGTCTCTCTCGGAAAGCGCTGAGTCTCTCTCGGAAGGCACCGAGTCTCGAAAACTGTGAAGTATTGGGCTTTGCTTGAGAGGAGAGTGGGCTTGAGTGGTGAGTGAGTGGGCCTGAGTGGTGAGTGAGTGGGCCGTGAGTCTCGTAGGTAGGAGTAGACTCTCTCGTCACTTATTCTCTCTCGGTGAATTGTTGAATTGTCTCGTCCGTCACTCTTTCTCTCTCGGTGAAATCTCTCGTCGCCGTGTCAACCGCCGCCGACGCCGTGTCAACCGCCGCCGATTCCCGGCGCCCCCGCCCTCGTACCGCCGCTCCCACCGCCGCTCCCGTTCCACTCTTTCTTCGCCGCTCCTGTTCGCCGCGGACCGACGCCGATTCCCCGGAGGAGCAGGACGCTCCTGTTCGCCGCTCCCCTTACTCCCCGGAGGAGCAGCCCTTGTCCAGACTAGTTCAGACTTACTTACTCCTTCTCTTAGATTAAATTGTGTTGGTCATCTTGTTAATAAACGAGTTCAGACTTACTTTGATCCTGTATTTGGATTTTTTAAATTGGTTCAGACTAGTATTAATTGGACAGGTATCTGTTTATTTATGCACATTAGTTTTGGTGCTAAGTTTGAGTTTTGTTTAATTTTCTGTTTCTTAGGTGTTTGCTTTGAATCTTGGTCGGTTTTTTTTTGTTTCTACACTAGCCCTGAAGATTATGGTTGCCGGTTGATGATGATGATCATACAGTAAGTAGATAAAGGAAGCAGTGTGATCCTTTTTTTATTGCTTACATTTACCATTCAAATTTATTGTTTTTTATGAATAAGTATACACTTTGCAATATAGGAAATTGGATGCCAAGAGGACATGCTGTTCATTGAGTGGAATTGAGCTACCACTTTGCTAATTTCCTTATCTAATTGCTGTAAAGGAAAATCGGTGTAGTGATTTTTTGGTGTGTGCTTGAAACCTTCAATTTTGATTTTTTTTTATGCTTTAACGATGGGGAAACCTGGAATTATAATAAATTTACGAATCAAGTTGAAGACAAACTTAAACAATTACTACACATACATTCGGAATTATAATAAATTTTCGCATTAAATGTTCAACAACATTTCAACAACCTTAAATTTATAATTTAATGCTTCAACTACCATTTATTTATAGGCGAGGCTCGGGCACAGCCGAGACACACTCGGCCACTGCCGAGAGAATATCGAAAAGTACTGTGTCTAATATTGTCACTGTTCACAAAATACTGTCGAGTCTCGAGACTCTCTCACCGAGTGCCGAGACTCTCTCGGCTAGTGCCGAGACTCTCTCGGCTAGTGCCGAGTCTAACCGAGAGAAATACTGTCGAGTCTCGACACTCTCTCGCTGAGTGCCGAGTCTCTCTCGGCTATTGCCGAGTCTCTCTCGGCACATTTCGAGTCTCTCTCGGCAAATTGCAGTGGTGAGTCTCACTTGCCACTCAGCTATTGTCGAGTCTCACGTTGACAACTCGTTTGCCTAAAATAGATGGGGGCAAAAAAAGAGTTTTTATTATAGTGTGGATAAAAAAGTTTTTCACTATTTAAATGGGATAAAATTGTTTCCACCACGTTTATTTAACTTAGTCTGCTGACATGTGGATGAACATGTGCATCAATAAATGCAGGTACCTTTTTTGTGATCCCTATTGCTTGCTGCTGAATATCTTGGTCAAGGTATATACGAAACCACGAATGTTATACTTTATTAATACATTGCAACGGAGCTGGTGTACGAAAGCATATTACTTCAGTATAAGATTAATAATGTCGCTGCTCAAAGATTGTCTAATTATAGTGGCATCACGAGTGCCTGTATCAGGCATCAAAGCCAAGATAATAAGCCTAACAAGTTATTTTCACCGAAGGAATAAAACATTCATTTGGGCTTATGATAAAATACAAATAGACAATATGTCAATATGTTTGTTTAAAATTCATTAAACCATTTAAAACTTTGTCAATGCATAAAAGAATTATCCCATAGATAATAACAACTTTGAGAGAGTACACACGCAAAAGCTTATTGACTACAATGTTCATCTGATTACATTATGAGTACGTGACTTGTGACACGACACTGAAATCTTTAAGTGCTAATAGGAAACCAAGATTCTCGATAACATAATATCAATACTTTCACAGGGATGGGAATAAACACTTTTTGCTCCAGGCCTACAAGAAGAGTTAGTTAATAGCATGGTGTGCACAAAATTAGCATAATTAAAAAGACCAACAAAAGTACCTCCCAGTCAGTACAAACAGGAAGAATGCGCTTCAAATTGCTACTTTGCACTGCATATACTGCTTTTTCATATTTACCACCGTCTTGCTCAGCAATTTTCTCCATCAAACAAAGAAACAAGAAGAGCCCGTTTGTCAATTTGAGATATCAGCAAAAGTAGCGACTGTCAAGTCTGCTAAAACTCTTTGCACATGCAAATAAACCATACTCAATAAGATTAGAAAATCATACACAATCACACACCTAACAAGCCAAGCTTGAATAATGCAGATTTTTAAAGGATCAGAATGAAAAAAAAAATAAAGATGTATGGCCATGGGAAAAACAAGACATAATTATGCTGAGAAGATAAAGAAGCTACACCATATAAGAAACCCCTCAGCTTACAATTCTTATCCACATATCTGAGGAACCAAAAAGAAATAGCAAAAACAATCATTTAAATTTATGTTTACTTACTTCAGATGCACAATAGGAGGCCCATTTCCAAAGTTGCCACTGATGACCAATTCCACTTTCTAGCTCAGTGGCTTGCAGCATCCTATTCTTACCATTTTTCTCTAAAGCTTCGAGAGATGGGAATAAATTGAAACCCTCAAAGGGGCATAAACTTGCAGCCCTCCAAGGCTGGAAAATCAATTATACCATCCAGGTATTGGGATTCAGGACATATGATTTCACTTCCAACGGTATTGTGTAACAAATTGAATATAAAAAAACTCTAACTTGTCAAAGCATCTTCATAATTACCTGTCCAGCTGTTCGACAGAGATTGCATGCCTCTTCTAGTCTTCCAGCTCTCAGAAGAGTCCAGACATCTTCTAAAAGAGATTCATCTTGTTTCTGAAGTATGATAAAATCCTATTTAGTGTATGTTGAATATCACATTTCATTAAGCAATTACAGCTACTTTGGCCTCTATATTTGGCATACATCAGGTCCATAGCATCAGACACACAAAAATAAAAGCAAAATTGGCATTTCCTCTGTCTAGTTCCTACATGAGGGACACATTCGACAGGCAAGAAACCCAAATGCATTGAAAACTTGAGAGCTTAAGGTAATTAACATTACTGCCATTAAAATCAGAGTGTGTACAATCATAATTAGAGTGGCTTAAAAGGATGTAGATCATCCCCAAGTCGCAGTGAAGAGTTAAGATAGATCACATACAATGTCAAATAAATAGACTTGATTGTCAATTGTCATACAATGGTGCTCTCGTAATTATTCTCTTTATATTTTATCATCAATCAGCATATGTCATTTTGCAATTATTGAATATTACTGCCATTTTATTTACCTTTTGAAACCAACCCTTCACAAGTAATGACCTCCTAAAAGCTATTATATTGGATTTGACAGATGGATGGATTTCAAGGATGAATTTAACACTAAATAGGCGCCAAGTTTATTCCTTAAATTTATCTTCCAAATCCAAATCTATCAAACCAACCTTGAAATAATTTTAAAACATTTACATGCCTGGCCAAAAGGAGGAACCATATTAGTCATCACACCAAAAATTAAAGGAACAAGTACACAGAAATGAGCATCGCATATGCAATGAACATTATAAAACCAAAAGGAGGAAACCATATTAGTTATAATTATTTGGTGAATGAAGGAATGCAAGCAACATAGCAACCATGATTTAGAAATTCATTGTGAATACTTTATCATCAGGCAGTTGCTGGCAATGTTCACGAGTTGGAGCATCAAAATCCAAGTGATGAACAGTATTCAGGTTTGAAGCACCTCTTTTAAGATAACGTTGAGTGTGCTGCCAAATTCCGGAGCTCGGGAGATAAGTTTCCCACATGAGAACTCTAACCTGAAGAATTAATCAGACAACATATAAGTCATAATACTAACAGTGAAAATTACAGAAGCCACAATAAGACTATTCAATGAAATTCAGGCATTGTCAAGCTAGCATTTTGTTATTGCATTGTTGGTGTTATGCGAGTTTGTTTTTAAGCGGTTGTTAGTCTACTTTTTAAACTTGGTTCAAAATCATACAATAGAATAAATTGTGTCTATTTATAAATTAGATTGACATATACTATCAGTTGGTTTGATTGTGATATATTGCAAAATTGTAGTGCCCAGGTTAGATTTTCAGATATTTATGGAGCACCCCTTGCCCCTTAGCTTGAAGTAAACAAAGTTTCTGTGTGGAGTAAAATAATTTACCCATCACTCAAACCAAAAAAATAAAAAGTAGCCTATTAAATGAAAGAAAGTGCAAAATTACAGCACAGAAATGACAAGACAGTGCATAAAGACCGAAGCACGAGTGAAAGAGAGACCATTGAAACCACCAATCAAGAAAGTGAAATAGAAATCAGCGGACAATGAAAGCAAAATTGTTGAGGCGACATACAATACACCAAAGGGGAAGAAAAAAAAAACAACTGCGAAAACAGTCGACTGACATATAGAACAACCGAATCAGAATAGAATGGAAACGAAATCAGTGACAATCTAACTACAAGAAGCATACCTGAGCCACAACGAGAGGCTAGGGCGCTGAGGGGAGGGGCGTAGGAATCAACTGAGGCGACAACAAGAAGAACAACAGCGACTCGGAAAAGAGGGGCGCGAGATTCTTCGCAGAAACCGTCGTGGCCACAAAAAACACCAGCGATTGAGACTGCAAAATTGGGGGAAATCGGAGAAGAGAAATTTGGGGAAATCGGAGAAGAGAAACAGAGAAGAATGTAACTACGGCATCGGTGCGGTGGTTCTCATATTCAATGGTGGAGCAGGTGTTGGGTAAGGTGGCGGACGCCATAGAAGAGAGGGCTGCCAAAAAGACGGATGAGAATGGATTCTGGAAGAACGAGAGCCACCATCCAGATTCCAAAAACATAAATCGGACGGTGAGAATCGAAAGCCAAGATCCAACGAACATAAATAAAATTGGGATCCTACGGACAGAAATCAAATTGGATTTTGATCCAACAGTCCAGAATAGAATTCAGATTGGGAAGTTTTGGCAAACTTCTCTTATAATATATAGAGAGACTAGTGGGAAAACTGTGCGATGCACAGTGTAAAAGGAATGTACAACTGCCTATGGAAAAAGGAAAAATAATTATAGGTAAGTGTATGTGAGTTCCTATCTACAACAATTTGTTTCCAGCGGATTTACCAATAACATATAGCTTATTTATATTCCTGTACTTTTCTTCATCACCACAGAGATTACCAGTATCATCCTTCATGCAAAATGAAGTAACTAAGGTCAAAGACAACAACAAAACATATCTCTACGATCAATTCGAACCCCATCCATAAGTTTGCATATTTAATTTAGCGACAAAATTCAGCCCATAGGGAATGGGAACAACCACAACTATAAAATTCCGTGTAAATCCTCAAGAGAAATTCACAAGGGAACAAATGCCATGACCATGTGGGGATAAAATATCAAAATTTCACTAATTACCAGATTAGTAATCCTGATTATGACAGCTACCAGTATTTTGAAGGGCAAAACAATGCCAAAAAGACAGCCATGAGGTAGAATGAGTAGTACTTAAATGTCAAAGTCAAAATCACATGAAATCATAATCCACACCCCTTCTAGGCTTAAGTCCGCTAAACAACATGGAGAACAAATTGTATCTCATTTTTTTGTCGTCACATTTGTGTTATGGACTTACAAGAATTAGCCAGAACATCAAAGCCATCATGAAAGTGTGAGTGAGAGAGCACCAATCTAAATATTGAGCATGCACCAATCTAAATATTGAGCATATAATGATTAATGATTGCTCTTTGGTCATGTTTTTATGTAGGAAATGCACACAAATGTTGCCTCATTTTATGTCAGTAAAACTTACTTCCCACGGTACCAAATACATGTGAACTGCTGCTGAACCAAATGAATTTCCAAATTTGGCTGCCTCCCCATCAGCTAACAATGTAAATATAAACAGAAAATCAGGGAAGAGAGGAAGGAGATTGGATGCATGCCAAGTAAAACAGACAATGAAATAAATTTATATAACAGTTTGTGCTACTGGAATTGTATACAACGATCCTCAGATCTTTTCGACATACCGCAACCATGAGCTGTCTATAGACTGAAGATGGTAGATAGGCCAAGGTTGTCCCACTGTCAATTATGGTCCCTTTACCAAAGTCAGCACCGTTTCAGCCTGTTGGAAGCGACAGGAATTGACCACCGACCTCAATTGCCTTCAAATCAACATTATAATGTAGCCTAACATATGTCAAAAAAGAAGCTTACTCAAAAAAATGTGCAACCTATGAAATGAATGCAGAGATAACTTAAAAGGGATAAAGCACAAGGTGAAGTTAAATAAACTCGTAATTACCTAATGATAGGTATAAACTATTTAAACAACTGAAAATCACCTGCCATATATTATTTACACCAAAAAGCATAAGAGTAGGGAATCTTTCAAGAAGGGAAAATACAAAACGTACTCATCCGGTACAATTGGTGTTGTATTTACTTTTGGCTGCACAACTTCTCCAATTGCAAAAGTTCCACCTCCCTTGTTTCCATCCAAGCAATGAGAAAAGATCTTTTTCACCTTTCGAGATGAAGCAAGCTGTGAAAGTATGGATGCATTTGATTTTCCAAAACCATTTATCCCATCAACTGCCTGTGAGGATGAATCTAGGGCTCCAAATTGTTTATCTGAACAACTGTCTTACGTCACAAATACATAAGATACAGAAGGGTGCGATAAAACTACTACAGGAATAACATAATACAAATTGTACAACAAGCAGCAGAAAAGGCCTTTTTCAAAACTGACAAATTGGCTCAAGATGATAGTTCACCATAGGGTAAAGCAACTCAACTATTCAAAAAGCCAATCATTAATTCATCAAAATGGCGCAACATCTATCTTTAGAAAGCATTGGATTGACAGAAACACTAATCAATTGTATAATATAATCCAAAAAAACATAAAAACTTATAAGAGACACTAAGCAAATGCACAAGCCAATAGTGTTTCAACTGCCCAAACTAAGCTACATACTCACAAGCATACACTCGCATGCATTCATTGACAACATAAATATGTGTGCATAAATACCATATACTGAAATTGTAGATGCAAGTGAAATAGAATGCATTCAAAGCTATATGAGTCATATCACCAGTGATATAAAAGGTTCTTCATGATTAGCAATAATTAAGGTCAATATTTTTGCATGAAGCACATATTCTAGGGTATTTTTGTATAATTTAGACATGCAAAAATACTCTTGGTGAATAATTATTCACCAATATGTGCGCTATTGGTATGTTGTGATTTTGTATAATGTTAATAGATACATGAAAACAAAGTGACAGGAATATATTGTTATAATTGAGATAAAAGGACAATATAAAAAAATAAGCAAAAACTACAAGCTCTGATAACCAAGTTGGCTAATAATTTTAAACTTGGACGAATTCAGCAGCACAGGCAAGCACTGAGGAGGTCAATGGAGGAAGAATTGCTGCACAGCAAGCACTGGCTATGGCGATTCAGCAGCACCAACTTTCTCAGCACAGAACATCGTTCCAGTTGAAACCCATCTCGCTTTTGGAATCCTTTTGACACAGCACAGAAAACAACACACTAAACACGGTAGAAATGCATTTAGCCTGCGCATGTATAAAAAGAATAAATCACAGTTGTTATAGTCATAAACCACAGAAACAAATTACTACAGATCATTAGTGATTTATGATTTACATACCTATCCTGTGAAGTGTTGACTTGGCTTGCAGGAGGTGGATCCACATCCATCGCCTCAGCATCACTTCATAAAGCATGGGATGAAAAATAAATAAATAAATCAAATGTATTCAAAGCACATTAATCATCAAAGAAACCAAAGCATGTTAAGAAAATAGAATTTGCATTGCAGAAGTTTCAGTCTTTACTTACCCTGCTGCCGCATTAGAACCACCTCCACCAGTATTCCTTGTGTTTCTTGCACTTCGGTTTTGAGCACCTTCATTATTACCAGCATCATTGTCCATCTCACGTTGCTCCCTTTCATTCCGTTCTTCATGATATATTGCAAAGTTTAGAACTCTCAGGGCACTTCAGAGCAGAGAAACTTTACTTCTACAGATAAATAACGAAAAATAGAGTTGCACCTTCAAAACAAGATTTCTTGTTTCCATAGTCAATTTTGGGTCCACAGAAACCAAAGTAGTACAAGCAGTTAAAGCAAGACACTGCCAAAAACATCTAGAGTCAGGGGAATATGAAGGACAAGTTGGAAAAAACTGAAGGACAAGAAGCTCGGAACCTGAGTGTGCAAGAGCTCCAAATTCAAATTAGAAAATCCATCCTCATCATCTCGACCCATTAGTGTCGATGTATAATCAAGCAGAACATCCCTCTTTTGCAATGAAAATAATGAGCCACTTTTAGCAGCACCAATGACAGCCTGACCTGCATGGGCAACATACATCTCATACCTTGTCAATTGACTTAAATGCGAGACCTTACAATATACCAGGAAAAGGATTCAATGACAAGTAACAATGACAAGTAACAGGAAAAAGACAAGGATACAAGTTAAACCACAATGGAAGCATACAGTACAAAAAGAAACAAGGAAATATAGGAAAACTCTGCAACTAACCGCGTGTTGTGCCAACTTCTCCAATTGTATTAGTAATAGTTATGCGCTGCGGAAGTTTCCGTTGAGAATGAGCCGGCTGTGCAGGGGGATTGGTGCAAGCTGCAATAAACAACGTCAGAAAAACATGACAAATAATTTAAAACAGAATTACAAAATAATAAACTAATGCAACACCAAATTCCGCACCCTCCCTTTTGCGCGGGGCCGATTTGCCTGGATAAGGTACACAAGTGACAGAGAGAACAACATCATATAAACCACGCTAAAAAACAATAACAAACACTCATAAATAGGTCATAGCACATAGCAAACATAAAGGAGACAATCGAACAAACCTAAGGCAAGGTCAGACCCAACACAGGTTACAACAACAGGGGTCGTCATCGTTGGATCAATTATTAGCACACCACCTATTTTATCAAAAGGTGGAAAGGACGACATGAAAAGCAGGATTTAAAAAAAAAAAAAAAACTAAAGTGAAAGGAAAAGGGTAACAGGAAACGTACGCGGCTGTGTAGCCCCCCTATTTGGAAAAATCCCAAAACAATCTGTGGCGAACAAAGATGCACACGGTTGAATGGAGCAATCAACCAAACCAGCTTCAAAACAAGATGTTGAAGAACCATTCATTTTTTTTAAACTGCAGCACACGGGACAAAAATTCAAGTAATTCAAACACCAGACGAAGTGACACCCTGGAGACAACGGAACCACATTACTATTCATAAAGAAATAAGTCTTAATAATTAGATAAGTTAAAAGTGCAACCCCAACATTCTCATCACCCTAAAAGTCAACCAGGAAAAAATAATTAGGATAACACTAACAATCAAACTAAAAAATAAATGACTACATCGAGCATCATTATTATACAAAACATGCATAATGTTAAGAAAGGATCTAATATTAATTAGGGATCTAATATAAAATGTATATTGATAAATTAGGATCAGATAATTATTATTCGACATTAGATAATTCCAAACTAATGTCCAATAGCCTCCGTGGCATAATGCATAATCATTAAAAGTGTCCTTTTAATTAAATTAAATACATTGGTTCTTTCATGTAGTTGTCCCATCTATGTGCACCATTAGAGCGAAGATTATCTTGTATTTGAGTGGCTGATTTCCCATTTCCATAGGTCAAAAAATAGTTTGGATTGTCACGGGTTGCTTCGTTATACATGGTGTAAAAAACTTCTTTTGATAAATGGTCGCAGTTTTTTCTTGAACATCAATACCTACAGGATAAAAGAGAAGCCAAAAAAAAGAGAAGAAAACAGCCAGTTTTGTCATAATCAAGGAGAATAGCATCATTGGTTAACCTGAGAAAAGGATAAAATAACATGGTAGGAACATCATGAAATATTTACATATTACCTCTGCAAATGGATCTTTGATGTCATCTCGTTCAATAATGCTCTCCTGCAAAGGAAATATACCGGTAAGAATCGCAATCAGCAAAAAGGATCGGAATTGTTCTTATTCCCATTAAGTTGTTGTCCAGACATCAAACTAAACACAGAACATGACAAGAAAAGATAAACTGAGAAAATAGTGTGCGTAACAGAAGAGTAGAGTCCAATTTCTTACATAACTGGGGATGATAACTGCGTCCACCTTCTGAGGCACATCATGTAGCAGTTGCCTCAAAGAATGTCCCCGAGAGCCAGCTGGATGTATCAATTAATCAGCATCCAGATGAATAATCCAGGCCAGACCAGTTTTCTGTAATCATAATTAGCTCATCATTGGAAAATAATTAACCGCATCTAGTCAACTAAGAATTCATACCCTTGCCATAATTATAGCCATCTCCATGATCAGGGATTGCTTCACAAAAAGCTCATTATTGCAAGGCTTGTAGAAGAAATTTGACAACCAAGATTCATTCCATGTCCGGCTGAAGTGGCAACAAAAAATGGATTGTAAAGGCTAATACCTATATTAAGATGATAATTTTTCTGTATTCTTACTCCTAGACATAAGATAACCAACTCCAGAGACCTGATCGGTTTTCTATGGGGCAATTAAAGAAAGTGTGTACAAGATTGTTATTTTTCTTTGTCTTGACCACTTTGTGGATACACAATCTTAGACAGACGGGAAAGAAAAAACTTTTAACAAATACATTTAGTTCATCAACAGCTGATTGGGATACCTCTTAGCTTGTTTTTCCTTCAGTTCTTTGGTTCGGTATATTACTTTCACTCCCTGCAATATAAAATGTCAACCTTATTTATTCTGAAAATTGATCAGCAACAATTATTAACAAAATGTTTCTCAAATGACCAACACTTATAGCCCGATGCCTAAATTTAATGCTTTTATTAACATCCACCCCCATTGCCAGATTATGCCATGCTCATTTAAGGAAAATGGGGACAGTTTTCCTAGAGTCCTTGTAGAAATTGGAAGAATAAACAAGTACAAATCTAACAAGATAGAATGAATATAATGAAGGGGAAGCCAGAATTTGTAAGGTAATTTAGTAATCTACAAAAAAAAAAAAAGTAAACATCCAGATTTTACATTTAGAATATAATGTATTTACATTTTGATGCATCAAATGATAAATCTCACTCACTATTTTGATTTCTTTCTTTTGCAACTCCTCAAGAGCACTCTCAATTAATCAACATTCTTCAAACAAAAGAAGCTATATTAGTTAAAAGAAACCAAAATGCACTGTCCATCCCATCTGAACCAAGACCAAAACCAGGAAGAGCTGTAATTTATATGGAGTATTGTAATTAAGCACCGAAGAAAAAAGACTAACAAATAACAGTTCAATAACAGGTCAAGAACAAACAACAATTTAATTAAGCAAATATTAAATCAATTCAATTCAACTATATGGAGTATTATTTTGTCCTTAAGCTAGCATATGAAACATTTACGAAGATCAAAACAGTAAAAGCCTAGAACAAAGCCCAAAATGGAAAATGAAACTTGAAAAGATCAAAACAACAAATATGTGCGGGGGCAAAAATACCATATAAGATTGAATACGTAGCAGTCAAATATTATCTTCTTCAATTCCCATCTCTCCAGGCTTTTCAAAGTGTTTATGGTCAGTAGTAGCACTACCAAAGTCACACAGCTTCCACAATCCATCAGATCCCAGCAAAAGATTTTCAGCCTTTAAGTCCCTAAGGGATGCAACTCAGAATCATAATCATGTGTTAGCTTCTATAATAAAAACATTTTAAGATACCTCACGGGATAAATGAAACTTCCAAAGCAAGAATGGAAACGTAACAGAATAGGGGAAATGAGAGTTTAGCAACATGGATCTCATCACCACTCAAATTTAGCAGCATGTGCATCAAGAGGCAAGCGATGGCCTAGAAGTGTCCGAATTGCAAGACCTTCACTTGTACTCTGGTCAGATAGCCTCAAGCATCTTGATCGAATGTCTCCAACAGCTGGGCCACCTGCAACATCCATCAAAAGACTGACATCAACAACAGTAAGTATCAGATTAACATTTTTACCTAGCTCTGACAATTGCATCTGATGTTTCTCTTTCCTGCTGGCTCAGCTGACCACATGGAGTATCAACGCTTCTTGTACCTGATTAAGAAGCCATGTTGCTATTGTAGTAAAATATGTTATTAGGAATTTAATAAAACTTTCTATTGTCCCTGACCACATGTTTCTCTTTCCGCAACAATGTCTATAGCCATTTCAATAACAGGAGCAAATGAAGTTGGACCTAGAAATCATTGATGTACCAGTATCATTAATCCCAGCTATCCATCTTCCTCATATGTTATAACATGATTCGCTCAATAGCTTCATAATGATTACAAAATTAAAGGGGTGAAATCAACAGAAACACTGCATGTTTGCATTCAGATATTATTGATTCCCTTCATGTTTTAAATGTGAAAGAAGAATGCAGCGACTGTTGGCACCAGTTTGCATTCATATATTTAATTGACAAACCACTCTTTCTCTACAATTTTTTGGTTCTTTTTTTATTCATCAATCAATTTGAGAAACAATATACTAAGTAGAAGTTTTGAAGACTCACCAAGAACAAGAACAATCTCAACTGTGCTCCCTCCATCATCAGAAACTGGGAGAACATGAGTGACATGGGTTGATAACCTCTGAAGCTCTTCCACTACACCATCAAAGCCCGTCCCACCTGCAGTACTGCAAAATTTGTATAATGCTTTCAAAAGAAATTATGCAAAAAAATTCCATTCATGTTACACAAAGTTACATCCTCTCCCATTCAAAGATCTTACTTGAATAAGTTCAAGAACAATCAAACACAGTTCTTCACTGCAAATCACATGCAATTTCAATAAAGCTCAATCAAAAGAGGTAAACCAGGTAAAACAGACTAAAGTCCGGAAAAAGGGAAAACCTAGCTGTAACTGCATCAGAATCCAATATTTTCCCAATCGAACTAAACCCACGGCTGAAATTTACGAACCTAATCGAATCAAAAAATTCCAAACGCAAATTTTCACACACAGCAGAAAAATAAAAGCGAAACCTAATTTATATCCTGAAACAATAGAAAAATGCCAAAAGTACATTTTTTTGTGGATTGGGGGAAAACTCACAGGCAAGCAAAACAGCTGAGCGATCGTGATGGCGAGAGGGCAGCGTGGATGAGGCTGAGGCTGCCAACGGCGGGCGCGATCGGAAGGGGACCGTCGTTCGCACAAGTTGGGCGGCCAGGAAGGCAGAGGTGCGGCCGGTGACGGCGGATCTTGGTGGACGAAGGCGCTGCGAACGGAAGGACGAACCAGCGGCGCAACGGAGGCGTGCGGAAATCGACGGGTGGAACAGAAGGAAGGGGAGCGGCGCGCACGATTGGAGCAGCGGAGGAGGAAAGAGGCGTCGACGGTTGCGGGAGGCAGGGGTGGCAGCGTCGCTGGGCGGAAGGGCTGGCGGCGGCTCGAGGCTCCCGGCAGTCGGAGCACAATCAGTGCGACCTAGGGACCAAGGCGATGGGCAGATTAGCTTTGGGCTGTGAAATTGACCATTAGAGAGGAATCGGGAATTTAGGTGAAGAGGATAGACGGGGCGGAGGAAACAAAGAGGAGAAGGGTTTAGGACGGAGGAAATGGAGAACAATTGAGAAATAAAGGGCCATGATTCAAATTCAATTATGATCGGACGATTGAGAATGGAATTCATGGTTTGGCAAAATTCGGCTCTCCCGTTTATCTATACTATAATAAATTCTGGAAGAAATTTTTCCTGAATTACCTGATCTACCCTTTTATTTCTTCCCCTTTCTCCTTATAAAAATTATTCTATTCCAGATATTAATGTAATTTTCCCTTACAAATTCCTAGGTCAGGGTCTAAAATGTAAAATCACTTTATGTAAAAAAACAACAGCCGTCTGATTACACAATTTATCATCTGTACCCGTCCATTTCCTTCATCCCTAACTCTCCCACTTCCCCTCTACTCATCTTCCTCTTTCTCGCCAGACCAATTTTTCCAGTCCTCTATACGTCTCCCACTTCCCCTAAATCCCTCCTTCTCCCTCCCGACCACCAGCGTTGCATCTCCTCTCCCAGTCCACCGCCGCTCCTGCCTTGCTGCTCTCCGGCCTCCGCGGAAGCCCACTAGCCGCGCCTCCCCTCGGACTTTTCTCCATTGCTTTCTATCGCGATTTCCATCAGAATTTCCTCGCTCTCCATCTTCGGGTAAGGGCTATGGCTCCGTTAATCTTCGACATTTTGTATTTGTATTTGTGACAAATAGCTCACACACTTCAGAAACTTTTGGGCAGCGGCGTATGTTTTACGGATTTTGTGACTTCTGAAATTTTTACACTTTATTTTTTCATTTGGGCAGCGGTTCTTTCTAACACAATTTTGATAATTTTTAATGATTCATTTGGGCAGCGATTCGTTGCTTCACTAATCTGCACAATTTTAGGGAAAAGGGAATGGCAACACGTTATCCTCGACTCTCTCTTCCTCCCTGCCCACCACCGGCGCTCCCTCCCATCTCCGGCCCGACTGCCGCTCCTGTATGCGTATAGAGGTTCAATGCTCTATCTTTCTCCTTTGACCATTTACCAGCATTTAAATTTTGAGTGTTGGACTTGCAGTAAATGGATTTCAATATTAGTGAGTTTACCCAAATGTGGATTACTTCATATATTATTCAAAGATGTAAAAAGTGTACGCCTTCAAAATAGTTGTAACTCACAGTAGTTATGCCAACAGTTTTTTTGCAAAAAAAAAAATATAAATAAATAAATAAATTTGTGTATTTACTGTAAAGTTTAGTTTATTTTATTAATGGGCAATGGTCATCCTGTCCTGATCATCTCTGGAACCATGGCATCAGTCCATCTCACTGAATTAGTTCGTTGCAGTGACGATGATTATGATGAGTTGCCTGGCCTGGAAAGTTAATTTGTTGAAGATGAAAAACAAGTAGTTAGCATAGCATTTTAAAAGGTATTTACTTTTGGGTCCCCATGAATGTTTGAACTCTTAACACATTATGGACCGACTGATATCTTTGAGCTCTTAAGTTTGGATATTTTCGATGAAACTGTGTTAAAAGTAAATACAATTGAATTTTAGTTGTCGATTTTGAAAATTGACTTGGTGAAACAATTGAATTTTAGTCTAAAATTTATTAAAGGTCTGATAATAAGAAAATTCTTACTTTTATTATTAAGCAGGATAGAAGATAATTAGTGGTAATTGCAATGAAAGGATTAGTGTAGGGCGATAAATGCTAACTAAGTAAACACTGCCTTTTCTCTTTTCTTTTTGTGCTCTTATTCTAGGAGCCCTGCTTGATTCAATCAGCTTTTCTAAATCCTGTATGATAAGGCCTTTTCTTTTTGTGTTTATCCAGCAGCTTTTCTAAAACCTGTATAATAAGACCTTTTTATTTAGAACGACATATTTGTTTTCAGATTTCGCTAATATATCAGGAACTTTGGTTTAAATGTATGTTAAAAGCTGGCATAGATAGGGTTGATAATATCAGCAATTCTGCATGTACTTTTGATAATCTGTTGCTGCACTTTAACGTATTATTTATACTTTTGTGTCTTGCATTCATCTTTATATGTATAAATATGCACTCCTTTAATATTCACATCATGTTTTCTTTTTATTGCACCTTTGCACCATCATGCTCCATTAAAAACTATGCTTCATAAGTAGTTAGTCATTTAGAACCAGTTGTGTGTATCGAATTCCATTGCATTTTTATATTTATTTTGTATCTAGAAATGTTTTCTGTTGAGAATCTTCTGTGTGGCTGTAGGGAATCTGGCTAATAAGGAATTATTTTCTCCTATTGGAAAAGTTATTGGAATTGATTTTTACAGCAGGCCCTGAGTTTCCAAGGCCCTGAGTTTCCAATCCCTTCTGTTGCCTATTTTGATATTGATTGATTTTGTTTTTTTTTTAAAAAAAATACCTTTTGTTTTGTGTTTTTTTTTAAATATATTATTACTGAAAAGCATTTTTTTTAATTATATAATATATTATAATTGAATACCTAAAGTGCCCTTAGTAGTATTTTCGTAGTTATCCATGATGGTATGCGATGATGAGTATTGCTTATTTGCTTATGGTGCATCTGTTGAGGATTTCATTTTTATAATTTTTTTTTCCTTTAAAAACAACTTAGTTTCTAATGTCCTTTGGTAGTGAATCCATATATGCGTCTCTCACTCTCTGGCTCTCCACTGTGTTCATCTTCTAATTCCACCCACAGTCTATTCGAAATTCCAAGCACCTGCACTGCCACTACATCCAATCCAACTTCATCACCAAGGTAAGATAGTAACAAAGAATTTAATATCTTTCTATACTTAAAATTTTCGCAATCTTTGGATGATGTATAGGAAATTAGGAGGTATACAATGTTTTCGTGAAAATGCCCGTGCTACATTCTTTTTAAAAATTTGTTGTGGTTTTCAGTAATTTTTTATTTTTGGCCTTACACTTGCTATAATTTTGGATAACCAGAGTTGAAGTGTAATTTCAAAATACTTAATTTCTTAGATTCAAAAAATGATAAAACAAAGTATTGAATTGAAGAGAAACAACACTTAGCCTGATATTAATCAGGTTGCAGCTACAAGATTTAATTGATAAGAAGATATAGATTTGAGGAATCATTCTGAGGATTGTAATTTTTTATCTATGGACTTTTAAGGAAAATACCTGCACTTTAGTTCTGTATTCAACCTTAAACCAAAACTAAAATAAAAGCTTTCTGATATATTGGTACAGTACTACCGCATTATAAAAGTATAGTAGTATCGCATCTTCATCTTGCTTATATCCTGATTGCAGTTGGAACATGGATGAGTTTCGCCTCCCTCCCCACGTAATCGAACGCCTTCAAAAGGTAATTTAGTGTTGATGTTGCTATGAATTTGATATTGCTCGCTATATATGCCTACAAGATATTTGACAGAATGCCCAGGAATTATTTGGTTTTCCTACATTAAGTAATAATCACCAAACCACATTTTTTTAGAATACTTGCTCTGTCCTTTCTAATTCCTATGCATTCCCCTTATAAAAAATATTCGAGTTTGGGTTTAAATGTAATTTCCCCATCTTTATTAATAAATATGACTATCCTGCTGCTTCAGTAAGAGTAAGGGTTTGATGATAATTCAGTAGCTTTGAAATTCCCAATAACATTTATGCATACATGTATTTTTTTCTTAAACTCCCGGCATTGTAATAATTGTTATTGTAGTTATTTTAATCTTTTTTTTTTTTTTGTATATTACAATTCCGACCAAAGGCACTGGAGTTGTACAATTAGGTGCTTCCAATAGTTCCACACATACAAAAACAAGGACATATCTTACATGTATGTATTGCATTATTGCCTAATTGATTCAATATTATTTGTGGCATTACACAACTACCTTTTTTTTTAAAGATACTGCATATCAAATAATATATTAAACATTATTGTGAAATACATTAATTTACATTTTTCCTTCTATTTTCACACAATTAATTTGCAAAATTGGATTTTAATATAGTAAATTTATTTTGTTATTAACTTAACAAAGTATTAATCTTATTTTTGAGAAAAGAAAAAAAAGGCATCGCCCGTGCGCATCGCGCGGGCAAAAAATACTAGTAGTATATAATAGATATATATATATATCTATCTACTATATATAAAAGAAGCCTCCAAAATCTTTCCAACCTCGATTTCATTGTCCAACGTCCGATCATAATTCCATTTCAATTGTGTCCCTTGATCTTTCAATTGATTTTAGTCCGTGGATTTCAAATTGGAAGGGAATAGAGAAATCCTGACCATTGCTTTCATTGAGTTATCCAGTCGAGTTATTATCGGGTAATTTTCCCAATCGCCTTCCATTTCCAGTAATTTACCTAGGCTTTCCTCCTCCGCTGCTCGAATCGGGCGCATCTCCCCTTCCTCCTGTTCCAGCCGTAGATTGCCGTGCGCCTCCATTGCGCCTCACACAGTCCCCTCTGCAATTGTTTCCCAATCGACGCCCTGGCAGTCCGTTCGAGCCGAACCCTAGCGTCGGAGCCGCCTCAAACCAGGAGCATGATGCCGAGTGCTGAGCCTCCTCCTCCTCCTCCGTTGTCGTGCTCGACCACAGTCTCTCACCGCTGCGTCGCCGCCCGCTGCCATCACCTCCGCGCTGCTTCTGTTCTCCGGCCGCCGCCAGCGTGGTTCCTTGTTTTGGGTAATATTTTTTTCGATTTGATATCCAGTTGGAAGAATTTTTGTGGTTCCGTTCATGTTCCCTACAATTATTTTTTGCAGCTTGTTTGCTTCCCCTTTAATGCTACCTTCGCCGCTGTCGAACTACCCACAAACTTTTACTAATTTCTTCTTGGTCAGTGATTTAGTTTAAATAATGTAAACTGTTGTCTGGCATTTGTTTGTACATGTGCTGAACAAAAATGGGCTTCTTTTTTGTTTGTTAAGAATCCTGTTTCAGTTTTGGTTTTTGAATAGTTAGTTGGATGAATTTGGAATGATGGAAGGGAGTTTTAACTATGTTAGTGTTGTAATTTTCTTGATTTTGCTGCAGTTTGTTGTTTCTTGCTTCGCCTTGCCTCTTTGCACTGATCCAAGTATGTTTTGCAGTCAACTTGTTCGATGAAAGTTCTGAAAGAGTGATTACTGGTGTTTTTTATGTTTATTTCCGTTATTTAGGGAGATTGTCACTAGAGCTTCCTTTTGTATTGCCTTGCAGGTGCACCCTTTACTCTAAAATCTCCTCTGCAGTTCTGTCCCTACAATGGCACCAGTTGCTGCAGCAATGATGATGATTGGACAATATTACATCCCTTACTCATTTTTCTTCATTATATGTTGATATTAAGCTTCTTCTGGTCATAATCTTTGTATAACACTTACAGATACCTGAAGAACAGAAAAGGGTGAGAGCTAATCCCAAATATATCATGCCCACAGCTTTTGTATCATTTAAAACTCGGTGGGCTGCTGCTGTTTGTGCACAAACTCAACAATGCAGAAATCCAACTTTGTGGTTAACTGAATGGGCTTCAGAGCCACGTGATGTTTATTGTGATAACCTTGCAATTCCCTTTGTCTCACTTACCATTAGGAGACTTATTGTTGCTGTTGCTTTCTTCTTCCTTACTTTCTTCTTCATGATCCCTATCACTATTGTGCAATTCTTTGCAAATATTGAAGGAATTGAAAAGAGGGCATCATTTCTCAAACCAATCATTGATGTGTGATTACTGCTCTTTGACTCTCCCTGTATCCTGTACAGCCATATCATGGCCTTGAAAACTAACAAAATATTTTCCTCCAGCCCCTTCATCAAGTCTTTAATCCAAGGTGTTGTACCCGGGAATTTCCTGAAGATCTTTCTCATAGTGCTACCATCAATACTGATGATCATGTCCAAATTCGAGGGCTTTCTTTCAACATCAGCTTTGGAGAGGTGATCTGACATGAGATATTATATATTCAACTTCATAAATGTTTTCCTTGTCAGCATAATTGCAGGAACTGCATTTGAACTGCTCAACAGTTTTCTTCATATGTCTGCAAATAAGTATGTGACTTTAACATTTTCTACAGTGCTCCGCTCTCTTGCATCTTTGATAGTGAACATTTATATGAGTTCATCATAGGCATGCTTTTTTTGTTCGTGGAATGCAATACATGAAGTCTTTTAATATATTGTCATTTTCCCTTGGTGTCTCTGGGATTTGTGCGTGGGCATTCATTTTAGTTCTTGTTCCTTGCAGCATTCCGAAGACAATCGGCGTTGCAATTCCTATGAAAGCAACTTTCTTCATTACTTATGTAATGGTTGATGGGTGGGCTGGTGTAGCTGGAGAGATCTTAAGACTGAAACCTTTAATATTTTACCTTTGCTTTCCCGTGGCTTTAACATGACACAGTTTCCTCTTTATTTGTTATTCAAGGGAATACCCTTTTTCCATGCGGCTGATGAGATCCTTCGCTCAAAATCATTGGACCATGCCTCATATAATTCTGGTGGTTGGTTTAATAGGTGACTGATAATGTGTGTTAGTTTTTCTACTCGCATTAGCATTTCGTGCAGTCCTCATCTTTGATCCTTTAACATGAAATCCTTAGCTGATTATTGTCAATTGCTATAATAGATTTTATATTTATTGAAATTTGATATATTCATTTCCTTTCTAATGCTTTGAAACAAAGCAAATCTTTCTGATTCTATAATTATTTAATGAATCTGTCTTCATGTTGGATTTCAGCTACAACTCTAACAATTGGGGTGTTGGACTTCCACCAAAAGGAAAGAATGAGTGGAATTGGCCACTGTAAGAATCATGCCCCTTACAACTATTCAAAACAATGTATCTTATGTAGATCTCTTTCGTTTTTATTAAGTACTCCTGCCCCTTTATCTTCAGAATCAAACCCAGATTGGCAGATCCTTCATATAAACCTCGTAGGAGCCACATCCTTGCAGCACTCGAAAATTTTCTCAACTTTGATAGTATCAGATACGCATAACCACTATTCCGGTTGCGTTCTGCAAATGAGATCCTGGTTAGAGGATATGCATACAGATAAATTTAATCAATGATTTTTCTTTGAAAGTAAGTTCTCCATTCTTTTCGGAAATATAATACACCTTGGTCAGAATCTTTCCCAAATCCCAATTTTAAAGGGTATAACCAAAATTATCATTTGTGAAGCATTTATTAGTTCTGTTGAAACCTTGGATATCTCATTGTTCCCTTGCTGCATAAATTGATTTTAGAACATGAGTTTGTACATGATTCATGGCTTTTACCCAATACCGTTTTCTCTGTTGTCAAATAACAAATATTATGTTTTTTGTCTAGGAACTTGTAAGATTTCACAACACTGGTCCTTCATGGCTCCCGTGTGATTGCTATGAGCATCGAAGATGGCTTTGAGGAAAGTCCCCAACTTCCTCAACTGGATCTCATCTCTGTTATAGGAAGATTTTCTATGATTTATTTACAGAGACTGAAAATAAATTTTACCAATATCTTTTGGACCCTTATTTCCGAAATTCAGGAGTTCTTGCCAGGTGTGTTTATGAAGAAAGATGAAGGGAGGCAGCCTCTATTAGGATCCAAACAGGTGCACGGATGTACCTTGCTAGAAAAGTAGATAAAAAACTTTGCTTGTCTTCTGTCTTAATCCAATCAGGAATGCTTGGGATGGCTTCACGTGACAATCTTCGTTCAAAACAACGAACAGCTGCTGCGATTCTGGTCTAGGTAAAGTTAGCTTATCGCTACCACCTGAGGGATGAAACAACACCATTAGTTTATTTCATATATGTTTGATAATGTGTTTGTGTTACTACAGAGTCATGGTAGGAAATTCTTGGCGTGTTCATCATATAAGAAGTTGAAGAAAGCTGCAATTGCCACACAGTATTGCCAATTTTGAAAGGCAATATCAGGCGATGTATTGATTCTATTACGTCAAGTATTCCTGTGAGTGAATACTGATGATCCTGGCAACATGATTTTGTATTAAGGTGTATTCTCAAGTTTTCCATCTCTCAAACTTCCTTTTCTAATTCTGTTGACAATTGGACACGTGATTCTTATGTTTGTTACTTAGGAGGGATATTTGGTGAGGTTAACCAACTTGCAGTCCAATACTACAATAATATTGTAAACAATCTCCGGCTTAGAGGTATTTTTCTTATCCGAGTTACATATTTAAGCTTCCATGAATCCTATTTCAGACTGTTTCGATTGATATGGAGCAAGGCTTGATGTAGGTATTGAGCCTTTTGTAACAATTTTCCACAATGAATATCGTCAAGAACTGGATACAGAAAACAGATTAATTATACCTAGCACTCAATATGGGAAAGTGAATAATGTAAATATGCTTTTCTTTTCCAGTCTTTAAATATGCTCAATCTATGGCTAGGTTTCACTATATTCTCGACACTTTAGCTGAGTTGTAGACGGTTGAATTCCAAAAGCTACTCGTGTCACCGAATATGTGCCAGTCATCCAGTCAAGAGTTTATGAATTTTATTTGATCACCCTGTTTTCCTCTTTTTTTTTCTGTTTTTTTTTAATCTTGCATTCTTTAATTTTCTTTTCTTTTTCTTTTTGCAAGATAACTTCTCTCTCTCTCTCTTTTTTTTTTTTACAGGGTTCTCACTCTGACTTTATTTTAATTAAGCATTTAAAAAGACTTGGAACGAGCATATTTGTTTATAAATAATGATAACTCTCCACATTTCAAATAACTAGTCTAATTAATCAAAAAGCTTTCTGCAAGGCAAATAGAATTGTCATCAATAGCCCAAACAACTTGCATAACAATTTGACAAAGTCTAGAACTTTAAACTAAGAAACCTAACACTCATTAAATTGTAAAATCGGATTAGAGCAGAACATTTAGACTTATTTGGATTTTCTCCAGATTGGCATTGATGTGATAATCTCCAAACAATAGCACCACTGGGAAAACACAATTTAAATTTAAAATGACTAGACATGCATGTACTATTTTATTTAAAGCATAGAAAATAAGAATATAAACTAAAATTAAATCAACTCAAGCTCTTACCATATTCTTCATGCAAATTGATAACATAATACATGAAAAGATCACACCTGGAATATGTAGATCCTAGAAATTCTTTCACCGTATTGGATGTTCCCCTTTTGCTTGCTTCTCATGGCATATCCTGCTTCTTTTTATATTTATATGGTAATTGCTCATACAAAAGATAATTGTTAGAACACATGGTAATTTATAAATTCAACAATTGAAATTCTATCCTTTATTTATTTAATTCAGATTTTTGCTCTTTTAATTTATAAGTTTCAGATTTTTGATTTTTAATAATTATTTTCATCCATTAAATAAACAAGGACAGATTTAATTAAAATATTATATTCCATAAATTTACCAAAAGCAAAATACCACAAATTCTAGCAACTATTACATAAAAAGCTAATTAAATAAGCAAAATAGCACCAAAATAGTTCTAATTATTACAAATTAAACCAAAAAGGGAGCAATCCTATCTAATCACAAATCTAGATTTCTAAAGATCCATCCGAATCACCTACTTCATCTTCCCTAGGAACATCATCATCCCCTGTAGAGCTCGAACTAGTAGTAGGAGGAATATATCGATCACCTAGACTTTCAGACATGAAAAATTCAAGTCTACTAGAAAGTTGTGAAATTTGTGCTCGTGTACTATCCTCCTTCCTCTTCATCTCCTCTCTAAGCTGATGAATCTCATAGGTCATCCTATTGATTGCGATCTCTGCAGGCTCTACCTTAGTACCAGATGTACTAGGTCTATCAGGATGACAAGTGGGTGTCCCACGGGATGTAGTAGGGTAACCAAGCTCTGCACACTTTACTCCAGGCTTATTATAGAAATTCTTGAAAGAGATAGGAGGCTTTGGCTTCACATCATGAGCATAGGCCGTCATATTCACTCCAGCTCTTTCACAAAGTGTCCAGATCAGTGCAGGAAATCCCAGCACAATCCGTGCAGTGTCAGACGCCATTTTATCCAGCTCATATGCTATCATCTCTCCAATATCAATAGGTAGCCCGTTCTTCACACAATACACAAAATAAAGTTCTTCTGCATTCGGTTGTGAAGTGTGCGAAGTAGGAAATACCTTATGCTTGTAGAGCAGGTAGAACTGATAAAGCGGTGCAGCCATTAAAGTGGCAACAACATTCTCCTTCTTCTCTCCTATGTAAGCCACCTTCTTTTGAGTTTCAAACATCTCTCTCAAGATTCTTTTCTCCAATTCGGATCCTCCTTCTTCTTCATAAATAGGGTCATGAAAGTGCTTCTTCTTCGTGGCTGGGCAAGAAACATCCACAGTACCATAAAGTTCATTGATTACTGCAGGACCATATGGCACAGGCACTCCCCTAATCCATGAAGTGTAGTGATCATACTGAGCATTGCACAAGAATTGTCTGGTAAGCTCCCAAGAATAAACTCCTTCCGGATGTGCAGCAAATTTCATCCATCCTCGACTCATGAGAGCATCATGAACCGAAAATCTCTCCATGTCAGCTTCAGTGAACCCTTTATCAGGAATAATCCATCTTTCCACCATCTTCTGATAATAAGAATACGCAGTTTGATTGATGAAAATGGCCGGATTAAAAGTATCTCCTGTTAATTCTTCCAGAGGGGTAGTATCATTCTTTCTATTGTGACTCTTCCTCTTGGTTTTAGATTCACGAGGAATTTCTGGTGAGATTTCATCCGGGGATTCAGCGACATCTTCTTCTTGCTGTGGATCATCCTCCGTCGGTTGAGCAAAATTGAAAGAAGTATCGTAACCATTATACGAATCGGGAACCACCAGATTGTTCACAAATATGTCTTCAGCACCCATTGTAGCCGGCTCCGGAATAGGTTCATTAATTTCTGGTGTCTGTGATGGAGCAGGCTCTGTGGCTTTCAATTTCTTTCCACCATTGTTTCTTGGGTTATTCTTTCTCTTTGGTCTCATGATGGCAGAATTTTAGGAAGAAAGGATTGGGATTGAAAAGCTAATTAAACTGGAAGAAGAGAAAAATTGACAGATTTGAGAATGAGGGTATGACCGATCGGTCATGGCTCTTTTAAAAGAGGTGAAATCTTGATTTTGTTGAGATATGGCGGGATTGATTTAATCTAGATCCAAATATACACTAAACATATGATTTGGAGTTAGTATAATGCTGTTTAGGATCCCAAAAATCGAATAGATATGATTTGAATATTTTGGATTCGCGAATTTTTGAAAAATTTGCGTCGATGGCGCATAAAGTGGCGCAGAAGGTCACTTCTAGGCGCCACCAAGCACTAATGGCGCATTTTGAAAATAATATAAATTTTAAAAATTACCATGGCGCAAAAATTGGCGCAGGAAGGGAGTTTTATGCGCCACAAAGAAGAAGTGGCGCATCCTGAAGCAAACTTGGAAAAATTTTAATTCTGCGGCGCAAAAAGTGGCGCAGAAAGGCAGATTTATGCGCCACCAAGCATGTGTGGCGCATGTTGGAAAAACTTAGAAAAATTTCTAAGTTTTCTGGCGCATAAAATGGCGTTTCAGGGCGTTTTTAGGCGCCACTATGCCTAAATGGCGCATTCTGTGTCAATTCGAGCAGAATGTGTTTTTCCTAAGTTCTTCCCCATGATGTCCAAAATCTCCAAATCACTCAACAATACCAATTTCACTTCATCTACACCTCAATCTAGTCCAAATAAACTTCATTGATCTTTTTACCAGTTCAGAACAACTCAATTTAGCATGTTATTGGTCAGAGCTACTTTATTGAATTAAAAAGCAACTAAAAACCTTAAAATCTATTTAAACACCATCTACTACTCCATAAAATCAAAAGAGCATGGATAATAGAAATATCAAGTCTAAGATAGCAAAAGTAATAAAAGAAAATAGAGTTAGGACAATTACAACCCAAATGTAAATACTGAAATGTAGCAAAATAGCAATAGAGTCAAATACATAGGCCTATCAATACATGTCATCTATAATGATCATAAGCCTATCTATCGCTCATCTCCCCTCAGTCAGTCTGAGTCCTCAGAATCATCATCATCATCATTGTCTCCCACTTCTTCGGACCCATCTCCAGCATCAGCATCCTCAGCATCCTCATCGCCCTCATCGCTACCATCCCCAGACCCAACGTAGTCCTCGTCATCATCGTCCTCAGAAGGTGTCTGAGGAGCGACATACCGCTGTCCTAAGCTCTGGGACATAAAATACTCCAGTCTGGCTGCATGATAAGCCTGGGCTCGGGCATTCTTTTCAATCTGATCGCTCAAGAAGTTTTGTCTCTGAGCTACCAACCTCATTCGCTCATCCATAGTGTTCATCCAGTTTTGCTGGTTGGTCATCATCGTCTGCTGATCAATCCTCAATGCCCTAGCCCAATCCGGCTCTCCCGGATACTGCTGATGTGACTGCTGCGACTGCTGTGGCTGAGCTCTGCCACGTCCTCTACCTCTGCCTCTACCACCTCGTGTACCCCGGGTGGACTGCGAAGGAGCCTCAGAATGCTCCTGGCTAGCATGTGAAGGTGCAGGTGGCGGTGACTGCCTGGGTAACTCTCTCGGGAGTATCATCGGCTTGCATCTAATCCCAGGCAGCTTGAAGTTCCTCTTCCCAAAGGGAATAGGGGGCCTCATCCTCCAGTCTCTATCAAACTGCCCCATATCCACTCCTGCATGTGCACACAGCTGCCATATCAAGCTGGGGAACATAAGAGCTGATCTCTTAGACGCCCCTGGTGTCTGTCTCAACTCAAGTGATATGAGCTCTTCCATGTTGACCGGGCTCCCCACCTTGATGCAGTATGGGACGTACATATCCAAGGCAGTAGGTCCAGAGGTGTGAGTCGAAGGACTCAGTCTAGATCTGTAGAACATGAGCAGCTGATACATGGGTGCATCCATATCAGGCCCATGTAACCTACTCATGTCATCGTCATCATATGTGAGGACATCCTCCTGACCCTCAAACATCGACATCAAGACCAGCTTCTTGATCTCCTCCCTATCATCAGCCCTCATAACCGGCTCCCAAAAGTCTCTACCATAAGGCACATCCACTACTCCGAAAAATTGGTTGATGTGCTGAGGAGTGATGGGTACTCTAACCCCGAAAATCCAAGAATCTTCCTCCTCAGCGTTGGCTAGAAACAGCCTAGTCAACTCCCATGAATATGTTCCGGCTGGATGTCTAACAAATCTCTCCCAACCTCTGGATCTAATAGCATCACGGAGTAGGGGGTGCTGCAGATCTCTGTCCGAAAATCCTCTATCGGCAATAATCCTCTTCTTGTGAAACCTCTTGTATAACTCGTAGGCTCTGGCACTCCTAAACACAGTGGCATCAAATATGCCCAGACTGACATAATGCAACTCGGGGACATAGGCTCTCGGATCCTGCTTTTTCGGTCCTCCCCTATCCTCCTGCTCCTCCTGATCAACCTCCTCCTCATCTTCCTCTCCTCCTACAGCCTCAGGGACAGGCTCCTGTATAACTAATGCTGCAGATCTCCCCCTCCTAGGTCGAGAGGAAGTGGAACTCGTGACAGGTGCCTTCCCCCGAGAGGCTCTAGAGGGGGCCTGTGAATGATCAGACGTCTCAGGCTGAATGGTCTGATCGGGCTGGTCACGCTGATTGACCTCCTGATGGTCATCAGCTGGTACTGTGGTCTGTCTAGAAGATGCACCACTCCTGGACTTGTTCCTCCTAAAATAGGAGAGAAGTCCCTTGGACTTGGAAGCACCACCTGATCCCTGTGGATGATCCATCTGTACCGAATTTTTAGTGCGGAGTCTGCGATTTTCAAAAATATGCTCATCAGGAATAGGAGTAGGAACGCTATCCGGTGACTGTGGATCATAAATCCCCAATCTCCCCTCGGGCATGGGTATATACCTATAACCCGATTTCTTAGGAAGATTTGGAGGATTATACATTATTTCAGTACCTGGTTGTACAAAAACTTCGGGTTAGTATCATATATATGCATTGCCTCCCATCCTCACACTTAAGTTTAAACCCAGGGTTTAACTTAAGTGTTAAGTACAAAGCAAACATATACATCAACCTAGAATGTGGGATTTAAATAACTCAATGACCAAGATGTTGCATTTTAAAAATTTATGAATCCTAAACTTTGTTTACACATAACACCCATTTTATTTTAAAGTTTAGAATTCATGTTAAACATGTCTTTTTAATAAAAACTCTCTAATTTATTAAATCTTTACATTTAAAAACTAAAACAACCTAAACTATCAAACTAATGCATTACAAATGGTTTAAATTAATATTTAAACCCATTTTAATTTATTCATATGATACATTAACCTATTTAAATTAACTAACTTACAAATAAGAGAGCTTTTATCAAAACATGGTTTAATTAAGTCACATTATGAAGAACATGGAATTTTTGATAAGAGAACAACTTTATAGCTTTAATATAACTAAAATGACATATTCTAGTAATGTTTCATCCATTTAATTAACCAAAAATGCCATTTTAATCAAATTAAAAATAATTTTCAGATTTAAAATTTTCAAAAATTCCAACTTTTAATGTTGATTCAAAGATTTCACATTATGCATTCAAACCATGTTCAACAACACTTGTTCATGCTAAACTAGAATTTAAACAATCAAAATCAAATTTTATCCCACATTCTACAAAAACCCAAAATTCAAGTAACAACACCAATACCAAAATTAATGCATTCCAAAGCACTAGAATATGATAACAATTGAATTAGGATAGCCATTCTTACCTAGATTGAAGGATTTGAACACTTTGAAGAAGAATCCCCAAATTTGAAGAACTAGGGTTGAAGAATCCTAATTTGATTCAAACAAACAAAATTTGGGTTTTGGAATGAGAATTTGAACAATGTAGATAGAAATTGATAGGAAGAAACAAGAATTGGAAGAATTTTTACCAAAGTGGCGCGGATTGTGTCGCTTGGAAGGAGTGGAATGGCGCTTGGTTGAAGAACAAGAGAGAAGAAAGAGCTCTCGGTCGAATGGAATGGGAAGAAAGGGAAGTTTTTGGGTTTAAAACCCCGTTCGAATCCGGGTCAGGTGCCCCAAACCCGCTATTCGGCGCCAAAAATGGCGCATAAAGCATGATTTATGCGCCAGGAAGAAGAATTGGCGCATTCTGTGATCAAAAAATTTCCCGTCTGAGGGTGGCGCCGAAAGTGGCGCTCAGGAGTGATTTTATGCGCCACTCAGTACAAGTGGCACATAACCTGACTTCAAAATTTTCCAGGATACAAAATGGCGCATATCATGGCGCCTGAGCATGATTTTAGGCGCCACCAAGAAGGTGTGGCGCCTAAACTGAGTATGTGGCACTCGAATTTCAGCTCAAACTTCACCAAAATGATATTCAATACACTCTCTACAGTTAGCAAGTCAGATTTAGCATATGTAACCTCCCTAAATCCTCCCGGATCATGATTCTCCTCAATCAAATCAACTAGTCCATATAGATCCTCCTCCTTAACTCATCACCGAGTCAAAAATGCACATATCAAGATCAATTCTCCAAGCACACATGAATCCATAATTTCTCAACATTTTGCTACTTGTTATAATTCATAGGCAATGTCCTACTCAATTTATTGAATACATGCAATCAACATAGCATAAAACTTAAACAACATAATTAAAATAAAATCACGACTTAAATTGATAAAAGCAATAAAACAACTAAAAGCACATATACAATCAAATGCAAAATATTTTTATCTTTTTCTGCCATTTTATAATTTTTATTGGTTTTTATAAATTTTAATAAATCAAAACTCAACATAATTAAACATGCAATGCAAATACTTCAATAAGCAGATTTAAACAACCAAAGGCTTAACATTAATTTGTTCGATGAATTTAACTTCATCTCCAAAATAATGTTTAAGTCTTTGACCATTTACAGTGAATTCTCTTTCATCTTTAGCTTTTAAAACGACTGCACCATTATCCAACACCTTTACAATTCTAAAAGGTCCTGACCATTTCGTCTTCAATTTACCAGGAAAGAGTTTAAATCTAGAATTATATAAAAGCACTAATTGACCAGCTTCAAACACCTTAGGCCTAAGCATTTTATCATGATAAAGCTTGGTTCTTTCTTTATAAATTAAAGCATTGTCATAAGCATGACGCCTTATTTCTTCTAACTCAGTGAGATCTATTTTCCTTTTCTCTTGAGCTTCCTTAAATTCAAAATTTAATTTCTTCATAGCCCAAAGTGATTTAAACTCAAGTTCAAAAGGTAAGTGACAAGCTTTACCATAAACCAATTTAAAAGGAGTCATACCTATAGGTGTTTTAAAAGCTGTCCTATAAGCCCATAATGCTTCATCTAACTTAAAAGCCCAATCTTTTCTAGATTTTCCTACCGTGGCTTCCAAAATCTTTTTAATCTCACGATTAGTGACTTCTACCTGACCATTAGCTTGAGGATGATAGGGTGTTGTTATCCTATGATGAACATGGAATCTAGATAACAATTGATTAACAGCCCTATTAACAAAATGAGATCCACCATCACTAATGATCGCTTTAGGCACACCAAAACGAGTAAAAATTTGTTTTTTCAAAAATTTAATCACTTGTTTAGCATCATTTAAAGCACATGACTCAGCCTCTACCCATTTTGAAACATACTCAACAGCAACAAGAATATACAATTTTCCATTAGATGGTGGAAATGGACCCATGAAATCAATTCCCCACAAATCAAACAACTCAACAGGCATAATTCCTTTTAATGGCATTTAATCCCTTTTAGTGATATTACCAGCCCTTTGACATACATCACATTTTAGCACAAATGATCTAGCATCACGATAAATATTAGGCCAATATAAACCACCTTCGAGTACCTTATGAGCTGTCCTATTCGGTCCAACATGTCCTCCTCCAAGTCCTTCGTGGCAAGCCTTTAATACTTTCTCAAAATCTTCATCAGGGATGCATCTCCTTACGATTTGATCTGAACAGAGTCTAAACAAATAAGGTTCATCCCAAATAAAATATTTAGCATCAGTTTTAAATTTTTGTTTTTGGCTATGCCATATTAAATGATCAGGAATTACACCACATGCCAAATAATTCACAAAATCAGCAAACCACGGATCAGAGGAAGTGTTATTTATTAAATACAGATTTTCATCAGGAAATGCATCATTAATTAATCTTTCTTCCCCTTTTTCATGCTCCAATCTAGATAAATGATCAGCTACAGGATTTTCATCTCCTTTTCTATCTTTAATTTCCAAGTCAAATTCCTGTAACAATAATACCCATCTAATTAACCGCGGTTTAGCATCTTTCTTTGCAAACAGATATTTAATAGCAGCATGATCAGTGTAAACTACAGTTTTTGAGCCTATCAGATATGGCTTAAACTTTTCACATGCATAAACAACAGATAAAAGCTCTTTTTCAGTAGTGGCATAATTTTTCTGTGCAGTATTTAAGGCTTGACTAGCATAATAAATAACATGAAGTTTCTTATCCTTTCGTTGACCCAATACTGCTCCAACAGCAAAGTCACTAGCGTCGCTCATGATCTCGAATGGCAAACTCCAGTCAGGTGGCTGAATAATTGGTGCTGTCACCAATGCTTCCTTGATCCTATTGAACGCCTCAATACACTCATTAGTAGAATCAAACTCAACATCTTTACATAGCAGCTTAAACAGAGGCAATGCAATTTTTGAAAAATCTTTTATGAACCTTCGATAAAATCCAGCATGACCCAGAAAACTTCTCAGAGTTTTTAAATTATTAGGAGGTGGAATTTTTGCAATCACTTCTACTTTAGCCCTATCAACTTCGATGCCATTTTTAGAAATCCTATGTCCTAAGACAATACCTTCATTAACCATAAAATGACATTTTTCCCAATTAAGAACCAAATTTGACTCTTCACATCTAATCAGAACTTTCTCCAAGTTAATTAAGCATTTTTCAAAATCAGACCCGAATACAGAGAAATCATCCATTAATACCTCAATGCATGTCTCAATTAAATCAGAAAATATAGACATCACGCATCTCTGAAATGTAGCTGGAGCATTACACAAACCAAATAGCATTCTCCTATATGCAAATGTACCGTAAGGACATGTAAATGTAGTTTTGTCTTGATCCTCAGGTGCAATTGGAACTTGATTATAACCAGAATAGCCATCTAAAAAGCAATAAAACTCATGACCAGCTAAACGTTCTAGCATTTGATCAATAAAAGGCAGTGGGAAATGATCTTTCCTAGTCTTATCATTCAATCTCCTATAATCAATGCATACACGCCATCCAGTAGTAGGTCTAGTAGGTACTAATTCACCATTTTCATTTCTAATCACAGTCATACCCCCCTTTTTAGGCACTACTTGAACTGGACTCACCCACTGACTATCAGAAATAGGATAGATAATACCTGCATCGAGTAGTTTAATAACCTCTGATCTTACAGCTTCTTGTAGATGTGGATTCAATCTCCTCTGGGGCTGTCTCACTGGCTTGTCATCCTCCTCCATATAAATACGGTGTGTACACAATGCTGGACTCAGTCCCTTGATGTCAGCTATCGTCCACCCTATTGCTCTAACATGCTTACTCAACACTTGGGTTAATGCAGTCAATTGATCATCATTTAATTTATTACTTGCAATAACAGGTAAAGTATCATTCTTACCAAGAAAAACATACCTCAAGTGTGACGGCAGCTCCTTCAATGTCAATGTAGGTGGCTTTTCAACAGACGGGACTAACTTGGATTCTTCGATTGCACATGTTACTTGCACAGGTAATCCTCCCTCACACTTACTCTCAGCTAAGTTCTCACAACTCTCCACTAACTGCTCAAATTTCCTATAGGGATCATGCCTAGCAAAGAACTCTCTCTCAATCACCTCATCCTCCTGATAGATAGCTGTGACTCTATTACACGAGTAGGTGTCAGAACTAGCGTGTTGTGTTTTAGTTGTCTTAGAAATGTCAAACGACACTTGTTCATTGCCTACTTTAAGTGTAATTTTACCATCATCCATATCAACCATAGCCCTACCAGTTTGCAAAAATGGTCTACCTAAAATCAGAGGAATATCAATGTCTTTTTCCATATCAAGAACAACAAAGTCAACAGGGAAAATGAAGCTCTCTACTTGAACAGGAACATCTTCTACAATGCCTAAAGAAGTCCTAATGGATCTATCAGCAAGCTGTAGCTGCATCCTAGTAGGCTTCACAACTCCTACTCCTAGTTCTCTAAAGACATGTAGCGGCATCAGATTAATACTAGACCCGAGATCACACAAAGCTTTGTTGAATTCTTTAGTGCCAATAATGCACGGAATAGTATAACTCCCAGGATCCTTTTGTTTAATAGGTTGCCTTCTTTGTAAGATTGCACTGCATTCCCCTGTCAGTGTCACTTTCTCTTCATCATCAACACTCCTCTTTTTTGATAGAATTTCTTTTAAAAACTTAGCATACACAGGCATTTGTGCAATGGCATCGGAGAAGGGAATGTCAATTCTTAAATTTTTAAAGACTTCTAAAAATTTAGCATAGTCTTTATCTTCCTTAGCCCTTTTAAGACGCTGTGGATATGGAATAGGTGGCTGATATGGCTTGACTGAGACAGCAGACTTTCCTTTATCCTTATCTTGTTCAACTCTAAGTTTCTCACTCTCCTTAGGCTCATCAGTGCTTTTATGCTGACTTTCTTTCTCTGCATCCTCATTTTGATCATCTATAGCATCAGTTAAAACCTCTGGATCATCTAAGGAAGGGTAAGGATTAGGTAATTCCTTTTTGTTTCTTAAAGTGATTGCTTTACATTGCTCTTTTGGATTAGGATCAGGCATGCTTGGTAGTGTTCCTTGCTGTCTATTTGAAGTGTCCTTAGCAATTTGACCAACTTGTACTTCTAAATTTCTCATTGAGGCTTGCATTTGCTGAATTGTTTGTTGTTGAGACACGATTGTGCTCATTAACTCTTTTAAATTAACTTCATCACTTACTTGATTTTGTTGCAGCTATTGTTGAGGTTGAAAGTTCCTAGGTTGTTGGTTAGGGTAAAAAGGTTGATTCTGATTTCTGTTTTGATTATAGTTTTGATTTTGATTTTGAAAATTCTGGTTTTGATTTGGATTTTGATTTGGGTAATTTTGATTTTGGTTTTGTGGATAAGATTGACTGTTGTTTTGTGGATAGGTGTTTTGTTGAAATTGGGAATTCTGATTTGGATAGAAGTTTTGATTTTGAGGACGGTTTTGGTTGTAGTTTTGCTGCCTATTTCCCATGTAGTTCACATCTTCCACTTGCTCCTCAGTCCCCTCACACTGCATAGTCTCTTGAAGTCCTTGATCAAGCAAGTGACAAGCTGATGACTCGTGAGGTCCATGACAAATACCGCATCTCACAACTTTAGCTTGACCTTTCTTAAGTGTAGAAACTTCCCTCATCAAAGCATCTAACTTAGAATCTATAGCAACTGCCTTCTCTACCTCATAGATTCCCCCTTTTGTTTTATTTCTAGCATTTTTCTTACCAGGAAATTTTTTCATATTAGAAATCTTTTTATCTATGATTTCCTTAGCTCTAGAGGGCCCTATAGACAGAAACGAATCTCCAGCTGCTGCATCCAACAAGTTCCTCCAATGATCAATCAACCCATTGTAGAAGAAGTGCATCTGCTGCCAATCTTCAAAGCCATGATTCGGGCATCTTGCCAATAAAGTGTTATATCTATCCCATGCTTCAAGTAAAGTTTCACCCTCATCTTGCACAAATTCTTTGATTTTTTCTTGCAATTCAATAACCTTAGATGGTGGGAAGAATTGTTCTAAGAAAGCTTCTAACATTTTATCCCAAGTAGTGACATCCCTTAATTGAAGTGAGTTGTACCAAGTTTTAGCCTTATCTCTGAGTGAAAACGAGAACAATCTCAACTTAATTTCATCACTAGTAACACCATTTATTTTCACTGTGTCACAATAGTCCAGAAAGTTCCTTATGTGTTCTACAGCATCATTCGTAGGTGATCCATTATATTGATTAGCTTGAACCATAGTGATTAGTGCAGGCTGAAGGGTAAAACTTAAAGCATCTACATCAGGCCTAGGAGTTCTATTAAGCAGATTTCCACTAGTTCCTTGTAAGTGTTCTTCAATGGTCATTTCAGCTTGATCATCGTGCTCCAAATCGCCACCGTTACCACCGTTATTACCCTGATTATCATTATTATTCGCTGCCATGTTTAACCTATTGAACTGAGCAACTAATTGATTAGTTTGAATTGTTGAAACTCCAGTCGTTGGAGAATAGTTTTCTTCATCAGAGGATGAATTAATTAAAATTTCCAACTGAGCTGGTCGCCTACGTTTTCCTAATCTAATAGCTCTAAGAGTACGCTCAATTTCAGGATCATAAGCTATTTCTGCTTGTTTGCTTCGCACTGCAAGTATAAAATAAAATAAAATAAAAATAAGTAACAGTTAAATTAATATTTAACTTAATAGATTTAAATTAATAAACTAAAAACAATTAAAAATTCACAACAAATTCCCCGGCAACGGCGCCAAAAACTTGATGGGTGATTTTCACCACTCATATTTTACCACAAGCGGATGGTTGTCATCAAGTAATAAAAACCGGTGAATACCGGGTCGAATCCACAGGGAATTTCAGAATATTATTTCATTCTGGAGAAATTTTAATTGTTCTTAAGTTCATTAATTATATTTAGTATATTTGAAAAGATTTTGATTAATTCTAATGGTGATTTAATTAAAAATAGTGACATTAAATTTAAAATAAAGCAAATTAAAATTATATTTAATAAGGATATAAATGGGAGATGCTCGTAATATTTTAAATATTGCCATCTTTATATGAAATAGAAATTGTGTAATAATTTGACATTTCCCAATGTTCTAAAAATCAATTTCTTAAAATTAATTATTTTATAAAGATTAAAAATATTATAATCTGCCAATAATCAAATTATGCTTAGACAGATTTCATGGAAGTTGGTTAAATTATCTAACATTCTGCAATCATTATTCTAGGCTTAAATTTGAATCTTTCCCAAGCTTACAAATTTTCCTATAGCAATTAATAGACACTTTTCATTTCCCAAATCATTGTGCACATGTCAGAATTCATTTATAATGTAATTTATTCCCAATTCCGGTACTAAAATATTAATTCTACTTTTTATCTCCCGATTTAGCAAAGCAGAATTTATAGAATTGAATTCTAACATTTAATTATGCAGAACAGTGTAAATAATTTAACAATTATGGTAAAATAATAGCAAAACATGGTAAACTGGATTTAATTAATATTAAAATGCAGATAAATTAGAATTAATGCCAGATTACTAAAAATAGATGATACAGATTGATCGATCGATTATAATTCTAGCAGATTAACATCTCAGATAACAGATTCGATGAAAATATGAATTCTCGATCAATTTGCAGGCATCTAACATACAATCCTAATACAGAATCTAACCTTATAACAAATTTATCCAGTTTAAGCGATCAGAAATATCAGATTCTTATTCCTAAACACAGAACATCGATTAAAAACATATTAATCAGAATTCCAGATTTCAGAATAAAGCATCGACATATTATATACTTCCATAAAAGATGAATTCGTACTTCAAAGTGATTCTGAACTCCCGTTCTAGAACACTTCTAACACGAACATTACAGAAATCCGTCTACAAATTAAAAACATGATAGCAGATTACTTTTAAAGGCAAATTCAATTCATTACGAAGCAAGAAAAAGAAAGGCAACACCTAGAATAGGAAGAACACGCCCAGAACAGTGTCCATGATGCATTCCTCCGCATGGATTTGTGTTTCCGGCCTTCTTCTCCCATTTGCAGATGATTTCAGAGCGTTTCCCTTCGAATTTTTCAGTCTGGTTCCCGAAGAAATGAAGAAAACGGTGTTTAAAACCGAGTTCGGGAGGTTAAGAAACTGCTCAACCGCGACGATGGCGCATAAAATGGCGCTCGGAGAGGGTTTTAGGCGCCACCAAAGAGCACTGGCGCATACGCTGATTTTCCGAATTTTCCAAAATGGCGCAAAAAGTGGCGCTCCAAGGTAGTTTCAGGCGCCGCCAAGAAGAAGCGGCGCATTCTGACAATTTCCTAAAATTCGACCTCGGCGCAAAAAGTGGCGCTTGAATGGCTTTTTATGCGCCATCAAGAAGAGCTGGCACATCCTGAAGCTTTGTCCATCCGAAATTTTCCTAAGTGTTGAAGTGGCGCATAAAATGGCGCTGGAAAGCATTTTTATGCGCCGCCATGCTTATGTGGCGCATTCTGGAGCCTTCTAGTGTTGAAAATTCCGAATTTTGCATCCTTTGACCTCCGAACATCTTTCTTTCTTCATTTTAATGCCTGAAACATCATTGCAATGTATTAGAATTGCCAAAGTCTTATTAAAAAGCATAAAACAAGGTAAATTGAACTCAAATAAGCTCAATTTAATCAGTCTTATTAATATTTACACATCACATGAAATGTACACTAAAAAGCAGTAAAATAGGATCTCATGCATGCAATTTAGGTTCATTTTATCATAATTTAAGCTTATTTAAATGTGGTTTCACAGGGTGCATCAGGTGGCTAAGTCCTTTGATGCAGTTAAGTCCAATCCAGTTGTGAATGCCTAAGAATTCAATGTGAGCCCAGCATAATTGCGCTGGTATGTAGCAGGTGTGTATTTAGCAGGTGTGTATTTAATGTAATTGCAATATTTCCTTTCTTACTGCCCCCATAATTGCGCTGATCTAGAATTCAATGTGAGCACAACATGCGATGTCCCTGGCATTAAAAAATTATTGCCACAAAGTTGGAGGGATATGGAATTCTTTGACAACATATATAAGCTTGTCGGAGTACCTGTTATCACGGTGCAGTTGCGGTATAATGGCTGGGTTATGGAGTTAAGAGACATTGAACTTTCACGGTGAGTTTCTGCAACAACACAGTTATAGTTACATCCATGGTGCTTCATTATTTACTGTAGAGAGTTGAACTTGCTAATTTTAACCCGTCCTGTTTGTCAGGCAATTGAACCAAGCTGTGGGTCTGGATAATCTGCTCCACACTCCGGATGCTGATTTTTCATGTTTTGCAGACCTTGCACTCACATCACCCCATGACTATTACCTTGAGGGCCGAGGATCATTGCTTCAGTAAATTTACTTTTAAATTTTTTGATGTTTTAAGCTAATGTTGTTTTCCCAGCTAGAGTGGCACTCTACGGAAATGTTGTTTAGACTATATTTGTTTAGATACTTTCGCTTAAACCTTGGTTATTTGCTTGTCTGTAGGTGTGTAATTACACCTGGGGATCCTTACATGCCTCTTTCAAACGATGAAATTGTGGAACGAGTGTCAAAGCAGGTGAGCATGCTCATTTTTATTATGTAGCTTCCAAAATAAATAAGATCAGGTTGGATTGTGATTTTATATGCAATTCTTTTCAAAATTAAGATTTTCATTAGGCTACAAAATTACCGTGTTGGTTGTGGTCATCTGGTGAACAGCATCGTACATTCTTAAATCTAGAAAGTAGCGGTTGGAGTTAACATAGGTGAAATCAAGAAAATCAAACAAGTGATGATGATTATAAAAAGAATGCTCTTCTTTCCAACCTTAAATTCTATTATTTCTTGAATCTGAAAAGTTGTTGATATTTACTGTTTGTTGCTGAGTTGCTCAATTTCTGCACTCAAATCTCACCCTGCGTTGGTGATTCCTGATTTCTTTGCCCAGGTATTCGAACTTTTTCCATCATCCCGTGGCCTACAAGTTACATGGTCATCTGTTGTGAAGATTGCACAGTCGCTATATCGTGAAGAACCCGGTAAAGATCCATTCAGACCTAACCAGAAGACACATGTAAAGAACTTCTTCCTTGCTGGTTCTTACACCAAACAGGTTTACCTTTACTGCATTAAGTTATTTATTTGTTCTCACAAAGTTCTCTTATTCTGATAAGTATCTATGCCATTGCATTAAAACTGAGACATTGAGATTTATGTTGATCAATTTAAAACTAAAGAAAACCTAATTTGGAGAAAGATGAGGATTGTGAAAAATGAAACCATTTTGAAATTAGACGAATCGAATAACTTATGCAGAAATATGAAAGGTAGAATAGATCTACTTAAAAGTAATAAGATAGTTTTAATATGTAAACTGAAATGATAAATTTGGTATTGATCATATGGAGACATGTCCCGGATGGGAACTATGTAAACTAATCTCACAACATGAGATAAGATTTAGCATGTGATTGAGTCTACTAATTTTTTTTCTTTATTGTTTAGTAGTAAAAAACCAAGTTTATAATCAATTAAGATGCATTTCTTGTCATCAAATCAACAGAATAGAACTTTTCGATATTTAGGGGGATTCATATGCTACATTAGAACTTGAATACAGGTACTACCCTGATGCTTAGAATACACATGATCTCAATTGTTTGTTTGGATGAGCAGTATCATATAGACAGCATTGAAGGTGCAACGCTGTCGGGGAGGCAAGCATCGGCCTACATATGCAATGCGGGTGAAGATTTATTGGCTTTGCAGGAGACTCTTCTTGCAACAGCTGCAGGAGGTACTACATCTGATCAGCTTATCCCAGCATAATTGATTATGATTAATATTATTATTATTATTATTGAGAGGAGACCATGCATTATGCCTCCCAGATTTTGGGTCTAAGTTGAAAACAGATCTTTCTTCTATGAACCTTGATAACTTGAAACTTGATATTTTTTAGCGAACAGGTTAATCGAACTTGACATATGTGTTGACATCAAACTCACCACAGGAACAGCGGGATAAAGTCGGACTGTTTCGGTCAGGGCTGTGTGAAGATAATGCATCTTCTCGAGAGTTTCCTCAGTTTTTTGAATCTGCTCTTTAGCTATTCTGTAAACAACCTTCCATTCATGTTGCCTACCAGGTAAGTGGAAGAGCCTTGGAAGATTCAATTCGCATTTCAACAAAATTTTCAGAGATGGAGAGCATGTATTCTTCTATGAACTCCATGATGTTGCTTACATATTTATCACTTCTTCAAGCAAATTGTATACCTTTGATTGATGCAGCATCCTAATTTCATGAAAACAAAAATGGTTCAGTGAGAGATTACTGCTATTTTCTTTGCTCATTGCATTTGATTTTTCTGTTTTTCTAATATCGTGATAAGGATGCAATTATCTTATACTTTACATATTTTTCCATTTTCCATTGTCCTACAGTAAAAATATCTATTTATAAAATCGGGTTTTTGCTTACATTTTACTTGATACGTAGGAAGATGTGTGGGTAATTGTTTTTGTTGATTATTGCTTGATTTTGTGCTTCTAAAATTCGTTAGATATGAAGTAATTGTCGATGTTGTGCCTGAAGTGAAATGGATTCTTGAAGATGGATACAAGAATTTGAAAATTGTTGTCGAGATAGATAAGGAAATAGATGCCCATACTGCAATGGAACAAGAATTGAAGCATCGTCACAACACCCTTGGTTCACTTAGAATTGTTGCTGACCGAGGACTTGAGGTTAAGAGCTGGTGTTTGGCACTCTTTTTTGTATCATTATATCCCTCGAGTCTTGAACCTTCTGTCTATATCAGCAAGTTACAAAATTTCTGCCTAACCAGTATCCTGTGCTAATAATCACTTGAAAGTTTACTCAGCAACTTCTTTCACTGTAATGATGCTATTTAAAAGATGGATGGCACATTTAGCTTTCAGTTAACTAATTGGAAAACTTAAATCCTCTCCAGGTGGGTGATGTTGCCGCACTTGATATATCAGCTACAACAATTGAACAAGATGAATCCCCTGCCCAAAGGATACCATCTGCTGAGAGTAAAGGTCTGTGTGCATGTGCTGCATTTCATTAAGATCTCAATAAGCCTTGCTTGGACATTATACTGTACCAATCTTAGTAACATGTATCAGGAGCTGTAGAGAAAGGTTGTGATGTTTTTGATATTTTTTATACCCATTTCTGTTAATTAAGTAGCTTTAATTCTGTTGCTTTTCAGGCTTCCAATTTGATACAAAAGATGGGGATAAAGTCCTTCCAGATTTTCTGCAATTGCTTATTGGAATGAAATGCGGACAAGATTTTATCTGGATGCACAACCATTGAAGAGGTAAGGCATTTGACCCAAACACATATCACGTCATCACATGGTATTAAGTCAAAAATCAAATAAATCTTATTTGCCCTTGTTTATTGTTTTGAAACACCTCACTGGAGTTTTGCTCTTGCCATCCACAGGTTAAGGAAACCTTATTGCAAAAAATTTCTTGAATTGGAGCAAACAGCCAAGGAACAAGCTATAGATAATGCTATACTGGACCAGATTCAAAAAGTATTATCCTTTTTACGTTAAGATGACCATTATTAAAATTGAATCTGTTTTCTTGGTTTCTACATCTTGGATGAGTGATCAGTGTCTACTGTATCAATCTATTACCATTTTGGCTGCACAATAACATTTCATTCACTGAAATATCAACGTGTCTTCTACTGTTTGTTTGCTCACCATATTTTGCTTGTTTTTAGATGGTTGAAGTTGATATCCCCCCATCTTTGTTCGAGGAACAAGGCAGCCAGCTTTATGGCGCACAACTCCTGCAAATTCAGGTGAAGATTTACTCACTCTACCATTCTGCCAGTAGGGGTATAACCTTTTACAGTTTTTAAGAATAGTTATACAGAAGAATATGTATTTACTGAAGAATCTATTTCACCAGGCAAACATGAAACTCAATGAACAACAATTGGCATCTTTATCAAGTCCCAGGGCTGTGAGGGAATACCTGGAAAGTCAGAAAGAGAACACAACAAATATTATAAAGCAGAATATGGCTGTTGGAGACATATTCGAACGTGAAAATATGTAGGTATAAATTTCCTCTTTTAGACTGTATGCTGAGAGTTGAGGGTAAAAAAGATGAGAAAGAAGTAAAGAAACAACGCCACAACGGTTTATTTTTTTCGTCCTTGGTGGGATTTGGAGTGCTGGTCCACCTGACTATTTATTTTTAAATTTCATTCTACACGTGTTATTTATTTACAATTTTAGTCATTTGGCCAGGTGCCTACAAATATGCTTAGTGTAAGGCCCAAGTCCTGCATTTTATGCTTTTTTATCCTGTAACTATTGTGGTGTTGAATTTTTAGCACATATTTGGTCATGCTCATTTTAATCTTTTTGCAATTTAAGTTATTTGCCCATCTTGACACTTTGTTGGATAAGGGTTCAAATTTGAACCGTTACAGTGGCCATGTTCATCTCTTAGTCCACTGAGTCCACCCTAGACATTGATTGAGGGGAAATTAAACAAGATTAGTTTGTTTTGGTTGCCTTCTTAATAATTTTGTATTGATTTTTTACCTTACTCATAAGCACAACATTTTCAACGCAAATTGTTCACCATCTTATATAAAAAATGAAAAAGGTATAAATTAATAGTTTCAATCATTACCATTTTAAACTTTTTTTTTTCATATGCATAAAGCTCTAAAATTTGAAACATCGTTGGGGGAGAAGATATATTTTGAAGGGACCTCTTAAAATATCAAAGTTGCATCTGTCTGGTCAGAAGTTGTAAGAACACGCCTCTTAAGCCTTGTGATTGTTTTCCTTTGAGATTTTCGGCTCAATTGATATATTGCCCTGATGCAGATAATGACAGAGGAGCTGGTTAAGGAGGTTGAGAATTCATTTGCTGAGTTCAAAAACCACAAACAAGAATACAATGAAGAAAGTGTTAAAGCATAGGTTACAATGGGCCTGGAAAGAACCCACCTTCACTGCCGCCCTCACCTTGGCCGCTCACTGCCGCCAGCCTCAGCTGTTTCCTACCACCGTCGCCGCCATCCACTCCCCCCCCCAAAAAAAAAAATTCCAGGTTTAAAATCGTACACTCACAGACTCTGTTTATCCATATACATCAATAAATATACTGTGCAATATTTTGTTCCTCCTATATTTCTCCTAAATTTGACTTACTTCCCAATTTATAGAATTTACATACACTTACATACAATTATACCTACTTCCCGACAGGTGAAAATACATCCTTTGCTCGCTGTGCATCTGCACAGCACCTCAGCTTGTGCTTTACTTACTTTGATGCTCACTTTAACTAATTATTTGTATTTTCAGATTGGATTGCAAGGGGAGCACCTCCGTATATATGATACATATAACTTAAATTCTGTAAGCTGTGTATCAACTTCAAACCCTCCTAAACATCAACCCCTAACTTGTTACAAGGTACAGAACTTTATCCACTTATTTATTTTTTTACTTTAAAGATGAGTTTCTGGTTGTAGTTTTTAATACGACTTCATATTCTGGAATCAATAGTTGTACAAGCCACTATCGATACATGTGCAGGCTGTGATTGAATCTCCACCTGGACAAGACCCTATTGGATTTGATATCGTGAGCATGGAAAATGGTTAGCTTGGTTAAATGGAAATGAGAATGGACGGTACTGGCCTAGAAAAGCCTCCAGCGATTCATGTGTTGAGAAATGTGATTATAAAGGCAAGTTCATGCCCCAACAAATGTAATACAGGTTGTGGTAAGATCTTGGGCCTACTATACAATATTCAGTTATTTCTGTAAAGTCCTCTGTGGAAGTTTATATTGTTTTTGCAATCATGTTGCTGTTTGGCTTGGCTTGTTTTGTTGAATTTTAATTTAGGGGAGGTTTTTGTTTATATCTTACAGTAATAGGTGTGCTTCCTTTGGTCTTTGATTCAAGCAAGCAAGTTTTGAGGCAGCTAGGAGACAGTTGAAGAAAGGTTATTTGCTTAGGTATATCTTGTTAGTTCATCTTCAAGTAAAATCTAATGAGAACTTGTTGTTCTGTTATAATATTCCTGTATTCTTTATTGTTTCGCCTTAGTTAGTGTTTTCCTGCATGAAGGATGATAATGGTAATATTGGTGGTGATAAAGAAAAGTACAGGAAGACGAATGAGATATATGTTATTGGTGAATCCTATAGAAAAAAATTGTTGTGGATGGGAATCCACATACACTTACCTATAATTATTCTTTTTTTCTTCATGGGCAGTTGTACGTCCTCATTATTGTAAACCACATGTAAAATCTATGGTTAATGATGTTCAATATTTTCTAAGCCTTCAGCATCGTCAATTATCTGGGAAAGAGATTCACATCTCCAGTGTTGCCTCCAATCTTTTTGCTTCTCCATCTTTTAGAATGTTCTCGAGCTCACAGAATATTCTCCATTGTTATTAAATTAAATTCGTAGGTTATTTTTTAAATCCATGTATTTCATATTTGTTTCCGTTGCTTTGCGGATGTTAGATAATTTCAACTCTAAATAAATTTTATATTGTTTGATTTTGGTTTCCTCAACACTACATACTTGCTTTGTAAATTAAATATAACTAAATTTATTTGAATGTAATAAGTGTTACTACATATAAGAAAACCACGTGCACTTACCTATAATTAATTTTTTTCCTCCATTGGCAGTTGTACACTCTAAATACGCCGTGCATCGCACGGTTCAAAAGCTAGTATATATATACAGTCAAGCCACAGTACACAGACAAGACAAAAGGAAATTAAAGAAAATGATAGAGGGCGATAATGGAAGCTAAAAGAGGAAGCAAATTCATCACACAAAAAAGTGGATATGTAGCTGCTGCTGAGATCATTCACACGTGAAATTTGATTAGGGAAATCATTATGTTCTCTCATCTTTTCTTAGGTCTAATAATTTGAGAATATAACCAAGTCCTCTAACTTTCAATCTTTTAATTGAGCCTCAAATTCCCTATTCATCCTTCTTTTTTTTTTTTTAGTTAGCTCCCATCATTTCTCCCTTTCCCGACCCATATAGATAATTAATTTTTGACAAAGAATGTGGTGTAATTGGTGGGCAGACGGGATTTGAAATTTCGCTCTATGGATCATATCCATGTTCACGGAATCTAGCTAATCATCCATGGAATTTATTATTCCTATTTTCATATTTCCTAGTATTATAAGTTTTGTATAGTTTGGATTTTAATACTCCAATATAATAATGGGTTGGGCCGACTGCAGTCCTGCATTAAAAGCCCAAACTGTTTTTGTTGGGCTAAAAATTTGTGATAATATGGAAGCACCAATTTGTGATAATTTTTCATGTAGAATAAACCATGTCAAGTACAAAGTCTTCAACTAATTTATTATTAATTAATGAGCATTACATATTTTCTCAAACTCAAAAAAGTCAGAGGTAGTATTAATTATTGGGCATGGATATATGGTATAGATTCAGGAACCATTATTGTGCAGATGTAGCACATAGCAAAATGTGATGGAAGAGACTCAATTTGTGATTACAAAACGATTATGTGATGTCCTGCGTAATTTTTATGATTATGAATGTAATGTTGGTACATAATTTTGTGATGATATTTTTAATTAATCTATCACAAAAGCTAACTCTTACATTACAAAACAAACCCCGATTTCTCAACATTTCTAAAATTTGTGTATTTTGTGTCATAACAATATTATATTGTAGATTTGGTACCATGTCAAATGTGATACTGATAAACATTTCTATGATAGAGTACACGAAATACTATTAAAAAATTATGGATTTGGTAGGTAAAATTGTGATTGCTAACGAATTTCGGTCACTAAAATTACGGTAGCTAATGAATTTCGGTCGCTAACCTTTTTAGTTTTTTTTTTTTTTTGAGGGAAATAATGATTTTATTGAAACCACCAAAAATCCAATCCTTACAAGCACACTCATGAGTCCGAATGAGATCAGTCAAGCAAACAGTAAGTGGCCCATTCTATGTGTTGAGATCCCTCCTAACTTGAAGCTTCTAGAATGGCCTACAATATTCATGAACTACCTAGCATGATCTTCTCCAATCCTAGTGAGTTCTAGAGATATCTAAACTATTCTACACTAGTCCACATTCTATAGGATTCTAGATTTGTATAGAAGTGTTCTAGAATACTCCATAGGCTAGTATAAATAGAGGAGTGGTGGCCATTTGCAACCACAACCAACCACAACACAACCACAAGCACACAATCACAACCACAACACCAAGAGTTGTAAGAGTTGTAAGTGTTGAAGAGTGATCAATAAAAGCTCTTTCTTCCTTTGAAGATCTATATTCATCTTTGAGAGTTTTCCTCATCCTTGAGAGAGAGTGCCACTATTATAGTGAGGATATCCAACACTTGCACACACACTTGGGAAAGAGTTCCGCTGCTAATACGTGTTCTTCCCAACAAAGTGGTATCAGAGCCAAGTTCGTTGAAGCCATCACCCTGCTAGATTGACGATGGAAGGTGTTGTGATGCACGATGGTGATATGTTCAAGCTCACAGCCGACAACTACTCCTATTGGAAGCCGATGATGGAGGATCATTTATACTGCAAGGATCTGTACGAGCCTATCAAGAATGAGAAGAAGCCGGAGGACAAGAAAGATGCCGAATGGGATCTCTTGAATAGGAAAGCAGTCGCAATGATCCGTAAGTACATCGATCGAAGTTTGTTTGAGCATGTTTCCACCTACACTAATGCATATGAATTATGGACCAAACTAGAGTCCATGATTCAAAAGAAGACACCTCGGAACAAAGCTCATTTGGTTCGTCGGTTGGTGAAGTTGGAATACAAGGATGGCCAGAGCATGATTGAGCACTTGAATACCTTCAAAGGTCTTGTGAATCAACTCACAAAGATCGAGATGAAGGTTGATGATGAGTTGCAAGCTCTATTGCTACTCAGCTCCTTGCCGGAGAGTTGGGACACGCTTGTTGTTACTCTTAGCAACTCGTGTCCAGAGGGAAAGCTAACTATGGATATAGTTGCTGATAGCCTGCTTAATGAAGAAGCCCGGAGGAAGGAGCGAGGAGACTCTACACACTACGAGGCCAACGTTATGGAGAACCGAGGGAGAATCGAGAGCCGTGGAAGAAGCGTCAATCGAAGCCGAGACAGATCCAGGGGCCATTCCAAGTCACGCACGAGGGTCACCTGCTACTATTGCGGCAAGGTCGGGCATATGAAATCAGAATGCCGGAATCTCAAACGCGACCAGAGGAACGGGATTGTCAAGCAAGACTCGATAGAGCCAAGGAAGAACGAAGATAAGAATACGACGGCGATAACCACGGAGGATAAAGAAGACATCTTCCTCATTAGAGAAGACTACTTGAACATTGCTTGTGACGACAGTACGTGGATAATCGACTCAGGTGCGTCAATCCATGTAACCCCACATAGAGAGTTCTTCTCAACATATAAAAGTGGTGATTTTGGCACTGTGAGAATGGGGAATCACGTGTCAAGCAAAATCGTGGGGATAGGAAACATCACTCTGTTAACTAACACCGGGTGTGAGCTGGTGTTAAAAGATGTCAGGCATGTTCCAGATATGCGACTCAACCTCATCTCAGCCGGTAAGCTCGATGATGTTGGATACATAACTCAAATTGGAGCCGGAAGATGGAAGCTTTCGAGGAACAACATCATCGTTGCCAAAGGAATAAAAGATGGGACGTTATACATCACCCAGGCCAAGCTATGCATGGGAGAAACCAATGTCGCTCAAGATAGGCCGTGTCTGGAGCTGTGGCACAAGAGACTTGGGCATATGAGCGAGAAAGGGCTGCAAATCCTTGCCCGAAAGGAGCATCTTGCCGACATGAAAGGTAAAACACTAAACCCCTGTACTCATTGTTTGGTTGGCAAGCAACATCGAGTTTCGTTTTCAAGAAGTAATCAGCCTCATAGGAGAAAGCATATTCTTGACTTGGTGCACACCGATGTTTGCTCGATGACGGAGAAATCCATGGGTGGTGCATTGTACTTTGTTACCTTCATCGATGACCACTCTCGGAAGGTTTTTGTATATTTATTGAAGACAAAGGATCAAGTCATAAACGTCTTCAAGGAGTTTCATGCAAGGGTGGAGCGAGAGACAGGGTTGAAGCTGAAGTGCGTCCGAGCTGATAATGGCGGAGAATATCGAGGCCCATTTGATGCATATTGCAGGTCACACGGAATCAAGCTCGAGAAGACTCCACCTAAGACACCTCAACTAAACGGTGTTGCTGAAAGAATGAATCGCACCATCACAGAAAGAGTTCGGTGCATGCTTTCTCACGCTAAGCTCCCTAAGTCCTTCTGGGGAGAAGCAGTGGCAACTGCTGTCTGCATCATCAACTACTCCCCATCAGTACCTTTGGATGGAGATATCCCAGAAGAAGTCTGGACGGGAAAAAGAGTCTCATACGACCGTTTCAAAGTGTTCGGTTGCCGAGCGTTCGTTCATGTTCCCAAAGATGAACGCGCTAAGCTTGACTCAAAGACAAAGGAGTGCATCTATCTTGGTACACCACATGATGAGTTTGGTTACCGGCTTTGGGATCCAACAGCCAAGAGGATCGTCAGGAGTAGAGATGTCATATTCTTCGAAGATCAGACTATCGAAGATTTTCGTAATGAGAAGAAGTTGATGGTTCGATGTCGTGCCTCTCCTGATACACCAACAGTGGAGCATAATGACCAAGGTGAACAAGCAGCCGAGGATGCTGATGCCGAAATATCTACCTCGAATGACATAAGTAACGAAGATGTTTCTTCTGAGTCAGGCGACACAAAATCATCACAAGAAGAAGGTGAGACTCTACAACCTCAGTTACGTAGATCCACTCGTGAGAGAAAACACTCCACTAGATACCCACCAGATGAGTATGTGATATTCACGAGTGAGGGGGAGCCACAAAACTATAAAGAGGCTATGGAAGATCAACACAAGGAAGAATGGTTGAAGGCCATGCATGAGGAAATGCAATCGTTGCATGAGAACCACACCTATGACTTAGTGGAGTTACCAAAAGGGAGAAGAGCATTGAAAAATAAATGGGTATACAAATTGAAGACCGAAGAAGGAGGCGCAAGACCAAGATACAAAGCCAGAATCGTCGTCAAAGGATGTGGCCAGAAGAAAGGGATAGATTTTGAAGAAATCTTCTCTCCCGTGGTAAAGATGCAATCTATCCGGGTAGTCCTTGGGCTTGCCGCATGCCTAGACTTAGAGATTGAACAGCTCGATGTCAAGACGGCATTCTTGCATGGAGATTTAGAAGAAGAGATATATATGGAGCAACCCGAAGGATTCATTGAGCCGGGAAAAGAACACTTAGTATGTCGTCTCAAAAAGAGCCTCTATGGTCTGAAGCAAGCTCCGAGACAATGGTATAAGAAATTAGACTCCTTCATGGCACAACATCAATTCCAGAAGACTCGTTCCGATCACTGCGTCTTCATCAAGAGATATCCTAATGGAGAATTTATCATCCTCCTACTCTATGTGGATGATATGTTAATTGTTGGTCGTGACAAGAAGAAGATCGAGGCACTGAAGAAGGCTTTGAGCAGATCGTTCTCCATGAAAGACTTGGGACCGGCGAAACAAATCCTTGGGATGAAGATCACTCGAGATCGTTCCAAGAGACTACTATGGCTATCTCAAGAAAGATATATTGAGAAAGTTCTTGAAAGATTCAATATGGATAAAGCCAAGCCGGTGGGCGTTCCACTTGGAGGACACTTCAAGCTAACTAAGAAACAATGTCCAACAAGTGAGAAAGAAAAAGAAGAAATGGAGAAGATCCCATATTCATCGGCGGTCGGGAGCCTCATGTATGCCATGGTCTGCACTAGACCTGATATCGCCTTCGCTGTTGGCATGGTAAGTCGATTCTTATCTAATCCCGGGAAAGAACACTGGGCAGCTGTAAAATGGATATTTAGATATCTCCGGGGAACTGCCAAAAGATCTATATGCTTTGGCAAAGGAAAACCAGTGTTAGAAGGGTATACAGATGCAGACATGGCAGGAGACGTTGATTCAAGAAAATCAACATCAGGATATCTAATTACCTTTGCAGGGGGAGCTGTATCATGGCAATCGAGACTGCAAAAATGTGTGGCGCTATCAACAACAGAAGCTGAGTACATAGCAACTACAGAAGCAGGCAAGGAGATGGTATGGATAAAAGGCTTACTCACTGAGCTATGTCAGAGTCAAGCAAGCCCGATGCTTCTCTGTGACAACCAAAGTGCGATATACTTGGCAAAGAATCCAACCTACCACTCCCGATCAAAACACATTGATGTTCGATATCATTGGATACGAGATGCATTGGAAGAAAAGCGACTCCAGCTCGACAAAGTGCATACGGATGACAACTGGTCAGATATGATGACCAAAGTAATACCTCTGAAGAAATTCGAAGATTGTTGCAGAGGCGCTGGAGTTACAGATCTTCCAGGTTAGTCGGGAAGGGGGAGATTGTTGAGATCCCTCCTAACTTGAAGCTTCTAGAATGGCCTACAATATTCATGAACTACCTAGCATGATCTTCTCCAATCCTAGTGAGTTCTAGAGATATCTAAACTATTCTACACTAGTCCACATTCTATAGGATTCTAGATTTGTATAGAAGTGTTCTAGAATACTCCATAGGCTAGTATAAATAGAGGAGTGGTGGCCATTTGCAACCACAACCAACCACAACACAACCACAAGCACACAATCACAACCACAACACCAAGAGTTGTAAGAGTTGTAAGTGTTGAAGAGTGATCAATAAAAGCTCTTTCTTCCTTTGAAGATCTATATTCATCTTTGAGAGTTTTCCTCATCCTTGAGAGAGAGTGCCACTATTATAGTGAGGATATCCAACACTTGCACACACACTTGGGAAAGAGTTCCGCTGCTAATACGTGTTCTTCCCAACACTATGCAACCTTACCACTACATCTCACACTCATTCTAACTATCATAAACGAATGGGAAGAACAATATACTAACTACCTCAGAAGTTCAGACAGTTCGATCAGCAGTTCCTTTCATCTTGTATTATCCACTACCCATCTGCATAATATCCATCCAAATCAGAAATCTATAATCCCTCAATCTGTAATTCATCTTCTGTTTTTCTTTTTGTAATGAATATACTGTGCACCTCTGTAATCCCTCAATCTGTAATTCATCTTCGGTTTTCCTTTTTGTAATGAATATACCATGCACCTCTGCTAACAACCGACCCAGTAATCATCCGCACAAAACATTATCTTCATAACGTCATCAGCATTGGAGTGGTGCACCATAGAAACAATCCCAAAAACATGCTTCAAATACATATCACCCCTGCACATTACTCAGGTCAATATGTCGAGTCTAGGGGTTAAAAGAGGATATTGATGGAATCAAGGCTGGATGAAGGGAAAATGGAATGGCTAAAGGGGATGTGGAACCGCCTATGAATGATCCCATGAAAGTTCAAATTTTGCTGCGGGAAAATCTGTACTAATAATCAGCTCCAGTCAATATGTTGAACCAATGAAACCATGTATCTCACCTCTTCTCTCAATACAGTCTATCAAACTACTTCTCTAATAAACCCAATCCCTTACAACCAAGTACCAAGAGCTCCTCCTTATTGCATTGTTTTCTTTTTCTCTCTTACAAACAAATTCTTTCTCTTTCTCTTTTTTCTTTCTTTCTTTTTTTTCTTTCTTTTTTCTTTTTTTTTTCTAATAAACATAACCCCTTACAAACAAATACCAACTACCATTAACAGCATCCGGATGACAATTAACAATTAATACAATTATTTTCAGCTCAAGTATCCAATCTTATTACCCATCCCATCTCATACTAGCAGGACCATATCCACACTCTTTCGACGACAAACCACCACCAAATCAAGTTTAAAATCGAACTTGCAGCATCACAATGAAATTTCATTTGATTATTCATAGGCAATTACAGGGCATCTCAAAAAGCAAGGAGACTGTTGGCAAGGTCGAGGTAGAGTTTGGATGTTCAGGGAACATGATAAAAGCTGAATCGGAGAGGGATATATCATTTAGGCTCAAATAACTCACAAGGGGAAAGGAAAATTGTGTGGGGTAAAATATAGGCCAAATGGGATTATCCTAGACCCCTTATCTTTCTCAACACATTAAACTGAGTGGATGCAGTCTCAATATGTATAAGTAAGCAATTTTTAGAATTTCACCATGTATACCACTCATGCATTTATCAGAATACACTTTAAGGCATTGATCTCACCAGGGAATTATCAGATGTCTCAATTGTATAATGCAGGATATCCTTCTCCACGTTAAAGTTGAGCCAATATCGGTAGCCTTCTCATTGTCAAGGTGACTGCATTCCTCATTATGTTTCCCGCCTCTGCTCTTTGAATTCCAACATCAGCAGCTCTTTACATTTCTCGCCCCGTATCAAATTAGACTTTTCCAGAATTTACATCCGACACTTTATCTTCCAATGGCACCTCCATTTCCATTCCATGTCTGCCCCATTTGCCTAACTCCTTTGTTTCCAGTAAGATTTGTCCGAAGCAGTCCCTTCCAACCTCAAGCAAACATACCCCCTACATGTATCAAGATAGTAGTATTGGTCCGCCATTCAGCCCCATTCTCCCTCGATCCTTCTGCCAGTATTCGAGGAATCCTCAAACTTGTGATCAGTAGATTCTACACCCGTCTTTTTTCCTGCAACACAACATCAAAAAAAAAACCATGACAACAACAAAATATTCAAGAATCAAACTCTCTTTGTGTCTGCTACATTAACTACATTCTTTCTTTCCACTTTGAATTCTTGTTCCCTTGAGACTGTATCAGCCCCCACAACCAGTATTACATCCACACTTCCAACCTACCTTCTTGCCCCGCCCCCTTTCTGGCCCAAAGGTCTGCCTCCTCGTTCCGTTCTCTGAATATATGAACGATTCTGACTTCTCCAGCACAGCCCCATACTTCCGCAATTGGTCCAATTAATTTTCTGAACCTCCAGGGGATCTTGTCTATATCCATTAACCAACTAACCATATTCCTAGAATCGCATTCGAAGGTCAGTCGTGGTAATGGAAATCCTTGGTCTCTCAACAGGGCCAAACACACTCTATTGATAGCCGTAACATCCGCCTCCGTAGAGTCACCTCTCCCTCCTCATTTCTGATGATTCCTCTTATTCCAGCTGGCCCGGGATTACCCAAAGACGACCCGTCCGTGTTTATCTTCCACCATCCCTTCAAAGGACGTTCCCAAACCAGCCCCTTTCGTGTTATTTTAGTTCTATAGTTCCTGACGTGATAAAGTCCATCCGGAAATGACACACTCACCTCTCCCAATGTTACTACGTTCCCATTATATCCGGCCTTCCACCACATTTGTGCCTTCCATTTTATTTCGGCCTCTATCATGCTCATGTTGAACTCTTGCCCTTTGAATATACCTCCATTTCTATACTTCCAGATCACCCAAATGATTGCCATACCTGTAATATACCATATCTCCCTTTGACCATTTTTGAGATTAGTATCAAACCATCCTTCCAACAAAATAGTCGCTTCGCCTGGGATGACCCATTCAAATCCGAACCATTTAACACCTTTATACCACACCTGAGCAGTCACCTTGCATGCACAGAAAACATGATCTGCTGTCTCAATTTCCTTCCAGTAATTTGACTTTCATTGGCACTTTAATGTTCCAAATTCTCTTCCAGAACCTACATTGCTCAGTTTGCAGCACCCCTCCCTCAAGTCTCCACCATGATCTTGTTAAGTAATCTCCGTTCCCTTCCTTCAACCATATCACCCTGTCTTGAATAAACCTACAGAGTTTAATCCTATTCAGTTCAACCATGAAATCCTCCCAGACCTCCAACTCCCATTGAAACAAAGTTCTCCTGAAAGTGATGCACCATTCCCATTCCGTGCCATTCCAGTTACCAAATTCCATAACCTTGCCCTCCTTGTTTAATGCTAATGTAAACAATCTGGGATAGAGATCTTTCAACGGTCGTCCCTTATCTACCCAGTTATCCTGCCAGAATTTCGTCCCTTCTCCATTACCCACAATAATCTTGAAACCACCTAATTGATCTCTTGTGCCCGCCTCCTCCCACATGCTGCAAATCCTTCCCCAAAGTGTTCTTTCAACCTTTGGCTCTGGTAATAAACTAGCATTGCCACCATAGTATTTTGAGTTGATCACTTCCTTCCATAATGATTGTTTCCGCCCAAACCTCCATCTCCATTTTAATAGCAACGCCATGTTAAACTTCTCTACATCCCATATTTGAAGTCCACCTTCCTCTTGGTGACTACACACTTTCTCCCAATTTATGGTGTGCAATTTCCGGACCCCATTCCATTCGTTCCAGAAAAAACATCTTTTAAGCTTCTCTAACTTGTCAGCCACCGTCTTGGGGATCTTGAATAACGATAAAAAGTAGACCGGCAAACTTCCCAATATAGATTTAATTAGGCAGAGGCGCCCAGCTTGTGATAATAGTCGCCCCTGCCAACCCTTCATCCTCGCCTATACCCTATCCAAGCATGGTTTCCAAATATCCGCACCATTTAATCTCCCTCCAATTGGTATTCCTAAGTATCTCATGGGCCATGTTTCAATACCACAACCGAAAATAGCAGCAGCCTCCTTCACCTCATCAATCTCACAGTTTATCCCATACAAACTACTCTTATTGAAGTTGATTTTGAGACCCGTTGCAGTGTTAAACACCATAAAATCCTCCTGATCACTATCACCTGTTCTATTGATCCTTCACAGAAGAAAATCGTGTCATCTGCGTATTGCAGATGTGTGATGACCGGGCTTCTTTCTCCTACTGTTAGTCCTATATAATCCCCCTGTTCCGTTGCCTTTTTAACCAACCTGTTTAGTATCTCAGCAATTAGCACAAATAAGTATGATGATAGGGGGTCACCTTGGTGTAATCCTTTATGCATTTTGAAGAACTTAGTTGGAGATCCATTAATGAGAACGGCCGCCGAAGCCGATGTGATGCATTCCTTTATCCATTTATTCCATTTTTCCCCAAAACCCATGCTCTCAAGCGTACTCATTAGCACCTCCCACGAGACATTGTCGTATGCCTTGGCGAGATCTAATTTGATGACGAAACCCTTCTTTCCAGCTGCACCCGTCGATTGAACAATTTCCGCAGCAATTAATGCCCCGTCTAAAATTTGACGACCACTGATAAAAGCCATCTGAGTCTCACCCACTAATGAATCAAGTACTCCTTGTAGCCGTCTTGCCAGGACTTTAGCCAAGATCTTATACACACTCCCCACAAGAGAAATGGGTCGAAAATCGCTGAAGTTCTCCGGTCTATCTTTTTTGGGAATCAGGGCGATAAAGGATCCGCCTATCTCCTTTGGAAGCATTTTCCCCTGTTCCAGAATCCGAAAAACTGCCATGACTTCCATCTTCATTTGCTCCCAAAAGTCTTGAAAAATCCTATATTGAAGCCATCCGGACCCGGTGCACGATCACTCTCACAGCTCCAAATCGCCATCTTAACCTCTTCCTCAGTGAAGTCTCTCTCTAGCCAGCACTTTTCAGTATCCTCTAACCTGTTGAACTCCAGATTTTCAATCTTAAATATCATCTCCCTCGGTTTGGAAAATGCTGATTGGAAAAATAAGAATGCTTCCTCTTTCAGCCTCCGCGGGTCATCCACCATATTTCCATCAATCAGAAGAGCCCCAATGTAATTCTTCTTCCTGTTGATGGAAGTCACTACATGAAAAAATTTCGTGTTTTGATCCCCCTCCTTCAACCACCTAATCCTTGATTTTTGATACCATCTTTTCTCTTCCGCTAAATAGAGCTTACCCAATTCCCCTTTCATCTCTTGCCATTTCATCCTGTCCACATCCCTTCCGTCACTCCGATTTAATTTCTCTTCCACAGCTCCTATATCCGTCAACAATTGATTGATCCGATTGTCTAGAACCTTGGCCCCATATCCATCCCAATCTTTAATCTTTCTCTTGAGATATCTAAGTTTTCCAAGCAAGTTAACACCATGGCTGCCCTCCCTGCCTTGACCATCCTCCGCCCATGCTTCCTTAATCAGATCCACAAAGCCTCTTTCATTTAACCAATAATTATAAAAACGAAAGGGTTTAGGTCCCCATGACACATCCCCTAACTCCAGCACTACCGGGTAATGATCCGAAAGTATTGATTCACCCCTGCGTTGAGAAATGACCCCATTTATACACAACCAACCCGGCGATAGAAGGAACCTATCCAAGCTACTACATGACCGACCTCCCCTTCCCATCCAGGTGTATAGTCCTCCTTCCATCGGTAAGTCTACCAAACCCAGCCGATCTACAAATTCATTGAACTCTCTAGTCGAACCCGAGTCTTCCGATTCCCCCATTCTCTCTCCCCCCAACAACACTGCATTAAAATCACCAGCGAAGCACCAATGCTCATTGTTATCTGTATTGCACTTACTAGCTAGCAAGCTCCATAGCTCAGCCCTCTCTCGACGATTGTTAGGTGCATGAATATCCAGTATGTTTACCGCATCGTTCCATCCTCTGAAATTCCCCTTTAGCAACATGTAATTATGTTCCTTTACCAACACTGTCAGTGAACAAAAATTCTTGTCCCAGACCATTAGCAAGTCGCCGGCATTACCATCCGCCGCCTGATAACCAAAACTATATCCCTTAGAACCCCATAATTTAGATATCAGCCTGTCCAAAATTTCACCCATTTTAGTTTCTTGACAACATAGAACCGAAGGTTTTTGCTTTCTGCATAACCTCGTGACCGCCCTCCTACGCACCACCCCATTCAAACCTCTGAGATTGCATGTTATAATCTTCATATATAAACTCTTCCTCACAACATCCAGACCATGTAATTCAAAGACCTTCAATCTCCTTTCGAATCCTGCCAATAGCGTCCTCCCTTCCTTTGGAGCATTTCAACCCAACTTTGTGTGCTAGGTCGTAAACTGCTTCTGCCTCCGCATAATCGACGAGCCTAAACCCATTTGTATTCCGAATTGTGGCAAATTGGAGCTGAGCGAAGCCTTCCCCCTGACAACCCATTGATTTTCCTCTTCTGCCTTTACCCCCAGTTGTCTTGGGTACCATTTTATTGCCAATCTTCCTTCGTCGGCTCCTCAGTTTGATCCTCCCACACAACACCTTAGCCATGGCTTCCTCAATCTCCCTCAACCTCACCATCCCTAACTCTTCCTCTACACACTCAGTCCCCGGGTCCATCGCACCCTCTCCCCTCAAAACATTGGCGCTCGAAGCATTACCTCCCTCAATGCCCTTATTCCCCTGTGTATCTCTCCTCTCCCCCTCCTCTCTGCCTGAATCAACATATATCCCATCGCTCTCTGCGCCCCGACTTCCGTTGTTGCCTTCCACAACCTTAGTTATCGATTGCTCTCCCAAACCACTTAATGGATCAAGCCTGCATTGCTCATGGGCTTTCATTGTAACATTATAATCAGTATAAGAATTTTTTGCAATGGTGTCATTCTCACTATCTAGCCCAATAAAGTTAGACCCCAGGCCCATAACACCACTCTCAGCACCCTTCCCTGCTTCCACGTCTGTGCAAATTTCAAGTTGCAGCCCATTTACTCTAGGCCCCTCACCGCCGACTCCAACCACCATGCTGCCTTCTCCCAACCTGACATCTCCTTGGAAATCATATTCACCGCCTCCACCATTGTTGGTAATAATTGCGCAGTCTTTTTATCCAACTGTTGCTCTCCCCCCATGCACTGACTCTACCCGTTTTCCAGCCCCCCCAGAAATGCCAGCCCCGGACTTCCCGGCCTTCCCGTCCATACTGCCCTCCGGCAAAGGCTCCGCCGTCTCTTCCACTAACGATATACCCTCCAGCCCTACCTCCCCAACCTCACTAGAATCTTCCGTCTCCTCCACCACCGGGTCTCCGTGCATCTTTACAATCTGGATTTTTGAGATCAATCTTCCCACTTGCACCACCATCTCCAATGGAATATTACTTTTATCATGGACCATTACCAGTAGTTTCACACGATCTAATCTTCTTCGCGACTTCGTTTCATCGTCGATTTTAATCACCTTACCCCAACCCCGTACCATTCTCCGAAAATTATCCATGCCCCATGCATTGAACGGTAGCCCATACATATGGATCCATATCAATTGATTGTTTTCCATATATCTTGCAGACCATCTCCGTTTCCGTGATATCAGCTTGAAGTCGCTCCTATCCGAGAGAAACCTGTCTCTATCCTCTGCGCCCTGGAATATCGCTACCAGAGAGAGTCCTCCTCCGTATTTTAAGTCTCCACAAATTTCATACTTCGATAAAAACAAATCCTGGAAGTCCAACATAAGATCGAGATTCCTTACCTCTATGATTGCCGAGCGTCTTAGCCATATGACATCTTGTGTTGTCTCAGCAAGTTTAATCACTCCCTCCCCCTTTCCTTTGTCGAGTTCCGATTTACTACCTTTTTTCTCTTCGAGCACTTCCGCATAGGTCCTCTTATCCCTCAATGCATCACCCCCGATTTTCTGTATGTTTCCTATTCTTCCATTCCCCTTACTTGCCCTAATGGAAGCCCGTTTGCTATGTTCACATAAACATACAGAATTTCCCATTAGGGCCTCTTGAGTCGCCAATACAGAATTTCCTATTCTTCCATTCCCCTTACTTCCCACATAAACCCCAATCAGCGTTCTGTTACCTCGACTTCCTCCGGCCTCTTGAGTCGCCTTTGCCTCTCTATTGTTATCAATTAGCCGCTCAGTGTTGTCACTGCCTTTCGCGTTCCCGTTCCGCCGTATCTCGGTCTCTCCGGCCTCCCTGGGCGTGAGATTCTCGGACATCTTCTCCCTTGCTAACCTTTTTAGTTACCAAAAATTTTATAAAAATATTTCGGTCACTATAACAGAAAATTCTTGTAGTGAAAGTAACATTGCTTAAAAATTATAATATCCTCATGTTTATATACTGAAGTGATTTGGAAATTTATTTGATTGAAGTATCAAGGGAAATTTTTTTTGGGTAAGTTAGGAATAAAATAAAATCTTATTTTAAAATAGGTGATGAGCTAATATAGAATTGAGATGGAGGTTTTATTAGGGATCTATTCTGCACGTGTAGCTGTAGCTGCGAGCTGCACCTATAGGGAGCTGTAGCTTTTGGAAGCTGTAGCAATCAGTTTTTGCATACGTGCTCGGTAGAAATAACTATCATAAATTATAATTTGAAAAGAAAAAAATAATTAAATTTAGAAAGTAGCTTTCGAAAGCTCCCAAAAGCTACTGACCGTTGCTTATGATTGAAGTATATAGCTTTTCGGAGCTGCAATTCATAGTTAAAGCCTTCAAAAGTCAGTGTGCAGAACGGGGCTATTATTTTGAAATAAAAGTTAAAGCTCCTCAAAGCTCCCAAAAGCTTCCCAAAGCTGGGTGCAAAACAGATCCTAGATGAGTAATTTATGGTTTAATAATATTTTTTCATAGCAATTGCACAACCTAAACAATACTCATTTGATATGGTTGCGAGAACGCAATTACCTGAACCCTAACACGAGCTGCAGCCCCAGCGCGATGGGGAAAATGAACAGGTGCAGGTTCGGACGTGGCGCGGGCGGGGCAGCGGCGAGCGGTGCAGGCAGGGCAACGCCCGATGAGACGAGCGAGGCCGAGCGAGGCTGAGCGAGGCAGCAAATTCACGATTTGCTGAAATAAGGTGCAGCGGGCGCAAGCAGTTGGTGAGGCGAAGGGCGCCGACGCCGACAAGCGCGAGCGTACGAGAGATACAAGAGACGGCAGAACGGGAGAGATTTGGGAGTGGAGAGTGATTTGGGATGCCTAGGGTTGAAGAGGGAGACGATACGAGCTATGTGGTGAGATAAATGAGGGTAGATATGGGATGTAAAATTTTCAGAAGATAAGGGTAAAAATGTCTTTCAATTGAAGACTTCACACATATATATATATATTGTAACAACCTCCGACAAGCCTCCGTAGATACACACTGTAGAGGTTGTGTACACCTGTGCTATTCTAAAGGATAGCATGGGTATATTCATGTTTGGCGGCTGATTCTGGGAAGAACCTGCTCCTGTCGAATGAGAACCTCATGCCGCCATTGGAGAGTAGGAAGGATAGTTTTGCCCTGATAGTATTGTTTCCCTTGATTGGGCAACAATGTGGGCATTATTGAAGTCGTCACATTATTGCCAGAATGATTTGGTGTCCCCATAGGGGTTTACCCAATGCGGGGTCCAACCTTTTGGTAATGATGGTGTCCATCATTGTAGCAAACCTGCAGAACATTGATTTCTCCATGATGATTGAAGATTGATTAGATGACCCCCATTTGCAAGCCTTCGAGAGTAATGCCCGGCAATGTCGTTCTCTATGTGTCCACACCGGTAGGGTTAGTTTGATCTCCTGGAGCAAGCCATTTTGTTTTAATTTTCTTGTTGAAGTCTCAAATATTTTCGATGGCATCTAGTCAATCATGTTGATCTAGGAACATTACGGTTCCGAAGAATGTAGAAAGGAGATCTTAGATTGGTTTGACGAGTTTGGTCTCCCACTGTGATCGTCAATTTATTACCACTCGTCTAGGGTAACCCTTAATCCTCAGAATGTACTTTCAAGATGGAAAACGGGACGAGGACGATCCTAAGGCATGCTACGATCTAGTGCATTGAATTGAAGAAAAAAGTAATGCGGATAACATTAAAGGAAAAGGAAAGACTTTTATTTAATTGAAATAGATATTATACAAAAATCTAAATGCAAAAAATGTATATTTTGTATATTGGTGTTGGAACCATTTTTTCTGCCTATAAATTGTCTATTTCTACAAGTATAAGTGCCTTTCTTTTTCATGAAAGGGAACTTTCGAGGATGACTCGGATATTGTTTGAGAATGACTCTTCATCCATCTTTCCTTTTCTATGCAGAAAGCCCCATTGCGAGTAGGGCCGGTTCTGACATTTTAGGGGCCCTAGGCAAAATAAAGTAATGGGTCTCAATTGAATCTAAATAATTGAAATATTTTTTTTATAAAAAATTGTTGATATAAATAATTTTTCCTTATGTTCATAAAACGTTGTAATTCTTTCGAGGAGAAAAAGCTAATTTTAATGATTTATTTTTGCTCTAGTAAAAGGGAAAAACTATGCTCAAAACATCTGTACATGTATGGAAGGTTTCCATGACTAGATATATAGAAAATGATTTGGTTTAGGAGCTGAATAAGAAGGGATGACAAAAAAAGTCCATACTCAAAGGTGAAAATCGAAAATCGAATTTTCGATTCGATTTTGGGGAGGATTATTCGGATGGGCCAGTGATTAAAGATTTTTTCAGGGATTCTTTTTGGGACAGGGAAGTAGGCCCCACCCCGACCCATCCCCAATATTTTATATACTCCATATTTTTATATCTTGAATATTATGATTGATATTTTATGTATTATATTTTATAAATTTTACCAAGCACAGTCGAAAATAATTACGAAAATGGATAAGAACTTAGCCTAGTGCTTAAGTCACTGACTCCCAACATTATGATTGAGAGTTGAATTCTCCACCTAGAGTTCCTTTTGTAATTTGTGTGTTATAGACTATCAACATCCATTTCTCTGGCCTTTCGCTTCGAAAGATAGAAAATAATTTCCAAAATCCATTAGTCTGGTGAGTTAATTGTATATTGGAAATAATTATAAAATTTTGATGTGGATTATGGTTTACTATTAAACAATTTATATGTGTGTTTTGATATTAGGATTTATGAAACTGAAAATTGGTTTGAATAGTGTGGCTCTTGCCTTCCCAATTACAAAAAATAAAAAAAATAAAATAGAAATAAAAATAAAAATTGAAATTTGACTTGTAAGTGAATCATAGATAAGGTCTCTGATGGGAATCAGGGAAATTATATTACCCGATGGGGATCCCCGATAAAATCCCCGATGGAGATTGGACTAGTTTTGGAGAATAAAAATGCTAATAGTTCTGGGAATGAGGATGCTAGCCCCCATCCAAAAATCGGCCCATTATCATTCCTATGAATCAGCTCTTGCTAAAATGTTGAAGGAGTGTTTCATATGTATTGAATGAGTGCTTTATATGTGCTGAGTGTTTTTATACAGCCTAAACACCATTAAATACCTAACACACATCATTAACCAGCACATATCTCATTGAATCAACATGCCAGTACCTGCTGAATGTCACACATTCAATACCCTATCCAAACCGATATAAAAAATATCACAATAATGCATGGAGGCTTATCATTTGACTTCCACACCGTCCATAAAAAAAAGAAAATGCTACTTTTCCTTCTTTGATATTTTCAAATCAACATGTGATGTTATAGCCATTTTAAAATTTTCCATCACTTTTTTTTTTTTTAAATAGTGACACTCATGTCGGCAAAGGTATGTGGGAGCCCAAACCACACAAATTACAAAGGTGGATAAAGGAGAGGGGATAGGGGGCCGAGTGGGGATCGAACTCCCAACCTATGGTTGAGAGAAGGGGGACTTGACCACTAGGGTAAGGGATAAAAAACGACAGTTATTATTATTATTATTATTATTATACAACGCATGTTCCCAAAATAATTCAACAATTTATCCTGATAAAATAACAACCGTCATTTTTTGGGTAAACGTTAACACCTATGTATCGGCAAAGATGTGTGAGAATCCAAACCACACAAATTATAAAGGGGGATAAAAGGGAGAATAAGGGGCCGAGTGAGAATTGAACCCCATGGTTAGAAGACAGAGAACATAACCACTTGGATCAAGTTTCATTCCTAATAACACCCGTCCTTATTAATACCAAACAATATCTTAAATACAAAATCTGTACCCTATCCATTCCGTTTTAATTACTACTAGATTTTTTCGCCCGCTGCGCACGGGCATTGAACTAATATGACGATATAAAATGTGATTATAGTTTTTTATTATATAAGATTCAAAATCTTTTGCTTAAATAGTTTTTGAATGCATTTAACCAAAATTTAAAAGAAAAACCTACAATCAGGTGGACATAATATAAAATAAATTATTTTCACTGTTAGAAAACAAATATATAGGGTTTGCTTTCATCTATAAAATTATTGGAGCAAGTGGAAAGTAAATACCCTTTAACTATTCAAAATTAGAAAAAAAAAATATATTTTTGCATTATTAAGGGCTGTACGGTATTTATGTAGAATGAGGTATTTATTAAAGTATAGTAAATAGTTGATGTGATGTTTGTTCGAATGAGTAAAAATTTTCTAAATAAGGAAATGTGAAAATTAAATTTTTATTATTTTTTAATTCATTATTATTATAAGGCCTAAATTAAATTTATACTCCGATACTAAATTTATTGGGGATATATTTTTTGAGCACATTTTTTATAATTATAAACTATTTTTTCTATCTGGATAATGATATTTATTGGTTGAGGAATTCTAATGAAATAAAATTAGAAAAATAAAAAATCTGAGAAATAAGGAAATTGAAATAAAAATTTTAAAATAAACCAAAATAAGAATCTAAATATAATTAATAATAAAATTACTTTCTAAAATTAAAGATATTACAATAAATGTAATTTGATTTATCATTCATTATATGTTATTTTATTTTATTAAATAGTATAATCTAATTTTATTAGTTAATAATAATTTTGTATTTAAGTTAAAAGGAAAATTAATTACTACATACATTATTTTTAAATTGTTATGCTAATGGGAAACTTTTCAAACGTGAATGGGTGGAATAAGGTTATTTTCAAATTGTTAGTACCAAAATGAGATTTTTTTAGAATTGATGAGGTCGAATTTAATATTTTAAAAGGTAGAATGGTAGAATTTTAAAACTAAATAAAAAATTTAGGTGTTTTTTTTTTTAAAAAAATAAGGGTACAAATGACCCAACTTGTTAAGTTTAGAGTTATATTTTGGGAATAGGTAAAATAATAATTAGTTAGTACTATATATTTATGTTTAACTGTTTACTTTAAGCTATTTTTTGTGAAAAATAAAATGGTAAATGATGTTTGATTGAATTCACATGTTTTGTACTATGTTTGGATATGCAACATGATCACTTAATATTAGAGATTTTTTTTATATAAATATTGCTACAACCCAAACTATTTATTATTACCACAAATCTTTACATATTGTTTATAGTAAAATACTTCTAATATTCTTTTACGATACTCCGAATTTTATATATATTTTTCTTTTATGTTGAAATAGATAAGGATTACTGGATTAATAATATTATGTCTAATAATTAAATTATGATGCTTTTAATCTTTTTTTTTGCTTTTCTTTCTTTTCTTTTTTAAAAAGAACAAAAAATTATATAAAATTTGATTAGAATGGTATAAAAAATTTTAGGTGATTAGTCATTTTATATTAATCAATATTTTTAGGATCAATTTAATGTTTACACCATATTTTTAATGAAATATTTTTATTAAAATATGGTTATTATATTCCTTATATTGATAAAGAATTATATTTTTTAGACATAAATATTTAACCTAATTAATTTATTTAATAATATTATAATATTAATATTTTTTAAATATTATGTATTATTTATACAAAATAATTTATATATATAGTTGTAATCAATTATATCTTTTTAAAATACTTATGAAGATTTTTTAAAGATTTTATTATATCAACAGATAGATTTATTTTCTAAATATAGATATTGATAATGTGTCTGATGATGTGGCATTACTCAGTGATTACTTAGTAACTATCAGGCAAAAAAGTCTTCACAGGCAAAAAAGTATTCAGGATTTATTATATAGATTATATATAGATTAAATAATTAGAAAAATTAAAATATTAATATTAATAATTCAACCGAAAAACAGTTTCCGAAAATATGTTAATTAATAATATCATAATTATAATTATAATCATATCTACATCTATAATTAAAAAATATTTTTTTATCAATTTTTGTCTATCTATTATACAGTTAATTAAAATTTTTTTAATGATATTAAATTTTATAGTTAAACCTACTTAAAAATTAGGTTTAAAATTTGATTAATCTTACTATAGCGGATTATATTTTTTTTAATTAAATATAAATTTTGATAGACTAACTAAAGTATATTAATTTATTATATTTTTAGGTAAATATAAATTTTATTAAATATAAATCTTACTAATTTTTTTAATTTATTATATTTTTTTAGGTAAATATTTTGGATTCAAACTTTAATATATGACTAATAAAATATATATTGGACATAATATATTAAATAAAAGAATTTATAATATATACATTTAACATAATATTTACTAATGTTCCGCTAAAAAACTAAATATTTACTAAACATTAAATATATTACAATTTGTTGAGCATTTATATATTTTAAAATATATAGAAAGATTTTTTTTGAAGATTTATTTATTATAATATAAAGATTTATGGTCTAAATATAGTATTAAAAGTTGATGACATGGCACAAATAGAATTAATCAGCGCTGAGGTGTATCTTCATGATTAATCAGCGCTGACGTGGATTAATTAGGTTCGTTGATCTAAAAATAAGCATATAATGACTGATTAACCCCTTAAAATTAAGAAGGATATATTAAAATTAATAAGGGCAATTGAGTCTGCACAGGCAAAAAAGTATTCAGGATTTATTATATAGATATATACCTATGAAGGTAGCATTTCGTACGTAATCAATTTGACATTATGTATTATTGCACACATCATTCGGATGGTTGGTACGGTTGCAGTGTTTTTTTTCCCCTCGTCAAGTAGTATAATTTTATTCTCAGTCAAATCTATAGTTTTATGCACCATTTATTAGATGAAGATTAATCCATAGTATATACTAATCAAAATCGATTTTTTTTTTGGCTCCAATTTAAAAATAAACTGGAGCAGTTTTTTGTATACACAAAATGAAACCTTATTTGAGAAATTAAAGCTCCAATCGGTTCAAGTCAACTACTGTTATAGAAAAATTGGGTTGAATATGGAATATTGATTAAATAATTAATTAAATAAATTTATACTAACAATTAATCCACACATGTCAAGTAATTCAAAATTAAAGGCGACGAACAGAATAATAATGTTAAGATATTAATCTCCTACTAGTTGGTCGTAAAATCTGAATAATAAAATGAAATCTTTTGGTGGAATTGAAATAATTTAATCGAAAGAATCGATCAATTTGTACATGTTGGCATCGAAGATTTATTTACATAATTGGTGATTTGGGGCTTTGAGAACCAAATGATTCAGTGAATTGGATCTATTAAGGATCCGTTCTACACGTTGAGCTGTAACTGCGGGCTGTAACTGCGAGCTGCAGCTGTAGGGTGTTGTAGCTGTCAGTTTTTGCATAAGTGTTCTGTACAAGCAGCTGTAGCTATCAAAAATTATAATTTGAAAAGAAAAATTAATTAAAATTGAAAAGTAGCTTCTGAAAACTCCCAAAAGTTATCTTTTGTAGCTTCTAAAAGAAGCTTCCAAAAGCTGCCAAAATCTAGTGTATAGAACGGGGCCTTTGTTTTGAAATAAAAGCTAAAGCTATCAAAAGCTAGAAAAAGCTGCATGCAGAACAGACCCTAACACGGTCGATTTCTTATGTTAATAGTATGACTTTTTCTTATTTTATTTTATTTTTTTATTGTCACATACATACTGCATCTATTATTTTGTGTCGGGATAGGAAAGATTGAATTACTTGGTGTACATGATTGAAAAAAGATTTGGTTTGGATTCTGAATCAACATATGCTGAAGTGCTAAAATAGTATTCTGTATGTGATGAAGGAGTACTTTTTATATATTGTGTTTTTATACAGTCCAACCACCAATAATACCAAACAAACCTCATTAACAACCAGCACACACACCTCATTGGATCAGCACGCCATCCATTCAGCACCAATGTAATACCCCGAAAAAATCGGTTTAAATGGAATGAAATAAGCTACTCATACCAACAATGTACCTTTCTTTCTTGATAACCATCCTATAAAAACTCCAAAGTTAAGCGTACTTGCCTTGAAATAATTATATGATAGATTACCTCCCAGGGTGTGCGTGAGTGATGCCAAAACGCACTGAAAATAGCTAATGTTGGTTTGTGGGGACAACATATACTCTGGAGCCGGCAACATCTAGATTAACGCCATGTCTTTCCATTGCACCGAAATGGGGTGTTACACTATCCAAATCAGACTAAAAATGTGACCGTGCTTTATTTGGAAATAAAATTGATTAATTGACCAATTGCCTTCAACATTAACAAATTAATTATTGATTAAGTTCTCAATGAAGTGATTGAATTGCCATATTTTAAGGTTATAACATTAAATTCAAATTCATGTTATGTTGAGAAATCTAACAAATATATTTGTCAATTCAGCATATAAAAAACATATCCAACATATTTTTACATAAAACAAGCACTAATTGCATATTAATCACGCTCACTAGGGGTGGACACAGTTCGGTTAACTTGAATTTTTTAGGTATTTGTATTTGTATTTGAACCGGGCAAATACTTCATTTGAGTATTCGTATTTGTAAACGGAGTCCTCGGTTAACCGGGGATTCGGTTTCGATTGAATTCAGCGGTTAAGCGATTCGGATCGAATATTTTTTCCGACCCTCTAAAAATGTATAATCAAGTTTTCATTCATTAATTCTTAAGTTTTGTAGATTTTATTTTTGAGATTAATACTCTATATAAAAAAATAAATACATAACTATGTAATCCAGTGGTTCTTATTAGGCCTTCACCAATGGTTAATATCTCATTTCAGGTATTTAGGTGCCACATCAGCGCCACCTCAAAAGTTAAGTACCTCTACCTATAAATAAAACTATTCCCCCAACAACAATACCCAAAAAGTAGGTATTTAGGGCACCCACTTATTATATTTATTATACCATTTATATTTTATTTTATCAACTATAAAAAATAATTTAAATTTTAGATAAATAATTAATATTTTCAATTATTTGATATTTTAGAAGTTAAGATAATTATTTTGAATATTTATATTTTGAATACATAGATTAATATTTTGGACATATAGGTTAACATGTTGGATAAATAGGTTAGCATTTTAGACATATAGGATTATTTTTTGTAAGCATTTTCTACAAATAGGTTAACATTTTGAATACATAGATTAATATTTTGGACATATAGGTTAATATTTTGGATATATAGTGTATTTTTTTAAAAAAAATAGTCATTAATATACATTTGTTACAGTAAAAGTATTATATATTTGAATCTTAAAATAAAAAGGTAAATAAAAAATTTAACTAATATGTAAAAAATTTAACTAATACTATGAAGTAATACTATAAAACATCTCCAACATAAAATTATTATTTTTTTTAAAGAAAAACAAACCTGAAAACAAAAAAAATAGATAAAAATATGAGTGCACATCTTTTGAGGGCAAATACCTAGGTAGCAATTTTGCTACCCTTTCCCAACCCTCTTCTCTCTCCCAATGACTAAATACCCCATTGTTGGTTATTTAAAGTTGCCACGTCAGCAACTTCCCCACCATTGGGGAGGGCCTTAGTGTTATCAAAATATGTTAGTATAATTAACAAATCTTTGTGTAGTAGTATATTTCAATAATGAGTATTCTTAAATACAAAAAATCAAATATAGGCTCATTATGGTGATATATTTTGATAATTAACTCTTTAATTTTTTGTATTTATTTATTATATACTAAATAATTAAATAAATAATGATTATATATTATCTATATACTTCCTCCGTATTTTAAAAAACCTAACGTTGGCATAGTAAACACTATTCATTGAGTGATTTTGATTTGATTATTTCATACAGTTACATAAAATAAAACATAATCAAGTGAGATGTTGTTAGATTCGTCTAATCACGTAGTTTTATAATATTAAAGTTTTATAATTTTTTACTTTATAAAAATTGAGATATTACTCTTTAAAAATGTGTATTGGATTGCGTGAAAACAAGAAATGTTAGCATCTTTTGAATAGGGAGGGAATATAATTTTATACCATCAAATGCCTATAATATATACAATATATATAACTTTTAAAATAAAATAAATATACTAGGTTCGGTTCGATTAACCGAGGGAAAAAATTAAAGTATTTGTATTTGTATTTGAACCGGACGAATACTAAAATTTGATATTTGTATTTGCTCCGGGGTCTCGGTTAACCGAAAATTCAGTTCGATTTCGGTTCGACTCAGCGGTTCAACGAATCGGTTCGAATATTTGCCCACCCCTAATGCTCACACATCTGGTGGTGGTGATTTTGTTCAAAAATAAAATCAAAATTTTCGTCACTGTTTCTGAAATAAAAAGAAAAGCACCAAAAAATCATTCTAATTTAATAATTATACTAATTTCAACAGTCAACAATCCATATTGATGGTAAAAATATAGTAAGTATTATGAAGGTTCTTTTTTTTTCGGGCATCTAAACAGTATATCCGTACATATAAATACTCCCTCATTCCTTTTAGTTGTTTTTTTCAGCTCAATTTCAATAACCAAGGTTCACATTAATTAACTCATAAATTTACATTTTTACCCTTCAACTAAACTCATTCTTAATAAATGTCAACAAATAACATTTATGTAAAGAGAAGGGCAATATAGTAAAAATATAGTATAACTACCTAAAAATGACAACTATTTTGGAACACTTTTTACTCTCTAAAAAGACAACTAAAAAGGAACGGAGGGAGTAAAATGCATGGTTTCATTTTTCAATTGGAACATAAATTCATATATTTATTGGGTGAGGACTAGTGGTCAAATTCTATAGTTGTTTGCCCCTCTAGCCTGAATAGGCTCTCAAGTAAATAAAAAAAAATTGTCAAATTCTCTATCCTCCAACTTTATAAATTATAATTGAGAGTTCAATTCCCAATTCATATATCCCCCTGTTTCTTCAATTTTTTTCATTCGTAATTTGTGTGACATGAACTCTCATATTCCTTTCTCAATACTCAATTGTCACTTAAAAAAATATACTATATAATTATGTAGAAAATCTAGATTTTTATAATTTATTTTTTTACAATAAAGAAAATACATCAAATTATACTTTAACATCACCAAAAAAAATAAATAAATAATAAAAAGCCCACATCACATTCTGTATATACTTATTACTCCTATTATAATTCAACACCGAAGTGTCTCTATTAATTTCGAACATAACTCCGACATGTAGCTCATAATATGCTCCCTACATATGTATATTTTAATTATCATAATTAAAGATTCATATGCATCTTACTCACTATTCTTGCTTGGTGACGAGTAAAAATAAATGAAAATATACTTGATATTTAAAAATAAGGTCCATCCAAGAAGTTTCCAGCTAGCTCTACGTGAGGTTCTCTTAGGCCATATTCACTGTGAATTTTGTTTATTATTTCATCAAGGCTGATACAATGTTCATCTATTAAAGATTGATGATGCATCTTACTCATTATTCATTATGCATCTCTTAGGCCATTATTCTCATTGATGATACAATTGTCATTAAAAAATGAAGCCTGCCGTAGATTTTTTTTTTTTAGCTAGCTAGCTCTATGTGAGGCCAGTTTTGACATATATATCCACTATGAGTTTTGATAATTATTTTATTATAAGATTTAAAAAGTGTTCATATATTGAATATTTTTATTTTTTAAGTATTTGACATTTATAAGCATATTTTGCAGATAAATAATTCATAAACTAGCTAGGTTGGATATAATAAATCAATTTATTTGTTACATTCATCCTATTATTGAGGCCTTAATTCCCCTTAGTGGAAAAATAAAATACCCATAAGCAGTACTGTTCTTGTCAACGTTTCATTTATAATTTAATAAATATGCTGGTTCATAAGTCTTCCCCTATATATATGGCAAATACACAAGTAATTCTTACCTCAAATTAATCACAAGGCAAGAATAATCATCAAATCCTTCAGTAACTCAAATCCCTTCATAACTCTCTCAACCATGTCTCTTTATTACATCTTTGCAATACTACAGTTCATCATCACAACCTCCATTTCTTCCACGTCAGCATCGAACGATCCTCCCCTCCTTCGCAACGATTCCATCGCCATCCAATTGGGCTACACAGACTACGGGAACCTGGTGCACCTAATCCCTTCTTCAGTCCTTTACCCAGAGTCCGTCAAAGATATCATTCATCTAATCAAATCGTCCACGGATCGTCCAGGCGATCCGGCGTTCACGGTGGCCGCCAGGGGGCGGGGCCACTCCTTGAGGGGGCAGGCGATGACTCGTGATGGGGTGGTGGTGAATATGATAGCATTGGGCGGGAACAGTAGCAGTGGTGACCCGGTTGGGATTAGGGTTTTAAGGGATAGCTCCCTAGGGTTTTATGCGGATGTTGGGGGCGAGCAGCTCTGGATCGACGTGCTGCGGGCCACGCTGGCGGAGGGGCTATCCCCGGTGTCGTGGACGGATTATTTGTATTTGAGCGTGGGCGGGACGTTGTCGCATGCTGGAATCAGCGGGCAATCGTTCAGGCATGGGCCTCAGATTAGCAATGTTTTTGAACTTGATGTTGTTACTGGTATGAATTTGAGAATTATATATATATATATATATATTATGCATAAAAATTGATGATATAATTTGTAAGTATGACGACTTTATGTTAACATAAAAATTCAAAATATAGGTAAAGGAGAATTTGTGACATGCTCAAGAGACAAAAACCCAGAGCTATTCTTTGCAGTATTGGGCGGTTTAGGACAGTTTGGCATCATTACTAGGGCAAGAATTATCCTCGCAAAAGCACCCACAAGAGTGAGTACAGATTTCCATCTAATATTATTGCATGCAAGCATATTATATATATGTATGTCTGATCGTCACTCGTCAGTGCATCAAACGTCCAAATTTTGTTTTTCCTGTAGTCGGTATTATCATGGTCATCATATATTATATCAAGACTCAAGTGTGTCAAAGTCGTTTCATATAAGTATATTTGAGACATGAGTCAATCCACTTATTGTTAAGTTTTTTAGCTAGACGCAACTTATTGTTAATTGGTTTTGCATTGAGAATATAATCTTTAACGTAATATGTTATGATATCAGAGTTATTGATGATGTAATTTAATTTGTCAATATCGATCATCATCTTTTTACCAAATTTAGGTCTCTCTTTTCAGGTTAAATGGGCAGTACTACTGTATAGCAACTTCTCGACATTCACAAGAGACCAAGAACATTTGACATCAATATCATCAAACAACACAAATGCCCCAAATTATGTGGAAGGATTCCTCGTCACAAATGAGAGCTTGACACTCCAATGGAGAGCAGCCTTTTCGACACCCTCAAATCAATCCGACATTGATGCATTGTTGAGGCAGCAAGGTATCATCTACTCCATAGAAGTTGCTAAGTACTACGACAATCAAACTGCCACTGTCATCGATGGGGTACGCAAAATTCATTAATGTAATAACTATATATATATATATATATATATATTGTTGAAGCATTTTTCTTAGATTTCCTATATGAATGATCTGAGTAATTATTGTTCCATTTCTATACATATATGTGTAACAGGAATTCCAAAACTTGTTGAACGAGTTGAACTACATTCCCAATTTCATTTTCACCACGGATGCTACGTATTTTGATTTTCTGTATCGGGTGGGGGATTTGGACAACCTACCAGGACCAACGCTCTCCCATCCGTGGCTAGATCTCTTCATACCCAAGTCCAGGATCTCGGACTTCAACCGCGGTGTCTTTACAACATTGCTTCCCCAACTCAACGAGCCCTTCGGCATTTTCATCTTCTATCCACACAACCGCAACAAGTATGTACACTCGTATATATGAGTTTGTCTTCCTTTTAACAAAGCTTATAAGTCGACCTATCTAAATATGACGCAGATGGGATCCTAGGATGTCAGCAGTAACACCGGATGAGGATGTCTTCTACACTCTTGACCTGTTGCATTCCAGTCTTCCCGAGAATGTACAAATCTACGAGGATTTTAACAATGCGGTTATGCAATTCGTTAAGGAGAATGGCATCCAAGTGAAGAAGTATTTACCATTTTACGGATCAAAACAAGAGTGGATGGATCATTATGGACCCAAATGGGAAGTTATTAAGCAGAGGAAAGCAATGTTCGATCCAAAGAAGATATTGTCCCCAGGACAAAATATTTCCATTTATCTCTAGTCTTGATCGATCGGTCATTTCATCGATTACGGTCCAAAATATATGCATAGGCTGATAGCCTATATACTGTAGTATGTAATCCCTAGTTGTTTAGTTTGTTTGCGCGTTTGTGGTAAAGTAGAAATAAGTGCAAACATTTCAAGTAACTTTTATAACTACTGGTATTGCCTATTTATGTGATACAGTCAACAATCAACATATATGTACTATAATTTGGTCTTTGATTACTTAATCAATGACAATATATAGTATGTTTGTCATCGTCATGAAATTTCCCCGACAGGGTCCAACTTTGTTAATACTATGTCCTAGAACAATTAATTCATCATCCCTCCAATTTTGTTTTATTTTCTATGTGCTAAATCTCACCGAAATATGCATGGTTGGTGAGATCTAGTGATATACCAAAAAGATCATCTACCATATCTCGCAATCACATGTAATTGAAACATGTACACTCGTATGCTTTATAATTCAACTAAGTTGGAAGAATCTATTCAACCCAAAAGAATTTTTTTTTTTAAAAAAAAAAAGAAAAAGGAAAAAAGAAAAAACAAAGAATTGAAATTATGGGATGTGGCAGATCGGAGCAAGAAGCGCCCCTTTTTAATTTTAATGGATTTTTTTTTCAAGAAGCGGCCTTTTTTTTTTTGCAGCCTATATACAGGCTAGGAAAGGAGTTGTGGGAGTTCATACCACACAAATTAGAAAGGGAAATAAAATAAAAGGGAGGAATAGGGGAAAATCGTACTTCTAACCTTCCATTAGAAGTTGAGAGACTTAACCGCTTGGGCTAAGTCCCATACCTAAAATAATTTAATGCATACATAATTTATTTAAGTAAAATGTTAATTACATAATTTATTTTGTTACAAAAAAAGAAACTCTAAACCATAATGACAAGAACAATATTAATTAGTTTTACGTTTTAAAACAATTTAGAGATGGTCAATTAAGTCACACCAGGAAGAAACTTTCCCTTCCAAAAAAATTCAATAGTTTTTATGAAACAGCCACTTAGAAATTCAATGTTTTTTTTGCCGGTGAGATGAAATTCAATGTTTTGAATTTAAAATATAGATTAAATTGATCAAATAAATTCATACTGCCAGTTAATTAATCCACATTTGTCAACTGATTCAAACGACTAACAGAAGAATAATGTTATAAATTAACCAAACTTCTTCGACGTAAAATCTGAAAATCAAAATGAAATCTTTTGGTTGAAATATTTTAAAATAATTAATATACATGTTGTCATAGAAGATATATGTTTACTTCATTGGTGATTTGGAACTTTTATAACTGTTGGGGCCATATGGAATAATGGGCCGCGAAAGAACTATTGGGCCATAAGACATGGGCCGGAAGAAAGAGGAAGTCCAAAAAGAAGATGGGCTCAAGATTGGTAAGGCCGAAGGCACATAGTAAACCGAAGGAAGGAAATCGAAGCTGATAAAGATTTCGGCCGAAATGGGAAGAAATAGCCGAAACCAAAACAACCGAATTGAAGAGAGAAAGAGTTCGGCTCAGAGGAGTTAGCCGGAGAGCGGTTATTCCAGCTCCGGCTATAAATAGGGGTCGACGCACTCAAAATCGGAGAGATCAATCCAACCCCCAAATTACTTTTATCAATTTTAATTCCTTGTTATCTTTACTGCTTTCTTTACAGCTTTCCTTTACAGCTTTCCTTAGAATCTAGCCTAGTTTGTAGCGGTTACCATTTCCAAATCCACCGTTGCTCCTTAGCAGCTGGTAGTTTGGTCCTCTGTTTTTGGTGAATTCCGCCGTTGTTTCTTAACAACAGGCAGATTCTCCGTTGTATCGTGTTATTTTTGATCAATTCAAGGAAGATTCATTCAATTGTGGGCGCATTATTGTTAATCCGAACCCGTAATCAGTTTGATCCTTTTCCGATAGCCTCCCTTGAGGAGAAAAAGGTCCTTGGCTACACCCGAGCCAAACAGTGGCACGCCCAGTGGGACGCAAAATGGCGTTTGAACAAGCAACTCCAGCAGCAAACACGGCGGCGAGGACTGATTTGCCGCCGATTCAGGAAGAGCGCGCACCAGAAGCCGGAGAATTCCCCCCAGGGTTCCCCGGACCATCACATTTCCATAATCAGGAGTTTTCAAATGATGATTTAACCCCGCGATTCCGAGATCAGGTTCAATTTATGGTGGAGGCGGCGGTTACCAACTCGGTTCGCCAAATCGAAGGAAATATCCTGGCAGCGATGCCAGCCATGTTTAGAGCCGAAATTGCGAGGAGTATGTATCCGATGGGAGCGCAGCAAGCTCCAGTGGCGCAGAATCCACCGCAAAATAATCACAATTTTCAACAGCAGGCCTTTAGGCCGCCAGGAGGGCATGGAGCTCGGCCTTTTGTTCCTCCGCAGCAGAGGTACGATCAGCAACAGAATCAACCGCCTCAACCAGTAGCTCAACCGCCTGCTCCAGTGGTTCAACAACAATACGCACCACTTCAGCAGAATCCACCACAACTGGTTGACAGAGAGCTGATTGCCGAGATTATTCGCACACAGTTTGGGAATCTCATCGGCCAGGAGAATAGGCCGATGTATCGGAAACCTTATCCAGATTACATCGAGGAGCAGTATCCACTGCCTAGAGGGGTGAAGGTTCCAGATTTCAACACTTTTTCTGGAGAAGTCGGCCGCTCTACCATCGAGCATATCGGCCGATTTACAGCTCAATGTACCAGAATCGCGCAAAATGATTTTCACAAGCTGATATTGTTCAGTTTGTCATTAACTGGCCCAGCATTCGAGTGGTACATTAATCTGCCAGCGGGATCGGTCAATACTTGGGCCGAAATGGAGCGGTTATTCCATGACCGATTCTATAACACTAGTCCGGAAGTCTCGGTAGTTGATCTGACGTCAACCAAACAGAAGGCGTCTGAATCGGTTACTGAATTCATTGAGAGATTTTATGCAGTGAAGGCTCAGGTGAAGACAATGCTGCCTGAGCATGAATATATTCAAATTTTAAAGCAGAATTTGAAGTTTGCCATCAAGGACAGATTGATGGTAACAAGACCGAGGACGGTAGCCGAATTAACGGCTGAAGCGATAAGGATGGAGACATATCTGGCGGAACAGGCGGCTTTCAAATCAAGCCGAAGTCAAAGCGGAAGGTCACAACCTATCCAGTCAGCTGCCTCATTTGCTGAATCTCTGGATAGATGTGAAATTCAGGAAGAGTACAATGCGGAAGACGTTCCTGCACTAGCCGAAGTCGCAAGGGCAGAGTTAATCATAAAGAAGCCTATGACGTGTCCAGCACTTCGGCCAGCCAGAGGCAAGGAGAAAGAAGGAGGAGATGAGTCTCAAAGGTTTTACTCTTTCGACTTGTCACAAATGGACGAAATATTTGATTATTGCCAGAAGAACGGATTGCTAGAGTTTAAAGGAAACCATCCACAGCCTACCAAGGATCAGTTGGAGGCCGGATGGTGCAGATTCCACGGATCAGCCACTCATTCCACGGCCATTTGTGGGCATTTTAGGAAGCTGATTCAGAAGCATGTCGATGATGGGAAGCTGAAGTTCCCAGAAAGGCTTATGGCAGTCGATAAGAATCCGTTCCCGGCTGCCAACATGGTGATGGTGCAGCCCAACCAGAATAAATCGGTGCATGACCGATTGGGGGATCAAACATCATCTAGCAAGAGCTCTGTGCACGATCGGCTTGGGGATCAGCCATCGGCTCAGAAGTCAGGAGTATGGAAAAGGCTAGGATCTCCGAAGGGAAAAGAGAAAGTTACAGATGTCTTTGACCGATTGGGGAACTATGAGGTGAAAGAGTGGATCAAGCAATCGGAGAGACATCAGGAGATCGAGGTTGGAGATAAGAGTGAGAGACCAACGTTGAAAATCATAACCAACGGATGGGACTCAGAGATGAAGTTAACAGCCGATAAGCAGAATGGAAAGACTGTGATACAGATCACAGTCCCTGAAGAAGCGGTTAGCCCCGAAATGAAAAAGCTTAGAAGGCCACCAGCAAATACTCAGGTCGGCCGATGGGTCCGAAACTCTCCAGAAAGAAGGCATTTCGATCAGCGCCGACATGACCATTCAGCTTGGAGGGCAGAGGAGAGGAAAGTCCCAAAAGGAAAGGGATCATATCGTACTTTCAAACGAAGAATGCAACGGCTTAAAGCAGCTGCTGCTTCTGAGCAAGAGGAGTATGATATGATGCATATGGAAGAGGACTTCCCTGATGACTGTTCGTTCTCGGGAGGACGAGTACTCAATAGGGTATTTTCGGCTCGTTTGAGGTCCGAATCAAAAGAAGAGAGAAAGCCGAAAGAAAAACAGGATCGGCTAAAGAACAAGACTGAATTTCGGCCAAAAGTAATACAGCCAAAAGTTGAAAGTGAGCAGCCGAAATCGAAAGAGGAATGGAAGCCTAGACCAGTCCGAACCAGGGAATGGAAACCAAAGACAACTATCATTCCGAATAGTGATACACCCCCTGTTGGGCAGTTTAAATTCGACTTCGGGTCTAGTGCGAATATGGTGACAGTAACCACCGAAGAGAAAGAGGAGTACTGGTCGGATTCCGAACCAGCGGTGGTTTTTTGTCAAAAGGATGGAGAATACTATGGTGATGAAGAACCCATAGTGGATTTTTGTTTCGATAAACTTGAGGTATTTCGGCCGGAAGCCGAAATAGAGAAATCTTTTGAGGAAGGATATAAGGCATTCGTTCCAGAAGCTCAACCAGGTACGATTTTGCCTCAACTGCGCAAATGTCCCAGCATGTGAGGCCTTTATACGTTAAAGGTTGGGTCAATGGGAGACCACTCAGGAGAATGTTTATCGACGGTGGAGCTACAGTTAATATCATGCCACTATCCACGCTAACGAAGATAGGCCGCTCGAAGGAAGATTTACTCCCTACGAGAATGAAGGTAATGAGTTTTGTGGGGGCTCAAACCGCGGCCGAAGGATGTATACTGGTGGAGGTAACGGTCGGAACAATATCAATTCCGACCATGTTCTTTGTGGTGGATGCAGAAGTTCCGTATGCAGCCCTATTAGGCCGATGCTGGATTCATACATCCCGATGTTTGCCATCAACGCTTCACCAGAAAGTATGGTTCTGGAAGAAAGATGGCATAGTAGAAGAAGTAGATGGAGATCAACCTCCATTTCCAGTCAGCACAGCCGGACGAATTGATGCGGTGTTATATGAAGAACCGATTCAACCATTCCTAGCAGTGGTAGGGGATCGGTACCCGCAGGTGATCGAGTGTGATTGGACAGATTTGGGGTTTGAAATCAGATACCAGGCCGATGAACGGCCAGTCGAAGAAGAAAGTAAATGATGGAGTCACAACCGAATCAAGCGACCGAGTTCGAATCGGCCGAACTCGGAGTTTCAGATGACAAAGCAGGATGGAGCGATTTAATAGACGCAATTCCAAAGCGAACGCCGGATTTCAAAGCTCAAGACCCCTTGAAAATGGTCAATGTTGGTACAGACGAACACCCGAGGGAGATCCCGTTGAGTGCGAATCTTGATCAGCAGATGACAAGCCGATTCAAGGAGGTTCTAGTCGAATTCAAGGATTGTTTCGCATGGGACTATACAGAGATGCCAGGATTGGAGCGGTCGATTGTAGAGCACAGACTGCCTATTAAAGAAGGATTCAGGCCGCATAAACAGCCGGCCAGGAGGGCAGCGCCCGAAATAGTCCCAAAAATAAAAGAAGAAATAGAGAAATTGTTAGCGGCCGGGTTTGTTAGGCCAGCTAAATATGTAGAATGGCTATCAAATATTGTTCCTGTAATAAAGAAGAATGGAAAATTGAGAGTTTGCATTGATTTCAGGAATCTTAATATAGCCACTCCAAAAGATGAGTATATGATGCCTATTGTTGACTTGTTGATTGATTCGGCCGCAAAACAGGGGATGCTATCTTTCATGGATGGATATTCAGGATACAACCAAATTTTTATGGCCGAAGAAGACATTCACAAGACTGCATTTCGGTGCCCTGGCGCCATAGGGATATATGAATGGGTGGTGATGCCATTCGGGCTGAAGAATGCAGGAGCTACATACCAGAGAGCCATGAATTATGTTTTCCATGACCTCATAGGGGATTGTGTTGAAGTCTATATTGATGACGTCATGGTCCGATCCAAAGATATCGAAAGCCACTTGAATGATTTGCGGAAGGTGTTCACGAGGATGAGGCTGCATGGAGTCAAGATGAATCCAGCCAAGTGTGCTTTCGGAGTACAGGCAGGAAATTTTCTCGGGTTCCTGGTACATAACAAAGGAATAGAAGTTGATGCGAACAAAACCAGGGCTATCCAAGAAGCCAAACCTCCACATGATAAGAAGAGTCTACAAAAGTTTCTTGGGAAAATCGGTTTTCTGAGACGATTCTTAGCAAATGCGGCTGGAAAGTCGAAACCACTAACCGATTTATTGAGGTTAAAGAAGGAAGAGGAGTTCAAATGGGGAATCGACCAGCAAAAGGCCTTCGAACAATTGAAGCAGGATTTGATGAATCCACCAGTGTTGGTTCCTCCAATTTTAGGACGGCCATTGAAGTTGTATATAGCAGCGGCCGAAGAATCTATTGGAGCATTACTGGCGCAGGAAGACAATGAAGGAAGGGATCGGGCGATCTACTATCTTAGCCGAATCCTAAGGGACGCCGAAGTAAGGTACTCGCCGATTCATAAACTATGTTTAAGCCTTTATCATGCATGCCAGAAATTAGAATATTATATTCAACCAAGGCAAGTGATAGTAGTAGCTTCGGTTGACATAGTCAAGATTATGATGAATGATCCGGTCAGTAGCCGAAGAATGGCCAAATGGGCCATGAAGTTAAATGCATACGATTTGAGATATCAACCTTTAAGGGCTATGAAAGGACAGATTGTAGCCGATTTTCTGGCTGATCATGTGACGCACCCGATAACCGATGACATCGATCATCAGGATCGGCCGAAACAAGTTGGTGAGATAGGAATTGTATACTTGCAACCATGGGTAATGACATTTGATGGTTCTAAAGCCGCTTCAGGAGTTGGAGCAGGGTTTACCCTACAAACACCGGAGGGCAAGATATACAAATATTTCGTGCAACTGCCAGAGTCATATACGAACAACCAAGCCGAATATAAAGTGTTAATTTCGGGATTACAACGGTTGATAGAAGAAGGAGTCAGAGCAATCATTGTCAGAGGAGACTCGCAAGTAGTTGTCCAGCAACTGCTAGGCGATTTTTCGGTTAAAAGTTCACAATTGATTAGATTGTATGAAGAAGCGGTTACTTTGTTAGAGGAATTTGATGAGGTGTACATTGAATACATCCCGAGAGAAAAGAACGAAGAAGCCAATGAATTGGCTCAACATGCGGCTAAATATCGGTTGATGTCGATAGCAGGAAATGTAGAAGTGCGTTTGGCCGAAACAGAGAAGGCCGAATGGATAAAAAAGATAGCACAGATATTAGAAGATCCTTCGGAGGCTAATCCAGCCGAAAAACGGAAAGCGATGGACTACGTCATAATAGGAGGATTATTATTCAAGCGTGCTATTGATGGAATATTGCTCAGATGCGTCGGAGAAGAAGACGCTAGGAGGGTAATGGGAGAGGTTCATGAAGGAATATGTGGTGCGCATCGGGCAGGAAAGTCGATGAAGTGGAGCATTATTCGGCTGGGATATTATTGGCCGAATATGGGTCCTGATTGTGAAAAATATGCAAGAGGATGCACCGAATGTCAAAAGCATGGACCGATTCAGAAATTACCGGCCGAAGAATTGCATATAATGATCAAACCATGGCCATTCAGAGGATGGGCCATGGACATCATAGGAAAAATTCATCCCTCTTCGTCGAAAAGGCATGAGTTTGTGCTTGTAGCAACAGATTACTTTACAAAATGGGCCGAAGCTCAGGCGTATGTCAGCATTTCACAAGAAGAGGTGATTGAGTTCATTAAGAGACAGTTGATTTATAGATTCGGGATCCCACAGACGATTTTGACAGATAGAGGAACTGTATTTGTGGGAGAAAAGGTCAAGGCCTTTGCGGACGAATACGGGATAAAAATTGTACATTCGTCACCATATTACCCGCAAGGAAATGGACAAGCAGAGGCCACGAACAAACATCTAATAGGAATCATAAAGAAAATGATTGAAGATCAACCAAGAAAATGGCACGAAAAGTTATCTGAAGCACTGTGGGCTTATCGAAATGCCAAAACCTCAGCTACTGGGTTCACACCATTTCGGCTGACTTATGGAATGGATGCAGTATTGCCAGCCGAAATAACAGTGCCGACATTGAGAACAAGCCAGGCGGATTCAATGTCAGCCGAACAATATGATTGTGCAATGAAAGATGAGTTATTGGAGATAAATGCCAATCGGGTGCAGGCCTTTGAGAATTTGCAGAAAAATAAAGATATTGTGGCCGATTGGTACAATAAGCGAATTCGTCTTAAGCGATTTGAAGTTGGAGACTTAGTTTGGAAAGTTATATGGCCGCCGAAGCAGAAGGACGGCCGATTAGGTAAGTGGAGTCCCAATTGGGAGGGACCATTTATTGTTCATACAAGATTACCGAATGGAGCGTACGTTTTGGTGGACGAAAATGGTGAGCAGATGTCAAATCCAGTTAATGCAAGATACATGAAGAAATATTATCCATCAGTATGGGATTGAACATTGAGCGATGCGAAAAAGTAAAGATTTTATTGCATGAACGAATAAGTACAAAGAAGGTGCTACTTCGGCCGAAAGCGGCGTCGATAGCCCGAAATTACAATATACAAGGGAAACGTCCTATATTAGGCAGGCATATACAAGGGAAAGGTCCTTGAAAGACATTCAGCCTTGTAGAAATGCCGCTAAAACTATCGGCAACACAGAAGCGGGGCACAGTTGCTTGCCCCAGAACAGTATTGCCGATTTAAGTCCTACCACCGAACTTCTACTCTAGGATACGATAGAACGAAAAGTACAACGTCCCAGAGGTAGAAGTCAAACTCGGGTACAGCCGCCGCACGACCTCAGACAGAAGAAGGAGGAGTGCAGCGAGGCAGTCACCCAAAAGCGGTGGAAGGGGGAAAGGAGGGAGAAATAACTAGGGGTAGTTATTTCCCCCATTAGAAAAGGTCCGACAGGATATGCAACCGCAAAGTCGAAAAGGGGCACATCAGCATAGCCGTCGAGACCTGCATTTGGAATAACATGTAAAGATCCTCGCCCATACGAACATGGTGAAGAGGGCATTAGTTGAACTCGTGTTGCATAAGCAAAAAATTTTCGTATCACGTCTGGAAATCCTCGCACGAGAATACTTGCCAAAGGCCATGGAGGAACTGGAGACAGGAAGTTGAACAAGGAAGAAGGGAGATCCATATTGCTATAGAAAAAAGAAAAAGGGAAGTGATGGATAAGTGTCAACAATGCCGGGTATTTATAGAAAGAGATAAGTGCTTGGCGGAAGAAACGGTCAATAGTAAATGTTATTTATGGGAAAACGTTACAGCTGATTCCCGGAAAAAGCTGCTAATATTCAGAAATCAGCAATAAAGGAGACCGAAAACAATGGAATTAACGGGATACGAATCGCATTACAAAAGATACAAAAGATACGAATCCAAGTACAATGTATCGGCCAACATAGTCTAAAAGAGGCCGATTACAGCTGTCAAGAAAGGGAAAAGTGACCGAAATTTACACTTGACAAAGGACGAGTCAAAACACAGAACTGATATATAAAAACAAATTAGTGGTCTTCCTGGTCGTCAACAGGAACAGCATCATCCAAGCCTCGCGAAGTGGCGGTAGTAGGATTAGCCGAAGACGTCATCAGAGTCGGACTGGCCGAGGAAGAAGGACCAGCAGTTTCACCAGGAGGGAGATGAACGGTCGATGAACCAGCACCACAGGAAGCACCAGTTTTCCCTAGAAAGAAGGAAAAGGGAATAATAAGTAAGAGAGCATAAAAGAAAAATCACGACAGGAAAGGGAAGGAAGCAGGGTACCTGAAGGAATGATGGGCACAGGTGGGTTATCGCTCGAAGGGGAGGACTCTATTTCGGAAGGGTCCAAAGGAAACAAGACATGTGGAGAAAGGACTTGAACAACACTGTGCCCACCAAGGCTCTTGATGGACGAATCCAGTTGACCAACTAAAGATTGGGTTTCGGCCCATTTTTCTTGGAAGGTACCAATAATGTAATCGTTGAAACTGATCCGCATGGCCAAATAAGAAGCATCCTCCTGAGAATCCAAGATCTTGGCCCTAGGAGCTTCGGCCGATTGACGAAGAATTTTGATCGATTGTTTCAGATCGGCCGATTTTCGCTTAGTATGAGCCAAAGTTAACTCCAAATCCTTCTCTTGTCTCTGGAGCTTGGCTATCTCAGCCCGAATCAAAGCAAGATCCTCGGACTGTTTAAGCTCCTGAGATTCCACTTCAGACAACTTACTCATTTGAGCCCGATACTCTGCAGAATAATTGTCAAAGATGGCTCGTGAAGAGGCTGCAGCCTCACGTTCGGCGGCAAGCCTATGTCGCATTTTTAAGTGAGCCAAGAGTTCCTGATCCATTGAGAGGACAGACTTCGTAATCATCTGAAGAGTACTATTCAGATTCAGAGATACCATCTCGTCATGAAATTGCTGCTCAAGATGGGACAAAAGAATAAGGATCGGTTTAGGGTTGACGAATTCCACGTCAGATTGTCGGCCAATTAGATTGCATAGCCTGGCCAGACAATCACCAAGGTGAGTAGAAAGATCCGATGGACGAGAGACCAGAGACGCGGGAGAAAAGAAATCGTCCAAAACATGCCGATCAGGAAATGGCGATAAAGGGACCTGATCGGCAGGGGTTTCATCAGCAGCCATACCACTAGGTAGGGGGCCAGATGGTTTCGGAACAACTAAAGATGAAGGTGTAGCAAAATCCGTAATAGGCTGAGGACGATCGACCGAAAGAGGGACGGAAGGGTCGGCCGAAGTAGAGCTCGCGATCAAACCCCGAGGGGTGACAGCAGAAGAACTAGCGGGAACAGCCAAATTACTGGTACTGGCCGATGTGCGAAATTCGGCTACCGGAGGAGCCGATACCACAGTTGGAAGTGGTTGAACATCAGGTTGTGGCGAAATAGGTGGGACCTGACAAGAATAAGAAAAGGAATTAGTCGAGGGAAAGGAGCCTGGAAAAGGAGAAAAATAGTGTAACGAACCGCAAAGAGGGAGGCAGGGATTCTGCCAAGCGGTGAATGAGATGAACGCCTCCTGGTCTGAGTAGGAGGGAGAAAGTCGACGAGAGAGGCCGAAGGCGAAGCGGGCCTTTTTCGACCAGGTTCTGAAGTAGAGGAGCAAGGAACATCTGGAGAAATCGGATAAGTGAGACATAAAGGAAAAGGAACGAGCAACGACTGAAGAAGAAAAGAAAGGAAAAGAAACATACCTGGGCGAGAAGCGGAGGACGAACCGAGAATGCGCTGAGGAGCGGAACCCGGAGATGATGAAGGGACAGTGGAGAATGCCAGAATAGGAGAAAAACCACCCCTCCGCAGAACCGAATCAAGGTTGGCACTAAAAAAGACACCAGCAACACCGTTCCACCAAGACTGAAAACGGGAGGTAACGGACCCTGGACGAACAGCAAACTTCCAAACCTTGAAGGAGATCAAACGTTTGTGATAGAGGGAGCATTGCTGACGACTGGTAGAAGCAGAGAGGCGTCTACCGGCTCTGAGGGCCTCCACTAAGTCTTGACCAAAGCCGAATTGGCGGCTAACCAGATGGGGATTGTAAACTTCAAAAGGAATAGCAGACTTGGCAGAAACAAATGTGGAACCATTGAAGATCGGGCGGGGTAATATGCACCTGTTCCATATTTGAGCAAAAGCCAAAGGAAGAGGAGTCCCGAAAGGGGAAGTAACAATATTCCTGACCCAAGCAAAGTCAGCTTTCCGGTAGTGATAATGAGAAAAGGCTTGTTCGGCAGTACGACCCAGGAAATAGTTGATCCAGTGAGGGATCGACAAAGGAGGAAGGGGTGCTCTAAGAAGATCAGGAGCGACGAAATGGTTAGGACGAATATCATGGGGAGGAAATTGGGAAATGTCGCGAAAGTGCCAAACTAACCACAAGTAAAGGAACCATAACGGGCCACGGGCTTTATCGGACGAACCTTTTTCCCAACCCGACACAGTAGCCGAAATACCCGCATACAGATGAGCGAGGAAGAAATCGGCTGAAGGCAGGGTCACATGATTAAGAAGTGCCGAAGCAAAAGAGTGTGTTTCGAGGAGAACACCCTTGGAAGGAACGCACCAGAAGAATTTCGTAAGGAAATACATCATAAACGCAAGAGGCTCTGAAGGGTGTGGAGCAGGCGAAATAGGATCACTCTGATGGGAAACGATCCAATTAGCAAAGGAATCGCCAGAGGAAAAGCCAGTATTTTTCTCCTTGGGCAACGACATAATGGCGAGGTTATCCCCACGAACAGAGAGGCCAAGGAGAAGTTTCACGTCCTGAATGGTGGGAGTCATCATCCCCCAAGGGAAACAAAAACAGTTCACAGAAGGATTCCAGAAGCAAAGAAGGGCCTGAATAGGGCGAAGATCTGTGGGAAGTGGCAAGGTACTAAGAGAAATCATACGGTGGACATATGACTTATGCCAAGAGTCACGACAGTGGGGTTCGAGGTGATGATACCACGCCACATAATCAGGAGAGGGCGAAGACCAATTAGCGAAAGATGAAGGGAAAAGCTTGGAAGAGAAACAAGGCTCATATAGAAGAACGGAACGATTTTCAAAGATCCGAGCAGTACATTCATCGATATCTTCAGGAATGCCCAACGGACCTAAGGAATAGAAGCCCTCAGGCAAGAGGCGAACTGCGGAGTGAGAAGCAAAAGAGTTCTCAATTCTGAGAAGATCAGCAGAAAGAGCAGTAACAGGGGCAGGGGGATTTTCCATCGGAGAAAGTGGAGAGAGAGAGAGAGAGGAGAAGATGGAAAGGCAGTTCACTCCGAGTACGTGGTGGGCTACGTAAATAGGGGAATGATGGAGAGCATCCTCGAGAAGGAGAAAATAACCGCCAAAAGGAAGAAGAAAGGGAGGTTACTTGGGCTCTTTCGCATGAAAGCAATTCGCCCAAGTAAGGAGGGCATCTGTTGGGGCCATATGGAATAATGGGCCGCGAAAGAACTAATGGGCCATAAGACATGGGCCGGAAGAAAGAGGAAGTCCAAAAAGAAGATGGGCTCAAGATTGGTAAGGCCGAAGGCACATAGTAAACCGAAGGAAGGAAATCGAAGCTGATAAAGATTTCGGCCGAAATGGGAAGAAATAGCCGAAACCAAAACAACCGAATTGAAGAGAGAAAGAGTTCGGCTCAGAGGAGTTAGCCGGAGAGCGGTTATTCCAGCTCCGGCTATAAATAGGGGTCGACGCACTCAAAATCGGAGAGATCAATCCAACCCCCAAATTACTTTTATCAATTTTAATTCCTTGTTATCTTTACTGCTTTCTTTACAGCTTTCCTTTACAGCTTTCCTTAGAATCTAGCCTAGTTTGTAGCGGTTACCATTTCCAAATCCACCGTTGCTCCTTAGCAGCTGGTAGTTTGGTCCTCTGTTTTTGGTGAATTCCGCCGTTGTTTCTTAACAACAGGCAGATTCTCCGTTGTATCGTGTTATTTTTGATCAATTCAAGGAAGATTCATTCAATTGTGGGCGCATTATTGTTAATCCGAACCCGTAATCGGTTTGATCCTTTCCCGATAGCCTCCCTTGAGGAGAAAAAGGTCCTTGGCTACACCCGAGCCAAACAATAACCAAATGATTCAATGAATTGGTACTATCGTCAAATAAAACTCATTTTTCATTTTTCAAGTAGGACTAAATATAAAATATTTGTGTAGAAGATCAATCGTTATTAATCATTCAAAGATTTTCCCGTTTTTATATACCCCAATATAGGTCGAATTGATAATTTATGTTTGTAGCAAATTTTTTTTAGGGGATACAAACATAATACATAAATTATGTTTGTATCCCCTAAAAAGAATGCTAATAAATGAAATTAAATTAAATCACTGGCTAAGTAGATAGGCTATATGAATTAATGGGTGTCTATTCAAAGCATAATAAAATTAATATGTGGATTATAATATCCGTCCTATATTTCTCTTTTATTTATCATTAAGTAGATATGATAAATAATAGTACTAAATAAACTATTATTGTTAAATTCAATTTTAAGTTCTAGAAAGAATTGGTAAAAATTCTTGACTCCTTATTATCCCTTGGCTTTCCAATTTACTACAAATTCATTCATATATTTATTTATTAATTAATTATATAAAAACATAACCAACACAGTTGGCTTTAGTGGATTGAGACTCTAATCGCTTAAGCAATGTCTTAGGTTCGAGCCTTGTATATGCAAAAAATTACTTTGGGAGAGGCGCCCTTAATTGCCCATGCAGATCCTCGGGGGATTACACTTGGGTCTAATGTGACCTGGGTATACCCGGTTATTCACAAAAAAAAAAACTTATATAAAACATAATACACTTTTGAGCGGGAAAAATGAATGAGAATTTTCTTTGGCTGAAATTTTTTTTATCACACGAGTGTATGAGTGACCACTATGTATATTTTTTCCACTAATTTAATGTTTAAACAATATTATCTCTGAAAATAGAATCCAAAAAATAAAATGAAAATAATTATAATTGTATTTATTTTCGAAACCTATAAAAGAAGAGCAATCGTAATATATTTTCTTATAATTTTCTGAAAATTATACTATATCCGTCTCATTGTTTATGTCACAGATCACTTTTTTTTTTTAGTGACATAGCCTAAGAAGACGAGCAAAGGAAAAAGAAAAAAGAATAAAGCGACAAGACAAACAAAAACCAAAGAAAAAAACTCAAAGGAAGCTCAACCCCTCACTCTACACTTTACAAGCGTAGATAACTCCGACCCGAAGCATCTTCATCAACATAACTTTTGAACTCATCCGGCGGAAAAGCCCAAGTTGTATAGTAATCCTCAATCCGAGCAGCCCTCTTAGCCAAACCATCAGCCACCTGATTACCCTCACGGAAGATATGTATGACCTCACATCCAATCATGCAACGCATAGCATATTTGATTGCAGCAATGGTTGGCCAAAAAATATGCATCCGTTGAACCACACCATTAATCAGCCGGACAACTTCCAATGAATCCACATAGCATCTACTCACACGGATACCCTTATTAAGAGCCAATCCCAGTCCATAACGTAGCGCCAGGAGCTCCACCTCGACTATGCTTCTGCATCGAAGCTGCCCGCTGCACCCCGTCACCCAAGCTCCATCCGAGGATCGAAAAACCGCCCCAAAACCTGAAGCACCCTCCTCTGCAAGGACACATCCATCCGTATGAAGCAGCCAACTGATGACAGTCACTTATAACTGTCATTTTCGTCCAATTTAGTGTCTACATGATGAGTTTCTGATCATGTTTCCATAGATTTTTAAAGAATAATTGGAGAAGTTGTGCAAATATTTTGGAAAAGTGAGATTATGAGATAGTTGGAAATTGCATAGAAATAGGCTAGAAGTTGAAGATTTTAACATAAGAATTCGACGCTGTGTCTTTATCTGAACTCATCCTCGCTTTATTAATTGAGCAGGAAACAAGCTAAAAGAGGCAGAATAAACACCTCGAGGGAAGAAAAGAAATATCGCAAGGACTTTGAGGCTAAAATCTGGACATGTTCACGGAAAATATGTGAAGGCTGAAAAGTCTACGCGATAATCAGTTGAGATCGCGTGAGAAGAAGAGTTTGCGTGAGCTGAAAATATGGAAGAGTTATGGCGAGAAGAAGTTCATTCAAAGAAGTCTGAGATGTTCTCGCCTTGTCAAGAAAAGTAACGTCACAAGAAGCCACGCTTTGATGGAACGGAGCAAAGCGCGAGGCAAGAGTTAATCTGAAGTGCGAGCAGTTATCACCGCAGGCATGGGGCAGTTATTTTGTTACATCTATAAATAGATCCCTGGAGAGATCAGCTCGAAGCAGCCGGAGACTTCAAAATATCTCAGTTTCTCCCGTTCAATTTTTAAGTTTTCATAGGTAGGATAGCTAGGGTTTTGAATATTGCAAATTTCCGTTTTATGTTCTTTAGATTTGAGTTTTGAATCTATATTAGACTAGTTTGATTTCGTTTTAGTTAGTTCAATTGCTGTTCAGTAGATAAGATCTAGAATATCTTGGAGAGAAAGACACATTTAGGATGATTCTGTTCCACCATATCGCCGATCGCCATTTTGTTTTTCAACGACTACATTCATCGAATTCGCATTATTCTGATGTTAATTCTGATCTCCAGGTGTATTCGTTTGCAATTCTTTTCGCAATTTATGATATATGAAGGAAGATCAATTGTTAAATCATGCATTTTTATCGTTTGGATTGCAATCTTTGTATGGTTGGTACAGCTGAATTTAGAAGAGTAATGGTTGATTTCAGGGGATTTTATGGTGAAATTTAGGAATTTCAGAGTTGAATTAATCTTTAGCTTCGAATTCTGAAATCCTGTTAATAATCCATTATTCGAAAGTCACTAATTCCTTGTGCGGATGATATAATCCTCGATAGAACATTGGTTTTAAGCTTCTCAGGGATTTTATCTTTTCAAACTTACAGATCATTTCTATTTTTATATCTCACATCATTTTTGTTTGTAAAATCATCAGAAAACCTGAGTATTATTCTGAGTTAGGTATTGTTCATGCAGAATGGTGTAATCAATGAATTAGCAGCTGTTACTATACTTTGATGTTAATTTCCATGATAATCTTTAAGAATTCATGTTTAGAATCTTTCTAAGTTCCTAAAGACCCACGCAGTGTTAAGCATAGCGTGATAATCATTAATTTGAGAACTGAAAAACTCTGAATTACTACCTAATCAAGGTATTGGATTCTACTCTCGCATTATTCTAATAGAATGATGCGAGACAGAATTGTAAACTTTGATTAAACTTAGTATTTTCCTTCATATAAGGAATTAATTCTCGCTACATTCTATCATAAGAATGACGCGAGAATTGATCGTATTAACCTATTACTTTAAAATTTGTTATTTCAGAACTCTCGAAATGTTCACTTAAACAAAGCGAGGGTTTATTCTGTTATATCGTGAGAATTGGTTCCTTATAACAAGGAAGCCAAAGTTGTCTTCCGTATACATATATATCACCTATGTTATAAATAGGAATTAAACATCCTCGCCGTATTCCTGATAAATATCACTGCGAGGAATTTGATTCTTTGTATTAACCAAATCTGAGGAACATTTTATGAATAATAGCTCCCTCCACGCTATACAGATATAGCGCGCGGAAAATTAGAATGTTCATAGTTTGAAACCAAGACAGTTACTGCAAGCTGTTTTGGACATTTATTTTGCAGAATTATTTCTCAAATCTTTTTCGTAGGAAAGTGATTTCCTAATTCTGTCTAGCCCCCACTCTATATTCTGGGAGCACCCTAGCATTTTGCTTAAGAGGACTCAGAACCCTCATCGTTTTCTTATACGTATATTACTACTTTTACCTATGATATGTTGGGATATTTCCCAGACTAAGATGAGAATTCTTACTCCTTAATACAAACTTACATTTCATATCTATATTTCACATCACTGTTTTCTTAAACACACTGAGGGAGATGATGATATAGTTTTCCCAAACATCTTTTACTCAGGATGATGCAGAAAAAGGGAAAAAATGTTTCAAAAACCATCTTTTGTCCCAATAATTAATGAGAATTAGGAAGAGCTAATCTCCAGGGTTCATAGCCTTATGATATTCTAATCATTCGCTATGGGTAGGAGATTAGGCAACTTGCTCACTTTCATTAATCCTGAGTTAAGTCATGTGTATTCGGATTTATTTATAGAGAAATCTCATGCCAAAACATCTGTGTGAATCTGAATAGTCCAGATAAGTCAAGGACTTTGATTAGCAAGTTCATCTTGATATACTTACAGGACTATTATTTCTTACAAATACTTGATGGAATTACTTTGAGAAGTTTGAATCTTGAGCAACCCTTGGATGATAGATTTAAATGCCAGCTTTTCATTTCTTGTAGAGGACATCCAATATAGGAGCATAAGGTATCTTCTTATCCTCAAAGTAATAAGAGGACAACTTCAAGTTCAGAATAATGCATGATGATTTAGATGTGACCTTGAGTTTCAATGGCTTAATCTGAATTTGACAGATACAGATTAACTGATAATTCTGGAGCCTATTGCTAAGAAATGAGTCTGACCGATTATTTCTTGATAATGGTATCCCATGACTTCAGTGCTTAAAATGTCATGACACTGGATCACTAGTACTCGTCTTGGCAAAGTGATCAAAGACATGAAGAGTTGGTTAACCTGTTTAGAGGATTCAACTTGACTCACTAAGTTTCCATTTTTCTATATTTCATTGATGTATGACTGCTCTATCTTAGTCTTATTTTGTTTGATTGTCATTAAGTCCATAATATCTTTTAACTCATGAATTTACAAACACATTCATTCCATTCATTTTCACTTTTAAATAGTGCTTTCTTTTATTTCTTTATAGCTTTTATGCATTTATTTCTCAAGCACTTATTCATTAGAAATAATCATTACTCCATCATAAACCAGAGGAAGTTTTGGTGTTCTAAGATTTAGAATGTTATTAACGCACTTCTATCGTGTTACTCTCCAGAGAACGTTCCCGACAATTAAAAATAAATACTGCAAGCTTTATACCGTGCGCTTTCGGTAGGCAAATTAGGCATGCTCTTGAACAATCCTATGAGAATTATAGTTTAAAGAGAGTTGAGAGTTATGTAGCAGGTTTGTTCCCTAAAAGCTTCTGTAACACCCCGGTTTTTGGTCACCCAGGTCGGGATGTCACCGCCATACCTCCCTAGTAAGACACGGTTTCTCCGAGCTTACTAAAGAGATGCAAGGCTAGGTATTGCAGTATTTAAATCATTTAAAACCATTCAAATAGCCCATTCAATATAAGTTCAAAAATAAATATTATAATGCAGCGGAATAATAGTATCTAAGTATAAGTATTGCAGCGAAAATATAAATAGGGCCAACATGGCCAAAACACGGGTTAAACAGGCCCGTTTATACTATAGTCTAATGCAAAAATCAAAATATTAATTGTTCCCATAAATCCCATGCATGTAGTGCTAATGCTCATTCCACATACTCTGTGAGGAAAAGAAATAAAATGGTTTGGTCAGCACAACTTGCTAAGTAAGTTAATACAGACATGATCGTGGGGTTTCAAAGCCATTAATTAATATTTAAATAAAAGCATGATAATAAATCATAAATAATCCAATTTAATTATTTAACCAACTTGCATAATTAATTCATGGCACTAATAATACATTTAGCATAATTTAAATAAAAGCCATACTTAATTTAAATAAAGCATATAATAATTTAAGGACAATAAATAAATATTTAACTATCCCCATTACTCACAAGATTTAGTATTTCAAGTATTTCACGATTGCATCGCAATCTCGTCAAGTTTAGCCGGAAGCCGGCGGCCGCAACCGTATCTGCCATACCCAGTACCACTCCGGAGCCTCGGGAAACCCATATGGATATTCACGAGAGTGTAGGCCATATATCTCATGCCGTTTTGGCAACATATCTCAAAATTTCGCGCGGGTCACCATCGTCCATAAATGCACGAAGTGAATCATTGGGAGGACACCCTGCAGAGCACTCACCCCCTAATTTTAAAAGATCAAGTTTGTAAAGGGGATTCCCTAAATTTCAGATTTCATGTATTTATTTCAAAGAGTCTTCTACTCGTTTAAACCTTAAAGGCTAGTTTCACCGTTTCAACAAGATTTCAAGATTTGGCTTGGTCAACCACAGTTTACTTCAAAATTCATTAAAAATAGATTTTAAATCCAAAAATTCCGAAATTTGACCAGTGACTCGAAAATACAGAGATGAACAAGTTTCATGTTTTAAGTTTCTCGATCCGAGGTACGGAAACAATTGAAAAATGTCAATCTTTAACAGGATGATAATCTGTCCGAAAATCCTAACACCAGTTTCAAGATTTCAAGATCTACCATAGCAAACTAACTCCAAATTTGATGAAATTTACAGAGAGATACCTAAGACATATATCTATAACTTTCATGTTTGGCTGAAGTTCTAAATCGGTCTAGATCTAATGTCAAAAACGTCATCAAGTTCGAACCTAAGTTCTGTCCAGATTTCAAGATTCAAATTCAAAGCATTTCGGTTTGAGAACGAATTCAGATATCAAATCATAACGAAAAATTATGAAATTTTTACAGTAGCTAGATTAACGTCTTAGGAACGTTTTTTGTATTTTAGGTTTTCTCTATTGAATAGGTTTAAAGGTACAGAAAAATCAAGCAAGAATGCTGCGCCATTAAAGATTTCGTTTTGATAGATTTTACATTCTTGGTTTAAATCGTTAGATCGAGTGTATTTTAAATCCTCCCAAAAGCATAGTAAGATTAACTTACAGATCTTTGGGTGTCTGGGATCGTCAATTCGGAGGCGTGGCTTCCAGTCCACCGTTTATCTTCTCCGTTCGTCGGGTTCTTCGTTCTAGATCCGATTCGGGGTGTAGAGAAGAAAAAGAATGAAGTTAGGATTCGTTTTCGAATCGCATATGGAACAAGGATCAGATCGGAACTTACCACGATGTTGGAGATCTTCCGAATTCATCCACGACTGTCCTCGCCTTGGTTTCGTGCCTCCGATGACTCCGGAATTAGGGTTTTCGAACGTATAGAGAGTTGTAGGGTTTTGAAAAGTGTTCGGGGCTGCCAAGAGGTGTTATTTATAAGTAGGCATGACCTAGGGACGTCCAAGGTCGGCCTTGGTGAGTCTTGAGCCGAAAGGAGTTCAACCGAAGTCGGAAAATCCGGATTCGGGCGAGTGAATCTCGCAACCGGCGAATCTGTCGAGTGGCGCGGTCTCGGCGCGCCGAGTAGCCAATCACCGCGCGGCCACCGCGCGGCCCACGTCTGGACTTCGGTCCGGGCGGGTCGTGCCATCCGTCGGGCATTTCCTCCTCTCTTTCGGACTTCTATCCCTCTATGTTCTCGGATTCGGATTTCCGGAATATTTTCAGGCTCCTAGTTCCTATCTTAATTCTTACTCGGGTCTAGATTTAATATTGGCCTCGAATTCTCGAGTCCATTAGTGTCGGGTATACTTGTAAAATTTATTTGATTAATTCCATCTTTGGCTTTACGAGTATTGGAAATTTAATTCCTTCTTAAATTAAATTCCATCTCTCATTTCCTTGTCTATGTATTATGTTTATTCATTTATTATATTTATTTATTGTTATTGTTTTATTTATTGTTTGTTTATTTATTTATTTTATTTATTTATTTGATTCATTTATTTATTTTATGTGGCAAAATTCTCGGGTATTACAGTCTACCCTCCTTAAGAATCAACTTCGTCCTCGAAGTTGTGTTTTGGCTTTTCTCGTGTTAGGAACGAATCCTTTTGTTTGTTTCATTATTGTGTGACTGAACTTAGAATTAAAACTTCTAAGCTGGCTACGTACCCTGTGAAGGGATCAAGCCATAACGTAGTTCAAAATAATTTGAATTTGTTTGGTTACAAAAATGTACGGAAATGCATGGTAAAATACGGATGTGACACCGCGTATTACATCCTCTCCCCCTTAAGATTGCAGTTATGTCCCCATAACTGTGTCGGTGTCGGTTTGGAACAGTGTCGGATAGCGTTCCCTCATGTCCAATTCTAACTCCCATGTTGCTGTCTCGCTTTCATGGTTCGACCAAAGAACCTTGACCATCTTGACAGTTTTATTCCTCATTACTCGCTCCTTAACGTCTAGAATGCGCACTGGGACTTCTTCATAAGTCAGATCCTCATCGAGTTCGATTACTTCCGGTTGAAGTACATGTGTCGGGTCTGGCACATATTTCTTTAGTTGTGAGACATGGAAGACATTATGAACGCGATCTAATTGTGGCGGTAAAGCCAGTCGGTAGGCCAAATTTCCGACTCGTTCTAGAATCTCGTAAGGTCCTATGTATTGAGGACTCAACTTCCCTCGTTTGCCAAAGCGCATCACCCCCTTCATGGGTGATATCTTTAGCATGACCCTATCTCCCACTTGGAATTCTAGGTCTCGTCATCTCACGTCAGCATAACCCTTCTGACGGTCTTGAGCGGCTTTCATTTTCCCTTGAATCACCTTTATCTGTTGAGCCATTTCTTCGACAAGTTGTGGTCCCACTATCACAGACTTATCGTTTTCTTCCCAGCTCAACGGGCTTCGGCACTTTCGTCCATACAACCCCTCGAAAGGTGTCATGCCAATGCTACCATGGTAGCTATTGTTATAGGAGAACTCAATTAAGGGTAAATGAGCTTCTCAATTTCCTTTGAACTCCAACACACATGCTCTCAGCATGTCCTCAAGTGTTTGGATTGTTCTCTCGGTTTGTCCATCCGTCATTGGGTGGAATGCGGTGCTCATTTTGATTTAGTACCGAGAGCTTTTTGTAATTCCGTCCAAAAGTGAGAGACAAATATACTGTCTCTGTCAGAAATGATGTCATGTGGTACTCCATGTCGTCGTACCACATTGTCAATGTAGGCTCCGGCCAATTGGTCCATAGTCCACGTGTCCTTCATCGGGATAAATATGGTCGTCTTCGTTAGCCTATCCACAATCACCAAATCTTGTTCATGCCTTTAGGTGATCGGGGCAATCCCGAGACAAAGTCCATCGAGATGCTATCCCACTTCTAACTTGGAATCTCTAGAGGTTGCATCTGTCCTAAGGGTTAATGTCTCACTGCCTTAACCCTTTGGCAGGTGAGGCATTTTGCCACGAAGTCTGCCACTTCCTTTTTCATTCCCGGCCACCAGTAGATCTTCTTCAGGTCCTTGTAAAGTTTGTCACCTCCGGGATGTAGTACTGAATATGGTGTGTTGTGACCTTCATTCATCAACCTTTGCTTCAACTCGACACACTTTTGAGGCACACACCATCTCCCTTTGAAGCGAATGCTTCCATCCTCATGGATAGCAAATCCTATTGCCTTCTCTTTGGCAATATACTCCTTTATTCTCTCCAACTTCGTTGCCCGGTTGAGCGAGTCGAATTTCGTCCAATATTGGAGTTTCTACGATCATGGCATTGATTGTGTCACTCACTGTGCCCGGATGCACAAGTTCTAAATCCAATCTTGCCAACTCCATGTACAATGCCGGCGGAATTACCAACGAGTTTGTCACGTGTTGGGTTTTCCGGCTTAAGGCATCGGCTACCACATTCGCCTTCCCCTCATGGTAGGATATCTCCAAATCATAATCTTTAATAAGTTCCAACCACCTTCGCTGTCTCAAATTCAACTCCTTCTGAGTGAATATATATTTCAAGCTCTTGTGGTCGGTGAACATTCGACACTTTCGCCCATAAAGATAATATCTCCATATCTTTAAAGCGAAAACGACCGCTGCCAACTCCAGGTCGTGTGTCGGATAATTTTCCTCATGAGGTTTCAGTTGGCGTGATGCATATGCAACGAATCTTGAGTCTTGCATCAAGACACAACCTAAACCTTCCTTCGAAGCATCGCTGTAAACTTCGAAGTCACCATACTCTGATGGTAGTGTCAATACGGGTGTGGTTGTGAGTCGTTTCTTCAGCTCCTGAAACGCGATCTCACAAGCCTCTGTCCACACGTATTTTACTCCCTTCTTCAGTAGCTGGGTTAAAGGTCGTGCGATTTTAAAAAAATCCTTCACGAACCGTCTATAGTACCCGGCTAATCCAAGGAAACTCCTTATCTCAGTTGGGCTCTTTCGGGTTGCCCATTCGGTTATGGCAGAAACTTTTGCCGGATCCACTGAAACTCCATCAGCGGATACTAAGTTTCCAAGAAATGCTACTTCCTTCAACCAGAAATCGCATTTGGACAACTTGCCGTATAGCTAATTCTTTCGCAAGGTCCCTAGCACTTGGTGCAAGTGCTGGGCATGCTCCTCCTCGCTCTTCGAGTAGATCAGGATGTCATCAATGAACACCACTATGCACTGATCTAACAGTTCTCGAAATACATTGTTCATGAGGTTCATGAACATGGCTGGAGCATTTGTTAACCCAAAGGATAACACCGTGAACTCGTAGTGGCCATATCGAGTTCGAAACGCCGTCTTCGGGATGTCTTTCTCGGCGATTCTCAGCTGGTGATACCCAGATCGTAAGTTGATCTTCGAGAATACTGAAGCTCCCTTCAGTTGATCAAATAGATCCTCGATTCTCGGCAGAGGGTACTTATTCTTGATGGTCACTTGGTTTAACCCTCGATAGTCTATGCAAAGACGTAATCCTCCGTCTTTCTTCTTAACAAATAAAACCGGTGCTCCCCATGGGGAAGTACTCGGTCTTATGTATCCTTTTTGCAGTAACTCCTCGAGTTGTTCCTTCAACTCCTTCATTTCCAGTGGTGCCATCCGGTACGGAGCTTTTGAGACAGGCTCGGTTCCCGGAATGAGATCTATCGTGAATTCAAGATCTCGCTCAGGTGGCATGCCCGAGATGTCCTCAGGAAACACATCCGGGTATTCTCTTACCACTGGTATGCTGTCAACCTTGTTCTCTTCCGCCTCAAGGTTGTGCACGTAGCACGCATATAGCTCATACCCCTTACGCATCAAGTTACTTAGTTTGTGGGCACTAACGATTTTGTTGCTCCTCTTAGGGGGCTGAGAATAAAAGATAACTCTCTTTCCCCTACTTTTCGACAGGGTGATCTTTTGTTTTTGGCATTCGATCACCGCTTTATACTGGGACAACCAGTCCATCCCCAGTATAATGTCAAAGTCCCTTAAGTTAAATTCTACTAAGTTTGCGAAGAATTCTACGTTCTTGATCACTATAGGAATTCCGTTGTATCGTTTAGAGCAAGCTACTACTTCTCCTGAAGGCAGTTGAATTCCTAAGCTAATTATCTCGCACTTAGGTAGATCTAACTCAGGCACTATCCTTGATGCTATGATTGAGCAACTAGCTCCAAAATCAAATAAGACTCTAAGGGGTGTATTCAAGACATGAAATGTATCTACAATCACTTCTCCTTGTGCAGGCGCGTCCGCTTGGTTAACCACGTTAAGTCTTCCCATAGGGCGTCCTTGATTGCCTTGCTGATTCGGATTCAGCTGCTGATCTTGCTGTTGATTTTGATTCTGAGGTGGTTGAGGACGTTGGTTCTGATTCTGATTCGGCTGCCTAAATTGATTTTGAGGGGGTCTATACGCCCGATTGTTGCCGTTCCGTCCGTTTTGATTTTGAGGCTGTCCCTGCCCCGTGACCAAGTCTTCCCTTTTCGTTATGTTTTCAAGCCTTGTTCGGCACTCCCGACGTATGTGGCCGATGCGTCCACACCGAAAGCATGCCCCTTGTTGAGGGCATCCCCTCGCTAGGTGGGGTCGCCCACACCTCAGGCAAGGTGGTACTGGTTCTTCTTGGTTAAACCTCCCGGGGAGGGTGTAGCGTTATGAATTTTAGAACTAGAAATATTCTTTGGTTTATTTGTAATTAATGTTTACTTTATTCAATAATAAATTCATTAATTCTATCATTTTGTTCATAGCAGAAGTCTCAACAGTTTATGAGCGAGAGAACAACCCGATCTTCAAAGCAACCTCTGCTTCCCTTTAACTGTGAACTTGAGAGAACAGCTAGGTTGATTAGATCAAACACTAGAAGGAGGCAGAAAGATCTTATAGAAGGGACACTTTCGAGAATAACTGGAATGACGAACAATGGACAGAATGACGGACCCGGAAACCTACCAAATGGACAGCCAGAAAACCAGCAAAACATACCACTTCGAGGACATTTTCAAGCACCACAGAGGGCTGCTGCACCGCAATTTGTTCATCAGCATTACTTTCCACCTAACTTTGCTAATCCTGTCCCAAATCCTCAAGAGGAACAATATCAACCATGGCAACCTAACGTTGACTAGTATTTAGCTGGAACAGATGAAGAGGTAGATATACCACCTGGTATATTAAACTTGGCATCTTCCAGAGCATTTTATGGTTTGAGTGCTGAAGACCCACACTTGCATCTCAAAAAGTTTGTTGAGCTGAGTAAGACAGTAAAGAAGGGAAGAGCCTCAAGAGAAAGCATCCAGCTAGCAATGTTTCCATTTTCATTGGACGGATCAACATAGAAATGGTACGATTCTTTGAACGCTCAATAGAAAGCTACTTGGCCAGAGCTAATTAAAAATTTCCTGCTCAAGTATTTTCCAGAAAGTAAAATTGATGAATGGGTAGATAAAATCTCTAGTTTCAAAAAGAGGAAGGGAGAATCACTGAAGGATGCCAGGGATAGATTTTTCGATATGCTCAAAAGATGTCCACAACATGGTATATCAGAGAGAAGACTATTGAAAATATTCTTCACAGGATTAACACCTACTTGGCAGATGATGATAAATGCTACTGGAGGGGAGCAATTACTCCAGATGACATTAGAGAAAGCCTGGTCAACTATAGATACCATGACTGCAAGAAGAGCAGTACTTCAAGATGATGATCCACCCTCACCAACAAGAAAGAGTCTTGTCATTCATACAGACAAAAGTGAAGAGAAGTTTGCAGCACTCACAAATCAAATTACAGAATTACAGCTAGCCCAGAAAGCAAGCCAACAAATTCAGCATCAACGACAACAACCAATGATGATTCTTCAACCCACATCTATGGAACCAGTTTATCAATGTGGAATTTGCTCTGGACCTCACCATAATGATCAATGCCCACAGCTTCAGGAAGCACCTAAGCAAGAACAAAGCTGTAATTACACTGGTTTACAGAACAAGCATCCAAACTTGAGCTATGGTAACACTCAAAATGCACAGAATGCACATCTCCTGAATCCCCCTCAACAGAACCAGCAGCAGTTTCCTCTTCAGCAACAATTTTATCCTCAGCAGCAAATGTATCCTCATAGACCTCCTCAACAAATGAATCAGCAGAACAGGCCATATGGATCGTTTGCACCAATGCGTGCAAATTTTCCACCTCAACCAGTGCTACCAGTAGCTTATCCTGCTGCTCAAGATATTTCTCATTCTACAAAAGTTGAGAATGCCCTGAAGGAGTTTATTGCTAAGCAAACTGAGACAAACAACCAGCTGCAGGCTTCAATAAAAAACGTTGAAAATTCAGTAACAGAGATGGCAAAGTTGTTACAGCAAAGAGAAAAAGGGAAACTACCAAGCTCTTCCGAAACTAATCCACAATGTAAGGCAGCCATATTAAGGGGATGAAAGGAAGTTGTAGATCTTGAATTTGAAAAGAAAAGAGAAAAGTTGCTTCAGCAGAAGAAGTTTAAAGACGTTCAAACATTGGAGGAGGATGATCAGTTTGAGGAAAGGTGGATTCTTGAGGAAAAGGGTTTGGAAAAGAATGTTTCAGAACACTCCTTTCCAAAGGAAAAAGAGGGAGGTAATGATATTCCTAACTCTACAGGTAACAAAAAGGATCTACTGGATGAACACATGCCCGGGGTACCATATCCTGGGAGACTCAAAAATGACCTTCAAGAAATTAAATTTAAGAAATTTCTTGAAAAGATTAAGGCCATTGAAATGTCAATCCATTTGGTTGAATTAATTGCAGAAATGCCCACTTACGCTAAGTTTATGAAAGAATTGATTTCAGGGAAATGAAGCGCGGGAGAGCAGCAAATGGTGGTTGAAGCTTTGTGTGGGACCTACCTGCTACATATCTCTCGACTATCTTTACACTATAAATCTCATAGGACTGTTCAAGAGTAATGCCTGGTTTGTCTACCGAAAGTGCACGGTATCAAGCTTGCAGTATTTATTTATAATTGTCGGGATCATTCTCTGGAGAGTTACACGATAGAAGTGTTCTAATAGAATTATTGGTTCTAGAACTTAGTTCTACTCTTGGTTTATGTAATGGTGTAATGATGGTTTCTAAGAAATAAATGCTGAATAGTAAATGCATAAAACTGTAAGGAAATAAAGAAAGCAACTAAAGTGACATTTAATGATATGAATGTGTTTATGAATTCATGGGTTAAAAGATAAATTGGGCCTAATGACAATCAAACAAAATAGGACTATGATTAAGTAATCATACTTCCATTATCAGTAATAATGTGAAGACTCATTTAGAATAGAAATATCCTTTATGCAAGTTAATCAGATCTTCATGTCTTTGATCATTTTCCCAAGACAAGTACTAATGATCTAGTGTCATGACATTGTTAAGCACTGAAATCATAGGATACAATTACTAAGAAATGATCGGTCAGACTCATTTTTTGGCAAAAGCTTTCAGAATTGTCACTTAATCTGTTTCTTTCAGATTCAGATTACGCCATTGGCAACCCAAGGTCACATCTAAATCATCATACATTCATCTGAACTTGAAGTTATTCTCTTCATTACTCTGAGATGAGATAAGAGCCTCATGTCCCTATAATGGATGTCCTCTACAAGAAATAAGAAAGCAAATATTTAAATCTATCATCAATTGGTTACACAAGCCTTAACTTCTCAGAGTAATTCCTTCAAGTATTTATAAGAAATAATAGTTCTGTAAGTATATCAAGATAAAATTGCTAATCAAAATCCTTGACTTATCTGAACTATTCAGATTCATATAGATGCATTAGCGTGGGCATTCTCTATAAACAATTCTGAATACCCATCACTTAACTCAGGATTAATGAAATTTAGTAAGATGCTTAGCCTCCTACTCACAGCATATGATTAGATCATCATAAAGCTATGAACCCTAGAAGCTAACTCTTCCTAATTCTCATTAATTTATAAGACAAAAGATGGCTTTTGAAACATCTTTCCCTTTTAAACGACAGGTACTAGGTGTCCAACTTAAGAACAAGTTTGTTCTCAATCATCCTGAGTGGAAGATGTTCTGAGAAAACTTATATCATCTTCTTCTTCAATGCATCAGTGATGGTAATCCTATGAATTTCATATATGAAATGTAAATTTGTATTAAGAAGTAGAAGTACTTCACATAGTCTGAGAAATATCCCAAAATATTCTAGATATAAGTAGTAATATATGTATAAAGAAACGATGAGGGTTCTGAATCCTCTTAAGCAAAATGCTAGAGTGTTTCCAAAATATAAATTGGAAACTAGACAGAATTAGGAAATTACTTTCCTATGAAACAGATTTGAGGAATAATCCTGCAAAATAAGTGTCCAAGATAGCTCGCAGTAACTATCTTGGGTTTCAAACTATGAACATTCAATTTTCCGCGCGCTATGTCTGTACAGCGTGGAGGGAGCTATTGTTTAAAGAATGTTCCTCAGATTTAGTTTATACAAAGAACTGAATCCCTCGCGGTATAATCTGAAAGAATGCGGCGAGATTATTCAACTCCTACTTATAGAATAGGGGTTATATATATATAAGAAATGAGTAGTTGATATCCCAGAAAATGGGAACCAACTCTGATGCTATTTCAAGTTGACTCTCTCGCTCTGTCAAAATGACATCGCGAGAGCTTTGAAATAACTTGTTTAGAAATAAAGTTGTTTGGATATTTCCTCGCGTCATCTTTTAAGACTAAGCGAGGATTAATCCTTATATGAAGTAAAATATCAAATCCTGAGATTATTCAAAACTTCTTTCTGCAACATTCATTCAGAAAACTATGAAAGCAAAACCTTTCACCTCCACATGAGAATTTAGAGTTGTTTAGTTCTTAAAGATTATCATGCGATGGTTAACACTGCATGGGTCTTTAGGAACTTCTTTTAGTTCTGAACATTAATCTTCGCATATTGCTTCAAGAATTAGAATCAAAGTATACTATCAACAGAAAATCAAATGAATTAATGGTTCTATCAGTTTCATACCTAACTCGGTTACAATATCCAAACTTCTTGAGTAATTATGCCAGACAAATTACGAATTGAAAATATGATACTAGCATGATCTCGAAAATCAGATTATGGAAGTTATACAGATTTCAAAGAGCGAATATTGCATTCGAGGTTTATACTTCTCTAAAACAGAATTGAAGAACATTGAATTCTAATGAAGCCTTTCAAATTTGTAACCAGAAAGATAAGAATACAAGATTTGACAAATGATCTTCTTTCATATATCATTAGTAACAAAGAAATTAAAAACGAATACACCTGGAAATCTGATTGCAATCAGAATAATGCGAATTCGAACGAAGAAGTCGGAAACTAGATGGCGATCGTCATAATGGATGAACAAAAGCATTCCGATAGCAATCCTTCTTCCAGAGTACTCTCAAAACTAATCTACTAAAATAATCGGAAGAAATCTACTGGAAAAATCAAATTAGAAATCTGAAGAACATGAATTAAATTGCAGAAAAAGTAAACCCTAGCTAACCTACCTACTGAATTCTAAAATGAACTGGAGAGTAAAAACGAGCTATTCTCTTCAATCTCCGGCTGTTTGAGCTGATCTCCCAAGGGTCTTATTTATAGATGGGCGTTGTAACTGCTTTCTGCCTTGGATAATAACCGCTCGCATCAGAATAGCTCTCCTCTCGCCTTGTCCCAGTTCCTTCAAAGCGAGAGTCGAAATGGAATTATCTTTCTTATCAGGGCGAGATTTCAAGATCTTCTTCAAACAAATTTCTTCTCGCCATAACACTTAAGACTTCTTGACTTGCACAAACTTTCTTCCCACGCGATGTCAAATGATCATCGCGTAGACTTCAGCTTCTGAACATTTTTCCTTATATCTTTTCTGATTTCGTCTTTAAGTTCTCGCATCATTCATTTTCTTTCCTCGCTACGTTTATTTCCATCTCCCGCAGCCTTTCAACTTAACTTCTTGCTGAATGACAAAGCGAGAGTCAGATCAAATAAAAACATAGCGTGCGAGACTTATAATAAAAACTTAGAATTTCAAGCCATTTTTTATGTAATTTCCAATTTTTTCAAAATCTTGGTTCTTCTTCAATATTTTCATATCTTCCATGATTATTCATTGAAAACTTATAGAACTATGAACAAAAGATCATTATTAAGACACTAAATTGGACGCAAATGACAGTTATAAATGACTGTCATCACCATCCTCACATTTAGAACCACTTGTCCTCAAGTGGTAGGAAACTTGTAAAGTTTCAAAGAATAAGTCCAATTTGTGGCTTCCAAGATTAGGTGTTCATGTAAGACTTTCCTGGATCAATACATTCTCTTTTCCAACTATCTCAAACTCAACTCTTTCAACTGATTGATGCTTCATACCTGACTTTGAGTTTACCAGACTTCATAAAAGCATTAACAAAAGTGATTTGCATTTATGTGAACTATTGTTCTGCCCTTTAGTTAGTCAAATTTTCTCTTCTCACGCTCAATCCTATCCAACTTATGTGCATATCTTGCGCTTCTGAATCCTTAGCCAAAAAGAATAAACTAATACACACTTTTTTTTTAAGGGGTGGTTTTTCGTGGCTTTCAATAGCGCGGTTTTACATTATTAGGAGGAGTCGCATAATCTGACATTGCAGATGAAACTTCAACTCCCCTGCCCTTGACTCTGCTCTTTTAGAGTTTTTCAACTCATAAGTCAGAGGGGCAGCTGTGCCAGCTACTTATATCCATATTATTTTACCACGTTTGTTTCTGAAATTTCCCTTGCTTTTAGCTTTAGATTCATACTTCACTCAATATGCACACTCATCTTCTAAGAGAGACTAGATTAGATCAATCCTTCTAACTTTAGTGCAGTTGTTGTTTATCGTATACAAATCACTAAAGTTAATGCAATCATAAAATCTTCAAACTGTTTATCCAGTAATAACATCAATCAATCTCACAGTTTACAGCTTAAGATAGTTTTCAAGAGCGGCTCATGCATGCAGTCAAAATCTATAAATTGAATGTTTCTGTGGTCAGCCACTTTAGACTAGTCTTCTATTCCTTCATCAGTTTTCTACGCCACTTGAGTTTCTGATTAGATTAATCTTAACTTGAAATTCAATCACAATGTAACTTCACATTAACTTTATTCTAGATCACATTCATGATTTGAGAAATAAATGGAAACAAAAAGAACAATGTAAAGAAAGAAAGCAATAACAAAGAAAAGAGAAGGTTACAGAAAACTCCCCTGTGATCTCAGGATGGACCTGCATCACTGCCTGGGTCTTTTGGTGGTATTGATGGAGGCTTCTTCAGGTCTGAAACTAGGTTGGCAAGAATGTCTACCAACCTTGTACTATTTTGCTGCTCCTGTCTCCTCAGCTCCATATCCCTTTCTCGTTCCTGTCTTCTCTCCTCAAGTTCTTCTCTCCTCAATCTTTCAAATCTTTCCATCTCCTCTCTTCTCATTCTTTCTTGCCTATCCCACTCTTCCTTCCTTATCTTCTCTTGTCTGTCCATCTCCTCTTTCCTGAGTTTCTCTTCAGTTTGAATCCTGGTATGCTCAAGTTCAATCCTCTTCTGCTCTATCTCTCTTTGAATGTGCTTGTCTTCTGACATAGTTTTCACTAACATCTCCATGGACTGTGCAAAACTTTGAATTGAAGTACTCATATTCTGAGATTCATCCACAGACACTGTGTTCCTCATTGGTTGTCTCAAAGGTTGAGATGGTGCAGAAGTATTCTCAAATTCCCCATCTTCTGGAATAGGATTCAATGCAGGAGATGCTGCTGCAATCTTTGTCCTTTTCACTGCAGCTCTTGATTGAGATGATTTTGATTTTAAAGGAAGCTTTACCCGTTTTGTCTTAGGAGATGGTACTTTTGATCCTGATCCTTCAGAAGTTTGTTTCTCTAGATCCGGCATTTGGTAGACCAATTCTCCCCTCAAGGTGTCTACTGGTAATGGAATAGGAGGGTCTATCTTTATGATCTCTACTAAAAATGGTGTGATTGACACTCCTTGTTTTTCACAAAGCATTCTGATAAGATTTGGATAGGCTAATGCTGCATCTTCTCCAACTCTTGATTTAATAACATTGAGAACACGGTGTGCAGCACTGCACTTTCTCCCTGACCATAATAAAGCAAATCCCTCAAAAGTTCCAGCAGAAGGTCCTTGAAAATTAGTAGTGGGTCTAAGCTTTGAGTAATAGATACTCAGGCTTCAAATTCTTCAATGGAATCTTATTCTGCTCAGTTCCTCTGTGTGTTGAACAGAATCCTAATGCCATTTTTCTAGCATTGGTAAGTTTATTTCCTTGAGTCTTCTTTCTCAAAAGAACTTCAGACTTGACTTCTGGCTGTTCTAACAGAGGTGCCTGTGTCAAATCATTTAGAGTCTCCACAGTAACTTGCACTGTTTTTTCTCTAATCCGTGTTGTTTCAGCCTCCACAACAAAATTAGCATAGAATTCCCTGGTCAATTCCACATAACCACATTTGTTGTTATGTCTCATGAAAATGTCCCATTCATTGATTCTTCTCCAATAATTGATACACTTGTGATCCAACCACTTGGGATGAAATCCCTTGTCTGGAACAATCATCTTGGACATTCCCAGGTAATTCTCTAACGCTTCTTTTCTTCCATTAAACTTAACCTTGATTTCTTCTTCTGTCAATTCAGTCTTCTTTTCAATGCTATCAGGGATGGATAACCTTACCTTTGGACTATTCTTTCCCCAATAACTCAAAGGCAACAGCTCTGGAATCTCTTTTCTTGGTGAAGATCCTTCAGAAGTATCTGATTCACTCCCCTCAGACTCTTGAGCTTCTTCCTGCTCATTCCCAACATTTTCATTTCATTCTTCTTCTAATTGACCTCCTTCTTGAGCAGGTTCTACATTTTCTTCCTGAACTTGTTCTGGGTTCTCTTGTTGGACAGGTTCTGGATTCTCTTCTTGGACTTCCTCAGCATCATTATGTTGTAGATTACCTATGTCCGACTCATGAATCATTGATGTGCTGGTGTCTATCTTTTCAGTGACCTCTAAGCTATGCTGGTTCAGGATCTCTGTGGGATCTTCCTGTAAACGTTCCTTTAACAAAAGAAGGACAGCAGGAGGTTCTGAATCATCAATTCCTTGGATTCCAAAATGTTCTTCTGCTTTCCTCTTATGTTCTGCAACCCACTCAGGATCATTCATTCTTGAAACCGCTCTATGAGTTACCTCATCCCTAATTTGAGATGGAAGAACCCATTGATTCATTTGATCCTCAGCAATTGTCTGTGCTCCGAGATGTTGATTAACAGTGTCTTCCACCAAACACTCTCTCTGTTGATTCTCTTGAATTTCATTTCTCTGCACCTCTTCTCTATAAGCTTGGAGTGCTAATGGAGATGGCTCCAGTGTTTGCTCAGAATTCATTTGCTGTTTAACTTTCTCCAATTCTAACTCAAGCTTAGCTGCATATTCATTTGCTTGTTCTACTGAAGTACGAGCATTCCCTCCTTCCCTGGCCAGTTTTCTGAACTTTTTAATCAAACCTTCCAAAGATAAGGTCATGTTTCCCACAGTAGTTCCATGCAAGTTCAGATCTTCAAAATCTTGCAAATCTTCAATTGATTGATCATGCACTGTGTTCACCACTAATTTTTCCACGTGATCCAGAAATTCTTGCTCATCTGAAGCTTGTTCTGGTGGTGAATCTTGTTCCAACTGATCTGCCACTTTAGAAGAATTATCAACTTCTGTAGCTGGATCTTTGAAGATTTCTTGTTCAACTTCTTTTTCTGAAGATCCTTGTAAATCGATCTGACTTTGGATAAGAACTTTGTTGACTTGAGTTTGTTGGTCTTCAGCCTGTCCTTCCAAATCATTTTTTGTAATAATCTGAGTCTGTTGAAGTTCAGTGGTTGGTTGAGTTGATCCTTGTACATCAGGTTGATGTTCATCAATACATGCTCTCCAGCCTTCTGGATCTATATCTCCCACTTCCAAATTACTATAGGAGTGAGTTCCAACCCTCCTGTATAAGGTACTACTCCTAAAGTTGGTTCAACTTTCTCTTCATCAGAGCTGGTATCCTGCACCACATACTTTGGCTTCCTAGCCTTCATCTTTATTCTGAACTTCTTAACAGGTTTCTCAGGTTCTTTCTGTTGTTGCTTTTCTTTCTCAGGAACGGTTTTTGATTGTTCTACCTTCTCAAGAGAGGATTCTTGCTGCTTAGATTTCCCAGGATTAGTCTCCTTCTGCTCAGAAAGCAACTTTCCTCTCCTTTTGTAAGTAACAACTTTCTTCTTTCCTTGAGATGGTTGTAGTGTCTCTTTATCTTCATCCATCAGATTCCTTGTTTCTGGAATTCCTGCTTTCAAGTCCAAAACCTCTTTGATTGTTAGCTCATCTTCATTCTTCCTCTTCTTTGGAAACTGGCTAGTTTTCTCAGACTTGTATTTTTCCACATTGCTTCCAGTCCTTTTCTTAGCTGAAGGTGCTTCTTCTGAAGAGCTTGAACTAAGATTATGTGACTTTCTCTTCTTGGTGGAAATTTTCTTTTTACCTTTCTTATCTTGAGTTTTCATAAATTCTTCGAATTCACGCTTTTCCTTTTGCCTGCTTGCATAATAGTGTTTTATACTCTCTTGTAGGATCGGATGAGTTTCATCATTTTCTTCATTCCCCTCCCCTACAATAGTTGTAACTTCATCCACTACTCGCATTTTCTCAAATCTTTGTTCCTCTTCTGAATTATTTTTCTTGACATAAAAATTCTTACCCATACCTTTTAGCATCACATTCATTCCCTTTCTGTTCAGATACTTCTCATTCCATGCATCCCAATCATCAATGATTACCTGCTGAATCCTTTCTTGTGTTTGATCAGTATAAGCTCTATGCTCCTTGTATGCGTTTTCTCTGCACATACTATCATATCTGATATATTTCTCAATGAATTCTTTCTTTCTCTCCTGAACATATCCATGAACTTCTTGCTGGAGAGTTGGGGGTAATCTCTTCATGATCTTGTTAGGTCTGTCTGTAATGAGAAGATCTGCATCTGCTGGTGTTATTGATGGGGCTGAAATTTTCCTGAAATTCTTTATAGGTTCAGTCCTTCATTAATAACAGATTCTCTGAATATATTCCTGACTATGTTCTGTGGTGTCTGCTTTGCATCTGATCTCTGCTTCCTGTTTTTCCCAGATCTCTCAGCTTCTCTCTCTTCTGCATCTTTAACCCATGCATGTTGTTCAGGCATTAAATCAGCAAACTCTTCTGGTGGAAACTCTTTATTAGGTTTTCTCTCTAACCCTGGTTTAAGAATTCTTGTCCTCAGATTTTCTCCCTTAGCCCACTCATTCATATACCTGATCTAGCTATTCCTGGCTTCCTGAATGGTTCTAAGAACATCTCTCCATACCATCTTGCCTTGTTTAGCTTTCTTAAAATGAGGCTCGAGGTTATGTCTCAAATTGATCCTCGCATCAATAATCCTATCCAGAGCCAAATTTGTCAAGAAATTTTGTTCAATAGGCCCCTTCTTGTTCAAGAATGTTGGAGGCATGTATGCAGGGAGTGCCTGCTGAGCATCATAAACTCGAGCATTCCGAATTTCTTGAAGTTTACAGCTATACTTAGTGAGTCGCTTCACATATTTGGGCATTGGTTGAGGGTCAAAATAGTCCAACTCCAATCCTGTTTGATCATTTGGATTGATCATTCTATAACATTCTTGAATCCATTCAGCCATACACTTATTCTCCCTTTCCAAAAGTCTTTCAAGTCTAATTTCATTAGGGAGATGTTTCTCTTTCATAAGTTTAGAAAATTGATCTTCCCAAAAGTTGCTCATTTTAATCCAGAATGCTTCTTCCAGATCAATCATCAATGATTCCTTTTCCTTATCAGGTATATATTGAATCATCAGAGGATTGACATAAAATTCTGAAGGTGAAATTTCCATTCCTAACCATCCACAGCCTTTCTGAATATCTTTCACAATTTTTGCTGTTTTCTTCATTCTCAGAAATGATTTCTCTTTCTTGTCTGATTCAATACCTCGAGCTTGAAGTTCTTCATAGGTCATCTTATGAATCCTTTAAAAAGAGATAAGATAAACTGATTAAATCGGTGTCACCATACTCACATTTAGAGTAAAACTCTAAATGTGAAGGTGTTAAAAGAAAACATAGTATCAATTCTTCCTTTTTATACTCATTTTTGCATGATATCACCATACTCACATTTAGAGATTTGCTCTAAATGTGAAAATTTAAATGTTGATTAAGTCTGCTTATTGAAAAACGAAAATAAAAGAAGATTAAAAACATAGTATGAACACACCAAAACAGAATACAGGATTCATCACATTCTTGTTAATATTAAGGAATTACAAAGCATGATGGTTCTTATGACTCCAATTTGTTAATCAAAGAAAAGGAGGAATCTCCCCATCAACACCAAATCTAAGAAACAAATTACAATGCTCAGAGACTAAACACCTCATGCAGTAAATTGAGGAAACACCATAAAAATTTCTTGAAAGACTGTGATTATTATCATAATAGTTCTTATAATTGCAAAATCTCTTCTTAGGTTGTCCTTGAAAAGGTGAAAGAAATTCATTCTGATTTGATAGCCACCGTCTGACTTGGAGCTGGAGATCTTTGAGCCTTCGTCTATTCTTACACAGAGTAGCAAAAAGCCAAATTCCTTTCTCTTGCTCATCAACTTCATCCTTACTCAAAAGCATAAGAGCTTTTATGTAAATGGATGGGGGGTGATTATCAGTAATTGCAGGTTTTAAGAGATCAAATGCTGCTTGTTCATTCTTAACTCGGACAAACAAACGCAGTGCCTCTGGTAATTGGTACATCCAATTTCCTGCATTTCTGCAGCTTTCAATAAAATCTCTCTGTGTTTCTTCGAAAGTTCCCCATCCCCATGTAGAGAATTCTTCAAGAGTAGCCCTCTTCAAGACTAAAGGATGGTGGGTGGCTTCTTCTAATTCCTTGCAGACTAATTTACAATTGAAAACAGTTCAAGGTGATCAAATGCCAATCTCGACAAAATATTCCCAAGAATCTCATAAGGAAGATCTGTGATATGAGTTTCCCCTGATCCAGATTTCTTTATTGAAGTCCTTGGTTGCTTTGAGGAGCTTCCAATTTCACAGCTGAGCAGGATTAAAAACAGTAGCCAAATTAAAAGCTAAGGAATGAAAATCATTGATGTAAAAGGAATGTACAGATCTGGACATAAAGAAAATTCATTGTTCAAGAAAGTAAGCACAGAGGATTACAAGCAAAAGGAATCATGAACTGCTTGATAACAACACTATTCCAAATCTAGCAACTCATCTTCATTTTGCTCATCTTCTTCATTGCCCCACTGCTCCCATTCGAATAGTATACCTTTCTCACCAGTTGCTCTTCTGAGCTGCTTGACTATGTCAAATAATTCAGAAGGTATGTACTCCATCCTTTCATTCAAAGGTAATTGCTGACGCTCGAGAAGAGAGTGATTCTTACAAAAGCTCCTTTCCTCTTGAGCAAGGAATGGATTTGGGAATTTTTCGCAATAGAGAAGCCAGTGTAAAACACTAATCTTAAGGAAGGCTAACGCAAAAGAATCCTGGGTTACAGATTTGATCAGTTGGATCCATTCTTCATTAAATTGTTGATCTTCCTTAGAGAGCAGTAGGAGACATCTTATGAAAGCAGATGGTTGGTGTTTATCATCTAAACCAGACTTTAAGAGTTCATAGGCTTTTTTCTCATCATTATTATCAACAAAAGCTATCAGTGCAGGTTCAAGATTAAACATATAGTTTCCTGCATCCTGACATTCTTTGATAAATTTAACCTGGTTACTGGGGTAAACACTTTCTCTCCACATAGCACAAGTTTCCAGATTAACTCTCTTAAGAGCTAGTGATGATCTGCTTGCTGCAAGAAATTGTGTGGATGTCTCTGATGCTCTAAAGAGTTTCTTTATGCTATCCTTTCCCAATCTTGACAGAATGTCTCCCAACAACTCAGTAGGTAAATCAAATATTTGAGTTTCCAAGAGTTGAGGAATTCTGACATTTCTGTTTGAAAAGAAGAGGAAGAAAACACAGAATTCGGAGAAAAACTTGTTGTTTGTGCAGTAATTACAAGGTAAAAGATTAGATTTCATTAACAATACCAAGCTGCCTTACAAAATACATGAAACTTGGATTGGTGACAATTTAAAATCTAATACTAGAAAGCTTATCACAAACATTATTCTCCTCCTTCTTCATCCAGGAGATCTCCAATAGTACTATGGTTATAAAAGACCTGCTTTGCCATTATCCTGAAGTCAGCTACTGCCCTATGTAACACCCGAGGAAAAACAATTCAAATTGTTTTGAACTACGTCATGACTTGATCCCTTCACAGGGTACGTAGGCAGCTTGGAACTAATTTCTAAGTTCAGTCATGAAATAAATCACAAAATAAATCACGAAATAGATCACAAGGACGATAGGAGGAGTTGGAACCAATTCAGACTAGGCTAATTAGGACACGGAAATGTTGCGAGCGATAAGCCGGACTCGTAACAAGTTTAAGGAAAAGATTCCGAACCGGAGACGACCCAAGGAATCGAGCTAACACGTAGAAAACCGATAGGGGAAAGCAAGGAAAGACCCGACGGAACACGCGGACCGCCGAACCGGCCGGTCCGGCCGGCCCGCGCGGCCACCGCGCGGACGGAGGAGTCGCGACTCTAGGGCAGACCACGCGTGCTTCGCGCGGATAAAGGCCTATGTGCGCGTCACCAGCGCGCCAGAGGTGCAGGAGGAGTAAACTTTCCTTCCATGGTGATTTTCTTGCCAAAAATCCGTCCCCTATCAAGGGGAAACGGATCAAGGCAATGGGGGAAGGTTATAGAGGCTGTGTGGCCGTCCCTCCCCCATAATTTCCAGAAAACAAACCCTAGCCACCTCCAATATTCCTCTCCAAGTGGAAACCTCTCCGAACTCACTTTCCGGCAAGTATTCCGGCGACGGCAAGGCAAAAGGAACCAAGCCCTGCCCTCTAGACTCTTGGTAAGCTATCGTACAAAGTTTTAATTCGTCCATATATCTCAGAAACTCATATTCTAACCCTTTTTCCTTACTACGATTTCCCGTCGGAAAACGAACAAAAAAGCGATCGGAGAAGTTGGCCGTTCGTCGTGACCCTAGGACGTCCGGAAACCCAATCCAGCAACCCTATCCTCATTCTAGGTAAGTTAAAACCTTACTCACAAATTTTCGTGGTTGTTTGTTGTTTAAATCTCAAGATATAGGCTTGTAACAAAAATCGGTTTTCAAAAACCCTATGTTCGTCCAATTTCAAAGACTCGCCTATAACTCGACCTTCGGGAATCCAAACCGAAAACTTTTCAACATAAAAGTTGTTCCTAACATCTTTATCTATCTTGTGTCCAAATTTCAGCCGTTGACATTAAGTTTTGCTATCCCAAATCACGCCGTAAACTTTCTGTGTCGACCCGAACGTTTTAAAACTGTGACAGATTTCCATATTCAACTTGATGCGTGTTTCTCACCCCTTTTTCGAATGATTTAACTTTGCATTCCTAAACAAAAGTTGTAGATAATTGAGTCTAGATTATGCATGTAAAAGTTCACAGATTTTGGTGTTCATTTGATATGTCAATCGGTCGAATTTTCAGAACTGTTTTAAACCCTATTCGGAACCCGCGAGTATGCAGTGAGTTGTGGTCGATTTTTGAGTACCAAGAATTCATTATTTCCAAATTCTTAAAACATGAAAGTTGTTCCTTAACGTGTTTTGTAGTTACTGTAAAAATTTCGCATCGATTGGTTTTGAAATGAATTTTTAATCGGCGTTGCACGAACCTGTGACGAAAACAGTTTTTAAGACAGAAATTATTCCTTGCAATGAACTCGAATTTCGACTCACTTCGGAACCTTATTTCCGAAAACTTAAAACATGAAAGTTGTTCGTGTGTGTGTTTTCGAATTACTGTAAAAATTTCAGAATTTTTGGTGAAAAGATGAATTTTTAATTAAGAAAGGCGTAAACTGCCTCGAATAGGATTTTTCGAACTTGAGAAAACTCGAACTATGAAAACGCGATATCGATCATTTGATAACTTTGAAATACGAACTTTCGAAAAATCCCATTCACTAGGCTGAGCCGATCGTCATGCTATCATTATCTTTGAGACTGCCTCGTTAATGGTCTCCTTACTATCTGAGATTGCCTCGTTAGTGATCTCGCGCGCTGTATTTTTGGATCGCCTCGTTAGTGGTCCTACTATCTTTTTGGATCGCCTCGTTAGTGGTCCTACTATCTTTTGAGACTGCCTCGTTAGTGGTCTCCCATTGTTTGGACTGCCTCGTTAGTGGTCCTATGTTGAGATTGCCTCGTTAGTGATCTCCCGGTATGGTGTCCTCTTCTTAGTCTACGGAATAAATGTAAAAGACTTGTGTGAGTGTTTCATTATGCTTAAATCATATTTATCATGTCTTTAATTATGTATTTAAAATTCATGCCTCTTAAATTATGCTTAAATTACGCTTTTAAAATTTAGCCCTTTAATCATGTTTTCCGCTGCAAATAAACTATGTATTTTAACATTACGTGTGGTAAGCGAAATCTTTAGTTTAAACGCATCGTATTACTGTTTACCGGGTCTGTTTAACCCGAGGTTTTGGCCGTGTTGGCCGTGATTACATTTCCGCTGCATTTACCTTATCCATGCATGATAATTTTTACTACCGTACTTGATTAAAGTATTATTGGATTCCGGATTCATTGTTGAATGTTTTAAAACTTTGCATACCCATAAGCCTTGCACCTCCTTAGCGAGCTCGGGAATCCGTGTCTTGCTAGGATGATGCGGCGGTGACACCTCGGCCTGGGTTACCAAATCCGGGGTGTTACAAGCTGGTATCAGAGCCCGGAAAATTTTTAAAATCTATTACTATTATTTTTAAACCATTATTTTTAAAACCCAAGTATTATTTTTAAATTATTTATTTTGACTACTAGTGTTGTTTTTAGCCGAAAGTTTATTTCTCTTTTTCATAAGCCCAAAATCTTGGCCAAAGAAAAATTAAATTTTGGCCCACTATAGAGGCCCAACCTTTAGCAATTTATTTTAAACATACGAATAAACTAAATTTTTATGGGGAAGAGACTTGCACTTGCATGTTGCATATAGATCTAATTCCTGCACATCTTGACCATGCATAAAACACACTCTAACTTTAACCTACCGTGTCAACACTAGATGGCTGCTTCGAACGCAAACATGATCAACCTATTAATGAGGTTAATCGAAGCCTACCTGGGAACCCCTCAAAACGTGAACAACTTCAGGCTAAGAGTAGAACAAATGGAGGCCAACCTAGGTCACCTGGCTAACCTAGGGGGAGCGGGGCACCAAGACCTGACCCAACTCCAAACCCAAATCAACAAACTCCAGGCTCACGAGACTGAGCTTCGGACTCAACTGGACGACATAGAGACCGAAGCAGTGGTCCTGGGATATCAACTGCTTCACTGGAAGGATGACTTGCCTCCACACGCCCCCCTTGGCCCCGGAGCTCCTCCCGCAGCTAGCCCCGTTGCGGACCCTGTCGCCAACCCGACAGCCGCACCGACTCCAGTTGCCACCATCGATCCTGTCCCTACCACTAGACCCGCTTGGCCAGCAAGCCCGGTGTTCCATGGGCCCCTTGGCACGGGCACCATCGAGGACGCAAGTGATGAGGACGACCCCATGGAGGATCCGACTACCTACCCTTCCCAGGCTTAGGGGATTATCGACACATTATTCCTATTGTTCTCTTCCCTATTTTCCGGAACTATTTTCAGGATCTTTGCTACTTGTCGCTTGTACCGAAACAAAAACTTCTACTGGGCAATAAAGTCACAAACACTTATTTTATACACCATCTTTATATCTTATCAAAGCGCCGACAGACAAACAACGCATCTATTTCTGCATAACAAATCGACAAGTACCTCAAACCCTAAAACCCTAAACGACTGAATGAATAAATGCAAATACTGACCAACTCCTGATAAGCACCATACAATTCAGCAAAACACTTTTTCCCACGCTTTATCGAATCTCCCCGAACTTTACACCTTCCTTGGTTGTAACAGGATGGCACCCCGAGGACAACCAAGGACCTTCCCTGCCACCCCCAACACCCACGGCACGCCGGGACAACCCAATGAGCAGGCACCTAACGCGGAGATGCCGAACCCGGCAGGACCGATGCCCAACCCTGCGGAAGGGCGAATGAGGAATATGGAAGAATTACTAATCGCACTGGGTAATGCTTACGTTAACCAGGGTGGAGCTGCCACGGCGCCACCACCGGAAGCGAGGATCAACTACTTGGCTGCGGTGAACCCCTACCGGCCTCCTTACTACGTCGGGGAGGAAGATCCCGCTAAGCTGGAAGAATGGTTGAGAACCTTCGACAAATTGCTAAAGGCGGTGAGATGCCCGGAGGGGGAGAAGGTCCACGTGGCCTCGTACTATCTGGGTGGCGAGGCCGACGACTGGTGGCAGGCTACTACAGGCGATTTGTCCAAGACTTCTCCAAAATCGCCCGCCCATTGACCCAACTGCTGAAGAAGGGGGTGAAGTACGACTGGACTGGCGAGTGCGAAGCCGCATTCCAGGAGCTGAAGAAACGACTTACCACGGCGCCAGTGTTAGCGTTACCATCAGAGAATGGAGACTTCGAGGTGTATAGCGACGCCTCGAGAGAAGGACTTGGATGCGTACTAATGCAGGATCAAAGAGTCATAGCGTACGCATCACGACAGCTGAAACCACACGAGCAAAACTATCCGACGCACGACCTAGAACTGGCCGCGGTCGTGTTCGCCCTGAAAATTTGGAGACACTATCTCTATGGGCGGAAGTGTCGGATGTTCACCGACCAAAAAAGAGCCTCAAGTACATATTCACGCAAAGAGAACTGAACTTGAGGCAGAGGAGATGGTTGGAACTGATCAAAGATTACGACCTGGAAGTCGCGTATCACGAGGGCAAGGCCAACGTCGTGGCCGACGCCTTGAGTCGGAAGACGCAACACGTCACGAACTCACTGGTGATACTGGCCGAATTGTACAGAGATTTGGCAAAATTAAGCCTGGAACTGGTGCATCCCGGTACGGTAACCGAGGTCGTCAACGCGATGGTAGTAAGCCCTACCGTATTCGAAGAAATACGACTCGCCCAGTCGAGTGACGAAAAGTTGGAGGAAATAAGGAGAAGCATTGCCGAAGGAAAGGCAGTGGATTTCAAGATTCACGAGGACGGGAGCATCCGCTTCAGGGGAAGGTGGTGTATACCGCGGGAGTCCGCGGATCTGAAGAAGAAGGTGATGGAGGAAGGCCATAGCACCCCCTACTCGGTTCACCCCGGGGGGGATAAGCTATACAAGGACTTGAAGAAAAATTATTGGTGGCCGAACATGAAGAGAGAGGTGGCCGAGTTCGTGGCAAGGTGCCTTACCTGCCAGAAGATCAAGGCAGTACGGCAAAAGCCCTTAGGATTAATGCAACCATTGGAGATCCCAAGCTGGAAGTGGGACAGTATCTCCATGGATTTCGTTTCAGGGTTACCATGTTCGCCAAAGGGGATGAATAAGATCTGGGTGATCGTGGATAGGTTAACGAAGGCCGCCATCTTCATCCCGATGAACGACACTTGGACAATGGACCAACTAGCAAGAGCATATGTAGACAATGTGGTACGCCGGCACGGGGTGCCACACGACATCATCTCGGATAGGGATAGCAGATTCGTCTCCCAGTTTTGGACCAAGCTGCAAGAAGCTCTGGGGACGCAGATAAAAATGAGTACGGCGTTCCACCCTATGACGGATGGACAGACGGAGCGAACAATACAAACGCTGGAGGACATGTTGAGGGCTTGTGTGTTGGAATTCAAGGGAAGTTGGGAGCACCATTTACCCTTGATCGAGTTCTCCTACAACAACAGTTACCATGCGAGCATCGGCATGGCGCCCTTCGAGGCACTGTATGGACGAAGATGCCGGAGCCCATTGAGTTGGGAAGAGAACGATCGAATAATGACAGTAGGGCCACAACTGTGGAGGACATGGCTCAGCAAGTTAAGGTCATCCAGGGGAAGATGAGAGCCGCTCAGGACCGGCAAAAGAGTTATGCGGACGTGAGACGGCAGGACTTGGAATTCCAAGTCGGTGACAAGGTCATGCTGAAAGTCTCACCGATGAAGGGCGTAATGCGCTTTGGCAAGCGAGGGAAACTGAGCCCACGATACATAGGGCCATATGAGATCCTCGAGAGAGTGGGGAATCTAGCGTACTGGCTAGCACTGCCGCCTCAACTAGCACGCGTCCATAACGTGTTTCACGTCTCCCAACTAAAGAAGTATGTGCCCGACACGTCGCATGTACTCCAACCGGACGTAATCGAATTGGATGATGACTTGACCTATGAAGAAACCCCGGTGCAAATACTCGACTACAAGGATAGGGTGACAAGGAATAAAACTGTAAAGATGGTCAAGGTCCTGTGGTCCAACCACGAGACAGAAACGGCAACCTGGGAATTAGAAGCCGACATGAGGCAACGTTACCCTACCCTCTTCCAAGATGACCCGACCACAGTTATGGGGACATAACTGTATTCTTAAGGGGGGGAGGATGTAACACCCGAGGAAAAACAAATTCAAATTGTTTTGAACTACGTCATGACTTGATCCCTTCACAGGGTACGTAGGCAGCTTGGAACTAATTTCTAAGTTCAGTCACGAAATAAATCACAAAATAAATCACGAAATAGATCACAAGGACGATAGGAGGAGTTGGAACCAATTTAGACTAGGCTAATTAGGACACGGAAATGTTGCGAGCGATAAGCCGGACTCGTAACAAGTTTAAGGAAAAGATTCCGAACCGGAGACGACCCAAGGAATCGAGCTAACACGTAGAAAACCGATAGGGGAAAGCAAGGAAAGACCCGACGGAACACGCGGACCGCCGAACCGGCCGGCCCGCGCTCTCCGCGCGCCGCCGCGCGGCCACCGTGCGGACGGAGGAGTCGCGACTCCAGGGCAGACCACGCGTGCTCCGCGCGGATAAAGGCCTATGTGCGCGTCACCAGCGCGCCAGAGGTGCAGGAGGTGTAAACTTTCCTTCCATGGTGATTTTCTTGCCAAAAATCCGTCCCCTATCAAGGGGAAACGGATCAAGGCAATGGGGGAAGGTTATAGAGGCTATGTGGCCGCCCCTCCCCCATAATTTCCAGAAAACAAACCCTAGCCACCTCCAATATTCCTCTCCAAGTCGAAACCTCTCCGAACTCACTTTCCGGCAAGTATTCCGGCGACGGCAAGGCGAAAGGAACCAAGCCCTGCCCTCTAGACTCTTGGTAAGCTATCGTACAAAGTTTTAATTCGTCCATATATCTCAGAAACTCATATTATAACCCTTTTTCCTTACTACGATTTCCCGTCGGAAAACGAACAAAAAAGCGATCGGAGAAGTTGGCCGTTCGTCGTGACCCTAGGACGTCCGGAAACCCAATCCAGCGACCCTATCCTCATTCTAGGTAAGTTAAAACCTTACTCACAAATTTTCGTGGTTGTTTGTTGTTTAAATCTCGAGATATAGGCTTGTAACAAAAATCGGTTTTCAAAAACCCTATTTTCGTCCAATTTCAAAGACGCGCCTATAACTCGACCTTCGGGAATCCAAACCGAAAACTTTTTAACATGAAAGTTGTTCCTAACATCTTTATCTATCTTGTGTCCAAAATTCAGCCGTTGACATTAAGTTTTGCTATCCCAAATCACGCTGTAAACTTTCTGTGTCGACCCGAACGTTTTAAAACTGTGACAGATTTCCATATTCAACTTGATGCGTGTTTTTCACCCCTTTTTCGAATGATTTAACTTTGCATTCCTAAACAAACGTTGTAGATAATTGAGTCTAGATTATGCATGTAAAATTTCACGGATTTTGGTGTTCATTTGATATGTCAATCGGTCGAATTTTCAGAACTGTTTTAAACCCTATTCGGAACCCGCGAGTATGCAGTGAGTTGTGGTCGATTTTTGAGTACCAAGAAATCATTATTTCCAAATTCTTAAAACATGAAAGTTGTTCCTTAACGTGTTTTGTAGTTACTGTAAACATTTCGCATCGATTGGTTTTGAAATGAATTTTTAATCGGCGTTGCACGAACGTGTGACGAAAACAGTTTTTAAGACAGAAATTATTCCTTGCAATGAACTCGAATTTCGACTCACTTCGGAACCTTATTTCCAAAAACTTAAAACATGAAAGTTGTTCGTGTGTGTGTTTTCGAATTACTGTAAAAATTTCAGAATTTTTGGTGAAAAGACGAATTTTTAATTAAGAAAGGCGTAAACTGCCTCGAATATGATTTTTCGAACTTGAGAAAACTCGAACTATGAAAACGCGATATCGATCATTTGATAACTTTGAAATACGAACTTTCGAAAAATCCCATTCACTAGGCTGAGCCGATCGTCATGCTATCATTATCTTTGAGACTGCCTCGTTAGTGGTCTCCTTACTATCTGAGATTGCCTCGTTTGTGATCTCGCGCGCTGTATTTTTGGATCGCCTCGTTAGTGGTCCTACTATCTTTTTGGATCGCCTCGTTAGTGGTCCTACTATCTTTTGAAACTGCCTCGTTAGTGGTCTCCCATTGTTTGGACTGCCTCGTTAGTGGTCCTATGTTGAGATTGCCTCGTTAGTGATCTCCCGGTATGGTGTCCTCTTCTTAGTCTACGGGATAAATGTAAAAGACTTGTGTGAGTGTTTCATTATGCTTAAATCGTATTTATCATGTCTTTAATTATGTATTTAGAATTCATGCCTCTTAAATTATGCTTAAATTACGCTTTTAAAATTTAGCCCTTTAATCATGTTTTCCGCTGCAAATAAACTATGTATTTTAACATTACCTGTGGTAAGCGAAATCTTTAGTTTAAACGCATCGTATTACTGTTTACCGGGTCTTTTTAACCCGAGGTTTTGGCCGTGATTACATTTCCGCTGCATTTACCTTATCCATGCATGATGATTTTTGCTATCGTACTTGATTAAAGTATTATTGGATTCCGGATTCATTGTTGAATGTTTTAAAACTTTGCATACCCATAAGCCTTGCACCTCCTTAGCGAGCTCGGGAATCCGTGTCTTGCTAGGGTGATGCGGCGGTGACACCTCGGCCTGGGTTACCAAATCCGGGGTGTTACAAGCTGGTATCAGAGCCCGGAAAATTTTTAAAAGCTATTACTATTATTTTTAAACCATTATTTTTAAAACCCAAGTATTATTTTTAAATTATTTATTTTGACTACTAGTGTTGTTTTTAGCCGAAAGTTTATTTCTCTTTTTCATAAGCCCAAAATCTTGGCCAAAGAAAAATTAAATTTTGGCCCACTATAGAGGCCCAACCTTTAGAAATTTATTTTAAACATACGAATAAACTAAATTTTTATGGGGAAGGGACTTGCACTTGCATGTTGCATATAGATCTAATTCCTGCACATCTTGACCATGCATAAAACACACTCTAACTTTAACCTACCGTGTCAACACTAGATGGCTGCTTCGAACGCAAACATGATCAACCTATTAATGAGGTTAATCGAAGCCTACCTGGGAACCCCTCAAAACGTGAACAACTTCAGGCTAAGAGTAGAACAAATGGAGGCCAACCTAGGTCACCTGGCTAACCTAGGGGGAGCGGGGCACCAAGACCTGACCCAACTCCAAACCCAAATCAACAAACTCCAGGCCCACGAGACTGAGCTTCGGACTCAACTGGACGACATAGAGACCGAAGCAGTGGTCCTGGGATATCAACTGCTTCACTGGAAGGATGACTTGCCTCCACACGCCCCCCTTGGCCCCGGAGCTCCTCCCGCAGCTAGCCCCGTTGCGGACCCTGTCGCCAACCCGACAGCCGCACCGACTCCAATTGCCACCATCAATCCTGTCCCTACCACTGGACCCGCTTGGCCAGCAAGCCCGGTGTTCCATGGGCCCCTTGGCACGGGCACCATCGAGGATGCAAGTGATGAGGACGACCCCATGGAGGATCCGACTACCTACCCTTCCCAGGCTTAGGGGATTATCGACACATTATTCCTATAGTTCTCTTCCCTATTTTCCCGAACTATTTTCAGGATCTTTGCTACTTGTTGCTTGTACCGAAACAAAAACTTCTACTGGGCAATAAAGTCACAAACACTTATTTTATACACCATCTTTATATCTTATCAAAGCGCCGACAGACAAACAACACATCTATTTCTGCATAACAAATCGACAAGTACCTCAAACCCTAAAACCCTAAACGACTGAATGAATAAATGCAAATACTGACCAACTCCTGATAAGCACCATACAATTCAGCAAAACACTTTTTCCCACGCTTTATCGAATCTCCCCGAACTTTACACCTTCCTTGGTTGTAACAGGATGGCACCCCGAGGACGACCAAGGACCTTCCCTGTCACCCCCAACACCCACGGCACGCCGGGACAACCCAATGAGCAGGCACCTAACGCGGAGATGCCGAACCCGGCAGGACCGATGCCCAACCCTGCGGAAGGGCGAATGAGGAATATGGAAGAATTACTAATCGCACTGGGTAATGCTTACGTTAACCAGGGTGGAGCTGCCGCGGCGCCACCACCGGAAGCGAGGATCAACTACTTGGCTGCGGTGAACCCCTACCGGCCTCCTTACTACGTCGGGGAGGAAGATCCCGCTAAGCTGGAAGAATGGTTGAGAACCTTCGACAAATTGCTAAAGGCGGTGAGATGCCCGGAGGGGGAGAAGGTCCACGTGGCCTCGTACTATCTGGGTGGCGAGGCCGACGACTGGTGGCAGGCTACTACAGGCGATTTGTCCAAGACTTCTCCAAAATCGCCCGCCCATTGACCCAACTGCTGAAGAAGGGGGTGAAGTACGACTGGACTGGCGAGTGCGAAGCCGCATTCCAGGAGCTGAAGAAACGACTTACCACGGCGCCAGTGTTAGCGTTACCATCAGAGAATGGAGACTTCGAGGTGTATAGCGACGCCTCGAGAGAAGGACTGGGATGCGTACTAATGCAGGATTAAAGAGTCATAGCGTACGCATCACGACAGCTGAAACCACACGAGCAAAACTATCCGACGCACGACCTAGAACTGGCCGCGGTCGTGTTCGCCCTGAAAATTTGGAGACACTATCTCTATGGGCGGAAGTGTCGGATGTTCACCGACCATAAGAGCCTCAAGTACATATTCACGCAAAGAGAACTGAACTTGAGGCAGAGGAGATGGTTGGAACTGATCAAAGATTACGACCTGGAAGTCGCGTATCACGAGGGCAAGGCCAACGTCGTGGCCGACGCCTTGAGTCGGAAGACGCAACACGTCACGAACTCACTGGTGATACTGGCCGAATTGTACGGAGATTTGGCGAAATTAAGCCTGGAACTGGTGCATCCCGGTACGGTAACCGAGGTCGTCAACGCGATGGTAGTAAGCCCTACCGTATTCGAAGAAATACGACTCGCCCAGTTGAGTGACGAAAAGTTGGAGGAAATTAGGAGAAGCATTGCCGAAGGAAAGGCAGTGGATTTCAAGATTCACGAGGACGGGAGCATCCGCTTCAGGGGAAGGTGGTGTATACCGCGGGAGTCCGCGGATCTGAAGAAGAAGGTGATGGAGGAAGGCCATAGCACCCCCTACTCGGTTCACCCCGGGGGGGATAAGCTATACAAGGACTTGAAGAAAAATTATTGGTGGCCGAACATGAAGAGAGAGGTGGCCGAGTTCGTGGCAAGGTGCCTTACCTGCCAGAAGATCAAGGCAGTACGGCAAAAGCCCTTAGGATTAATGCAACCATTGGAGATCCCAAGCTGGAAGTGGGACAGTATCTCCATGGATTTCGTTTCAGGGTTACCATGTTCGCCAAAGGGGATGAATAAGATCTGGGTGATCGTGGATAGGTTAACGAAGGCCGCCATCTTCATCCCGATGAAGGACACTTGGACAATGGACCAACTAGCAAGAGCATATGTAGACAATGTGGTACGCCGGCACGGGGTGCCACACGACATCATCTCGGATAGGGATAGCAGATTCGTCTCCCAGTTTTGGACCAAGCTGCAAGAAGCTCTGGGGACGCAGATAAAAATGAGTACGGCGTTCCACCCTATGACGGATGGACAGACGGAGCGAACAATACAAACGCTGGAGGACATGTTGAGGGCTTGTGTGTTGGAATTCAAGGGAAGTTGGGAGCACCATTTACCCTTGATCGAGTTCTCCTACAACAACAGTTACCATGCGAGCATCGGCATGGCGCCCTTCGAGGCACTGTATGGACGAAGATGCCGGAGCCCATTGAGTTGGGAAGAGAACGATCGAATAATGACAGTAGGGCCACAACTGTGGAGGACATGGCTCAGCAAGTTAAGGTCATCCAGGGGAAGATGAGAGCCGCTCAGGACCGGCAAAAGAGTTATGCGGACGTGAGACGGCAGGACTTGGAATTCCAAGTCGGTGACAAGGTCATGCTGAAAGTCTCACCGATGAAGGGCGTAATGCGCTTTGGCAAGCGAGGGAAACTGAACCCACGATACATAGGGCCATATGAGATCCTCGAGAGAGTGGGGAATCTAGCGTACCGGCTAGCACTGCCGCCTCAACTAGCACGCGTCCATAACGTGTTTCACGTCTCCCAACTAAAGAAGTATGTGCCCGACACGTCGCATGTACTCCAACCGGACGTAATCGAATTGGATGATGACTTGACCTATGAAGAAACCCCGGTGCAAATACTCGATTACAAGGAAAGGGTGACAAGGAATAAAACTGTAAAGATGGTCAAGGTCCTGTGGTCCAACCACGAGACAGAAACGACAACCTGGGAATTAGAAGCCGACATGAGGCAACGTTACCCTACCCTCTTCCAAGATGACCCGACCACAGTTATGGGGACATAACTGTATTCTTAAGGGGGGGAGGATGTAACACCCGAGGAAAAACAAATTCAAATTGTTTTGAACTACGTCATGACTTGATCCCTTCACAGGGTACGTAGGCAGCTTGGAACTAATTTCTAAGTTCAGTCACGAAATAAATCACAAAATAAATTACGAAATAGATCACAAGGACGATAGGAGGAGTTGGAACCAATTTAGACTAGGCTAATTAGGACACGGAAATGTTGCGAGCGATAAGCCGGACTCGTAACAAGTTTAAGGAAAAGATTCCGAACCGGAGACGACCCAAGGAATCGAGCTAACACGTAGAAAACCGATAGGGGAAAGCAAGGAAAGACCCGACGGAACACGCGGACCGCCGAACCGGCCGGCCCGCGCTCTCCGCGCGCCGCCGCGCGGCCACCGTGCGGACGGAGGAGTCGCGACTCCAGGGCAGACCACGCGTGCTCCGCGCGGATAAAGGCCTATGTGCGCGTCACCAGCGCGCCAGAGGTGCAGGAGGTGTAAACTTTCCTTCCATGGTGATTTTCTTGCCAAAAATCCGTCCCCTATCAAGGGGAAACGGATCAAGGCAATGGGGGAAGGTTATAGAGGCTGTGTGGCCGCCCCTCCCCCATAATTTCCAGAAAACAAACCCTAGCCACCTCCAATATTCCTCTCCAAGTCAAAACCTCTCCGAACTCACTTTCCGGTAAGTATTCCGGCGACGGCAAGGCGAAAGGAACCAAGCCCTGCCCTCTAGACTCTTGGTAAGCTATCGTACAAAGTTTTAATTCATCCATATATCTCAGAAACTCATATTCTAACCCTTTTTCCTTACTACGATTTCCCGTCGGAAAACGAACAAAAAAGCGATCGGAGAAGTTGGCCGTTCGTCGTGACCCTAGGACGTCCGGAAACCCAATCCAGCGACCCTATCCTCATTCTAGGTAAGTTAAAACCTTACTCACAAATTTTCGTGGTTGTTTGTTGTTTAAATCTCGAGATATAGGCCTGTAACAAAAATCGGTTTTAAAAAACCCTATTTTCATCCAATTTCAAAGACTCGCCTATAACTCGACCTTCGGGAATCCAAACCGAAAACTTTTCAACATAAACGTTGTTCGTAACATCTTTATCTATCTTGTGTCCAAATTTCAGCCGTTGACATTAAGTTTTGCTATCCCAAATCACGCCGTAAACTTTCTGTGTCGACCCGAACGTTTTAAAACTGTGACAGATTTCCATATTCAACTTGATGCGTGTTTTTCACCCCTTTATCGAATGATTTAACTTTGCATTCCTAAACAAACGTTGTAGATAATTGAGTCTAGATTATGCATGTAAAATTTCACGGATTTTGGTGTTCATTTGATATGTCAATCGGTTGAATTTTCAGAACTGTTTTAAACCCTATTCGGAACCCGCGAGTATGCAGTGAGTTGTGGTCGATTTTTGAGTACCAAGTAATCATTATTTCCAAATTCTTAAAACATGAAAGTTGTTCCTTAACGTGTTTTGTAGTTACTGTAAAAATTTCGCATCGATTGGTTTTGAAATGAATTTTTAATCGGCGTTGCACGAACCTGTGACGAAAACAGTTTTTAAGACAGAAATTATTCCTTGCAATGAACTCGAATTTCGACTCACTTCGGAACTTTATTTCCAAAAACTTAAAACATGAAAGTTGTTCGTGTGCGTGTTTTCGAATTACTGTAAAAATTTCAGAATTTTTGGTGAAAAGACGAATTTTTAATTAAGAAAGGCGTAAACTGCCTCGAATAGGATTTTTCGAACTTGAGAAAACTCGAACTATGAAAACGCGATATCGATCATTTGATAACTTTGAAATACGAACTTTCGAAAAATCCCGTTCACTAGGCTGAGCCGATCGTCATGCTATCATTATCTTTGAGACTGCCTCGTTAGTGGTCTCCTTACTATCTGAGATTGCCTCGTTAGTGATCTCGCACGCTGTATTTTTGGATCGCCTCGTTAGTGGTCCTACTATCTTTTTGGATCGCCTCGTTAGTGGTCCTACTATCTTTTGAGACTACCTCGTTAGTGGTTTCCCATTGTTTGGACTGCCTCGTTAGTGGTCCTATGTTGAGATTGCCTCGTTAGTGATCTCCCGGTATGGTGTCCTCTTCTTAGTCTACGGGATAAATGTAAAAGACTTGTGTGAGTGTTTCATTATGCTTAAATCATATTTATCATGTCTTTAATTATGTATTTAAAATTCATGCCTCTTAAATTATGCTTAAATTACGCTTTTAAAATTTAGCCCTTTAATCATGTTTTCCGCTGCAAATAAACTATGTATTTTAACATTACGTGTGGTAAGCGAAATCTTTAGTTTAAACACATGTAACCCCTTTTATTTGTTAGTTAGGGATTAGCTTACTCAGTATATTTTTATACTGACAACCGTTGTCATTTTTCTTTTACAGAGTATGTCGAGTGACGCATACGCATACACTTGGGGGGAATTATTTATGAACATTTTCGCTTTCTGCATCGTATTACTGTTTACCGGGTCTGTTTAACCCGAGGTTTTGGCCGTGTTGGCCGTGATTACATTTCCGCTGCATTTACCTTATCCATGCATGATGATTTTTACTACCGTACTTGATTAAAGTATTATTGGATTCCGGATTCATTATTGAATGTTTTAAAACTTTGCATACCCATAAGCCTTGCACCTCCTTAGCGAGCTCGGGAATCCATGTCTTGCTAGGGTGATGCGGCGGTGACACCTCGGCCTGGGTTACCAAATCCGGGGTGTTACACCCTAGCTGTATCACAACAAAGGCAGATAATCTGACCCGCTCCATATTTGAAATATGGCGGCCCATTGATAACTTCCCATTCATGATTATCAAAGTTGCAGAATTCTCTCTTATTCTGTCCTAGGAAAGGATTTGGCACATCTTCCCATTCTGAGAGTAGAGTCAAAAGGCTATATCTAAAATTATAGCAAGTTAACCTATCATTTAATATAGAACTCATTAAACAAAGCCCTCTATCTATTTCCTTTTTGGAAACTCTGCTTAAACAACATAAAGCTTTTATATACTGAGAGAACTTATGATTATCATTAATTCCCTGTTCCAGAATTTGAAATGCTTTGTTCTCTTCAACTTGCATGAATAGTTCCATAGCTTTATGAAGATTCAAAATATGATTATTAGCCCGTCTGCAGGAGTGTAGAAATTCAGCCTTACCAGAGGATTTGTTAGAGATACTCTTAAAAACTGGATCCTCTACATTGAATCTCCGGAAGACAATAGGATAATTTGAAGCAATTTTGAATATTGAACATGTTCCTTTACAATGGAGCAAGTCTTCAAAGCTACTCTGCCCTACTCGTGACAAAATCTCTCCAATGATGTCCAGTGGAAGATCAGTCATTTGTAGTACAGAGAACTCAGAAGCCTGCTCTCCAAAGTTAATGTTGTTTAAGCGAGTTTTAAGGAGAAAAATTAGTTGTTTGTATTAATGAGAATCTAATACTATGATTCTGCGAGTTTTCAGAGAATTGTAATCAAGTGAAAGAAAAATATGCAAAATGCAAAATGCAAAATGCAAACCCTAATACTACGAATCAAACATTTAAACGCGAAATACAGAAGCAAAGTCTGCGAAATTTAAACACCAGTAAGAAGAAAATGAAATAAGCTTGAAAGCTTACGGATTATCGCCTGCCATTTTTTTTTTAATGAGTTCCTGAAAGTGAAAATGTTGCGAAAGTTTCTGGATGGAAATGTTGCGAACGAGATGGAAGAAACTTGGCGATGGCGGTTTCTTCTTGAGAGAAAAGATATTGATAGATTTGAGAGTGATTTGAAAAGATGTGGAAGTTAATAGATATAGAAATGGGCCGGCCTAGTCTAAAGACTGCAGAGTAGGGTACTCAAGTGTTATCCTTCTCTTAAATTTTAATGATTAAGCCTAGGCTTGCCATGTCAGCGGATTTGAAATTAACTCAAAATTGAGTTAATAAACTTATGCAGGCAAAATTCTTAGATAAAAACAAGTTATTCAAGAAAAACAATGCGAGAATTAAAAACTACATAAAAATTTCATTTATACAAAAACATAGGCTGAAAAGGTTACATGATAACAAACAAAAGCATTCAGCCTAATCAAATTCTAAATCAGACTCAGAGTCTGAATCTAATTCATCTACATATTCATTAAAGGCTACCTTCAAATCCTTAATTAAGATTGTAACCTCACAGCATAAACAATTGATGTTTGTAGCACCATAATTGTAATGTGGAGGTTGCAAAACCAAATTTCTATCATGAGGAGCCAAGTATTCACAGTAGTCCCTATGTTTTTGCCCTAAAAATGGATTTGGCTCCTCCTCACTATTGGTAAAAACTTTTCTACTCTTCTCCTTCATCTTCTGAATATGCTCTTCTTCTTTGAAGATTGATCCCATCAAATATAGGCCCTCATCAATCTTCTGAAAGCTCTATGAACTCATCAAAATAAATGCTTTGATGAAGATTTAAGGATGATGTTCATCTTCTATTCCTGGCCGCAAGATTTCAAATGCAGCTTCCATGAGCCATGTGCTCCGGAAGGCTTTCAATGCGGGCTCCAGGTTTAGCATGAAGTTGTTGCCCTCCCTGCATCTTCTCAAGAAGGCTCGATATTCTTGATCAAAAGTTCTTTCTGCAGTGATTTCCTCCACCATGTTTGCTCTTCTCCGCACAACAGGGAGTTCACATGCTCTGTGAAATTTCTGCAAGTAGGTGCTACTCTAGCCACATCCTTGATGTCTTCCTGCCCCATTCTAGACAGAGTATCCCCTAGAATCTCTTCAGGGATATCTAAAATGGAGGTTCTATGATTTGGGGGTAATCCAGCCATTTAGAATTTCTTAGTGAAAGAACGTAAGATAATATGAATGGGAAAAGGGTTATGACTGGTTATTTATAGACCAGGGAAAGTTATGTGACATAATTGCAGAGGAGTGAAACGACGTGTGATGGTTTAATGAAAAGGGAGAAGAAGAGTCTGTAAGGGTATTTTGGTCTTAAAGCGTTTTGAAAAACTATCCGTTCAAGTTCCCAGAGTCTCGCTTTGTTTATTGTAAGCGCGTAACATATAGAACGTCCCTCGCTTTGTAAATTGATCAAAGCTGTAACACCCCGATTTTTGGTCACCCAGGTCGGGATGTCACCGTCACACCTCCCTAGCAAGACATGGATTCTCCGAGCTTGCTAAAGAGATGCAAGGCTATGGTTTTTCAGAATTTAAAACATTCAAACAGCACATTTATATATAATTTAAAAACAATGTACCCAAGGTTGCAGCGGAAAGTATTAATTACATATGCATAATGCAGCGGAATTTAAAATTAGGCCAACACGGCCAAAATACGGGTTAAACAGGCCCGTTCATGCAATTCATAACTAAGACTAGAATAATAAAATAATATTTCCCCGAATATCCCATGCATGCATATGATGATGCATATTCTTCATGCTCTGTAGGAAAAAGAAAGTAATGGTTTTGGTCAGCACAACGTGCTGAGTAAGTTAACACGTACAGGATTATGGGGTTTCAAAGCCATTAATTAAATTTAAAGAAAACATGTGCATAACACCCCATAACTTGATTCATTTATCTAATAATAATTTAAAGGCATAATTCCCAGGATATGGACTCCATAAATCATTAATATAGCTTGCCAAGTAAAATAATTGTAGGACATAATTTAAGAGCATAATTTAAATAAGGAAAAGAAAACATTCAAGTCTTTTAATTTTCCCGTTAATCCCTAGCCGAGTGTCAAGATTTTATTTGTAGTCAAGTTTCTCTCGCCGTTTTGGCACCGTTTCTCATGTTCAACACCATCGTCCAATCAGGCACACCCTGCAGAGCACTCACCCCCTACGTAGATTACTCCCGTCCGTTTAGGCACGAAGCAAGAAGCTAGAGGAGCACCCGACGGAGCACTCACCCCCTACATAGGTCACTCTCGTCTGTTTAGGCACGAAGGAAAAAGCTAGAGGGGCACCCGATGGAGCACTCACCCTCTACGTAGAAAGCTCAAACTAGTCATAACGGGATTTCGAAAATGTTTGTTTATGTATTTCATTTCAAAGGAGTTTCCACTCATTTAAACCTTAAAGGCCAATTTCTCAAATTTAGTAAGTTTCTCAAAATATACTATTTCAGGATGCTACTCGCTCCGATATCATTTAAAAATCCTTTCCAACAAGAATTTTAAGATTTGACTCCGGTAACCGCTGTTTACTCTAAAATTTATATAAAATCAGATTGAAGTCCAAAAATTTTGAAAATTTATCACCGACTCGGAAACACCGAGATGAACAACTTTCGTGTTTTAACTTTTTCAATCCGAGATACTGAAACAGGTCAAAAACATCGATTTTCGTAGAAACGTTAACCTGTCCGAATTTATCTTACAGTAGTTCAAGATTTTCAAGATCTACCATAGCAAATCAACTCCAAACTCAACAAAATTTTACAGAGACCTTCTTAAGACATTTGTCTACAACTTTCATGTTCGTCTAAAGATCTAAATCTGTAACACCCCGGTTTTTGGTCACCCAGGTCGGGATGTCACCGCCACATCCCCCTAGTAAGACACGGTTTCTCCGAGCTTACTAAAGAGATGCAAGGCTAGGTATTGCAGTATTTAAAAGTATTTAAATCATCCAAACAGCCCATTCAATATAGTTGGAAAATAATAATAGTATAGCGCAGCGGAAATAATTGTTTAGTACAGTATCGCAGCGGAAAATATAAATAGGGCCAACATGGCCAAAACACGGGTTAAACAGACCCGTTCATAATATAGTCTAAAGTACGAATTTAAAAGCAAAATAACAATCCCCAAAATCCCATGCATGATTCGTGCTCACACATGCTCATTCCACATATTCTGTAAGAAAAGGAATAAAAACGGTTTTGGTCAGCAAATTTGCTGAGTAAGCTAACGCATGCATGATCGTAGGGTTTAAAAGCCGTTAATTTAATAAATAATCCAAAAGCATGATAATAACATAATATTTAATTTAATCTAATCAACTATTCAATACCATAATTTATTTCAGGGCTCTATTTAATAACACATATCGCATGGTTTAGAATAAAAGCCATAAGTTAAAGAAAGCATTTAAATAATTTATTTGGACAACAACATAATTTAATCTAATTTAATTTAATTTAAAATCCCCATTACATCCCCGATTTGGTATCTCAAGTTTCACGATAGTATCGCGATGTCAACAAGTTTAGCCGGTAGCCCGGCGGCCGCAACCGTATCAGCCATACCCAGTACCACTCCGGAGCCTCGGGAAACCCATGTGGATATTCAAGAGAGTGTAGGCTCTATATTTCGCCGTTTTGGCAATATCACATTTCAAGTTTAGCGCGCGGGGTCACCATCGTCCATTACGGCACGGAGTGAATCGTTAGGGGGCACCCTGCAGAGCACTCACCCCTAATTTTAATTTATCAAGTTTGTAAGGGGATTTAATTTTTAAAAATCTGACTTCAATTGTATTTATTTAGAAATAATATCTCAACTCGTTTCAACCCTAAAGGTTAATTCATGTTTCAACAAGATTTCAAGATTTTGTTTCCGGTAAACCACAGTTTACTCTAAAATTCTTCTAAAATCAGATTTAATTCTAAAAATTCCAAAATTTCATCTCTGACTCTGAAACGTCAAGATCTACAACTTTCATGTTTTAACTTTTCCAATCCGAGATACCTAAGTAGGTCAAAATCACCAATTTTCGCAGAAGAGCAAATCTGTCCGAGTTTAATGTGTCACAGTTTAAAGATTTCGATTTCTACCATATCAATTCAACTCCAAATTTAATGAAATTTGACAGAGATCATCTTAAGACAATTATCTACAACTTTTATGTTCGGCCAAAGATCTAAAACAGCCTAGATCCTATGTCAAAAACGTGATCAAGATCATTCCTAAGTTCTGTCCAAGATTTCAAGATCTAGATTCCAACAGTTCGGTTTCGGTGGATTTTCACATATCAAATCAACTCCAAAAATTCTCAAAATTTTACAGTAGCTAGATCTAAGTCTTAGGAACGTTTTTCGTGTTTTAAATGTTTCCGTTTGAGTTTGTTTTAAGGTTCGGAAAAATTCATCAAATCTGTTGCGTCGGTAGAAAGTATAAATTGACAGATTTTCGGTTTCTTGTTAATCTTTTAGTTTTGAATGTTTTAATTCATCCCAAAATCATGTAAGAGTTAACTTACGGAGTTTATGAACGTCCGGGAGCGTCTATTCGAAGGCGTGGCTTCCAGTCCACCGTTTCTCCTCTCCGTTCGTCGGATTCTACGATCTAGATCCAATACGGGGTGTAGAAAGAAAAAGGAGATGATTAGGATTCGTTTTCGAATCGTTTATTGAATTGAGATTGGATCGAGACTTACCACGACTATAGAGATCTGAGAAAATTCGTCCAACAGCGTTCGTCTTGGTTTCGTGCCTCCGACGACTCCGGATTTAGGGTTTCGAATGTATAGAATGTTGTAGGGTTTTGTAAACTTGTTCGGGGCTCCCAAGGGGTTTATTTATAGATTTCCCAAGTCCTAGGGCGTCCAACATCTGACCTAAAGGTCTTGGGTCGAGAGATGTTCAACCGAAAGTCGAAAAATCCGCGTTCGGGCGAGAGATTCACGCAACGGGCAAATCTGTCGTGTGGCGCGGTCGTGGCGCGCTTTTCCCCCTTCACCGCGCGGCCACCGTGCGACACTCGCCTGGACTTCGGTCCGGGCGGGTCGTGCGATCCGTCGTGCTTTTCCGCCTCTCTTTCGGGTTTCTATCCCTCTATGCTCCCGAATTCCGATTTCCGGGGTATCTTCGGGTTTCTACTTTCTCTCTAAATTTTCACTCGGGTCTAATTGGATGTTTTGGTCTCGAATACTCGAGTTCATTAGTGTCGGGTTTTGGTGTACAATTTATTTACCTTTAATAATTCTTTTCATCTAATTAAATTCATTTTTAAGTTAAAATCCCATTTCTCATTTCCTTATCATTTTTTATTTATTTATTTGCTGGATTCATTTATTTATTTATGGTGTTTATTTTATTTATTATTTGCTTATTTAATTATTGTTTTATTTTATGATAGAAAATTCACGGGTATTACAGTCTACCCTCCTTAAGAATCAACTTCGTCCTCGAAGTTGTGTTTCGGCTTTTCTCGTGCTAAAGGTCTTGTGTTTGTTTTATTATGTTGTGACTGAACTTAGAATTAAAACTTCTAAGCTGCCTACGTACCCGGTAAAGGGATCAAGCCATAACGTAGTTCAACAATTTACAAAAGTGCACGAAAAACAGGTGGTATCACATCCTCTCCCCCTTACGATTGCAGTTATGTCCCCATAACTGTGTCGGTATCGGTTTGGAACAATGTCGGGTATCGTTCTCTCATGTCGGATTCTACTTCCCAAGTTTCCGTCTCACTTTCGTGGTTTGACCAAAGAACCTTGATCATTTTGACGGTTTTGTTCCTCGTTACTCGTTCCTTAGTATCGAGAATACGCACTGGGACTTCTTCGTAAGTCAAATCTTCATCGAGCTCAATTATCTCCGGTTGAAGTACATGTGTCGGGTCCGGCACATACTTCTTTAGTTGCGAGACATGGAAGACATTATGAACTCGATCTAAGTGTGGCGGTAAAGCCAATCGGTAGGCTAGTGTTTCGACTCGTTCTAGAATTTCGTAAGGTCCTATGTATCGAGGACTTAACTTCCCTCGTTTGCCAAAGCGCATCACCCCCTTCATGGGTGATATCTTTAGCATGACCCTATCTCCCACTTGAAATTCTAGGTCTCGTCGTCTCACGTCGGCATAACTCTTTTGACGGTCTTGTGCGGCTTTCATCTTCCCTTGAATCACTTTGATTTGTTGAGCCATGTCTTCGATAAGTTGTGGTCCCACTACCACGGACTTATCGTTTTCTTCCCAGCTCAACGGGCTTCGGCACTTTCGTCCATACAACGCCTCGAAAGGTGCCATGCCGATGCTAGCATGGTAGCTATTATTATAGGAAAACTCAATCAAGGGTAAATGAGATTCCCAATTTCCTTTGAATTCCAACACACATGCTCTCAGCATGTCTTCTAGTGTTTGGATTGTTCTCTCGGTTTGACCATCCGTCATCGGGTGGAATGCGGTGCTCATTTTGATTTGAGTACCGAGAGCTTTTTGTAACTCCGTCCAGAAATGAGAGACAAATCTACTGTCTCTATCGGAAATGATATCATGTGGTACTCCATGTTGTCGTACCACATTATCAATGTAGGCTCGGGCCAATTGGTCCATAGTCCACGTGTCTTTCATTGGGATAAATATGGCTATCTTCGTTAGCCTATCCACAATCACCCAAATCTTGTTCATGCCTTTAGGTGATCGGGGTAATCCCGAGACAAAGTCCATTGAGATGCTATCCCACTTCCAACTTGGAATCTCTAGTGGTTGCATCAATCCTAAGGGTTTATGTCGCACTGCCTTAACCTTTTGGCAGGTGAGACATCTCGCCACGAAGTTCGCCACTTCCTTCTTCATTCCCGGCCACCAATAGATCTTCTTCAGATCTTTGTATAGCTTGTCACCTCCGGGATGTACGGAATATGGCGTGTTGTGCCCTTCCTCCATCAACCTTAGTTTCAACTCGGCACATTTAAGAGGCACACACCATCTCCCTTTAAACCGGATGCTTCCATCCTCGTGGACAACAAATCCTATTGCCTTTTCTTCGGCAATATACCCTTTTATCTTCTCGAGTTTTGGGTCGCCCGGTTGAGCGAGTCGAATCTCGTCTAATATTGGAGTTTCTACGACCATGGCATTGACCGTTTCTCTCACTGTGCCAGGATGCACAAGTTCTAACTCCAATCTAGCCAATTCCAAGTACAATGCCGGCGGAATTACCAACGAGTTTGTCACGTGTTGGGTTTTCAGACTTAGGGCATCGGCTACCACATTCGCCTTCCCCTCGTGGTATGCTATCTCTAAATCGTAGTCTTTAATAAGCTCCAACCACCTTCGCTGTCTCAAATTCAACTCCTTCTGAGTGAATATATATTTCAAGCTCTTGTGGTCGGTGAACATTCGACACTTCCGCCCATAAAGATAATGTCTCCATATCTTTAGAGCGAAAACGACCGCTGCCAACTCCAGGTCGTGGGTCGGATAATTTTCCTCGTGGGGTTTTAGTTGGCGTGATGCATAGGCTACGACTCTCGAGTCTTGCATCAAGACACAACCTAAACCTTCCTTCGAAGCATCGCTATATACTTCGAAGTCACCATGCTCTGATGGTAGTGTTAATACGGGTGTGGTTGTGAGTCGTTTCTTCAGCTCTTGAAACGTGGTCTCACACGCTTCGGTCCACTCGTATTTTGCTCCTTTCTTTAGTAGCTGGGTCAAAGGACGTGCAATTCTTGAAAAGTCCTTCACAAATCGTCTATAATACCCGGCTAATCCAAGGAAACTCCTTATTTCCGTTGGACTCTTCGGAGTTGCCCACTCCGTCACGGCAGAAACCTTTGCCGGATCCACTGATACTCCATCAGCGGATACTATGTGTCCGAGGAATGCCACTTCTTTTAACCAGAAGTCACATTTGGACAACTTGCCGTATAGCTCATCGAGTAAACAGTAGAAGGTAAAAAAAAATAAAATAAAAAAAACAATTTTTGAGGCTCGCATGGATACGATCACTACGAGACAGCTGGAGCAGCAGGCCTCCATGACCGACATGTACGCCTACATGCGCCAGATGGACGAGTATATGCGTCGTCAGTTCCCGCCTCCCGACCAGTGATCCTTTGTTTCTGCGTTTTCATCTAGGCTTGCTGTAATAGTGTTTTATTTAGTTGTTTTTTTTATGGACTGTACAAGGATGATCTTGCTGATTATGTTTTGCAGTTTATGTTCCCGTTGTATCCTTGTTGCCTGATTTGACTGTTATCATTTAGAGAAAATGCGGTAGAACTGTTCCGGTTATTTTTTTTTCGCTAATTTTGGGCTGAAGAATTTCCAAAAAAAATCAACTCGCATTTCATTCCTTTAAAAGAAACTTAATACAAGTAATAGGATGCGCAAAATAAATGTACTATCTAAGGTAAAGTATCTAAAAGATCTCTGCGTCCTCTGGCAGAGTAGCGGGGTCTTCCATAGGATCATCCTCATCAGAGACCTGGCCGGTGCCCAAGGGTCCATGAAACACTGGGGTTGGTGGATCGACAGCTTCCGGAACTGGGTCCGGTGTCTCCTCCAGATGGTTCTCCACGGGGCTCGGGTTTGGCGATGGGCGGACCATGTGGGGCCAGAGCCCAAGGGTTCCGTAGCGTCCATGGATAAGGCCGGACGGGCTCTCCACTGGGGGTGTTGGGCTTCGTGGTCCCATCAAGTGGTCTTCCACAGGGCTATATGGTACTACTATATCAGTGAGGTCAAGCAGGTCCGTCCCTAGATCCTCGACTCTATCTATCACAGCATCGCTTCGTTCGGTGAGTTTTTGCACTTGAGTTTCTAAGTCTTCTATGCGATCTTGATCAGCGGCTCTCAAGTTCAGGAAGTGCTGGAGGTCAGCTTCCCTTAAATCTCCCATTTGGTGCAGATTTGCCTCCAAGTGAGCTATACGATTCTTCATTTGTTGTATGGTTTGTTGGGTGTCAAGGTGGGCGTTCATCATCTTGATCATCCACTGCATCATGTCTTGACTAGCCATCTAGCGCAAGCAAGAGATCTAAGTTAATATTCACCAAGATGCTAAGTTCAATTCGCCAAGATTCTAAGTTCAATTCGCCAAGATTCTAAGTTCAATTCGCCAAGATCCTAAGTTCATAGGAGAGATGCAATATGCAAATGCAAATGATGATTCCCCCCAATAATAATTTGATGCAATATATGTATATATATATATCTTTTTTTTTTCCATGGGTTTTAAAATAAAATTTTCCATGGAAATAATACTTTAATATTTAAAATAATAGTCAAAATACTAATAGTAGTTTAAAAATAATAATGGTTTAAAAATAGTAGTTTTAAAAATAGCCGAGCTCTGATACCAACTTGTAACACCCCGGTTTTTGGTCACCCAGGTCGGAATGTCACCGCCACATCCCCCTAGTAAGACACGGTTTCTCCGAGCTTACTAAAGAGATACAAGGCTAGGTATTGCAGTATTTAAAAGTATTTAAATCATCCAAACAGCCCATTCAATATAGTTGGAAAATAATAATAGTATAGCGCAGCGGAAATAATTGTTTAGTACAGTATCGCAGCGGAAAATATAAATAGGGCCAACATGGCCAAAACACAGGTTAAACAGGCCCGTTCATAATATAGTCTAAAGTACGAATTTAAAAGCAAAATAACAATCCCCAAAATCCCATGCATGATTCGTGCTCACACATGCTCATTCCACATATTCTGTAAGAAAAGGAATAAAAACGGTTTTGGTCAGCAAATTTGCTGAGTAAGCTAACGCATGCATGATCGTAGGGTTTAAAAGCCGTTAATTTAATAAATAATCCAAAAGCATGATAATAACATAATATTTAATTTAATCTAATCAACTATTCAATAGCATAATTTATTTCAGGGCTCTATTTAATAACACATATCGCATGGTTTAGAATAAAAGCCATAAGTTAAAGAAAGCATTTAAATAATTTACTTGGACAACAACATAATTTAATCTAATTTAATTTAATTTAAAATCCCCATTACATCCCCGATTTGGTATCTCAAGTTTCACGATAGTATCGCGATGTCAACAAGTTTAGCCGGTAGCCCGGCGGCCGCAACCGTATCAGCCATACCCAGTACCACTCCGGAGCCTCGGGAAACCCATGTGGATATTCACGAGAGTGTAGGCTCTATTTCGCCGTTTTGGCAATATCACATTTCAAGTTTAGCGTGCGGGGTCACCATCGTCCATTACGGCACGAAGTGAATCGTTAGGGGGCACCCTGCAGAGCACTCACCCCTAATTTTAATTTATCAAGTTTGTAAGGGGATTTAATTTTTAAAAATCTGACTTCAATTGTATTTATTTAGAAATAATATCTCAACTCGTTTCAACCCTAAAGGTTAATTCATGTTTCAACAAGATTTCAAGATTTTGTTTCCGGTAAACCACAGTTTACTCTAAAATTCGTCTAAAATCAGATTTAATTCCAAAAATTCCAAAATTTCATCTCTGACTCCGAAACGTCAAGATCTACAACTTTCGTGTTTTAACTTTTCTAATCCGAGATACTAAGTAGGTCAAAATCACCAATTTTCGCAGAAGAGCAAATCTGTCCGAGTTTAATGTGTCACAGTTTAAAGATTTTGATTTCTACCATACCAATTCAACTCCAAATTTAATGAAATTTGACAGAGATCATCTTAAGACAATTATCTACAACTTTCATGTTCGGCCAAAGATCTAAAACAGCCTAGATCCTATGTCAAAAACGTGATCAAGATCATTCTTAAGTTCTGTCTAAGATTTCAAGATCTAGATTCCAACAAATCGGTTTCGGTGGATTTTCACATATCAAATCAACTCCAAAAATTCTCAAACATTTACAGTAGCTAGATCTAAGTCTTAGGAACGTTTTTCATGTTTTAAATGTTTCCGTTTGAGTTCGTTTTAAGGTTCGGAAAAATTCATCAAATCTGTTGCGTCGGTATAAAGTATAAATTGACAGATTTTCGGTTTCTTGTTAATCTTTTAGTTTTGAATGTTTTAATTCATCCCAAAACCATGTAAGAGTTAACTTACGGAGTTTATGAACGTCCGGGAGCGTCTATTCGAAGGCGTGGCTTCCAGTCCACCGTTTCTCCTCTCCGTTCGTCGGGTTCTACGATCTAGATCCAATACGGGGTGTAGAAAGAAAAAGGAGATGATTAGGATTCGTTTTCGAATCGTTTATTGAATAGAGATTGGATCGAGACTTACCACGACTATAGAGATCTGAGAAAATTCGTCCAACAGCGTTCGTCTTGGTTTCGTGCCTCCGACGACTCCGGATTTAGGGTTTCGAATGTATAGAATGTTGTAGGGTTTTGTAAACTTGTTCGGGGCTCCCAAGGGGTTTATTTATAGATTTCCCAAGTCCTAGGGCGTCCAACATCTGACCTAAAGGTCTTGGGTCGAGAGATGTTCAACCGAAAGTCGAAAAATCCGCGTTCGGGCGAGAGATTCACGCAACGGGCAAATCTGTCGTGTGGCGCGGTCGTGGCGCGCTTTTCCCCCTTCACCGCGCGGCCACCGCGCGACACTCGCCTGGACTTCGGTCCGGGCGGGTCGTGCGATCCGTCGTGCTTTTCCGCCTCTCTTTCGGGTTTCTATCCCTCTATGCTCCCGAATTCCGATTTTCGGGGTATCTTCGGGTATCTACTTTCTCTCTAAATTTTCACTCGGGTCTAATTGGATGTTTTGGTCTCGAATACTCGAGTTCATTAGTGTCGGGTTTTGGTGTACAATTTATTTACCTTTAATAATTCTTTTCATCTAATTAAATTCCTTTTTAAGTTAAAATCCCATTTCTCATTTCCTTACCTTTATTTATTTATTTATTTGCTGGATTCATTTATTTATTTATGGTGTTTATTTTATTTATTATTTGCTTATTTAATTATTGTTTTATTTTATGATGGAAAATTCACGGGTATTACAAAATCGGCCTAGAACCCTAGTCAAAAATGTCATCAATTTCAGACCTAAGTTCTATCAAGAATTTCAAGATTCAAATCTTAGCAGTTCGGTTTCGGGTGGATTTCATATATCAAATCATCACGAAAAATTCTGAAAATTTTACAGGCGATAGATCTAAGCCTTAGGAACGTTTTTTATGTTTTAAGTTTTCTCGTTTGAAGAATTTTAAGGGTTCGGAAAAATTGGACAAAATCGCTGCGCTGGTAGAAATCATATGTTGACAGATTTTCGAAAGTTTTGATTAAGCTTTTAGGTTTAAGTGTTTTAGTTACTCCCAAAACCATGTAAGTGTCAACTTACAGATTTCCAGTCGTCCGAGATCGTCGATTTTGGAGGCGTGGCTTCCAGTCCACCGGTTATCCTCTCCGTTCGTCGGGTTCTTCGTTTTCGATCCGATTCGGGGCGTAGAGAAGAAAAAGACGAAGTTAGGATTCGTTTTCGAATCGTATATGGAACAAGGTTCGGATCAGAACTTACCACAACGTTTGGAGATCTTCCAATTCTCGTCCAAACAGCACTCACCTTGGTTTCATGCCTCCGACGACTCCGGATCTAGGGTTTTGTGTGTAGAGAGATTTTGTAGGGTTTTCAAAAGTGTTTGGGATTGATTTAGATGGTTATTTATAGATGTGCAAGACCTAGGGGACGTCCAAAGGCTGCCCCCAAGTGTCTTGAGCCGAAAGGAAAGTAACCGAAGTCGGAAAATCCGGATTCGGGCGAGCAAATCTCGCAACGTCGCTGCTGTCCGCTCTGGCGCGCACTTGGCGCGGTGTTCCCCTTAGGGGCGCGCGGCCACCGCGCGGCCTTGGTCCAGGCTGCGGTCTGGGCCGGGTCGTGCGATCCGTCGGGTCTTTCCTCCTCTCTTTCGGACTTCTATCCCTATCCCTCTATGTTCTCGGATTCGGATTTCCGGGCCATCTTCGGGTTCCTATTCCGTATCGTCATTTCCCTCGGATCTAAATTTATGTTTGGACTCGAGTTTTCGAGCCCATTGGTGTCGGGTACACGTGTAACAATTTATTTATCTTTAATTAATTCTTTTTATTTAATTAAATTCCTTTAATTCTTTTTTAAGTTAAATTTCATTTCTCATTTCCTTATCCTTATTTATTTATTTGCTGAATTTATTTATTTATTGTATTTATTGTATTTATTGTTTATTTATTTAATTATTTGTTTTATGTTGCAAAATTCTCGGGTATTACAGTCTACCCTCCTTAAGAATCAACTTCGTCCTCGAAGTTGTGTTTCGGCTTTTCTCGTGCTAAGGTCTTTTGTTTGTTTTATTATTTTGTGACTGAACTTAGAATTAAAACTTCTAAGCTGCCTACGTACCCTGTGAAGGGATCAAGCCATAACGTAGTTCAAAACAATTTGAATTTGTTTGCTTATTTATTTGGAATACATATTGTTGAATCAAACTCAAAAATAAATGCATCTACTTTATTACGGGGTATCACATCCTCTCCCCCTTAGGACTTCAGTTATGTCCCCATAACTGCCGATACGTTATTCTCAAGGGGCTTCGGGTTTTGGGTCTTTATTCTGAGGGTATCGGTGCCCTTGGTTGTTGCCATTTTGACCGCCTAGGTTTCGTGGCTGGTCAAGTTCAGCGGCCAGGTCCTCTCTCTTGGTGATATTTTTAATATGTTCGGCACTCTTTCATCCGATGTCCACGTCAACCATACCGGAAGCATGTGTCGGGTTGCGGGCATCTTCTCACCAGATGAGGGTGGTTACACTTTAGGCATCGGGGTACGTAGCCTTCACGGTTGAAAATCCTTCTATTGTTGCCTTCATCGTCGCCTTGGGCTAGCTCATTTGGTCCTTCACGATAATTATTCCTACCCAAGTTAATATCAGTTCTCCGGTCCTTATCTCTTTTGCCTTGTCCATGGGGACCTCGGCTAGTCTCACCTATCGCCTTACGCTTCAGTCCTTGAACTCGTGTAACCGCTACCGCACGATCATAAACAACTTGTAGGTCGGGGTAATGCACCCCTGTGATTACCTCGCGTACTGCCAGGTTCAGTCCCATCTCGAATTTTTGAGCCTTCTCCGCATCTGTGGGTACTAGTCTTGGTGCGAACCTCACCAGCTCTTTGAATCGAGTGTAGTACTCTTGCACTGTCTGGCCCCCTTGTTTCAGCGACAGAAATTCTTCGTACATCGCTGCTTTGGTACTCAGGGGATAGAATCTATCCCTGAGCATCTCCATCATTTCCGCCCACGAGTAGGGCTCATTCTCTTCTTGCAGTTTCGCTTGAGTCGCTTGCCACCAGTCGTCCGCTTCGCCTCCCAAGTAGTACGAAGCGACGTGCACTCTCTCTCCTTCCGGACACTTGACCGCCCCAGAAGCTTGTCAAAAGTCCGGATCCATTCCTCCAGTTTTGCTGGATCCTCCTCACCAGCATAGCGGGGTGGCTGGTAAGGATTCACCATGGCCAGATAGTTGGGACGAGCATGGGGCGGAGGTACCGCCACGGCTTGACCCTGATTGACTTGCGCGTTACCTAGCGCAATCAAGACCTCTTCTATCGTCCGAAGACGATCGCCCACATTGTTCTGTGCGGGGGCGTCCTGCGCACCTTGAGGTTGTTCTTCTACCCGTTCCGTGACATGTAGTGGGACTTCAGTAGTAGCTTGGGGAGCCGGTTGGGTTCTCGGTCTACCTCTGGGTGCCATTCTGTTACAAACGGTGTGGATTAAGACATGTGAAGGTAATATATAGTCTAGACAATATTTATAAATGTGTTTGTAATTTCGCACGTGGTGCTCGATCGAACTAAGAAGTGACGTACGCTTCCGGGTTTTATTTTATTTTATTTTATTTATTTCGATTTTTTTTCTTGTGGTGGACAGGTCTGTCCAGTTTTTTTTTTTTTTTTTTTTTCGAATCTCAGATTTTGCATACGTTGTTTGGGAAATCCAAGATTTTTGGAATAGAGAGTGTTTTAATAAAGACTTGATTTTTTTATTGTTCCACATAAGGAAATTTTCTAATTCGAACAAGGATAGGAATGGCTAAGGCCGAGATTTGCTATGCTTAGGCATGCGCTTAGATGAACGCGATCTAGAACTACGGCAAGATTAGTCTCTAGTGAGCGTTTCTAATTTGATGGCAAGCGTCTAAGTCATCTAGTGCAAGCAAAATGTCTAAGTTAATATTCGCCAAGATTCTAGGTTAACTTCGCCAAAATTTTAAGTTAAAATTCGCCAAGATTCCAAGTTTTTTAAATACAGGAGATGCAATATGCAAATGCAAATGATGATTTCGCCCAAAAAATAATTCATGCACTATATATATTTTTTTCCATGGGTTTTAAAATAAAAATTCATTTCCATGGAAATAATGCTTAGAAATTTAAAATGATATTTAAAATCCTTGGACCTCTATATTGGGTCAAAATAATTAGAATTTGGGCTAAAAATAATTTGGGGCTAGGAAAGTTTAAAATAATAATTTTGGGCTTTCATAATAATAATATAAACACTAATGGTAGTTTAAAAGATAATAATAATTTAAAAATAATAATGGGTTTAAAAATACTAGCTTAAAAATATCCGGGCTCTGATACCACTCTGGTATCAGATATTTTCCTTAAAATAAATAGCTTTAAAATATTCTGGGCTCTGATACCACCTTGTAACACCCCGATTTTTGGTCACCCAGGTCGGGATGTCACCGCCACACCTCCCTAACAAGACACGATTTCTCCGAGCTTGCTAAAGAGATGCAAGGCTATGGTTTTTCAGAATTTAAAACATTCAAACAACCCATTTATATATAATTTAAAAACAATGTACCCAAGGTTGCAGCGGAAAGTATTAATTACATATGTATAATACAGCGGAATTTAAAATTGGGCCAACACGGCAAAAATACGGGTTAAACAGGCCCGTTCATGCAATTCATAACTAAGACTAGAATAATAAAATAATATTTCCCCGAATATCCCATGCATGCATATGATAATGCATATTCTTCATGCTCTGTAGGAAAAAGAAAGTAATGGTTTTGGTCAGCACAACGTCTGAGTAAGTTAACACGTACAGGATTATGGGGTTTCAAAGCCATTAATTAAATTTAAAGAAAACATATGCATAACACCCCATAACTTGATTCATTTATCTAATAATAATTTAAATGCATAATTCCCAGGATATAGACTCCATAAATCATAAATATAGCTTGCCAAGTAAAATAATTGTAGGACATAATTTAAGAGCATAATTTAAATAAGGAAAAGAAAACATTCAAGTCTTTTAATTTTCCCGTTAATCCCTAGCCGAGTGTCAAGATTTTATTTGTAGTCAAGTTTCTCTCGGTGTTTTGGCACAGTTTCTCATGTTCAACACCATCGTCCAATCAGGCACGATGTGCAAAGCTAGTAGGGCACCCTGCAGAGCACTCACCCCCTACGTAGATTACTCCCGTCCGTTTAGGCACGAAGCAAAAAGCTAGAGGGGCACCCGATGGAGCACTCACCCCCTACATAGGTCACTCTCGTCCGTTTAGGCACGAAGCAAAAAGCTAGAGGGGCACCCGATGGAGCACTCACCCTCTACGTAGAAAGCTCAAACTAGTCATAACGGGATTTCGAAAATGTTTGTTTATGTATTTCATTTCAAAGGAGTTTCCACTCATTTAAACCTTAAAGGCCAATTTCTCAAATTTAGTAAGTTTCTCAAAATATACTATTTCAGGATGCTACTCGCTCCGATATCATTTAAAAATCCTTTCCAACAAGAATTTCAAGATTTGACTCCGGTAACCGCTGTTTACTCTAAAACTTATTTAAAATCCGATTCAAGTCCAAAAATTCTAAAACTTTACCACCGACTCGGAAACACCGAGATGAACAACTTTCGTGTTTTAGCTTTTTCAATCCGAGATACCGAAACAGGTCAAAAATATCGATTTTCGTAGAAACGTTAATCTGTCCGAATTTATCTTACAGCAGTTCAAGATTTTCAAGATCTACAATAGCAAATCAACTCCAAACTCAACGAAATTTTACAAAGACCTTCTTAAGACATTTGTATACAACTTTCATGTTCGGCCAAAGATCTAAATCGGCCTAGAACCCTAGTAAAAAACGTCATCAAGTTCAGACCTAAGTTCTGTCAAGAATTTCGAGATTCAAATCTTAGCAGTTCGGTTTCGGGTGGATTTCATATATCAAATCATCCCAAAAAATTCTGAAAATTTTACAGGAGATAGATCTAAGCCTTAGGAACATTTTTTGTGTTTTAAGTTTTCTCGTTTAAAGAATTTTAAGGGTACGGAAAAATTGGACAAAATCGATGCGCCGGTAGAAATCACATGTTGACAGATTTTCAAAAGTTTTGATTAAGCTTATAGGTTTAAGTGTTTTAATTACTCCCAAAACCATGTAAGTGTCAACTTACAGATTTCCAGTCGTCCGGGATCGTCGATTTCGGAGGCGTGGCTTCCAGTCCACCGTTTATCCTCTCCGTTCGTCGGGTTCTTCGTTCTCGATCCGATTCGGGGCGTAGAGAAGAAAAAGACGAAGTTAGGATTCGTTTTCGAATCGTATATGGAACAAGGTTCGGATCAGAACTTACCACAACGTTGGAGATCTTCCAATTCTTGTCCAAACAGCCCTCGCCTTGGTTTCGTGCCTCCGACGACTCCGGATCTAGGGTTTTGTGTGTAGAGAGATTTCATAGGGTTTCAAAAGTGTTTGGGATTGATTTAGATGGTTATTTATAGATGTGCAAGACTTAGGGGACGTCGAAAGGCTGCCCCCTAGTGTCTTGAGCCGAAAGGAAAGTAACTGAAGTCGGAAAATCCGGATTCGGGCGAGCAAATCTCGCAACGTCGTTGCTGTCCGCTTTGGCGCGTACTTGGCGCAATGTTCCTGTAACACCCCGGATTTGATAACCCAGGCCGGGATGTCACCGCCACACCTCCCTATCAAGACACGGTTTCTCCGAGCTTGCTAAAGAGATGCAAGGCTATGGTTTTTCAGAATTTAAATAATTCAAACAGCCCATTATAATATAACTTAAAAAAAAATAATAATATCAAAGTTGCAGCGGAATGTAATATTTACATATATATAATTGTAATGCAGCGGAAATTTTAATACTGGGCCAACATGGCCAAAACACGGGTTAAACAGGCCCGTTCATACTATAGTCTAATGCAAATTTAAAATAAAGTGTTCCCAAAAATTTCCATGCATGTACGTGCTCAGTATAATCCATATGCTCTGTAGGAAAAAGAAGGAAATGGTTTGGGTCAGCAAAACGTGCTGAGTAAGTTAACACCTAGCATGACTTAGGGGTTTCAAAGCCTTTAATTAAATTTAATAAAAACATGCTTGTAGGTAATACACGATTTAAGTTAATCATCCACTAATAATTAAATGGCATAATTTAAAACAAAGAAAATATTCAATTCTCTTTAATTCTCTCATGATTTCAGGATTTGGTATTTTAAGGATTTCACTCTTTCACTTTTGTTCGACATGATCCAGTATAATATGTTCTCGGGAAAATGGACCCGCAAGAATTTAAATACATCATAGGGAATTGAACCCATAGGAATCAACACACATCCTGGGGAATCGAACCCGCAGGAAAACAAACGATCGCCCTTGGGGAATCGAACCCGCAAGAACTCAAATACATCATAGGGAATTGAACCCGTAGGAATCAACACACATCCTGGGGATTCGAACCCGCAGGAAAACAAACGATCGCCCTTGGGGAATCGAACCCGTAAGAACTCAAATACATCCTAGGGAATTGAACCCGTAGGAATCAACACACATCCTGGGGAATCGAACCCGCAGGAAAACAAACGATCGCCCTTGGGGAATCGAACCCGCAAGAACTCAAATACATCCTAGGGAATTGAACCCGTAGGAATCAACACACATCCTGGGGAATCGAACCCGCAGGAAAACAAACGATCGCCCTTGGGGAATCGAACCCGCAAGAACTCAAATACATCCTAGGGAATTGAACCCATAGGAATCAACACACATCCTGGGGAATCGAACCCGCAGGAAATCAAACGATCGCCCTTGGGGAATCGAACCCGTAAGGTAAGAACACATTTCGCAAGTTTCACAAAATTCTCAAATAAAACTTACACAAGTCGCTGTCTTACTCCATAATTAATTAAAAATACACTTGAAGTCCGAAAATTCTGAAATTGCACCGGTATCTCGAAAACACAGAGTCGAACAAGTTTCGTGTTTTACGTTTCTCGATCCGGGTTAAGGAAACGAGTCAAAACTCAAGTCTTTTCCATAAGTAGTATGCTGACAGGTTTCAGATTCGACACCATATAAAGATTCGGCTTTTTAACATAGAAAATGGACTCCAAAAATTCTGAAATTTTATATGCACATACTAGACATAATTATCTACAACTTTCATTTAGATTGCAAGGATCAATTCGGACTCGAATATATAGAAACAGGCTCATCAAGTTCGGACATCAACACCTTCAGATTTCCATAAGGGTTTTTCAAGGCAGTTTGTGTTCGGATCGTTTTGGGATAGCAAACGTTGATGAAAATGGCTGAAAGTTTTACACAACTTAGATTAATGTGTTAGGATCAAAAGTCTAGTTTTGAGTTTTTCGGTTTGAATTCTTGAAGTAGGGGTTTTGGTCCAATTTCAAATCTGTCGCAGTTTCAAGTTCGACTTTTAGGGTAGGTTCATTTGAGGCCATTTTCGGATATCAAAACACAATGGAAAATTATGAAAATTTTTCACAAACTAGATCTATGCCTTAGGAACGTTTTTCATGTTTTGAGTTTTTCCGTTTGAGCAGTTTTAAGTGTTCGAAAAATTCGCACCAATACGCTGCGCTGGGGTTTTTCGCGTTGACAGATTTTTGAGTTTCTAAATCTCTATGTTTGGTTGCATTTTAAGTCACCCAAAACCAAGTAAGCATTAAATTACAGTGGGGATGATGTCTAGGAGGTCACGGGGTCGTCCGGAATCCACGGGATGTCACGAACGAATCTCCTCAAGTCGGTTTCCTCATCCAACGTCCACGAACCGAATCCGCAAGTAAAAATCCTTAGTTAGATTCGATTTTCGGATTCAAAAAGGTGTAGATAAACTCAAAAACTACTTACCAACGTCCTAGGGGTCTGTCCTCTCCTTCTCAAGTCCTTCTTGTTCGGATTTCGTCGTCGGAACTTCAAGAACACAAGGGATTTCGGGGTTTTCGACTTTGGGAAGAGTTGGAGAGAATGTGAGGAGAAGATGGCTGCTCTAGGGTTGTAATTTTCGAATTTAGGGTTAGGGAGCAGTCTAAGGTCGTCCCCTATATCCTTCCATAGCCCGGGATTGAGTTTCCATCGTCGGGGGTCGAAAATATGGCAAGAAAATCGTCGGGACGCGTTGTTGCCGCTTTCTGGGGAGGTCACGCGCCCTTGGCACGCACCTAGGCTAAAGACCGCGCGGCCAGCGCGCGGCCTCCGCCTGGACCTCGGTCCGGGCGGGTCCGTGCGATCCGATCGGGCCTTTTCTCCTCTCTTTCGGACTTCTGTGCTCCTACGTTTTCGGGCTCGATTTTTCGGGTCATTCTCGGATTATAAATTCTTATCTTAAATTAATCTCGTCTCGAGTTAATCCCGTACTTGAAATCTTGAGTCCGTTGCATTTGGATTCGTCGGCTTCTAATTCGTAGTCTTTTGACTCCCGTGCAACAATTTATCTAATTAATTTATTTCCAACTTCACGGGTTCCTGGAATTAAAATTCTTTTCTTTCTTGAATTTAGTTTCAATTCTTTTGACTCGATTTCATGGAATGTCTTCGGGCTTCCTTTCCCTCCTTTATTCCATTTTGAATTTTTGAATCTATCGGCGTTTCATTTCCGAGCAATAATTTATTGTTATAATTATTTTCTTCTTCTCGGAGATATTTCAACCTTGATTTGATTAAGAAATAAATTTTATTCCTTTGGATGCCGATGAAAATCCCGGGTATTACAGTCTACCCCCCTTAAGAATCAACTTCGTCCCCGAAGTTGGGTGTTAGCTTCTCGCGAGCTTGGAACTAAGGTCCTTTCTACTTTGTGCTATTGTTTGATTGCGTGATTGTATCATTATGTGTTGTTGTTCTTGATGTTGTTGGTATTATTTTATTATATCGTTTGACTGAACCCAGAATTGAAATTTCCAAGTTGCCTACGTACCCTGTGAAGGGATCAAGTCATTACGTAGTTCAAAACAATCTGAATTTGTTTATTTGAAATACAAAATATTCGGACTAGAATATTCGGGTCGTTACATCCTCCCCCCCTTAAGATTACAGTTATGTCCCCATAACTGCCTATGTATTATTCGCAAACAGGTTCGGGTATCGTTGCCCATGATCCTTCCTCATTGAGCTGGCAGGTCAGCTTGATCGATGTCGTTCAATCGTCCTATGGCTCTTCTGGTTGGGGGTTTACCAAATCTAGCCTCTTCTCAATCCTCTCCTCATGAACATTGCATTCTCTAATCATGTGGTCTTCCCCACCACATCTGTAACAAGTCCCGCGCCTTGGGCATTCGCGCACCAGATGGGCTTGGTGGCACTGCGGGCAACGTGGTATGACTGTATGACGTATGCCGTTTCTCCCATAATTGAAACCTTTATTCTTATTCTCCTTAAAATTGCAATTGCTAATGTTTCGATTCTTTTTCTCAAACTCTTGCGAGTCCTTGCTCGACTCACCGTTTTCTTTACGCTTCAGTTGCTGGACTCGATCAATTGCTACAGCTCGATCGTAAACCGTCTGCAGGTTTGTGAATTGTCCTACTGCAAGTATCTCCCGGATACTAAGGTTCAGACCCATCTCGAATTTCTGAGCCTTGTCAGAGTCAGTTGGTACTATCCTTGTAGCAAATCGCACCAATTCCTTGAATTTGGTGTAGTCCTCTTGTACTGTTTGCGCTCCTTGTCTGAGGTTGATGAATTCCTCGTACTTTGCGGTCTTGGTGCTCAGTGGGTAGAATCTTTCTCTCAAGGCTTCCTTAAGTTCTTCCCAGGTGTAGGCTTCTTCGTCTTCCTCTGAATTCGTTCGAAGGTTTTGCCACCACTCATCGGCTTCGCCTCCTAAGTAGTAGGTCGCCACGTATATCTTCTCCTCATCAGGGCATTTGATAGCATTCAAGAGTTTGTCAAAGGTACGTATCCAACCCTCCAACTTGGCCGGATCCTCTTGCCCGTCATAATGGGGTGGGTTGTAGGGGTTTACCAATGCCAAGTAGTTGACTCGGGCTACTGGGGGAGGTATTGCCGCTTGTGCCCTATGCACCTCGACATTTCCTAATGCTACGAGTACTTCTTCTACCGTCCTTAAACGTTCATCCATGTTGTTGGGAACAGGAGGCGCTCGATCTCCTACGTTCGGAGGATTCTCATTGTTGTTAGGTGCGTTTGGGAGGCCATTGTCAGTGCCGTTTGGGCTTACCTTCGTCAGTTTTCTTCTAGGTGCCATTTCTCTGTTGTTAAGCACGCGAAGATGAGTTTCTAAGTGATCAAGATCTAGGACTAAGGAAAAGTTAGTCTTTAGCAAGCGCTCCTAAGTCAAGGTCATGTTGAATACTAATTTAAGAGTGTTTTCTTAGAGCAGCTGATTCACATAAAGAAGAGTTAGTGCAATTATGTGTGTATGCATATGCAATCCCCCCAATAAAATTTAATTTATGCATGCATTTTTTTTTCTACCCATGGGTTTTAAAAATAAGTTTATTCCATGGATAGATTTTTAAAGAATAAGGTAAAAAGGTTTGGGCCACTATATTGGGCCAAAAGAAATAAATTATTTGGGCTTAAGTAAAAGCAAGGGTATTGGGCCAAAATAATTGGGCTTAACATTATAAATAAATATTGGGCCAAAATAATTAATCTTTGGGTTTAAAATATTACACTATTAAATACAATTTTTGGGCTCAAAATATTACTAGTAGTTTAAAAATAATAATAAATTTAGAAATAATACTAGGTTTAAAATAATGGTTTAAAAATATTAATAGTAACCTTAAAATATTCCGGGCTTTGATACCACTCTGTAACACCCCGGATTTGATAACCTAGGCCGGGATGTCACCGCCACACCTCCCTATCAAGACACGGTTTCTCCGAGCTTGCTAAAGAGATGCAAGGCTATGGTTTTTCAGAATTTAAATAATTCAAACAGCCCATTATAATATAACTTAAAAAAAAATAATAATATCAAAGTTGCAGCGGAATGTAATATTTACATATATATAATTGTAATGCAGCGGAAATTTAAATACTGGGCCAACATGGCCAAAACACGGGTTAAACAGGCCCGTTCATACTATAGTCTAATGCAAATTTAAAATAAAGTGTTCCCAAAAATTCCCATGCATGTACGTGCTCAGTATAATCCATATGCTCTGTAGGAAAAAGAAGGAAATGGTTTGGGTCAGCAAAACGTGCTGAGTAAGTTAACACCTAGCATGACTTAGGGGTTTCAAAGCCTTTAATTAAATTTAATAAAAACATGCTTGTAGGTAATACACGATTTAAGTTAATCATCCACTAATAATTAAATGGCATAATTTAAAGCAAAGAAAATATTCAATTCTCTTTAATTCTCTCATGATTTCAGGATTTGGTATTTTAAGGATTTCACTCTTTCACTTTTGTTCGACATGATCCAGTATAATATGTTCTCGGGAAAATGGACCCGCAAGAATTTAAATACATCATAGGGAATTGAACCCATAGGAATCAACACACATCCTGGGGAATCGAACCCGCAGGAAAACAAACGATCGCCCTTGGGGAATCGAACCCGCAAGAACTCAAATACATCCTAGGGAATTGAACCCGTAGGAATCAACACACATCCTGGGGAATCGAACCCGCAGGAAAACAAACGATCGCCCTTGGGGAATCGAACCCGCAAGAACTCAAATACATCCTAGGGAATTGAACCCGTAGGAATCAACACACATCCTGGGGAATCGAACCCGCAGGAAAACAAACGATCGCCCTTGGGGAATCGAACCCGCAAGAACTCAAATACATCCTAGGGAATTGAACCCGTAGGAATCAACACACATCCTGGGGAATCGAACCCGCAGGAAAACAAACGATCGCCCTTGGGGAATCGAACCCGCAAGAACTCAAATACATCCTAGGGAATTGAACCCATAGGAATCAACACACATCCTGGGGAATCGAACCCGCAGGAAATCAAACAATCGCCCTTGGGGAATCGAACCCGCAAGGTAAGAACACATTTCGCAAGTTTCACAAAATTCTCAAATAAAACTTACACAAGTCGCTGTCTTACTCCATAATTAATTAAAAATACATTTTAAGTCCGAAAATTCTGAAATTTCACCGGTAACTCGAAAACACAGAGACGAACAAGTTTCGTGTTTTACGTTTCTCGATCCGGGTTAAGGAAACGAGTCCAAAATCAAGTCTTTTCCATAAGTAGTATGCTGACAGGTTTCAGATTCGACACCATACAAAGATTCGGCTTTTTAACATAGAAAATGGACTCCAAAAATTCTGAAATTTTATATGCACATACTAGACATAATTATCTACAACTTTCATTTAGATTGCAAGGATCAATTCGGACTCGAATATATAGAAGCAGGCTCATCAAGTTCGGACATCAACACCTTCAGATTTCCAAAAGGGTTTTTCAAGGCAGTTTGTGTTCGGATCGTTTTGGGATAGCAAACGTTGATGAAAATGGCTGAAATTTTTACACAACTTAGATTAATGTGTTAAGATCAAAAGTCTAGTTTTGAGTTTTTCGGTTTGAATTCTTGAAGTAGGGGTTTTGGTCCAATTTCAAATCTGTCGCAGTTTCAAGTTCGACTTTTAGGGCAGGTTCATTTGAGGCCATTTTCGGATAACAAAACACAATGGAAAATTATGAAAATATTTCACAAACTAGATCTATGCCTTAGGAACGTTTTTCATGTTTTGAGTTTTTCCGTTTGAGCAGTTTTAAGTTTTCGAAAAATTCCCACCAATACGCTGCGCTGGGGTTTTTCGCGTTGACAGATTTTTGAGTTTCTAAATCTCTATGTTTGGTTGTATTTTAAGTCACCCAAAACCAAGTAAGCATTAACTTACAGTGGGGATGATGTCTAGGAGGTCACGGGGTCGTCCGGAATGCACGGGATGTCACGAACGAATCTCCTCAAGTCGGTTTCCTCATCCAACGTCCACGAACCGAATCCGCAAGTAAAAATCCTTAGTTAGATTCGATTTTCGGATTCAAAAAGTTGTAGATAAACTCAAAAACTACTTACCAACGTCCTAGGGGTCTGTCCTCTCCTTCTCAAGTCCTTCTTGTTCGGATTTCGTCGTCGGAACTTCAAGAACACAAGGGATTTCGGGGTTTTCGACTTTGGGAAGAGTTGGAGAGAATGTGAGGAGAAGATGGCTGCTCTAGGGTTGTAATTTTCGAATTTAGGGTTAGGGAGCAGTCTAAGGTCGTCCCCTATATCCTTCCATAGCCCGGATTGAGTTTCCATCGTCGGGGGTCGAAAATATGGCAAGAAAATCGTCGGGACGCGTTGTTGCCGCTTTCTGGGGAGGTCACGCACCCTTGGAACGCACCTAGGCTAAAGACCGCGTGGCCAGCGCGCGGCCTCCGCCTGGACCTCGGTCCGGGCGGGTCCGTGCGATCCGATCGGGCCTTTTCTCCTCTCTTTCGGACTTCTGTGCTCCTACGTTTTCGGGCTCGATTTTTCGGGTCATTCTCGGATTATAAATTCTTATCTTAAATTAATCTTTTCTCGAGTTAATCCCGTACTTGAAATCTTGAGTCCGTTGCATTTGGATTCGTCGGCTTCTAATTCGTAGTCTTTTGACTTCCGTGCAACAATTTATCTAATTAATTTATTTCCAACTTCACGGGTTCCTGGAATTAAAATTCTTTTCTTTCTTGAATATAGTTTCAATTCTTTTGACTCGATTTCATGGAATGTCTTCGGGCTTCCTTTCCCTCCTTTATTTCATTTTGAATTTTTTAATCTATCGGCGTTTCATTTCCGAGCAATAATTTATTGTGATAAATTATTTTCTTCTTCTCGGAGATATTTCAACCTTGATTTGATTAAGAAATAAATTTTATTCCTTTGGACGCCGATGAAAATCCCGGGTATTACAGTCTACCCCCCTTAAGAATCAACTTCGTCCCCGAAGTTGGGTGTTAGCTTCTCGCGAGCTTGGAACTAAGGTCCTTTCTACTTTGTGCTATTGTTTGATTGCGTGATTGTATCATTATGTGTTGTTGTTCTTGATTTTGTTGGTATTATTTTATTATATCGTTTGACTGAACCCAGAATTGAAATTTCCAAGTTGCCTACGTACCCTGTGAAGGGATCAAGTCATTACGTAGTTCAAAACAATCTGAATTTGTTTATTTGAAATACAAAAATATTCGGACTAGAATATTCGGGTCGTTACGTTCCCCTTAGGGGCGCATGGCCACCGCGCGGCCTTGGTCCAGGCTGCAGTCTGGGCCGGGTCGTGCGATCCGTCGGGTCTTTCCTCCTCTCTTTCGGACTTCTATCCCTCTATGTTCTCGGATTCGGATTTCCAGGCCATCTTCGGGTTCCTATTCCGTATCATCATTCCCCTCGGATCTAATTTATGTTTGGACTCGAGTTTTCGAGCCCATTGGTGTCGGGTACACATGTAACAATTTATTTATCTTTAATTAATTCTTTTTATTTAATTAAATTCCTTTAATTCCTTTTTAAGTTAAATTTCATTTCTCATTTCCTTATCCTTATTTATTTATTTGCTGAATTTATTTATTTATTGTATTTATTTTATTTATTGTTTATTTATTTAAATATTTGTTTTATATTGCAAAATTCTCGGGTATTACAAAAGCGAGGAAGATTCTGTATAGTTTGTTCAAGAACTTGGTCACGCTTTGTAGATTTGACAATGCGTGATTTTTCAGTTCCTCATGCCAATTATTTTTTCATCAAAGCGAGAATATTAGCCAAATTTTGTATTAGTTAACAAAACTTGAAACTTCCTTCTCGCTTCATAGATTTAAACAAGGCGTGAGCTATCATTCTTCAATCTTAATCACACTTTAATTCGAAACAAAGCGTGAGTACTTAGATTGATAGATCAAACACTTATAAAAATTTATTCAATACACAAGAACCTGATTGAAGACTTCTTTCTTTTTCCTTCTTAATTCATCACAGCTCCATTCCTTGAAATCCTGCAAAACACAAAAATTAGAGAATTAACAAAACTCTTTAGAAAAAGGGGAATACTACTCAGCTAACCTGGGTAGTACCCCACCCCTCTCTTTTTTTTCTTGTTTTTTTGACAACTGAAATAAATAGAAATTCAGAGAACTATGGATTATCCAAGTAATCCGTTTGAATATTTAAATCTTGTTGACCAATATATTCTTTAAGCCTGTGTCCATTTACTGTCTTTTCTCCTTCATTAAGCATAATTGTGACAGCTCCATTATTATGAACAGCTACAATAGGGAATGGTCCTGTCCACCTTGATCTCAGCTTTCCTGGAAATAATTTCAAACGAGAGTTATACAACAAAACCATTTGTCCAACATAAATTTCTTTATGTTTTATCTTTGCATCATGAATTTTCTTGGTTCGATCTTTGTAAATCTTGCTGCTTTCATATGCTTCCAGTCTCATCTCTTCCAACTTAGACAGATCAAATTTCCTCTTTTCTTGTCCTAACTGAACATCCATATTAAGCATCTTAATGGTCCAATATGCTCTCTGTTCTAACTCAACTGGAAGATGACAAGCTTTTCCAAAAACTAATATATAAGGAGACATCCCTATGGGAGTCTTGAAAGCAGTTCTGTATGCCCATAAAGCATCATCCAGTTTCTTTGACAAGTCTTTTCTTGTAATATTCACAGAAGCTTGCAAAAGATGCTTAATTTCCTTGTTAGATACCTCCACTTGTCCACTTGTCTAAGGATGATATGGTGATCCAACCTTACGATGAACACCATATTGTTTAAGCAACTTCTGAAAGAGTTTATTCACAAAGTGAGATCGTCCATCAGATATAATGGCACGAGGGGCTCCAAACCTGGTAAAAATATTCTTTTGCAGAAATTTATTAACTTGTTTAGCTTCATTATTGGGTAAAGCCACTGCTTCTACCCATTTTGTGACATAGTCAACAGCTACTAGAATGTAGTGATTACCATATGAAGGGGGAAAAGGTCCCATAAAATCGATTCCCCAAACATCAAATATTTCAACCTCCAAAATTCCTTTTTGAGGCATTTCTTCCCTCATTGAAATATTTCCCAATCTTTGGCATCTATCACACATCTTTATAAGTTTCTGGCAATCCAAAAAGATGGTTGGCCAGAAGAACCCAAAATCTAGAACCTTTCTAGCAGTTCTAGCAGGGCCATGATGGCCTCCTAAAGGATTCTCATGACACTTCCTAACAATTTGAAAACCTTCTTTCTCATGAACACAGCGCCTAATAACCTGATCAGAACAAAATTTAAATAAAAAGGGGTCATCCCAGTAGTATTTCTGAATCTCTCTGAAAAATCTTGACTTCTGATGAGAGTCTTTAAACTTTGGAATAATTTTGCAAGCCAGATAATTAGCAAAATCTGAAAACCAAGGACAATCAAATTGATGCAACTGCAATGCATACAACTGTTCATCTGGAAATTTATCATTTACAACTTCCTCCTTTTCTGTTTTCTCTTCCAATCTCGAAAGATGATCTGCTACTCCATTGTCTTTTCCTTTTCTGTCTTTAATAATAATGTCAAACTCTTGTAAAAGTAAAACACATCTTATCAGCCTAAGTTTGGCTTCTTGCTTTGAGAAAAGATATCTTAATGCAGAATGATCTGTGTAGGCTATAGTCTAAGCTCCAATAAGATACTGTCTGAACTTGTCAAAGGCAAAAACTACAGCATACATTTACTTTTCTGTAGTGGTGTAGTTTATCTGGGCATCATTAAGAGTATGACTGGCATAATAGATGACATGATGTTTGCCTTCTTTATGTTGCCCTAAAACTGCTCCTACTGCATTGTCACTTCCATCACACATGAGTTCAAAAGGTAGATTCCAATCAGGAGACTGAACTATAGGTGCAGTGATAATTTTTTCTTTCAAAGTCTTAAAAGCAGTCAAGCAATCTTCATCAAAGCTAAATACCACATCCTTATGAAGAAGATTACATAATGGTCTTGCTATTTTAGAAAAGTCCTTTATAAACCTTCTATAAAAACCAACATAACCAAGAAAACTCCTTACTGCCTTGATTGTTTTAGGGGGTGGTAAATTTGCTATTACAGAAACCTTAGCTTTATCTACTTCTATTCCTGCTCTAGATACTTTGTGTCCTAGGACAATTCCTTCTTGAACCATGAAATGACACTTTTCCCAATTAAGAACCAAGTTAGTGTCTTCACATCTCTGCAAAATTTTTGACATATTCAGTAAACAGTCTTCAAAGTCAGTTCCATAAACAGTAAAATCATCCATAAACACTTCAATGCATTTTTCAATAAAATCAGAAAAAAATACTCATCATGCATCTTTGAAAAGTGGCAGGAGCATTACATAATCCAAAGGGCATTCTTCTGTAAGCAAATGTTCCATATGGGCAAGTAAAAGTTGTTTTCTCATGATCTTCACTAGCAATTACTATTTGATTATAACCAGAATAACCATCTAAGAAGCTGTAAAATGGTTTACCTGACAATCTTTCTAACATTTGATCAATAAAAGGTAAAGGAAAATGATATTTTCTTGTGGCAGTATTTAATTTTCTATAATCAATGCAAACTCTCCAACCAGTTACTGGTCTTGTTGCTACTTCATCACCATGTTCATTAGTCACAATGCAAATCCCACCCTTTTTAGGTACAACTTGTGTTGGACTCACCCATTTGCTATCAGAAATAGGATAGATTATACCTGCATCAAGTAGTTTGATTTCCTCCTTTCTGACAACTTCCTGCATTTGTGGATTTAGCCTCCTCTGTGGTTGTCTGGATGGTTTATACTCATCTTCCATCAGGATCCTATGCATACAAATGTGAGGACTAATGCCTTTAATATCTGCTATAGTCCAAGCAATTGCCAGAATATGATTTTTAAGAGTACACACTAGAGCTTGTTTTTGTTCTACACTCAATTTGGATGAAATTATTACCGGAAGCTTCTTTTTGTCTGCCAAAAAGGCATACTTAAGATGTTCTGGTAGTACTTTAAGTTCAAGCTCTGGTGGATTTTCTATAGATGGAATTAATTTGCTTCGAGTTTGCACTTCCATCTTTAAATCAGATCCTTCTTTAGAAGGATCTGTTTTATCAATGTCATCCTCATATTGTTCTGAAGATGTCATATCCTCACTTTTTGATCCGTCCTTGATTTCACCAGTCTCAGGATCAGCGAATCTAACCGCGCACAAGTAAGTAAAAGTAGCATCTTCAGCATTTGTGAGTGGGGTGAGATTGTTCTCAATTACATCAGTGGTAAAGAGATTATAGTAATCTAAAAGATTTTCCCCCTCCATTGTGCTAGAATCTAATCCCTTCCCAGCTACATTGGTTTCAAAAGCATTAAAAGGATATGTTGCCATCTTCATCATGTCGAAGGTAACTTCCTGATCATCAACGTGAAGTTTAACTATGCCATTCTTTGCATCAATCATAGCTCCTGCAGTAACCAGGAAAGGTCTTCCTAGTATGATAGGGATTCTGACATTTTCATCAATATCAAGAATGACAAAGTCAGCTGGGAAACATAGGCCTCCTGTCTTTACTAGAACGTCTTCAATGATTCCTTCTGGTCCGGTGCTCGACTGATCAGCAAAGAAGAGAGTCATATTCACTGGCCTCATCTTCCCTAAGTCCAATCTTCTGGCCATAGCAAGTGGCATTACATTGATGCTGCTTCCTAAGTCACAAAGCCCTCGTCCAGCTTCTTTGCAATTGATAATCAGGGGCAAGGTAAAACTTCCTGGATCTTCAAGCTTTGGAGGAATCCGTTGTTGAAGAACCAAGCTGCAATTCTGATTTAGGACCACCATTTGCTGCTCTCCCGCACTTCGTTTCCCTGAAATCAATTCTTTCAGAAACTTAGCGTAAGTGGGCATTTCTGCAATTAATTCAACCAAAGGAATTGAGATTTCAATGGCCTTAATCTTTTCAAGAAATTTCTTAAATTTAATTTCTTGAAGATCATTTTTGAGTCTCCCAGGATATGGTATCCTGGGCATGTGTTCATCTAGTGGATCCTTTTTGTTACCTGTAGAGTTAGGGATATCATTACCTCCCTCTTTTTCCTTTGGAAAGGAGTGTCCTGAAACATTCTTTTCCAAACCCTTATCCTCAAGAATCCGCCTTTCTTCAAGCTGATCATCTTCTTCCATTGTCTGGACATCTTTGAACTTTTTCTGCTGTAGCAACCTATCTCGTTTCTTTTCAAATTCGAGATCAACAACTTCTTTCCCTCCCCTCAATGTAACTGCCTTACATTGTGGATTTGTCTCAGAGGAACTTGGTAGTTTCCCTTTTTCCATTTGCTGAAGTAACTTTGCCATCTCTGTTACTGAATTTTCAACATTTTTGATTGAAGCCTGCAGTTGGTTATTCGTCTCTGTCTGCTTAATAATAAACTCCTTCAGAGCATTCTCAACTTTTAAAGAATGAGTATTATCTTGAACAACAGGATAAGGGACTGGTGGCACCGGTTGCTGTGGAAAATTTGCAGGCATTGGTGCAAACGGTCCATATGGCCTATTTTGCTGATTCATTTGTTGAGGAGGTCTCTGAGGATACATTTGCTGCTAGGGATAAAATTGTTGCTGAGGGCGAAACTGCTGCTGGTTCTGTTGAGGAGGATTCAGGAGATGTGCATTCTGTGCATTTTGAGTGTTACCATAGCTCAAGTTTGGATGCTTGTTCTGGAAACCAGTGTAATTACAGCTTTAATCTTGCTTAGGTGCTTCCTAAAGCTGTGGACATTGATCATTATGATGTGGTCCAGAACAGATTCCACATTGATAAACTGGTTCCATGGGAGTAGGTTGAAGGATCATCATAGGTTGTTGCTGTTGATCCTGAATTTGTTGACTTGTTTGCTGAGCTAGCTGTAACTCAGCAATCTGTTTAGTGAGTGCCGCAAATTTTTCCTCATTCTTGTCTGTATGGATAACAAGACACTTTCTTGTGGGTGATGGAGGATCATCATCTTGGAGGACTGCTCTGCTGGCTGTCATGGTGTCTATTGTTGACCAAGCTCTATCAAGTGGCATCTGGAGTAATTGTTCCCCTCCAGTGGCATTGATCATCATCTGCCAAGTATGAGTAAGTCCTGTGAAAAAGATCTTCAAAAGTCTTCTTTCTGAGATACCATGCTGTGGACATCTTTTAAGCATATCAAAGAATCTGTCTCGAGCATTCTTCAGAGATTCTCCTTTTCTCATCTTAAAGCTAGAAATCTTATCTACCCATTCATCTACTTTACTTTCTGGAAAATACTTGAGCAAGAAGTTTCTAACTAGTTCTAGCCAAGTAGCCTTCTGTTGAGAATTCAATGAATCATACCATTCCTTCGCAGAACCATCCAGGGAGAATGTAAACATTGCTAGTTGAATGCTTTCTCTTGAAGCTCTACCCTTCTTTAATGTCTTACTCAATTCAACAAACTTTTTGAGATGCAAGTGTGGATCTTCAGCACTCAAACCGTAAAAAGCTCTGGAAGATGCCAAGTTTAATATACCAGGTGGTATATCAACCTCTTCATCCGTTCCAGCCAAGTACTGATCAACATTTGGTTGCCATGGTTGATACTGTTCTTCTTGAGGATTTGGAGCAGGATTAGCAAAATTAGGTGGAAAGTAATGCTGATGAACAAATTGTGGCGCGGCAGCTGTAATACCCGTGAATTTTCCATCATAAAATAAAACAATAACTAAATAAATAAATAATAAATAAAATAAATACCATAAATAAATAAACACATCCAGCAAATAAATAAATAAATAAAGATAAGGAAATGAGATTTTAACTTAAAAAGGAATTAAAGAAATTTAATTAAATAAAAAGAATTATTAAAGGTAGATAAATTGTACACCGAAACCCGACACTAATGAACTCGAGGATTCGAGTCCAAAACATCCAATTGGACTGAGGATAAATTTAGAGAGAAAGTAGAAACCCGAATATACCCCGGAAATCGGAAGTCGGGAGCATAGAGGGATAGAAACCCGAAAGAGAGGCGGAAAAGCACGACGGATCGCACGACCCGCCCGGACCGAAGCCCAGGCGAGAGTCGTGCGGTGGCCGCGCGGTGAAGGGGGGTTAGCGCGCCACGACCGCGCCACTTGACAGATTCGCCCGTTGCGTGAATCTCTCGCCCGAACGCGGATTTTTCGACTTTCGGTTGAACATCTCTCGACCCAAGACCTTTAGGTCAGATGTTGGACGCCCTAGGGATTGAGAAATCTATAAATAAACCCCTTGGGAGCCCCAAACAAGTTTACAAAACCCTACAACCTTCTATACGTTCGAAACCCTAAATTCGGAGTCAACGGAAAGCACCGAACGGAGGCAGCAGCTTTGGACGAAAATCCAAGGATCTCCAAATGTTGTGGTAAGCTCTAGTCCGATAAATCTTTTCACGTTTCAATCCGAAAACGGATTCTAACTTCGGTTCTTCTCTTTCTACACCCCGTATTGGATCTAGATCGTAGAACCCGACGAACGGAGAGGAGAAACGGTGATCTGGAAGCCACGCCTCCGAATTAGACATCCCCGACGTTCATAAACTCAGTAAGTTAACTCTTACATGGTTTTGGGATGAATTAAAACATTCAAAACTAAAAGATTAACAAGAAACCGAAAATCTGTCAATTTATACTTTCTACCGGCGCAACAGATTTGACGAATTTTTCCGAATCTTAAAACGAACTCAAACGGCAAAATTTAAAACACGAAAAACGTTCCTAAGACTTAGATCTAGCTACTGTAAAATTTTGAGAAATTTTAAAGTTGATTTGATATGAGAAAACCCATCGAAACCGAGCTGTTGGAATCTAGATCTTGAAATCTTGGACAGAACTTAGGAATGATCTTGATCACGTTTTTGACATAGGATCTAGACTGTTTTAGATCTTTGGCCGAACATGAAAGTTGTAGATAATTGTCTTAAGATAATCCTTGTGAAATTTCATTAAAATTGGAGTTGAATTGATATGGTAGAATTCGAAATCTTTAAACTGTGATACATTAAACTCGGACAGAATTCTTCTTATGCGAAAATTGATGATTTTGACCTACCTAGGTATCTCGGATCGAAAACGTTAAAACACGAAAGTTGTAGATCTTGATGTTTCCGAGTCAGATATGAAATTTTGGAATTTTTGGAATTAAATCTGATTTTAGACGAATTTTAGAGTAAACTGTGATTTACCAGAAACGAAATCTTGAAATCTTGTTGAAACATGGAATTAACCTTTAGGTTGAAACGAGTTGAGATATTATTTTTAAATAAATACAAATGAGGTCAGATTTTAAAAATTAAATCCCCTTACAAACTTGATAAATTAAAATTAGGGGTGAGTGCTCTGCAGGGTGCCCCCTAACGATTCACTTCGTGCCGTAATGGACGATGGTGACCCCGCGCGCTAAACTTGAGATATGGATTGCCTAAACGGCGAAATATAGAGTCTACACTCTCGTGAATATCCGTATGGGTTTCCCGAGGCTCCGGAGTGGTACTGGGTATGGCTGATACGGTTGCGGCCGCCGGGCTACCGGCTAAACTTGTTGACATCGTGATTTTATCGTGAAACTTTGAAATACCAAATCGGGAATGTAATGGGGATTCTAAACTAAATTAGATTAGATTAAATTATGTTGTTGTCCAATTAAATTATTTAAATGCTTTATTTAAATTATGGCTTTTATGATTAAACCATGTGATATGTGTCATTAAATAGAGCCCTGAGATAAATTATGCTATTGAATATGGATTAGATGAAATTAAATATTATGTTATTATCATGCTTTGTCAAATTATTAAATTAATGGCTTTTAAACCCTACAATCATGCATGTGTTAACTTACTCAGCAATTTTGCTGACCAAAACCATTTTTATTCCTTTCCTTACAGAATATGTGGAATGAGCATGTGTGAGCACGATTCATGCATGGGATTTTGGGGAACACTTATTTTGCTTTTAAATTTCGTACTTAGACTATATTATGAACGGGCCTGTTTAACCCGTGTTTTGGCCATGTCGGCCCCTTTTATATTTTCCGCTGCGATACTGTACTAAACCAAATATTTCCGCTGCGCTATGCTATTATTATTATTTTCGAATTATACTGTATGGGCTATTTGAATGATTTAAATGTTTTTAAATACTGCAATACCTAGCCTTGCATCTCTTTAGTAAGCTCGGAGAAACCGTGTCTTACTAGGGAGATGTGGCAGTGACATCCCGACCTGGGTGACCAAAAACCGGGGTGTTACAAGTTGGTATCAGAGCCCGGCTATTTTTAAACTATTATTTTTAAACCATTACTATTTTTAAACTACTATTAATATTTTTACTATTATTTAAATTTTAAAGTATTATTTCCATGGAAAATTTTTATTTTTAAAACCCATGGAAAAAAATATATATATAGTGCATTAAATTATTATTGGGGGGAAAATCATTGGCATTTGCATGTTGCATCTCTGCTATTAACCTATAATCTTGGCGAAACTTGAACCTAGAATCTTGGCGAAACTTGAACTTAGAATCTTGGCGAATTGAACTTAGAATCTTGGCGAAATTGAACCTAGAATCTTAGCGAATTGAACTTAGAATCTTGGCGAATATTAACTTAGATCTCTTGCTTGCGCTAGATGGCTAGTCAAGACATGATGCAGTTGATGGTCAGGATGATGAGTGTTCATCTCGATTCCCACCAAACCCTAGAGCAAATGAAGTACCGTATGGCTCAATTGGAGGCCGATTTACGCCACATGGGCAACTTGAGAGAGGTGGATCATCACCGCATAAACCAACTCGAACGCCAAGTCCAAACCTTCACTACACAAAACTTAATACTAAAAGAATACATCGATGCCCACGGGCAGGACTTAAACACTATCTTTGACGAGTTACTGCCGCCGAGTTCGGAGGAGGAAGATCCGGAGGAAGATCCTGCTACCCCACCGGAGGACGTCATGAGACACTAGAGATTCTATTGTTAGATGTTATTTTGCTAGGAAAAATATCGCTACTTGTGTACTAAAATTTCTTTTGAGGAAATAAAATGCTCGATTTATTTTTTTTTAAATCGAAACAAAACAAAACAAATTAAAATGAAACCCCCGAGGCGTCGTATACTTCTTAATTCGAACAAAGCACCACGTGCTAAATTGCTATACACATATACATTTATATAAATCGCTTAGACTATATACTAAATTCACAAAGTCCTAATCTATCCTAATTGTACCAGAATGGCACCCAGAGGAAGAGGAAGAGGCAGAACCCAAACCGCTCCCCAAACCACCACTGAAACACCTACTGAAACACCACCAAACGTCACTGAACCGATCCAACCTGATGAGGAACAGCCCCAAGGTGCGCAGGACGCCCCCGCACCGAACAATGTGGGCGACCGTCTTAGGACGATAGAGGAAGTGTTGATTGCGCTCGGAAACGCGCAAGTCAACCAGGGTCAAGCTACGGCGGTACCTCCGCCCCAAGCTCGCCCTAACTACCTGGCGATGGTGAATTCTTACCAGCCACCCCACTACGCTGGTGAGGAGGATCCAGCTAAACTGGAGGAATGGATCCGGACTTTTGACAAGCTGCTGGGAGCGGTCAAATGTCCAGAAGGAGAGAGGGTACATGTCGCTTCATACTACTTGGGAGGCAAAGCTGACGACTGGTGGCAAGCAACGCAGGCCAAACTGACTGAAGATGACGAGCCTTACTCGTGGATGGAGATGATGGAACTACTCAGGGATCGATTCTATCCCTTGAGTACTAAAGCTGCCATGTACGAAGAGTTCCTGTCGCTGAAGCAAGGAAGCCAAACGGTGCAAGAATACTACACACGCTTCAAGGAGCTGGTGAGGTTCGCACCAAGGCTAGTGCCCACTGATGCGGAAAAGGCACAGAAGTTCGAGATGGGACTGAACCTGTCTGTGCGCGAGGTGATCGCGGGGGTACACTACCCCGATTTGCAAGCTGTATATGATCGCGCCGTAGCGGTAGCACGCGTGCAGCAGCTGAAAAGAAGGGTGAGTGGGGAGTCCAGCAGGGGTCCTCAAGACAAGAGAAGTCGAGATTCAAGAAACGAGAACAACACTGGAAGGAACGAGCAGCGCAGAGGGTCGAATAGGCCCCAACAAAACAACACTGGGAGGAGGTTCAACCAAGAAGATCCGGTACCGCCTTGCCCGCGATGTGGACGACCACATCTGGCAAGAAGATGCCTGCAACAAGGCGCCTGTTACCGATGCGGTCGAATGGGTCACGTTCGACGGGATTGTCGGACTAGGCTCGAGAACATAACAAAGAGGGACGACTTAGTCGCGGGGCAAGAACAGCCTCAAAACCAAAACGGGCGAAACGGCAATAACCAAGGGTACAGACCCCCTCAGAATAGACCGCAGAACCAGAACCAGAACCAACGACCTCCGCCCCCGCAGAATCAAAACCAACAGCAAAACCAGCAGCAGAACGCGAACCAGCAGGGCAACCAAGGACGCCCTGTGGGGAGGCTCAATGTGGTAAACCAAGCGGACATGCCTGCGCAAGGAGAAGTGATGGCAGGTACATTTTATGTGTTGAATACGCCCCTTAGAATTCTATTTGATTCTGGAGCTAGTTGCTCAATTTTAGCATCAAGGATAGTGCCTGAGTTAGATCTACCTAAGTGCGAGAGAATTAGCTTAGGAATTCAATTGCCTTCTGGAGAAGTAGTGTCTTGCTCTAAACGATATAACAGAATTCCTATAGTGATAAAGAACGTAGAATTCTTCGCGAACTTAGTAGAATTTAACTTAGGAGACTTTGACATCATACTTGGGATGGATTGGCTATCCCAGTATAAAGCGGTGATCGAATGCCAAAAGCAAAAGATCACCTTGTCAAAAAGTAGGGGAAAGAGAGTTATCTTTTACTCTCAGCCCCCTAAGAAAAGTAGCAAAATCGTTAGTGCACTTAAACTAAGTAACTTGATGCGTAAGGGATACGAACTATATGCGTGCTATGTGCACAACCTTGAGGCGGAAGGAAACAAGGTTGATAGCATACCAGTGGTAAGAGAATACCCGGACGTGTTCCGTGAAGACGTTCCGGGCATGCCACCTGAGAGAGATCTTGAATTTACGATAGATCTCATTCCGGGGACAGAGCCTGTCTCGAAAGCTCCGTACCGGATGGCACCACTGGAAATGAAGGAGTTAAAGGAACAACTCGAGGAGCTATTGGGAAAAGGTTACATAAGACCGAGTACGTCCCCTTGGGGAGCACCGGTTTTATTTGTCAAGAAGAAAGACGGAGGACTACGTCTTTGCATAGATTACCGATGACTAAACCAAGTGACCATTAAGAATAAATACCCCCTACCGAGAATAGAGGATCTGTTTGATCAACTGAAGGGAGCTTCGGTATTCTCGAAGATCGATTTGCGATCTGGGTATCATCGACTGAGGATCGCCGAGAAGGACATTCCAAAGACGGCGTTTCGAACACGATATGGCCATTACGAGTTCACAGTGTTATCCTTCGGGTTAACAAATGCTCCGGCCATGTTCATGAATCTCATGAACAACGTGTTCCGAGAATTATTAGACCAGTGTGTTGTAGTGTTCATCGACGACATCCTGATCTACTCAAAGAACGAGGAAGAGCATGCCAAACACCTACATCAAGTGTTAGAAATCTTGCGAAGAAATCAGCTATACGGCAAGCTGTCGAAATGTGACTTCTGGCTGAAAGAAGTGGCATTTCTCGGACACATAGTATCCGCTGATGGAGTATCAGTGGATCCGGCAAAAGTCTCTGCCGTAACTGAATGGGCAACTCCGAAGAATCCAACGGAAATAAGGAGTTTCCTTGGATTAGCCGGGTATTATAGACGATTTGTGAAGGACTTTTCAAGGATTGCACGTCCTTTGACCCAGCTACTAAAGAAAGGAGCAAAATACGAGTGGACCGCAGCGTGTGAGATTGCGTTTCAAGAGTTGAAGAAACGACTCACAACCACGCCCGTATTAACATTACCATCAGAGAATGGTGACTTCGAAGTATATAGTGATGCTTCGAAGGAAGGTTTAGGTTGTGTCTTGATGCAAGACTCGAGAGTCGTAGCCTATGCATCACACCAACTAAAACCTCACGAGGAAAATTATCCGACCCACGACCTGGAGTTGGCAGCGGTCGTCTTCGCTCTAAAGATATGGAGACATTATCTTTATGGGCGGAAGTGTCGAATGTTCACCGACCACAAAAGCTTGAAATATATATTCACTCAGAAGGAGTTGAATTTGAGACAGCGTAGGTGGTTGGAACTCATTAAAGACTACGATTTAGAGATAGCATACCACGAGGGGAAGGCGAATGTGGTAGCCGATGCCCTAAGTCGGAAAACCCAACACGTGACAAACTCGTTGGTAATTCCGCCAGCATTGTACATGGAGTTGGCGAGATTGGAGTTAGAACTTGTGCATCCTGGCACAGTGAGAGAAACGGTCAATGCCATGGTCGTAGAAACTCCAATATTAGACGAGATTCGACTCGCTCAACCGGGCGACCCGAAACTCGAGAAGATAAAAGGGTATATTGCCGAAGGAAAGGTAATAGGATTTGCTGTCCACGAGGATGGAAGCATCCGTTTCAAAGGGATGTGGTGTGTGCCTCTTAAATGTGCCGAGTTGAAACAAAGGTTGATGGAGGAAGGGCACAACACGCCATATTCCGTACATCCCGGAGGTGACAAGCTATACAAAGATCTGAAGAAGATCTATTGGTGGCCGGGAATGAAGAAGGAAGTGGTGAACTTCGTAGCGAGATGTCTCACCTGCCAAAAGGTTAAGGCAGTGCGACATAAACCCTTAGGATTGATGCAACCACTGGAGATTCCAAGTTGGAAGTGGGATAGCATCTCGATGGACTTTGTCTCGGGATTACCCCGAACATCTAAAGGCATGAACAAGATTTGGGTGATTGTGGATAGGCTAACGAAGACAGCCATATTCATCCCAATGAAAGACACGTGGACTATGGACCAATTGGCCCGAGCCTACATTGATAATGTGGTACGACGACGGAGAGTACCACATGATATCATTTCCGATAGAGACAGTAGATTTGTCTCTCATTTCTGGACGGAGTTACAAAAAGCTCTCGGTACTCAAATCAAAATGAGCACCGCATTCCACCCGATGAGGGATGGTCAAACCGAGAGGACAATCCAAACACTAGAAGACATGCTGGGAGCATGTGTATTGGATTTCAAAGGAAATTGGGAATCTCATTTACCCTTGATCGAGTTTTCCTATAATAATAGCTACCATGCTAGTATCGGCATGGCACCTTTCGAGGCGTTGTATGGACGAAAGTGCCGAAGCCCGTTGAGCTGGGAAGAAAACGATAAGTCCGTGGTAGTGGGACCACAACTTATCGAAGACATGGCTCAACAAATCAAAGTGATCCAAGGGAAGATGAAAGCCGCACAAGACCGTCAAAAGAGTTATGCCGACGTGAGACGACGAGACCTAGAATTTCAAGTGGGAGATAGGGTCATGCTAAAGATATCACCCATGAAGGGGGTGATGCGCTTTGGCAAACGAGGGAAGTTAAGTCCTCGATACATAGGACCTTACGAAATCCTAGAACGAGTCGGAACTCTAGCCTACCGATTGGCTTTACCGCCACACTTAGATAGAGTTCATAATGTCTTCCATGTCTCACAACTAAAGAAGTATGTGCCGGACCCGACACATGTACTTCAACCGGAGATAATTGAGCTCGATGAAGACTTGACTTAAGAAGAAGTCCCAGTGCGTATTCTTGACACTAAGGAACGAGTAACGAGGAACAAAACCGTCAAAATGATCAAGGTTCTTTGGTCAAACCACGAAAGTGAGACGGCAACTTGGGAAGTAGAATCCGACATGAGGAACGATACCCGACATTGTTTCAAACCGATACCGACACAGTTATGGGGACATAACTGCAATCTTAAGGGGGAGAGGATGTGATACCACCTAATTTTCCGTGCACTTTTGTAAACTTTTGAACTACGTTATGGCTTGATCCCTTTACCGGGTACGTAGGCAGCTTAGAAGATTTAATTCTAAGTTCAGTCACAACATAATAAAATAAACACAAGACCTTTAGCACGAGAAAAGCCGAAACACAACTTCGAGGACGAAGTTGATTCTTAAGGGGGGTAGACTGTAATACCCGTGAATTTTCCATCATAAAATAAAACAATAACTAAATAAATAAATAATAAATAAAATAAATACCATAAATAAATAAACACATCCAGCAAATAAATAAATAAATAAAGATAAGGAAATGAGATTTTAACTTAAAAAGGAATTAAAGAAATTTAATTAAATAAAAAGAATTATTAAAGGTAGATAAATTGTACACCGAAACCCGACACTAATGAACTCGAGGATTCGAGTCCAAAACATCCAATTGGACTGAGGATAAATTTAGAGAGAAAGTAGAAACCCGAATATACCCCGGAAATTGGAAGTCGGGAGCATAGAGGGATAGAAACCCGAAAGAGAGGCGGAAAAGCACGACGGATCGCACGACCCGCCCGGACCGAAGTCCAGGCGAGAGTCGCACGGTGGCCGCGCGGTGAAGGGGGGTTAGCGCGCCACGACCGCGCCACTTGACAGATTCGCCCGTTGCGTGAATCTCTCGCCCGAACGCGGATTTTTCGACTTTTGGTTGAACATCTCTTGACCCAAGACCTTTAGGTCAGATGTTGGACGCCCTAGGGATTGAGAAATCTATAAATAAACCCCTTGGGAGCCCCAAACAAGTTTACAAAACCCTACAACCTTCTATACGTTCGAAACCCTAAATTCGGAGTCAACGGAAAGCACCGAACGGAGGCAGCAGCTTTGGACGAAAATCCAAGGATCTCCAAACGTTGTGGTAAGCTCTAGTCCGATAAATCTTTCCACGTTTCAATCCGAAAACGGATTCTAACTTCGGTTCTTCTCTTTGTACACCCCGTATTGGATCTAGATCGTAGAACCCGACGAACGGAGAGGAGAAACGGTGATCTGGAAGCCACGCCTCCGAATTAGACATCCCCGACGTTCATAAACTCAGTAAGTTAACTCTTACATGGTTTTGGGATGAATTAAAATATTCAAAACTAAAAGATTAACAAGAAACCGAAAATATGTCAATTTATACTTTCTACCGGCGCAACAGATTTGACGAATTTTTCCGAACCTTAAAACGAACTCAAACGGCAAAACTTAAAACATGAAAAACGTTCCTAAGACTTAGATCTAGCTACTGTAAAATTATGAGAAATTTTGGAGTTGATTTCATATGAGAAAACCCACCGAAACCGAGCTGTTGGAATCTAGATCTTGAAATCTTGGACAGAACTTAGGAATGATCTTGATCACGTTTTTGACATAGGATCTAGACTGTTTTAGATCTTTGGCTGAACATGAAAGTTGTAGATAATTGTCTTAAAATGATCCCTGTCAAATTTCATTAAAATTGGAGTTGAATTGATATGGTAGAATTCGAAATCTTTAAACTGTGACACATTAAACTCGGACAGAATTCTTCTTATGCGAAAATTGATGATTTTGACCTACTTAGGTATCTCGGATCGAAAACGTTAAAACGCGAAAGTTGTAGATCTTGATGTTTCCGAGTCAGATATGAAAGTTTGGAATTTTTGGAATTAAATCTGATTTTAGACGAATTTTAGAGTAAACTGTGATTTACCAGAAACGAAATCTTGAAATCTTGTTGAAACATGGAATTAACCTTTAGGGTTGAAACGAGTTGAGATATTATTTTTAAATAAATACAAATGAGGTCAGATTTTAAAAATTAAATCCCCTTACAAACTTGATAAATTAAAATTAGGGGTGAGTGCTCTGCAGGGTGCCCCCTAACGATTCACTTCGTGCCGTAATGGACGATGGTGACCCCGCGCGCTAAACTTGAGATATGGATTGCCTAAACGGCGAAATATAGAGTCTACACTCTCGTGAATATCCGTATGGGTTTCCCGAGGCTCCGGAGTGGTACTGGGTATGGCTGATACGGTTGCGGCCGCCGGGCTACCGGCTAAACTTGTTGACATCGCGATTTTATCGTGAAACTTTGAAATACCAAATCGGGAATGTAATGGGGATTCTAAACTAAATTAGATTAGATTAAATTATGTTGTTGTCCAATTAAATTATTTAAATGCTTTATTTAAATTATGGCTTTTATGATTAACCATGTGATATGTGTCATTAAATAGAGCCCTTAGATAAATTATGCTATTGAATATGGATTAGATGAAATTAAATATTATGTTATTATCATGCTTTGTTAAATTATTAAATTATTGGCTTTTAAACCCTACAATCATGCATGTGTTAACTTACTCAGCAATTTTGCTGACCAAAACCATTTTTATTCCTTTCCTTACAGAATATGTGGAATGAGCATGTGTGAGCACGATTCATACATGGGATTTTGGGGAACACTTATTTTGCTTTTAAATTTCGTACTTAGACTATATTATGAACGGGCCTGTTTAACCCGTGTTTTGGCCATGTCGGCCCCTTTTATATTTTCCGCTGCGATACTGTACTAAACCAAATATTTCCGCTGCGCTATGCTATTATTATTATTTTCGAATTATACTGTATGGGCTATTTGAATGATTTAAATGTTTTTAAATACTGCAATACCTAGCCTTGCATCTCTTTAGTAAGCTCGGAGAAACCGTGTCTTACTAGGGAGATGTGGCGGTGACATCCCGACCTGGGTGACCAAAAACCGGGGTGTTACAGCAGCCCTCTGTGGTGCTTGGAAATGTCCTCGGAGTGGTATGTTTTGCTGATTTTTTGGCTGTCCAATTGGTGGGTTTCCGGGTCCGCCATTTTGTCCATTATTAGCCATTCTAGTTATCGTTAAAAGATTCCCTTCTGCAAGATCTCTTTGTCTCCTTCTAGCGTTTGCTCTGATCAGCCTCGCTGTTCTTTCAAGTTCACAATTAAAAGGAAGCAAAGGTTGCCTTGAATATCGAGTTGTTCTTTCGCTCATAAACTGTTGAAATTTCTCTGTGAACAAAATGAAAGAATTAATGAATTTATTCAATATGATAAGAAGTAAATAATTACAAATAAACCAAAAAGTATTTATAGTTCTAAAATTCATAACGCTACACCCTCCCCGGCAACGGCGCCATAAAGCTTTGTGTGGGACCTACCTGCTACATATCTCTCGACTATCTTTACACTATAAATCTCATAGGACTGTTCAAGAGTAATGCCTGGTTTGTCTACCGAAAGCGCACGGTATCAAGCTTGCAGTATTTATTTATAATTGTCGGGATCGTTCTCTGGAGAGTTACACGATAGAAGTGTTCTAAATTTAATTATTGGTTCTAGAACTTAGTTCTACTCTTGGTTTATGGAATGGTGTAATGATGGTTTCTAAGAAATAAATGCTGAATAGTAAATGCATAAAACTGTAAGGAAATAAAGAAAGCAACTAAAGTGACATTTAATGATATGAATGTGTTTATGAATTCATGGGTTAAAAGATAAATTGGACCTAATGACAATCAAACAAAACAGGACTATGATTAAGTAATCATACTTCCATTATCAGTAATAATGTGAAGACTCATTGAGAATAGAAAAATCTTTTATGCAAGTTAATCACATCTTCATGTCTTTGATCATTTTCCTAAGACAAGTACTAATGATCTAGTGTCATGACATTGTTAAGCACTGAAATCATGGGATACAATTACTAAAAAATGATCGGTCAGACTCATTTCTTGGCAAAAGCTTTCAGAATTGTCACTTAATCTGTTTCTTTCAGATTCAGATTAAGCCATTGGCAACCCAAGGTCACATCTAAATCATCATACATTCATCTGAACTTGAAGTTATTCTCTTCATTACTCTGAGATGAGATAAGAGCCTCATGTCCCTATAATGGATGTCCTTTACAAGAAATAAGAAAGCAAATATTTAAATCTATCATCCATTGGTTACACAAGCCTTAACTTCTCAGAGTAATTCCTTCAAGTATTTATAAGAAATAATAGTTCTGTAAGTATATCAAGATAAAATTGCTAATCAAAATCCTTGACTTATCTGAACTATTCAGATTCATATAGATGCATTAGCGTGGGCATTCTCTGTAAACAATTTTGAATACCCATGACTTAACTCAGGATTAATGAAATTTAGTAAGATGCTTAGCCTCCTACTCACAGCATATGATTAGATCATCATAAAGCTATGAACCCTAGAAGCTAACTCTTCCTAATTCTCATTAATTTATAAGACAAAAGATGGATTTTGAAACATCTTTCCCTTTTAAACGACAGGTACTAGGTGTCCAACTTAAGAACAAGTTTATTCTCAATCATCCTGAGTGGAAGATGTTCTGAGAAAACTTATATCATCTTCTTCCTCAATGCATCAGTGATGGTAATTCTATGAATTTCATATATGAAATGTAAATTTGTATTAAGAAGTAGAAGTACTTCACATAGTCTGAGAAATATCCCAAAATATTCTAGATATAAGTAGTAATATATGTATAAAGAAACGATGAGGGTTCTGAATCCTCTTAAGCAAAATGCTAGAGTGTTTCCAAAATATAAATTGGAAACTAGACAGAATTAGGAAATTACTTTCCTATGAAACAGATTTGAGGAATAATCCTGCAAAATAAGTGTCCAAGATAGCTCGCAGTAACTATCTTGGGTTTCAAACTATGAACATTCCAATTTTCCACGCGCTATGTCTGTACAGCGTGGAGGGAGCTATTGTTCAAAGAATGTTCCTCAGATTTAGTTTATACAAAGAACTGAATCCCTCACGGTATAATCTGAAAGAATGCGGCGAGATTATTCAACTCCTACTTATAGAATAGGGGTTATATATATATAAGAAATGAGTAGTTGATATCCCAGAAAATGGGAACCAACTCTGATGCTATTTCAAGTTGACTCTCTTGCTCTGACAAAATGACATCGCGAGAGCTTTGAAATAATTTGTTTAGAAATAAAGTTGTTTGGATATTTCCTCGCGTCATCTTTTAAGACTAAGCGAGGATTAATCCTTATATGAAGTAACATATCAAATCCTGAGATTATTCAAAACTTCTTTCTGCAACATTCATTCAGAAAACTATGAAAGCAGAACCTTTCACCTCCACATGAGAATTTAGAGTTGTTTAGTTCTTAAAGATTATCATGCGATGGTTAACACTGCATGGGTCTTTAGGAACTTCTTTTAGTTCTGAACATTAATCTTCGCATATTGCTTCAAGAATTAGAATCAAAGTATACTATCAACAGAAAATCAAATGAATTAATGGTTCTATCAGTTTCATACCTAACTCGGTTACAATATCCAAACTTCTTGAGTAATTATGCCAGACAAATTACGAATTGAAAATATGATACTAGCATGATCTCGAAAATCAGATTATGGAAGTTATACAGATTTCAAAGAGCGAATATTGCATTCGAGGTTTATACTTCTCTAAAACAGAATTGAAGAACATTGAATTCTAATGAAGCCTTTCAAATTTGTAACCAAAAAGATAAGAATACAAGATTTGACCAATGATCTTCCTTCATATATCATGAGTAACAAAGAAATTAAAAACGAATACACCTGGAAATCTGATTGCAATCAGAATAATGCGAATTCGAACGAAGAAGTCAGAAACTAGATGGCGATCGTCATAATGGATGAACAAAAGCATTCCGATAGCAATCCTTCTTCCAGAGTACTCTCAAAACTAATCTACTAAAATAATCCGAAGAAATCTACTACGAAAATCAGATTACAAATATGAAGAACATGAATTAAATTGCAGAAAAAGTAAACCCTAGCTAACCTACCTACAGAATTCTAAAATGAACTGGAGAGTAAAAACGAGCTATTCTCTTCAATCTCCAGCTGTTTGAGCTGATCTCCTAAGGGTCTTATCTATAGATGGGCGTTGTAACTGCTTTCCGCCTTGGATAATAACCGCTCACATCAGAATAGCTCTCCTCTCGCCTTGTCCCAGTTCCTTCAAAGAGAGAGTCGAAATGGAATTATCTTTCTTATCAGGGCGAGATTTCAAGATCTTGTTCAAACAAATTTCTTCTCGCCATAACACTTAAGACTTCTTGACTTGCGCAAACTTTCTTCCCACGCGATGTCAAATGATCATCGCGTAGACTTCAGCTTCTGAACATTTTTCCTTAGATCTTTTCTGATTTCGTCTTTAAGTTCTCGCATCATTCATTTTCTTTCCTCGCTACGTTTATTTCCATCTCCCGCAGCCTTTCAACTTAACTTCCTGCTGAATGACAAAGCGAGAGTGAGATCAAATAAAAACATAGCGTGCGAGACTTATAATAAAAACTTAGAATTTCAAACCATTTTTTATGTAATTTCCAATTTCTTCAAAATCTTGGTTCTTTTTCAATCTTTTCATATCTTCCGTGATTATTCATTGAAAACTTATAGAACTATGAACAAAAGATCATTATTAAGACACTAAATTGGACGCAAATGACAGTTATAAATGACTGTCATCAGCGGTCCTAAATCATAATTGCAACATGGTTCTTCAACAAAGGATACCTCCAAAGCTTGAAGATCCAGGAAGCTTTACCTTACCTCTGATCATCAATTACAAAGAAGCTGGACGAGGCCTTTGTGACTTAGGAAGCAGCATTAATGTGATGCCACTTGCTATTGCCAAAAGATTGGATCTAGGAAGGATGAGGCCAGCAAATATGACGCTCTTCTTTTCTGATCAGTCAAGTACCAGGCCTGAAGGAATTATTGAAGACGTTCAAGTAAAAACAGGAGGCCTATGTTTTCCAGCTGACTTTGTCATTCTGGATATTGATGAAGATGTCAGAATTCCTATCATACTAGGAAGACCTTTCCCAGTGACTGCAAGAGCTATGATTGATGCAAAGAATGGCATAGTAAAGCTTCATGTTGATGACCAAGAAGTCACCTTTGATATGGTGAAAATGGCAACATATCCTTTTAATGCTTTTGAAACCAATGTAATTGGAATGGGAATAGACTAGCACTATAGAAGTAGAGAATGTCTTAAATAGCTTTGATCTGTTTACTACTGATGTAACTGAGAACAATCTCACCCCACTCACAAATGCTGAAGATGCTACTTTTGCTTACTTGTGCGCGGTTAGATTCACTGATCCCGAGACTGGTGAAATCAAAGACGGATCAGAAAGTGAGGATATGACATCTTCAGAGCAATCTGAGGATGACATTGATACAACAGATCCTTCTACAGAAGGACCTGACTTGAAAATAGAAATACAAACTCGAAGCAAATTAATTCCATCTGTAGAAAGTCCACCAGAGCTTGAGCTTAAAGTATTACCAGAACATCTTAAATATGTCTTTTTGGCAGACAAAAAGAAGCTTCCGGTAATAATTTCATCCAAATTGAATGAAGAACAAGAACAAGCTCTGGTAGGTATTCTTAAGAGTCATATTCATGCATTAGCTTGGACTATAGTCGATATTAAAGGCATAAGTCCTCACATTTGTATGCACAGGATCCTAATGGAAGATGAATACAAGCCATCCAGACAACCACAAAGGAGGCTAAATCCACCGATGCAGGAAGTTGTCAGAAAGGAGGTAATCAAGCTACTCGATGCAGGTATACTCTATCCTACTTCTGATAGCAAATGGGTAAGTCCAACACAAGTTGTACCTAAAAAGGGTGGAATTTGCATTGTGACTAATGAACATGGTGATGAAGTAGCCACAAGACCAGTAACTGGGTGGAGAGTTTGCATTGATTATAGAAAATTGAACACTGCCACAAGGAAAGATCATTTCCCTTTACCTTTTATTGATCAAATGTTAGAAAGATTGTCAGATAAACCATTTTACAGCTTTTTAGATGGCTATTCTGGTTATAATCAAATAGTAATTGCTAGTGAAGATCATGAGAAAACAACTTTTACTTGCCCATATGGAACATTTGCTTATAGAAGAATGCCTTTTGGATTATGTAATGCTCCTGCTACTTTTCAAAGATGTATGATGAGTATCTTTTCTGATTTCATTGAGAAATGTATTGAAGTGTTCACGGATGAGGACTGTTTACAGAATTTGTCCAAAATTTTGCAGAGATGTGAAGACACTAACTTGGTTCTTAATTGGGAAAAGTGTCACTTTATGGTTCAAGAAGGGATTGTCCTAGGACACAAAGTATCTAGAGCAGGAATAGAAGTAGATAAGGCTAAAGTTTCTGTGATAGCAAATTTGCAACCCCCTAAAACAATTAAGGCAGTAAGAAGTTTTCTTGGTCATGCTGGTTTTTATAGGAGATTCATTAAAGATTTTTCTAAAATAGCTAGACCCCTGTGCAATCTTCTCCATAAAGATTATACATTCAGCTTTGATGAAGATTGTTTAACTGCTTTCAAAACTTTGAAGGAGAAACTTATCACTGCACCTATAGTTCAGTCTCTTGATTGGAATCTACCTTTTGAACTCATGTGTGATGCCAGTGATATGCAGTAGGTGCAGTTTTGGGGCAACATAAAGAAGGCAAACATTATGTTATTTACTATTCTAGTCATACTCTTAATGATGCTCAGATATACTACACCACCACAGAGAAAAAAATGTATGCTGTAGTGTTTGCTTTTGATAAGTTTAGGCAATATCTTATTGGAGCTCAGACTATAGTTTACACAGATCATTCTGCATTAAAATATCTTTTCTCAAAACAAGAAGCTAAACCAAGGTTGATAAGATGGGTTTTACTTTTACAAGAGTTTGATATTATCATAAAAGACAGAAAAGGGAAAGACAATGGAGCAGCAGATCATCTTTCAAGATTGGAAGAGAGAACAGAAAAGGAGGAAGCTGTAAATGACAAATTTCCAGACGAACAATTGTATGCTTTGCAACTACATCAATTTGATTGTCCTTGGTTTTCTGACTTTGCCAATTATTTGGCTTGTAAGATAATTCCAAAGTTTAAAGACTCACATCAGAAGTCGAGATTTTTCAGAGAAATTCAGAAGTACTATTGGGATGACCCCTTTTTATTTAAGTTTTGTTCTGATCAGGTTATAAGGCGTTGTGTTCATGAGAAAGAAGGATTCCAAATTGTTAGGGAATGCCATGAGAATCCTTTAGGAGGCCATCATGACCCTGCTAGAACTGCTAGAAAGGTTCTAGATTGTGGCTTCTTTTGGCCAACGATCTTCTAGGATTGCCAGAAATTTATAAAGATGTGTGACAGGTGCCAAAGATTGGGGAATATCTCTATGAGGGAAGAAATGCCTCAAAAAAGAATCTTAGAAGTAGAAATATTTGATGTTTGGGGGATTGATTTTATGGGACATTTCCCTCCTTCATATGGTAATCATTACATTTTAGTAGCTGTGGACTATGTCTCAAAATGGGTCGAAGCAGTGGCTTTACCTAACAATGAAGCTAAGTCACTAGATTTCTGCAGAAGAATATTTTTACTAGGTTTGGAGCCCCTCGTGCCATAATATCGGATGGAGATCTCACTTTGTGAATAAACTCTTTGAAAAGTTGCTTAAGCAATATGGTGTTCATCATAAAGTTGGATCACTATATCATCCTCAGACAAGTGGACAAGTACATGTATCTAACAAGGAAATTAAGCATATTCTGCAGGCATCTGTGAACATTACAAGAAAAGATTGGTCCAAGAAACTAGATGATGCCTTATGGGCATATAGAACTGCTTATAAGACCCCTATAGGAATGTCTCCTTATAGACTAGTCTTTGGTAAAGCTTGTCATCTTCCAGTTGAATTAGAACATAGAGCATATTGGGCCATCAAAATGCTTAACATGGATGTTCAGACGGGACAAGAAAAGAGGAAATTTGATCTGTCGAAATTGGAAGAAATGAGACTGGAAGCATATGAAAGTAGCAAGATTTATAAAGATCGAACTAAGAAAATTCATGATGCAAAGATAAAACATAAAGAATTTATGTTGTTCAAATGGTTTTGCTTTATAATTCTCGTTTGAAATTGTTTCCAGGAAAGCTGAGATCAAGGTGGACAGGACCATTCCCTGTTGTAGCTGTTCATGACAATGGAGGTGTCACAATTATGCTTAATGAAGGAGAAAAGACAGTAAATGGGCACATGCTTAAGGAATATATTGGTCAACAAGATTCAAATATTCAAACTGAATATTTGGATAATCCATAGTTCTCTGAATTTCTCAATTGTAAAAAAAAAAAAAAAAGAGGGGTGCGGGGTACTACCCAGGTTAACTGAGTAGTATTCCCCTTTTTCTTAAGATTATTGTTAATTTTCTATTTTTGTATGTTTTTCAGGATTTTCAAGAAATGAAGCTGTGATAGACTAAGAAGGAAAAAGAAGAGGTTCTTCAATCAGGTTTTTGAGTATTGAACAAATTTTCATAAGTTTAATTTTTGATCTAATGACTCACGCTTTGTTAAAATTTATAAAGTGAGAAGAAAGTTTCAAGTTTTGTTTGATATACAAAATTTGATCAGGATTACTATTGGATCAATTCTGAGTGTATGAAATTCCGATAGTCTTTTCTCGCTTTGTTGTAAAAACATTGGTGTGAAGCATTAAATGTCCACGTATTGTCAAATTCACAAAGCGAGAGCAAGTTCTTAAACAGACCATAGAAAACTTTCCTCGCTTTGATAATTCACAAAGCGAGGGACATCTTATATGTCACGCGCTTATGATCAATAAAGCGAGAGTTTGGGAATTTGAACGGATAGATTTTCAAAGACCTCTAAAGACCAAAATACCCTTCCAGACCCATCTTCCTCCTTTTCATTAAACCATCACACGTCGTTTCAGTCTTCTATAATTATGTCACATAACTTCCCCTGGTTTATAAATAACCAGTCATAATCTTCCTTCCATTCATATTCCCTTGAGTTCTTTCACTAAGAAACTCTAGATGGCTGGAGTAGCTCCCAATCGTAGAACCTCCATTTTAGATATCCCTGATGAAATATTGGGGGATATTTTATCAATATTGGGGCAGGAAGAGGTTAAAGATCTAGCCAGAATAGCTCCAACCTGCAGGAAATTTCACAGAGCGAGTGAACTCCCTGTTGTGCGAAGAAGGGCAAATGTGGTGGAGGAAATCACTGCTGAAAGAACTTATGATCAAGAATATCGAGCCTTCCTGAGAAGATGCAGGGAAGACAACAACTTCATGCTCAACCTGGAGCCTGCATTGGAAGCCTTCCGGAACACAGGACTTATGGAAGCTGCTTTTGAAATTTTGCGGCCAGGAATAGAGGATGAACATCATCCTTCAATCTTCATCAAAGCCTTCATTCTGATGAGTTCAGAAAGTTTTGAGAGGATTGATGAAGGGCTGTATTTGTTGGGATCAATCTTCAAGGAAGAAGAGCACATCCGGAGGATGAAGGAGAAGATTAGAAAAATTTTTGCCAACAGTAAAGAGGAACCAAATCCGTTCTTAGGGCAAAAACATAGGGATTACTGTGACTACTTGGCCCCTCATGACAAAAACTTAGTTTTGCAACCTCCACATTACAATTATGGTGCCACAAACATCAACTGTTTGTGTTGTGAGGTTACAATTTTAATCAAGGATTTGAGGGTAGCCTTTAATGAGTATGTGGATGAGCTTGATTCAGACTTTGAGTCTGATTTAGAATCTGATTAGGCTGATTGTTTTGATCTTTATGATGTCTATTCTAATGTAATCATTTCAGCCTATGATTTTGTATAAATGAAAATTTAGTGAATGGTTTGATTGTCGCTTTATTTTTCTTTCAAAGCTGTTTTTAATCTATAAAATATTTCTATCACAAGTTTATTAACTCAGTTTTGAGTCATTTTTAAAATCCGCTGATAAGGCAAGCCTAGACTTAATCATTAATATCTAAAGAAAGGGATATACTTGAGTACACTACTCTGCAGTTTTCTTAAGACTAGGCCGGCCCATTCTTTATATCTTTTTCTTATTTACATCTTTTCAAATCACTTTAAAATCTTTCTCTTTCTCTCTCGAGAAGAAACCGCCATAGTCTAAGTTTTTCTCGACCACTGCGTAGCATTTTCACTCTCAGAAATCTGATCAAAGAAGGAGATGGCAGGAGATAATCCGTAAGCTTTTAAGCTTATCTTATTGTATTCTTCGTGATGTTTAAGTTGCAATTCTTGCTTGTTTACTGTTTGTGTGCACTGAAATGTCTGCTTCGTAACACTAGGGTTTGCATTCTGTATGTCTTGCTTGAATGCGATTAGGGTCTTAATCATAGATTTCTCATTAATGGAACCAAATCTAATTTCCTCTTTAAAAAAACCCGCTTAACAACATTAACATTGGAGAGCATGCTTCTGAGTTCTCTGTGCTACGACTGACTGATCTTCCACTGGACATTATTGGAGAGATTTCGTCACGAGTAGGGCAGGGTAGCTTCGAAGACTTGCTCCATTGTAAAGAAACATGTACTATATTCAGAACCGCTTCAAACCATCCTACTGTTTTTCGGAGGTTCAATTTAGAGGATCATGTCTTTAAAAGCATATCTAACGAGTCCTCTGGTAAGGTTGAATTCCTACATTCCTGCAGAAGGGCTAATAATCATACTCTGAATCTTCGCAAAGCAATGGAATTATTTATACAAGGTGAAGAAACCAAAGCATTTCAAATTCTGGATGAGGGAATTGATGATGATCATGAGTTTTCTTAGTACATAAAAGCTATGTGTTGTTTAAGTAGAGTTTCTAAAAGGGAAATAGATAAAGGGCTCTATCTAATAAGTCCATTTTTAAATGATAGGTTTACTAGTTATAATTTTAGTTATAGCCTTCTTACTGTACTCTCAGAATGGGAGAATGTAGCAAACCTTTTGCTAGGACAGAATAAGAGAGAATTTTGTAATTTTGATGAGCACAAATGGGAAGTCATCCATGGGCCGCCATATTTCAACTATAGAGCTTATCAGATCATTTGCCTATGTTGCAATGCAACTAGGGCAGTAGCAGATTTCAGGGTGTTGGCAAGAGAAGTCTTTTATAACCATAATTCTACTGGAGACTTCTTGGATGAAGAAGGAGAAGAATGATGTTTTTGATAAGCTTTCTCAGTATTATTCTAGTACTAGGCCTAATTTTGATCAATGGTCTAAGTTTTCTGTATTTTTGTAAAGCAGTATGGCAGGAGTAATAAATTTGATCCTCAATATGTTAGTTTCCTTCTCAATAAAAGTTTTTCCCCTGAATTCTGAGTTCATCTCTTTTCTTAAACAGAAATGATAGAATTCCACAACTCTTGGGAACTCAGATAACTGATTTGCCTAATGAGCTGCTGGGAGACATCATGTCAAGATTGGGAAAAATCAGTGTGATAGAACTTTTTAGAGTCTCAGAGATTTCTCCAATATTTTATCAAGCAAGCAAATCACATCTTGTGTATAAGAGAGTGAATCTGGAATCATGTATGAGATGGAGGGAGAATGTTTACCCTGACAATCAGAGAAGATTCAACAATGAATGCCAGAGTGCAGGGAACTACATGTTTAATTTTGAACCTGCACTCGTAGCATTTGTTGATAATCGGGATGAGAAGAGAGCCTATGAACTTCTCAAGCCTGGTTTAGATGATAAACATCCACCCACCATTCTCCTAAGAAGTTTGCTTCTCTTGTCAAAACAAGATGATAAGCTGAACAAAGAGGGACTGAAATTGATCAAATCAGTAGCCTTAAACGTTTTAGAAGTAGTTTTCATTAAGTTTTATGTATTCCATTGGCTGCTCCACTGTGTAAAAATTCCAAATCCCTTCCATGATCAAGAAGAAAGGAGCTTTTGCAAGGATCATTCACTGCTTGAACGTACATTTCTACCTCCAAATGTCAAAATGGACTGCATTCCCTGTCAATTCTTCGACATAGTTAGACAGTTCAGGTTATTCTGTGGTGAAGTTTTTCCTAATGAAGAAATGTGGAGTGATTCTGATGATGAGGAAATCAACAATCCTTAGGTAGCCTAATATCTCTTAGATAGGAGGACTACTCTGATATACTTTTGTAATCTTTGGGAGACTTTGGACTGTAATTTCTTCTGTAACTACTTGCTGATATATTACTGATTTACTTGTTGTTCTACAACTTTTGCATTTTCATTCTTTGCACCTCTTTTGTTTAATCCAAGTGCATTATCCTTTTCAATATTACTCAGTTTTGAAATTGGAAGTTCCTCCAAGAGTCCAAGAATTTCATCACAAAAATCTGGATCAGAGGCCACTCAGATCACAGATCTACCATATGAGATTCTTGGAAATATCCTGTCGAGGCTGGCATTTGATCACCTTGAGACTGTTTTCAACTGCAAACTAGTCTGCAAGGAATTAGATGAAGCCACCCACCATCCTTTAGTCTTGAAGAGGGCTACTCTTGAAGAATTCTCTATGTGGGGATGGGAAATCTCGAGGAAACAAAAATAGATCTCATTGAAAGCTGCAAAAATGCAGGAAATTGGATGTACCAATTACAAGGGGCATTGCGCCTGTTTGTCCGAGTTAAGAATGAACAAGCAGCATTTGATCTCTTGAAACCTGCTATTACTGATAATCATCCCCCATCCATCTACATAAAAGCACTTATGCTTTTGAGTAAGGATGATGTTGAAGAGCAGAAGAAGGAATTTGGCTTTTTGCTACTCTTTGTAAGAATAGACGAAGGCTCAAAGATCTCCAGCTCCAAGTCAGAGGATGGCTATCAAATCAGAATGAATTCCTTTCACATTTTCAAGGACAACCCAAGAAAAGATTTTGCAATTATAGGAACTATTATGATAACAATCATAATCCTTCAAGGAATTTTTATGGGGTTACCTCAATTTACTGTATGAGGTGTCTAGTCTCTGAGCATTGTAATATGTTTACCAGATTTGGCTTTGATGGAGAAATTCCTCCTCTTTGACTAACAAATTGGAGTCATAAGACCCATCGTGCTTTATAATTTCCTGATATTTGCAAGAAACTGATGAATGATGTTTTTTTAATTTGGTTTGTTTTGTCCATAGTCCATACTATGTTTCTATTCTTCTGGTATTTTTGCTTTCCTTTAAGCATATTTAATCAACATTTAAATTTTCACATTTAGAGCAAATCTCTAAATGTGAGTATGGTGATATCATGCAAAAATAAGTACAGAGAAGGAAGAATTGATACTATGTTTTCTCTTCACACCTTCACATTTAGAGTAAAACTCTAAATGTGAGTATGGTGACACCGATTTAATCAATTTATCTTATCTCTTTCTGAAGGATTCATAAGATGACTTTCGAAGAACTTCAAGCTCTAGGTGTCGAATCAGACAAGAAAGAGCAATCATTTTTGAGAATGAGGAGAACAGAAAAAACGATGAAAGACATTCAGAAAAGCTGTGGATGGTTAGGAATGGAAATCTCACCTCCAATCTTTTATGTCAACCCGATGATGATTCAACATATACCTGACAAGGAGAAGGAATCATTGATGATTGATTTAGAAGAAGCATTCTGGATTAAGATGAGTCATTTCTGGGATGATCAATGGATCAATCTATTAGTGACAGACATCTCCCTAATGGTATCAGATTAGAAAGACTTTTAGAAAGGGAGAAGAAGTGTATGGCTGAATGGAGTCAAGAATGTTATAAAATAATCAACCCAAAGGATCACACAGGATTGGAGTTGGACTATTTTGACCCTCAACCATTGCCTAAGTATGTGAAAAGACTCACCAAATATTGCTGTAAACTCCAAGAAATCCGCAATGCCCAAGTATATGATCCACAATAGGCACTTCCAGCATACATGCCTCTAGCATTCTTGAATAAGAAGGGCCCTGTCGAACAGAATTTCTTGACAAACTTGGCATTGGATAGAATCATTGATGCTCGGATTAATCTGAGACATGCTCTTGAGCCCCATTTTCAGAAAGCCAAACAAGGCAAGATGGAATGCAGAAAGGTTCTTACGACTATTCAGGAAGCTAGGAATAGCTAGATAAGGCATATGAATGAGTGGGCTAAGGGGGGAAATCTTAATAGAAGAATCCTTAGGCCAGGGTTAGAGAGAAAACCTGATGAAGAGTTTCCACTAGAAAATTTTGCTGATTTAATGCCTGAACAGCAGGCATGTGTTAAGGATGCTGAAGAAAGAGACGCTGAGAGAACAGGGAAGAACAGGAAGCAAAGATCAGATGCAAAGCAAACACCACAAAACATAGTCAGGAATATTTTCAGAGAGTCTGTCATAAATGAAGGTTTGGAACCTTTAAAGAATTTTAGGAAGATTTCAGCCCCAAAAATAACACCAACTGATGCAGATCTTCTCATTACAGATAGACCACATAAGATCATGAAGAGATTACCCCCACCTCTCCAGCAAGAAGTTCATGAAATTGTTCAGGAGAGAAAGAATGAATTCATTGATAAGTATATTCGATATGATAGTATGTGCAGAGAAAACGCATACAAGGAACATAGAGCTTATACTGATCAGACACAAGGAAAGATCCAGCATATAATCATTGATTATTGGGATGCATGGAATGAGAAATATCTGAATAGGAAGGGGATGAATATGGTGCTAAAAGGTTTAGGTAAAAACTTTTATATCAAGAAAAATAATTCTGATGAGGATAGTACAGATGATGAACAAAGACTTGAGAGGATGCAAGTAGTGGATGAAGTTACAACTGTTGTAGGGGAAGGGAATGAAGAAAATGATGAACCCGATCCGATTTTGAAAGACAGTGTTAAACACTATTATGCAAGCAGGTGAAAGGAAGAGCGTGAATTCGAAGAATTTATGAGAACTCAAGAGAAAAAGGGTAAGAGGAAAATGTCTACTAGGAAGAGGAAGTCACATATTCTTAGTTCAAGCTCTTCAGAAGAAGCATCTCCGACTAAGAAAAGGATTGGAAGCAAGGTGGAGAAATACAAGTCTGAGACGACTAGACAATCTTCAAAGAAAAGGAAGAATGAAGATGAATTGACAATTAAAGAAGTTTTGGACTTGAAAAGAGGAACTCCACAATCAGAGCATTTGATGGAGGAAAATAGAGAATTGTTGCAACCATCTCAGGGAAAGAAGGATATAGTTGTATATAAAAGAAAAGGGAAGTTGTCTGAGAAACAACAGGACCATTCTCCTGAGGAGGTAGTACAACAAGAAACTGTTCATGAGAAGGAGAAGCAGTAAGAAAAAGAACCTGAGAAACCTGTAAAGAAATTCAGGATTAAGATGAAGGCCATGAAACTAAAATTTGTAGTCCACGACATTAGTTCTAAGGAGGAAAAGGTGGAACCGACTCTTGGAATCCAGCATGCCATAGTACCTTATGTTGAAGTTCTGAAATTCAAACCAGAGATATTTTCCACAGAAGGATTGGAATCTGAACCTTTTCAAAACCTGGAGGTGAGGGACATTGATCCTGAGGGATGGAGAACTTGCATTGTTGAATATCAAGGTCCAATTGTGCAATCTCATCATGCTGAAGCTAGTCCAGAAGAAAATCTAGAAGGGCAGGATAAAGAACAACAGGCACAAGTAAACCAAACTCTAGTTGGAAGTCAGATTGATCTTGTAACACCCCGAAATTCATCCTCATAAGGTTTCAGGATGTTACCGCCACACTTGTCAGTCAGGCTCGCCCTTTGGCTAACTTAATTGACAAGTGCTACGGCTAAATATCTTCACATATAAATTTTGTAGTATGGACTTTAAAAATAATTGCCAATTTCATAAAATATAGACATAAGAAAATTTAAAGTACTTAATACCAGAGTCATTGTTCTTTCTCACGCGGAAGCATAAACTAAAGGCAATATATAGGACATTAATAATTAGAAGTACGTGATTCCTTAAAGCAACAATCTTTTTTATGAAAGGTAATCCCATCCCCAAATGCTCATGTCATGAGATGCAGTTCATATGTCAGCTCCAATATCTATAAAAAGATAACGCAATAACTTTTTATCAGTACAATGGTACTGAGTAATTCAACCCGCTCCACTTTAAGAAGTGGGTTTTAAAATAATGGTTGACACTCAAAAATAATAATAATAATAATAATAATAATAATTTTCACTTTTTCTTTTAAAATGATCACACACATTACCTTTAACAAAATAAATAACTTTCATTCTTACCATTGTAGCAACTATGCACAAGAGGACACCATTTTCCATATATCATATCATATCATATCGATCATAAGTCATGACCAGCATGCAGTGGACTCATATACAGACACACTCCGGAGCCTCGGGTAACCCATCACGGATACACCCAAGAGTATAGACTCATACATGCAACAACGCCGTTTTGGCACAATTTATCAACAATGCCGTCTTGGCATATCTAGAGGGGGAGGCCCCGCAAGACACATCCCTAGTGCATTAGCCCTCTATCAAGTATGGCATCTTACTCAAGTTAATCACAATGGATTTAAAAGAGTTTTCCACAATTTTCCACATAATATCCTCTTCAAAAGAGTTTTCAACAATATCAAGGTAGTAACCTCATAACAAGGGCATTCAATAATGCCAAATATCATTTCAACATTTAACTCCCAATATCTCATAAATATGAAAATATCATTTCATAGATCTCAAAATCCAACAATTTCTCATTTGGACCAAAAATCAAGTCCAGCGTCGCAGTTTACGCCAAGTCAGTTTAAAAATTCATATGAAAGGCGATTGCTATGATATTGAAACTGTAGATACTCAACACATAGTTGAACAAGTTTTATGTTTTACACTTTTCAAAATAAGGTATGGAAATAGTTCAAAAATCGAGTTCTTTTCAGAACACATATTCTGCCAGAAATTCAATGCTGACTCTATAATTCTCAACAGGTTTTAAAAATAGTAATTCGCTACCAAAAATTTTGAAATTTTACCACAAGGTATATAACATATAGATAAATACTTTTCATGAATAAAACATTTGGGTTTGAAACACTTAAGACCTTAAAAAATGTGGATTTCAGAAACACTATCATTTCTTAGATTTCAACAAAAAGTGATTTCGACCTTTCGATAAAGCGGATCCCATAACTTTTTCATATGAGTTCTAAAAATTATAAAATTTTCCAGAAAGATAACTCAATAAGGAACAAGTTTTATGAAGGAACTTTTGAGGGATAATGAACCAAAATAGTTTAAAAAGATGGATCTTTACGTAAATGAAAAACTGACAGATTTTGGTATAATGGGAAAATTCTAATTTTGTACTCTTAAAACATGGATTGGGATCTCCAAAACTTGAAGTAGAGAGTGTTAACTTACTGAATTGATGTATAAGAGCAAGGAGATTCAAAGGTAATGGCCGTTATAACACAAGATTCGCACCACAAATTATGGGTTTCGCTGAAATTCGACAAATAGAGGGAAATCAATTTATAGTATAAAAATAAAAGATTTAGATCTCTAAGATACAAGTTTACAATGAGGATATCTTACTAACCAAGTGTTGAGAAGAGTTAGAACTCTTAGAATGATGAAGGTTGCCAAGCCTACAAGACTCCACAATGCTTAAGATATGCTCACTATGTGGGAGAACTTGGAAAAATAGAATGGGTAGTGAATTTGGCTAATGAGATGGATGAGATTGGTGTGTTTGAAGGCTAGAAACTCCCTCTATTTATAGGCTAAGATTTGAACAATTGAACATGACACGTTGTGAGGGTGATTACAACCTCACCAATCATCCAATTGTGTCTTGAGCAATAATGGTTTGAGTATTTGTATCCACTCATTTGGTCCTTATAGCCTAACAAAGAGGCTATTAATTTGGGAGGCTATTAATTTTGGCCATCATGTTGTCTATTAACATAATGGTTTGCCTATTATGGAGGCTATTAATCTTGGTGGGTTCAAGAGATAATTGATCACCTTTCTTTGCTAGCAATTCATCCAAGACACTTGTTAATCATGTTGATTTTTCATCTATTTGTTTAGGAAGAAAATTTCTTGCAATTGCTTTTAACCTTATATTTGTGTAAGTAGTGTATTATGAAAATGATTGAAGTATTAGCTTGTCTAGAAAAATCATTATTCTTTTTTTTTTGAGGCAAAAACTATTTTATTAAGCACCATGGCGTAATTTTTTGTTACATCAGGAGCATATACTACTCAAGCTCCATAAAACAAGAACCTGAAAGATGATCTCACCATCAATGCAAACTGACAAAACATAGTCAATCTACCGTATCAGACCTTCCCAGCCATTCTCTCCTACAACAGTGTAAGACAGCATTGGCCGCGTAAACACTGCCTTGTACTTGTACACCGTGGATGCAACATCAGCAACATTTATATCACTCCTCTTTGTAGTTTTCTCCCATCACCTAGCAACAAAGCAGAGACCTTCCATGCCCAGAAATCAGCCGCTCAAACGCATGCAGGTTTCAAAAACACAGCACTAAAACTATATATTTATGCCATTCCCCAGCCTGAAATCTCAAAGCCACTCATCAACATTACCTTCACCCGCGGCCCCCATTCGCACCCAATAACCCTTTCTTAATCAGAAGCTCATTACCGCGCCATAATAACAGCATCAACAAACAGCACCGGTTTCCTGTATTGATCAAGGTTAGACCAACCAGCTTCTGTTTCATCTTCAATAGCAGCAGCAGCAAATGACAATCCCAAGCAGCTTTCAACTTTGTTACATGGATGTTTTGGCAAATTTCAGCTTCCTACCCCTCATCTTTCTCCCATTCATTCTTCAATAGCAGTAGCCCCCATCAGCAGCAACAAGGAGTATCCATCAAAAACTTGAACTCCCCAGTATTCTAAAGAAGCTTTCATTTAACAGGTCAAAATGACAATCCCAAAGAATTGCTTAGTAATCACGTCTCACCTGAAGCACTGATCTTACACAAATCCCAGACGAGTGGCTAAGGAGTGAAACTTAGCAAATTGAAATTGAAAGCAGTCAGCAAAAGCAAAAATGAGACCAAGGAACTCTTACACCTCTGTAAACAAACTATCAAACACTTTTCTAATAAGACAACCCCTATACTTTTCATGTATCCGAATCTTCCTTATTTCCTTGCTACAATCTTTTTCCCTCAAATACTCATTTTCTCTTTTCTTTTCTTTTTTCTTTTTCTTTTTTTTTTTTTTTCTTTTTTTTTTCATGGGGTGCCCAACAACCAAAAACAAAAGCAAGGATCAAACCAACATCTTTTCTTTCTAATTCCCAAAGACTTAATATCCAAGCAAATACACACCCAATCTCTCATACAAATAAAGACGTACCCTCACACTTTTAATAGCTTCCCAGCTCCCTCAGATTCCTGTCTACAATAGCACCATCAAAAGGAATTTTACATGGTTCCCATCATTAACAACTCCTGGTTCTGACAATGGTACCAATAGGCTTTGTTGGAGAAACAAGGAGAAAGGATAGTGGTACAGGGGATATATTGGGTTGAAAAGGAACGGATTCTTAGTTAGGCTCCAAAATAGGCTCGTTAGATGGTAATTGGTGTAATGTGGGGTATATATAGACCAATAGGAATCCTAGCGCCCTTATCCATTTCGATACATTGAAGTGAAAAGAATCTGGCTCGACATGAATTTCATTTTAGGAATGTCAAAATGAGTCCACACATGAACACATCAAATGAATCTAAAGCCATTCAGGTCTCACCGGGTATGGGCAGGAGTCTTCACGACTCTGTCTTCATGTATCCTCAGCAGCATCCTCAAAGCTATATGTATCCACAGCAAACACATTACAACAGCAGCAACACCTCTCTTTACCTATATATTAATTTTTTCCTTCTTGTTTTTTTCTTCTTCTTTTTTTTCTTCTTTTTTTTTTCTTCACGCTCTTTTTCAACTATCAACTACCGACAAAGGCATGCATTTGCTTTGGCCTGTTAACAAGTAAACAACAAAACACCGAAACAGCACCTTGGAACACTTTGCCAATAATAAATCAAACATGCACCAGACACACCTCTGTGTTGTACCAGACAACATCAAACCTCAAAACACAGAAACATTACTCTTCAAAGAGCCGCCTTACAGACCGAGCATCCAACACCATTTTTAAAACCAAACATCAAGCTGCTCCACCCCTTGCCGAGAGTGCATTTAGAACCACTTTTCAACCGATTCTTCTCCACTCGCTCCTTTCCTAGCCCAATTGTCTGCACATTCATTGCTTTCTCTAAATGTATGTTGAATCTGCACTTTTCCTCCAAACCGAAGAATGGCAAGAATTGGGACCATAAGCGTTGTAAATCTCCAGGGAACACTATTCGGCTCTCTCAACCAACAAATCACATTTTTTGAGTCGCTTTCGAGGATAAGCTTTGGAATAGGAAATCCCTGATCCCTAATAATGGCAGCGCACACCCTGCGCACAGCCGTAATCTCAGCTTCATTCGAATCCGCATGTCCAATGCTATCTGACAAGATGAAAATTACATCACCCTCGCCATCTCTAATGACACCCCTCACTCCAGCCGGACCGGGATTTCCAAGTGATGATCCATCCGTATTTACCTTCCACCACCCTTTATCGGGCCGAGTCCATACCAACCCTATTCTTGGTATCTTATTGAGTTTACATCCTTTTGTTAACAAACATCCTGGGAATGATGAGTTGACACAGCTAACACTATCCACAGCCCCACCCGAACCCGAAGCCACCTGCCACCAAAGCCCTATCTTCCATTTAATTTCATCGACTGCTCGTTTTGAATCAAAATTCTCACCCTTAAACACCGCTGTGTTTCTTCTCATCCATATCGTCCAAAGGATAGCCAACCCGGTCAAGAGGCATGCATCACCCGTACCAGCACTTAGTTTAAAACCAATCCACCATTCTAAGAGATTTTGGCAATTACCTGGAATTGCCCATTGCACACCAAACCAACCAGTCCCTTCATACCACAATTCTTCCACCAGTTTACATTGGCAGAAGAGATGATCGACCGATTCCACTTCATTCCCACAACATGGACAGTATATATTTACACCTTGGAGGCACCCTCTCTCTGCTAGTTTTTTGCGAACAAGTATTGCTCCATACCAGACCTTCCAAGCAATCAACTTTATCTTCATCGGGCACCTAATCTTCCACAGCCGTATCCACATCCATCTTCTTCCTAACACTTGCACCTCCTCACTCCGATTCCAACAGGACAAAGTTGAGAAACGACCATCCCCCTCTTTGAGCCATCTAACCTGGTCGTCCATATATCGATTTAATTTATACCCACCAATGGCTTGTATCATCTCATTCCACACATCAAGCTCCCAATCAAATAATTGTCTGCGCAAATTAATATTCCATTCCCACTCGAAACCACTCCACCGCCCAAACTCATCAATAAAACCATTTTTATTTAAAGCAAGAGCAAAAATTCTTGGAAACTTTACCTTTAACGTCTCATCACCTCCCAACCAAACATCTAACCAAAATCGAGTCCTGGCACCATTTCCAACTTGGATTTTCAATCCTCCAGCCGAGCTTCCCGACCACAGGCTGTTCCAGCTTTCACTAATTTTTCCCCATAAGGAACGTTCTGTTAAAACCTTTGGAACTAACGGATTCTCCCCTCCAAAATACTTTGAATTAATTACATCTTTCCAAAATGCATTTTCAACCCCAAACCTCCATCTCCACTTAAGTAACAACGTCGCATTGAAAGCTTGAATATTCCAATTGCTTAACCCTCCATCTTCCAAGTGTGAGCAAACACGTTCCCATCCAATTAAGTGAATCCTTCTCCTCCCCTCCCATTCATTCCAAAAAAATCTCCTCTTGATTTTTTCCAATTGGTCCGCCACAACTTTCGGAACTTTGAAGATAGATAAAAAATACACGGGTAAACTATTCAACACCGATTTGATCAAACAAATCCTTCCCGCTTGTGACAACAACCTCCCCTTCCACCCTTCCAACCTCTTCTCCACCTTCTCTAAGATCGGTTGCCACACCGCCGTGCCATTAATCCTCCCCCCGATTGGAATACCCGAATATTTCATTGGCCATACTCCAACCCCACACCCGAACATTGTTGCCCCTGCCTGCTCTAACTCTTTTGAACAATTTATCCCGAAGATACTACTTTTTCCATAATATATGCGTAGCCCCATTGCTAGAGTGAAGCACCGTAGAATTCTCTTGATGACCATTACCTGCTGTAGATCACTTTTGCAAAATAAGATTGTATCGTCGACATATTGGAGGTGAGTAACCGTTGGCCTGGTCACACCTGTTTTCAATCCTTCGAGCAAGCCTGCTTCCACTGCCTTTCCTATAAATTTATTTAGCAATTCAATGACCAAGACAAAGAGATAAGGAGATAGTGGGTCTCCTTGTCTAAGTCCTTTTTGCATCTTAAAGAAGTCCGTAGGAGTCCCATTGATAAGCACTGCCGCCTTAGCTGAACATACACACTCTCGAATCCACCCTATCCACTTCTCCTCAAACCGCATCGCCCTTAAAACATTGACTAAAGCATCCCACGAAACACAATCATATTCCTTCGCAAAGTCCAACTTTAACACAAAACCTCCCTGTCTCGCTACCTACGAATATATTTTCTTATATATAAAAGTTAATTCTCATAGATTCACATAAAAACTCATATTTTTATTTTTATAAAAATTTATTCCATAATGAATATCAAAATACTTAAAATATTCACATACTATCCTCATAATAATTTTTAAGATCAATGTGTATATATATAAAAACTTATATATATAATTAAATAATAGATTTAAAAAATATTCCATAAACTATATAGTTCTATTAGCCTTGATATTGAAATTCATATTTCTTTTGGAAAAGACAAACTTACATATATAATTTTACAAGTGTTGTTTTGTAGAAAAAATCAATATACTAATTCTTTAAGCAAATGTCTAAATATTTAATAAAAGTCTACTTAATGAATTAAAATTATTTCGGGTAATTTCTATGGTATTACAATCCACCCTCCTTAAGAATCAACTTCGTCCTCGAAGTTTTAATGATGAAAATACTGTGGCAATGTAATATGCGGAATACAAGATAAAAGTTAATGAAAAAAAGTTTTAGGAGATTTTGAACATACCCTATCAAGATTGTGTCGGGTGGTTACATCCTCCTCCCCTTAAGCCTACAGTTATGTCCCCATAACTATTATTTGGTCGTTTAAAATGAGATTGGGGTAGCGTTGCTTCATATCATCCTCTAGTTCCCATGTTGCTTCTTCCGTACCATGATTGGACCAAAGTACTTTAACAATTCGGGTGGTCTTATTCCTTGTCGTTCTTTCTTTGATGTCGAGTATTTGGATTGGATACTCCTCATAAGTTAGATCTTCTTTGAGTTCAATTACTTCCTGTTGAAGTACATGGGTTGGGTCATGCACATATTTCTTTAACTGTGAACCATGGAACACATTGTGCAGTCGAGATAGTTGTGGCGGTAGGGCTAGTCTATATGACAGTGTTCCTGTAACACCCCGGTTTTGGTAACCCAGGCCGGGATGCCACCGCCACACCTCCCTAGCAAGACACGGTTTCTCCGAGCTCACTAAAGAGATGCAAGGCTATGGTTTTTCAGAATTTAAAAATATTCAAACAGCCCATTCATATATAATTTAAAGATAATACATCAAAGTTGCAGCGGAATTTAAATATAGGGCCAACATGGCCAAAACACGGGTTAAACAGGCCCGTTCATGCAAGTCGTAATTAAATGCAGGGATTTAAAATAAAGATTTCCCCTAATGTTCCCATGTATGCATATGACGATGCATATTCTTCGTACTCTGTAAGAAAAAGGAGATATATGGTTTGGGTCAGCAAAAACGCGCTGAGTAAGTTAACACATAGCATGGGTTAGGGGTTTCAAAGCCTTTAATTAAATTTAATAAAAAGATGTTTTGAGCTTTTTAAAAATTCTTCCCGATACGCCACCATCTCAACAATATTTAATTTAGCCGACAATCCGGCGGCCGCAGCCAATTTCATAAAATCTGAGCTTTTTTAATTTATTTCCCGTTACGCCATCATCTCAACATTTCTCGTTTCTTTTATAGTCACACTCGTCCGTATAGGCACGATGCGAAGAGCTAGAGGGGCACTCTATCGAGCACTCACCCCCTACGTCGATCACTCTCGGCCGTTTTGGCACGAAGTGAAAAGCTAGAGGGGCACTCTATCGAGCACTCACCCTCTACATAACATAGGTCACACTCGTCCGTATAGGAACGATGCGAAGAGCTAGAGGGGCACTCTATCGAGCACTCACCCCCTACGTCGATCACTCTCGGCCGTTTTGGCACGAAGTGAAAAGCTAGAGGGGCACTCTATCGAGCACTCACCCTCTACATAGGTCACACTCGTCCGTATAGGCACGATGCGAAGAGCTAGAGGGGCACTCTATCGAGCACTCACCCTCTACGTCGATTAAGTATCTCATGTGTTTTGATTTAGTGTAACGGGATTTTCAAAAGTATAGTTATATCGTATTTCAACGTCTCGACCGTTTGTTCGAAATTTCAAAATCTCTTTGATTTAAAAATCACAGTTTGCGCCTTTTTGGTTTAAAAATCCATTACTTAGGCGATTGATCTGAAATTTTCACAGTAGCTCAAAAACATCCCAACGAACAACTTTCGTGTTTTAAGTTTTTCGGAAAAACGATGGGAAGCATGTCAAAAATCAAATTTTCGACTCAAATAGTATGCTGTCAGGATTCAGGTTTGACACCTTTCAAAGATTTGACTTTTTGACATATCAAATGGACTTCAAAAATTCTGAAATTTTACAGACACATACTAGACTTGATTTCCAACAACTTTTGTTTAGATCACATAGATTGGTTCGGAATATAAATGATAGGAATAAGCTCATCAAGATCGGTTATGAAATCTGTCAAGGTTCCTGACATCGGTTCTAACGCAGATCGGATCGGCTCAGGTTCGGAGGCTCAAATCTCAACGAAAAATTCTAAAAACTTACAGTAATGTTCTAAACTCATAGATCTACAATTCTTATATTCAACTCCAATCCTAGATCGGCCTAGATCGAAGGTCAAAATGGCTAATAAGATTGAGAGTGAAATCTGCCCGAGTTGTAAGATCCAGATTTAATACTGTTCGGTTTTGGGTTGGTTTCAGGTTTCAAAACAATATGAAAAATTCTAAAACTTTTACAGAAGCTAGATCTAAGTCTTAGGAACACTTTTCATGTTTTGAGTTTTTTTGTTTGAGCAGCTTTAGAGGTTCGAAAAATTCATACGAAAACGCTGCGTTGAGGATTTCTCTTGTTGACAGATTTTAGAGTTTCTAAAACTATATGTTTGGTTGCATTTTAAGTCACCCAAAACCATAGTAAGGTTAACTTACAGTGGGGATGATGTCTAGGAAGTCACGGGGTCGTCCGGAATCCACGGGATGTCACGAACGAATCTCTTCCACCCGATTTATTCTTCCCTTGGCTCCGATTTGTGTTTGAATACGAAGATTCTCAAGTTAGGATGATGTTTAAGATCTTAAAACCATATGGAAACTTGATTAACATCTTACCAACAATCCAAAGCCTGCAATCCTTGATCTACACACTTCCTTGGTCGGATTTGGTTGCCGGAAATTCGCCGGAAGGTCCGCCGGAAGGGTGTTTGGCTTTGGGAGAGTTTTGGGAGAGTTTTGGATGAAACTTTGGGTGTTGATGACTGAAATGAGGTGTTAGGGACACCTAATGACGTCCAAAATAAGCCTCCCCCGTGATCAAGCAAGATTCCCGCGTTGGGGCCAAGGAATATGGCAAGAAAGTCGCCAAAACGCGACAAAGTGTGGCTGCTGTCACCGCGGCGTGGTGGCGGCGCGGTTTTTACCTAAATAGCGCGCGGAGGGCGCGCCAAACACGCCTGGACTTCGGTCCGGGCGGGGTCGTGCGATCCGTCGTGCTTTTCCTCCTCTCTTTCGGACTTCTGTCCTCCTACGTTTTCGGCCTCGATTTTTCGGGTCATTCTCGGGTCATAAATTCTTGTCTTAAGTTTATCTTGACTCAAATGAATTTCATGTTTGAGATCTTAAGTCCGTCGGTCTCGGGTTCGTCGGCTTCCAATTCGTCGTCTTTTGATTCCCGTGCAATAACTTGTTTCATTAAATTTCTTCCGACTTCACGGGTTCTTGGAATTAAAATTCTTTTCCTTATTAAATTTAATTCCAATTATCTTGACTCAATTCATGGAATGTCTTCGGGCTTCCTTTCCCTCTTTTATTCCATTTTGAATTTAAATCTATCGGCGTTTCATATCCGAGCAATAATTTATTGTGATAAATTATTTTTTTCTTCTCGGATATATTTCGACATTGATCGAAATAAATTTTTATTCCTTTGGGCGTTGATAAAAATTTGGGGTATTACAGTCTACCCCCCTTAAGAATCAACTTCGTCCTCGAAGTTGTGTTTCGGCTTTTCTCGCGCTAAGAGTTATGGTTCTTTTGTTTACTATTTGCGATATTGTGTTATTGAATTATTGTTCGCTTGTTGATTATTGTTTGACTGAACCCAGAATTGAAATTTCCAAGTTGCCTACGTACCCTGTGAAGGGATCAAGTCATTACGTAGTTCAAAAAGAATTTATTTGGGATACAAAATATTCGAGTTTCGAATAAAATGCTTATGCATTCTTACGGGGTATTACATCCTCCCCCCCTTAAAATTACAGTTATGTCCCCATAACTGCCTATGCATTATTCACAACCATGTTCGGGTATCATCGCATATGATCCTTCCTCAGTATTCTTCTAGGTGTCATTTTAGAAGCACGCGAAGATGAGTTTCTAAGTGATCAAGATCTAGGACTAAGGCAAAGTTAGTCCTTAGCAAGCGCTCCTAAGTCAAGATCATGTCGAGTTCTAAGGTAGGAGTGTTTCTTATTACCGATAATTCACATAAAAAGAGTTAGTGTAAATATTTATGTATGCATATGCATATGTGATCCCCCCAATAAAAAAAAAATTTTTATGCATGCATTTATTTATCCATGGGTTTTAAAAATAGATTTATTCCATGGATAGGTTCAAATAAGGATAAAAGGTTTGGGCCACTATATTGGGCCGAATGAAATAAATTATTTGGGCTTTAAATAAAAACAAGGCTAATGGGCCAAGATAATTTCTTGGGCTTCTAAAAAAATTTTGGGCTAAAAATTTGGGCTTTAACTTCAAAATAATAATTGGGCTCTTTAAAAGATAATAGCTTCAAAATAATCCGGGCTCTTTAAAATAGTAGTTTTAAAATATTCCGGGCTCTGATACCAACTTTGGTATCAGATATTTTCTTTAAAATAAATAGCTTTAAAATAGTTTGGGCTCTGATACCACATTGTAACACCCCGGTTTTGGTAACCCAGGCCGGGATGCCACCGCCACACCTCCCTAGCAAGACACGGTTTCTCCGAGCTCACTAAAGAGATGCAAGGCTATGGTTTTTCAGAATTTAAAAATATTCAAACAGCCCATTCATATATAATTTAAAGATAATACATCAAAGTTGCAGCGGAATTTAAATATAGGGCCAACATGGCCAAAACACGGGTTAAACAGGCCCGTTCATGCAAGTCGTAATTAAATGCAGGGATTTAAAATAAAGATTTCCCCTAATGTTCCCATGTATGCATATGACGATGCATATTCTTCGTACTCTGTAAGAAAAAGGAGATATATGGTTTGGGTCAGCAAAAACGCGCTGAGTAAGTTAACACATAGCATGGGTTAGGGGTTTCAAAGCCTTTAATTAAATTTAATAAAAAGATGTTTTGAGCTTTTTAAAAATTCTTCCCGATACGCCACCATCTCAACAATATTTAATTTAGCCGACAATCCGGCGGCCGCAGCCAATTTCATAAAATCTGAGCTTTTTTAATTTATTTCCCGTTACGCCATCATCTCAACATTTCTCGTTTCTTTTATAGTCACACTCGTCCGTATAGGCACGATGCGAAGAGCTAGAGGGGCACTCTATCGAGCACTCACCCCCTACGTCGATCACTCTCGGCCGTTTTGGCACGAAGTGAAAAGCTAGAGGGGCACTCTATCGAGCACTCACCCTCTACATAACATAGGTCACACTCGTCCGTATAGGAACGATGCGAAGAGCTAGAGGGGCACTCTATCGAGCACTCACCCCCTACGTCGATCACTCTCGGCCGTTTTGGCACGAAGTGAAAAGCTAGAGGGGCACTCTATCGAGCACTCACCCTCTACATAGGTCACACTCGTCCGTATAGGCACGATGCGAAGAGCTAGAGGGGCACTCTATCGAGCACTCACCCTCTACGTCGATTAAGTATCTCATGTGTTTTGATTTAGTGTAACGGGATTTTCAAAAGTATAGTTATATCGTATTTCAACGTCTCGACCGTTTGTTCGAAATTTCAAAATCTCTTTGATTTAAAAATCACAGTTTGCGCCTTTTTGGTTTAAAAATCCATTACTTAGGCGATTGATCTGAAATTTTCACAGTAGCTCAAAAACATCCCAACGAACAACTTTCGTGTTTTAAATTTTTCGGAAAAACGATGGGAAGCATGTCAAAAATCAAATTTTCGACTCAAATAGTATGCTGTCAGGATTCAGGTTTGACACCTTTCAAAGATTTGACTTTTTGACATATCAAATGGACTTCAAAAATTCTGAAATTTTACAGACACATACTAGACTTGATTTCCAACAACTTTTGTTTAGATCACATAGATTGGTTCGGAATATAAACGATAGGAATAAGCTCATCAAGATCGGTTATGAAATCTGTCAAGGTTCCTGACATCGGTTCTAACGCAGATCGGATCGGCTCAGGTTCGGAGGCTCAAATCTCAACGAAAAATTCTAAAAACTTACAGTAATGTTCTAAACTCATAGATCTACAATTCTTATATTCAACTCCAATCCTAGATCGGCCTAGATTGAAGGTCAAAATGGCTAATAAGATTGAGAGTGAAATCTGCCCGAGTTGTAAGATCCAGATTTAATACTGTTCGGTTTTGGGTTGGTTTCAGGTTTCAAAACAATATGAAAAATTCTAAAATTTTTACAGAAGCTAGATCTAAGTCTTAGGAACACTTTTCATGTTTTGAGTTTTTTTGTTTGAGCAGCTTTAGAGGTTCGAAAAATTCATACGAAAACGCTGCGTTGAGGGTTTCTCTTGTTGACAGATTTTAGAGTTTCTAAAACTCTATGTTTGGTTGCATTTTAAGTCACCCAAAACCATAGTAAGGTTAACTTACAGTGGGGATGATGTCTAGGAAGTCACGGGGTCGTCCGGAATCCACGGGATGTCACGAACGAATCTCTTCCACCCGATTTATTCTTCCCTTGGCTCCGATTTGTGTTTGAATACGAAGATTCTCAAGTTAGGATGATGTTTAAGATCTTAAAACCATATGGAAACTTGATTAACATCTTACCAACAATCCAAATCCTGCAATCCTTGATCTACACACTTCCTTGGTCGGATTTGGTTGCCGGAAATTCGCCGGAAGGTCCGCCGGAAGGGTGTTTGGCTTTGGGAGAGTTTTGGGAGAGTTTTGGATGAAACTTTGGGTGTTGATGACTGAAATGAGGTGTTAGGGACACCTAATGACGTCCAAAATAAGCCTCCCCCGTGATCAAGCAAGATTCCCGCGTTGGGGCCAAGGAATATGGCAAGAAAGTCGCCAAAACGCGACAAAGTGTGGCTGCTGTCACCGCGGCGCGGTGGCGGCGCGGTTTTTACCTAAATAGCGCGCGGAGGGCGCGCCAAACATGCCTGGACTTCGGTCCGGGCGGGGTCGTGCGATCCGTCGTGCTTTTCCTCCTCTCTTTCGGACTTCTGTCCTCCTACGTTTTCGGCCTCGATTTTTCGGGTCATTCTCGGGTCATAAATTCTTGTCTTAAGTTTATCTTGACTCAAATGAATTTCATGTTTGAGATCTTAAGTCCGTCGGTCTCGGGTTCGTCGGCTTCCAATTCGTCGTCTTTTGATTCCCGTGCAATAACTTGTTTCATTAAATTTCTTCCGACTTCACGGGTTCTTGGAATTAAAATTCTTTTCCTTATTAAATTTAATTCCAATTATCTTGACTCAATTCATGGAATGTCTTCGGGCTTCCTTTCCCTCTTTTATTCCATTTTGAATTTAAATCTATCGGCGTTTCATATCCGAGCAATAATTTATTGTGATAAATTATTTTTTTCTTCTCGGATATATTTCGACATTGATCGAAATAAATTTTTATTCCTTTGGGCGTTGATAAAAATTTGGGGTATTACAGTTCCGACTCGTTCCAGAATGTCATACGGTCCAATATATCGAGGACTTAACTTTCCTCGCTTTCCAAAATGCATCACTCCTTTCATAGGTGATATTTTAAGCATAACATTATCTCCAACTTGAAATTCTAGGTCTTCTCGCCTAACATCGGCATAACTTTTCTGTCGATCTTGTGCTGCCTTCATTTTCCCTTGGATCATCTTGATCTGTTGGGCCATGTCTTCAATGAGTTGCGGCCCAACCACAATAGAATTCTCACATTTTTCCCAACATAATGGGCTTCGGCACTTGCGTCCATAGAGTGCCTCAAACGGTGCCATGCCTATACTAGCATGATAGTTGTTATTGTAAGAGAACTCTATCAAAGGTAGATGGTTTTCCCAACTTCCTTTAAATGCAAGAACGCATGCTCTCAGCATGTCCTCCACTGTTTTGATTGTCCTTTCTGTTTGTCCATCCTTCATCGGGTGAAAAGCAGTGCTCATTTTAATTTGGGTACTAAAAGTTTCTTGCAGCTTGGTCCAAAAATGAGAGACAAATCTGCTGTCTCTATCAGAGATTATATCATGTGGCACTCCATGTCGTCGAACCACGTTATTGATATATGCTCTTGCTAATTGATCCATATACCATGTATCCTTCATTGGTATGAAGATCGCAATCTTTGTCAATCTATCAACAATTACCCAAATTTTATTCATTCCTTTTGGTGATCGTGGTAGTCCTGAAACAAAATCCATTGATATACTATCCCATTTCCAACTTGGGATTTCCAATGGTTTCATGAGTCCTAAGGGCTTCTGACGTACTGCTTTAACCTTTTGACAGGTTAAACATCTAGCCACAAACTCAACATCCTCATTCTTCATCCTTGGCCACCAATAAACCTTCTTTAAATCCTTATAAAGCTTATCACCCCCTGGATGTACTGAATACGGGGTGTTGTGGACTTCTTCCATTAATCTTTGTTTTAGCTCTACGCATTTATGCGGTACGCACCATCTCCCTTTAAAGCGAATATTTCCATCCTCATGGATTGCAAAACCAATTGATTTTCCTTCAGCAACCTTCTTCTTGATCCTTTCAAGCTTTATGTCGCCTGGTTGAGCACTGCGTATTTCATCAAATACCGTAGATTCAATGGTCATAGCATTAATGACATTTTCCGCAATTCCATAATGGACTAGCTCCGTGTCTACCTTGACCAAGTCCATATACAGTTCCGAAGGTAAGATAAGAGTATTTGCCACGTGTCGAGTCTTGCGGCTCAACGCATCTGCGACCACGTTAGCTTTCCCTTCATGGTAGGCGATGTCCAAATCATAATCCTTGATCAACTCTAACCATCTGCGTTGCCTCATGTTTAACTCGTTCTGAGTAAATATGCACTTAAGGCTCTTGTGGTCGGTGAATATCCGACAAGTTCGTCCGTACAAGTAGTGTCGCCAAATCTTTAACGCGAACACTACCGCTGCTAATTCTAGGTCCTGCGTCGGATAATTCTCCTCATGAGGCTTCAATTGTCGTGATGCATATGCAATGACTTGCTGTTGTTGCATTAAAACACACCCTAGCCCCTCTTTTGAAGCGTCACTATACACTTCAAAATCTCCATTCTCAGTTGGCAATGTTAAAATTGGTGCTGTTGTGAGGCGTTTCTTTAACTCTTGAAATGATGATTCACACTTTTCTGTCCATTCATACTTCAAGCCTTTCTTGAAAAGTTGAGTCAGAGGTCGTGCAACTTTGGAAAAGTCCTTGACGAACCTCCTGTAATATCCAGCCAGTCCAAGAAAACTTCTCACTTCTGTTTGATTTGTAGGCGTAGGCCACTCGGTAATTGCTGATATTTTTGCTGGGTCAACAGAAACTCCATCAGCTGATACAACGTGGCCTAAAAATGCTACTTTTTCTAGCCAAAAGTCACACTTGGACAACTTGGCATAGAGTTGGTGTTTCCTTAATATCTTTAGCACCTGATGCAAGTGTTGCTCATGCTCTTCATTGCTCTTTGAATAGATCAAGATGTCGTCGATGAAAATGACTACACATTGATCTAACAATTCTCGAAACATATCATTCATGAGATTCATGAATACTGCTGGGGCATTTGTTAGCCCAAAGGACATCACTGTAACTTCGTAATGTCTATAACGTGTCCTGAACGCAGTTTTCGGAATATCCTTTTCAGCGATTCGCAGTTGATGATAACCGAATCACAAATCTATCTTGGAGAATACCGTTGCACCTTTAAGTTGATCGAAAAGGTCATCAATCCTAGGTAACGGGTATTTGTTTTAACCGTTACCTGATTTAAACCTCTATAATCGATACAAAGATATAACCCTCCATCTTTCTTCTTGACGAATAAGACTGGCGCTCCCCACGGCAACGTGCTAGGTCGTATATACCCTGATAATGGCCAGAAATGACCATTATTTTCAATCCATTTTCGTGTCTAAAACGGGCATTTGATCGCATTCCGGTCTTATATTAAATAAGAAAGCAGTTGAATTGGACTGATTTATGCATAATTGTAAAAATATTGAGCTGGTACGAAAAATGCATAAATATGTAATTTTATTACACATTTATGCTAGAAAAATCCAAAAACATGAGAAAAAGAAAAGAAAAGAAAAATGAATGAAAAAGATGGGCAAAAGAATAAAACAAGCCCACAAAATACAAAAAGATGGGGAAAAGAAAGAAAAGCCCACAAATTGCAGTTTTGGCCCATCTGGCCCAACTTGGCGGTGTCCAGGAACACCCTGTCGCTAGACACCCCTGTCGCTAAGCATGGTCCCGCGACAGGGGGGAGTCTAGTGACACAACAGCGAACAAGAGAAGGCCAGTCCAGAAAGACTGTGTCGCCAGGCCCCTGTCGTGGAGCATGGCCTCGCGACACAGGAGGGTTCCGCGCCACACCAGCATGATGAAGAAGAAACTGCCCCTAGACTCCTGTCGCTAGCCTCGTGGCGCGATCCATGGTCTCGCGACAGGAGTATGGCTAGCGACACAGAATTGAGGACCAGACCCAGTCGTGAAGCTTTGCAGCATAATGCCTCAGTTCGCGCCACATCGCGTGATCCGCGACATGGCTGAGATGTGTGTGATGTCTTGCGACAGACTTGGGCCTCAGATCAAGGCCCATGGGCCTAGGGTTTCACCTCTATAAATATGTGGTGATCCCTATGTGCTCAGGAGTTAGATTGTTCTTGAAGACACTCTAGAGGAGATCAGTTTTTAGGTAGTTTCTCTTTAGTTTAGTTTAATTTTTTTGTATTATTTAATTTATGCACTAGTTTAGTTTAATCTAGTTTATTTTAATGTTGTTTTCTATTTTAGTAGTTTAGGTAGCCAGCTTCTACCTTATTTTCATTTTCAAAAACCTTTGTTTTAAGGTTTTTAATGCCTAAATAATGGGTATTAGCAACCTCCTTAATAAAATGGGAAAACATTTGACATTCTTGTGTCCCAAAAATATGAAATGGGTTTCACAACCCATGGATTAATGCTTTCTTGTTTATTTTGAGTATTTTGACTCTTATTGCTCTCCTTTAGTTTAGTTTCCTGTTCTCTTTACTTTTTGGACTTTGATGCATGTATGTATGCGATTAAACCCTAGACTAGGATTTTGCTTTGTTTTAAATATTGTTCCAGTTTAGTTACTTATGTTCAAGCATGTTCTTGTTTATTTCAAATTCTGTTTGGGTATTTCTGGGGTAGAATCACTTTTTGATCTGAAATAGGGTGAGGTCACGTACTATGCATGCTACTGTTCTCTTTTTCTGAATTGTGTCCTGAACTGTATCCATGTCGCTAATCTTTCCTGTCGCGAGACCACGTCTAGTGACAGGAAGGTAGTCTAGCGACATGAATAACTAAGGACCCCTGTCCCTTATCCAAAACCTGGTCGACAGGCAATCCTGTCGAGAACCCATGGTTCTCGACACACTTTTAGTCTAGCGACTTGGACCAAAACTTTTGCAATTTCTTTTAAAAGGGCTCCAGTCATGTAACTCCTGTCCTGAACCCACGGTTCAGAACACAATTTCAACTTCATGACCGGGAAATTATGCCTTGCCCAGTTCTGAGAAACTCACGTTGCTAGCCTCCTGTTGCGGAGCCACGTTTCGCGCCACCATTTATGGTTAGCGACTGGCTTCTCTTACTTTGACTTCTAAACCTCCTGGCGCCAGACTCCTGTCGCTAGGCCATGCCTCGCGACAGGAGTTACATCTAGCGACAGGAAAACCCTAATTTTCAAAATATTCCAATCTCTCTTATTTCCCACCTATCTGTCGTGATCCTCCTGTCGTGGACCCACGGTTCACGACACACACTCTGTTTCATGACATGCATGGCACTCTCTTGCCAAATTTTCGTTCTCCATCTTTCCCCCATTAATTAATTGAACCTTTATATTAATATTTTGAGGTTGAAATCCAATGATCTCAACCCATGATTAATTTGATATAAAGAACTTTGTTCAATTCCTCACTAAAAGATTATTCTACAAAAATTAAACTCTAATGATCTAAGTATATAATCCGGACTGTAATTGATTAATTAATTATGGAATGAGTGATTATTTAGACCATAAAAGAGTAATTATGGATTCAATTCCATACCCTTGCATGAGAAACCAATGTCTCTCATACAAGATGACCCAAAAATATTTTCTTTTATTTATTTTGTCTTTACACGTGTTGTGTGAAACAGCTAGTAAGGGATATAACTGACTAATGTTGGCGGGTATTCCCACAAGGATAAACTAGCTCGTGGTTTGAATGTTAATTACTAGATGTTATTTTGCATGGTCCGGGCAGTGGTCGGTGGAAGCCTTGGCGGTTCGTCCATCCGGGACTATAATAGCTGCTCAGCTGACTCCTATCCGGATACAGTTTCCTTTTATTTATCTTATTTTCAAACCTGAATTTTGAGCTGTAATATTATCTAACAGTGTCGATCAACACTGTTTGAATAGTACTATAGTGAGAAAATATGTAGGTTTCTCTCTCATTTCACAGATAGTAGGAGTCTTGATGATAGCGATCACTGTCATTTAAGGTCTTCTGCTGTCTAAAATCATCTCACCTTAATGATTAGGGAGATGGACCACAGATAACTGCAATCCAATTAACCCTAATTATTTTGTCATCTCTTTAGCTAAATTATTCTTATCTCTGGCTATTTCATCTCTGTGTACCAACTTCTGTCTAAACCCGCCTTATATTTTTGGTTATTTAATTTTACACTTCTTTATAAATTTATGCATGATATTATTATGTAAATATTGTGGTCAATATTATTTTGGGATCCTTCCCTTGGACACAGGAGTCTTGATTTTAATCAGATGTCTCACAATAAATTTCCAACAAAAATTCATTTATAAAATCCGGATCTGAGTAAGGGATAAATTCCACAGTTATGACTAATTCAAATCCGACTGGGGGTTGATTTTGGGAAATTAGAAGCACAGTCAGCGATTAGGTCTCACCTAGACTGAAAGGATCTGTGTTCTTATTGAGAGTCTAGTACCTGTTTAGGGAATGATTTTCACATCGATTATTTTCCGAAATTGCTGTGTATTGGGAATTTAGTCTTAATTAACACACCGAGATGGGATCCACTTGGATTCAAATACAGTGTGTTAGATAATTCTAGAGGAACAATATATAGGCCTTGGTTATTTTCTAAGGTAGGGTTGAGTATTCTTTCAACTGCTATCCTCTTCTGCCAGAGCCTATTTTTTAGTCCTGAGTGAGTGCATCCGGAACGAACTAATTTTTTAGTTCGTTTCATTAGTTTGTATCTCATAACCACCCGGAAGGAAATGAACACTGCGAGCGGTTCACTGAGATCCGGGAATTCTTGATCCACACCCAGTCATTCTGACTGGGGGCTTTCTTTTACTACCAGGGTCAGACTTTCAAAAACCTCCGAGTGATAGGATTTTAAATGCTTTCTTTATCGCTTTCTTTTAAATGCTTTCGTTAGAGGTCACTCGGTTGTATTGAGAGTTGTGTAACTGCTACTAGGACTGATAGTTAAGGGATAGTTCAGGGCTTGATTAGAATCTTTGGGCGTGACATGGGGGAATGATGGGAGTACTTGACACTTCAACTAATGATTTGTCAGGTGTTGCTTGTCCACCACAGATAAATAATATACCTTAGCAATGCATTGCAAGGGTAGTTATGCGTCTGTGGTATCTTAGAATTTAGTTTCTTAAGAGCATGTAAACTCTTACTGTAAGTATCTGTCTGTTAAAGGGAACATGGTATAGAGAGCATGAGAGTTAGCTAAATGAAAGGATTATCCCAAGCTAAGATCTGTGTAACAAAATGGAAGTTTAATTGTATTTCATCTGAATCTTGTCCAATTTTTATTATTTTCTTCTTGTCCCTTCTGTCTCATTTTAAGCATGCTTTCTTAGAATAATCTTAACCGCTTTCTTAGAATAATTTTATTGCTTTCTTAGATTAAATTTAATTCGCTTTCTAGAATAATTTTATCTGCTTTATTTTAATTGCTTTCATAACTTAGTTTAAATTATGTCAAGTAGATTTTAACTAAAACACAAACTTGAATCGAGTAACCGAGTGGAAAATCTTAGTAAACGATGTGGGCCCTGCTTCTATCGCACATCCTCCAGTGAACGATCCGGTACTTACTATAAATACTGCAATTTTTGACTCCGTGCGCTTTCGGGGGCACAGTTTCTTAACACGAGTTAATAAAAACGTGACAACCTATAAATATATCCCTAATCCCAACTCCATCTTCATAATTGGTTTCATTAAATAAAATTGAAAACCGGGTTTATTGTTTTTCAGAAAATACTCATATAGTGGGAAATTATCAAAAGTTTCATGGCCGGGGATTTTCATCGCGCCATTTGAAATCAAAGTTTCCCACATGAGTAATAAAAAAATGAAATATATCCTTAGACCCCTTTCTCACGAATCATAACTTCTTTCATTTAATAAATTTAACTTGGGATATTTTAGAAAAACTCGTGTTGACGAAATTGTCAAAAGTTTCATGCCGCCGTTGCCGGGGAGGATGCAACGTTGTTTATTAAGAGAATTACACTCCTGATCACTCATAGCTAGTTAGTGTAGTTTATTTATTTATTTCAGAACAGAGAAGTACCCTCAAATCAATTAAACATTTAGAGTACTAAGACTCTAAATGTGATGATGTTGATATGAGGAGAAAACCTGACCAATTGGGTATTTATCTGTCTTGCAGGAAATTCGGAGCCGCCAAAAAGGAGCAGAAAAATAGCATGGAAAACCAGGTTCTTGGTTGGATCAATTCCACGAATCTAAGAAAATATTCCCGAAATTTAAAGCAATTTAAAATTTGGAATAAGTTCCACAGATAAATGGAACTGGTCCGACCTAATTTTATGCAAGTAGATTATTTTAAATCCCAGCCCAATATTTTGAATTTATTTGGACTGAATCTATTCAGAACTAAATCAAATAAAATGGACTCATGCCCAACATAGCACAATCGGGCCCAATCTGTTAAAAATTTGAAAATTCAAAATCCGTGTCGCGAAACCTCTTCCCTGTCGCGGAACCTAGTCCCGCGACAGGAGGATAGCGACACGAACCTTTCAGACTCAGCTAAGGACTCCTGTCGCTAAACTCAACCCATGTCGCGGACCCCTGTTCCGTGACACAGGCCAAGCCTAGCGACAGGGCCACCAAACCCTCATAACCACATCCTGTCGCGGAACAACCCTGTGTCGCGAGACCACGTCTAGCGCCAGGGGACAGCTCCGCGACACACTTTCATTTGTCCCCTTTTCCCTTCTTTTGACCCTGTCGAGGTAACCCCCCCCCCCCCCAGTCGCTAGCCCTCGCCTCGCGACTAGCTTCCAGTTTAGCGCCCCCTCTAATAGGCGCTAGGCTCTGGTCGCGAAACCCAGTTCCGCGACATGGGCTAGGGTTTCGCGACCAGGCCCATCAGTTTATATAATACCCCCCCCCCCCCCCCTTCTCTCCGTCTTCTCCCTCACTTCTCCAACACTTAACCATTTTCCAACTGTCTCAATCCGAAAACCCTTCTTCCCGAAGAACACCACCGCGTTCCTTCGCACATTTTCCGACCACCAAACTCAAGGGAAACTCTGCCCGAATTTTCGCGAGCACGATGGAACCCTCGTCTTCGTCATCCCCGAAGAAAGCCGAGCCATGGTAAGCATTTCTTTATCCAATTCTCGCACCCCTGTTCTCGCGATTTTAAGGATTCTCGAGTTTTTGGTTGTACAAATGTATGAATAGGGTCGCAATGTGTTTATCGCCTTGTCTTTATTTTGGTTCTGAGGATTATTTACTGTGGGCAGTGGTTACTAAAGGTTATTGATTTGGGTGTTGGCCGATTATGATTAGGAGGAAGGGGTTGTTATATTTGCAATTTGAATGCTTTTGGGAGTTCGGTCTGGCAGTAATGAGTTCCGCCATTGTTGTGTTTTCTAGCTTGTAGATTAGATTTCCCTTTGGTGGAGTCCTGATTTAATGTTCTCGTTTCTGTCTGCTTTGTAAACCCTTATTGTTTTGTTAAATTCGTACGAAATTTTGGAAGCTGAAATCTGGAACCCAGTGAACATGGGGGTGTGTGTTAGACACACCACTGTGTTACTGGTTATCTTGCTTTTGGGAATCTTTGGAGTAGATGAGCAGTTTGGAGTTCTCAGGTCTGTGTAGAGAAGCATGCTAGTTAGGTTAATCCTGAGAATCATGGAGCATGAGTGTTTGAAGGCATATTTAAGTGAATCTGTTCCTGTGTTCATTTTTGAGGTCTCGAGCATGACTGCTTTGCTATGATTGAAACTAAGATTTTGAAGCATGTCAGTAAGTTTGATCTTATGTTAAGAAAAAGCATGATCCTGTGTTGTTGGTTTGCTTTGGGAGTTCATGTTGTCTGCATGCCGCTGTAAACATTGAATGCCCCTCCCCTGATTTTTGGCAACCTGAGTGTATGGGTACAACAATCTGCATAAAAGTGGGTGTATGGCCCTTTTATAGCAATCCCAGTGCACACCATCCACTTTTTTAAAAAAAAAAATCACTTTTTCACAAAAAGACAAAAAAAAATAGCTAGTGGGTATATAGTTTGACTTGGTGTTTTTTTTGTTCCCAATGGAACTACTAGTGTGAGTTAAAGTAGTAGTATTTTTGTCACATAAACTGCTATCCCTTCTCAAAAATCCAAACATGGGACCACACACATCCCACTTTTCATTAAATAAAACAAGTCAACCTTGAAAATTAAAAATAGTGTTTGCCAAATTTTGTGTGAGTGTTTCATTGTCCAAAGACAGTCCAAGCAATCCGGAATTAGCAGATCCATCCGCCACGTCTCCACTGCACATTCCAATTTCGAGCATCCATCCCATTCGTTCCATCTCATTCCATCTTCAACAAGTGCCTCGAACTTGTTTAATAAATTTGAGAAAAATCAAGTTTTTGGGCCCAATGGCCCATTAAGAAATTTTTGGTCCAATGACCATTTTATTTTCTCTTTTTGGACTCAAGAGTCCAAATCAAAAACATCTTTAGGTCCAATGACCTCAATTTTAATATTACAGCTATAAATAGTACTATGTATGCTTTGTAATAAAATTCAAGTTAAATCAATTGAATCACATTTCGAGCAAAGCTCAAAATGTGAGGATGTTGACTTTCAACTTGAACAAATTCTTGAAAATTATAAAAACTTGAATATCCCTGATCTTTTCTATCCTTCTCAGGAGTGAATTGGTGGTAAAGTCAGGCATCGGATTGCCTGACTGCACATATAGAGATGCAGCTATTCAAGCATCAGCTGCCCGGACTGAAATTAAGGACATGAGAGCGGCCATTGTTTCAGAGTACAAGGTACCGCTCGACCATACCACAGAGGATAAACTTGAGCTTGCACCAGGGTGGGATGTGAACATACCTCCGGAGGAGAGAACCATTGTAGCAGCATCCATAGAAAGAGACTATTATCACTTCCTAAAGAAATTTTGGGGAATGATGATAGACCATGCCCCACAGGATGCACTCACGACTCCAGAAGTCCATCATGAATGTATCCAGCTAAGATTCGGAGAACACAGAGCAATCTGGAACAGGCATGTGGAAAGAGGGACGAAAGAGCCACATCTAGCTGACTTCGACATCATCATCCCAGTTCAGATCATAGATCCCCAAGTCAGAATGGCATTCGCAGACAAGCAGATCGATCTCAGCAGAATCCTCAAGAGCGGAAACATCATGATGCACGAAGTATTCCCATTCAAGTGGAACCCACATCTTTTTGAAAGAAGGGGACCGGTGGAGCCAAGATGGATCACAGATCAAGCCCGCATCAGGCACAGAGAATTGAGTTTGAACCTGTACAAACACCTTAAAAGTGCTGAAAGGTTTGAGCAAGGCCGCAACACTTCATTACTGGAAACAATGCGAACGATGATAACGGACGCACGACAAGAATGGGAAGATCTGACTTTTTCATGGGGAAAAGGAAATCCGAGCATCATTAAGTCTTTTCTGGATCAGGGAGTGGAACTGCCTGCTGAAGAGGTGTTTGAATCTGTTTTCACGCAAAGAAGATATGGGCAATTTAAAACAGCCAGGGATGATGAGCTTCCTCGCCACATCGCTGTACTGAGAGAACAGTTGCTGGTGGATATACACAAGGGTAGTTGGAAGCCTATAAGAAAAGGGGACAGACAGTTCAATCTGATGTCTAAAGCTGAGGCAGGGACCTACCTCAACTACAACCAGGCACAGGACATGACTTATCTCCAGGGGATCCGAAAAGACCCAGTAGGAGATATGATAGATAAGTATCGGGAGGCTTACCTGGAACTGATCATGGAAATGGATAAAGAGGGACTCCAATACTGTAACGAGAAGTCAGAAAGGAAGAAAAAGATTCTGCACTATAACCACAATGTCCGCAGCAAGTTCTGCAAAAGGATAAAGGACGATTGGGAAGTACAGCTAGAACACATCACTCAACGGAGCTTCGTGGAGGACTATTTGAAATACGCTGAAAAGATGCTGGGCTATGAGGGTAAGCCAAACACTGAGGGAGATGCCGAAGAGGACCCAGACGCTATCATTAATGCCTACATCTCGACACCTCCTCCTGACGCCAACCCGCAGCCTACCCAACCAACAGTGCAAGCATTTGCCTTGCCACCAAGGGAGCAGGCTGAAGCTCAGAAAACTGCTAACCCCGAGTCTGAGGTACAACAAGAAACAGTTCGGACTCCAGCACAGCCGACTCAATCTGAAATGCCAACACCTGCTGTGGACACAACTGCAGCACAACCTGAACAGCCTGTACAGTCCAGACGACGGCTAGTTAAATGGGCTGAGAAAGAAAAGACGGCAAGGGCACCCGAGTTGAAAGTCCAAATCCAAGAGCCTGAGCCAACTGCCAAAAAGCCGGCAGCACCTGCAGACCCAACAGATAGAGGCAAAGCAATAATGCCGCCACCACCTCCTAAACGAAAGGAACTGATTGCTCAAGATGCTGCACTGGCCAGAAAATTGCAGGAATAAGAGAATGCCTTAGCCGGTCTGGTTGAACAAGGAAACGAAACAGGAGGTTCAGGGGTGGACAAGATACTTGAGGAAAAACGAGCAGAAAAAGAAAAGGAAACTGAGGAGGAAAGGAAAAAGAAAGAATTACATGACAAGGAAATTGCTGAAAAACTCCAAGCGGAATTGGAGACGAGGAAATCGACAGAGGTGGAGAAAGAAAAAGGGAATGATGAAGATGTGATGATCACTAGAGAAAAGCAGGGGCGCGGACTCAAAATTAAAACAGAGGCTCCTGCTTGGGGTGGGCCCACTGCACATGATGCTCAAACCATCCGGAAAAATATTCGAGAAAGGCTGAATGATCAAATCGAGGCAAGAATCGATGCGGGAGAGGGGCAAGATCAGATCAGGTATCAGACGGAAGTATCTCAGCTCATTGATCCGCTTGTAGGTACTGCCAGAATTGAAGCTGTAATTGGAGCTGTTGAAACCTCTGCAAATCCAATTACACTGTCAGAGCTGCTGAGAGGGAAGGCGGATGAACCACAGACAAAAGATGAGGAGTCTGCTAGAAAGCTTGCGGCTGAGCTCGAATCCAAGAAGGGAGCTGAAACTGAAACAGCAGAGGAGCCATCACTTGAAAGATTCAAAAGAGTGAAACTTGAGAGAGAGGAGATAGAAAAGAAGCAGCGGGCCGAGCTGCAACAGAAGAAATCTGCCGAGCCCAAGACAATTAGAGACATCGATGATGATGAGCTGCTAGTGTTAGATAAGATGCCCGAAGTTAGGCTATCTGCTAGGGACGATCCTCATCCCTTGGCACATTTGACTCCCGAAGAAAGAGATGCGGAACTCAGAGGATATCTGGGAATGAAAGAGAATGATGCAGACTGGCTTGCTTACATAGCCCAAAGAAAAGGAGCAGAAGGCCCGTCGCATCAAGCTGAACAGTCACAAGGCTCGCATGAGTCCATTGATCCAGCAGCAGTGGCCAAAACTCTGGAAGAGCAATCAAGTGAACATCCTATGGCCTCTGCACTCAAGGAAAATGTCCGGAATATTGTGGCAGAAGCTGCAGCTGAAAACACTTTAAGGGAGGAGGAGGAGGTATCAACTAGTATTGATCCTTATTTTCCTGTTTTTAATTCTCCAAAGCCTGTAATGACTAAGTACAAAAAAATGAATAATGTAATTAAACAGGTTGAGGAGGACTCTAAGAATGAAGCAGCTGAGGAAAGAGGAGGACCAAGTCATGGGGAGCATGAGGCAGGATCCAGCAATGAACTTGCCCAAGGAAATCCAAGTGGGTCAACAGATTGGCACACGAGTGAAGACTTGGAGTCAATTGGTTCTGTTAGACCAATTGAATTTTGGTCCGAAAATACTATAAGGCACCGGATGGGAGTGACAAAGCAATATGAAAAGAAGAAACTGGACAAAGCAGACTTGGAGGTTAAATTCAATGGGCGCATGGAAGGGGCTGAACGATACGCAAAAATATTGAAGACGATCGTGCCAGATAAGGGATTCAGCCCAGAGGTCTTGCTCCACCCCACAGTTGAATTTCTACAGAAACCAAGAATGGGGGAACTTCATGTTGCACCATGAGGAAGATGGATTTGTGGAACTGACGCGCGAATTCTTCTGCAACATTGAAGCAAATCACAGAAGGACTTGGATCCGGGGTCATGTTATCAACATCTCACCCGAATGGTTGAATACATTCTTCGAGACCCCGGATATCCGAGACGAATTCCCCGAAGGAGAAATTCTGATGAAGAGAGGGAAGACCAAGAAAGCTGCATTGCATTCAGCTATAGCGAACAGTATGACGAGGGTACCCGCTTCGGACCATACTTTCGATACAAACTGGTTGAAACTGCACTTCATGCCAACCTATGAGTTCTACATGTCGAAAATCCAGCCCAACTCGCACCCACACACAACATCTGGAAGCGTCCTTATAGGACTCGCAAAGTTGTGGCATGGAGTGAAGCTAAACGTAGGGAGGCACGTCTTTGAGGTTCTGACGACCCGAATAGAAGACAAGCAGGTCTTGTGCTATCCAAATTTGATCCGAAGAATCTGTATAAGCCAGGGTGTCGACTTAAGTGCGTTTACAGCCGACGAACGAGTACGGGTGAATCCTCCTATCAGTGTGCCAAAACTCCCTCTACGTGAAAGAATCACATCTTCATTGCCTCAGCTGCCTGGCGACTCTGAGGCCCAATCTTCGTTCATATCTGGTGATCAAGCACCTTCCACAAGCAAGAGAATCAGGCCATCTAGGGCCAAGAAGGGAACAAAGAAAGCCCGTACTGATGCGGGACCTTCAACCGCAGTACAAGAAGAGCACCAGCAGGAGCATATGGAAATACCACCTCCACCCCCAGCTCAACCTCCACCTCATCCAGTCCAAGTCCCACCTGCAAGTCAGAATGTCTCACAGCATCCGGCTGACTCCCTTGTGGTGGAACTTATGAGCAGCATGAGCAAGACAGTCGCAGACAGCATAAGGACGCTGGCAGATACAATGATTCTGGGAAAGGAGGATGAAAGAAAAGAAAGAACCGAAGAGAGAGCCGAGCAGAGGAGGCGAGATGAAGAGTTCAGAAAGTTGCTAGTGGACAGAGAAGAGCGCATGCATAGAGAGAGACTGGAAAGTGAAGAGAGGCAAAGGAAGATGATGGAGTTTGTACTGTCTGCACTTGTTAAACAACTTCCACAGCCACCAGCTCCACCAAAAGATGATGCTGGTCCTTCCAATCAACCCCAGGATCCAACTGAATGAGTGCGTCTCAATCTTATCATTGCGAGCTCAAATGTAAACATCATATAAGAGAATTTTCTATCATTTGTGCAAGTTCAATCTGATTGCATGGAAATCTCTTGTAATCGATGTATTTATTGCTTTCCAAAATGGAACTTCGTTTTGAGGTCCAAACAATTTTATTCTTGAAAAGATATCTGTACAGTCCGAGATGAATAAGTGACTGTCAGGCCAAAAATATGCTGTTGACATGCTCCGTATGTCAGCAGTGCCTCTTTACTGCTTTAAATTAAATAACCAGCAAAAATGTGCATAAACCTGCTCTAAATTCACGTGTTGAATTTAGGCTTGTGATTAAATTTTCAAACTTTTAAAATTGGGATAATATAATTGAAGATATGCATGAAATGAATTCCTAAGGTTTTGAGCTATTGAGCTATAAAAATTTAATGATGCGATCATCTTGTTGGGTAATAAATCTGCATGTTAGAAATTCTGATTGAATAAAGTGTTGGGATTAAGCTTTGATTAAATTTCAGAATACTGTATGACATGAATCAATCCAACCTGTGAGGTTTGAGCCATGAGTCACTTTTACTCATTTATTTTCTTTGATGTGTGAATCATTTTGATTAAAGGAAACTAGAACTTGCAATTGGGACCGATTCAAGACCAAGCCATATTCCAAAAATCGAGCATATGATCGAGGCACCTAGAAAAAACCAAATTTTTGGCCTTCGTTTGAAATCCAAACCCAAAAATATTTTCCTTTAGGATTAACCACTTTGAGCTTTAAGCGTAATTCTTCTTTGAAGCCCTCTATATTATTCCTAGCCTTATAAAAAGACCAAGAAAATCAAACCCAACTGTGCAAGAATAAATTTTATCAAGGCATTGAATTTATGATCACCGGAAAAAGCATAAATCGGATTCAAAGAACCGATTCAAAAAACAAGAAAAAAAAAAGAAGAGAAAAAGAGAAAAAGAAAAAGAAAAAGTTGAGTACTTGTCAACAAAAACGAATTGCAAATGACAAAGCAAATTAGACTTAGTCTAATGTCATGCAATAGAAGAGAAAAGCAAAAGAAAGAAAAATAATGATGATCATAAATTTTAAATAAAAATATGCCATATTATGATAGAATTAATTCTTGCCATTTCTTAGCCCAATTATTTCCTTCCCTACCTAATGCTACAACCGTATGCCCCATTATAACCTTGAATAAGACCTCATGATCTCGATTTGTGGAAGTGAGCCGGTGGCGAGTTGATCTGATTGCAAGCTTATGGGATAATTTAATTGAATTTGATTTTGAGCGTTCACTGACTAAACCCCATTGAGAGTGAGTGAATTTTCCGTTTCTCTTATATGTGAGACTCTGTTTCATTAATTATGTTCGTGTCATACCTAAATTCTGATTCTTAATCCTTGCATTTTTCGAACATGATATTCATGAAGGGTTGATAATAATGCTTGATTTGTAGGCCCGATGTAGTGAGCAAGTATCATTTCATTAAACACTGCAATCAAGGGAATTTAATACTTGAGTTTTTGATTATCTTATCCCAATCCAAAAAGAATTTGATTTATGAAGCCACGAAAATGAATTGAATATGCAGAGCCCGTGTTCTTTAGAACATTGACTCTGACTGCTCGGGGACGATCAGTATTAAATGTGAGGATGTTGATAATGGCCAGAAATGACCATTATTTCAATCCATTTCCGTGTCTAAAACGGACATTTGATCGGATTCCGGTCTTATATTAAATAAGAAAGCAGTTGAATTGGACTGATTTATGTATAATTGTAAAAATATTGAGCTGGTACGAAAAATGCATAAATATGTAATTTTATTACACATTTATGCTAGAAAAATCCAAAAACATGAGAAAAAGAAAAGAAAAGAAAAAGGAATGGAAAAGATGGGCAAAAGAATAAAACAAGCCCACAAAATACAAAAAGATGGGGAAAAAAAAGAAAACCCCACAAATTGCAGTTTTGGTCCATCTGGCCCAACTTGGCGGTGTCCAGGAACACCCTGTCGCTAGACACCCCTGTCGCTAAGCATGGTCCCGCGAAAGGGGGGAGTCTAGCGACACAACAGCGAACAAGAGAAGGCCAGTCCAGAAAGACTGTGTCGCCAGGCCCCTGTCGCGGAGCATGGCCTAGCGACACAGGAGGGTTCCGCGCCACACCAGCATGATGAAGAAGAAACTGCCCCTAGACTCCTGTCGCTAGCCTCGTCGCGCGATCCATGGTCTCGCGACAGGAGTATGGCTAGCGACACAGAATTGAGGACCAGACCCAGTTGTGAAGCTTTGCAGCATAATGCCCCAGTTCGCGCCACATCGCGTGATCCGCGACATGGCTGAGATGTGTGTGATGTCTTGCGACAGACTTGGGCCTCAGATCAAAGCCCATGGGCCTAGGGTTTCACCTCTATAAGTATGTGGTGATCCCTATGTGCTCAGAAGTTAGAAAATTGTTCTTGAAGACACTCTAGAGGAGATTAGTTTTTAGGTAGTTTCTCTTTAGTTTAGTTTAATTTTTTTGTATTATTTAATTTATGCACTAGTTTAGTTTAATCTAGTTTATTTTAATGTTGTTTTCTATTTTAGTAGTTTAGGTAGCCAGCTTCTACCTTGTTTTCATTTTCAAAAACCTTTGTTTTAGGGTTTTTAATGCCTAAATAATGGGTATTAGCAACCTCCTTAATAAAATGGGAAAATATTTGACATTCTTGTGTCCCAAAAACATGAAATGGGTTTCACAACCCATGGATTAATGCTTTCTTGTTTATTTTGAGTCTTTTGACTCTTATTGCTCTCCTTTAGTTTAGTTTCCTGTTCTCTTTACTTTTTGGACTTTGATGCATGTATGTATGCGATTAAACCCTAGACTAGGATTTTGCTTTATTTTAAATATTGTTCCAGTTTAGTTACTTATGTTCAAGCATGTTCTTGTTTATTTCAAATTCTGTTTGGGTATTTCTGGGGTAGAATCACTTTTTGATCTGAAATAGGGTGAGGTCACGTACTATGCATGCTACTGTTCTCTTATTCTGACTTGTGTCCTGAACTGTATCCATGTCGCTAATCTTTCCTGTCGCGAGACCACGTCTAGCGACAGGAAGGCAGTCTAGCGACATGAATAACTAAGGACCCCTGTCCCTTATCCAAAACATGGTTCTCGACAGCACTTTTAGTCTAGCGACTGGGACCAAAACTTTTGCAATTTCTTTTCAAAGGGCTCCAGTCATGTAACTCATGTCCTGAACCCACGGTTCAAAACACAATTTCAACTTCATGACTGGGAAATTATGCCTTGGCCAATTCTGAGAAACTCCAGTCGCTAGCCTCCTGTCGCGGAACCACGTTTCGCGCCACCATTTATGGTTAGCGACTGGCTTCTCTTACTTTGACTTCTAAACCTCCTGTCGCTAGGCCATGCCTCGCGACAGGAGTTACATCTAGCGACAAGAAAACCCTAATTTTCAAAGTATTCCAATCTCTCTTATTTCCCACCTATCTGTCGTGATCCTCCTGTCGTGGACCCACGGTTCACGACACACACTCTGTTTCATGACATGTATGGCACTCTCTTGCCAAATTTTCGTTCTCCATCTTTCCCCCATTAATTAATTGAACCTTTATATAAATATTTTGAGGTTGAAATCCAATGATCTCACCCATGATTAATTTAATATAAAGAACTTTGTTCAATTCCTCACTAAAAGATTATTCTACAAAAATTAAACTCTAATGATCTAAGTATATAATCCGGACTGTAATTGATTAATTAATTATGGCATGAGTGATTATTTAGACCATAAAAGAGTAATTATGGATTCAATTCCATACCCTTGCATGAGAAACCAATGTCTCTCATACAAGATGACCCAAAAATATTTTCTTTTATTTATTTTGTCTTTACCCGTGTTGTGTGAAACAGCTAGTAAGAGATATAACAGACTAATGTTGGCGGGTATTCCCATAAGGATAAACTAGCTCGTGGTCTGTATGTTAATTACTAGATGTTATTTTGCATGGTCCGGGCAGTGGTCGGTGGAAGCCTTGGCGGTTCGTCCATCCGGGACTATAATAGCTGCTCAGCTGACTCCTCTCCGGATACAGTTTCCTTTTCTTTATCTTATTTTCAAACCTGAATTTTGAGCTGTAATATTATCTAACAGTGTCGATCAACACTGTTTGAATAGTACTATAGTGAGAAAATATGTAGGTTTCTCTCTTATTTCACAGATAGTAGGAGTCTTGATGATAGCGATCACTGTCATTTAAGGTCTTCTGCTGTCTAAAATCATCCCACCTTAATGATTAGGGAAATGGACCACAGATAACTGCAATCCAATTAACCCTCATTATTTTGTCATCTCTTTAGCTAAATTCTTCTTATCTCTGGCTATTTCATCTCTGTGTACCAACTTCTGTCTAAACCCGCCTTATATTTTGGGTTATTTAATTTTACACTTCTTTATAAATTTATGCATGATATTATTATGTAAATATTGTGGTCAATATTATTTTGGGATCCTTCCCTTGGACACATGAGTCTTGATTTTAATCAGATGTCTCACAATAAATTTCCAACAAAAATTCATTTATAAAATCCGGATCTGAGTAAGGGATAAATTCCACAGTTATGACTAATTCAACTCCGACTGGGGGTTGATTTTGGGAAATTAGAAGCAGAGTCGGCGATTAGGTCTCACCTAGACTGAAAGGATCTGTGTTCTTATTGAGAGTCTAGTACCTGTTTAGGGAATGATTTTCACATCGATTATTTTCCGAAATTGCTGTGTATTGGGAATTTAGTCTTAATTAACACACCGAGATGGGATCCACTTGGATTCAAATACAGTGTGTTAGATAATTCTAGAGGAACAATACATAGGCCTTGGTTATTTTCTAAGGTAGGGTTGAGTATTCTTTCAACTGCTATCCTCTTCTGCCAGAGCCTATTTTTGAGTCCTGAGTGAGTGCATCCGGAACGAACTAATTTATTAGTTCGTTTCATTAGTTTGTATCTCATAACCACCCGGAAGGAAGTGAACACTGCGAGCGGTTCACCGAGATCCGGGAATTCTTGATCCACACCCAGTCATTCTGACTGGGGGCTTTCTTTTACTACCAGGGTCAGACTTTCAAAAACCTCCGAGTGATAGGATTTTAAATGCTTTCTTTATCGCTTTCTTTTAAATGCTTTCGTTAGAGGTCACTCGGTTGTATTGAGAGTTGTGTAACTGCTACTAGGACTGATAGTTAAGGGATAGTTCAGGGCTTGAATAGAATCTTTGGGCGTGACATGGGGGAATGATGGGAGTACTTGACACTTCAACTAATGATTTGTCAGGTGTTGCTTGTCCACCACAGATAAATAATATACCTTAGCAATGCATTGCAAGGGTAGTTATGTGTCTGTGGTATCTTAGAATTTAGTTTCTTAAGAGCATGTAAACTCTTACTGTAAGTACCTGTCTGTTAAAGGGAACATGGTATAGAGAGCATGAGAGTTAGCTAACTGAAAGGATTATCCCAAGCTAAGATCTGTGTAACAAAATGGAAGTTTAATTGTGTTTCATCTGAATCTTGTCCAATTTTTATTATTTTCTTCCTGTCCCTTCTGTCTCATTTTAAACATGCTTTCTTAGAATAATCTTAACCGCTTTCTTAGAATAATTTTATTGCTTTCTTAGATTAAATTTAATTCGCTTTCTAGAATAATTTTATCTGCTTTATTTTAATTGCTTTCATAACTTAGTTTAAATTATGTCAAGTAGATTTTAACTAAAACACAAACTTGAATCGAGTAACCGAGTGGAAAATCTTAGTAAATGTGGGCCCTGCTTCTATCGAACATCCTCCAGTGAACAATCCGGTACTTACTATAAATACTGCAATTTTTGACTCCGTGCGCTTTCGGGGGCACAGTTTCTTAACACGAGTTAATAAAAACGTGACAACCTATAAATATATCCCTAATCCCAACTCCATCTTCATAATTGGTTTCATTAAATAAAATTGAAAACCGGGTTTATTGTTTTTCAAAAAATACTCCTATAGTGGGAAATTGTCAAAAGTTTCATGGCCGGGGATTTTCATCGCGCCATTTGAAATTAAAGTTTCCCACATGAGTAATAAAAAAATGAAATATATCCTTAGACCCCTTTCCCACGAATCATAACCTCTTTCATTTAATAAATTTAACGTGGGATATTTTAGAAAAACTCGTGTTGACGAAATTGTCAAAAGTTTCATACCCCTTTTGTAATAATTCCTCGAGTTGCTCCTTGAGTTCATTCATTTCTAGGGTTGTCATGCGATAAGGAGCTTTTGATACAGGTTCTGTTCCGGGAAGTAGATCGATTGTAAACTCGACTTCACGTTCTGGAGGCATTCCAGGAATTTCTTCTGGGAATACATCTGGATACTCCCTCACTACTGGAATGACATCAATTTTATTCTCCTTTAACTTGAGGTTATGGATATAGCATGCGTAAAGCATATATTTTTTCTGCATAAGACTATAAAATTTTAAGGCATTTACTACCTTAGTCTTACGTTTGGGGAGTTGGACATAGTAGTTGACCTTTTTGCCTCTAGTCTTAGACAGTGTAATTTTGTGTTTCTGACACTCAATTACTGCTTTATATTGGGTAAGCCAATCCATTCCCAATATAATATCAAAATCTTTAAGGTCAAATTCTACTAAGTTTGCATAGAACTCAAGGTTCTTAATGACTATAGGAATCCCATCGTATCGTTTGGTGCACGATACAATTTTTCCCCAAGGCAACTGAATTCCTAAGTTAATCATTTTAGGTTTTGGCATCTCTAATTCATGCAAGATTCTAGAAGAGATAAACGAACAACTTGCTCCAGAATCAAATAAAACCTTAACAGGCACACTTAAAGCCGTAAATGTACCTATCATCACATCCCCTTGAGTTGAAAGATCTGCCTGATTAATAACATTGAGCCGCCCTATAGGTGCTCCATGTTCCCTTGTTGGTTTCTATTTTTCTGAGGCCTCTGCCCTTGATTATTTCCGTTTCGCGCATCCTGATTATTTAGCAGAGTAGGGATATTGGTAAGGTCATCTCTTTTTGTAATATTTTCAATGCGGGTCTTACACTCCTTCCTCATATGACCTTCTCGGCATCTATAACATGTTCCCGCCTTGGGGCATCCTCTATCCAAGTGGGGCTTGTTGCATTTTGGGCATTGTGGTATGTACCCTTCATGGTTTCTAGTACCATTGTTGCCCCCTCCTTTGTTTCCCTGGACGGGTCGATTCTGCCCACCTCGAATATTGCCTTTATTGTTGCTGAGGTGGTTGTTATTGCTACTGCTTCCTCGGTTGTCCCGAATCCTCTTGTCCTGTCCTTGGAACCAGCGGCTAGACTCCCCCGCTTTTCTCTTCATCAGTTGTACACGAGAAACTGCGACAGCTCGATCGTAGATCGCTTGGAGGGTAGGATACTGAACTCCAGCCACCACTTCTCTAATGGAGAGGTTTAATCCCATTTCGAACTTCTCTGCCTTCTCGGCATAGGTGGAGACTAGCTTAGGAGCAAATCTGACTAACTCCTTGAATCTGACATAGTATTCTTGTACAGATTGTGCTACTTGTCGTAACGATAGAAACTCTTCATACATTGCTGCTTTGGTATTCATCGGGTAAAACCTTTCTCTTAGAGCTTCTGTAAAGTTTTCCCATGTATACTCCTCATCATCATCTAGCTCTCTCTTCTGTAACTGCCACCAGTCATTTGCATCACCTCCTAAAAAGTACGAGGCTACAGTAATCTTCTGCTCATCTGGGCAACGAGTTGCCTCGAGTAGCTTGTTAAAACTTTTTATCCAATCCTCCAATTTAGTAGGGTCCTCATGCCCATCATAACGAGGTGGTCTGTATTGGTTCACCACTGCTAGGTGATTGAGCTGGGCTTGAGGTGGCGACACAACTGCTGTGGCTTGATTAATTTGACCCTGACCCAAGGCAATGAGCATTTGCTCAATGATCCTTAGGTGATCATTACGCGAGTTTGGCGTGTTTCGATTCTGAGGTGTTTGGTTGTTGGGTGCTCCCTGATTAGGAGGTACCATGTTGTGTCCAACGCCCTGATTGTTGGTGATGTCAGGGTGATGTATATTGTGTGCAGGTGGTACAGCTTGTTGATTGGATACACCCTGTGCTGCTGGAACTTCGTGGTTAGTCATGTTCGGATTTTGGTGTGGCTCCATGTTGTTGAGGGCATTAACACTTCGGAGGGTTTTTCTAGTCCTTGCACGAGGTGCCATTCTGCTAAGGATAGTTAAGCAAGAGTGAGTTCAAGTCTAAGGGATGGTTATGTCCTAAAACTCGTTAGGTCATAGTATAAGGATGAGTTAACATAGAAATGTCTAAGTTAGGAGTATGACTTTATTTATAGAGAGATTAACTAGAAGGAATGAAATAACAAGATTTATTTCATAAATCTAGAAAACATTACAAGATAGAGAATTTAAAAAGAGCACTTATGATAAGGTCAACTGACTTAGTCTATCATAACAATTTTTTATTATTATTATTATTATTATTATTATTATTATTATTTAGAAAATGATGCATGCTCATGAATGCACATGTCCCCACCCCAAAAATAATTTCTAAGTTTCAAAATTTAACATAGCCCATATAGGCCTTTAAAAAATATTTTGTATATTTCTTTCTCAAAATGGACTTTTTTTTAAAAAAATAAAATCCATAAAACGGAGTTAAACTGTCGCATCCCTTAGTCAAGCTCGCCTTGTTACTAACTTAACCAAGAAATGCTAAGATTAGGGGTACCGCCTTCTAAGTAATTTGCCAACTAGTTAAAATATAGAGCTACAGAGTCGCATTCCCAGGAAAGACTGGTAGAGCCACCAGCTGACGGGCAATCTTTAAAAACCAGACTCCTCAGACAGAATCACCTCATGTAGCTCTATATTTAACAGTTTACAAATACTTAGAGTTTAAAAATACGCTCTGATACCACTCTGTAACACCCCAAAATTCATCCTCATTAAGTTTCAGGATGTTACCGCCACACTTGTCAGTCAGGCTCGCCCTTTGGCTAACTTAATTGACAAGTGCTACGGCTAAATATCTTCACATATAAATTTTTGTAGTATGGACTTTAAAAATAATTGCTAATTTTATAAAATATAGACCTAAGAAAATTTAAAGTACTTAATACCAGAGTCATTGTTCTTTCTCACGCGGAAGCATAAACTAAAGGCAATATATAGGACATTAATAATTAAAAGTACGTGGTTCCTTAAAGCAACAATCCTTTTGATGAAAGGTAATCCCATCCCTAAATGCTCATGTCATGAGATGCAGTTCATATGTCAGCTCCAATATCTGTAAAACGATAACGCAACAACTTTTTATCAGTACAATGGTACTGAGTAAGTCAACCCGCTCCACTTTAAGAAGTGGGTTTTAAAATAATGGTTGACACTCAAAAATAATAATAATTTTTACTTTTTCTTTTAAAATGATCACACACATTACCTTTAACAAAATAAATAACTTTCATTCTTACCATTGTAGCAACTATGCACAAGAGGACACCATTTTCCATATATCATATCATACCATATCGATCATAAGTCATGACCAACATGCAACAGACTCATATACAGACACACTCCGGAGCCTCGGGTAACCCATCACGGATACACCCAAGAGTATAGACTCATACATGCAACAACGCCGTTTTGGCACAATTTATCAACAATGCCGTCTTGGCATATTTAGAGGGGGAGGCCCCGCAAGACACATCCCTAGTGCATTAGCCCTCTATCAAGTATGGCATCTTACTCAAGTTAATAGTGCACAATGGATTTAAAAGAGTTTTCCACAATTTTCCACATAATATCCTCTTTAAAAGAGTTTTCAACAATATCAAGGGAGTAACCTCATAACAAGGGCATTCAATAATGCCAAATATCATTTCAACATTTAACTCCCAATATCTCATAAATATGAAAATATCATTTCATGGATCTCAAAATCCAACAATTTCTCATTTGGACCAAAAATCAAGTCCAGCGTCGCAGTTTACGCCAAGTCAGTTTAAAAATTCATATGAAAGGCCATTGCTATGAAATTTAAACTGTAGATAGTCAACACGTAGTTAAACAAGTTTTATGTTTTACACTTTTCAAAATAAGGTATGGAAACAGTTCAAAAATCGAGTTCTTTTCAGAACATATATTCTGCCAGAAATTCAATGGTGACTCTATAATTTTCAACAGGTTTTAAAAATAGTAATTCGCGACCAAAAATTCTGATATTTTACCACAAGGTATATAACATATAGATAAATATTTTTCATGAATAAACCATTTGGGTTTGAAACACTTATGACCTTAAAAAATGAGGATTTCCGAAACACTAGCATTTCTTAGATTTCAACAAATAGAGATTTCGACCTTTTGATAAAGCGGATCCCATAAATTTTTCATATGAATTCTAAAAATTATTAAATTTTCCAGAAAGATACTCAACTCAATAAAGAATAAGTTTTATGAAGGAACCTTTGAGGGATAATGAACCAAAATACTTTAAAAAGATGGATCTTTACGTAAACGAAAAACTGAAAGATTTTGGTATAATGGGAAAATTCTAATTTTGTACTCTTAAAACATGGATTGGGATCTCCAAAACTTGAAGGAGAGAGTGTTAACTTACTGAATTGATGTATAAGAGTAAGGAGATTCAAAGGTAATGGCCGTTATAAAACAAGATTCGCACCACAAATTACGAGTTTCGCTGAAATTCGACAAATAGAGGGAAATCAATTTACAGTATAAAAATAAAAGATTTAGATCTCTAAGATACAAGTTTACAATGAGGATATCTTACTAACCAAGTGTTGAGAAGAGTTAGAACTCTTAGAATGATGAAGGTTGTCAAGCCTACAAGACTCCACAATGCTTAAGATATGCTCACTATGTGGGAGAACATGGAAAAATAGAATGGGTGGTGAATTTGGCTAATGAGATGGATGAGATTGGTGTGTTTGAAGGCTAGAAACTCCATCTATTTATAGGCTAAGATTTGAACAATTGAACATGACACATTGTGAGAGTGATTACAACCTCACCAATCATCCAATTAAGTGTGTCTTGAGCAATAATAGTTTGAGTATTTGTATCCACTCATTTGGTCCTTATAGCCTAACAAAGAGGCTATTAATTTGGGAGGTTATTAATTTTGTCCATCATGTTGTCTATTAACATAATGGTTTGCCTATTATGGAGGCTATTAATCTTGGTGGGTTCAAGAGATAATTGATCACCTTTCTTTGCTAGCCATTCATCCAAGACACTTGTTAGTCATGTTGATTTTTCATCTATTTGTTTAGGAAGAAAATTTCTTGCAATTGCTTTTAACCTTATATTTGTGTAAGTAGTGTATCATGAAAATGATTGAAGTATTAGCTTGTCTAGAAAAATCATTATTCTTGCCATTATTTAGTGGCATGCATTTATACTCAATGAGTTGGATATGATAATATAATATTTATTTATTTATTTCAAGTATTTTATTTATATTAATGTGGTTTCAAAAAGATAATAATAATATACTTGCATGGTTATATTTTATTCACAACAATACTCAAACCACAAAGTCTTCATGACATCATTAAATAAAAATTATAATCTATGAATACATTTTCTTATATATAAAAGTTAATTCTCATAGATTCACATAAAAACTCATATTTTTATTTTTATAAAAATTTATTCCATAATGAATATCAAAATACTTAAAATATTCACATACTATCCTCATAATAATTTTCAAGATCAATGTGTATATATATAAAAACTTATATATATAATTTAAACAACAGATTTTAAAAATATTCCATAAACTATATAATACTATTACCCTTGATATTGAAATTCATATTTCTTTTGGAAAAGACAAATTTACATATATAATTTTACAAGTGTTGTTTTGTAGAAAAAATCAATATACTAATTCTTTAAGCAAATGTTTAAATATTTAATAAAAGTCTACTTAATGAATTAAAATTATTTCGGGTAATTTCTATGGTATTACAGATCAAGAAGATTTGGCAAGAAAAGAAGATGATCAGGAATTTGTTGACAATTCTAATGAGGAAGCTGACGATTTTCTTGGAACAGCAAGCCAGATAGAACAGAATTCACCACCAGAACAAGCTACAGATAAGCAAGAATTTTTCGATCAAGTGGAAGAGTTAGTGGTGAACACAGTGCAAGATCAATCAATTAAAGACATGGAAGAATTTGATGCTCTGAATTTGCATGGAATCACTGTTGGAAATATGAACTCATCTTTGGAAATACTTCAGTGGAACAAGCAAATGAATATGCAGCTAAGCTTGAGTTGGAACTGGAAAAAGTGAAACAACAGATAAATCCTAAGCAAGTATTGGAGCCAAGCCCATTGGCACTTCAAGCTTATAGAGAAGAGATTCAAAGAAATGAAATCCGAGAGAATCAAGGCAAACAGATGGTTGTGTATGAAGGTAATACCAAGGAAGAACAACAGAGAGAGTGTTTGGTGGAGCAGACTGTCAACCAACATATCAAGGCACAAATATTTGCTGAGAGCCAAATGAATCAATGGGTTCTTCCACCTCAAATTAGGAATGAGGTAGTTCATAGAGCAGTCTCAAGGATGCAAGATCCTGATTGGATTAAAGAACCGAAGAAGAAAGCAGAAGAGTATTTTGGAATTCAGGATGCTAATGTTTCAGAACCCTCTGCTGTCTTGCTTTTGGTGAATGAATCTGTACAGGATTAGCCCACAGAAACTCTGAATCAACAAAGTTTAGAGGTCACTGAGAAGATAGATACCAGCACATCATTGATTCATGAGTCAGACATAGGTAACCTTCAACACAATGATACTGAGGAGGTTCAAGAAGGAAATCCAGAACCTGTTCAAGAAAAAAATCAAGAACATGTTCAGGAGGAAAATGTAGAACCGGCTCAAGAAGGAAATTAGTCAGAGGGTGAACAAAATGAAAATGCTGAAAATGATCAAGAAGAAGCATAAGAATTTGGAGGAAGCGGATCAGATACTTTTGAGGGATGGTCACCTGGGAAAGAAGCTCCAGAGCTTATGCCTTTGAGTTATTGGGGAAAAAATAGCCCAAAAGTGAGATTGTCAATTCCTGATAGCATTGAGAAAATGACTGAATTCACTGAGGAGGAAATCAAGGTTAAGTTCAATGGAAGAAAGGAAGCACTAGAGAATTACTTGGGAATGTCTAAAATGATTGTTCCAGACAAAGGATTTCATCCTAAGTACCTGAGTCACAAGTGTATTAACTACTGGAGAAGAATCAATGAATGGGATATTTTCATGAGGCATAACAACAAATGTGGTTATGTGGAGCTGACCAGGGAATTTTATGCTAATTTTGATGTAGAGGCTGAAACAACATGGATCAGGGGTAAAACAGTGCAGGTCACTATAGAGACTCTGAATGATTTGATACAGGCACCTTTATTGGAACAACCAGAAGTCAGATCTGAGATTCTCTTAAGGAAAAAGACTCAGGGCAATAAGCTTACTAATGCTAGAAAAATGGCATTAGGGTTTTGTTCAACACACAGAGGAACTGAGCAGAATAAGATTCCATTAAAGAATTTGAAGCCTGAGTATCTACCAACACTTGATTTCTATTATTCAAAACTCAGACCCACCACTAATTTCCAAGGGCCTTCTGCTGGAACTTTTGAGGGATTTGCTTTACTATGGTCAGGAAGAAAGTGTAGTGCTGCACATCATGTGCTTAGTGTCATCAAGTCAAGAGTTGGGGAAGACGCCGCATTAGCTTATCCAAATCTAATTCGAAGACTCTGTGAAAAAAAAAGGAGTGTCAATGACACCATTCTTAGCAGAGATTATAAAGATAGACCCTCATATTCCTTTGCCAGAAGACACCTTAATGGGAGAATTGGTCTATCAAATGCCAGATCTGGAGGAACAAACTTCTGAAGGTTCAGGATCAAAGGTACCATCACCTAAGATCAGACAACCCAAACTTCCTTTAAAATCAAAACCATCTCAGTCAAAAGCTGCAATAAAGAGGACAAAGATGTCAGTAGCATCACCTGCATTAAATGTCATTCCTGAAGATGAGGAGTTCGAAGACACTTCTGCACCATCTCAACCTCTGAGACAACCAATGAGGAACACAATGTCAGTGGATGAATCTCAGAATATGAGCACTTCAATCCAGAGTTTTGCACAGTCCATGGAAATGCTGGTGAAAACTATGTCAGAAGACAAGCACATCCAGAGGGAGATGGAACAGAAGAGGATCGAACTTGAGCACGCCAGAATTCAAACTGAAGAGAAACTCAGGAAAGAGGAGATGGAAAGACAAGAGAAAATAAGGAATGAAGAATGGGATAGACAAGAAAGAATGAGGAGAGAGGAGATGGAAAGACTTGAGAGGTTAAGGAGAGAAGAACTTCAAGAAAGGAGACAGGAACGAGAAAGGGAAATAGAGCTAAGGAAGCAGGAGCAGCAAAACAACACAAAACTAGTGGAAATCCTTGCTAACTTAGTTTCAGACTTGAAAAAGTCACTGTAACACCCGAGGAAAAACAAATTCAAATTGTTTTGAACTACGTCATGACTTGATCCCTTCACAGGGTACGTAGGCAGCTTAGAACTAATTTCTAAGTTCAGTCACGAAATAAATCACAAAATACATCACGAATTAGACCACAAGGACGATAGGGGAAGTTGGAACCAATTTAGACTAGGCCAATTAGGATACGGAAATGTTGCGAGCGATAAGCCGAACTCGCAACGAGATTAAGGAAAGGATTTCGGGCTAGAGACGACCCAAGGAATCGAGCTAACACGTAGAAAATCGATAGGGGAAAGCAAGGAAAGACCCGACGGAACACGCGGAGCCGAACCGGCCGGTCCGGCCGGCCCGCGCTGTCCGCGCGCCGCCGCGCGGCCACCGCGCGGCCAAGGGCGTCGCGACGCCAGGGCTGGCACGCGTGCTCCGCGCGGACAAAAGCTTAGGTGCGCGCCACCAGCGCGCCAGAGGTGCTGAAAGTGTAAACTTTCCTTCCATGGCGATTTTCTTGCCTAAATTGACATTCTCTTCGATGGTAAACGGATCCCAGCAGTAGGGAAGTGCATAAACTCGGTATTGGGCGCCCCCTACCCCTTATTTTCAGTAAACAAACCCTAGACACTCCATCTTCCTTCTCCAAGTTGAAAACTCCTTCGACACCACTTTCCGGCGAGTATTCCGGCGACGACGGGACGACCGGGACAAGCCCCTGCCCTCTAGACTCTTGGTAAGCCATTGTGCAACGTTTCAATTCGTCCATAGATCTCAAAAACTCATATTCTAACCCTTTTTCCTTACTACGATTCCCCGTCGGAAAACGAACAAAAAGCGATCGGAGAAGTTGGCCGTTCGTCGTGACCCTAGGACATCCGGAAACCCAATCCAGCGACCCTAACATCATTCTAAGTAAGTTAACACCTTACTCACAAATTTTTGCGGTTGTTTGTTGTTTAAATCTCGAGATATAGGCTTGTAACAAAAATCGGTTTTCAAAAACCCTATTTTCGTCCAATTTTAAAGACTCGCCAAAAACTCGACCTTCGGGAATTCAAACCGAAAACTTTTCAACATAGAAGTTGTTCCTAACACCTTTATCTATCTTGTGTCCAAATTTCAGCCATTGACATTAAGTTTTGCTATCCCAATTTTCGCCATGAACTTTCTGTATTGAACCGAACCGTTTAAAACTGTGACAGATTTCTTCATTCAACTTGATGCATGTTTTTCACCCATTTTTCGAATGATTTAACTTTGCATTCCTAAACAAAAGTTGTAGATAATTGTGTCTAGATTATGCCTATAAAATTTCACGAATTTTGGTGTTCATTTGATATGTCAAACGGCCAAGTTTTTGAAACTGTTTTGAATTCGTTTTAAAGGCCATGAGTGTGCAAAGAGTTGCACTCGATTTTTGAGTACCAAGAATTCATTATTTCCAAAAACTTAAAACATGAAAGTTGTTCCTTAATGTGTCGTGTAGTTACTGTAAAAATTTCACATCGATTGGTTTTGAAATGAATTTTTAATCGGCGTTACACGAACCTGTGACGAAAACAGTTTTTAAGACGTAAACTATTCTTTGCAATAAACTCAAATTTCAACTCACTTCGGAACCTTGTTTCCAAAAACTTAAAACATGAAAGTTGTTCGTGTGTGTGTTTTTGAATTACTGGCCAAGTTTCAGAATTTTTGGAGGAAAAACGAATTTTAAATTAAGAAAGGCGTAAACTGCCTCGAATAGGATTTTTCGAACTTAAGAAAACTCGAACTATGAAAACGCGATATCGATCCTTTGATAACTTTGAAATACGAACTTTCGAAAAATCCCGTTCACTAGGCTGAGCCGATCTTCATACTATCATTATCTTTGTGGACTGCCTCGTTAGTGGTCCTACTATCTTTGTGGACTGCCTCGTTAGTGGTCCTACTATCTTTGTGGACTGCCTCGTTAGTGGTCCTACTATCTTTGTGGACTGCCTCGTTAGTGGTCCTACTATCTTTGTGGACTGCCTCGTTAGTGGTCCTACTATCTTTGTGGATCGCCTCGTTAGTGGTCCTACTATCTTTGAGACTGCCTCGTTAGTGGTCTCCCATTGTGTGGACTGCCTCGTTAGTGGTCCTATGTTGAGATTGCCTCGTTAGTGATCTCCCGGTATGGTGTCCTCTTCTTAGTTTACGGGATGAAAAGTAAAAGACTCGTGTGAGTGTTTCATTATGCTTAAATCGTATTTATCCTGTCTTTAATTACGTATTTAAATTTTATGCATCTTAAATTATGCTTTAAATTTCGCTTTTTAAATTAAGTTCTTTAATCATAATTTTCCGCTGCTAATAAATCATGTACTTTTAAATTCTCGTACGATAAGCGAAATCTTTGGTTTAAACACTTGTAAACCCTTTTATTTGTTAGTTAGGGATTAACTTACTCAGTATATTTTTATACTGACAACCGTTGTCATTTTTCTTTTACAGAGTATGTCGAGTGACGCATACGCATGCACTTGGGGGAAATTATTTATGAACATTTTAAATTTCTGCATCGTACTGTTTGACCGGGTCTGTTAAACCCGAGGATTTGGCCATGTTGGCCGTTATTTTACTTTCCGCTGCACTTCCTTTATTTATTTTCCGCACGTGATAATTTTTACTATCGTACTAAGTATTATAAATTTCCGGACTATATCTTGAAATGTTTTAAATCGTTTACATACCCGCAAGCCTTGCGTTTCCTTAGCGAGCTCGGGAAGCCGTGTCTTGCTAGGGGAATGCGGCGGTGACACCTCGGCCTGGGTTATCAAATCCGGGGTGTTACAAGTTGGTATCAGAGCCCGGAATATTTTTAAGCTACTATTATTATTATTATTAAAATACTTTGAACTAAGTATTATATTTAAATTTATTATTATCATTATTCTTTTTAAGACTACTAGTATTATTATTTTAGCCCAAAATTTGAGCCCAAAAATTTTCTTACCCAAGTAATATAATATTTTGAGCCCAAAAGGGGGTTAAATTATTTGGCCCAATATTTATAATTATTTATTTTAAGCCCAACCATTTCGACCCAATACCCATGTTTTTACTTTTTAAAGTCCAAACTATTATTTTGGCCCAATATAGGCCCAACTTTTTCCATGATTAAATTAAAAAAAAAAAAAAAAAAAAAATATATACACTAAGATTAATTTTTGGGGGGATTGCATATGCATATTCATGTAGATTTAAATTCCTGCATCTCTTGACTTTTTATTCGAAGCATACTCTAACTCTAACCTCTTTGTTGACATTAGATGGCCGAACCCAACACGAACATGGTCAACTTGATGATGAAACTGACTAACGCATACCTAGAGTCCGAACAGCGGCTCAAGACCCGCTTAGGACAACTAGAGGGCCAAGTAGCCCATCTAGGAAATCTTAGGGAGGCTGACCACCACGAAATAACCCAACTCAAGGCTCAAGTCGCCGAACTCCAAGCCCAAGTGGTCGCGCTTCAAAACAAGGATGAGGAGCTGAGGATGCAGATAGGGCACATGGGATGGGAACTGCTGTGCCTAGAGGCTGACATATTTCCTCCGAGCCCGAGCCCGGTGGGGACACCCATTGCTATTGACGTATCCAGCGACGAGGACGATCCCATCGAGGATATACCTGCCTAGTCACCCTAGATTTAGGGATCCATATTGATGCACCATTGCCATTTCTATTTCGAATGCTTGTAACCCAAATTTATTTCTTGAGTAATAAAAATACAAGCCTATTTAAATTTATTCCATACATTTTATTTAATCCTTTAACTACCATGATCAAAGAAGGGAACATACAACCCTAGTCCTAAAAAAAAAAAAATAAAAAAAAAATAAAAAAAAAATAAAAAAAAAAAATAAAAATAAAAAAAAAAGAAAAAAAAAACGAACAGATTACAAAAAAAAAAATAAAAAAAAAAATAAAAAAAAAAAATAAAAATAATAATAATAATAATAATAAAGATAATAATAAAATATATACAATACGTAAATATGTACATATAAATAAATAAATTCCAACAACCTTTGCAAGAAAACCCTGATAAATTGATACCTATTAAAAGACTAATCTTCTTGCAAGCAGCTATTTATTTAACATATAAACTCTACCCCTTATATCTTATCACACTAGTTTATCTAAGTTCCTTGAAGCGGTTTAGTCAAGCAACAGTGCAAGTATTGTTGGGCGACCCACACACATGTAGATACGATAGGAAGGTAACAGTAAATCCAGGACATCTCAAACCATAAAATAGGCAGAACAATTAAACCATGTTTCTAAACGGCAGAGACTACTAACACATGTCAAACACATAACTAAGCAATAACACAACGAAAATATAAACCACAAATCCCAGACAACAAGAAACGTTCTCATAAGAAGGAGCCTAAACAAGGTACGTCTAAACGCAAACCCTAAACGAAAGCACGAAACCAAAGGGAGACATCACTGATCGGGAGGCGGGAACTGTCGGCGCATGAAGTCGTCCATCTGTCGCACATAGGCGTACATGTCGGACATGGTGGCCTGCTGCTGAGCCTGCCTCGTAGCAAACGAGTCCATGCGGGTCTGATAAAGGTCCAACCTAGCGTCAAGGGCGTCATAACGAGCCTGCCCAGCCGCAAACCCGGCGTCCATACCGACCCGCATCTCCTGCATCATCTGCAGCATCTGAATCATCTCCTGCCCCTGAGGTGCCACGGCAGGAGGTGCCCCAGCAGGAGGTGGAACCACTGGAGGAGGGGGTGGCTGCTCCGGTGGTACGACGAGGATCAGGCCGCCGTCATCAGGATGCGGGCGAAGTACAGCCCGGGGAGCCCCACGACGTAAGGCGCTACGCCGCTCAGCATAAGACGGAATACGGTAGCAACGGCCAGGTGCTAGGTCGTACGGATCTGTCTCCGGTGTAGTGCGAATCCCCTGTGCCGCGCACAACCCACAGATGAGGTGAACATGGGTAATCACCCTGCTCCCTCGTCCTCTGCGCATACCCCGCAAGTTGTCCTCGATGCAAGCCCCTACATTCACCCTACCATCCCGCGCGATGAAGCAAATGGTCTCGTAGACGTGATCCAAGACAATGTGACTCCGGGACATCGGCCGGACACGCCCGAACCATAGCTGAGCAAGCTCTCGCCAAGGAGAGTCCATCGACGTCAAACGAAGCTCATGACTGTGCTCGAACGCAGGAGGCACTAGGGTGCATAAGGTGTTCCACGCAGGAGCAAGAACGCGCCCCTCAGGCTGGGGCCGGAACACGCCATCGTCGGGCAAGCCAAAATAGACGTTGATCGCCCGAGCACTGAAGTCGAGATAGCGACCACGGACCCATACCCGGGATAGATCGTCACCCTCCCCGAGACCGCCGATGTTGGCAATAACCTCCATAGCCAAATAACCGGAGGCGACGCCCTCGGGGTGACGTGCCAGACCAGTCCACTGTAAATACTCCAAGACCGCACTGACCCTGTCATCGCCCATATGAAGAGGATATATGCCTCTCTCAGGGACGTAAGACCTGTTTCGACGAAGCTCGTCGAAATAAAAGTCCTGGGCAGCCCTCGTCCTAAACCGGAACCTGTCATGCCGGTGAGGACGCACCTCGTCCGGGAGGCCCCTGAGACGCGGGCCCCTCTGCGCCTCATCCTCCTCAGACTCGCTCTCGTCGAAATCCGGCATCGCCGGAGCAGCATGACTGGGGCCAGCCTCATCAGCAACCCGTCTCCTAGTCTTCGGAGGACACATGAGAGACGCCAAAACGACCCACAAAAAGAGCAACATCCTGCAAGTTACCAAACACCAATTATAAGGCTGAGTCCCACACAGAAGTCAAGCGAAAATACGAATAGGGCATTAATATATAATCCCAACGTGAATGTACCGTAAGAACAACAAACCCTACCGATTACTAAGACCAACCAGGAGGTGACCTAGACAAAGAATACGCTAAAACTAGTGCCTAAACCCTATGTGGCATTTCGTCGAACACGTTATGTGCACAATAAACCAAAACCTAAGTTACTAACAACACACGGAAATCGCCCACAGAGCGAAACAATCATTCTAATAACAATACGGCAAATCCTACAGCACTAAACAACGAGGGAACGAGCCCATAACCACACCCCAACAGCAACCAAGTATCAATAACTTCATAGCCTTTCTAAGGATTCGAATTCAACAAGAATTTGCCAAAAACATAGACACATTATAACATAAACATAGGCAAGGCAACAAGAGTAACAACAATTGCCACATACACTTGCTAAATTGCACAAATCAAGCCTAAAAATCATAAACCCCCAATTTTTGTGCACAAACCCTAATTTCCTAAATCTCTTCACAAATCGAATCATTCAAAATATAAAAGTTGAAATTAGGAAGTGGGTTTAGTAGAATCGTACCTGGATGAGTGAAATTGAAGTCGAAATCGAGCAAAAAGGAAGGTAACTCGCCGGATTTAGAGAGAATTGGGGTGTGTTCTCGGATGGGAAATGGAGGAAGTGGCTCGCGCGGAGCGCGAGCCCTATTTTTTCGAACAGGGGTTGCCGCGCGCTCCCCGCGCGCCAACGCGCGGCCACCGCGCGGGACCCGGGTGGAGTTTTATCTTTCCTGTTCTGCTCGATCTCTTTCGCTGTACGCTCCTCACTGAACCCGGGCATACATTGACAGAGAAATACGTCGACATGGAGCATCGCCTGGCATTATTCCGGGCAAGGACGGCGGAATTGCCTCACGCCCTCCTTTCGCAGGACTACGGGAAACCCACGGGACGTAAATGCCTAGGGACCCTAAGAAATTCCGTAGGGAAATGAGAGCGGCATGTTAACTAACGACCCCACCACCGTTTACTCGTGACCACAATGTGTTCCACGACCCCCAACTAAAGAAGTATGTGCCCGACACGTCGCATGTACTCCAACCGGACGTAATCGAATTGGATGATGACTTGACCTATGAAGGAACCCCGGTGCAAATACTCGACTACAAGGAAAGGGTGACAAGGAATAAAACTGTAAAGATGGTCAAGGTCCTGTGGTCCAACCACGAGACGGAGACGGCAACCTGGGAATTGGAAGCCGACATGAGGCAACGTTACCCTACCCTCTTCCAAGACGACCCGACCACAGTTATGGGGACATAACTGTATTCTTAAGGGGGGGAGGATGTAACACCCGAGGAAAAACAAATTCAAATTGTTTTGAACTACGTCATGACTTGATCCCTTCACAGGGTACGTAGGCAGCTTAGAACTAATTTCTAAGTTCAGTCACGAAATAAATCACAAAATACATCACGAATTAGACCACAAGGACGATAGGGGAAGTTGGAACCAATTTAGACTAGGCCAATTAGGATACGGAAATGTTGCGAGCGATAAGCCGAACTCGCAACGAGATTAAGGAAAGGATTTCGGGCTAGAGACGACCCAAGGAATCGAGCTAACACGTAGAAAATCGATAGGGGAAAGCAAGGAAAGACCCGACGGAACACGCGGAGCCGAACCGGCCGGTCCGGCCGGCCCGCGCTGTCCGCGCGCCGCCGCGCGGCCACCGCGCGGCCAAGGGCGTCGCGACGCCAGGGCTGGCACGCGTGCTCCGCGCGGACAAAAGCTTAGGTGCGCGCCACCAGCGCGCCAGAGGTGCTGAAAGTGTAAACTTTCCTTCCATGGCGATTTTCTTGCCTAAATTGACATTCTCTTCGATGGTAAACGGATCCCAGCAGTAGGGAAGTGCATAAACTCGGTATTGGGCGCCCCCTACCCCTTATTTTCAGTAAACAAACCCTAGACACTCCATCTTCCTTCTCCAAGTTGAAAACTCCTTCGACACCACTTTCCGGCGAGTATTCCGGCGACGACGGGACGACCGGGACAAGCCCCTGCCCTCTAGACTCTTGGTAAGCCATTGTGCAACGTTTCAATTCGTCCATAGATCTCAAAACTCATATTCTAACCCTTTTTCCTTACTACGATTCCCCGTCGGAAAACGAACAAAAAGCGATCGGAGAAGTTGGCCGTTCGTCGTGACCCTAGGACATCCGGAAACCCAATCCAGCGACCCTAACATCATTCTAAGTAAGTTAACACCTTACTCACAAATTTTTGCGGTTGTTTGTTGTTTAAATCTCGAGATATAGGCTTGTAACAAAAATCGGTTTTCAAAAACCCTATTTTCGTCCAATTTTAAAGACTCGCCAAAAACTCGACCTTCGGGAATTCAAACCGAAAACGTTTCAACATAGAAGTTGTTCCTAACACCTTTATCTATCTTGTGTCCAAATTTCAGCCATTGACATTAAGTTTTGCTATCCCAATTTTTGCCATGAACTTTCTGTATTGAACCGAACCGTTTAAAACTGTGACAGATTTCTTCATTCAACTTGATGCATGTTTTTCACCCATTTTTCGAATGATTTAACTTTGCATTCCTAAACAAAAGTTGTAGATAATTGTGTCTAGATTATGCCTATAAAATTTCACGAATTTTGGTGTTCATTTGATATGTCAAACGGCCAAGTTTTTGAAACTGTTTTGAATTCGTTTTAAAGGCCATGAGTGTGCAAAGAGTTGCACTCGATTTTTGAGTACCAAGAATTCATTATTTCCAAAAACTTAAAACATGAAAGTTGTTCCTTAATGTGTCGTGTAGTTACTGTAAAAATTTCACATCGATTGGTTTTGAAATGAATTTTTAATCGGCGTTACACGAACCTGTGACGAAAACAGTTTTTAAGACGTAAACTATTCTTTGCAATAAACTCAAATTTCAACTCACTTGGGACCTTGTTTCCAAAAACTTAAAACATGAAAGTTGTTCGTGTGTGTGTTTTTGAATTACTGGCCAAGTTTCAGAATTTTTGGAGGAAAAACGAATTTTAAATTAAGAAAGGCGTAAACTGCCTCGAATAGGATTTTTCGAACTTAAGAAAACTCGAACTATGAAAACGCGATATCGATCCTTTGATAACTTTGAAATACGAACTTTCGAAAAATCCCGTTCACTAGGCTGAGCCGATCTTCATACTATCATTATCTTTGTGGACTGCCTCGTTAGTGGTCCTACTATCTTTGTGGACTGCCTCGTTAGTGGTCCTACTATCTTTGTGGACTGCCTCGTTAGTGGTCCTACTATCTTTGTGGACTGCCTCGTTAGTGGTCCTACTATCTTTGTGGACTGCCTCGTTAGTGGTCCTACTATCTTTGTGGATCGCCTCGTTAGTGGTCCTACTATCTTTGAGACTGCCTCGTTAGTGGTCTCCCATTGTGTGGACTGCCTCGTTAGTGGTCCTATGTTGAGATTGCCTCGTTAGTGATCTCCCGGTATGGTGTCCTCTTCTTAGTTTACGGGATGAAAAGTAAAAGACTCGTGTGAGTGTTTCATTATGCTTAAATCGTATTTATCCTGTCTTTAATTACGTATTTAAATTTTATGCATCTTAAATTATGCTTTAAATTTCGCTTTTTAAATTAAGTTCTTTAATCATAATTTTCCGCTGCTAATAAATCATGTACTTTTAAATTCTCGTACGATAAGCGAAATCTTTGGTTTAAACACTTGTAAACCCTTTTATTTGTTAGTTAGGGATTAACTTACTCAGTATATTTTTATACTGACAACCGTTGTCATTTTTCTTTTACAGAGTATGTCGAGTGACGCATACGCATGCACTTGGGGGAAATTATTTATGAACATTTTAAATTTCTGCATCGTACTGTTTGACCGGGTCTGTTAAACCCGAGGATTTGGCCATGTTGGCCGTTATTTTACTTTCCGCTGCACTTCCTTTATTTATTTTCCGCACGTGATAATTTTTACTATCGTACTAAGTATTATAAATTTCCGGACTATATCTTGAAATGTTTTAAATCGTTTACATACCCGCAAGCCTTGCGTTTCCTTAGCGAGCTCGGGAAGCCGTGTCTTGCTAGGGGAATGCGGCGGTGACACCTCGGCCTGGGTTATCAAATCCGGGGTGTTACAGTCACCTTCAGAACCACCAAAAGATCCAAACAGTGATGCAGGTCCATCCTGAAATCACAGGGGAGTTTCTGAAACCTTCTCTTTTCTGCTTATTAATCTCCTCAGTTTTCTTTTTACTGTTTCTCTTTAAAAGTGTGAATCAGTTCTAGGATGTAGTTAACGCGAGAATCTGTAAGGTAGATCTTCATGTTATGTTAATGCTTTAATAATCTGAACCAGAATCTCAAGTGAGATAGAGAGCTAGTGAAAGAGTAGAAGATTAAGTCTAAGTGGCTAATTATAGAAACATCAATTTTAAGATTCTGACTGCATGCAGAGCTGCTCTTGACAACTGTTGAAAGATGAGAACTTAGAGATTGATTGATGTCATTACTGGATGAATAATTTGAAGATTTTGTGATTATATTGACTTGAATGATTTGCATACCATAAATAACAAAACTGCACTAAGGTTAGAAGGATTGATCCAATCTAGTCTCTCTTAGAAGATGAGTGTGCATATCAAGTGAAGTATGAGTCCAAAGCCAAAACAAAGGTAAATTTTAGAAACAAACGTGGTAAAATTGTAACACCCCGGATTTGATAACCCAGGCCGGGATGCCACCGCCACACCTCCCTAGCAAGACACGGTTTCTCCGAGCTTGCTAAAGAGATGCAAGGCTAAGGTTTTTCAGAATTTCAAACATTCAAACAGCCCATTGAAATATAACTTGAAAATAGTATCATTACAGTTGCAGCGGAAAATAACATTTAGATATAAGTAATGCAGCAGAATTTAAATTGGGCCAACATGGCCAAAACACGGGTTAAACAGACCCGTTCATACTATAGTCTAATGCAAATTTAAAATAAAGTGTTCCCAAAAATTCCCATGCATGTACGTGCTCAGTAAAATCCACATGCTCTGTAGGAAAAAGAAAGAAATGGTTTTGGGTCAGCAAAACGTGCTGAGTAAGTTAGCACCTAGCATGATTTAGGGGTTTCAAAGCCTTTAATTTAATTTAATAAAAACATGCTTGTAGGTAATACACAAATTTTAAATTAATCATCCACTAATAAATAAATGGCATAATTTAAAACAAGGATTTCCACGTGATCATAATTCAACTTACATGGTAAAATAATTTGCAAGGCATAATTTAAACAAAGAAGATATTCAAATCTCTAAATTTTCTCATGGTTTCAGGATTTGGTATTTCAAGGATTTCACTCTTTCACTTTGGTTCGATATGATCTAGTATAATTTGTTCTCGGGGAAATGGACCCGCAAGAATTTAAACGCATCCTAGGGGTCTGTCTTCTCCTCCTCAAGTCCTTCTTGTTCGGATTTCGTCGTCGGAACTTCAAGAACACAAGGGATTTCGGGGTTTTCGACTTTGGGAGGAGTTTGAGAGAATGTGAGGAGAAGAGGGCTGCTCTAGGGTTGTGTTTTTCGAATTTAGGGTTAGGGAGCAGCCTAATGTCGTTCCCAATATCCTTCCATAGCCCGGGATTGAGTTTCCATCGTCGGGGGTCGAAAATATGGCAAGAAGATCATCGGGACGCGTTGTTGCCATTTTATGGGGGGTCACGCGGTCGTGGCGCGCTCATAGGCTAAACGCCGCGCGGCCTCCGCCTGGACCTCGGTCCGGGCGGGTCCGTGCGATCCGATCGGGCCTTTTCTCCTCTCTTTCGGACTTCTGTGCTCCTACGTTTTCGGGCTCGATTTTTCGGGTCATTCTCGGATTATAAATTCTTATCTTAAATTAATCTCGTCTCGAATTAATCCCGTACTCGAAATCTTGCGTCCGTCGCGTTTGGATTCGTCGGCTTCTAATTCGTCGTCTTTTGTCTTCCGTGCAACAATTTATCTAATTAAATTATTTCCGAATTCACGGGTTCCTGGAATTAAAATTCTTTTCTTTCTTTCTTGAATTTAATTCCGATTCTTTTGACTCAATTCATGGAATGTCTTCGGGCTTCCTTTCCCTCTTTTATTCCATTTTGAATTTTTGAATCTATCGGCGTTTCATTTCCGAGCAATAATTTATTGTGATAAATTATTTTCTTCTTCTCGGAGATATTTCGACCTTGATTGGATTAAGAAATAAATTTTATTTCTTTGGACGCCGATAAAAATCCCGGGTATTACAAAAATAATGTGGATATATGTAGCTGGCACAGCTGCCCCTCTGACTAATGAGTTGAAGAACTCTAAAAGAGCAAAGTCAAGGGTAGGGGAGTTGAAGTTTCATCTGCAATGTCAGGTCATGCGACTGCACCTAAAAATGTGAAACCGAGCTAATGAAAGCCACGAGAAGCCACCCTTGATATGTAAAAAAAAAAAAAGGAAATCTTATTCTTTTTGGCTAAGGATTCAGAAGCACAAGGTATGCACATAAGTTGGATAGGATTGAGCGTGAAAGGAGAAATTTGACTAAGGAGCAGAATAATAGTCCACATAAATGCAAATCACTTTTGTTATTGTTTTTATGAAGTCTGGTAAATTAGACGTCAGGTATGAAACATCAATCAGTTGAATGAGTTTAGTCTGAGATAGTTGGAAAAGAGAAAGCAATGATTCAGGATAGGTCTTGCAATAATACTAAATTTGGGAAGCCACAAATTGAACTTATTCTTTGAAACTTTACAAGTTTCCTACCACTTGAAGACAAGTGGTTCTAAATGTGAGGATGGTGATGACAGTCACTTATAACTGTCATTTTCGTCCAATTTAGTGTCTACATGATGAGTTTTCTGATCATGTTTCCATAGATTTTTAAAGAATAATTGGAGAAGTGCAAATAATTTGGAAAAAGTGAGATTATGAGATAGTTGGAAATTGCAAAGAAATAGCCTAGAAGTTAAAGATTTTAGCATAAGAATTCCACGCTGTGTCTTTATCTGAACTCATCCTCGCTTTATTAATTGAGCAGGAAACAAGCTAAAAGAGGCGGAATAAACACCGCGAGGGAAGAAAAGAAATATCGCAAGGACTTTGAGGCTAAAATCTGGACAAGTTCACGGAAAATATGTGAAGGCTGAAAAGTCTACGCGATAATCACTTGACATCGCGTGAGAAGAAGAGTTTGTGTGAGCTAAAAATCTGGAAGAGTTATGGCGAGAAGAAGTTCATTCAAAGAAGTCTGAGATGTTCTCGCCTTGTCAAGAAAAGTAACGTCATAAGAAGCCACACTTTGATGGAACGGAGCAAAGCGCGAGGCAAAAGTTAATCTGAAGTGCGAGCAGTTATCACCGCAGGCATGGGGCAGTTATTTTGTTACATCTATAAATAGATCCCTGGGGAGATCAGCTCGAAGCAGCCGAAGACTTCAGAATATCTCAGTTTCTCCCGTTCAATTTTTAAGTTTTCATAGGTAGGATAGCTAGGGTTTTGAATATTGCAAATTTCCGTTTTATGTTCTTTAGATTTGAGTTTTGAATCTCTATTAGACTAGTTTAATTTCATTTTAGTTAGTTCAATTGATGTTCAGTAGATAAGATCTAGAATATCTTGGAGAGAGACGCATTCAGGATGATTCTGTTCCGCCATATCGCCGATCGCCATTTTGTTTTTCAACGACTACATTCATCGAATTCTCCAGGTGTATTCGTTTGCAATTCTTTTCGCAATTTATGATATATGAAGGAAGATCAATTGTTAAATCATGCATTTTTATCGTTTGGATTACAATCTTTGTATGGTTACAGCTGAATTTGGAAGAGTAATGGTTGATTTCAGGGGATTTTATGGTGAAATTTAGGAATTTCAGAGTTGAATTAATCTTTAGCTTCAAATTCTGAAATCTTGTTAATAATCCATTATTCGAAAGTCACTAATTCCTTGTGCGGATGATATAATCCTCGATAGAACATTGGTTTTAAGCTTCTCAGGGATTTTATCTTTTCAAACTTACAGATCATTTCTATTTTTATATCTCACATCATTTCTATTTGTAAAATCATCGGAAAACCTGAGTATTATTCTGAGTTAGGTATTGTTCATGCAGAATGGTGTAATCAATGATTTAGCAGCTGTTACTATACTTTGATGTTAATTTCCATGGTAATCTTTAAGAATTCATGTTTAGAATCTTTCTAAGTTCCTAAAGACCCACGCAGTGTTAAGCATAGCGTGATAATCTTTAATTTGAGAACCGAAAAACTCTGAATTACTACCTAATCAAGGTATTGGATTCTACTCTCGCATTATTCTAAAAGAATGATGCGATACAGAATTGTAAACTTTGATTAAACTTAGTATTTTCCTTCATATAAGGAATTAATTCTCGCTACATTCTATCATAAGAATGACGCAAGAATTGATCGTATTAACCTATTACTTTAAAATTTGTTATTTCAGAACTCTCGCAATGTTCACTTAAACAAAGCGAGGGTTTATTCTGTTATAGCGTGAGAATTGGTTCCTTATCACAAGGAAGCCAAAGTTGTCTTCCGTATATATATATATATATATATATATATATATATTACATATATATATATTACATATATATATATATATATATTACATATATATATATCACCTATGTTATAAATAGGAATTAAACATCCTCGCCGTATTCCTGATAAATATCACTGCGACGAATTTGATTCTTTGTATTAACCAAATCTGATGAACATTTTATGAATAATAGCTCCCTCCACGCTGTACAGATATAGCGCGCGGAAAATTAGAATGTTCATAGTTTGAAACCCAAGACAGTTACTGCAAGCTGTTTTGGACATTTATTTTGCAGAATTATTTCTCAAATTTTTTTCGTAGGAAAGTGATTTCCTAATTCTATCTAGCCCCCACTCTATATTCTGGGAGTACCCTAGCATTTTGCTTAAGAGGACTCAGAACCCTCATTGTTTTCTTATATATATATTACTACTTTTACCTATGATATTTTGGGATATTTCCCAGACTAAGATGAGAATTCTTACTTCTTAATACAAACTTACATTTCATATCTATATTTCACATCACTGTTTTCTTAAACACACTGAGGGAGATGATGATATAGTTTTCCCAAACATCTTTTACTCGGAATGATGCAGAACAAACTTGTTCCTTAGTTGGGCATTTAGTACCTGTCGTTTAAAAGGAAAAAAAATGTTTCAAAAACCATCTTTTGTCCAAATAATTAATGAGAATTAGGAAGAGCTAATCTCTAGGGTTCATAGCCTTATGATATTCTAATCATTCACTATGGGTAGGAGATTAGGCAACTTGCTCACTTTCATTAATCCTGAGTTAAGTCATGTGTATTCGGATTTATTTACAGAGAAATCTCTTGCTAAAACATCTGTGTGAATCTGAATAGTCCAGATAAGTCAAGGACTTTGATTAGCAAGTTCATCTTGATATACTTACAGGACTATTATTTCTTACAAATACTTGATGGAATTACTTTGAGAAGTTTGAATCTTGAGCAACCCTTGGATGATAGATTTAAATACCAGCTTTTCATTTCTTGTAGAGGACATCCAAGATAGGAGCATAAGATATCTTCTTATCCTCAAAGTAATAAGAGGACAACTTCAAGTTCAGATAATGCATGATGATTTAGATGTGACCTTGAGTTTTCAATGGCTTAATCTGAATTTGACAGAGACAGATTAAGTGATAATTCTGGAGTCTATTGCTAAGAAATGAGTCTGACCGATTATTTCTTGATAATGGTATCCCATGACTTCAGTGCTTAAAATGTCATGACACTGGATCACCAGTACTCGTCTTGGGAAAGTGATCAAAGACATGAAGAGTTGGTTAACCTGTTTAGAGGATTCATCTTGACTCACTAAGTTTCCATTTTTCTATATTTCATTGAAGTATGACTGCTCCATCTTAGTCTTATTATGTTTGATTGTCATTAAGTCCATAATAACTTTTAACTTATGAATTTACAAACACATTCATTCCATTCATTTTCACTTTTAAATACCGCTTTCTTTTATTTCTTTATAGCTTTTATGCATTATTTCTCAAGCACTTATTCATTAGAAATAATCATTACTCCATCATAAACCAGAGGAAGTTTTTGTGTTCTAATATTTAGAATGTTATTAACGCACTTCTATCGTGTTACTCTCCAGAGAACGATCCCGACAATTAAAAATAAATATTGCAAGCTTGATAGCGTGCGCTTTCGGTAGGCAAATTAGGCATGCTCTTGAACAATCCTATGAGAATTATAGTTTAAAGAGAGTTGAGAGTTATGTAGCAGGTTTATTCCCTAAAAGCTTCACCAACCATTGTCACCCTCCTGCCTCCAACGGACTTGCCTCAAACCTGCTCCCCTCGGCTCCCGGACGCTCAATGCTTCCAAGTTAGCCCGAGAATCTCTGAAAACCCTAGCATTTCTTTCCTTCCATATAACCCATAAAAAAAGCAAGAAATGACACCCCCATATTATGGTACTTCCACTCCAACCAAAACCGAACCTCGCCATCTCCCAGCGACCAAACCTCCTGACCGACCTCCATATCTCCTCGGCTCCAAACTTCTCGAGCCCACCAACAGTCAAACAAAACATGTCTCCAATCCTCAATCCCCACCCCGCAAATGGTGCACAGCGGCGACGTCACCATTTTACATTGGAACCGCAACAAATTGCATGGAAGAATTTCATGCCCAAGCATCCATAATAATAGGCCTATCTTCTCCGGAATATCAGCCTTCCACATCCATTCCCACCCATTACCCACCACCTCTTCACGACACAGCCATCTATAGCCTGTTTTAACCGAATACACTCCACTCGCATCCCCAAGCCAGTGTCTAACATCAACTGCATCATCCGAAAAGATCGGCGTAGGAGAGTTCTGAATAGCAGAGACAAATTCATTGTCCGAGAGTCACGAAACCCCAGTCCACCATGCTTCCGGCTCGTAGCAACTCGATCCCAATTAAGTAAATGAATACCTCGACCGCGCGCCCCCTTCCAAACCCATCGTCGAATAACTTTGTCAATGTGATTACATACACCCTTATGTAGAAGATGTACCTGCATCGTATACACTGGAAGTGCAGCTAGAATTGCCCGTGCTTTCGTCATTCTTCCCGCCTTATTCAACAAAAAACCCGCCCATGAACTAAGTTTGTCTTCCAATTTCTTGACCAAAAAATCAAAATGAGACACCTTCATGCGCCCGTGAATAATAGGGAACCCTATGTATTTACCAAGATCCATACCAACAGGGATACCCATGTAGCATTCAAACCAACCCTTCTCAATGGCCGAGGCATTCGCCGATACAATAACCAAAGATTTGCTAGCATTCATTTTAAGCTATGAACGAGACCCGAACCATTCCAAAACATTATCCATACGAACCACGCTGTCCTCCAATAATTCAGTGCAAAAAATGAGATCATCGGCGAACATCAACTGGGAAACTCCCACCCCTTCCGATCGCAGTCGCATAGGCCTCCACTGTCCCGCCTCCACCTCCTCCTGAATAGTTCGCGACAACTTTTCCATGACAATAACAAACAGGGAAGGTGACAACGGATCACCCTGCCTTAGCCCCCTGCCAACTTGAACATGTCCAATCGGTGCACCATTCCCAAGAATGGAAAAACTGGATGCCAAGACACATGACATAATCAACTCAACACAGCCCATCGGCAGATCCATTTCTTGAAGGCACTGGCGAAGAAACTCCCATGAAACAGTATCATAAGCCTTCGCAAGATCAATCTTCAAAATAGCAGCACGACACATTGAACGTGGCTGCTCAAAAGATGATACTAACTCTTGCAATAACACTCCATTATCCGATGTCCCTCGCCCTAGCAAAAAAGCCGACTGAAACGGGCAAATATATTCCTGCAAGATAGGTCTCAACCGCTGCACTAGAATTTTTGTAATGAGTTTGAAAGACACATTACAAAGCATCAATGGTCTATATTGTTGGATCGTAGTTGGAACTGGAAATTTAGGTAGTAGACACATATATGCATGTGACAAACCCTGGGGAAGGCATTTCGAATTCATCACGTCCAAAATCATGGTGACCACTGGCAGCTTCAATTCCTGCCAGTACTGCTTGTAGAACCCAGCCGGGTATCCATCCAGACCAGGCGCGGCATAGGATCGCATGGACGCAAGAGCCAGGTTCACCTCCTCCTCACTGAATGCACCCTCCAACCCTAATTTTTGAACCTGTAGCAGCGGAGGCAGGCTCGGCAGCTCATCCCCTACCGCATGATCGTGGAGGATAGCAAACAAATCCGTATAGTACGCAATGACATGCTCATGTAAAACCTCTTGCCTCATCTCCCAATTTTCATTAATTAATAAGCCATAGATTTTACTATGTCGACGATGAACCTGAGTCTTTGCATGGAAGTACGTGGTATTTCTATCACCCAGCTTCACCCATCTGTCCCTCGATTTTTGATACCACAACATCTCTTCCTGTTTCAAAATTTCCTCCAGTTCACGTTTTTATTCCCATTCTAGTCTTCACATCCAAGTAGAATCAACCAACACCAATCTCTTCTGAAGACCCAAGATCCTATTCTTAAGTTTACGCTTGCGATCCCGAATGTTCCTAAAGGTAGAGCGATTAAACTCCAAGGACTTGTGCTGCACCTTATTCAATAATTCATGTAAGCTTCCTCTGGCATCCCTAATGCTGTCCTCCACAACTTTCTTATACTCAGTATGTATACCCCAAGCCGCCTCCCACCGAAACGGGCGAGGACCCATTGCCTCAGCACGCTCGCCACAAACGAGCTTCAGCGGGCAATGATCCGAGCCCATCCGCGGCAAGTGCATGATTCTGCCCTCCTCAAAATTAGTCAACCAACCAATGTTCGAAAACCCCCGATCCAACCGTTTGCTAATCCTGCTCCCACCCCCAGCCATCCTCGACCATGTAAAGGATGGTCCCATCGTATTCATACCCAGCAACTGACATGTGTCCAAAACACCCCGAAATTCCAAAGCCCTGTCGGCCAAAAATACACCACCCTGCATTTCCGCCTCTTCTAAGATCTCATTCCAGTCTCCCAAGATGACCCAATGGCCATCAATAATCTCCGCCAGCCTCTCCAAGTCCCTCCAATTGTTCTTACGCCTATAATAATTAGGCGCTGCATAGATTGTCGACAACAACCATTGAGCCGAACCTCGACTAAGTTCCCGAGTTATAATACGATCCTGGCATGAAAAAACATAGACCTGACAATTCACCGCCAATAGCTTAAGCACCAGTGACCGCCACCCATACCTTCCGATTCCTGGATCGCCACCTGGCAGTAACCCATTCGCACAAAAATTCCGAACCCTAGAGAAAGAACCCTTCAGCTCCAACCCACAGAGAATGTCCGGATGATGTTCCCGAAGCAGCTCCCCATCCACCTCTGCGCTGTTCTACTCATAATACCACAAACGTTCCAAACCACTACAGAAAAATCTTTAAATTCCCTAATCATAAGAATTAAAAGGAAACATAGGATCCGCACCCTACTGGAAGCTTTCCCCCATAGCATCCGCCCAACACTCACTACCTTTAGAGTCCACATGATCCCGGCCTTGCTTAGAGTCATCAGCGTGATCCCTGAGCAACAAAAATTTGTTACCGAGCAAGACTTGTCTGTCCGACGTACCAACCGTGTCCCCATCCGCTTCAAGGTTCTCCCCCCCCCCCCCCATCATTTATCTCTAGGCGAGGCTGCTTCAAGCTTGAGGACCCCGGCTGAAAGTTCATCTTACCACCTGCATACGGAATCACGGCCAGCGCATGCCCCTCATTGATGTCCTCGGAATGTCCATGATGAGTTGCCACAGCCTCCACTCCCGACTCCCTTAGCACCGGCTGCCCGTCACCAGTTACCACCTTTTTCCTCTTGCCACCAATTGTATCCCGAGTATTCCAATCCGGAGAAGGTGCTCTGCTTGTTCCCCCATGTTCAAAATTCCCCTTGGGCTGTCTTGGCTTACGGTTACCTCGTCTAGTGACCGTAAGCCACTCACCAAACTCCGGTTCCATGCAGGGATCAATCTTAGTTCTTGCCACTGAGGCCTGTTGATCGGCCTCAACCATGCCAGCATCTCCTTGCGCATCCGACCTAATGTCCGAATCACCCTCCTTAACCTGCTCAATCCCCGCGACATCATCCTGGGGGCGTGCAGTCTCAGGGATGACTTCAACCTTCTCAATAAAGGAGCAATCCTTACCAAGATGACCATACCGATCACACTGCGTACATAACAAGTGCAATCCCTCATAAGCTATAGGGTCCCATTCATCGTTCACCAAAAGCTTCCCCGTGACCGGCCTTGTCAGATCCACCGCAACACAAACCCTGGCGAATTTGCCACGGGATGTCTCCCTAGGTTTTATTCACTTGAATAGTCTCAGGGTTGAAATCTCTTGTCCATGGCATGACCGCAAGGTAATGATAAAAAATCTTCCAAGGACCTCGATTGACCACAGTCTCCCTGTCAAAGATGAGATCAAATCTAACAATAAAACAACCATGCCCGACGTCAATTAACGTCATGTTGCGTTCATACTTCCATAGACGCTTCAGACGTTCCTTAAGCGCCAGGTATCCGATATGCGACCCAAGCAACTTAATGACCAAAGCATCTTCCCATTCCTTTCCTGCCTCACGTTCAATGGATTCATCAATCACAAATTTAGGGATAGAGAGATTAGTCTCGACGTAACTTTTGGTAATCAACTTTTTTGCAATCAAGTCCCTTCTTTTAAACACCGGAGGAGTAGGAGAGGCCCGCCCCCGCAGGATATCTGCGAACGTCTGCGATCGATCGCCCGGGTCATGAGTAGGCTGGTCCGCCATTGCCGCCTCTGAAACGGCCGTCGAGCCTGGCGGGACAGAAGAGGGAGCACGCCGCTGAGGAGAAACCCTAAACATAATCTTCCGTTTATTCACGGATCACTTTTGGCACTATTCATTGTTTAACTTTGATTTAAATTGTTATCATAGTAAAAAAAAAATATAATCAAGTGAGATCTTGTTAGATTCATCTAATCTTGTGGTTTTAAGGTATCAACTTTTTATAATTTTTCTTTGTACACCATTTAAATTATTAATTGTTAAAAATGTGTAGTTGAAGCCTTGTGTATGCAAAAAACTGCTTTGGGAGAGGCGCCCTTAATTGCCCTTGCAGATCGTCGAGGGATTAGTCTTGGGTCCAATGTGGCCTGCGGATACCCTGGTATTCACCTAATTGTTAAAAATGTTTATCAGCATGCGTGTCGAAGGGCTCCGTAAAAAATAATGAGACGGATGAAGTATTCTTTTCTTATTTTCTTCTTGAAAAAGACTGAATAAAAATATTCAAAAAATACCCAAAAATTTAGAAAAACTACGATATTATTTGAAAAAAATTCATTTTTGATCCCATAGAATTTTTTATCACCCACTTTTTGTCCAACGTTTCCAAATTTTTACTTTTGGTTCCATTAGAAAATTATTCCATCGGTCAATTTTGTAACAAAAAATATTCATATGAGTTCGATGTGCAATATTTAAAAGTTTATTCATTTACAAAATATCCGTAATGCAATTAATAATCCATAACTCATTTAAAATACATTTTAAATTTATTTATTTTTATAACAAATTATATTATTTATAAATTTAATAGAAGTATAATTTTCATTAAATAATAATATTTATAATAGTGCTATTAATGTTTATTATAATTCCATATAAAATAAAAATATATAAAAAATTTTAATTAATAGTTATTACATAATAATTTTTTTAAAATTTTTCAAATAAGAATATTTTATTTTTTCGCAAAGCCAAAGCAAGGAAACAAAGAGAAGAATTTTGTTTTATGTGCTTTGTATTCATTATAATTTTAAATTTATTATTTTTCTTTAATAAATATTAGTTAAAATATTATATATTAAAAAAATTCAAAGAATATATTCATGAAGAAATTTAAAATTTTAATATTTAATAAATATTATTCTTCTAATAAATTCATAAATTATTTTATTTGCTACAAATAAATAAATTTGAGTTTAGTTAAATGAGTTAAGAATTGTTATTTAGATTGTGGTCATTATGCAAATACAAATTTGTAAAAATTGCACATTGACTACATATGAATATTCTTTTTAAACAAAATAGACAGATATGGACCAAAAGTATAAAAAATAATTATCTATTGCGACTCATTAAAAGTGAAAATTTCAAAAACGTGAGACTAAAAATTGGTGAGATAAAATTCTATAGGATCAAAATTGGAATTTTCCCCAAATTATTCTTTGTAAAGAAGTTATTTAAAATTTTGTTTAAAAATCTTTAAGATAATTTACTTTTTGTATTAATTTTATAAATAATTATTTCGCTTGTATTTGTACAAAAGATATTTCTTATACTCACAAATACTTACTAAACAATCTATACTAGTCTCTTATACTACATATACACACTTACTTCCTCCGTCTCATTGTTTTTGTAAAGTTTGATTTTTTGACACTATTCACTATTTAAATTTGATTTAAATTTTTATCATAGTTATGTAAGAAAAAACATAGTCAAGTGAGATATTGTTAGATTCTTCTAATGTTGTAGTTTTATTATATCAAATTTTTATATTTTTATTATACATAATTTAAATTATTAACCATTAAAAACATGTATTGGCATACGTGTCGGGTGAATCCATAGCAAAAACAGTAAGACAGAGGTAGTATAATAAAATAAGAAATTGTACTAAATCCCTGCCCCTTTACTCCAGTATCGGATGAGATATTATAGACTGACAATTCTATGAATTACCCAGACCATTTTCCATACTCAGTTATGTATGTATTGATTATGTAGAATTTGGTTTGGATCTGAATCAACAGGTGCTTAATTGATGGAGTAGTGTTTTGACTTTTGTATGTACTGAATGAATTTTTTATATGTGCTGAGTGTTTTTATATAGCCTAAACATGAATGAATTGTTTGTATGTGTTGAGTGTTTTTATATAGCCTAAACATCATCAAACAGCCAGCACACCCCTCATTAATACATAGCACACACTTTATTGAGTCAGCACGTGTTGAATGTCACACATCTATCATCCTATCCAAACCCGATGATGTATATATTATTCAAACTAAACTTCGATAGAATACCTGCCAATCAAGTCACAAACTAAGTACTCCCTCCGTCCCACTAGAAGTGTCTCAAAACTTTTGGACACGGTATATTATGTGGGGATAGTTAGTATTTAATGTAAGTGTATATTAGTATTTAAAGTAAGAGTAAATTAGTAATTTAAATGATGTGATAGTAATGTGTTTGAATCTGTAATTGATTTATTTATATGTAATGTGATAGTTGTGAGTTTATTTATTAATGGTAGTGGGTTTAAAATTTTAATATATTTATTTATTTATGTGATGTGACGGGTGTAGGTGGGTGATTAATAATTAATAAATTTCTAAAATGGAAATGAGACAAAGGTGTTGGGACGGATAAAAAGGAAAGTGAAACATAAATAATGAGACGGAGGGAGTATTAAATATTGTATTAGGTCTCTTCATGGTTAAGCTTCTGGTGAGAATTAATAGCTGTGAATTGGATAAGTCCTTGTTTTGATGCATGCTTGACATCCTTTTCGTTTTCATCAGTTCTAATTTTGTGTGTCTTCATTTGCACTCTTAGCTTTGTGTAATTATTACTTCCTCCTTTTCTTTTTCTTTTTTTAAATGTTACACTTCTCATTTGCACGTATGCCAATGCATATTTTCAATTATTAATAACTCAAATTCGGTACAAGTAAAAATTCTAGAAATTTGATATCTATAAACTACAAGATGAGACGAATCCAACAAGATCTCACTTGGCTATATTTTGTCATCTATAATTATAACAAAAATAGAAGTCAAAGTGTTATAATGAACAATAAAAAAAGTCAAAGCGTCATTTAAAAAAAACGGAGGGAGTATATGGTATTTACCTTTTTTAAGTTTTGGAGGGCATGAAAATATTACAAGAATTTCTTATTTAACTATCAAATTTGGCCATTAAACATTTAATAATTAACGAGTTTTGATAGAACTAAAAAATGAAAGGTTGGCTATTTCGCTAAACCTGATACCCAATCTCAATCCCATTAAATGCACAGGCCATACATATCCTTCAATAATATTCATGCACAAGACGGAATAATTTTTCCTTTTGTTTAAAGGGGTGATGAGAGCTAGTACTCAGAGGCGATTCTAGGTGGGTAGACGGGGTCAGCTGACCCCCTGGATTTTTAAAAAAAGTTTATATATATATATATATATATATTTATTTTATATTTATAATTTTATTCTTGTTCCCTTCTCCTCTCAACGCCCTCCATTTTTCAGCCATTCCGCTCCCTCTCATAGTCTCATGCCTCCTTCCCTTCGCTCTCACGCCTCCTCTGCTTGATCTATTTCCCTACTCCCTCCCACCCCCTTCTTCCGTGTGTAAATTCTGATTCAATATTAGGTTGAGCATTGAGATTTGCTACCCCAATTCCCAACCTGGACGAGCAGATGTTTGGTGATAAAATTGAGTAGTTTATTATGGTTATTATTTAGTGGGTATGTGCTTGTTTGATTATTATGCTTTGAGATTTCCTGCCCCATATAATTAGTTGTCCCTCCTTGTTTTATAGCTTATTTGTTGGTAACAATTGTAGGTGCATAATAATAGGTTTTTGCTTGCTATTAACGGAATACTTCGACTTTTCATCACTAATTTCCAATATTGAAGGAATGTTGAGTCTAGTGTTTTGTGGGAAGTTCGAACCGATAATTGAACTCAGGTAGTTAGGACTTCTTCTGTTGCATCCGTGTTCAGCGCGACCTATGGAGTGGAAGTTCGCTGAGATCAAGATCGAGATTAGGGTCCAATGGCTCTTTCTGATTAGAATAGGCATAGACTAACATTTCTTGCAGGGATTGCCTATCTACTTAAGAAAAGAGCTGTTACTCACAAACCCAAATCTCCCCAACGGCTACTTCCCAAAATGGAAAAATTATTCAAATCCGTTGAGTAATTTTTGGGTTTAAGAAGAAGTGTTCCAAGAGAGAAGGGCAGAGATTTTACAATTCATCTTTGGAGACATTCAAAAGCTCTCAACTACGTTATCGTTCAAAAAACATCTCTCTAGTCGATCGACAGCCGAGTGTGCACTGAGATTTCCGTTTGTGCTGTGAGATCGACGTAGCCTTGAACAAGCTCTCATTGTTTTCGTAACTCAAGAATTCCTTAAGTGTTTTCGCGAGGAACGATTAAGGAATAAGTTCAAGGCTTGACCTGGAGAAACACCTCAAAGCTTTATTACTCTCATTTTACAGAGGAAGTGTTTCACAGGGTGCTTCAAGTGGAGCTCAAGGCAGGCGGCTTTGAGGATTAAAGTAGAAGTGGTTTTTCTACACCAAATGTTGGAGGCTGTTTGGTCATTACAATCTTCCACTTGGAGTTTGGAGTGAAGACACTTTACATATTTTGCTATTGTGTGTGGTAGTTTGCCATTGGTTAACACATAGTAAAATATCCTCCTGGATTGGTATCCCCCAGACGTAGGCCGAAGGCCGAACTGGATCATCAACTTGCTGTGTCTCATTTACTCTTTATGCATGTTTATTTCAAGCATTATATTATTCCGCTGTGCATGATTTTGTGCTTACACTGAGTTGTTTGATAAGTGTGTTCATTGTGTTAGTTTGAACTTCGTTCACTGAACCACTGGCATAAAGAGTAGTACTTGCGTGAGCTGGGAACCTAACAAGTGGTATCCGAGCCACACTCTTTCTCAGAGAGATCCCTGACGCAAGATGAGTCACAAGTGGAACATCAGTCAACCTCCTCTCCTGGATGGAAGCAATTTTTCCTTTTGGAAAAACAAGATGAGATCTTACCTAATGTCTATTGATGATCAAGCCTGGGATGCGGTACTTGAAAAATATTTCGCCCCCACTGTCACTGCTGATGGGACTACTAAGCCTAAAGACAAGAAGGAGTGGACCGTTGTTGAGAAAACCGCCTCCAACATGAACTCAAAGGCTCTTCACGCCATCTTCAGTGCAGTAACAGACGATCAATACTGTCTAATCTCTACCTGCACCATAGCCTTTGAAGCTTGGGAGATCTTGGTAAACTCTCACGAAGGGTCTGCCTCAGTAGGAACTTTTAAGATTATTTCTATTGAAGCTCTTTTTCATAAACTTGCTATGGATGAGCATGAAACTATTAATTGCTACTTTGGTAGAATTCGCACTCTAACAAACCAAGCCCAGCAGCTTGGTAAGATCTACTCCGCTCAGGAGATAGTGAGGAAAATTGTAGGTACTCTCCCGGAACGCTTCAATGCCAAGATTGCTGCCTTGGAACTCCAGAAGGACTATGCTACTATCTCTGTAGATGAGCTCATGGGAATACTTCAGTCTTGGGAGATGGACCACTGCAAAAAATTTACTGGAACCAAGAAGTCCAAACCCCAGACTGAACCACCTTCTGGTGAACCAGATTCTGATGTCGATGAAGAGGATCTTATTCTGTTGTCCAAAAAGGTTGCTAGAATTCTTAGAGATAAGAAGTCTAAGCTGTTTAACAACAAGAAAGTGAAAGCTCTTCCAGTAAGAGGACTGAAAGGCACAAGGGTGAGAAAGGCTCCAAGAAGTCCCCCAAAGAATCTTCTGATTCCAAAGGGCTCCAATGCTATGAATGCAAAGGCTTTGGACATGTGAGAGCTGACTGTGGTAATCTGAAGAACAAGTCCTCCAGTTCCAAGAAGACTCTCTGTGCAACCTTCAGTGAAGAAGAGGAAAGCAGCTCCAGTGAAAGTGAGGACGAAACAGGAGTTGCCTTTGCAGGGTCATGGGACTCTGATTCTGAGACAGAAGCTGATGAAGGTAACCCTCCTTCCTGTGTCACTCCGTTTATTGCTGATGAAGTTGCTTGTTCCTCCTCTAACAGGGAAGATGTAGACAAAGTTGAAACGCTTGTCGAACAACTTGAAGAGTTGCGTGGGAAGCTTAGAGATTCTGAAGGTCAACTAGAAGGTGCTATGATCGAATTGATAGATCTGAGAAAAGAACATGCTGAGTTGAGTGAGAAACATGAGGATCTCAGATGTCAATTCCATTCAAGGTGGGAAGAACTTCGGAGCATAGAAGACAGACGAGATGAGTTAGAATATCTTGTTGCCCGACTGGAACCCAGCATGATGGACTATGGTGTAAGGGTGGATGAGTTATCATGCCAAGTCGATGCACTCACCACTGACAATGGTGTCCTTGCCAGTCAAGTCTCTGAACTCACTGCTCAACGAGATAACTTCCAACAAGAAGTAATTGTGCAGTGCGAACAAGTGTTCAGCCTCACTACTGTGAATGGTGCCCTAATCGAACAAGATGCTGCCCTCACCAGTCAAAGACGTGATCTCCAGGATCAAGTGGCAAACTTATCTCTGCAGATTGAAGAACTCAATGCCAAAGTCAAAAACTCTGAAGATCTTGCCAACCGTCTGAACAAGGGAAAGGATGTGCTCTCCGAAATACTCTCTTCCTCCAAATCTCATGGTGACAGAAGGGGCATTGGATTTGTTCAAGGAAGCAGTAGCTCCAAGGACAGAGTATTCGTCAAGGAAGGACATTCTTCAGAAGAAAGCTCAGACAAGTCTCCTAAGAAGGGAACTACCAGTGTAAAGCAGGCTAAGAAAGGGAAATCGAAAAACCCCACTCACCTGCTGTTCCCTTGGAATGTGGATACTGCAAGACCTTTGGTCACAGAACTGTCCTGTCGACTCCTTACCAGAGACGCTGTTTCAGGAAGACCTATGATATGGCCAAGTGAAGAACTCAAAAGGAGCATGGTCAGAAGAGAATGGTGTATCAAAGGAGCCTTCCTGTGCAATTTGTCTTTCCACTCAGTTAGCAAATCTGGAAAGAAGGTGTGCTGGTATTTTGATAGTGGATGCTCCAGACATATGACGGGTGACAAAAATCTTCTATCTGACTTCCAAAAGATAGATGGTGGCTATGTCATCTTTGGTGATGGTGGGAGAGGAAAGGTGGCAGGTCAAGGTTCAATCGGAAACAAAGGACTTCTGGCTCTTGATCTTGTCTACTATGTTGAAGGTTTGTGTGCTAATCTCATTAGCATCAGCCAGTTGTGCGATAACAAAATGAAAGTATGCTTTGATTGGGATCAGTGTGATGTCCTCAACTCTAGATATGAATGTGTATTGAGAGGATTTCGGTCCAAGAATAATTGCTATACTCTGGCACAATCCTGTTTTCTCAGTGAAAGTGCAGATCCTGTTCAAGCCCAGCTTTGGCATGAGATATTAGGACATCTCAACTTCAAGGATTTGATCAAGCTTAGAAAATCAAGAGCTACGAAAGGCCTTCCTCCATTGAAGAAGTCTGATGCTGAGTTCTGTGATGACTGTGCGAAAAACAAACAACACAAGGCTTTACATAAGGCGATCGAGCAGTCTGGTTCAACCCAATGCCTAGAACTCATACATATGGACCTCTTTGGCCCAACTGATGTAAAGAGTCTGGGAGGTAAGCACTATGTTCTCGTCTGTGTTGATGACCTCTCTCGATATACTTGGGTTTCCTTTCTCAGGGAAAAGAGTGAAGCACTTGAGGCATTCATCAAACTTCACAACCAAATCACGACTGAAAAAGGCTGTAAAGTCAAAAGAATCAGGAGTGACCACGGTGGTGAATTTCAAAGTCAAATGTTTGAAGACTTCTGCAGTCAACATGGGATAAAGCATGAGTTCTCTGCTCCGCGAACCCTGCAACAAAATGGAGTGGTGGAAAGGAAGAACAGGACAATCCAAGAAATGGCCAGAGTCATGCTTAACTCAAAGGATGTTCCTCAGTTTCTTTGGGCAGAAGCCGTGCACACTGCCTGCTACGTTGGGAACCGAGTTCATATAAGATCTAAGACCCTGAAGACCCCATATGAACTATGGAAAGGTAAAAGAACGACCATTTCATATTTTCATATATTTGGTAGCAAGTGCTTTGTCTTAAATGACAGGACTCACTCCGGAAAGTTTCAAGAGAAAAGCATAGAGGATGTATTCATGGGCTACTCATCCACCAGCAAAGCATATCGCGTGTACCTTCCTTCCTCAAGGAAACTGGTGGAATCTGCCAATGTTGTTATTGAAGACAAACCTAAGTGTGTGTCTAAACCTATTCCAGTTATGGAAATCGAGAATGAGGTCTGTCTTGAGGAAGCGTCCCCATCTGTACCTGAGGCTGTGAAGTCTGCTGAGAAGGAAGTTCAATCCAGCGAGTCGAACCAGTCTCCAAGAACTCCCGCCTCTCTGAGGAAGGTTCACAAAAACCATGATGCACATGATCTACTCAGTGATATCAAAGAAGGCAGAAAGACCAGGAACAAGAAGAAGATCAACTATAAAGAGTTGGCGGGTCTTCATTGTTTCACCACCAGGGTTGAGCCAACCAAGGTAGAGGAAGCACTCTGTGATGAACACTGGACTGCTGCCATGCAAGAAGAGCTTCAACAATTTGCTAGGAATGATGTCTGGGAACTAGTGGAAAGGCCAACCAATGTGAATGTCATTGGCACGAAATGGATATTCAAGAATAAGACTGATGAGGATGGCAATATCACTAGGAACAAAGCTAGACTAGTGGCTCAAGGGTATACTCAAGTTGAAGGTGTCGATTTCAGTGAGACCTTCGCACCAGTAGCCAGGCTAGAAGCTGTTCGGTTGCTCTTGGCTGTAGCATGCTCCTTTGAATTCAAACTGTACCAGATGGATGTGAATAGTGCATTCTTGAATGGTTGGTTGAAGGAAGAGGCTTATGTGGAACAACCTAAGGGGTTTGAAGACCCTCACCATCCGGAACATGTGTACAAGCTACACAAGGCTTTATACGGGTTGAAACAAGCCCCCAAGGCTTGGTATGAGAGACTCTCAACCTACCTGCTGGAGCATGGATATGAAAGAGGCAGCACTGATCAAACACTCTTCATCAGAAAGGAAGCTTAGGGTTTCATAGTTGCTCAGATTTATGTGGATGACATCGTCTTTGGGTCTACATCCCACATACTCAAGGATGAATTCATAAAGATGATGAGCGATGAGTTCGAGATGAGCTTAGTTGGAGAGTTGACATACTTCCTTGGTCTTCAGGTTACTCAAAAGAAAGAAGGAATGTTCCTCAGTCAATCTAAGTATGCGAAGAACATAGTAAGGAAGTTTGGGATGGAGTCGAGCAAGCCTGCACGAACCCCCATAGGCACAAATGATAAGATCAGTCAAGATCCCTCTGGAAAGGATGTTGATCCTAAACTGTATCGAAGTATTATTGGGAGTCTTCTTTATCTAGCTGCCAGCAGACCAGATATTAGCTATGCAGTGGGAATATGTGCTAGGTATCAGGCAAATCCTAAGGAATCTCATCTGCACCTGCTAAGAGGATCATCAAATACATCTTTGGAACGGCCAACCTTGGAATCTGGTATTCTAAGGATTCGTGTCTTCAACTCACGGGCTACAGTGATGTCGATTGGGTAGGATGCATGGATGATCGAAAGAGCACGACAGGTGGCTGTTTTTATGTTGGAACAAATTTGGTAAGTTGGTACAGCAAGAAGCAGAGTTCAATCTCCTTGTCCACTGCTGAAGGTGAATACCTGGTTGCGGGAAGCTGTTGTGCTCAACTATTGTGGATGAAGTAAATGTTGAAGGACTATGGAATTGAGCAGAAAGAGCTGCTCCTAATGTGTGACAATATGAGTGCTATCAACATTGCCAAGAATCCAGTCCAACATAGCCGCACCAAGCACATTGACATTCGACATCATTACATAAGGGAACTGGTAGAAGACGGAGTGGTGTTTATTCAACATGTTGGGACTGAACTTCAACATGCTGATATATTTACCAAGGCCTTGAACAGTGATCGATTTGAATCACTAAGGAAGGATCTTGGGTTGTGCTACATTGTCTGAAGACAGTCACTCGGATCTCCCCCCATGGTGTATATGGTAACAATCCTTTTCTCAAACTCTTATCAATATTTTCTTAATATTTGGTTTGGGCTGCAGGATCATTTATTTAGGGGGAGGTCTGTCAAAGCCCATGTTAGGCCCACATAAAGAGTCTGTCTCTTCTTGGCCCAACTGGTCTTGTTCTTGAAATGATGGCGCCAGGCCTCTCAGGCGGGAAGGATTAGACGTTTAAGGGAAGTATCTCTGTTCTCTTTACTTTTTCCGAGAAGCTGAATCGTCTTCCTCATTTCAAATTGGCATTTTTCTGTCTGTGTGCGATTCCTTCTCTCGATCGTGATCTTGTTGAGTTCTTTGAGTACATGCATAATGGTTCAAACTCGTGGGTCTAAGGATTCAAGTCCAGGGTCGAGAAAGCCTCTTGCGCCTCGAAACCCTAAGCCGAAAAAGGGGGTTTCTGCTCCTCCGAAGAAAACGATTGCTGATCAATCGACTCCAGCAACTACCTCCTCTCAGGGAATTACGGACCCTTTAGACATTCGGAGTGAGCTCCATGCTGCTGGTGTAGCGGTTGAGGGGGAGAAAACCGTTCCTGAGAACGTGACCACGAATCCCATTACCCAGACGGTTACTCCTATGGCAGTTTCAGGAGACGTTTCTACTAAAGGAGTTGAAAGCGCACCATCCAAGTCAACCACTGTAATGGATTCTCCAGGGAATCTCAAAACCTTGGCTGCTGCTGCTGCCGCTTCAGTGCCTGCAAATAAATCAACCAAGAAAGGTACAAAGAAGTCTAAGAAAACTTCCATTTCGTCTAATGTTCAAGTTTCAGGATCCACCACGGCTCAAGGTATCACATCCACTGGAGACAAAGAAAGCGAAGAGGATATTCGACTCACTGAATTGGCCCCTGTTACCATGTCTCTCAAAAGGAAGGGTACTGAGTCACCCAAGCCTGCATTCCCTATTCAAGTTGTCCCGAAGACGAAAGCTTCATCGAAGAAGGTCTCCAAACCCAGTTCTGAAGCCAAAGGATCCACCGCCCAAGGAAAGGCTATTGCTGCTGTCCCACTCAACATCATCAAACCTGTGTTCGACTCACTTCCTACTTCCAAGACTGCTGAGTCTACTGCGGTGAAAGAGACTACTGCGCCTTCCAAGACCAAGAAGTATCAGAAGTCCAGCAAAGTAATGGAGCCTGTGCCCCAGACCAATCCTGCTACTTCTCCACTTACTCAGACCGATGAGTCCAGACAGTCTGCACCTTCTCAAGGTTCCTCTGCAGTGAAAGAACCTTCCACTACATCTGCTCCTCAACAATCTCAAGCTGCTGAGCCTCGCAAGGAGTTGGATATTGTTGAAGAAGAATCTGAGGAAGAATCATTTGAATGCGATGAGAAGGAGGAAGACTCTAGTGCTGATGAACCTGATCAACACCCATCTCAAGGTGCTATTAGATCTAAAGTTGCCCCTGTTCCTGTCCCTAAAGTGCTCAAGGAGAAAGACTCTGATAGCGAGTTCAATGCTGAGGATGAACCAGAGTCTGAAGGAGATAGCTCCACTGAGTCTGAAGAAGATGCTACAATTGAAGCTGCCCCACCTGCTGCCACAGCTGTGTCTGAACCTTCTCAGTCTGCGAGCAAAGGAAAGCGTGTTCGAGATGCTGAAGAAAGTCCAGAGATCAGAAAGAAATCCAAGCTTGATATTAGGAAGCCATCTTCCTCCAGGCCAAAGACAAGAGAGGTGCTTGATGCTGCTCTTGCTCACTCCGATCAGTTCTACTACGAGTCCAGTGAATCATACCATTCCAGTGTGTTGGTCAAGAAGGCTTTTCGCCAAGAGAATACTTACTGTGGACCTAAATTTGATAAACTTGGTTGGACCAAGTATCTTGAGAAGAGAGGGTTAATTGGATGGGCAACACTGGTTCAAGAATATCAACCTGAACTAGTCACTCAGTTCTATGCGAACTTGAGAAAGGATGTCATCATATCTGGTACCCCATGGTTCAGTAAGAATCACTGGAGGAGTGCTCTATGCGATTTCAGCCTCCAAGATCAATGCTATTTTGGAAGTACCAGAGGTTGAATTTGAAGGAATTCTGGAACAAGATGTTTCCTTTGACAGTGACAAAGTGGCTTATGTTGTAACCAAGACCATGTCAAAAAGATGCCAGGGAAGGGAGTGAAGCCTAAGTTCCTTACACAGAAGTTCTACATGCTCTACAAGTTTTGTGCTTCGAACATCATGCCTACAGGAAATCACCTCCTGGTCACTCGAGAGATGTGTCACTTGACATATGCCATTGATCAACAGGTCTCCATCAATTATGGTCAGTTGGTTCTCTCTCAGATGGTCAATATAGCAGAGTCCCTCACTGCCAGTCACAAAACCCAACCCTGCTTCCATATTCGGCCCTCATCCAATTGTTCCTTCAGTCTCTCAAAATTGGTGGGAACAAGAGTGCACCAAAGGAAAAGATCTATGAGTTTGTTCTCTCTCAGAAGCTGCTAACCAAGGTGCCAGACATACTGGGCCCTGATGGAACTTTGAGTAATCAAAGTGCTCTAACTAGAGCCAGAGAAATTCTGAACCAGGCACTTGAGAGATTCAAAGGGCTTCGAGCTATCATTCATCAGGAAGAAGGAAAGATTGAACAAGCCCTTGCCCTACTACCAGATTACTTGTCAGATGATGATGAAGCAGGGACCGCAATGTTTGTTGAGCCTGGAGATTACCAAGAACGCCCCACTGATGTTAATGAAGGAGATGCTGCCTCTGAAGATGCAGAGTCTGACTGACTTTTGGCCTCAGAAGTTGATCCAGAGGGGGAGTCACAAATTTTCAAATCCAATGCTGAATCAACCCCTCGTGATGATTGGTAATATCCTTATAACTTTTTTATTATCATGGTTATCTATCTTTTGCTTTGATAAACTCTTATTACTGCTGCTTTGGGACTATAGTGCTTTTGTGTTGATTATGTTTGGTGGAACTGGTTGTTGGACAGTTGTTTTGATTCTGTGATCTCTTGGTATGTATGAACTTTCATGGTTTATTATTGTACAAGCTCTATTTCTTGTGATGTTTGATTGCTGTAAAGAGCTTATAGCTAGGATGATAGTTGAGGATTACTCTTGTTTGTTGTAATTCATCATCGGTTGAACATTTGTATATGCTGGCTCACTTCCTGCCAAAAAGTGGGAGAATGTTGAGTCTAGTGTTTTGTGGGAAGTTCGAACCGATGATTGAACTCAGGTAGTTAGGACTTCTTCTGTTGCATCTGTGTTCAGCGCGACCTATAGAGTGGAAGTTCGCTGAGATCAAGATCGAGATTGGGGTCCAACAACTCTTTCTGATTAGAATGGGCATAGACTAACATTTCTTGCAGGGATTGCCTATCTACTTAAGAAAAGAGCTGTTACTCACAAACCCAAATCTCCCCAATGGCTACTTCCCAAAATGGAAAAATTATTCAAATCCGTTGAGTAATTTTTGGGTTTAAGAAGAAGTGTTCCAAGAGAGAAGGGCAGAGATTTTACAATTCATCTTTGGAGACATTCAAAAGCTCTCAACTGCGTTATCGTTCAAAAAACATCTCTCTAGTCGATCGACAGCCGAGTGTGCACTGAGATTTCCGTTTGTGCTGTGAGATCGACGAAGCCTTGAACAAGCTCTCATTGTTTTCGTAACTCAAGAATTCCTTAAGTGTTTTCGCGAGGAACGATTAAGGAATAAGTTCAAGGCTTGACCTGGAGAAACACCTCAAAGCTTTATTACTCTCATTTTACAGAGGAAGTGTTTCACAGGCTGCTTCAAGTGGAGCTCAAGGCAGGCGGCTTTGAGGATTAAAGTAGAAAGGGATTTTCTACACCAAAGGCTGGAGGCTGTTTTGTCATTACAATCTTCCACTTGGATTTTGGAGTGAAGACACTTTACATATTTTGCTATTGTGTGTGGTAGTTTGTCATTGGTTAACACATAGTAAAATATCCTCCTGGATTGGTATCCCCCAGACGTAGGCCGAAGGCCGAACTGGGTCATCGACTTGCTGTGTCTCATTTACTCTTTATGCATGTTTATTTCAAGCATTATATTATTCCGCTGTGCATGATTCTGTGCTTACACTGAGTTGTTTGATAAGTGTGTTCATTGTGTTAGTTTGAACTTCGTTCCCTGAACCACTGGCATAAAGAGTAGTACTTGCGTGAGCTGGGAACCTAACAGTCTAAGAAAGACAAAGTGTTCTAAATTCTATTATTCAATTTGTTGATGTTTATTAACAAATTTGTTATTTCTACCAGTTATATAGTCTAAGCTTTTTGGATTCTTCACGAAAAGCCCTCTATGTGAATCATCAAATCCTCAAATTGAGGTTGAATTGGATGTTAACAATGTTGCAAAAGTTCAAGAAAAAAATAATAAGATATTCAACTATGAACTTTTTTCAAAAAAAAAAAATGTTGGTGTGTCCGAGAGTGTTGTAATTAACATGATTATTATTTTATAATTTTTATCAAAATTCGCACACCCTGGTTCTGAATCCTGAAATCGCCACTGCTCATACTACATAAATACAAAACAAACTAATGGTGACGGTGGGGATATGAACCCCAAATAATTTATTTATCCATCCAATTAATTTAATACAGTGATACTTTTTAAAATCTGATGCAACCGGCCAAATCAAAATGATTCCAAATTAAGTGCCCATATACAGCCTTGAGTTGCTGGTCAACTTATAAAATATACAAGTCATGTCAATGTTTCATTTTTATTTATGGAGCTGAGTATTATATATAACAAACCCGTAGCAGGTAGTGGTACCTCTTCTCTTCCTATATATACATTTGGCAAAAGCGCAAAATTAATCAACATACATACCTTCAGAAACTTATAACCTTTTGTATCTCTCAATCATGTCGTCTCTTTATTACATCATTCCAATATTACTATTCATCAATACAGCCTCCATTTGTTCCACATCAGTGGTATCCATCAATCCTTCCCTCCTTCGGAACGATTCCATCGCCATCCAATCGGGCTCCACAGACTACGGAAACCTGGTACACCTAATCCCTTCATCGGTCCTTTATCCAAGGTCCATAAACAATATCATCCAACTAATCAAATTGTCGAACAATGGCCCCGGCGATCCAGCGTTCACAGTGGCCGCCAGGGGGCGGGGCCACTCCGTGAGAGGGCAGGCGATGACTCGCGGTGGAGTGGTGGTGGATATGCCATCATTGGGCGGTAATGGCAACGTTGTTGGGATTAGGGTTTTCGGGGATAGCTCCCTAGGGTTTTATGCAGACGTCGGGGGCGAGCAGCTCTGGATCGATGTGTTGCGGGCCACGCTGGCGGAGGGGCTATCCCCGGTGTCGTGGACGGATTATTTGTACTTGAGCGTAGGCGGGACGTTGTCGAATGCTGGGATAAGCGGGCAATCATTCCGGCATGGACCTCAGATTAGCAATGTTCTTGAGCTTGATGTTGTTACAGGTATGAATTTGAGATTATGCATGCAATGATTTACTTCCTCTGTTTTTTTATTTGCCCCATTTGTGTTTCGGATACTATTCACACACACTTTCACTTAAAGTTTTATCACAGTTATACAAGTAAAAGTATAGCTCAGTAAGATCTTATTAGATTCGTCTCATTGTATAGTTTTAAAATATCAAATTGTGTAGAATTTTTACTTATACCGGTCTTGAGTTATTAGTGGTTTAAAATATACATTGGACTGCACGCTGGGTATGTCCGTTGCAATAAAAAATACAGAGGAAGTATTTTGTATTTATGACTTTGTTTTTAACATAAAATTTCCAAACTATAGGGAAAGGAGAAATGGTGACATGCTCAAAAGAGAAAAACCCAGACCTATTTTTTGGAGTATTGGGCGGTTTAGGACAGTTCGGCTTAATTACCCGGGCTAGAATTATCCTTGCAAAAGCACCCACAAGAGTGAGTGCACATTTTCCATCTGATCTATCATATTTTATAGGAAAAAAAGATAAATATGTCCTTTTTCTTTTCAAAAAATTCAAATCAGTCCTTTTTCTATTTTATTACCAAAACAGTCCTCTACAAATGCTAATTAAGTTCAAATCAGTCCTTTTTTCACTAATTATATTCTAATTGCTGACTTGGCAAGGGTTTTAATTTAAACCTGACACGTGTGCATAATATTAGTCCTTTTTCTTTTATCTTTTGCCAATTCAATCCTAAACTTTTATTTTGTTCTATTTAGTCCTCTACCCCAATCACTCATTTTTATATTAATTGGCCTCAAACCTTTCAAATTATTTCATTTTAGGCCCAGAACCTTAATTTTTTTATTATTACTAATACATTTATCAAATAAATGCCCAACATACTTCCGTAAATAAAATTAAATACCAAACCTCATACATTGGGTTTGACCGCCTTGTTACCGGGTCTTCGAAGTTCCGAATTTTACGGACTCTCTAACCACCCGACCGTAACGATGGTTCATTGGTTCTGGTTTCCTTCAGCAACAATCAGCACAATCATACTTTGTGGACAATAAAATTCAGGCTATTTTTTTAATATTTTTAATAATATTAATATTTTTCAATAAAACCAAGGCTTCCTGTATCCATAACTTTCCAAAAATTCAAGTTAAATCATATACTCAAATATTGCTACATCCTAAGGTAGGACGCAAAGTAAGATTCTGTTGATTGTTACTGAAGGAAACCAAAACCAATGAACAATCGGTTGCGGTCGAGTGGTTATTAGAGAGAATCCGTAAAATTCCGGTACTTGAAAGACCCGATAACAAAGCAGTCGAACCCAATATATGAGGTTTGGTGTTTAATTTTATTTATGGAAGTATGTTGTGCATTTATTCGATAAATGGATTAGTAATAATAAAAAATTTAAGGTTCTGGGCCTAAAATGAAATAATTTGAAATGTTTGAGGCCAATTAATATAAAAATGAGTGATTGGGGTAGAGGACTAAATAGAACAAAATAAAAGTTTAGGACTGAATTGGCAAAAGATAAAAGAAAAAGGACTAATATTATGCACACGTGTCAGGTTTAAATTAAAACCCTTGCCACGTCAGCAATTAGAATATAATTAGTGAAAAAAGGACTGATTTGAACATAATTAGCATTTGTAGAGGACTGTTTTGGTAATAAAATAGAAAAAGGACTGATTTGAATTTTTTGAAAAGAAAAAGGACCTATTTATCTTTTTTTCATATTTTATATGCTTTGATAGATGACTCATATATATGTTTAAATAATATGCCAAGTCAAAATAATACTACTATGTTGGGTGACGAAACTTTGGTATTATTAATAGTAATATTAGTATGAAACAACTAAGAAGTCATTTAGTGACATTTGAACATACAGAGTATAATATTTCTAATACAATATTAATATACTTAAGCTTCATTTATTTGCCGGGGGGCCAACGCAACTCTCAAATTATATTTGTCAAAGGGTCCAACTTAGAGGCTATTCTTCACATCTGAATCTGATTGTTCAGAAGCTAGTTTGATTAGAGACTAATTAAAATAGCCCAAGACTGAAACAAGTCACTCACTTGAAGTTAAATGACCAAGCATTGGAGCAATTTTAGGATGTGTATATTATGTTTTTTCGTTATACCCAATATGGAAGTGTTACAATATTAGAATTGTGCTATATGTATTGTACATGACTTATACCTAATTAGACATCCATTACACCACATTGAGCGTGTTAGTATCAAAACACGTATATAATATGACCTGTGATTGTTCATTAGCCTCTAATTGTGAATCCTGTGTATATGGTAAATATTGCAAACATTGCACAGTTCATGTTTGAGAAATAATTAGAATTTAGAGATTGAAAATTTAAGCATATACTGGGTCCCGCAAGACCAAAGACCCAATGTGACACTCCAGGTTTGATTCGATTTCGAATTTGACCTCAACCTACTGTTATTTTTAAGGGACAAATCTACTTTTGGTCACAAGAATTTCTCTCACCCATTTTTGATCCCATGTTTCGGAATTTTTCACTTTTGGTCACGTCAGATTAATTTTATTTTTTTCCCACTTTTAGTCCCACCATTAGTTTGACAAAAAAATTAATAGTTTGATCGTTAGTGGGGTAAAAACATAATTTATAGAAAATTAAAACTTTCTAATAATTGCTAAATAGTGCCTAGATCTATTTTTAAATAAACCCCACTCATACCCATTATCCAACTCAATTTAAAACCCTAACCCATTATCCTACCCAATTACCCAAGTCAATTTAAAACCCTAACACATTACCCTACCCAATAAAACAAATCTGTTCCATTTGGAAATTGATTTCGATTCATCATAATTCATATCACACTATTTAATATCCAAATTAAACAGATTCACAGAATTGAACTACATCGATGATTCCAATCAAATTCCAAGATCTTTAAACAAACCACAAATGCCGCTCATCCAAACTCGAACTGCCAAGAGGAAAAGGAAAAGAAAATCACAAAATGGCATCAGAGAACATAAAAATTTATGGCTCAAACACCAAAACCGATAACTAAATTTACTCGCGAACAGCAAATGGTTGTGTTGTCAGAATACCTACCCGAACTCCAACCAGCCGGCAAATGAAGTAGATTCTTGAGGAAAAGGGAAATTGGAGGAGTGGGGAAAAGAGAAATGAGTTGAGTTAGGGTTTGTTTTATTGGGTAGGGTAATGTGTTAGGATTTTAAATTGAGTTGGGTAATGGGTATGGGTGGGTTTTATTTAAAAATGGATCTAGGCACTACTTAGCAATTATTAGAAGGTTTTAATTTTCTATAAATTATGTTTTTACCCACTAAAGGTCAAACTATTAATTTTTTGGTCAAAACTAACGGTAGGATTAAATGTGGAAAAAAAATTAATCTGACAGGATCAAACGTGAAAAATTCCGATACATGGGATAAAAAATGAGTGAGAGAAATTCTTATTGGACCAAAAGTAATTTTTTTTCCCTATTTTTAAGGATGATAGCGGATCAATTCTGAGTCCATTAATACAAGAACCAAGACCCAATTTAAGTCCGAATTTGGTCGGTTCTCCGGACTGAATCTTCATCCATTGGTTGCCTATAAAGTGAAAAATACTCCCTCCGTTTTTTTTAGTTGTCTTTTTAGAAATTAAAAAGCATTCAAAATAGTTGTTACTTCACATATTTATATTATATTTTTCCAATATTACTCTTATACTTTTATAAATATTACTATTAGAATATTGTGCAATCTCTCACCACTTTAATTTTACTATTTTACATAGTACGGATAGAAGTGGAAAACTGATAAATAATAATGAAATTCATATGTATCCGTATTTTCTGCTAGAACAACATCCATTAAGAACGAATGGAGTAGTTATTAATTTACTAATTAATAGTTACCTCTTTCAGGACAATCGCCTCCATTGGATATAATTAACTTGGTCAACTCATCTCCAGGCATTAATTTGTGTTTAATTAATCAAGAACGGCAGAAACTGGAATGTGATGATCGGACCAATAAAAAAAATAATTTCACAATACTTAAGCAAAGGCTTCTGTCTTATCAGTGAAAAAAGAAAATTAAAATATCTCTGTTGATAGCCATAAAAAAATTGTCAATGGTGTGCCTGATAGTCTTAATTAAGAGGGCATAATTCGAGGCTATGGTTCCTAGCTTATTGCCGCCATCATAGAAAAACAATTCTTATAAGCTGGGTATGGGTTGATGGATTTAAATTTAGAAAAAAAAAAAAAATAATATATCGATTATCGAGCCGGGTTGGGAATTAAATTTCCAACTATAAATTTGGAAGATAACAAATTTGACCAATTGTAAAAGAATTTGAAAATGACTTATTTAATTTGAAAATTGAAATCATATAGCAAATTATAAAAATTAATTTAAAATTCCATTACAGATCTTTCTATTAGTTTAAATGGAAAAAACCTTAACGGTTCCATAATTTTGTTCATTTTTCCAAACCATCTAATTAAAAATGAATTAACTCAATTCATTCAGTAACTATGCTAATTTTCGCCCAATCCATCCCACCCACCCCTAATGACGATTAATGTTGACGTGGCAGCAGATGGTGCTGCCACGTTAACCACATTAATTCGCTGCCACGTCAGCATTAATCGTCATTAGGGGTTGGTGGGATGGATTGGGCGAAAATTAGCACTGTTACCGGATGGATTGGGTTAATTCATTTTTTATAGGATGATTTTGAAAAACGAACAAAATTATGACACCATTAGAGTGTTTTTTCCCTAGTTTAAATATATGTAGATCGGTATATAATTATAGATTTTAGATGCCCTTTTAACTCCATCAATCTAAAGATAGTTTAATAGTTATGTTTCAAAATTATACTTCTATGAAAGTTTGATTCTTTCATCAGTTCATGGCACTTTTGAACTTTCACATATATAGGCAACTGAGGAATTAATGAGCTTTATTAAAAATACTACAACATGATGTTACATTAATACACGAAAAACAAAATTGTTTTTCAGAAAAAATCAGTGACGATAAAACACCGATCACTGTTTAAAAAAGAATGAGTTTCATGGAGGAGATTGTGTGCAGACACCATATTTTTTATATGAGATTTTTGTGTTGTGTGATGGATGAAATTATGTATTTCGTGTGATGGGAAATATGTTTTATGGATGGAAAAATATGTGATGTGAAAGATGTTTTATTTGATGCTAGATAATGAAGTTATATCTTTTTGTAATGTTTGTAGATGCATATTTATAGAGGGGTTGAAAGGACGACAAAATTTTTCGTTGCAGCTACTTCTCTTGTAGTTAGAGTTTAATTTATCCATATCATTAGTTTAATTACCATATGTAGTTTTCTATTTTCAGGTTAAATGGGCAATATTATTGTACAGTGACATCTCGACATATACAAGAGACCAAGAGCATTTGATATCAATATCACCAAACAATACAAATGCCCCAAATTATGTCGAAGGATTCCTCGTCACAAATAAGAACATGATACTCCAATGGAGAGCATCCTTTTCGACTCCCTCAAATCAATCTGACATTGATGCATTGTTGAAGAAGCAAGGTATCATCTACTCCATAGAAGTCGTTAAGTACTACGACGATCAAACTTTTGGTGTCATCGATGAGGTACGTATGTAGGTGAAATAATGTACTACTATAATGTTGTAAATTATCCTCCATAAGTAAGTAATTTTTCCATCTCGATCTTGATACATTTCAGGAATTCAAAATGTTGTTGAAGGAGTTGAACTACATTCCCAATTTCATTTTCACCATGGACGCTGCATACTTTGATTTTCTGCATCGGGTGGGGAATTTGGACAACCTACCAGGACCAACGCTCGCCCATCCGTGGCTAGATCTCTTCATACCCAAGTCCAGGATATTGGACTTCAATCGTGGTGTGCTGGCTACGATGCTCCCCAAACTCAACGAGTCCTCGGGCATCTTCATATTCTATCCATTCAACCGCAACAAGTACGTCGTACATGTCGTATAAACTCCTAAGTTAGTTTTTAACATTATCCAATTATGTTATTATCTTTTGATTCCTTCACTAAGTTTGTTTTCCCTTTAAATGTGCAGGTGGGATTATAGGATGTCGGCTGTAACACCGAGTGAGGATGTTTTCTACATTTTTGACATGTTGCATTCCAGTCTTCCCGAAAATGTACAAATTTACGAGGATTTCAACAATGAGGTTATACAATTCTGCAAGGAGAATGGTATCCAGGTGAAGATGTATTTACCGTCTTACGGATCAAAACAGGAGTGGATGGAGCATTATGGACCCAAATGGGAAGTTATGAAGCAGAGGAAATCTATGTTCGATCCGAAGAGGTTATTGTCTCCTGGACAAACAATTTCCAATTATCTCTAGTCTATGATTCTGTCGTCATTTCAGACTCACAATTGTGCTCTTTTACACTTCTTTGAAGATAGCAAATCATTATTATTGAGAGATCAGAATGTCCTTTCTATATAAGGCTTGTAAATGTTGTCTGGTAGAAATACAAGTTTATCACTGATTTTGTTAGAGATCCTAATGTTTTCAGAATAGTGACAAAAGCAAAATGTCACAATGTAGATGTAAGAGAATGTAGTAAGTCACTAGATGCAGATTGCAAGAAGGGGCTAAAGAAAACTTTGCAACGCAATCAGGATATACAAATAACCTTAGGAGTTCCATCAAGTACTTCCTATGTTTTTTAAAGAGTGCCCCATTGGGGTTATTGGTAATATTAATACACACGCTTTGACTTAAATTTTTTTCATAATTATATAGGTGTTTGGTTGGTGGTGAGCCAATAACCTTTTTCTCCTCAAGGGAGGCTATCAGAAAAGGATCAAACCGATTACGGGTCCGGATTAATGATAATGCGCCCAAACTTGACTAATTACTCTGAAATTATAATGGTAAACTAGATACACTGGGGAATCTACCAGTTGTTAAGAAACAACGGCGAATTCACCGGAAAAATTGGAACCAAACTACCAGTTGCTAAGGAACAACGGCGGATTTGGAAAGTAACCGCTACGAGCTAAGTTAGAGTCTAGGAAAAACTGTAAAGGAAAGCCGTAAAGAAAGCAGTAAAAGATACAAAGAATTAAATTTGATAAAGGAATTTGGGGGTTGGATTGATCTCTCCGATTCTGTGTATGGCATCCCCTATTTATAGCCTGAGCTTGGTAACCGTTTCTCCGGCCTATTCTCTTGAGCCGATTTTCGTCTCCCCTCAATCGGCTGACTTGGCTTTGTTTCGGCCGAAATCTCTTGTCTTTGAGACCTTCATCTGTTCGGACTCTTCGTTTGTTATGGATTGTCCTCCTTTAGTCTCTCGGCCCAATCAATTTTAAGCCCACCTCCTTTAGAAACCCTTCTTTGGCCCATATTGTATGGCCCAATTATCTTTTTGGTGGCCCATTACCTCTTGTGGCCCCAACAGATGCCCTCCACATGATATTTGCCCTGACCATTTCGTTGGTCCTGATCTTCTGGGGACATCTCTTCCTGCCATGTCGATTCCGCATTGGATCAGCTACTTTTTAGGTCGAACTGTTGATCAGTCTTTTTCTCAATACTACTATCGGAAAGCCGATTTTGTTTGGGTGCAAGAGATTGCGACTGCCCCCTTTGGTACTCCTCTTTTCGTGGCTCTTGCTCAAATTTGGAACCGATGCATTCTTCCTCGTCCTATCTTCAATGGTTCCACGGCTCTACCTAATGCTGCTATTCCTTTTGAGGTCTACAATCCTCATTTGGTTAGTCGTCAGTTTGGCTTCGGCCAAGATTTAGTAGAGGCTCATCGGGTCGATAAGCGACTTACTCCTTCGTCCAGCCGCCGACAATGTTCCCTTCATCATCGGCGTTTAATTGACTTTGAAGTGCCGAAGTTCCTTGTTCGTCCCGGACTTTCTTCATCTCATTTTCGGCTTTGGTGGGATGGCGTTGCTCGTACTTTCTTTAGCGCCGACCTTAACCCACTCTTGCGCCGAAGTGGTTTCCCTCCTATTTTACCTTTCTCTGCTTATCCTCTGTCTTCACCGGACTTCACTCCTCAGCGCACTCTTGGTTCGCCTTCTTCTTCTCGTCCGGGTATGTTTCTTTCCTGATTGTTTTTCCCCTTCTTATCTCATATATATATTTATATATATATATATATATATATTATATTACTTATTCGACTGTCCTTCTTGAATCTAAGTGTCTCTCGTCCTTCTACCTCAGACCCTGGCCGAAATAGCTTATTTCCTCTTCGGCATCCCTTACTGGTTCTCTTCCTCCTACTCAGACTCGGAAGCGTTCTTCTCGTTTGCCCCTTGGCAGGATCCCTGCTACCCGTTTTATGGTTCGTTACTTTTCCTTTCTTCCTCTTATTTCTTCTTTGCATATTTCCCCTTTCTTTTTTTTTTAGACTAACCTTTTTTCTCCCTTTTTTTTGTTAGGTTTCTTCTGCTCTGCCGTCGTCCACCATTTCCCTTGTTTTGACCGCAACTACGGACCCCCTCATTATTGAGCCCCGTATAACGTCTGATGTTACTGATTCGGCTGCTCCTACTGGTCCTTCTTTTGCCGAACCTTAGAGACTGGTCCAGGGTCCTGTTTCGACCGATCCTGTTATTTCTTCTTCGGTTGACCCTCTTTGACCAACTGTGGATTCTACTGTACTTCCATCTTCGGCTGTTTTGGGATCTCTTGTTCCTACTTCTGGTGGCACGGCTGTTGATGATGCTTCTGCCGATCCGATCACTTCATCTCCATTTCCTGATTGGCAAGTATTGGATGAATTCTTCTCTCCTGTTCCTTCGTCTTCCCTCCCGTCAGACCCTTCGGCACACCTAGGAGATTGTTTGGGCCAATTATGAAACTTGGTTGCTAGGCAATCTGACGTGGAATTTGTTAATCCAAAACCGATCCTCCTTCTTTTGTCTCATCTCGACCAACACTTTCATGAGAAAATGGTTTCTCTGAATCTAAACGGCCCTCTTCAGACGATTATGAAGTCCGTCCTCTCCTTAGATCAAGAACTCAGAGCACATTTAGAGTTGCGGAACAAACTTGCCGCAGAACGTGAAGCTGTGGCTGCTTCTCAAGTTATCTTTAACAACTATTCGGTGGAGTATCGGGCTCAAATGGATATCCTTTCTGAAATGGAATCCCAGGAACATAAGTATTCCGAGGACCTTTCTTTGACCCGCTCAGAGATAGCCAAACTTCAACAAAAGGAGCAGGAATTGAAGTTGGCTTTGGACCACAATAGGCAAAAATCGGCTGACTTGAGACGATTGATAAAATTTCTTCGTCAATCGGCCAAAGCTCTTAAGGCAGAGATTCTGGATTCTCACCGGGATGCTTCCTATCTGGCTATGCGGTCCAGTTTCAATGATTATATACTAGGTACTTTTCAAGAAAAATGGGCCGATACCCAGTCTCTAGTCGGCCATCTTGACTCGGCTATCAAAAGCCTTGGTGGGAAAAGCACTGCTCATGTCCTTTCTCCACCAATTTTATTTCCTCTAGACCCATCAGAAATTGAAACTTCTTCGTCCAACGACGCTTCTCCTTCTTCGAAGGCCCCTGCGGGTATTTTATTCTCTCTCTCTTTTTTTTTTCTTTTGTAGTTTGTTTCTTCCTTATATCCTCTTAATTCATTACTCCTTTTCTTTTGCTTACCCAGGGAAATCCGGTGTTTCTTTCGGCGCTGATCTGGCCACTAATCGTCCCTCATCTAGCAACGCTCCTGGCCCTTCCTTCATTGCAGACCCGGATCCGATGATATCCTCCACTAATCCTTCAATTGGCGCATTGCAGGGCTTGGACGATGATATTCACTTTGATGATAGCGAGGATCATTAGTCCCCCCCTTTTTTTTCTACTTGTCTATGGGCTATTATCTTGTAAACTTTGTTACTGAATTGCCCCTTCTTTTCTTTTTTTTGGATGCGAATTTCGGCTGTCTTTACCAGTTGTAGTTGGCCTCTTCCTTTTTGTAAGTTGTATTTGGCCGAAAAAATGTACTTTTGGATCCGTACCTTTTCTTCTCTGTAATACGATTCGTATCTTTTTCGAATCCCATAATTTTCGGTCTTCTTAATTGATTTCTGAATGTTAGCAGCTTTTATTAGGAATCAGCTGTAACGTCTTCCCATAAATAACTTTTAATATTGACCGTTTCTTATGCCGAGTACTTATCTTCCTCCTATAAATACCCGGCTTTCGCTGATGTTTATCCATCACTCGTTTACTTTTTTCCTTTTAGCCAAATGATTCCTCTCCTTGCTTGGCTCGACCCTCTGTCTCCGGTGCCCCCATGGTTTCTGACTGATGTCTTCCTACAAGGATTTCCAGACGTGGTACGAAAACCTTTTGCCTATGTGGCACGAGTTCAGCTAACATCCTTTTCACCATGTTCGTATGGGCGAGGATCTTGACTGTTTTTCTAAATGAAGGTCTCGACGGCTATGCGAACAGAATTCTTTTCTTCTTTACGGTTGCATATCCTGTCGGACCTTGTCTAACGGGGAACCCACTTCTCTTAGTGGTTCCTCCATCTTCTTTTCCTTCCACCGCCCTGGCTGTTTGCCTCGGTTGCATCCATCCTCATCTTATCTAAGATCGTGCGGATGTTGCACCCGAGTTCGACTTCTACCTCTGGAACGTTGTACTATTCGTTCTAGCGCTCCCAGAGTTTGAGGCTTGGTGGTTGGGTCTATCGGCGGTGCTACTTCGGAATGAGCGGTCTCGCCACTGCATTTGGCTCCGCCGATGTATCTTGGTGGCTTTATACAAGGCTAGGTTGTTCGATACAATCCTACAGTTCCCATTCTTAGGACCTTTCCCTTGTATATACCATCCTAGAATAGGACGTTTTCCTTGTATATTGTACTTTCGGACTATCGACGCCGTTTTCGGCTGAAGTAGCTCCTCTTTGTAATGTTTCGTCCATGCAATAAAATCTTTACTTTCTGTTTGCTTGATATTTAATCCCAAACTGAAGCATAATACTTCTTTATGTATCTCGCATTTACTGGATTCGCCATTTGATCTCCATTTTCATTTTTCATTACATCATTCCTATGTACTTTTATGTATAGGGTTAATGTTTCGTCTATATTTTGATCTTGTAAAGATACACAATAGTTTGGGTAACATGTAAATAGTAGTTTTTGGTAAATTAGGTTTCCATTAATAGTTCCTAAGTGTGAGTCTTGTGGATTTAATAATCTTGAATCATGTAGGCTTATTGTTACTGGTAAGTCTATTCCACTTCTAAATAAAGATTTTATTAGAATCTTTACTCCTGCTAAATGTACGTATTGTATTTTCTCTGTTTTCTTTCTACTTAATTTTTCTAGCCCTTTATTTATTATATCTTTTGTTAAAAGGTGCAGTTTTAGAGTAGTATTAGTGTTACATACATCTACTGTTTTTTCTAGTTCATGATATTCATGAATTACTATATTATTTCTTGAGAATGTTCTTGATAGTATATTAAAATTTGTATGCTTGAATCCATGTTTTAGATCTAATCCTTGTATTTTATTAATTTGTTCTGGACTTAAGATAGCTTTTATTGCATATCCTCTTTGTCCTTCATATTGTTCTACATATTCTATTTCTTTTGTTTCCTCTTGTTCTTCTGTAATTATTTCTTTATCTTTATTCATTTTCTATTTCAGAGAATTTTACTTCATATATCTCATCTCCTGATTCTGGTTCACTTATACTTTCTAGATCTGATTCTATTTCTTTGAATATTTGTTCATCTATAATATCATATTCCATAAATCTTACTTGTTTTTTCTTTGATTTTGTACAATCACTTGCAAAGTGTCATATTTCTCCACAGTTATAACATTTACATGTGGTTGGATTCTTTTTATTTTGTCTTTTGTCATTTCTTCTTTTATAATATTTTCTTCCAAATTTTGGCTTAAAGAATTTTTTCTTATTAAAGATTTTAAATCTTTTTCCTTTCTTAAATTTTCTTTTTATTGGTTTAAATTTTTTAAATCTCTTATTTTTTCTATATGATTTTTTTTCCCCATTCAAAATTTTCTGCATTTTCTTGACAGCATAAATCAGCAGCTTTATTATACTTCATATTTTAGTGTGATCTAATATTTTTCTTTGGTAACATAACTCAGTTATTACCTGTCTTATTAATCTTATTCGGCTTCCTAAATTATTTGGATAGTCATTTTTATTTTGAATCCATGTTTTCCACATATATTCATCCCATGGTGATGGTAGTTTTGAAAATATAGAGTTCATAGTGTGTTCATTATTTTGTGAGCTTGTATAAGCTGTATAATAGTAACTTTTAAATTGTTCAGAGAATTGATCAAAATAGCATAAATCTCTTAGTCTTATTTTATTTAATCTTAGTAACGCTTGATCTCGTTCTTCTATTATAGCATTATTATCTAAGCTCTGTACTCCTAGGAATTCTTCTTGTATGATATTGATAAATTCCTCTATTCCTGTGTTTACATCTTGTCCAAATCCTTGAGTAATTGTATGCATATAAGTTTGTTTTGTATTTGAGGAAATTCCTGCAAGGAATTGTGCCACATTTCCTTGGACTAGATTCCATATTTTTAATGTTTTTGCTCTCGACGTACTTTCTTCTGACATTAAATGTATTCTTATTATCTGTTTCCATTTTTCTAGTTCTAGACTTGGTTGTTTAAGACAATCCAGGTTTAGGAATATTGCATCTCCTGGTCTCACATTTCCTATTCTTGTTTCTTTTAACTCAAAATCTTCATTGTATTTCCAAATTTTTTTTTAGAGGTTGTTTTTCTTATTGGAAAATTTCTTGAAGGTAAATTTTGTAATCTACTTTGATAATTGTCTACATTTTGTCTATTTGTAGTTTGATCTACTTCCATTGGTATAGTTCCTGTTACACCTTCTCTTGGCAAGGTAGTGCTAGTTTCTCCATCTACTTCTGATGATAGTAAATATAATCTATGATTATTCATAAAGACTTTATGTTGTTCTTCCAAATCACTTTCATTAGTTTCTAATTCTGTTTCTGAAAATGTTCCTGTATATATTGGTTCTAAATTTAGTCGTTCTAAATCACTACTTAATTCATTTATTAAGTCTTCTATACTTGTATTCATTCTGTTTCTTCTTTATCTTCTCTACTTTCTAATTTATCTTCCTTTAGTTCTTCATTTATCTTTTTTAATTTTTCTACTTTGTCTATAAGAATTCTAATTTTGTTTTGTTTGTTTAGTTTTTCTATTTCTTTCATCATTACTCTATGATCGAGACTTCCTGGTTCTGGTGTCTTCTCCCATTTTGGTAGTGGGAGTGACTTTTCTAATTCTACTTGCTTTTGTGGAGTTTTAATTATTGTTTTGTCTATGTATCTTTCGATATTGTAGAGTCTTGTACCTAGACTTATCATTAGTTCTTTTATTAGTTCAATTCCATCTTTTATTGTTTCTAAATCTTCTAGATAACTCATCTTCTAATATTCTTAGGTTTCTAATGAAGTTGTTTACTTCATCTATTTCAGTTTTCCTCTCTAATTCTTCAATTTCTATTATTTCTAATTCATTTAAATACCATTCTTTTATTAACTCCGATTCTTCTTTTTCTGGATCTATATGTTTTTGTATAATTACATATGCTTCTCTTTCATCTATCATTTTAGAAATCTTGAATTTTATTCTTAATAGTTTGTGTTTCATTATTATGGTACTTATATCTTGTGGTTGACTTTCTATTTCATGAATTTTATTAGTCAGTCTTTCTATTGTTTCATTTTCTAACTTTATTCATGGCATTTTATTAGTCTTCACTATAATTTGATTCTTGATCTGAAAATTTGGGTGAAGGTGCTCTAGTAAACATGGCGTTGTGTATTATATATCCTGGAAACATTCTGTAAGTTGTAATTTCATTATTGATTATAGTTAATTTGACTTGTGATACTAACTCTTGTTCTTCATCTCTTTTTGAATATAATTTGTATTAAATTACCATTATATTCTTCCGTTTCGATTATATAGTTTCCTATCCAAAGTAATCTTTTTCCTCTATTTCTTAGTCTTATTCCAAATTCTTCATCGTTTTGCAATCTATTTAATCTTCTTCTTCTTCTGTCTATGTATGTTTTTCTTTCTTCTATTTGTTGATCCATATTTTCTATTTCTCTTTGACTTATTTCATGATCAGGATTAAATGTGGGTGTTAAAAATCTTCGATTATCGTTGGTTCTTATTTCTGTAAGTGGTCTTATTTGTGGTTCTAATCCTCTTATTCTGTTTAGAAATGCTCTTTCAATTCTTGCTTGTATCATCAAGCTATCGGTGTTATTTTGTGCATATTCATCATTTCTATTTATTATATAGTTTTCAGTATCGAGTGGATTAATCGTACTTAGTGGATAATCTATTTCTTGATTTTCATCTAAAGGATATCTTGCTGTTGGAATATATTCTGGGTATAGTTGTTCTGAAGTATCTAATCTTAATCTTGACATATGATAGTTTAATATATGATCATTATTATTATGGTTACTCATGTCCAGATTAATCGTTCTGGGCTCTGATACCAAATTGTAAGGGGTGGAATATAAAAATATTTTAATTAATTGTGTTACTGGTTGTATTTAATCAGAAAAATAATATTCACCATAATTACTTAAATTTTCTGGTATTTCTTCATCATAATTTTCACTATCTGATCCTATTCTTAGTAAAATTATTCTGTCCCAAAACTTTTTTTCTTCTGAGTAGGGATATATCTTTTGATTATATTCAGTTAAAAATATGAGTATAGTATAAACAATGTCATTCCAATTTTCAACTCTTTCTTCCATAGTTTGTAAATATATTCCATATTCGTGTATTAATGAATTTATTTCTTCTTGATTCATTTTTTATAAGTTAATTATTGTAGTGGGTTTACAAAATAAAGGGAATTTTTGGTAATTAGAAAGTCAAGTTGTAGAGTGTATCTCATACTTAAAGATAAAATTATTGGGAAGTTGTGTGGGTGATGTTTAAAAGTCAAAACTTAAATGGTCATTTTTTGTAAGTTTTTTACAATGGGTCTTTTTAAAATACAAACTAATTCTAATAGGTCCTTTACTCTAATTTGCCCTATTTTTTTCTTCAATCCAAGTTCAAGCCCATAAATACTTTTCAATTTTTTCTAATCCCTGCATGTGAATCTCTAATTGTAAAACTCTTTCTCCCCAATTCTGGAAATTGTTAGTAGCGAGTTGTTAAATCATTTTTTTATCACTATGTTTTGTTATAAATTGAGGCCCTTATAATATTTTATATAATTATAAATTTTACAATTTCTTTATAGAACATACTATATAACATTATAATAAAAAATTATTTAAAAAACAAAAAAATATAATTTCAATTTATTGTTAATTAAGTCATGCATCGAAAATATTATCTATATGACAAAATGGATCAATACCCACGTGGTTCTTTACAAATGAGTAAGAGAAATTTAAAAAATAAAACTACGTACAATTTAAACTCTTTCCAGATGAGCTGATTACACTGCGCAATTGCATGTATGAAATATCAAAAGAAAAACTAAGGAGTATAAAAAAATACTAAAAAAAGTAATAATGAAATAAATAAATTTTAAAATTGGGGACTTAAAAATTGAAAATCTCACATAAGAGCACGGATTGCACAACCTATTAACCAGTCATGCGATTAGGAGGACCCGAAAAATTTCGTGGGTCTGTCTCTTGATCTGGTCACAATTATGTAATTTAATTATATATTCAAATTATAATAAAAGTACATTCGAGTTATACATTAGATATTTAAATAAATATACTACTTTATCATCATTTTTCTTGGTAATATATACTCCTTCCGTCATTGAATAATGTTAACATTGTCGTAGTAATACTATTCATTGAGTAATTTTGATTCGACCTTTTTTTTTAACACAGTTACATAAGATAAAACATAGTCAAGTGAGAGCTTGTTAGATTCATCTAATCGCATAGTTTTAGAATATTAAATATAATTTTTTATTTGATAAAATTTGAGATATTACTCTCTAAAAATATATATTGGATTATGTGAAAATATGGAATGTTAAACTTTTTTTATGACGGTGGGAATATAAATTAAAACATGGAACAAAGAGTCTTCGCCTAAACTTTATTATATACTACTCCCTGCGTCCTATTTGTAATGTTTAATTACTGTTGGGTATGGAAATTAAGGTTGATTTGTGAGTATATAATGGGGTCCATATAATTGTTAGAGGGGAAAATTATTTGTATTTATAGAACAAGGACATTTATGATGGAACATACAAAAACATTAAGTAGGAAATTTTATTTGGTACAGATAGAATAATATTTAAACAATTTCTTTTAAATATTACAACCATTTTATGTTGAATTCTGTCCTCTAGTTACATTTTTATAATTTATTATTGAAGTATAATCAAGTAGAAGGCATATAAATAATCAATGAGAACTTGAACCCCTTACCTTATAGGTAAATAGTATATAAGGGTAAGAGATTCTATTAAATTAATTAAATTTACATACTTATTTTATCCATCCCATTAAAATAATGATAATATATTTTAAATTTAATTTAATGACCGGTCGAATCACAGTAATGCCAAAATCAATCATTAGTATCAAAAATTAAAAATAAATAAATAAATGAAAAGAAGTGTATGACTTCACCAAATATTTGACTTCAACAAATAACCAAGTCCCCGATTGCCCTTTATTATTCTCTTTGTAATAATTTGCCCTTAAACTTATATGTAAAACATTATTAGACGAATCTAATAAGATCTTATTTGACTATATTTTTCCTTACATAAGTATGTTAAAAAAAATTATCAAAGTTACTCAATGCATAACTACCACTATGCAAATGAAGCAATTAAATGAGAGGGAGCAAGTAATTTAATTAATCAGTTGGCTATTATAACTCTTTTCTACCTATATATAAATGTGGCAAACACAAAAGAAATACATGTACCTTCCTCATCCCTCCCTAGAACATTATATACCACAAATGTAAAAACAATCACCAAACCTTTAGAAACACATAACCCTTTAATCTGTCAACGATGTCTCTTTATTACATCTTCCCAATATTACTATTCATCTTCATCATCAGAAAATTCATTCGTTCAAGATCTGCACCCACCAATCCTCTCCCCCTTCGCAATAATTCCGCCGCTATCCGATTGGGCTCCACGGACTACGGAAACCTAGTGCACCTAATCCCTTCTTCGGCCCTTCACCCAAGGTCCATCCAAGATATCATCCATCTAATCAAATTGGCCAACAATCAGCCCGGCGATCGTGCGTTTACTGTGGCCGCCAGGGGGCGGGGCCACTCTGTGAGGGGGCAGGCGATGACTCGCGGTGGAGTGGTGGTGGATATGCTGTCATTGGGCGGCAAGAACTGTAGTTCAAACGCAGTTGGGATTAGAGTTTTCCATAATAGTTCTGTAGGGTTTTACGCGGACGTCGGGGGAGAGCAGCTCTGGATCGATGTGTTGCAGGCCACTCTCGCGCAGGGGCTATCACCGGTGTCGTGGACGGATTATTTGTACGCGAGCGTGGGCGGGACGTTGTCAAATGCTGGGATAAGTGGGCAGTCGTTCAGACATGGACCTCAGATTAGCAATGTTATTGAGCTTGATGTCGTTACAGGTATGAATTTGAGATTATGCATGCCATGATTTATTTTTTATTATTGACTTTGTTTTTAACATAAAATTTCCAATATATAGGGAAAGGAGAATTTGTGACATGCTCAAAAAAGAAAAACCCAGAGCTATTTTTTGGAGTATTGGGCGGTTTAGGACAGTTCGGCATCATAACCAGGGCTAGAATCGTCCTCGCAAAAGCACCCACAAGAGTGAGTACTATACACATTGTCCATCGGAAAAAAGGCCAAATATATCCCTTTTGTTTAAAAAAAAGCCAAATCTATCCTTTTTTATTTTATTACCGAATTTATCCTCTACGTATGCTAATTATATCCAGAAATATCCTAAATTCACTAATCGCGGAATGGCTGCTGACGTGGCAATAAATTAACTTAAACCCTACACGCTGGATGGGATTTGAAGTGTCTCTCAATTAAGGCTGGGGAAAAATACCGAGTATACCGCATACCGCATATACCGTATCGAAAAAAAAAATATCGAAATTTTCGGTATACCGTAATTTTCGGTACGGTATCATACCGAAAAAAATTCTCCGTACCGTATACCTCACCGAACTTTACGGTATGAAAAATTTCATACCGTTGCCGTACCGAACATTTCGGTATACCGATCTTCGGTATACCGAAAGTTTCGGTATGAAATATTTTCATACCGTTTCCATACCGACATTCCGGTAAGTTCGGTATATTCCGCTGTTCCGAACATTCAGTACATACCGACATACCGTATCGCGGTATATACCGACATACCGTATCACGGTATATACCGACATACCGAATATTCACTACATACCGACATACCGGTATTGCGGTATATACCGGCATACCGAACTTTCGCTATATACCAACATACCGATATTACGGTATATAACGGTATCGCGGTATATACCGATACCGTGGTATATACCAAAGTTCGGCACGGTAGCGATATACCGCGGTATCAAAAAATTTATACCATTACCGTACCAAAATCTTACGGTACGGTATGATACCATACCGAAAATTTCGATATTTTCGGTATTTTTTCGATATGGTATGTGCGATATGTAGTATATTCGGTATTTTTCCCCAACCCTAATTGAGACACACTTCAAATTCGATCCAGCGTGTAGGGTTTAAGTTAATTTATTGCCACGTCAGCAGACATTCCACGATTAGTGAATTTAGGATATTTTCAGATATAATTAGCATATGTAGAGGATAAATTCGGTAATAAAATAGAAAAAGGATAGATTTGGCTTTTTTTTAAATAAAAAGGAAATATTTGACCATTTTTTCCATTGTCCATCTGATCTATAATATAGTATATTCTTTGATGAGTCATATTTATTTATTGGCATGTGTTTATGTTTAAATAATATACCAAGTCAAAATAGTAACATGTTGGCTGACGAACCTTCGCCCTTCGGTATTATTAACAGTAATATTAGTATGAAACAACTAAGCAGTCATTTAGTTACGTTCGAACATACAGAGAAGTATAATATTTCTAATTATACAAGCTTCATCTATTTGCTGGAGAGACGAACGCAAGTATCAAATTATATTAGAAGAAAAACTCATTTAGTACCATAAGTTTTTTTCAATTTTCAAAATCATCCCAAAAATATCGAATTAGACGAATCTGTTCCATAACTACCCTAATCATCATCCAACCGGCCATGATACCGATTTTTTTGCTAATCATCGCCGAACCCGTTTTCGGCAATGATTAAGGTAGTTATGGGACGGGTTCGGCGATGATTAGCGAAAAAACCAGCATCATGGACGAGTTCGACCAAGATTATGGTAGTTATGGGACGGATTCGCCTAATTCGATATTTGTGGGACTATTTTGGATTTTTTTTAAATTATGGGATTATATGGTTTTTTTTTTCCCAAATTATGTTTGTCAACGGGTCCAACTTAGAGGATATTCTTTACATCTGAATTTGATTGTTCGGAGGCTACTTTAATTAGAGATAAATTAAAATTGACTAGAATGAAACAAGCTACTTATATCAACAAATATATTTCTTTCTTGGTAGTCATTCGATAAAAATAAAATTTCAAAGTTAAGTGAGTGAGTATATTGGAACAATTTTGTGATGTGTGACCTCATGAGAAGTCTCCCAAAGTTGAAGGTTGGCATGAGTGTGGCTAATGCTCACTTGAAAGAGTTCATGTTGATTTGACAATAAAACTTTTTATTTGGCGATTTATTCAATGTTGGAAGCAGATATGCTATTAATGTAGGTATCTCTGTTTCCAGAGTGGGGTGGGAACAACCTTCACTACCTACCCGTCAACAATTAGAGTAATATCATGTTTTTCCGTTGCACTGAAAATGGGAGTATTACAATATTATGACGTTACATAAAAAAAAAAAAAAAGAAGAAGAAGAAGATACCATGATGTCACATTAATACACGAAAATAAAATTGTTTTGCAGCATAAATTAGTGATCGAACACCAATTACTTTAGAAAAGAAGGATTTTGTTTAACCAAGCATGAAACGACAACAAATTTTCTCATTGCAGCAACTTTTTTCTTGCAGTTAGAGTGTAAATTGTCCAAATCATTAGTTTAATTACAATATGTAGTTTTCTATTTTCAGGTTAAATGGGCAATATTATTGTACAGTGACTTCTCGACACATACAAGAGACCAAGAGCATTTGATATCAATATCACCAAACAATACAAATGCCCCAAATTATGTCGAAGGATTCCTCGTCACAAATAAGAACATGATATTCCAATGGAGAGCATCCTTTTCGACTCCCTCAAATCAATCCGACATTGATGCATTGTTGAAAAAGCAAGGTATCATATACTCCATAGAAGTAGTTAAGTACTACGACAATCAGACAGCTGGTTGCAACGATGAGGTATGTCTAGGCGAAATATTGTACTATAATTTTGTCAATAATTATTCCGATATAAATGAGTAATTTTTCCATCTCAGGAATTCGAAATGTTGTTGAAGGAGTTGAACTACATTCCCAATTTCATTTTCACCAAGGATGCTACATATTTTGATTTTCTGCATCGGGTGGGGAATTTGGACAACCTACCAGGTCCAATGCTCTCCCATCCGTGGATAGATCTCTTCATACCCAAATCCAGGATATTGGACTTCAATCGCGGTGTGTTGGCCACCATGCTCCCCAAACTGCCCGAGTCCTCGGACATCTTCATATTCTATCCCTTGAATCGCAACAAGTACGTAGTAGTACATATCGAATGCACTCCTACGTTAGTTTTTAACATTATCCAATTATGTTATTATGTTTTGATTCCTTTAATGAGATTGTTTTCCCTTTAAATGTGCAGATGGGATAATAGGATATCAGCTGTAACACCGAATGAGGATGTTTTCTACATTTTTGACCTGTTGCATTCCAGTCTTCCCGAAAATGTACAAATCTACGAGGATTTTAACAATGCGATTATGCAGTTCTGTAAGGAGAATGGTATCCAAGTGAAAAAGTATTTACCTTTTTATGGATCAAAACAAGAGTGGATGGAGCATTATGGACCCAAATGGGAAGTTATGAAGCGGAGGAAATCAATGTTTGATCCGAAGAGGATATTGTCTCCTGGACAAACAATTTCCAATTATCTCTAGTCTATGATCCTGTCGACATTTCATCGAATATGGTTTCAAAGTGCATAGGTTGATTATAGCCTTTTGCAATAATCCACAGTTGTTTTTCTTGGTGGTAGAAAATAAATGCAAACACTGAATTTGTTCAGGTATAAAATGTTAGGTTCCCAGCACACAACTTGTATTCTTTATGCAATGTTCAAAGAATGAGTTCAATCTAACGCAGTGACCACACAGATCAAACTAACCAGTGTAAACTAGATAGCATGCACAGCGGAATAAACGAGTAATCAACAAGCATAAAGAATAAATGAGATACAAAGAGCTGTTGACCCAGTTCGGCCTTCGGTCTACATTTGGGGGATTCCAATCCAGGAGGATATTTCACTATGTGTTTCAACCACGGCACACTACCACACACATAAGCAAAATATATAAAATGTCTTCACTCCAATCTTCCAAAAGGTTGGTTGGTTGATCAGGAACCTTCCAATTTCTGACTAGGTATCTCCACCTATGGCAACTCCTCAAAGCTTCCCACTTTGAGTTCCTCTTGTTGAAACCTGTGAAGCACTTTCCTCAACCGAGTTGTTAATGATCTTTACGGTTCAAACTTCTCGAAACGCCTTGGACTTTTCACTTTAAATAGATAACCGAATCACTCAAGGGATAATGAACACAACTTAGCACAATTGTGTCCAAGGAACTCCGATTCAGCAGCAGCAGGATAGATTCGATGTACAGTGGGCTGCTTTATCAGAGAGAGTGTTTTTCACGATGAACACTTGGAGCTCTTGAGAGTATTTTGAATGTTAGAATTTGATAGTTGTTCCTCTACTCTCCAATCTTCAAAAACTCTTACTTAAACCAAGGATCCCACAGGCGGATTTGAGTAATTTTTCCAATTAAGGAAATTGCCGTTGGGATTTGATGTGGTTTAGAGTAACAGCTCTATTCCAGAAATGGGAGAGATTATCCTGCAAGAAACATGTTAGTACACCTACTTCCATCTCAGAAAAGAGCCGTTGGACTTGTTGCAAGCTCGAGTTCTTCAGTCTTTTCTCCATAGCATAGTCAGACGTAGGATACACTTGAAGATGTTCTATAGGCTAGGTTCAATCATTAATTTTGAACTTTCAACGAAACACATGACTCAACAATCTCCCCCTTTTTAACATGAAGTGAACCATTAATTACAAATGACAAACCGATGATGAACAACTAAGAACATATGGCTATGCAGTACACTTTAAGACATATTTCCCAGAAGATAAAAAGCTCTTTACACAAGATATACAACAGATAAGCAGAGAGCTTGTACACATAGAATGCAGGGGAAATATTCATCTTAATAACTAGCACAAAAACAACAAGTTCAATAGAGTTCATCCAACCACAAACATAAACCGAGCAAACATCCACTAACTACCAAGTCCATCATCAACACTAAAACATAATAAAGCAAAATATCCAGAATGATAAACATGAAAAGGATAGAGTTAGAAAGATTTTACCAAACATCCAGGGGTGAATTGTTCATCTTGGTTGAATATTTGCTACTCCCTTCTGCATCAACTTCTTGGAAAGGATCAGTTAGACTCTTCTCCTTCATCTGAGGCATCTGCATCAGCATTCTCTTCTCCATCAGGAGGGATCTCTTCATCATCAGCTTCCATAAACACAGCAGATTCATCCTCATCATCATCAGACCAAGTGTCGGGCATCAGAGCAAGGGCAACTTCAAAGTTGGTCTCTTCTTCAGCAATGATCTGTCAGAGTTCCCTGTGCCTCTTTAGGCCATTTACCAGAATGTCATTGGTCCGATCAAGAGCACTTTTTTTGCTTAGGACGCCATCTGATCCAGGGATATCTGGGATTTTCTTCTAGAGTTTCTGAGTGATAGTGAATTCATACATGCGCTCCAGACCATCCTTTTTACCGCCAAGGATATTTTCAGATTCCAGAAAGGCATAAATCAAACCCTGATAGGGTAGTAGAGACTTGTGATCAGCAGTGAGGGACTCAGGAGGTTAGCCATCTGAGTGAGGATGAGTTGACCAAAGTTGATGGGAATCATCTTGTCAATAGCATAGATCATATGGCATATTTCTCTAGTGACAAGAGAATGATTTCCTTTTGGCATGACTAGGGGTGTAAACGAGCCGAGCCGAGCTCGAGCCACACCAGGCTCGAGCTCGGCTCGGTTATGTATAAGTTCGGCTCGGCTCGAGCTCGAAGCTCGACGAGCTTTAAAAATTAAGCTCGGCTCGAGCTCGACCCAATATATTGAAGCTCGAGCTCGGCTCGAAGGGCCAAAAAAGCTCGACATAAATTTCAGTTTTTTTTTTTTTTTTTTACCGGGTATCCCTAGACCACATTGGACTCAAGACTAAAAAAATTTAAATTATTCAATAATGAGCTTAAAAACTTGAAAAGCGGAGTTCTGTAGAAATATATTAAACTATTCATAATTCTTTGTAATAGTCTCAATTTGGAAGGAGATTGGGATTTAGTGTTTTTCATTTAGTGTTAACCATAATAAAATATATGTACTATATTATTAAATAAAATGAGGAGTGAATTTATTGTTGCACTTCCTCTTCCTTACATTTGTTAAGAAAGAAAATACACTATATTTTTAAGAAAGAAATAATATATATATAATATATTCGAGCCTATTATCGAGCTTTCGAGCCGAGTATTAGTTAGCTCGGCTTGAGCTCATTAATATTCGAGCCGATCTCGAATTCGAGCCGAGCCTTTTCGAGTCGAGCTTTGGTCGAGCTTTGATCGAGTCGAGCCCCGAATATTTTACGAGCCTATCAGTCTCATTTACACCCCTAGGCATGACATTGGAGGCACAAAATTTGTAGAGGAGATAGAATCTCTGAGTGAGAAATCTTGGTTTGATTCCTTTGCCCATTGATAATGGCCAGAAATGTCCATTATTTTCAATCCGTTTCCGTGTCTGAAACGGGCATTTGATCGCATTCCGGTCTTATATTAAATAAGAAAGCAGTGGAATTAGACTGATTTATGCATATTTGTAAAAATAATGAGCTGGTATGAAAAATGCATAAATATGTAATTTTATTACACATTTATGCTAGAAAATCCAAAAACATGAGAAAAAGAAAAGAAAAGAAAAATGAATGAAAAAGATGGGCAAAAGAATAAACCAGGCCTACAAAATACAAAAAGATGGGAAAAGAAAGAAAAGCCCACAAAAAGTGCAATTTCGGCCCATCTGGTCTCGACATGAGCATCCTGTCGCTAGACCCCCCCCCCCCCCCCCCTGTGTCGTGAAGCATGGTCTCGCGACAGATGGTGCATAGCAACACAACAGTCAAATAGAGAAAAGACCAGTCCAGGAAGACTGTGTCGTTAGACCTGTGTCGCGAGACATGGTCTAACGACACGGATGAGTCCGCGCCACCAGCATCAAATGGAGAAGAAACCATGTCCCCAGACCCTTGTCGCTAGCCACCGTGTCGCGAAACATGGCCTCGCGACATGGCTATGTCTGGCGACACAGAAGCATAAATTGAAGAGGACCAAGACCCAGTCGAGAAGCCTTGCGACATACAGCCTTGTCTCGCGCCACAACGCGTGATTCCGCGACACAGCTGTGATGTGTGTGATGTCTTGAGACACAATGGGCCTCAGACCAAAACCCTTGGGCCTAGGGTTTCACCTCTATAAATAGATGGTGATCCCTAGGTGCTGGGGGGTTAGAATTTTTTTTCCTTGAAGACAGTAATCAAGAGCTCAGTCTTTAGGTAGTTCTTAGTTAGCTTAGTTTATTTTTATTTTCTTGTATTATTTAATTCTTGCACTAGCTTAGTGTAGTTTAGTTTAATGTTGTTTTCTGCCTTCCAGTAGTTAGGTAGCCATCTTCATATATTGTTTTCATTTCTATACCTTGTTTTTAGGGTTTGAAACACTCAAATGATGGGTGTTATCAAACCCCTTAATAAAATGGGAAGTTAATCTGAAAATGGTGTCCCAAAATCATGAAATGGGTGTTATAAACCCATGGATTTACTGCTTTCATTTTCTTTTTTGGTCTTTTGACCTTTATTTACCATTTAATGCTTACTGTTATCTTATTTTTGGACCATGTTCATGTATGTGTGCAATCAAACCCTAGATTAGGTTTTGCTTTATTTTAAATATTGTTTCAGTTTGTGTTATTTCTTTATTCAAGCATGTTCTTGTTAGATTTAATTTGTGTTTGTTTGTTTTTGGGTTAGAATAGCTTTTTGATCTGAAATAGGATATGATCCCGTTGTTTCCATGCTACTGTTCCTTTTTGCTTTTCTGACTTGTGTCCTAAACCATCCATGTCGTCAACCTCTTCCTGTCGCTAGCGACAGGAAGGCTGTTTCGCGACATGGGTGCCTAGGGTCACTTGCCTTAATATTTTTTAACCCTCAGTCGTGAGGCACTCCTGTCGCGAACCCATGGTTCGCGACACAACTCCCTGCATAGCGACTGAGGACCAAAATCCTTGTAATTACATTCCAATGGCTCCTGTCGCGAAACTCCTGTCGCGGACCCACGGTTCGCGACACACTTTTCGGTTTCGAGACAGAAAATTATGCCTTGGCAAATTTTTGAAAACTCCAGTCGCTAGACTATTCTGTCGCACGTCTCGCGACACAATTTTTGAATCTCGCGACTGGGAACCAAATACTTTGAAAATTTTCAGCAAAGCCTCGTGTCGCCAGACTCCTGTCGCGAGACCATGTCTCGCGACACACTTTCTGTCTAGCGACACGAAGCCTAGCTTACCAAAAATTTCTATAATCCACCTGTCGTGATACCCATGTCGCGAACCTAGGTTTGCGACACAATTTATGGTATCACGACAGGATTCTTATCTCTTTCAATTCCCAAAAATTATGATTTCTAATCCTCCATTTTATTGCATCACTCACGTCTTAACCCCACGGGTTAAGATGTAATATCCCAGATTGTAATATAAGGCGTTATGCTGCCAAAATTTTGATTCTCCATTCTCTCACATAAATAATTGAACCCTTAAATCAATAATTAGAGATCATGATTAGCAATAATTAAGATCAATAATTACCATGATTAAAGGATTTTTGTTCAATTCTCATTAAAATATTTTTCTATAAACAAAACCTTAATGCCTTAAGCAGATAATCCGGACTGTAATTAATTATGGTGTGAAGGATTATTTAAGTCATTAATTATGGATTAATTCCATAACCTTGCATGAGAAACCAATGTCTCTCATACAAGGCACCCTCCTTTATTTTATTTATTTATTTTTCATTTTTCATATTGTCTTTTTCGTGATGTATGAATAAACAGTAAAAGATATTATAGAATAATGTCGGCGAACGGTCCATTCACTGGGAAATTAAGTAGCCCGTAGTCTGAATATTAGTTACTGTTTGTTATTTTGCATGGTTTGGATAATAATTAACGAGGTCAGGCGAACGGTCCTTTTATCGGGAAATGAAGTAGCCACTCAGTTAGTTACTGTCCAAATACAGTTTTATTTTCTTTATCGTAATTTCCAAACCCAAATTCCAATCTGTAATATAAGTTGGTTAATATCTGTCAATATTAGCTGATGAGTATTGCAGAGAGGAAGCATGTAGGTTTTTATCTGAATTCGCAGACAGTAGAGGCCCAACTGGTAGCGACACTGCCATTATAGGGTTTCTGCTGTCTAAATTCATTCCATCCGAGTAATTGGGAAATTGGACAGTAGATGTTTGCAATCCACCTGATTACTCTGCCACCACTTTTGGCCTCACAGCCACTTCATATCTGTGTCCCACATTCTGTCTAAACCCACCTTTATATTTTGGGTTAATTAATTTTACACTTCCATGTATCCTGATGCATGATATTATTATGTAACTACTGTGGTCTGTAATATCTTGGGATCCTTCCCTTGGACATTAGAAGTCTAGATTTAAACAGATATTGCATATTAAATTTCCAACAAAAATTCATTATAAAATCCGGATCTAAGTAAGGGATAAATTCCCCAGTTATGACTAGTTCATATTCTGTCAGGGATTGATTTTGGGGAAATTAGAAGTAGAGTCAGCGATTAGGTCTCTTCTAGACTGAAAGGGTCTGTGTTCTTATTGAGAGTCTAGTACCTGTTTAGGGAATGGTTTTCAAATCTATTATTTTCCAAAATCACTATGTGTTGGGAATTTAGTCTTAACTATCACACCGAGATGGGATCCACTTGGATTCAAATACAGTGTGACAGATAATTTTAAAGGAACAATACACAGGCCTTCGTTATTTTCTAAGATAGAGTTGAGTTCCTTTCAACTGCTATCCTCTTTTGCCAAAGCCTATTCTTGAGTCCTGAGTGAGTGCATCCGGAACGGACTAATTAATTAGTTCGTTTCATTAGTTTGTATCTCATAATCACCCGGAAGGAAGTGAACACTGCGAGCAGTTCACTGAGAGTCGGAAATTCTTGATCCACGTCCAGTCATTCTGACTGGAGGCTTTCTTTTACTACCAGTACGAAGCTTTTGAAACTTCCGAGTGATAGGATTTTAACTGCTTTCTTTAACTGCTTTCTTTACTGCTTTCTCTTAAACGCTTTTATAGAGGTCACTCGGATGCGTCACTAGATCTTCTAACTGCTACTAGGACTGAGAGTTAAGGGATAGTTCAGGCTTATTTTTAGACTTTGGGTGTGACATGGGGGAATGGTAGCAGTACTTGCACTTCAACTAATGATTTGTCGGGTGTTGCTTGTCCATCACAGATGTAATAACATACCCTGGCCGGGGCAGTTATGAATCTGCGGTCTTAAGAACATGTAAACTCATACTTTAAGTACCTGTCTGTTAAAGGGAACATAGTACTGAGAGCATGAGAACTAGCTATCTGACAGGATTATCCCAATCAAAGATCTGTGTATTAAAAATGGAAGTTTAATTATGCTTTATCTAAATCTTGTCCAATCTTTATTCTTTTCTCCCTGTCCATTCTGTCATCATTTTGAATCAGCTTCATAGCTAGTATAGCTTAGATTATAGCTTTCCTAGAATAATCTAATTGCTTTTATAGGGTAAAATTACCTGCTTTCTAGACCTAATTTTAACTGCTTTTTAGCTTATACTTATCTGCGTTCTAGAATAGAATTCTATACGCTTTGTAGAATAACTTTAATTGCTTTCATAACTTAGTTTGAATTCAGTAAAGTAGTTGATAGTCAACTTCTCAAACTGATTCGAGTAACCGAGTTGAAAATCTTGTAAAATGGCGTGGGACTTGCTTCCATCGCACATCCTCCAGTGAACGATCTGGACTTACCTACAAATTATTGCAATTTTTTACACCGTGCGATTTCGGGCCACAGTTTCTTAACACGAGTAATAAAAACGTGACAACCTATACATATATCCCTAATCCCAACTCCGTAATCATAAATTGATTTTCACTAAATAAAATCAAGACCGGGATTCTTTTTATTTCAAAAATACTCGTGTGGGAAATTGTCAAAAGTTTCATGGCGCCGTTGCCGGGGAGGATGTAGCACCATGTTATAAGAGAATTAAACTCCTGATTTACTCATAGCTAGTGTACATACTTTATTCAGAACAAAAATATTCCAGTCTCAAAAATCAATCACACGTTTAGAGCAGTAAAGCTCTAAATGTGAGGATGTTGATTTCTGAGAAATAATTCTTTTACACCAGTTCTAACCTGGGGATGGTTGCAGGTACTGCCCTCATTGAACGAAGCTGTACATGCAACGGAGAAAGGAAACACCACCCGAACTTCCACTCAACCTCGAAATAGAAAGGGAAGCGAGACGAATCAGAGCCCTCACTAAACAGAGGAAAGAGCAGGAAAGGAGGGAACGTGTAAGGCAATCTTCTTCCAGTAAAAGCAGCGGAGTTTCTGACATGGCACAGTTACCAGGAAATCCACCCATCATTCCCGATAACCCTATCATCATTGACAACAACCCACCACCACTTCATGAAAACCGAGATGGAGATGGCGATGAGACAGATGACCCTCCATTGAATGAAATTCAAGGCGAGGGGAATCTTCCCAACATCGATAATCAAAATCTCAACCCACCACCTCCCCAAAACCAGTTCAATAACCCATTTAACCAGAATAATCCAAATAACCAACACTTCCAGAATCCTCAGTTCCAGAACCCGCAATTCAATCAGCATCAGAATCCTCCCAACCCAAATGATTTCAATGACCCCAGAAACTATTATCCAAATCAGAACTATTACCCACAGCACTATCAAGGAGGGTCGGGGAACAATCAACAAGCAGCAGCTGCTGACTATATGCAACCCATTCTGGAGTCATATTTGAACATTCCTGGACAAGCTCCATTATTGGCCAGGAATTTCGAATTAAAGCCGGCACTCAACAATCTTGTTCAGAGCAATCAGTTTGCGGGGGCAAGTCATGAAGACCCGCATGACCATTTGCAGATCTTCCTGGAACTATGTGACACCATTAAGAATCATAATGTATCTCCTAACACTATTCGTTTGAGATTGTTTCCTTTCTCTTTGTCTAGTGGAGCACGAACATGGTACAAATCGCTGCCAGCCAATCAGAAGTCCACATGGGAAGAAGTAATCAGAAACTTCTTGGCAAAATACTTTTCGGAATCCAAGGTGGACGAATGCCGATCCAAAATTGCGGAATTCAAAATGAAGCCAGACGAGTCCCTTTATGACGCTAAGGAGAGGTTCTTCAACCTGCTCAGAAATGTCCCCGGCATGGTTTCCATGAATGGGAGCAATTGAGGAAATACTACAGCTGTTTGACCCCATCCTGGAAATACATGCTTGATGCTGCTGGTGGTCAACATTTGCTAGACATGCCAATGGATCAGGCCTGGGGCAAGATTGAAACAATGAGTGTGAACAGATCTGTGTTTAACCGATGATATTGACCCCCTCCCCCTCGTGGTTTATGTGCTGTAGGTACAGCAGGCAAATCTGAATTAGACAAATTGAAGGATCAAGTGGCAGTGTTGGCCCTAAATCAAGAATCTGGGAGTTCTACCCAAGCCCAAAATGCTGAAATTGTCTGTGGATCATGCCAAGGTCCACATCCCACGGAAGCCTGTCAACAGGTGACGAATGGGAGCTGTAACTATGCAGGTGGATTCCAGAACCGGCACCTAACCTCTCATATTCCAACAATAACGCTTTGAATTCACACATGTTAACCCAGCCTCAACAGTTTAACCATCCAAGGCCCCATCATTTTAACCCAAACTTTCAACCCCAGATTCTAGCCAGGCCACCTCAGAACCAGAACTTCCAAAACTTCCAGCAGCCACATAATCAGTTTGTCCCCAATCAGAACCAGCCACAAAACCAATTTGTCCCTAACAACCAAGCCCAGAACCAGTGGAATCCACCTCAGCAGAAGCCAGAAGGAGATAAACACACAGTTGCAGGCTTCCATAAGAAACGTGGAAACTCAGGTGACCCAGATGGCCAAGGAACTCCAGAAAAGAGATCAGGGGACTTTGCCGAGCAGTTCAGAAAAGAACCCCCAGTGTAAGGCTATCACGTTGAAATCGGGCAAGGTTCTGGCAGGGCCACAGATCAAAGAAGTGCAAGGGAAGGAGTCGGACAAAGAAAGTATTGAGGAAAATCAGGGAACAGAGGAGGAAGGAGAAAAAGAAAAAGAAACTGAGACAGCAGAACTCAGTGGAAAAACTGGTAAAGGTGAAGGTAAAATTTCTGACCCTTCACCACAAAAACACTTGGATAATAATAAGTATATGCCAAGGATGCCATACCCTGCGCGTCTTAAAAATAAGGAACATGATCTTAAATTCAAGAAATTTTTGGAAAGATTGAAAGCTGTTGAGATCACTATTCCCTTGGTCGAAATGATTTCAGAAAATGCCTGTCTATGTTAAATTTCTCAAAGAAATGATTTCAGGAAGAAGGAAATTCGACCAGGATGAAGTGGTGGTTTTAAACAGCAGCTGCAGCGCCATAATCCAAAGAGTGCTACCTGAGAAGAAGGAGGGCCCGGGCTGTATCACACTGCCAGTCCACATTGGAAAGACAAATGTCGGAAAAGGGGTTATGTGACTTGGGGTCGAGCATCAATGTTATGCCACTCGCCATGGTAAAACGTCTTCACTTGGGAGTGATTGAGCCGGTTACAATGCAATTACAACTGGCAGACCGGCCGATCACTCATCCAGTTGGGATATTGAAGGACGTGATCGTTAAGACGGGATGAACACTCTTTCCTGTCGACTTCATTATTCTCGACATAGAAGAAGACTATGAGATGCCACTGATCTTAGGCCGCCCTTTCCTTTCAACGGGTGGTGCACTGATAGATGCGCATTCAAATCAAATCAAGCTCCGTGTTGGAGAAGAAGAGCTGAATTTCAACATGGGCAAGCTGCAGAGGTTTCCGCATGAGGAAACTTGTTCCACAATTGATGTAATAGATGGTAGGAGTGAGGATGAGAGCATTGACTCTGTGACTGTGATGTCGGACAAAATTTCAAAGCAGGTACTGATGCCTGCTGGTGCCGAGCAAAGCTGCAATGCCATGCCCTTCGAGGATCCCACGACTGGGGACCTTGAAGAGTTTGACGGTGTTGAATACACTCCGGAGGAGGAGGAGAGCACCATGGACAAGGAAGTGGACCCTGTACTGACACAGGGTTCTGAAGGTAAATATGATCTTTCACCCCCATCCATTTCTCGCAAACTACTGCCTTCCGTTGAATGTCCGCCAGAGCTTGAACTTAAAATACTTCCGGATCACCTTAAGTACGTTTTTCTCACTGAACCTAAAAAGTTACCGGTAATTGTGTTAGCTAAGCTGACACAAGAACAAGAAAAAGCTCTGGTTGACGTTCTCAAGAAATATGTACATGCAATTGGATGGACCATTTCTGATATAAAAGGAATAAGCCCCTCTGTTTACATGCACAAAATTTTAATGGAAGAGGAGTACAAGCCCTCAAGGCAACCCCAAAGGCGTTTGAACCCCCACATGTAAGAAGTGGTAAGGAAAGAAGTTATCAAGCTCTTAGATGCTGGTATCATCTATCCTATATCTGACAGCAAATGGGTTAGCCCAGTGCAGGTAGTACCGAAGCGTGGGGGTATGTGCATAACGACTAATGAGCAGGGAGAAGAAGTGGCGACAAGACCAGTGACCGGTTGGAGAGTTTGCATCGATTACTGGAAGCTCAATAAAGCGACGCAGAAGGATCACTTTCCCTTGCCGTTCATTGATCAAATGCTCGAGAGGTTGGTCGGGAGGGAGTACTATTGTTTTTTGGATGGATATTCTGGCTATAATCAAATTGTAGTAGCTAGTGAAGATCATGACAAAACTACTTTCACTTGCCCGTATGGAACTTTTGCATACAGGCGCATGCCTTTTGGCCTTTGCAATGCGCCTGCAACTTTTCAGTGATGCATGATGTCTATATTCTCCGAATTTATTGAAAAATCCATTGAAGTTTTCATGGATGACTTCTCTGTATATGGAGATACTTTTGATGAATGTTTGACTAATCTTGTAAAATTTTAAAAAGATGTGAGGACACCAACCTAGTCTTAAATTGGGAAAAGTGCCATTTTATGGTCACTGAGGGTATCGTGTTGGGTCATCACATCTCGCAGGCATCGAAGTCGACAGAGCCAAGGTCTCAGTCATCTCCAATCTTCCATTACCCAATTCAATAAAAGCAGTTAGGCGTTTCTTAGGGCATGTCGGTTTTTACCGGAGGTTTATTAAAGACTTTTCTAAAATTGCCAAGCCGCTCACTAATTTGCTTTGTAAAGAAAATCCCTTTTTTTAATAAATGAAGCGTGTGTTCAAGCCTTTGACACGCTCAAAAAGATGTTAATTTCTGCCCCAATAGTACAGCCACCCGATTGGTCAATACCTTTCGAGGTAATGTGCGATGCAAGTGATCTCTCAGTGGGTGCAGTTCTTGGGCAACATAAGGAAGCGAAACATTGTGTGATCCATTACGCAAGTCACGCCCTGAATGAAGCCCAAATCAACTACACCACCACGGAAAAGAGATGTACGCTGTAGTTTTCGCGTTTGATAAATTCAGACAGTACCTTATTGGTATGAAAACCATAGTGTACACAGATCACTCTGCACTGAAATACTTGTTTAGCAAACAAGATGCCAAACCTCGATTAATCAGGTGGGTACTTCTGTTGCAGGAATTTGATATCATAATAAAAGATAGAAAAGGAGAGACAATGGTGCTGCTGACCATTTGTCTCGAATAGAAAATGATAAAAATGATAAAGCTGTCAATGAGGATTTTCCAGATGAACAACTGTTTGCATTGCATTTGCATGATCAGGCGTGTCCATGGTTTTCCGACATTGCTAACTTTTTAGCATGTGGAATAACCCCACCATTTCAGCAAAAATACAAAAGGGCAAAATTCTTCAAAGAAGTAGTAAACTACTTTTGGGAAGATCCCTTCTTGTTCAAACATTGCGCTGATTCGTTAATCAGGCGATGTGTTACTGAAGCTGAGGCCTACCAAATCACCAAGAATGCCACGAATCTGAATACGGAGGTCATCACGGTCCCACTCAGACTACCCACAAGGTACTTGAGTGTGGATTCTTTTGGCCTACTATTTATGAGGACTGCAAGGTGTTTGCGAAAGCCTGCGACAGATGCCAAAGATTAGGAAACATCTCCAAGAGGGATGAGATGCCTCAGAAAGGGATTCTCGCACTTGAGATCTTTGATGTATGGGGCATTAACTTCATGGGACCGTTCCCACCATCTGGTGGAAACTACTATATCTTGGTAGCTGTCGATTACGTGTCCAAGTGGGTCGAGGCGGTCATATTGCCAACCAATGATGGTAGCCAAGTCATAAAGTTCCTCAAGAACAACATTTTCAATAGATTTGGCGTACCTAGGGTGGTGATATCTGATGGAGGAACACACTTTGTTAATAAAGCTTTTGAAACGTTAATGAGTAAAAATGGAATCCTCCATAAGATAGGCACACCTTACCATCCCCAAACCAGTGGTCAAGTCGAGGTATCAAATCGCGAGATCAAACATATACTCGAAGCCACGGTTGGGATAACCCGCAAGGACTGGGCACGAAAGCTCAATGATGCTCTATGGGCATATCGCACTGCATACAAGACTCCCATTGGGATGCCTCCTTACAGACTTGTCTTCGGAAAAGCCTGTCATTTGGTTGTAGAGTTAGAGCATAAAGCTTACTGGGCCGTCGAAACGCTTAACTTCGATTCGAAAGTTGTTCAAAGCAAACGCAAGTTGGACCTCAATGAAATTGAGGAAATACGAGCGCAAGCCTACGAGAGCTCTCGGATTTATAAAGAGCGGACCCAGAAGTTACACGATCGTCGGATTAAGCCTAAACACTTTTATGTTGGTCAAAATGTATTATTGTTTAATTCTAGGCTGAAGCTGTTCCCCGAAAAGCTTAAATCCAGATGGGAAGGACCACAGGAAGTGTTAAGAGGTGTTTGAAAATGGATCCGTCAGAATCAAAACTGACAAGAGCAACATATTGGTGAATGGGCACCGACTGAAGGAATACATCGGACAGTTCGATCCGGAAAAAGAGAGCCAAACAGTGGCAGACCCGGCTTATACTCATTAAAAAAAATTATATACATTTATACCATTTTATTTCAAAGCAGAAAGTGTACAAAAATCAATTAAACATTTAGAGTACTAAGACTCTAAATGTGAGGATGTTGATATTTGGAGAAAATCTAATGCGTTTCATTTATCTGTCTTGTAGGAATTCCGGAACCACCAAAAAGAAGGAGCAGAAAAATGGCACGGAAGACCAGGTTCTCGGTTGGATTAATTCCATAAAATTAAGAAAATAATTCCGGAAATTGAAGCAATTTAAAATCCGGAATAATTTTTGAAAACAAATGGAATTAGTCCAACCTATTTATGCAAGTGGATTATTTAATTTCAGCCCAGTAATTTTGAATTTATTTGGACTGAATTTATTCAGATCAAATTCAAATAAAATGGACTCAGGCCCAACATCACTCTCGGCCCCAGTCCATCAAAATTTGAAAATTCAAAAATTTCGTGTCGCGGAACCCATCTTGTGTCGCTAGGCATTGCCTCACGCCAGGAGGGAGGATAGCGACACGGTTCTCTAGTACAGTGAGACCTCTGTCGCAAAGAAAAATCGTGTCGCGAGACCACGCCTCGCGACCGGGGTTAGCTCCGCGACACAATCTCATATGTCCCCAAACTTTGTCTGTCTTTGTCGCGATACACCCAGTCGCGAGACATGGTCTCGCGACTGGCTCTCAGTTCCGCGACACGATTCACACTTGGCCCCACCCTCTTATAAATCCTGTCGCGATAACCCCCCAGTCGTGAGACATTACCTCGCGACTGGCTTCCAGTTCCGCGACACGTCTCATGTCGCTAAGCCCAGTCGTGAAACCTTGCTTCGCGACATGGGCTAGGGTTCCGCGACTGGCCCATCAGTATTTAAACACCTCTTCTCCTTCTTCTTCCCCACTCGTCCCCAACACTTAGCAAATTTTCAAAACACTCTCAAACTGAAACCTTTTTTTTCCGAAGAACACCACCGTGTTCCTCGCAACTTTCCGGCCATTTTAGGCGAACCTCTGCCAAAATTTCTCAGAAATACCAATGGAGCCATCTTCGTCATCTCCGAAGAAAGCCGAGCCCTGGTAAGCCCGATTCTCGCACAACCAGTTCCCCCTGTTTTCGCGATTTTGGGGATTCCTGTTTTGTCCATGCAAAATGTGTAAATAGATCTCTCTGGTATTTTGTTGTTGCTTTAGAAGTTCAATATTGGCATTTTGGGTTGTTCGGGTATTCTATTTTTCTGATTTCTGTGAAATTCGGATGGTGGCCGAATGTGGTTCGAATGATGGGGAATGTTTCTTTTCTTCAACATGGAGGGTTGAGGAGTGGTCGAACTAGTATGGGAATCTGATCTTTGAATTTAGGTTGTTTAGAGAACATAGGTTGCAGACCAGAGTTCCGCAGTACTGTTATTTTTACCATTGTCGAGTTCTCAAGCATTCTAGGGTTCATAGAATTGATCATCTTTCAGCGATAGTTGTTCATAAATTATTGATTTGTGTTTCTGTGCATATTCATGAGTAAGGTCTCTGGAGAAGTCTGTGAAAGATGGAATTGTGAAAGTAATGAGCATTTGAATGGTCTTGAATATTTTGATGCTATTGCTCTTCCTGATCCTGATTTTACTGTATTAAGAAGCATGATTGGATTCATTGACTCATTGTTTTAGAATTGGCAAAGCATGCTAGTCTTTTTGATTCTGTCTTGTGTGAAAAAAGAAAGCATGATCTGTTGTTTTTGTGATGCTATGTTCATAATTTTTGCATGCTAATGTGATCAATTAATGTTATTTCCCTGTTTGGCATGACTGTATGTGGTGCACTGTATTCTGTGAAAATTGGTGTGTGGTTGTTTGTGGCAGCCTGTGCACAATATCCCTTTTCCCTGATGCACGTTTTTCACAAAAAGACAAAAATAGTTGGTGGGGAACAAATTTTGACTTGTGTCTTTGGTTCCCAATGGAACTAAATGTGTGAGTAAGATAGCAGTATTTTTGTCACTTGATAGCTGCTATCACTTTTCAAAAATCCAAAATGGGGCCACTTCACCCACTATCATTAAATAAAACAAGTCAACCTTTAAAAACTAAAAATAGTGTTTGCAAACTTTCTTGAATGTTTTAACTGACCAAAACAGTCCAAGCAATCCGGAAATAGCAGATCCATTACGCCACGTCTCCACTGCACATTCCAATTTCGAGCATCCATTCCATTCGTTTCATCTCACTCCATTTTCAACAAGTGCCTCGAACTTGGTTAATAAAATTGAGAAAACCACACCCTTTTGGGCCCAATAGCCCATTAAAAATATTTTAGGTCCAATGACCTAGCCTTTTTTAAAATTAATCAATGCTGTATATATGCCTTGTGATAAAGTTTTGAGTAATAATCAAATAAATCACATTTCGAGCAAAGCTCAAAATGTGAGGATGTTGATTCTTAAACTTGAAACCCAATTATTAAAAATATAAAAACTTGTCTGGATTTAATACTTTCTATATTTTTCAGGAATGAGAAGGTTATCAAATCTGCTATTGGACTGCCTGACTATACTCTGCATCAGGCAGCAATAGAGGATTCTACGAACAAAACTCAGATAAAGAAGCTCAGGGAAGCTTTGATAAGCGAATACAATGTCCCGTTAGATCACAACACTGAGCCCAGATTAGAGTTGAGGCAAGGATGGGACGTGAGTATTCCGCCAGCAGAAAGATCCACTGCTCTTACAAACATCGAAAGGGACTTCTTCCATCACATGCTGAGATTTTGGGAACTAATGACAGATCATGCGTCAAATGACTCTATAATGACCCCAGCTGTCCACCTGGAGCGGATCACAATGAAATACCAAATACATAGGGCTACTTGGGAACATCATTTGGAGAAGGGAACAATGGGGCTATCAATTTCAAATTATGACATACTTATCCCCGATCAACCAGTAGACCCACAAGTGCGACTGCAATTTATGGAGAAGCCTTTGGATGTGAGCAGGATATTGGGGAAGGGAGCTATAATGATGCACCAAGCCTTCCCTTGCATATGGAACCCACAACTGTTTAACAACATGGGTGTGGAGGAGCAGAGATGGGTGACCATTCAGGCCAAACGGAGGCATAGAGAACTGAGCCACAACTTGTTTCACAAGTTGAAGAAAATTGAAGAGTTTAACACAGAAAGAGACTCAACTATGCTCAACAAATTCAGAGAAGAAATCAATGCTGCTCGACATGAATGGCACCAGCTGGCGTATCTGTGGGGGAAAGGCAGGGGACTCATTAAGCAAGAACATTTGGATAAGGGATTGGTCTTGCCAGATTAAGACAATTTTGAAGCAAGTTTCGTGAACAAACGATTCGGCCAGGTGGGAGAATCTGAGAAATGGACTGAGGTGGACCCTAATTTCCATGAGCACATCAGAGTGCTCAGAGAAAAACTGTTGTATGAGGTACAACATAAGAATTGGTCAGTGCTGAGAAAAGATGCAAGGCAATTTAGACTAATGACCAAGGCCGAGGCAGGAGAATACTTGAAGTATGACCTAGCACAGGACATGACTTACTTGAAAGAAGCATTAGAAAGGGATATGGTGGGCACCATGATGGAGCAATACAGAACCTCATATCTCGAACTCCTCATGGATATGGATAAAGAGGCCCTGAACTATGGAAACACGGGGAACAAATCAAAAATCATGCACTATAATCACAAGATTAGAAGCCTGATATGCAACTGGGTTAAGAATGCATGGGAATTTAAGCTGGTGAGAATCACTAATCCGATTTTTGTGAAAGACTATATGAGATACGCCCACAAGCGGTTTGGGACGCAAGTGGCAGAGGAAGAAGACCCAGATGCTGCTATTAATGATTATATCTCTACTCCCCCTCCTGATGCCAACCCACAGCCTACCCAACCAACTGTGCAAGCATCTGCTCTGCCACCAAGAGAGCAAGCTGAAGTGCAGGAAGTTGTTGCCACCAAGCCCGTAGAACAACAAGAGACAGTTCAAGCTCCAGTATCGACTGCTACTGCGCCCGAACCTCCCATATAGTCGACTCAATCTGAAACGCCAATACCTGCTGTAGCAGAAACTGCAGCCCAGCCTGAACATCCAGTACAATCCAGACGAAGGCTAGTTAAATTGGCTGAAAAGGAGAAGACGACAAGGGCTCCGGAACGCAAAGTGGTAATCAAAGAGCCCGAGCCAACTGCTAGGAAGGTAGCAGCACCTTCAGATCCAAAGGACATAGGAAAAGGGGTAATTCCACCACCGCCTCCTAAGAGAAAACATCAGATTGCCTTGGATGCTGAATATGCCAAAAAGCTACAAGAAGAGGAGATTGCAGGGATGGCTATGGCATTAGCAGAACAAAATACTGAAGAAGGAGGTTCAGGAGTGGAGAAAATGACTGAGGAAGAGCGATTAGAAAAAGAAAAGAAAGCTGCAGAGGATGAGCAGATTAGAAAAAACATTCAGCAAACGAAAGATGAGGAAGTTGCTTGAAAATTGGAAGCTGAACTGGAGTCAAAGAAAGGGGTTGAAACTGAAACAGTGGAGGGTCCATCACTGAAAAAATTTAAGAAAGTGAAGCTTGAGAAAGAAGATGAAGAAAAGAAGCAGCGGGCTGAGCTACAAAAGAAGAAATCTGCCAAGCCTAAGACAATCCAAGACATTGATGATGATGAGCTGCTGGTGCTAGATACAATGCCTGAAGTCAGACCATCCACAGATCGAAGAAGAACCTCATCCGAATGAATACATGACTCCCGAGGAAAGAAATGAAAATTTCAGAACATTCTTTGGATTAAAGAAGGATGATCCTCTCTACCTGGACTACCTGGCCTAAAAAGAAGAGCAAAGAAAAAGGATATCAGAGAAACTAGCCCAGCAAGCTGCAACACAAGATCCATCTTATCAGGAAGGAGGAGGTTCACAGGCGTCACTTGACCCAGCTGCACTTGCTGCTATTTTTGAGGAGCAGCCAGATGAACAACCAATGGCATCAGCGCTAGAGGAAAATGTTCGGGAAATTGTGAATGAAGCTGTAAATGAACAATTAGGGGAGGAGGAGGAGGTATCAACTAGCGTTGATCCTTACTTTCCTGTTCTTACTTTCCCTATGCCTGTAATTACTCAATACAATCCATTGAATGTTGTAATTAAACAGGTTGGGGGAGGAATCCAGAAATGTAGCAGCTCAGGGAGAATGAGAACTGAGTCAAAGGGAACAGGTTGAGGCAGAATCAAGCCGGCATGAGCCAGGGGCAGAACGTGCTAATGAGCCGAACCAAGGAGAAGATGACCCGACAGATTGGCACAGCAGTGAAGATGAATCAGTGGGATCCGTCCGGCCAGTTGAATTTTGGTCAGAACACACTGTAAGGCACAGAATGGGAGTCACGAAGCAGTTTGAGAAGAAGTAATTGAGTGGAGCAGACTTGGAAATTAAATTCAACGGAAAGGTGGAGGGGGCAGAACAATATGGAAAGATACTGAAAATGATTGTGCCAGACAAGGGGTTCAAACCGGATGCTTTGCTCCACCCCACTAACGAAACCTTTTTCAGAAATCAAGAGTGGGGGAATTTCATGCTGCACCATGAAGAGGATGGCCTCGTCGAGCTGACACGAGAACTCTTCTGCAACATCGACACCACCAACAAAACAACTTGGGTTCGGGGTCATGCGATAAACATCTCCCTGAATGGCTGAATCAATTTCTCGGAACCCCGGACATTAGAGATGAATTCCCTGCTGGAGAGATCTTGATAAAAGAGGAAAGACAAGTGAAAATGCAAAGTATGCGGCTTTGGCAAACAGAATGACAAGATTAACTGCTCCAGGGCACACATTTGATGCAAATTGGCAGCAACTGCACTTCATGCCGACCTACGAGTTCTACATGTCAAAGATCCGGCCCAATTCGCACCCGCATACCACGTCTGGGAGTGTATTGATGGGATTCGCAAGAATGTGGCATGGGGCGAAATTGAATGTAGGAAAGCATGTATTTGAAGTTCTGGCGACCCGGATAAACGACAAACAAGTCTTATGTTATCCGAATTTGATAAGGAGAATCTGCATTGCTCAGGGCGTCAATATGAGTGCTTTTTCAGACGACGAACTAGTGAAGGTAAACCCCCCCATCAGCGTGCCGAATCTCCCCTTGAAAGACAGAATTAAGTACTCTCTACCCCAGCTACCCGGCGACGGTGATTCTGATGTTCAGTCTTCGTTCATATCTTGTAGTTAAGCACCTAGAAAGAGAGCTCCAAGGCCTTCTAAGGCCTCGAAGGGAACAAAGAAAGCCCGTACTGATGCGGGACCTTCAACTACAATGCAAGAAGAGCCTCGAACAGAGCAGGAACAAGCTCCACTTCCACCTCCAGCTCAACCTCAATCTCAGATGCCTCCTCAAAGTCAAAATATTTCTCAATTACCTGCTGATTCCCAAGCAATTGAACTGATGAGCCAAATGAGCCAGTCCATGCTTGAAGGAATGAAGTCTATGACTAATGTTATCATGTCAAGCCTCGAGGAACAGCGAAACAGGGCCGAAGAAGAACGCCAAGAGCGTAGGAGTGAAAGAGAAGAGAAGAGGAAGGAGAAATTGGAGAAAGAAAGGAAGGATGAGGAATTCAGAAAATTATTGCTGGAAAGGGAAGAGAGATTGCACCGAGAAAGACAAGAAAGTGATGACAGAAATAGAAAGATGATAGAGTCACTTCTCCAAAGTCAGAATCAGATCATGCAGACTCTACTTAAGAAGATCCCCGACGATGCTGGCTCCTCCAAGAAATCGGACGAAAAGAAAGATGGTGATTCCTGAGCTTATCATTTGAGAGCTTAACTGTACACATCATATAAGAGAATTTCAATCACTTGTGCATGTTCAATCTGTATTGCATGAAATCTCTTGTAATTGATGTAATTACCGCTTCCATAAGGAATTTTGCAGTCCAAACAAATTTTATTTTGAGAAAAGATGTCTGACAGTCCGAGATGAATAAGTGACTATCAGGCCAAAAAATGTTGTTGACATACCTAGTATGTTAACAGTGCCTCTTTACTGCTTTAAATTAAATAACCAGCAAAAAGCATACATAAACCTGCTCTAAATTCACATGTTGAATTTAGGCTTGTGATTAAATTTTCAAACTTTTAAATTGGGATAATATAATTGAAAACATTCATTAAATGAATTCCTAAGGTTTTGAGCTATAAAAATTTAATGATGCGATCAGCTTACTTGGTAATAAATCTGCATGTTGATTTGATTGAATAAATTGTTAGAATTAAGCTTTGGTTAAATTTGAGAATACTGTATGACATGAATCAATCCAACCTTGTGAGATTTGAGCCATGAGTCACATTTACTCATTTATTTCTTTGATGTGTGAATCATTTTGATTAAAGGAAACTAGAACTTGCAATTGGAACCGATTCAAGACCATGCCATATTCCCGAAGTCGAGCATATGATCGAGGCACTTAGAAAAACCCAATTTTTGGCCTTCATTTGAAATCCAAACCCAAAAATATTTTCCCTTTAGGATCAACCAACTTGAGCCTTTAAGCCTAATTTTTCTTAAAACCCACTATATTTTCGTAGCCTTACAAAAGACCAAAATATTCAACCCAAGTGTGCAAGGATAAATTCTATCAAAGGCATTAAATTTATGATCATCAAAAACATATAAATCGGTATTCAATGAACCGATTCAAAAAAAAAAAAAAAAAAAGAAGAGAGAAATATGTTGAATCCATTTCAACAAGAATAAAATTGCATTGACAGAGCAATTAGACATAGTCTAATGTCATGCAACAGAAAAAGAAAATCAAAAGAAGAAATATTGATGATCATAAATTTTAAATAAAAATAATGCCATGTTATGATAGAATAGATTTTTGCCACTTCTTAGCCAATAATTTCCCTTTCTTACCTTTTACAACCGTACGCCCCGTTATAACCTTAAATAAGACCTCGGGATCTCGATTTGAAGAAATGAGTTGGTGGCGAGTTGGTCTGATTGCAAGCTTATGGGATAATTTAATTAAGTTTGATTTTGAGCGTTCAATGATTAAACCCAATTTGAAATGAGTGAATTTTCCGATTCTCTTTTGTGTGAGGCTCTGTTCCATTAAATATGTTCTTGTCATACCTTAATTCTGATTTTTAACATTTGCATCTCTCAAATATGATATTCACGACGGGTTGACAATAATGTTTGATTTGTAGGCCCGATTTAGTGAGCAAGTATCATTTTATTAAACACTGCAATCAATGGAATCTAATACTTGTAGTTTTTGATTGTCTTATCCCAATCCAAAAAGAATGTAATTTATGAAGCCACGAAAATGAATTGAATATGTAGAGTCCGTGTTCTACAGAACATTGACTCTAACTGCTCGGGGACGATCAGTATTAAATGTGAGGATGTTGATAATGGCCAGAAATGTCCATTATTTTCAATCCATTTCCGTGTCTGAAACGGGCATTTGATCGCATTCCGGTCTTATATTAAATAAGAAAGCAGTGGAATTAGACTGATTTATGCATATTTGTAAAAATAATGAGCTGGTATGAAAAATGCATAAATATGTAATTTTATTACACATTTATGCTAGAAAATCCAAAAACATGAGAAAAAGAAAAGAAAAGAAAAATGAATGAAAAAGATGGGCAAAAGAATAAACCAGGCCCACAAAATACAAAAAGATGGGAAAAGAAAGAAAAGCCCACAAAAAGTGCAATTTCGGCCCATCTGGTCTCGACATGAGCATCCTGTCGCTAGACCCCCCCCCCCCCCCAGTGTCATGAAGCATGGTCTCGCGACAGATGGTGCATAGCAACACAACAGTCAAATAGAGAAAAGACCAGTCCAGGAAGACTGTGTCGTTAGACCTGTGTCGCGAGACATGGTCTAACGACACGGATGAGTCCGCGCCACCAGCATCAAATGGAGAAGAAACCATGTCCCCAGACCCCTGTCGCTAGCCACCGTGTCGCGAAACATGGCCTCGCGACATGGCTATGTCTGGCGACACAGAAGCATAAATTGAAGAGGACCAAGACCCAGTCGAGAAGCCTTGCGACATACAGCCTTGTCTCGCGCCACAACGCGTGATTCCGTGACACAGCTGTGATGTGTGTGATGTCTGGAGACACAATGGGCCTCAGACCAAAGCTCATGGGCCTAGGGTTTCACCTCTATAAATAGATGGTGATTCCTAGGTGCTGGGGGGTTAGAATTTATTTTCCTTGAAGACAGTAATCAAGAGCTCAGTCTTTAGGTGGTTCTTAGTTAGCTTAGTTTATTTTTATTTTCTTGTATTATTTAATTCTTGCACTAGCTTAGTGTAGTTTAGTTTAATGTTGTTTTCTGCCTTCCAGTAGTTAGGTAGCCATCTTCATATATTGTTTTCATTTCTATACCTTGTTTTTAGGGTTTGAAACACTCAAATGATGGGTGTTATCAAACCCCTTAATAAAATGGGAAGTTAATCTGAAAATGGTGTCCCAAAATCATGAAATGGGTGTTATAAACCCATGGATTTACTGCTTTCATTTTCTTTTTTAGTCTTTTGACGTTTATTTACCATTTAATGCTTACTGTTATCTTATTTTTGGACCATGTTCATGTATGTGTGCAATCAAACCCTAGATTAGGTTTTGCTTTATTTTAAATATTCTTTCAGTTTGTGTTATTTCTTTATTCAAGCATGTTCTTGTTAGATTTAATTTGTGTTTGTTTGTTTTTGGGTTAGAATAGCTTTTTGATCTGAAATAGGGTATGATCACGCTGTTTGCATGCTACTGTTCCTTTTTTCTTTTCTGACTTGTGTCCTGAACCATCCATGTCGCCAACCTCTTCCTGTCGCGAGACCACGTCTAGCGAAAGGAAGGCTGTTTCGCGACATGGGTGCCTAGGGACACTTGCCTTAATATTTTTTAACCCTCAGTCGTGAGGCACTCCTGTCGCGAACCCACGGTTCGCGACACAACTCCTTGCATAGCGACTTAGGACCAAAATCCTTGTAATTACATTCCAATGGCTCCTGTCGCGGACCCACGGTTCGCGACACACTTTTCGGTTTCGAGACAGAAAATTATGCCTTGGCAAATTTTTGAAAACTCCAGTCGCTAGACTATTCTGTCGCGAGACCAGTCTCGCGACACAATTTTTGAATCTCGCGACTGGGAACCAAATACTTTGAAAATTTTCAACAAAGCCTCTTGTCGCCAGACTCCTGTCGCGAGACCATGTCTCGCGACACACTTTCTATCTAGCGACACGAAGCCTAGCTTACCAAAAATTTCTATAATCCACCTGTCGTGATACCCATGTCGCGAACCTAGGTTTCTAATCTGATTTCTAAAAATTTATGGTATCACGACAGGATTCTTATCTCTTTCAATTCCCAAAAATTCTGATTTCTAATCCTCCATTATATTGCATCACTCACGTATTAACCCCACGGGTTAAGATGTAATATCCCAGATTGCAATATAAGGCGTTATGCTGCCGAAATTTTGATTCTCCATTCTCTCACTTAAATAATTGAACCCTTAAATCAATAATTAGAGATCATGATTAGCAATAAATAAGGTCAATAATTACCATGATTAAAGGATTTTTGTTCAATTCTCATTAAAATATTTTTCTATAAACAAAACCTTAATGCCTTAAGCAGATAATCCGGACTGTAATTATTTATGGTGTGAAGGAGTATTTAAGTCATTAGTTATGGATTAATTCCATAACCTTGCATGAGAAACCAATGTCTGTCATACAATGCACCCTCCTTTATTTTATTTATTTATTATTCATTTTTCATTTTGTCTTTTTCGTGATGTATGAATGAACAGTAAAAGATATTACAGAATAATGTCGGCGAACGGTCCCTTCACTGGGAAATTAAGTAGCCCGTAGTCTGAATATTAGTTACTCTTTTTTATTTTGCATGGTTTGAATAATAATTAACGAGGTCAGGCGAACGGTCCTTTTATCGGGAAATGAAGTAGCCACTCAGTTAGTTACTGTCCAAATACAGTTTTATTTTCTTTATCTTAATTTCCAAACCCAAATTCCAATCTGTAATATAAGTTGGTTATATCTGTCAATATTAGCTGATGAGTATTGCAGAGAGGAAGCATGTAGGATTTTATCTGAATTTGCAGACAGTAGAGGCCCAACTGGTAGCGACACTGCCATTATAGGGATTCTGCTGTCTAAATTCATCCCATCCGAGTAATTGAGAAATTGGACAACAGATGTTTGCAATCCACCTGATTACTCTGCCACCACTTTTGGCCTCACAGCCACTTCATATCTGTGTCCCACATTCTGTCTAAACCCACCTTTATATTTTGGGTTAATTAATTTTACACTTCCATATATCCTTATGCATGATATTATTATGTAACTACTGTGGTCTGTAATATCTTGGGATCCTTCCCTTGGACATTAGAAGTCTAGATTTAAACAGATATTGCATATTAAATTTCCAACGAAAATTCATTTATAAAATCCGGATCTAAGTAAGGGATAAATTCCTCAGTTATGACTAGTTCATATTCTGTCAGGGATTGATTTTGGGGAAATTGGAAGCAGAGTCAGCGATTAGGTCTCTTCTAAACTGAAAGGGTCTGTGTTCTTATTGAGAGTCTAGTACATGTTTAGGGAATGGTTTTCAAATCTATTATTTTCCAAAATCACTATGTGTTGGGAATTTAGTCTTAACTATCACACCGAGATGGGATCCACTTGGATTCAAATACAGTGTGACAGATAATTCTAAAGGAACAATACACAGGCCTTGGTTATTTTCTAAGATAGGGTTGAGTTCCTTTCAACTGCTGTCCCCTTTTGCCAAAGCCTATTCTTGAGTCCTGAGTGAGTGCATCCGGAACGGACTAATTAATTAGTTCGTTTCATTAGTTTGTATCTCATAATCACCCGGAAGGAAGTGAACACTACGAGCGGTTCGCTGAGAGTCGGGAATTCTTGATCCACGTCCAGTCATTTTGACTGAAGGCTTTCTTTTACTAACAGTACGAAGCTTCTGAAACTTCCGAGTGATAGGATTTTAACTGCTTTCTTTAACTTCTTTCTTTACTGCTTTCTCTTAAACGCTTTTATAGAGGTCACTCGGATGCGTCACTAGATCTTCTAACTGCTACTAGGACTGAGAGTTAAGGGATAGTTCAGGCTTATTTTTAGACTTTGGGTGTGACATGGGGGAATGGTAGCAGTACTTGGCACTTCAACTAATGATTTGTCGGGTGTTGCTTGTCCACCACAGATATAATAACATACCCTGGTCGGGGCAGTTATGAATCTGCGGTATCTTAGAATCTGTGGTCTTAAGAACATGTAAACTCATACTGTAAGTACCTGTCTGTTAAAGGGAACATAGTACTGAGAGCATGAGAACTAGCTATCTGACAGGATTATCCCAATCAAAGATCTGTGTATTAAAAATGGAAGTTTAATTATGCTTTATCTAAATCTTGTCCAATCTTTATTCTTTTCTCCCTGTCCATTCTGTCATCATTTTGAATCAGCTTCATAGCTAGTATAGCTTAGATTACAGCTTTCCTAGAATAATCTTATTGCTTTTATAGGGTAAAATTACCTGCTTTCTAGACCTAATTTTAATTACTTTTTAGCTTATACTTATCTGCGTTCTAGAATAGAATTCTATATGCTTTGTAATATAACTTTAATTGCTTTCATAACTTAGTTTGAATTCAGTAAAGTAGTTGATAGTCAACTTCTCAAACTAATTCGAGTAACCGAGTTGAAAATCTTGTAAAATAGCGTGGGACCTGCTTCCATCGCACATCCTCCAGTGAATGATCCGGACTTACCTACAAATTATTGCAATTTTTGACACCGTGCGCTTTCGGGCCACAATTTCTTAACACGAGTAATAAAAACGTGACAACCTATACATATATCCCTAATCCCAACTCCGTAATCATAAATTGATTTTCACTAAATAAAATCAAGACCGGGATTCTTTTTATTTCAAAAATACTCGTGTGGGAAATTGTCAAAAGTTTCACCCATCATTCTCTTCACTTGTTTCTTGGTCAGCAATCGAGCTACCTTGTTACTGTAAAATGAAACACGTTTCTCAAGAATGCCATCAAAGGAGACTTCAGGGATTTCAAGTAACTTGTGAATTTTCGAGACAGAGATCTTGTACAGTACACCATTGGAGTAGTTGAGATTGAACCATAGGGAGCCTGGAGTGATCACATCCTTCTTTAGATTAGCATAGAAGTGGGTCACCAGATTAGCACGAAATCTCCTGAGCATAGTAGCCCACGTCAGAAGCTTTCTGTCCTCCATATATTTGGTCCATCCTAATTGGAAAAATTTCTTTCAACAGTAGGTGTGTTCTTGCCGAAATTTCTTCTTGTCTAGAGCATTCAAGTAGTAGGATTCACTGGAGGCATAGTAGAACAAGTCTGAATGAGCCAAGGCAGCATCAAGCACTTCAGTAGTTCTCTTTCTCGGGTCTTGCTTGGCTTTCTTCCTTGATTCAGGTTCTTCTTCAGCATCATGCACCCGTTTGCTCTTCTTTGAAGTCCGAGCACCTGAATTCTCGTCTTGATCACCAGCACTGTCATCCTCCGGAGTAAGTTCATCCTCCTTATTTAACTCTGAGTCAGATTCCTTCTCTTTCTGAGCCTTTGGAATGGGGACTGAAGCAACTTTTGACCCAATGGCAGCAGGTTGTTCAGGCTCATCAGAACTTGATCCTTCTTCTTCCGAATCATCCTCAGACTCATCTTCTCCTGATTTCTCCTGTTATTCCTCAACAGTTTCCAATGCTTTTTGAGATTCTTCAACATGTTTTTGTTGTTGTCCTGATGTAGCAGAAGGTTCTTACACATTCATTGAACTCTGGGATGGTTCTGACTATCTTGTTTCTCATGTCTGAGATGGTGGGGATGACGCAATGTTCAATTGGGGTACTGGATCCACCACTTCTTTGGGTTTGGTAGGAGATTTCCTTAACTTTTTAGTCCTGGAAACTTCAGACGCAGTCTTGTCAGCAGGTGGATCAGAGGCCTTTGGTTGAGATGGAGGCTCAGATACTGGTTTGTGAATAGTCAGAGGAACACAACAATGACATCTCCTTGGGAAGAGGTTCCCTCAGCTTCTGGACCAGACTTGGAAGCCTTTTTTACCACGGATGCACTTGATTTTGCCTTAGAGACCTCCTGGACAGGAAATACAGGCTTCGGAGAGTCTCCTCCTTTCTTCTTACTCACAGATTCTCCCTTCTTCATTAGTGACATTGTGACCGGGGCCAACTCAGATAAAGAGGTTTCCTCATCACTTTCTTTGTCGCCAGTCAAAGCTGTGTCTTGAGGAGCAGTGGATCCTGAAACAGGGACATTAGTTGAAACAGAAGACTTTTTAGCTTTCTTACTATCTTTCTTAGACGATTTCTTCGTAGTAGTCGAGGCAGTGGCAGCGGCTGCCGAGGTCTTGAGATTTCCAGGAGAATCCAGCGCAGTTGTTGTCTGACTTGATGGCTTTTCACCTGCTTTAGTACCCATGGATCACGAAACTGCTGCAGAAGTAATGGTCGGAGTTATGGGGTTCGTGGCCGCATCATCAGGAACGGTTGACTCCCCCTGAACTGCTACACCCGCACCTTAGAGTTCATTTCGAATGTCCAAAGGGTCTGTAACACCTTGAGTAGGGTTGGCTGGAGTAGTCGATTTCGTAACATTCGACTTCTTCTGAGTGACAGAATCCCCCTTTTCCATCTTAGAGTTCCGAGGCACCAGAGGTTTATTATGCCCTGAACTCGAATCCTTTGATCCTCTAGTTTGAACCATTGTCCTGCACATGACAAGCTCAAGAAAAGCACTAACACAATGGGATTTTACAGGAAAAACTGAAAAAGGAGTTAGACAGGAATGACGATTCCTCTTCACGTGGTAACTTAAAAAAAGACGAATGAAGTGGAAAAAGAAATCAACTCCCTTATTCTGTCAAATCCTTCCCGCCAGAGGTATCTAGCTCCATCATTGCACTGATCAGGCTATTGGGCCGAGATAAAATTACTTGAGCAATTGGGCTATTGGGCTTCTCCATGCCTGGTCTAATCTCCCCCTAAAAGTTATAATTCTACAACCAAACAAATGTTAAAGAAATAAGTTATTAACAAAGATTGCGTTGAAGAACTGTCCCTGTACACCGTGGGGAGATCCGAGTGATATCATTCAAACTAAGTTACAAAGGCCAAGATCCCTCCTGAGTGATTCAAAGCGATCACCATTGAGAGCCTTGGTGAAGATATCCGCATGTTGAAGGTCAGTTTCAACATGTTGAATGGACACCACCTTGTCTTCAACGAGTTCTCTGATGTAATGGTGTCTTATGTCAATATGCTAGGTCCGGCTATGCTGCACTGGATTCTTGGCAATGTTAACTGCACTCATATTATCACACATCAGAAGCAACTCTTTCTGCTCCACACCATAATCTTTCAGCATCTGCCTCATCAATAGAAGTTGGGCACAACAGCTACCAGCAGCTAGGTATTCAGCCTCTGCAGTGGACAATGAGATTGAACTCTACTTCTTGCTATACCAGCTTACCAGATTTGTTCCCACATAGAAACACCCACCCATAGTACTCTTACGATCATCAACACATCCAGCCCAATCAGCATCGCTGTAGTCGGTGAGTTGAAGACTTGAGTTCTTGGAGTACCAAATTCCCATATTGGTAGTACCAGAGACATACTTGATGATTCTTTTGGCTGCATGTAGGTGAGATTCCTTGGGGTCAGCCTGGTATCTTGCGCACACACCCACTGCAAAGCTTATGTCAGGTCGACTGGCTTCAAGGTAGAGTAGACTTCCTATGATACTTCGATACAGCTTCGAGTCAACACTCACACCAGTGGGATCTTGACTGATCTTATCATTAGTCCCAATAGGAGTTCTAACAGGTTTACTTGACTTCATTCCAAATTTCTTCACCAGGTCCTTGGCATACTTAGCTTGATTTAAGAATACACCTTCCTTCTTTTGAGTGATCTGTAGTCCAAGGAAGTAAGTCAATTCCCCCACTAAACTCATTTCAAACTCACTGCTCATAATCTTGATGAATTCATCATTGAGAATGTGAGAAGTGGATCCAAATACAATGTCGTCCATATAAATTTGAGCACCAATGAATCCACTAGCTTCTCTTTTGAAAAACATTGTTTGATCAGTGCTTCTTCTGTCATTCCCATGATCCAACAGATAGCTAGAAAGCCTTTCATACCAAGCCCTAGGGGCCTGTTTGAGACCATACAAGGCTTTGTTTAGCTTCTAGACATGATCCGGATGGTGAGGGTCTTCAAACCCCTTTGGTTGTTCCACATATGCCTCTTCTTTTAAGCATCCATTCAGAAACACACTCCTCACATCCATCTGATAGAGTTTGAATTCAAATGAGCAGGCAATAGTAGGAGCAAACGAACAGCCTCTAGCCTGGCCACTGGAGCGAAGGTCTCACTAAAATCAACTCCCTCAACTTGTGATAGCCTTGAGCCACCAATCGTGCCTTATTCCTAGTGATATTGCCATCTTCATCTGTTTTATTCTTGAAAATCCATTTGGTCCCGATGACATTAACATTAGCTGGTCTTTCCACCAATTCCCATACCTCATTCCTGGTAAATTGCTGGAGTTCTTCCTGCATGGCAGCTGTCCAGTGCTCATCACGGAGGGCTTCTTCCACTTTGCTTGGCTCAATCCCCGAGGTAAAGCAATAAAGTCTGGCTAATTCTTTATAGTTGATTTTCTTCTGGTTCCTTGTCTTCCTTCCTTCATTGATATCTCCTAGCAGCTCATTTTCATCATGGTTTCTGTGGACCTTTCCTAATGAAGTAGGGGTACTGGGTGAGAGGTTCGATTCACTGGATTGAACCTCATTCTGTTCTGACTTCTCAGCTTTGGTCAAGGCTGGAGACTCCTTCTCAGAACAATCATCTTCCTCAATCTTCTCGACAAATACAGATTCAGGAGCTCTGCTAGGTTTGTCCTCGATGATTGCATTGGCAGATTCAACTACTTTCCTGGAGGATGGAAGATAGACACGATATGCTTTGCTTGTAGATGAGTATCCTATGAATACTCCTTCTGTGCTCTTCTCTTGAAACTTTCTGGAATGAATCATATCCTTTAGAACAAAGCACTTGCTACCGAAAATATGAAAATATGAAATTGTTGTTCTTTTACCTTTCCATATTTCATATGGAGTCTTCAAGGTTTTTAATTGCATGTGGACTCGATTGCTAACATAGCATGCAGTATACACTGCTTCTGCCCATAGGAATTGAGGGACTTCCTTCGAGTTCATCATGACTCTGGCCATTTCTTAGATTATTCTGTTCTTTCTCCACTACGCCATTTTGTTGTGGAGTCCGAGGAGAAGAGAACCCATGTTTAATGCCATGCTCACAGCAAAACTCTTCAAATGAATGGCTCTCAAATTCACCACCATGATCACTCCTGATTCTTTTGATTTTGCATTCTTTCTCAGTAGTGATTTGATTGTGTAATTTGGTGAAGGCCTTGAGTGCCTCGTTCTTTTCCCTGAGAAAAGAAACTCAAGTATACCGAGAAAAGTCATCAATACAAAATAAAACATAGTATTTACCTCCCAGACTTTTCACCTCTGTTGGACCAAAGAGGTCCATATGTATAAGTTCAAGGGACTGGGTTGAACCAGACTGTTCAATAGCCTTGTATGGCACTCTGTATTGCTTATTTTTTGCACAACCATCACATAATTCAACTTCAGATTTCTTCAGGGGTGGAAGTCCTTGAGTAGCTCCTATTTTGCTGAGTTTGATCAGGTTTTTTATGTTGAGATGACCCAATCTCTCATGCCAAAGTTGAGTTCGTAGGAAACCTACACTTTCACCAAGAAAACATGATTGTGCCAATATATAACAATTGTTCTTGGACTGAAGTCCTCTCATAACACAATCATATTTTGAATTTAGAACTTCACAGTGTTCACTATAAAAGGATACTTTCATTTTGCTGTCACACAGTTGGCTGATGCTAATAAGATTAGCACACAACCCTTCCACGTGGTACACAGGATTGAGAGTAGGAAGTCCTTTGTCGCCAATTGAGCCTTGTCCAGCCACCTTTCCTTTCCCAAAATCACCAAAGATAACATAGCCACCATCAATTTTTTGATAGTTTGATAGAAGGCTTTTGTTACCGGTCATGTGCCTGGAGCAACCACTGTCAAAGTACCAACACACTTTCTTCCTAGATTTTCTCACTGAGTGGAAGGCCATGTTACACAAGAGTGCTCCTTTGATCCGCCATTCTCTTCTGGATATGCTTCTCTTTAGATCTTCATTTGGCCAGATCATTGGTCTTCCTGAAACAGCATCTCTAGCCAGGAGGTGGCAGGTATCAGCTTTGTGTCCGTAGGTCTTGCAGTAGTTACATTCGGGAGGCTCTGCAATAGGAACACGCCTTCTCAGGTTCTTTCTCTTAGAGTGTTTAGCTAGAGTAGTGTTTCTTCTAGGAGATTCCTCAGGACTTTCATCTAAAGTATGTCCATCTTTAACAAAGATTCTCTCAGTGGAGGTGATGCAACTTTTGACAAAGCCAATTCCCCTTCTGTCACCATGTGCCTTGGAAGATGAGAGAATTTCCTCAAGCACATCCTTTCCTTTGTTCAACCGATTGGCAAGATCTTCAGATTTGGTGACTTTGGATGTGAGATCTACGATTTGAGCAGAAAGACTTGTGACTTGTTGTTGCAAGTCACTGTGGAGAGTGCACCATTCAGATGAGTGCACCATTCACTGTGGAGAGTCAGAAGACTTGATCGAACAGACCAATTATTTCCTGTTGAAAGTTATCTCTTTGAATAGAGAGTTGTGCAACTTGATTTGTTAGGTCACCATTTGTTGTGGTAAGTTCAGTTACTTGAACTAACAACTCATCGACCCTGACAGAGTAATCCATATTGCTAGGCTCAAGTAGTGCAACCAAGTATTCCAACTCATCGCGTCAGTTTTCAGCATTACGAAGTTCCTCCCATCGAGCATAATACAAGCACCTGAGTTCATCATATTTCTCACTCAGCTCAGTGTGCTCTTTCCTCAACTCATTGTTGTGTTATTTAAGTGAATATAGTATTAAAAAACGGACCGTGTTCGAGATTGTCCGTGGTAAAATCTGTGGTCTGTGGTCCATGCGCGAACCACGAACCACAGGGTCCGTGGTAAAATCTGTTGTTCGTGGTCCATGTGCGAACCACGAACCACATGGTCTGTGGTAATCTATGAGGTTCGTGGTCCATGTGCGCACCACGAACCACGAACCACAGGGTCTGTGGTTATCTCGCGGTAGTCCATGCGCAAACTACGAACCCACGAACCATGAACCACAGTGTCCATGTTAATCTCTGTGTGGTTCGTGGTCAATGTGCGCAACACGAACCACGAACCATAGGGTCCGTGGTGAACTTATTTAAGTGTATTAATAAACTGTAAAATTATTATTTTGTTACTTAAGGGTGGGTGATCGACTACACAGAGCAATGTCTTGGCTTGAACGGCTAAGCGGTAGCACATGGTACCAGGGCGAGTGGCATTCACACGACGAGGAAGAGCTAGGGCTGAACCGTAAGTTTTATTTTTACACTGCTGCTAAAATCGTTTTTAACGGATACACTGTAGTTTTATCTCATAGGTCTCTTTATATAGCTTATTGAGAGCTTCAATGCTTTGAATTTCTTCCCTTTTAGAAGAAGAACAAGTAACTTCATTAGTAATAAAGGGAGTGACACATGATGGAGGATTACCTTCATCAGGTTCCGATTCAGATTCAGAGTCTAAGACCCATCAAATGCAACTCCTGTCTCATCATCACTCTCACTGGAGCTGGTCTCCTCTTCATCACTGAAGGTTGCGCAGAAGGTTTTCTTGACATCGACAGATTTGTTTTTGAGGTTCCCACAGTCAGCTGTCACATGACCAAAACCTTTGCACTCATAGCACTGGGGCCCTTTAGGATCAGAGGATTCTTTGGAGGACTTCCAAGGGATCTTGTCATTCTTTCTCCTTTCAGGTCTTTTGCTGGATGAGCTCTCTCCCTTTTTGACACTAAATTGTTTGGACCTTTTGTCTCTCAAAATCCTAGCTTTTTTTTTTGGACAGCAGGACTATGTCTTCATCATCACTGTCAGATTCAGGTTCATCAGCAGGGAGTTCAGCTTGAGGTTTGGACTCTGATTTGAAAGCAACTGCTTTTCCTGAGAATTTTTTGCAATGGTCCATCTCCCATGACTGCAAGATTCCCATGAGTTCATCCACAGAAATAGTAGCATAATCCTTTTGGAGTTCCAGAGCAGCAATCTTGGCATTGAATCTCTCAGGAAGTGTACCTACATTTTTTCTTACTATCTCTGAGGGGAGTAGATCATACCAAGTTGCTGAGCTTGGTTGGTTAGAGTACGTATTCTACCAAAGTAACTGTTAATAGACTCATGTTCATCCATAGCACATTTATGAAAAAGGGCTTCAATTGAAATAATCTTAGAAGTTCTTACAGAGGCTGACCCTTCGTGAGAGTTAACCAGAATCTCCCAAGCTTCATAGGCTATGGTGCAGGTGGAAATCAGACAATATTGATCGTCAGTCACAGCACTGAAGATGGCATGAAGAGCTTTCGAGATCATGTTGGAACTAGTTTTCTCAGCTTGGGTCCAATCATTCTTATCCTTGGGTTTGGTAGATCCATCGGCAGTAACAGTAGGTGCTTCATACTTAGATAGTACAACATCCCAGGCCTAATCATCAATGGACATCAAGAAGGATCTCATCTTGTTTTTCCAGAAGGAGAAATTTGATCCATCCAGGAGAGGAGGCTGACTTAAGTTCCACTTATGACTCATCTTGCTTCGGGGATCTCTCAGATAGAGTGGCTCTGATACCACTTGTTAGGTTCCCAGCATACACAACTTGTATTCTTTATGCAATGTTCAAAGAATGAGTTCAATCTAGCACAGTGAACACACAAATCAAACTAACCAGTGTAAACCAGATAACATGCACAGCGGAATAAAACGAGTTATCAATAAGCATAAAGAATAAATGAGACACAAAGAGTTGTTGACCCAGTTCGGCCTTCGGCCTACATCTGGGGAATACCAATCCAGGAGGATATTTTACTATGTGTTTCAACCATGGTACACTACCACACACATAAGCAAAATATATAAAATGCATTCACTCCAATCTTCCAAAAGATTGGTTGGTTGATCAGGAACCTTCCAGTTTCTGACTAGGTATGTCCACCTACGGCAACCCCTCAAAGCTTCCCACTTTGAGTTCCTCTTGTTGAAACCTGTGAATCACTTTCCTCAACCTAGTTGTTAATGATCTTTACGGTTCAAACTTCTCGAAACGCCTTGGACTTTTCCCTTTAAATGGATAACCGAATCACTCAAGGGATAATGAACATGGCTTAGCACAATTGTGTCCAAGGCACTCCGATTCAGCAGCAGCAGGATAGATTCGATGTACAAAGGGCTGCTTTATCAGAGAGTGTTTTTCTCGGTGAACACTTGGAGCTCTTGAGAGTGTTTTGAATGTTAGAATTTGATAGTTGTTCCTCTACTCTCCAATCTTCAAAACCTCTTACTTAAACCAATGATCCCACAAGCGGATTTGAATAATTTTCAAATTAAGGAAATAGCTGTTGGGATTTGATGTGGTTTAGAGTAACAGCTCTATTCCAGAAATGGGAGAGATTATCCTGCAAGAAACATGTTAGTACACCTACTCCCATCTCAGAAAAGAGCCGTTGGACTTGTTGCAGGCTCGAGTTCTTCAGTCTTCTCTCCATAGCATAGTCAAACGCAGGATACACTATAGGACGTTCTATAGGCTAGGTTCAATTATCGGTTTTGAACTTCCAACAAAGCACATGACTCAACATAAAAATATGAATAAGATCCAATTGACATATATGCAACTAGAACTCAATTTAAAGTCTCAACTACTCTTACAATTTGGAGCTTGTGAAGTTGAATGTGATAATGTTGACAATATATTGAATTCCAATTTCTTGCACGATTACAAGAAAGTGAGGCCAACTAACATAGTATACATGAAGACTTTAGCATTTCAAGTGAGCATATGTTTGGTCTTTTCTTGTCTGAGAGGGTGGACTTGTTTCGAGGTCAAATGTTTTGGAGCCTCTTATTACTATCGTAGAGTACATGAAAGATTTTATGAACTGCAATTGTGGATGTACCCTAGAATGATTTTATCAAGGCTGCATAATACCCATAACCAAAATAGCTTTCAGACTGAGGGATCAGAATGTCAGCTCTATGAAAGGCTGGTACAAAGAGTCCGGTGCCACAGTGCCCGGTCAGGTCCTGACAAATATCTTTTATGCCAGCCGCCAAAAATCCTTAACTTTTGTGCCCGAAAAGACAAAAACGGCCCCGGTTCGTGTTATGGTTCGTATACGAACCGGGATAAGAAGCACTAACCAAGGGATTAATTAGTAAGGGTGATTAAGAAAGCCCAGATCGTGGTTCATGACAAGGACCGTACACGAACCCGTAGTGTTGAATCACGAACCACGGCACTACGTGGCAATGGGTTCGTGGTTCGCACATGGAGCACGATCCATACGGTTCGTTCACGAACCTTTGCGCAGATTTGGGGCTGGATTTATTCTCCACCGGGCATTGGGAAACGGGAAATTAGTTCGGTCATTGAGATGGTTCTTTTACGAACCTAATATTATTATCCCGACCCCGCCATGGTGGACAGAATTTATTCCTAACCACCCACCATGGATGAAACCAATAAATTTGGATCTCGAAATTATAACTATCATACTTGCACTGTCCAACATTCATATTTGAGAGGAGAAATTTATACGTGAAGGGAGATTTATCTTATTGCGCATTTTGGGTGCATCCAGTGAGACAAAGAATTGAAGAATTAAGGCTCCAGGGTACGACCATTTTCGGAAAGAGATTTTTCTTTAAATTTTTGCTTTGAAATGGTTGTAAATAAATTGTTAGTTTTCGTTTCGGATCTAAGTTATTTAATGTGTGCAGTGAGTGATGTTGGTTTTGTTATGCCTAAATTGTAGATCTGTGGTTTCTTCAGCAATGATGTACTAATTTAGTTAAATTCGGTATGTACTAATTTAGTAAATTCGGATTTTTAGTCATAATATTATATTTAGTAAATAAAGAGAAGTGATTTTTTTTAAAAAAATTTATGGTTGCGTATGATATAGTTTTTTTTATGGCATAGATTTTTTTAATTTTTTTTACTCTTTTGTTTTTATTTCAGAATTTATGTTAATGTTACTATTATTATTACTTATGTTAGAATAATGAATATTATTATTGTTAGTATTATTAGTACTTACAGTATTACTAATAACCTAAGTATTTGTTACACTTGTGAGTTATATATTATTATTATTTGTATTAGTATTATTATTAATTATCATTATTATATTAAATACTAATATAAAGTAATTTATTATCGTTTGTTTTGTTGTGTTATTTAAGTGTATATAGTATTAAAAACGGACCCTGTTCGAGATGGTTCGTGGTAAAATCTGTGGTCCGTGGTCCATGCGCGAACCACGAAGCACAGGGTCCGTGGTAAAATCTGTGGTTCGTGGTCCATGTGCAAACCACGAACCACGAAGCACAGGGTGAACCACGAAGCACAGGGTCCGTGGTAAAATATGTGGTTCGTGGTCCATGTGCGAACCACGAACCACGAACCACGAACCACATGGTCCGTGGTAATCTTATGAGGTTCGTGGTCCATGTGCGCACCACGAACCACGAACCACAGGGTCTGTGGTTATCTCGCGGTAGTCCATGTGCGAACTACGAACCCACGAACCACAAACCACAGGGTCCATGTTAATCTCTGTGTGGTTCGTGGTTAATGTGCGCAACACGAACCACGAACCATAGGGTCCGTGGTGAACTTATTTAAGTGTATTAATAAACTGTAAAATTATTATTTTGTTACTTAAGGGTGGGTGATCGACTACACGGAGCAATGTCTTGGCTTGAACGGCTCAGCGGTAACACATGGTACCAGGGCGAGTGGCATTCACACAACGAGGAGGAGCGAGGGCTGAACCGTAAGTTTTATTTTTACACTGCTGGTAAAATCTTTTTTGACGGATACACTGTAGTGTGGTTGAAATACATCATAAACATATTATGTTTAAGTAACTTTATAAAGTTTATATGTGTTTGTGAAATTGTTATGAATTTAAGGGATACAAGATACAAAACTCAACAAACTACGATGTCGAACGAAATTTTCCATTCGCCAATTTACAGTCGGGAAGCGTGATGGAGAGCATATTTGGCACGACCCCGACAATGAATATGTTTGGGCATGCAAATGTAGCCGGGAGCAGCCACGGGTATGGAGTGGTAGGTGAAAATGTGTACGAAAGAAGTGCTATGGGTAATTTCGCTGGATATCCGAGCAGTATTATCAGTGAAGGAGGGAGGCATTTACAATATGATGAGGTGCCGGAGCCGGCGGTGAATCTCGACGGAGATGCCGTAGAGCATGGCCATGCGGAGGATGCTGGAAATGCAGCACGTGCTGAGGAGAGTAGCTCGGGATCGAAGGCTGAAGAGGATCCAGACCCACCCTTGCGTTACGGTCGTTTGGACCATTATTACAATATCCTTAGAGACCTCGAGCGGAATGACGAACGGGTCGAGAAAGAGGGGCGGCCCGGGCTGCAAGCAGGACCTAATCCGGATTGGCCGAGGACAAAGAAGCATACATTGTCCCAGAGATGAGTCATGGGATGTGGAACCTCCCCTGGCCACACTTCGACTTACCGGAATGACTGGTCGATGAGCACGTGGACGAGACTGTGGACGCATCATTTGCAGTCGGCTTAGTCTTCCCAACGAAGGCGAAATTACAGGAGAAGCTGACAAAATATCTTGTGGATTATAGGTGTGGTTTCGAAACGTGGAAGTCGGATAAGTCGAGGTATTGCGTGAGATGTGGGGTTGATGGTTGCGAATTTTAGATGCGCGTAAGGGGAACGGCATCGCTTTGGACGGTGTACAGACTGGTCCCACATAAGTGCAGTGCAGACCCAGACAGGCCTAATCCGACGACACTCCCATCGAGACATTTGGGCAGCTATTATGCCGTAGATATTGTTGTCGAGGAGAAGACGTTAGAGCCTGTAATGATTAAGAGAATGCTGCAGAGCAAGGGCGTCAATGTCTCGATCGGAATGGCCCGGAAGATTAGGAACCATGCAATTTGCTCAATTTTTGGGGATCACGACAGTTCTTTCAAGATGATCCTTTCGTACCTACACATGTTGAAGGAGTCAAATGCAAATACCGCGACAGATTATGCGGTGAACATGGAGGGGAAATTCGGGCTTGCATTCTTTGCACTGGGTGCCTCGATTGCTGGGTGGCCACTGATGCGGCCTTTCATTGCAATCGACGGGACACATTTAAAGGGCAAGTACAAGGGTGTCGTCTTCGTGGCGGTAACGAAAGATGGCAACAACCAGTTATTCCCGCTCGCATTTGCTATTGGGCCAACCGAGTCAATTAAGACGTGACGGTGGTTTCTATTGCAATTAGACCGGGCGCTACACCGGCATAAACATGTGTTGATTGTGTCCGATGGGGCAAAGTGCATTAGAACTGCGATTGAGCAGGTGTTACCAGCTGCACGCTATGTCCTCTGTACGCTGCACATAAAGTCCAATCTAGCTCGGTATGGGAAGAGAGTGACTGACCTGTTCACATCGGCTGCCTATGCATACAAGAATTCTGATTATCATCGTCACATGGATGCGATGAAGCAGCAGTGTCCTTCCGCATATACGCATCTCCTGGAGAAAGTAGGGGAAGCCCGGTTTGCACGTGTGAAGTGTCTGTTCATCATTATGACATGATGACGACGAATCCCGTAGAGAGCATGAACCACAGGTTGAAGTGGGCACGAAGGTTGCCCGTGTGCTCAATGCTCGACGTCATTCGTGCAACTATTGCTGATTGGTTTACGGAGAGGCACAGCGACGCGTTAAGTGGCACTACCGTGTGACTGACTGGGCACATGAGGAGCTAAGGAAAGCAAAATATGAAGGAGAAACCCTGTAAGTGAAAGACACAAGGAAGTCCGATGAGTACAACGTCGAACAGAACGACAAGGCGTACACAGTAAACCTTGGGTCGAAGACATGTATGTGCCCGAGGTTTCAACAGCATTTGATACTGTGTCCCCACGCATCGACAGCGATCAAGTATCGACGGGCCCCTGTCTTAAGTTAGTTTTATAAAGGTTATGAGGCACGCCAGATAATGTTTAATTAACGCTCAAACATTTATGCGCAGGTCTGTGAACCACGAGCAGACTGGATATGTGTCGCCACACTACAAGCGTGCGGTGCTCATCCAGTCATGGAAAGCGCGAGTGTATCCTATGGCGCACCCGAACGACTGGGTAATACCGACCGCGATTGCCAAAGCAACGTGCAAGACGCCAGATTTCCCGAGGCAGGCTGGTCAACCGAAACAAAGCCGGATTCCATCCGGGGCGGAAGGAGCTGGGAATTCCAGAAGGTGGCAAACTTGCAGTGCGTGTGGTGCAGGCGGGCCATAATTGGAAGAGGTGTCCGGGCCCGAACGCCGATGTCGCCGGTCCATCCGAGTACCGACCAACCATGCCACACTTATGTACATCATGTGCTGGCGCGGGACACGATGCAGCGAATTATTTCATTTTCCAAGACTTAAACGGCCCAGCTCCATATTAAGATTAGGGTGTATTATACCGTTATTATTGTTGTTATAAATATATTGTTAAGCCGAACAAACCTCTGATCATTGTTAATAATGAAAAAATTGTAAATAAAAGCAAACCTCTTGTCGCTTAGTGATGGGTAAAACTAGAATGCCCTTTCATTATCAGAAAAAACGACTCGCCAAATCCGGCGATAGCCTCACATTTTCTCAAGCACAATGCCTTTCGCATGAGATGATCCGGCAAATGGTTTTTTCCGTTCATTCCCAAGGTGAGATTTCTTGTAGGCCTTGTCAGCCCATCTCTGTCTCCTTCTGTGAGCCTTGAGCTTGCGCCCAGCTCCCAAGAAAATACTTTGAAGATCTAGACTTCTCATTCTTCTCCTTGAAGAGGGCGAGGAGTGAAACCCCAGACACCTTCACCACCTTAAATCTAACACCAGGAATATCACCCACGGCATGACCCTTACGACCAAATCCGGCGATCAACACTTCATCCTAAAATGGTTTTTTCCATTCCTTCCCAAGGTGAGATTTATTGTAGCCCTTGTCAGCCCATCTCTGTCTCCTTCTATGAGACTTGAGCTTGCGCCCAGCTCCCAAGAAAATAATTTTAAGATCTAGGCTTCTCCTTCTTCTCCTTGAAGAGGGCGAGGAGTGAAACCCCATACACCTTCACCACCTTAAATCTAACACTAGGAATATCACCCACGGCATGACCCTTACGAACAAATCCGGCGATCAACACTTCATCCTGTAATGGTTTTTCCCATTCATTCCCAATGTGAGATTTCTTGTAGCCCTTGTCAGCCCATCTCTGTCTCCTTCTGTGAGACTTGAGCTTGCGCTCAGCTCCAAAGAAAATAATTTTAAGATCCAGGCTTCTCCTTCTTCTCGTTGAAGAGGGCGAGGAGTGAAACCATAGACACCTTCACCACCTTAAATCTAACACCAGGAACATCACCCACGGCATGACCCTTACGACCAAATCCAGCGATCAACACTTCATCCTGTAATGGTTTTTTCCATTTATTCCCAATGTGAAATTTCTTGTAGCCCTTGTCAGCCCATCTCTGTTTCCTTCTGTCGTTTCGATTTATGTAGATTTAATGTAATATATTATATCTTAGGAAAAAATACTAAGGATCAATTCGCTAAAATGAAAAAACATAAATGACTAAAACATCTTTATTTTTTTAAATATTATAATATAGGTGGAGAATAAAATTTGTAAAAATTAACTAATACTTTTAAATAAAAAATAAAAATATCAAATAAAATAAAATATTAAACAAAATATATTTAGTAATCAACTTAATTTTTAAAGTTAAAGAAAATAAAATTATTTTTTGAAATAGTTGTTTTCGTCCTTAGTTGATCTGTACTTAGTGATCTGTACATATGCGGTAAATATCATGTATCAAGTAAAATTGTGAATTGTACATCCGCACAAAATAGAACGAAATAATAATACATGAAACCATGGAACAATTTTGAAATGAAAACCAAAGTGTCTGATAGGACATGAAACTGCAGGGGCCTGGGGGGGGGGGGGGGGGGGGGCGAACGGCGGTGCGTAAGGGCTCTGGTCCGGGTCTGCACTGAAGCGCCACACATCGAACGCCTGGGTCAGCCGCATGACGTGGACATCTGGAATGTCTCCGGGGAAGCGGCCACGTACGATAGCGGCTGCAGTGAAAAGTGCAATTGGCCCGCACGAGATGATGTTCTTCTGCTCGATCACTGCATCCAGACGAGCGAACTGGAAATCCCTGGTGGGGGCGTGAACAATGTCGGTACACCGATCATAGAATCCAGATCGAGACAACATCTCCGGCAGACACTTCTGCCATGGTCACATCTTCTGGACGCGGTCCATGGCTATATCGGGCTTCGCGGCATGGTCCGGGACGAGGTTGTCGTGCAGAACAATCCTCTGCGACCTGATTCGTAGCCGTATGATAGCCCAATGACCCCCTGGGTTGTATGGGCAGATAATCTGTACGTTGCAAAAACATGATCCAATTAGATTATGCGTAATCTAATTATAGAAGTTACGCGATTAAGATGTAATTCCACTAACCTCTTCTAACTCCGACCAGTCTGCAGTGGACCCCCAACTAGGCTGAGCCCCGGTAACATACAACTTGAAGTAGGCAGCCTGCGAGTCGGTCATGGCTACCCGACGGCCCTTAAAGTCCCAGCACTCGCGTATCAGTGCGTCCTATTGCAAGAAAATTGAAATATGAACTTATATAAACAAATTGCAACAACCAGTGTGAATACGAAGTAGCTGGGGGTAGCAAGACCAACCAGAAAGTCGACGTCCATGATGGCGTACTTGTAATTCTGCGCAGGCACTACGCCCAGCCAGCCGGGTGAAAACTGCAGAATCCCGAGATACGCATCCATGTGCTGAAACAGAAATGTTGCAAAAAGTTATGGGCGTGAGGTCACTTTTATTTAATTAACCAGAAAGTAAATTGGCTTACATCGGTCTCGAGGAACGTAAAGATGTCCAGCCAGGCGGCAAACCAGGGGGGCCCAACTACTGTCCACCCGCCGATGTTCAAACTATACATAAGGAGCAGTTATTAGACACGTAATGCGGTGAATGAATGTAAATAATGTTGGCATAAACACTTACGGTGCAGCATCCTTATCTGCAACATATTCTCTAAATTTTTTTTCATCCGCATAGCCGCGCATGCGCTCCAGTGGTAGGTATGGGCTCAACAAACGATGGGATAAGGGCCCACGACGTCCCTTACGAAACCGAATGGATTCCACTGAACCAATGGGCCGGACGGTCACAATGTCGTCGCGACCGGGTGGGTACAGCCGCGCTCCAGTGGTAGGCACAGGTGTTGCTGGCTCGAGAAAAACAAGGCAAAATGTTATCATCCACTATAGCGACAACTAATTAAAATCAACTAATTTTCGTGATAATTAAAAGTAGTAGTACCTATGTCGTGAGGCTGCGCATGCGTACTCAATCCTGCGGCGGTACTCCCTGTTGGTGTATTGGCCGAAGACATGCTGCACAGTGTAAAGGGTCAAAACGTATGTAACAGTACAGCGGCAGGTAAGTAAACGAGTAGTATAGAATAGGAAACGACCGTACAAAAATTAATCCCCAAATTCGGAGACAAACCTGGCTGTGGTATCGGCGTGTGAACTGTCCCGGGATGGGTCTGCGGCGTGTGTGGCTCAGCCGCATGCCGTGACGGTGACTCGCTCACATCCCGCAACTCAGACGACACACGCTCGATGGTGGGCCGGACCGCTGCCACCTCTGCAACTCGGCGCTGCATGTCATCATCGGTCTGCACTCCACCGGCAGCTGGTTCAGCATCCTGTCCCGCTGGATCCACTCTCTCCTCTGCGGACTGCGGTCCAGCGGTAGCCGCACTGACAGGTGGGGCGTCCGAAGATGGGGCAATACCAGGGCGAGCACGGGCGAACCTCTGCATGAATGTGTTCACCGACCGCTGTACCTCTTCGCGCATGGACGCCACCGCCTGATGCAAAAGAGAAACCCACCTCTACTCAAGCTCTGCATGCCGACGAGCCTGCTCATCCAACAAGCGCCGCTCTGACTGAGCGACCATATCAGCGATCATGGCCAATAATACCTGGTCATCCCGGCCGGATGGTGGAGGTACACTCGAAGCGGGTGGTGGGGGTGCAGGGATACCCCCCCTGCAACGGGGGTGAAGGTATATCCCCCTGCGGGTTGCTGTCGGATCCTCCCTGCAGCCCGGAACCTCCGTCTGACTCGAATCCACTACCGTCCGAGCCATCTGGAGGCGATGGCTCGCGACCCCGTCCACGTCGCCTCTAGGTATCAGTCTTGTCACCACTCTTCTTCCGCCGGACTCTCCTGCCGCCACCGCCCGTAGCTCCTGAAACTGCTGGACGCTTGCGCCGGAGGAACGGGATCCATACCAACCCAGGCGGGATAGGGGCATCCACATCAGCCATATAAGACTCGCGCTGCTCCAGATCGGTCGCTGGCAGAATCTGAAAATATGAATATCCTGCAGTGAACATGAGTTGAGTATCAGATGAAGATAAACAATTAATTAAAAGCGTCTGGAATTAATAAAGATATAAAAAAATGAAGCGAAAGTAAACCCAACTACTCATACTAACCTCATAATCGTACGCCTGCCCCCATGACTGCTGCGACTATTTGGCATCGAACTCCCACCTCGTCATCCACGGTCGCTGTACGGCCGGGTCATCTATGAACTTGACCCGCGTCCACGTATGCAGCTATTGTATCGACTCAACCGCCCACAACTGACACATCATAGATTATAATACATCAATACAATAAAATTGTGAACTAGGCTACACGAAAAACTAGAGCAGTTGCAGCAGTGGTAAGCTTACCGAAATAGCGTAGCTGGGACCGTAAAGATGCGCTGAGGCACGGTGCTTGAAGCTCGTCCTGGGAAACTATCTAATGTATGCGCGCATAACCTGCCATGAAAGGAGTCCTCACGGAAAGGTCTCCCACGCCTCCGTGTCCTCCACGAGTCGCCACATCCATGGATCAGGCATGCGCGCCTGTGGATCATGACCCAGTATCATGTGGAAGGCCACCATCACCCTCGCGACCTTCAGGGCATCGCCGACCCGATCCCTGAACGCCCTCTGCTCGGCAAATCATTCCCGGCACGTATTTGTAGTGAGCCTCCTAAAAATCCGAGCGTACCTGGCCCCAACACTATCGGCCGGTAAAAGGTCCCGACTAAAAAGTTGTAAATCTGTAGTCGAAGAAAATCAGAGCCCTATCATCAACGCGTGCTGCTCTCTCCCGCACCTAATGGATCGGCCCCCCACCGTAAACCATACCTCCTCATCGCTCCCCATAGTCCAGTCCAGCCCCTTCTTCGGGATAGGGTGAAATACGACCTCCCGAGCCATAAGCTCGTTCAAGGCAAGGCCGTAAATGGCTCCACAATGCCACCTCGGTCGAAACAAGTGGCCGAAGCATGATCGGCGGAGCTCCTCCGAACCATCAGTACCCGCTTCTCTAAGTACGCCCTCAATCTCCGGGACCAGCGTCTTCTGACGCATGTATGTCAACAAGTGCGGGGACGACCCCTGGCATTTCTGTCTCACGTACCACCAATCTCCCTATAATTTATAAAATGATTGAGTCTCCCGTTAAATCACTCATTACAGACAATAATTAATGCCTCAGTTATTAGTAGTAATTAATTATAATAATTTTTGTCTCGTCCACAACAGGGTGTATAGTACTATTATTATGTATAAAAATAATGTTAGATGGTGTCTGGCAAGTTTTAGAGTTGCATTAATATTATTTTAATGAGGGCTAGTGTATAACATAATACATGGTGGAGAGGTGAATTTATTTTAATGAGGGGTTTGTTTTGTTGTTTATAATTTTTATTTGGTATTTATTTTGTCATAAATATTATTATAGATAAATTATTTTATTATAAATATTATAATATGAAAATAATATTATAATATTATAACATTATTTTATAATATCAAAATAATAAATATTATAATATTATAATATTAAAATATACTTACTTTTAATTTTATTATAAATTAAATATTATAATATTTATTAATTTATTAAAATCTATACAACATCAATACAAAATATTATATAATTACACTTGTAACACCCCGGATTTGATAACCCAGGCCGGGATGTCACCGCCACACCTCCCTAGCAAGACACGGTTTCTCCGAGCTTGCTAAAGAGATGCAAGGCTATGGTTTTCCAGAATTTAAAATATTCAAACAGCCCATTATAATATAATTTAAAAATCATAATATCAAAGTTGCAGCGGAATATAATATTTACATACATATAATTGTAATGCAGCGGAAATTTAAATACTGGGCCAACATGGCCAAAACACGGGTTAAACAAGCCCGTCCATGCAAGTTCTAAAAGAATGTATCTTCCCGAAATTCCCATATATGCATATGATGATGCATAATCCTCAACTCTGAAAGAAAAAGGAAAAATATGGTTTGGTCAGCAAAAACGTGCTGAGTAAGTTAACACCTACTATGATCAAGGGGTTTCAAAATCTTTAATTAAATTTAAGGAAAACATATGCATAGAAGACATGATTTAAATTTTATTCATCTAATAATAATTTAATTACATATTTGAAAAGACAAGGATTTCCACAAGATCATAATTTAACACACGTATAAAGAGGTTAAATTAAATAATTAAATTTTTACTCCGAGGCATGCGTACAAACAATTCATCTATCAATTAAAATTTAATAATTTAATTGTGTACTTGAACTTGCATTTAATCCATAATAACAATTTAATAAGATATGAAAATTGAAAAACATAATTTTAAATGCATAATTTAAAGACGGGCACAAATAAATAAATACTTAAAAATATTAAATCTTTTAATTCCCCGTTACGTAACTATTTTTCAGTGTTTTGTATAGCCGGTGATCCGGCGGCCGCAGCCGTGTCGTAAGTATCTTGTATAGCCGGTGATCCGGCGGCCGCAGCCGTGTCGTATTTCAAGTATTTCATTGGCCGTTTTGGCACAGTTTCTCACAACATTCACCCTCGGCCGTTTTGGCACGAAGCGAAAAGCTAGGGGGCGTTCTATTGAGCGTTTCTCCCCTACGTCGGTCACTCTCGGCCGTTTTGGCACAAAGCGAAAAGCTAGAGGGGCACTCCATCGAGCACTCACCCCCTTACATAGGTCACACTCGTCCGTCTAGGCACGATGCAAAAAGCTAGAGGGGCACTCCATCGAGCACTCACCCCCTACATAGCCAAGTATCTCATATGTTTTAATTTAGTGTAACGGGATTTTTCAAAAGTATAGATATATCGTATTTCAAGGTCTCGACCGTTTGTTTCGGTACTTCAAAATTTCTTCGATTTAAAATCTTTTGGCGTCACAGTTTACGCCTTTTTAATTCAAAAATTCATTTCAAGTCCTAAAATTCTGAAATTTTCACAGTTTATGTAAAATAGCATAACAAACAACTTTCGTGTTTTAACAATTTCGAAATAAATTGAGGAAACATGTCAAAAATCGAGTTTAATGCAACAATAGTTGACTGTCCCGAAACAGATTTGACACAGTGAAGAAAATCGGATTTTTAACATATCAAATGGACTCCAAAAATTCTGAAATTTTAAACACACAAACTAGACATGATTATCTACAACTTTCATTTAGATTGCAAAGATCAAATCGGTCTAGAAAATATAGAAACAGACTCACTAAGTTCGGACATGTTCATAGGCAGATTTCAAAACATTTTTGTCAAAACAGTTTATTTTCGACGCGATTTGAAATAGCAAACATTAACGAAAATGTCTGAAATTTTTACACAACCTAGATCAATGTGTTAGGGTTAAAAGTCTAGTTGTAAGTTTTTCGGTTTGAACTCTCGAAATAGGGGTTTTGGTCCGATCTCAAATCTGTCACAGTTTCACGTTCGATTCTCAAGGCAGGTTCTTTCTAGGCCGATTTCAGATATCAAACCTCAATGAAAAATTATGAAAATTTTACACGAACTAGATCTATGTCTTAGGAGCGTTTTTCATGTTTTGAGTTTTTCCGTTTGAGCAGTTTTAGGGGTTCGAAAAATTCGCACACAATCGCTGCGCCGGGGGTTTTTCGTGTTGACAGATTTTAGAGTTACTAAATCTCTATGTTTGGTTACATTTTACGTCACCCAAAACCAAGTAAGCATTAACTTACAGTGGGGATGATGTCTAGGACGTTTTCGGATCGATGGCGGCGCCCACGCTTGCTACGACACGTCCCAATTACTCCGTCTCCAATGATTCAAGGACTGTAATCGATGATCTACACTCTTCCTTGGTCGTCGTCGGTCGCCGGAAACTCGTCGGAAGGTCGCCGGAAAGTCGTCGGGTGGGTGTTTTGCTTTGGGAGAGTTTTAGGAGAGTGAAGGGAGTTTTGGAGGCTGACCAAATGGGGTGAGAATAACCCTAGGTCGCCCTAATACTGTTACCCCCGTTTAAAATCCACTTTCCAAAGTCGGGGGTCGAATTATGGCAAGAAATCGCATAAACGCGTCAAGTACAGCTGCCTGTGTGGTTGGCGCGGGGTTGGCGCTTGGTTTGGCCAAACCCCGCGCGGACACCGCGCGGACCCAGACTGGGCCTCGGTCTGGGCCGGGTCGTGCAATCCCTTTGGGCCTTCCTCTTCCTCCTTCCTTTTGGGCCTTTGTCTTCTCTTTGGGCCTTTCTCTATCTATTTTCTTGGGCTATCTCTTGAACTTTTAAATCCTATTTCAAATTTAATTGGATCTCAATTTAATTTCGGGTTCGAAATATTAAGTCCATATATATTTTGGTTCCCATGCAATAATTTATTTAATTAAATTATTTTCGACTTCACGGGTTCTTGGATATTTAATTCCTTCTTGAATTAAATTTTGTTTCTCATTTCATCTTTTGGAATTAAATTCCATTTCTCGTTTTATCTTTAAATTATTTATTTTATTTATATATTGTATTTATTTATTATTTATTTATTTATTTATTTATTTTATGTTGCAAAATTCTCGGGTATTACAGTCTACCCTCCTTAAGAATCAACTTCGTCCTCGAAGTTGTGTTTCCGCTTTTCTCGTGCTAAAGACTTTTTGTTGGTTTTATTATTTTGTGATATTGTGTAATTGAATTATTGTTCGATTGTTGATTGTTTGTTGTTTGATTATTATTTGACTGAACCCAGAATTGAAATTTCCGAGTTGCCTACGTACCCTGTGAAGGGATCAAGCCATGACGTAGTTCAAAACAATTTGAATTTGTTTATTCGGGATACAAAATAATCGGGTTAAAAAAAAATAAATGCTTATGCATTATCACGGGGTATTACATCCTCTCCCCCTTAAGATTACAGTTATGTCCCCATAACTGCCTACACATTATTCCCACGAAGGTTCGGTATCGTCGCCTAGCACAGGTATGTCCGCTTTATTTACCACATTTAACGTCCCATGAGTCCCCCTTGGTTATTTTTGGCTAGTTAGGTTCAGCGACAAGATCATCTCTTTTGGTTATATTCTTAATCTGGGTTCGACATTCTTCATCCGATGTCCACGTCGACCACATCGGAAGCATGTGTCGGGTTGAGGGCATCCCCTCACTAGATGAGGTTGGTTACAGCTTAGGCATCGGGGCACGTAGCCTTTACGGGTGAAAATCCTTCTATTATTGCCTCCATCGTTGCCTTGGGCTGGTCCATTTGGGCCTTTGCGAAGGTTATTCCTACCCGAGTCTTTATCAGCTCCGCGGCCCTTACCTCTCTTGTCTTGTGCTTGGGGACCTTGGCTATTCCCGTCTATCGCCTTCCGCTTCAGTCCCTGAATTCGTGCAACCGCTACCGCACGATCATAAACGGCTTGTGGGTCAGAGTAGTGCACACCCGTGATCACTTCCCTGATAGCCAGGTTTAACCCACTCTCAAATTTCTGAGCCTTGTCTGATTCAGTTGGTACTAGCCTCGTAGCAAATCGTACTAGCTCCTTGAATTTGGTGTAGTACTCTTGCACTGTCTGTGCGCCTTGCCTTAGGTTGATGAATTCCTCGTACTTCATCGCTTTGGTGCTTAATGGGTAGAACCTCTCCCTCAGAGCTTCCTTAAACTCTTCCCAAGTGTAGGTTTTCTTGTCTTCCACTAATTTCCTCTGGAGGTTTTGCCACCACTCATCGGCTTCACCTCCTAAGTAGTAAGTCGCTACACGTATCTTTTCCTCATTAGGGCATTTGATAGCGTTTAAGAGTCTATCGAACGTACGGATCCACTCCTCTAGTTTGGCGGGATCTTCCTCCCCATCATAGTGTGGCGGTTGATAAGGATTTACCAAAGCTAGATAGTTGTCTCGAGCTACTGGCGGAGGTATTGCCGCTTGTGCCCTATGCACCTCGGCGTTTCCTAATACTACAAGTACTTCTTCTACCATCCTTAAACGTTTATCCATGTTGTTGGGAAGATGAGGCGCTCGATCTCCTATGTTCGGAGGAATCTCATTGTTGTTAGGTGCGCTTGGGAGGTCAGTGTCAGTGCCATTTGGACTTACTTTCCTCGGCTTTCTCCTAGGTGCCATTTTCTGTTATTAAGCACGCGAAGATGAGTTTCTAAGTGATCAAGATCTAGGACTAAGGCAAAGTTAGTCTCAAGTTAACGCTTCTAAGTCAAGTCTCAAGGTCATGTCGAATACTGGAGTGAGAAGTTTAGGTATCACATATGATTCACATAAAAAGGTTAGCACAAATATTTATGTATGCATATGCATATGTAATCCCCACAATAAAAACTTAATGCATGCATTTATTTATCCATGGGTTTTAAAAATAAATTTATTCCATGGATAGATTAAAATAAGGATAAAAGGTCTGGGCCACTATATTGGGCCGAAAGAAATAAATTATTTGGGCTTTAAGGAAAAACAAGGTTATTGGACCAAAATAATTGGGCCAACATAGTAATTAAATATTGGGCTAAAGATTTGGGCTAGGAAAAATAAATTTTGGGCTCAAAAAATGTTAGTTTAAAAATTAATAATGGATTTTTAAATATAATACTAGTTTAAAAATAATAATAGTTTAAAAATAATAATACAAGTTTTAAAAACAGCCCGGGCTCTGGTACCACTTTGTAACACCCCGGATTTGATAACCCAGGCCGGGATGTCACCGCCACACCTCCCTAGCAAGACACGGTTTCTCCGAGCTTGCTAAAGAGATGCAAGGCTATGGTTTTCCAGAATTTAAAATATTCAAACAGCCCATTATAATATAATTTAAAAATCATAATATCAAAGTTGCAGCGGAATATAATATTTACATACATATAATTGTAATGCAGCGGAAATTTAAATACTGGGCCAACATGGCCAAAACACGGGTTAAACAAGCCCGTCCATGCAAGTTCTAAAAGAATGTATCTTCCCGAAATTCCCATATATGCATATGATGATGCATAATCCTCAACTCTGAAAGAAAAAGGAAAAATATGGTTTGGTCAGCAAAAACGTGCTGAGTAAGTTAACACCTACTATGATCAAGGGGTTTCAAAATCTTTAATTAAATTTAAGGAAAACATATGCATAGAAGACATGATTTAAATTTTATTCATCTAATAATAATTTAATTACATATTTGAAAAGACAAGGATTTCCACAAGATCATAATTTAACACACGTATAAAGAGGTTAAATTAAATAATTAAATTTTTACTCCGAGGCATGCGTACAAACAATTCATCTATCAATTAAAATTTAATAATTTAATTGTGTACTTGAACTTGCATTTAATCCATAATAACAATTTAATAAGATATGAAAATTGAAAAACATAATTTTAAATGCATAATTTAAAGACGGGCACAAATAAATAAATACTTAAAAATATTAAATCTTTTAATTCCCCGTTACGTAACTATTTTTCAGTGTTTTGTATAGCCGGTGATCCGGCGGCCGCAGCCGTGTCGTAAGTATCTTGTATAGCCGGTGATCCGGCGGCCGCAGCCGTGTCGTATTTCAAGTATTTCATTGGCCGTTTTGGCACAGTTTCTCACAACATTCACCCTCGGCCGTTTTGGCACGAAGCGAAAAGCTAGGGGGCGTTCTATTGAGCGTTTCTCCCCTACGTCGGTCACTCTCGGCCGTTTTGGCACAAAGCGAAAAGCTAGAGGGGCACTCCATCGAGCACTCACCCCCTTACATAGGTCACACTCGTCCGTCTAGGCACGATGCAAAAAGCTAGAGGGGCACTCCATCGAGCACTCACCCCCTACATAGCCAAGTATCTCATATGTTTTAATTTAGTGTAACGGGATTTTTCAAAAGTATAGATATATCGTATTTCAAGGTCTCGACCGTTTGTTTCGGTACTTCAAAATTTCTTCGATTTAAAATCTTTTGGCGTCACAGTTTACGCCTTTTTAATTCAAAAATTCATTTCAAGTCCTAAAATTCTGAAATTTTCACAGTTTATGTAAAATAGCATAACGAACAACTTTCGTGTTTTAACAATTTCGAAATAAGTTGAGGAAACATGTCAAAAATCGAGTTTAATGCAACAATAGTTGACTGTCCCGAAACAGATTTGACACAGTGAAGAAAATCGGATTTTTAACATATCAAATGGACTCCAAAAATTCTGAAATTTTAAACACACAAACTAGACATGATTATCTACAACTTTCATTTAGATTGCAAAGATCAAATCGGTCTAGAAAATATAGAAACAGACTCACTAAGTTCGGACATGTTCATAGGCAGATTTCAAAACATTTTTGTCAAAACAGTTTATTTTCGACGCGATTTGAAATAGCAAACGTTAACGAAAATGTCTGAAATTTTTACACAACCTAGATCAATGTGTTAGGGTTAAAAGTCTAGTCGTAAGTTTTTCGGTTTGAACTCTCGAAATAGGGGTTTTGGTCCGATCTCAAATCTGTCACAGTTTCACGTTCGATTCTCAAGGCAGGTTCTTTCTCGGCCGATTTCAGATATCAAACCTCAATGAAAAATTATGAAAATTTTACACGAACTAGATCTATGTCTTAGGAGCGTTTTTCATGTTTTGAGTTTTTCCGTTTGAGCAGTTTTAGGGGTTCGAAAAATTCGCACACAATCGCTGCGCCGGGGGTTTTTCGTGTTGACAGATTTTAGAGTTACTAAATCTCTATGTTTGGTTACATTTTACGTCACCCAAAACCAAGTAAGCATTAACTTACAGTGGGGATGATGTCTAGGACGTTTTCGGATCGATGGCGGCGCCCACGCTTGCTACGACACGTCCCAATTACTCCGTCTCCAATGATTCAAGGACTGTAATCGATGATCTACACTCTTCCTTGGTCGTCGTCGGTCGCCGGAAACTCGTCGGAAGGTCGCCGGAAAGTCGTCGGGTGGGTGTTTTGCTTTGGGAGAGTTTTAGGAGAGTGGAGGGAGTTTTGGAGGCTGACCAAATGGGGTGAGAATAACCCTAGGTCGCCCTAATACTGTTACCCCCGTTTAAAATCCACTTTCCAAAGTCGGGGGGTCGAATTATGGCAAGAAATCGCATAAACGCGTCAAGTACAGCTGTAACACCCCAGATTTTTATCAACGTCCAAGGGAATAAAAATTTATTCCGATCAATGTTGAAATATTTCCGAGAAGAAGAGAATAATTTATCACAATAAATTATTGCTCGGAAATGAAACGCCGATAGATTTAAATTCAAAATGGAATAAAAGAGGGAAAGGAAGCCCGAAGACATTCCATGAATTGAGTAAAAATAATTGGAGTTAAGTTCATGAAGGAAAAGAATTTTAATTCCAAGAACCCGTGAAGTCGAATTACACGGGAATAAAAAGACGACGGATTAGAAGCCGACGAAACCGAGACCGACGGATTTAAGATTTTTACATGAAGTTCATTTGAGTCGAGATAAATTTAAGATAAGAATTTATGACCCGAGAATGACCCGAAAAATCGAGCCCGAAAATGTAGGAGGATAGAAGTCCGAAAGAGAGGAGGAAAAGCACGACGGATCGCACGACCCCGCCCGGACCGAAGTCCAGGCGAGAGTGGCGCGCTGTCCGCGCGGGGTTTAGCCAAAAGGCGCGCCAACCCCGCGCCATCGCCGCGTCGACGATTGTCGTGTTTTGGGTGGCGCGCACCCGGCGCGGACTTGGGCCGATTCGCGCGCCAACCCCGCGCCAACGTCCTGACAACAGCCATTGTCGCGTTTTGGCGACTTTCTTGCCATATTCCTTGACCCCATGGCTGGGAATCCGATCTATCACGGGAGGGAACATCATTTGGACGTTATGTACTCAATCATACCTCCATTCTCAGCCATTCTAAGCAATCATTCACTTCCAAACTCTCCAAAAACTCTCTCTAAGCCAAACACCTTCCGGCGAACTTCCGGCGAACATTCCGGCAAGCAAATCCTACCAAGGTGGTGTGGAGATCAAGGATTTGCAGACATTAGATTGTTGGTAAGGTGTCAATCAACCTTCCTTATTGCTTTAAGATCATAATCAACCTTCTAACTTACGAATCTTTACTTACAAACACGTTCGTAGCCAAAGGAGAAGAAGAACGTGTTGCGTAGATTCGTTCGTGGCGATTTTGGACAAATCGATCAACCTTAGAACGTTCAAGGAACTCACTCTATGTAAGTTGATAACTTACATATCAATACGGGTGGTTTGAAGATATCCGAAACATTGAATCTTAAACGAAACGTTAAAATCGAACCTAAAAACCCCAATCTACGTATTTTCTGAAATCCGAACAAAACTCTTATTTCGAGCGTTCAAACCTGAAAACTCAAAACTAAGATTTTGATCCTAAGATCTTAAGCTATATTGTGTAAAAATTTCAGAATTTTTCATCAAGTCTTGGTACCCCAAATCAAGTCGGACATATTCTGCGTTTTAAGGCTTTTCAAAAATTTACAGATTTCTTAACCGAACTTGATGAGCTTATTCCTATCATTTCTAGTCCGATTCAATCTTTGAGTTCTAAACAAAAGTTGCATATAATCATGTCTAGTATGTGCATATAAAATTTCAGAATTTTTGAAGCTCATTTGATATGTTAAAAAGTCAAATCTTTGAGATGTGTCAAACCTGAATCCTGACAGCATACTATTTGAGTAGAAAACTTGATTTTTGACATGCTTCCCATCGTTTTTACTAAAAACTCAAAACATGAAAGTTGTTCATTGAGATGTTTTTGAGCTACTGTGAAAATTTCAGATCAATCGCCTAAGAAATGGATTTTTAAACTGAAAAGGCGTAAACTGTGACATCGATCGACTTTTGAAATCTTTTAAACAACGATCGAAATCCTGTGATACGATAAAGCTATATTTTTGAAAATCCCGTTATACTAAAGTTGAAACGATATCGGTTACATAAAATTTAGGGGGTGAGTGCTCTGCAGGGTGCCCTTCTAATTGTGCAATTTGTGCCAAAACGGCTATGACTATCACGCGCGAAAAAATCAACAACACGGCAAATTATATTGTGCCTATCCTCTCGAGTGTATCCGTATGGGTTACTCGAGGCTCGACGGAGCGGTACTGGATATGGCCTATTTGGTCACAAGAGACCAACTGCCTACCCTCTCGAGTGTATCCGTATGGGTTACTCGAGGCTCGACGGAGTGGTACTGGGTATGGCGTATAGGCTGCGGCCGCCGGATCACCGGCTAGATGAGATGTTACCTATGAAATTGGCTGAGGCCGCCGGATCACCGGCTAACTGTTACTATTGATATCTGCCGTTATTATTTTGGCCTATCCTCTCGAGTGTATCCGTATGGGTTACTCGAGGCTCGACGGAGCGGTACTGGATATGGCATATTTGGTCACAAGAGACCAACTGCCTACCCTCTCGAGTGTATCCGTATGGGTTACTCGAGGCTCGACGGAGTGGTACTGGGTATGGCGTATCGGCTGCGGCCGCCGGATCACCGGCTAGATGATATGATACTTATGAAATTGGCTGAGGCCGCCGGATCACCGGCTATATATTGTTGAGATGATGGAGTAACGGGAAATAAATTAAAAGGCTGAGATTTTACGAAACTGGCTGCGGCCGCCGGATTACCGGCTAAATCTAAATATCGTTTTGATGGTGGCGTATCGGTGAAAATTTTTAAAGCTCAAGTTTATATTTACTTACTTACGGCATTATTCATGTTTTTAAATCATGTCTTAAATAACTGCCCATGCTTAAGTTTTAAATTATGAAATTAATTGCGTCTTTAAAGTATGCATTATCTTCGCATTTTTAAAATAAAATGTTTTTATGCATGGCAAAGAGTTTTATCTTAATTACTAAAAATCTAACCCCTTTATTGTCATGTAAGGATTAACTTACTCAGTATTTTATAATACTGATAAAACCCGTTGTTCATTTTTTTTCTGTTACAGAGTACGAAGCATGATCATTCATTGGGGGATCATTTGGACACTTAATTATTTATTTTATATGACTTGCATGAACGGGTCTGTTTAACCCGTGGTTTGGCCATGTCGGCCCTATATTTCAAATTCCGCTGCATATACTTTACTTCCGCTGCTATTTTATATATTCTCGCTGCAACTCTGATGCAGTATTTTTTTAAATTATCTATGAATGGGCTATTTGAATATTTTAAATCCTGAAAAACCATAGCCTTACATCTCTTTAGTGAGCTCGGAGAAACCGTGTCTTGCTAAGGAGGTGTGGCGGTGGCATCCCGGCCTGGGTTATCAAATCCGGGGTGTTACAATATGGTATCAGAGCCCAGCCTATTTTAAAGCTATTTATTTTAAAGAAAATATCTGATACCAAAGTGGTATCAGAGACCAGACTATTTTAAAACTACTATTTTAAAGAGTTCGGAATATTTTTAAAACTATTATTTTCAAGTATTATTATTTTTAAAGTTATCATTTCTAAACTAGTAATATATTTTAAAGATCCCAATTATTATTTTGAAGTTAAAGCCTAAATTTTTAGCCCAAAATTTTTTTTTTTAGAGGCCCAAGAAATTATCTTGGCCCAATAGCCTTGTTTTTATTTGAAGCCCAAATACATTATTTCTTTCGGCCCAATATAGCGGCCCAAATCTTTTATCCTTATTTTAATCTATCCATGGAATAAATTTACTTTTAAAACCCATGGATAAATAAATATATGCATAAAATTTTTTTTCAGGGGGGATCATCACTGCATGTGCATATTGCATTTCTATACCTTAGAGAACCTAGAAGCGTTATGTTGTAACCTAGATCTCTTCCTTGCGCTAGATGGCTAACCAAGACATGATGAACTTAATGATCAAAATGATGAACGCTCACTTTGATACCCAACAAACCATACAACAAATGGAACATCGTATAGCCCAATTGGAAGCAAATCTGCACCATATGGGAAACTTAAGAGAGGCGGACCACCACCGCATAAACCAGCTCGAAGACCAAATCCAAACCCTTACTACACAAAATCTATGTTTGAAGGAGCTTGTTGATGCTCATGGGGATGACTTGAACCGCATTTTCGATGACCTACTACCGTCAAGTCCAGTGGAGGAAGATCCGGAAGAGGATCCTACCACTGTGCCGGAGGACGCCTAGAAACGATAGGAGGAACCTATTTTGGTATATCCTATCACTTGTACTAGAAATTCCTTTTAAGGAAATAAAAATGCAAGATTTATCTATTCAGATAAATTTAAATCCGAAATTATAAAAAAAAACATAAAAACACACGATGCATCAACTATGCAGTGCAAACAGAGATATGCACAGAATCAGAACAACGTCACAGTACAACATTCTAAAAGAAATACCACACCAAGTCTAACTGAAAACGCAAATAGGAAGTACTAAAACAACCGCTACTAACACGAGTCTAGATAAAACATAAACGAGTTACATAAAGTCACTGATCAGGAGGAGGAAACCGGCGACGCATGTAGTCATCCATCTGACGCATGTAGGCGTACATGTCCGTCAAGGTGGCCTGCTGCTCCGCCTGTCTCACAGTAAGCGTGTCCATACGATCCTGATACAGATCCATCCTAGCATCTAGGGCGTCAAAACGATCCTGATAGTGATCCATCCTAACATCCAAAGCATCGTAGCGAGCCTGCCCAGCTGCAAACCCGGCATCCATACCGATGCGCATCTCCTGCATCATCTGGAGCAGCTGCGTCATGTCCTGACCCCGCGGTGGAACCACACCCTGCTGTGGAACCACAGGAGGAGGAAGTGGTCGCTCAGGAGGAACGACTAAGATCAAACCACCATCCTCAGGATGCGGGTGCAGTATAGCCCGAGGCGCTCCACGACGCAAGGTGCTGCGCCGGGCGGCATAAGACGGAACACGGTAGTGCTCACCTGGAGCTAAGGGATACGGGTCCGTCTCGGGAGACGTGCGGATCCCCTGGGCAGCGCACAAGCCACAAATGAGGTGTGCATGAGTAATCACCCTACTCCCTCGCCCCCGTCGTAAACCCCTCAGGTTATCCGCGATGCAAGCGCCCACATTTACCCGGCCGCCCCGCGCGATAAAGCAGATAGTCTCAAAGACGTGATCTATGACAATATGACTACGGGTGATCGGCCGGATGCGTCCTAACCAAAGCTGGGCAAGTACACGCCAATGGGCATCCAAGGATGTCAGTCGCAACTCGTGGGGTTCCCCAGTCCGCGGGGGTACCTCGGTACACAAGACACCCCAGGCAGGGGCATAAACCCGACCCTCTGGCTGCGGTCGGAACGCGCCATCATCTGGAAGGCCGAAATAGGTATTAATCGCCCGAGCACTGAAGTCTAAGTAGCGACCACGAACCCAGACTCGAGAGAGGTCGTCGTCTACCCCAAGACCGCTGATGTTGGCGATAACCTCCATGGCTAGATAGCCGGAGGCAACGCCCTCGGGAGGATGTGCAAGACCGGTCCACTGGAGATGCCCCAACACGGCACTGATCCGGTCATCGCCCATATGATCGGGATACAAGCCTCGCTCGGGAACGTAAGCCCTCTTCCGACGAAGCTCGTCGAAATAGAAGTCCTGGGAGGCCATCGTATGGAAACGGAACCGATCATGCCGGCGAGGACGTACCTCGTAAGGGAGACCCCTGAGCCTCGGCTCTCGCTCCTCGTCCTCCTCGGACTCACTGCCGTCATCGCCGTCGCTATCATCATCATCCGGCATCCCCGGAGCGGCAGTGCTAGGGCCAGCAGTATCAAGTCGAGGAGCCCGTCTCTTGGCCCCCGGAAGGACCATAAGGAACGCCAAGATAAACCACAGAAAAAGAAACATCCTGCGAACACCCAAAATCAAGGGTAAGACTAATTTTCAACACATCAATTCACAAGCAAAAATACATAAAGACATCATAAATATAAAGTTCCAACGGGGAAAATCTAGGAGGAATTTAGACCCAATAGTTTGCCAATACATATTGGGAGAGAATCAAACCAAGCAATGTGCCCAAACAAATTCAAAAACCCATTGTGGCATTCTATCGAACACCTTGTGCGCGCAATAAATAAAGTTCAAAAATATGTTGTGAACACATGACAATTAACCACAAAACCGAACAATCGCTTGAACAACAAATCATAATCACAAGTGCCAACAAACAACACCAACGAAACCACTTTTACACCAATAACACCAACAAAATCGAAAATTTCATAGTTCCCCTAAAAATCCAAGTTCTAGCAAGAAATTCCACAACGTAGGCTCATATATACATACCAATATTTCCTAAACAATAGAATTAGCACTAAAATACTACATACAACCATTAATTCGCGAGAATTAAGCCGAAAATGTCAAAACCCCAAATTACATGCCAAAACCCTAATTCCACAATTCAACCAAATTCTAACAAATCAAGGCATAAAACTAGAAATTGACAAGTGAAAATAGAAGATACATACCTTACAAAGAGAAATCGAAGTCGGAACTAGGAGAATACGAGCACGAGGGGACGAATTTGAGAGGAAGTTGGGAAGAATTTCGGAAGGGAAAAGGGAGCAAATGGCTCGCGCCCCGCGCGAGCCCTATTTACTGACCCTGGGAGCGCCGCGCGGACCTCGCGCGCTAATCCCACAAAACCCGCGCGGACCCCGCGCGGGCCAAAAATAAAAAAATAAAAAAAAAAAAAATAAATAAATAAAATAATAAAAAAAAAATAAATAAAAATAAAAATAATTTATTTACTCCTCCTCTGCTCTACAAAATACGTGTGCACGATTCGACCCATGTATTCCAACCGGAAGGAATTAAATTGGATGATGACTCGAGCTGTGAGGAAATTCCGGTACAATTACTCGATGTTAAGGAGAGAGTAACAAGGAGCAAACCGTGAGAATGGTCAAGGTTCTTTGGTTAAACCATGAAAGTGAAACAGCAACCTGGGAATTGGAAGCCAACATGCGGCAACGTTACCCTACCCTCTTCCAAAACGACCGGACCACAGTTATGGAGACATAACTGTATTCTTAAGGGGGGGAGGGTGTAACACCCAAGGGAAACCAAATTCAAACCATTTTGAACTACGTAATGACTTGATCCCTTCACAGGGTACGTAGGCAACTTGGAAATTTCAATTCTGGGTTCAGTCAAACAAAAATCAAACAATAATCAAACAATAATCAAACAACAAACGACGATCAACAATCGAACAATAATTCAATAACACAACATCGCAAATAGTAAACAAAAAGGACCATAACTCTTCGCGCGAGAAAAGCCGAAGCACAACTTCGGGGACGAAGTTGATTCTTAAGGGGGGGGAGAGTGTAACACCCCAGATTTTTATCAACGTCCAAGGGAATAAAAATTTATTCCGATCAATGTTGAAATATTTCCGAGAAGAAGAGAATAATTTATCACAATAAATTATTGCTCGGAAATGAAACGCCGATAGATTTAAATTCAAAATGGAATAAAAGAGGGAAAGGAAGCCCGAAGACATTCCATGAATTGAGTAAAAATAATTGGAGTTAAGTTCATGAAGGAAAAGAATTTTAATTCCAAGAACCCGTGAAGTCGAATTACACGGGAATAAAAAGACGACGGATTAGAAGCCGACGAAACCGAGACCGACGGATTTAAGATTTTTACATGAAGTTCATTTGAGCCGAGATAAATTTAAGATAAGAATTTATGACCCGAGAATGACCCGAAAAATCGAGCCCGAAAATGTAGGAGGATAGAAGTCCGAAAGAGAGGAGGAAAAGCACGACGGATCGCACGACCCCGCCCGGACCGAAGTCCAGGCGAGAGTGGCGCGCTGTCCGCGCGGGGTTTAGCCAAAAGGCGCGCCAACCCCGCGCCATCGCCGCGTCGACGATTGTCGTGTTTTGGGTGGCGCGCACCCGGCGCGGACTTGGGCCGATTCGCGCGCCAACCCCGCGCCAACGTCCTGACAACAGCCATTGTCGCGTTTTGGCGACTTTCTTGCCATATTCCTTGACCCCATGGCTGGGAATCCGATCTATCACGGGAGGGAACATCATTTGGACGTTATGTACTCAATCATACCTCCATTCTCAGCCATTCTAAGCAATCATTCACTTCCAAACTCTCCAAAAACTCTCTCTAAGCCAAACACCTTCCGGCGAACTTCCGGCGAACATTCCGGCAAGCAAATCCTACCAAGGTGGTGTGGAGATCAAGGATTTGCAGACATTAGATTGTTGGTAAGGTGTCAATCAACCTTCCTTATTGCTTTAAGATCATAATCAACCTTCTAACTTACGAATCTTTACTTACAAACACGTTCGTAGCCAAAGGAGAAGAAGAACGTGTTGCGTAGATTCGTTCGTGGCGATTTTGGACAAATCGATCAACCTTAGAACGTTCAAGGAACTCACTCTATGTAAGTTGATAACTTACATATCAATACGGGTGGTTTGAAGATATCCGAAACATTGAATCTTAAACGAAACGTTAAAATCGAACCTAAAAACCCCAATCTACGTATTTTCTGAAATCCGAACAAAACTCTTATTTCGAGCGTTCAAACCTGAAAACTCAAAACTAAGATTTTGATCCTAAGATCTTAAGCTATATTGTGTAAAAATTTCAGAATTTTTCATCAAGTCTTGGTACCCCAAATCAAGTCGGACATATTCTGCGTTTTAAGGCTTTTAAAAAATTTACAGATTTCTTAACCGAACTTGATGAGCTTATTCCTATCATTTCTAGTCCGATTCAATCTTTGAGTTCTAAACAAAAGTTGCATATAATCATGTCTAGTATGTGCATATAAAATTTCAGAATTTTTGAAGCTCATTTGATATGTTAAAAAGTCAAATCTTTGAGATGTGTCAAACCTGAATCCTGACAGCATACTATTTGAGTAGAGAACTTGATTTTTGACATGCTTCCCATCGTTTTTACTAAAAACTCAAAACATGAAAGTTGTTCATTGAGATGTTTTTGAGCTACTGTGAAAATTTCAGATCAATCGCCTAAGAAATGGATTTTTAAACTGAAAAGGCGTAAACTGTGACATCGATCGACTTTTGAAATCTTTTAAACAACGATCGAAATCCTGTGATACGATAAAGCTATATTTTTGAAAATCCCGTTATACTAAAGTTGAAACGATATCGGTTACATAAAATTTAGGGGGTGAGTGCTCTGCAGGGTGCCCTTCTAATTGTGCAATTTGTGCCAAAACGGCTATGACTATCACGCGCGAAAAAATCAACAACACGGCAAATTATATTGTGCCTATCCTCTCGAGTGTATCCGTATGGGTTACTCGAGGCTCGACGGAGCGGTACTGGATATGGCCTATTTGGTCACAAGAGACCAACTGCCTACCCTCTCGAGTGTATCCGTATGGGTTACTCGAGGCTCGACGGAGTGGTACTGGGTATGGCGTATAGGCTGCGGCCGCCGGATCACCGGCTAGATGAGATGTTACCTATGAAATTGGCTGAGGCCGCCGGATCACCGGCTAACTGTTACTATTGATATCTGCCGTTATTATTTTGGCCTATCCTCTCGAGTGTATCCGTATGGGTTACTCGAGGCTCGACGGAGCGGTACTGGATATGGCATATTTGGTCACAAGAGACCAACTGCCTACCCTCTCGAGTGTATCCGTATGGGTTACTCGAGGCTCGACGGAGTGGTACTGGGTATGGCATATCGGCTGCGGCCGCCGGATCACCGGCTAGATGATATGATACTTATGAAATTGGCTGAGGCCGCCGGATCACCGGCTATATATTGTTGAGATGATGGAGTAACGGGAAATAAATTAAAAGGCTGAGATTTTACGAAACTGGCTGCGGCCGCCGGATTACCGGCTAAATCTAAATATCGTTTTGATGGTGGCGTATCGGTGAAAATTTTTAAAGCTCAAGTTTATATTTACTTACTTACGGCATTATTCATGTTTTTAAATCATGTCTTAAATAACTGCCCATGCTTAAGTTTTAAATTATGAAATTAATTGCGTCTTTAAAGTATGCATTATCTTCGCATTTTTAAAATAAAATGTTTTTATGCATGGCAAAGAGTTTTATCTTAATTACTAAAAATCTAACCCCTTTATTGTCATGTAAGGATTAACTTACTCAGTATTTTATAATACTGATAAAACCCGTTGTTCATTTTTTTTCTGTTACAGAGTACGAAGCATGATCATTCATTGGGGGATCATTTGGACACTTAATTATTTATTTTATATGACTTGCATGAACGGGTCTGTTTAACCCGTGGTTTGGCCATGTCGGCCCTATATTTCAAATTCCGCTGCATATACTTTACTTCCGCTGCTATTTTATATATTCTCGCTGCAACTCTGATGCAGTATTTTTTTAAATTATCTATGAATGGGCTATTTGAATATTTTAAATCCTGAAAAACCATAGCCTTACATCTCTTTAGTGAGCTCGGAGAAACCGTGTCTTGCTAAGGAGGTGTGGCGGTGGCATCCCGGCCTGGGTTATCAAATCCGGGGTGTTACAACAGCTGCCTGTGTGGTTGGCGCGGGGTTGGCGCTTGGTTTGGCCAAACCCCGCGCGGACACCGCGCGGACCCAGACTGGGCCTCGGTCTGGGCCGGGTCGTGCAATCCCTTTGGGCCTTCCTCTTCCTCCTTCCTTTTGGGCCTTTGTCTTCTCTTTGGGCATTTCTCTATCTATTTTCTTGGGCTATCTCTTGAACTTTTAAATCCTATTTCAAATTTAATTGGATCTCAATTTAATTTCGGGTTCGAAATATTAAGTCCATATATATTTTGGTTCCCATGCAATAATTTATTTAATTAAATTATTTTCGACTTCACGGGTTCTTGGATATTTAATTCCTTCTTGAATTAAATTTTGTTTCTCATTTCATCTTTTGGAATTAAATTCCATTTCTCGTTTTATCTTTAAATTATTTATTTTATTTATATATTGTATTTATTTATTATTTATTTATTTATTTATTTATTTTATGTTGCAAAATTCTCGGGTATTACAGTCTACCCTCCTTAAGAATCAACTTCGTCCTCGAAGTTGTGTTTCCGCTTTTCTCGTGCTAAAGACTTTTTGTTGGTTTTATTATTTTGTGATATTGTGTTATTGAATTATTGTTCGATTGTTGATTGTTTGTTGTTTGATTATTGTTTGACTGAACCCAGAATTGAAATTTCCGAGTTGCCTACGTACCCTGTGAAGGGATCAAGCCATGACGTAGTTCAAAACAATTTGAATTTGTTTATTCGGGATACAAAATAATCGGGTTAAAAAAAAATAAATGCTTATGCATTATCACGGGGTATTACAACACTACAGTACACTACACTATGGTGGCAATACAAGATCAATAACTACCCGCCCCATCGGTGGCAATCCAGGTAAGTGCATCATAATTCACTGATGATTGAATGTGTAGAAATTAAACAATTCACACGGATTCACCTAGTGAAATGAATTGTTTCTATATACAATTAAGTAGATAAATAATAAAACGAGCAGGCTATATGCGAACTAAACAATTCACTAATTCATCATGCCAAAATATAATGAATTACTCCCTCCGTCCCATTCCAAATGTCCTACTTACTATTTTTGGATGTCCCATTACAAATGTCTTCTTTCTATAAATAGAAATAATTTTCCCCTCCAACAACTATGTGGACCCCACCATATACTCACAAACCAACTCTACATTAATTCCCGTGCCCAACAGTAACAAGACACTTGGAGTGGGACGGAGGGAGTAAAAATTAATTCACTTCTAAATTAAAAATAATCAATTAATCAAAATATCGTGGCCAGAGATAAATAACTAATCCAACATCATCAACACTATCACTTACTAACATAAATTTTTTACTCAAAATATAATGAGTCGCTAAAATACACACAATTAAACAATTAAACAAACGGTATAACAAAAATTACACAATTAAAGCATAAAAATAGCAAAATTTAATGACAAGATTAATGCCCAACCCGAACGGGGTCCGTTCCGGAGGGTGGCAGTAGCGCCGCCTCCTGACTCCCCGCCGGCGCGCCGGCGGGACACCCGCCGGTGCCCCCCACGTTGCCGCCGCTCGTGCCGCCGGCCGGTGTGCCACCACCGCTTCCCTCTCCGTCGGTCGGATTCCTTACCGTTTCATTGCCCGCCTCCGTTTCACTCAATGCCCACGCGAGATCCGCCGGAATGTTGTCATCCATCTTGCGCTCGAAATTGCCGGAGTAACCGCCATCCCTTACGAAGAAAAGAGAAAGAGAGAAAGTGAGGAAATGATCGCGATTCGAAATATACACGGCCCAGGATTCATGAACCGTCGGACCGTGTACGGTCCGTGTGGATCGTGTACGAACCCCATGGGTTGTACACGGTCCACAACATTAGTTTTCGCGCCCGGATCCAAATTTAAAATCAAAAAGATATTTCGTATTATTAATAACTAATATTTCTGAAATTGATCAAGAGTGTTAATAATACTACTATAAAAATTATCAAGAGTCATAAATTCTAATTATTTAACAATTTCTAAAAATGTTAATCAGTTTTTTATTATTCCTGCAACATAAATAATTATTAAAATTATTACTATCATAGTAATAATAGTAATTTATTAATAATGGAAGATTTAATATTATAATAATAGCAATAATTATAAAATAATAATATTATTATGACTAATATTATTATAATTAGATTTCTGAAAATGATCAAGAGTGTTAATAATACTATAAAAATTATCAGAGTCATAAATTCTAATTATTTAACTATTTCTAAAAATGTTAATCAATTTTTTATTATTCCTGCAACATAAATAATTATTAAATTTATGACTATAATAGTAATAATAGTAATTTATTAATAATGGTAGATTTAATATTATAATCATAGCAATAATTACAAAATAATAATATTATTATGACTAATATATTATAATTAGTAATATCGTAATATAATTATTATTACTCTAAAATTCTCTTATGTTCCATATATCAAAACAGAACATTAATATTACTAAAATGTTTGGATCACCGTTATTAATATTATTTTGTAATGTTTACCTGTAGGTATTGTCGAAATACAACATTTAGACATGGGCGACATTGGTAATGACAACATTCGGAAGCACCCTCACTATATCATGATGAATGTTTTGATCGTGGCATTCCACCAATCTCTCCCGCCAGAAAGCAAGAGTATGGCCTGTCCCAGAATGAAGCACACAAATGCTTCAAGCACAAGACTTGAAGCATCAGCCACTGTAGTATGGCCTTCGTGGAATGTAATTTTTCATTAGCATTATTCGAGTCTTATTATTAACAGCATATCGCCTACACACTGTTTACTTATTGATTGTCATTGTGATACTACAGGCCATACTGATATCGTGCATACTGCTTCCTTGCGGGGGAATACAACATTGGCCTAGGCGGCATTGGTAATGAATACATTTCGAACCACTTTGCATACATCATGGTGAATGTTTCGGTACTCACATTGCAAAACCGCCGCAGGGACGGTAGAAAACCGTTTAACCATTGTGTGACTTAGCGCAAGTCATCTTAACTGTAGGTTATTATTATTATTATTATTATTATTAATACCATATTATGCACATTGTTTGCTTATTTAACTGTAGGTCATTTTTCAAAGTCGGCAATTCCATTTCAGGGGAATGGGAGGTATAGGTAAGAGTACCACATTCGGAATCACAAGCGCCTGGTCAGGATCAATGTTGCGGTCGTGACATTCCAAATAATACTCCTTTCGTTTCGAGGCGTAGCACCTATAAACGGTTCAAACAATCGAAGTGCTAAGAATGAAGGAGGGAATATTATGAAATATTACCCCTAAAAAAGGAGTCGCTCAGCCCGAATTCGGCAAATATTACTGAATGCTACTCTAAGCCAATATTTATAAAGGGAGGCTGAGAGAGGTTGAATATAGGGAGAAGAAATGCAAGTCGGAACATAATGAAGCATGGTGTCCAACTATACAACGATGTTGATTATCTTTATTTTTATTATTATCATTATTATTGTTCTTGTTGTATTATTATTATTATTATTATTATTATTATTATTATTATTATTATTATTATTATTATTATTATTATTATTATTATTATTATCATCGCTGTACATCTAGAATTATTATTTTTTTAATTATTCATGCCTCGTTATTACTATCATATCGTTCACAATTTGTGATCTATGATTGTGATGTTTAACTGTAGGTTATTGTTGAAACTCAACAGCTTCCTCATGGGGGAATGTTATATTTGGAATGGGAGGTATAGGTAAGAGTACCACATTTCGAAACATTTAGTATGGCATGTGGATACAAAAAATTACTGCAGAGGATGGCCGAACAGGCGGGCAGAGTTTCAACATAGCCCGCCTGATTGAGAACATTCGGGCTCCTCGAGAAAACAACACTTGGAATGGACTACAATGGTAATTTTATAGTTTTCTACATAACATATCTATATTATTATTATTATTATTATTATTATTATTATTATTATTATTATTATCATTATTATTATTATTATTCAGACTATTGGCTTATAGATTCTGGATGTTCACAGTGCAGATTATTGTTGCAAATTCGTAGTTCCATTTCAGTTGGAATGGGAGGTATTGGAAAATACAACATCAGGGTGAATGTTATAATTGTGACGTTTTTGAATAAATGACCCTTTAAAAGGCCCAAACAATCGGAGTGGGTCCCCTGCATTATTTCCCATACTCCAGGGACGGGAAAAATCCGTTTAACCATTGTATGGTGCAATTATAATCATAGAACACAAGGAGTAGCGTAGGCCAGCAATCAGCTACAGCTTTTGATTGAGAAGTTGCCAAAGGCAAAATCCACAATAGAATGAAGTAATCACACTATTATTCAATTCTTATTCTTATTATTATTTTCATATTGTTTACTCATAATTTGTGGATGTTTTCCGCAGGTTATTATTGAAAGTCAGTAATTTCATTGCAAGGGAATGAGAGGTATACGTAAGAATAATACATTTCGATGCACGGTCACTACATCGGGAGAAGAAATGCAAATTGGAATAGAATGAAGAACAATCTTTGAAGCATCGGCTATGTGAGAATATGAATTTCCAACAATGACTCGGAGATTGCGTAAATTTCACCACATGGGAATACAACATTTGGCGTCGGCGACATTGCTAAAGTCCATTGGTAATTTTACTGTTTTCTACATTAGATATCTATATTATCATCATCATCATCATCATCATTATTATTATTATTATTATTATTATTATTATTATTATTATTATTATTATTATTATTATTATTCAGACTATTGGCTTATATATAGTGGATGTTTAACTGCAAGTTAGTGTTGCAAGTTCGTAGTTCCATTTTAGTTGGAATGGGAGGTATTGGAAAATACAACATCAGGATGAATGTTATTATTGTGACATTCCAGATACTACTCCTCTCGTGTAGCAAGAGCATAGCCTGTCCCACAACGATCGTGTTGTGACATGTGGAACACTGGGCATGCGTCAAGCACAAATCTGGTTGCACAGAGCTTGAAGAATCGGCTACGTGAGAAGGAGAAAATTCTACAACCAATAATACAGGTCATTGTCAAAACTCTGCACTTCTAATACAGGCCATTGTCGAAACTCTGCACTTCTAATAAAGGTCTTTGTCGAAACTCTGTAGGTTCCATCAAAGCCACCTGCAACATAGATAGCAACATTAATTTCGTTTGCATCTGGTGCAGAACGCTGCATAGTGTCTTCAACATGCACAGTTGGAAGCATGATGGTACCTTCAAATAAAACATTTAATTTGTCATGGACGGCATTGGTATTGACCAAACTTGTAAGCACGATCACATCATCAACGTGAATGTTGCGGTCGTGACATTAAAAATATTACTCCTTTCGGAACATTGAGTATGGCCTACAATACTGTCCGAGCTGCAGAGGATGGTGGATGGGGTGGCGACAAGTTGAAAATTGGGCATGCACGACGTTCCAAACATTACTCGTTCGGGAGTATTGTACAACTATCATTTCTTAAAGCAAGCATGAGGCTTTCAGGACTGTGAAGCCTATGCTGAATTGGAGAAGTGGCTCGGTGAAAAAGCAGATCATGAGTAGGTGCAATGTGACAAATGCAGAAAGTGGAGGAAATTGAGTGGCAGCATTGACAACAGGAAGTTACCTGCAGTGTGGTTCTGTTACATGACGCCTTTCTGTGGATAATGCGAGATGCGATAGGAAAAGGCTAGCAGCGGATTGCACAATATCAACTCAGCATCGTAGTTACCTTGATAAAGATCCACCTGCATCAGTAGGCAAATCATCTGGAAAAGCAATGAATAAACAACGAGGAGGTTGTGGTGACAGTGATGGTGATAGTTCATCTGATGATGAATCATAACAGAGCCCAGTTCGATTTACTCACAAACAAAATCGAGCAAGCCTCAAAAGGAGCTGTAAAAAGGGTTGATTTGATGCATTTGGTATGTGTGTATATATATGTATGTACACTTCTTTAAACCTTCTGTCAAGAAGGTTTGAAATTCTGGCAACACGGTAACTATTGATGGAACCTGGGGAGATTCAAGCTTAAAACATTTCGAGAAAAGGATTTTAGACCCTTTCATCTAAAAAAAAAAATTACAGTTATTAATTATTATTATTATTATTATGCCATAGAGGTATCCAGCAATTTGAGGTCGCAGGTCAGCCACACAAATAAACTTCTTCAAGATATTTTTGGGCATGATGTAAGTATACCCAGTTTCCTGCACAAATTATTCAAAGGTGTATGGTTACTTTTTTGGGGGTGTTCGATGACCAACATGGCTGTCACTATTCTGAGGATAAGTAGGAAAAGTATAACTGAAGAAAGTATGTGGTACTAACATGTTTCTCAATCTCTGCAATTTGTTGGCGCTGTTGTGAAGGTGGGGTAATCTCATCCCCAAGGATTATGTCACGAATCTCGGATTGGGTCAGAGCAGAAGTGTTCACATTATTATTCTTGGCATAATAAGAAATTATTAAATCTCGAAGAGGAACTTCAACCTGCATATTGCAGGAGAATAAGCTCGCTTAAAAGGATTAGTGAAACTGCTACATATGAACTACCCGAGCCCAGTACAAATTTTTTCAAACCTCCGTACAAGAAACCTATTAACATAAAACTCATGGAGTTATGATTAACAATCTCACCTTCATCCATTGCTCATCCGATAAAGAAGGCCAGATGTGGTGGGCCTCGGTCACAACGGTCTTATCAGGCTTCAGCAACATTTTTGCCTTCTCATTGTTCACATGAAGAGCTCGCAGAATCAATATCAGTCTGGAGAAGGCGGTGTAGGATGAGATACTCAGCCAATCATCATATATGTTGAAGAGGACCATCTGGGGTTCTGTGGCCTTTAATATTATATCACCGAATTTCTCAATCTTCAAGGATGCCTGGAATGGCAGCTGGAGCTCACTTCCTTTGATGACAATATTTGGGAAATCAAGCAAGTGAACCTCAAGAGGATCCAACATTCCCTTTCGTGTCACAATGATTCGCTTGGGTTGTTCTTCCACAGGTAATGATCGGACAAGAGCATCCACTTCTTCAGCGGTTTTCCACTTGGCTAGCTGACCACAACGCTTCTGCCCAGCCCACACACTTGTGTGAATTACCTGTAAATTCAGAGAAATAGGGATGATATAATTTTCACATTTATTATAATTATAAAATAATTATATTACCATTAATTTAAATACTAACACTAGTATTAGTTATTCGTATTATTATAATATTTAACTATTCATATTATTATAATAATTATTTTTATTATGATATATCTTAGTATTATAATATTAAATTTTTTTTATAATACTAATTATTAATATTTATTATTGATAATAATTATTCAATTTTTTAATAATAATAAAACTAAATTTTTTTTAGTATTTTTTATTTTATATTATAATATTTTCATACGTAATTAATATTATAAATACGAATAATAATAATTACTATAATAATTATTTTTATTATAGTAAATTTTTTGTAACAATTATTACCATAATTATAATAATTAATATTATTACTATTAATAATAGTAATAATGTATATTAGTATTAGTATTTTAATTAATGATTATATAATTCTTTATAATTATAATTATTTTATCTATGTTATAATATTATGAGAAAAATTTATTCATAAACAATATTTATTATTATAAAAAAGAGAAATTAATAATATATTAAAATAATTATTAATATTATTAAAATAATAATAATGATAATTAATAATTCTAATACTTATATTAATAATTATAATTTTAGTAGTAGTAGTAGAATATTAATATTAATGATTATAATAATATATTAATAATAACAACAACAACAACAACAACAACAACAACAACAACAACAACAACAACAACAACAACAACAACAACAACAACAACAACAACAACAATAATAATAATAATAATAGTGAATAATAATAATAATAATAATGATTAATAGTAATAATTATTATTAATATAATTAATAATTACTACAAGTAATATTATTTATAGAATATTAATAATAATGATAATAATAATAAAGAAATATTAATAATTATTGTTGGGAACCAGTTTTGAGAAAATGTGTTCACAACCGATGTCTGAACTACTTTGTTGGACCAACCACGACTACAGCAGGCAAACTATGTAATGGAAGAAGGGCTGGCGAATATACTCAAGAAGATTCTTTAACGGCTAGCTGATCTCCTGCCCGGATGTCGCACACGAAGTAAGGAAACAAGGATCTCCTAATCCGGGCAACTCCATTCCAAGGATCCGTGCAATTATGGTAAGAATATCTTACCTTGGAATGGAGGTGCGGTGGTTCTCTTCAAATAGGACGGCCAAGGGATGAACGGGCAACGACTCACTTTACACATCTTCTCCCTTGTGCGATTGAAAGCATTGTGCTAAGAGAATCACATTCCTTCCGAGTTATTGATTTCATCAGTTTGAAGGAAGAGATTCGATCAACACTTCCTCGAGTGGATTGGTCGAAAGTGCTACCGTGAACTTGATTGAAGTCGACGGATTCAATCAAGGCTTTCGAGGAGTCGTCAAACTCAAGAGCTTAATTGAAATATTCAAGAAGGAGAGTCGCCAACAGGTTTCGACCAAGGGCAACTTCAAGGAGGAGCCTTCAAGGGATTGAAGCAAGGTCGGGAGATCTTCATCAAGGCAGGGAGAGTGCCTTGGTCTGACAATTCAGTCCGCTTGGTGATTGGAGTTGGGCGAAACAAATCACTATTGTTTAGATCGAGGATCAAGTCAAAACAATTAGTGAATCTCCTGGATTGGTATCCCCCAGATGTAGGCTTGTGCCGATGTAATATCCGAGAATTTTCCAATATAAAATAAAACAATAAATAAATAAATAAATAATAAATAAAATAAATACTATAAATAAATAAACAAATCCAACAAATAAAAGAAATAAATAAAGATAAGGAAATGAGAAATGAGATTTTTACTTAAAAAGGAATTAAAGGAATTTAATCAAATAAAAGGAGGGATAAATGGTACACCAAAACCCGACACTAATGAACTCGAGTATTCAAGTCCAAACCATCCAATTAGACTGAGAATAAAATTAGAGAGAAAGTATGAACCCGAATATACCCCGGAAATCGGAATTCGGGAGCATAGAGGGATAGAAACCCGAAAGAGAGGCGGAAAAGCACGACGGATCGCACGACCCGCCCGGACCGAAGTCCAGGCGAAGTCGGCGCGGTGGCCGCGCGGTGAAGAGGCTATAGCGCGCCACGACCGCGCCACTTCACAGATTCGTTTGTTGCGTGAATCTCTCGCCCGAACGCGGATTTTTCGACTTTCGGTTGAACATCTCTCGACTCAAGACCTTTAGGTCGGTTGTGGACGCCCTAGGGATTAAGAATTCTATAAATAAACCCCTTGGGAGCCCCAAACAAGTTTACAAAACCCTACAATCTTCTATACGTTCGAAATCCTAAATTCGGAGTCGACGGAAAGCACCAAACGGAGGCAGCAGCTTTGGACGAAAATCCAAGGTCTCCAAACGTTGTGGTAACCTCTAGTCCGATAAATCTTTTCACGTTTCAATCCGAAAACGGATTCTAACTTCGATTCTTTTCTTTCTACACCCCGTATCGAATCTAGATCGTAGAACCCGACGAACGGAGAGGAGAAACGGTGATCTGGAAGCCACGCCTCCGAACTAGACATCCCCGACGTTCATAGACACTGTAAGTTAACTCTTACATGGTTTTGGGATGAATTAAAACATTCGAAACTAAAAGATTAACATGAAACCGAAATTCTGTCAACTATTACTTTCTACCGGCGCAACAGATTTGTTGAATTTTTCCGACCCTTAAAACGAACTCAAACTGAAAAACTTAAAACACGAAAAACGTTCCTAAGACTTAGACCTAGCTACTGTAAAAATTTGGGAAGTTTTGAAGTTGATTTGATATGTGAAAACCCGTTGAAACCGAACTGTTTGAATCTAGATCTCGAAATCTTGGACAGAACTTAGGAATGGTCTTGATCACGTTTTTGACATAGGATCTAGGCTGTTTTAGATCTTTGGCCGAAAATGAAAGTTGTAGATAAATGTCTTAAGATGATCCCTGTCAAATTTCATTAAATTTGGAGTTGCATTGTTATGGTAGAATTTGAAATCTTTAAACTGTGACATATTAAACTCGGACAGAATTCTTCTTATGCGGAAATTGGTAATTTTGACCTACTTAGGTATCTCGGATTGAAAAAGTTAAAACACGAAAGTTGTAGATCTTGATGTTTCCGAGTCAGATATGAAATTTTGGAATTTTTGGAATTAAATCTGATTTTAGACGAATTTTGGAGTAAACTGTGATTTACCGAAACGAAATCTTGAAATCTTGTTGAAACATGGAATTAACCTTTAGAGTTGAAACGAATTGAGATATTATTTCTAAATTAATACAATGGAAGGCAGATTTTAAAAACTAAATCCCCTTACAAACTTGATAAATTAAAATTAGGGGTGAGTGCTCTGCAGGGTGCCCCCTAACGATTCACTTCGTGCCGTAATGGACGATGGTGACCCCGCGCGCTAAATTTGAGATATGGATTGCCTAAACGGCGAAACTTAGAGCCTACACTCTCGTAAATATCCGTATGGGTTTCCCGAGGCTCCGGAGTGGTACTGGGTATGGCTGATACGGTTGCGGCCGCCGGGCTACCGGCTAAACTTGTTGACATCGCGATGCTATCGTGAAACTTTGAAATACCAAATCGGGGATGTAATGGGGATTCTAAATTAAATTAAATTAGATTAAATTATGTTGTTGTCCAATTAAATTATTTAAATGCTTTATTTAAATTATGGCTATTATCTTGAACCATGTGATATGTGTTATTAAATAGAGCCTGAGATAAATTATGTTATTGGATATGGATTAGATGAAACTAAATATTATGTTATTATCATGCTTTTGTGAAATTATTAAATTTATGGCTTTTAAACCCTACGATCATGCATGTGTTAACTTACTCAGCAATTTTGTTGACCAAAACCATTTTTATTCCTTTCCTTACAGAATATGTGGAATGAGCATGTGTGAGCACGATTCATGCATGGGATTTTGGGGATTGTTATTTTGCTTTTAAATTTCGTACTTAGACTATATTATGAACGGGCCTGTTTAACACGTGTTTTGGCCATGTCGGCCCTTTTTTATATTTTCCGCTGCGATACTGTACTAAACTAAATATTTCCGCTGCGCTATGCTATTGTTATTTTCGAATTATATTGTATGGGCTATTTTGAATGATTTAAATGTTTTTAAATACTGCAATACCTAGCCTTGCATCTCTTTAGTAAGCTCGGAGAAACCGTGTCTTACTAGGGAGATGTGGCGGTGACATCCCGACCTGGGTGACAAAAAACCGGGGTGTTACAGCCGAACTGGGTCAACAAACCTTGAGTTCTTTATTCTTACAGTTTATTTACTTTCTGCTGCATAATATCTTAAACTGTTTAACGTGTCCACGAAAGGTGTTTGAACTAGTTTTCAGGATTACTTAATTAGTTATCCACCCAAACGGACCTAACAATTGGTATCAGAGCCAGTACCCAGACTGGTGTGCCAGCAGGGACGCTGGGCCCCTAGGGGGGTGGATTGTAACATCCCACATCGGTTGGAGAGGGAAACGAATCATGCCTTATAAGGGTGTGGACACCTCTCCCTTGTAGACGCGTTTTAAAGCCGTGAGGGCGGGTTGGGCCAAAGCGGACAATATCTACAAGTGGGTGTGACTGGGACGTTACAGATGGTATCAGAGCCACACGCTTTGCAAAGCGAGATCCAGACGTAGAAGCATGGACAACCAAGGTGGATCAGTAACCAGACCTCCATTGCTCGATGGATCCAACTATGCTTATTGGAAAGATCAAATGGAGGCCTTTCTTATCACTCTAGATGAAGGGGCTTGGGATGCAGTAGAAAATCAATACCATCCTCCAGTATAAGAAAAAGACGGTGTAAAAACCATCAAACCAAGGAGTGAATGGACTGCTGCCGAGAAGCTTGCTGCTTCAAAGAACTCCAAAGCCCTGAATGCGATCCATAATGCTCTCACGAAGGATCAATATAGACTTATCGCTGGATGCAAGATCGCATACGACGTCTGGACTACTTTAGCCAATACCTACAAGGGTATGGCTCCGGTAAAGAAATCTAGGATCATTACTCTTGATGCTCAATTTCATAAGATTTCTATGGATGATAATGAATCAGTCGGCCAATATATTGGTCGTATTCGTGATCTAACCAACCAAGCTCTTCAGCTTGGCAAAGTGTATTCTCAGCAGGATATTGTAGGAAAAATCATTGGGACGCTTCCGGAAAGGTTCAATACAAAAGTAGCCGCACTTGAACTATACAAAGACTTTGATAAATTGCAGGTCGATGAACTAATGGGAATCCTACAATCTTGGGAAATGGATCACTGCCCTAGGGGCAAAAGTAAACCAGTAGCATTCAAATCCGTGACCAAGGATGTGGATGACTCCACCATGGAAGATCTTGATGACTACAGTGACGAAGAAGAATTGGCCATACTGTCCAAAAGACTTAATCAGATCATCAAGAACCGTAGATCTAGATTCAACTCCTCTATGAAGAAGGATGTCGGGATATCAAATTCAAAACCAACTCAGAAAGGCTTGAAGTCATTTGACAGAAACAGATCCAGACCTTCTAAGACTGAGGATGACAAGGAGAACATCTGTTTTGAATGTGGGGGAAGAGGCCATATCAAGAAGGACTGTGCCAATCTTCGACCAAAGGAGTCAAGCAAATCTTACCAAGTAACGTTCAGTGACTCTGAAGATGAGAAGGAGTCCAATGAACATGGTCCAGACTATGGAGTAGCTTTCATCGGGACATGGGATTCAGACAGTGATGATGAACCCGATGCAGGTATTGGTACTAACTCAGTCAATATGGTTTCCTCTAACATGGTTCATTCTTTTGTCAGGGAACAGGATGAAAGCATCAGCAAACTTAACGATCTCTATGAAGAAACGTTCGAGAAACTGGAAATTTCTATTGCTGAATCAGTGGAATTGCATGTTGAGAATGGAAGCCTAAGGGAACAACTCCAAGGTCTTAAAAGCAGAAATCAGGAACTTGAAAAGATGTTCAAAGAACTGTCTGAACAGGTGAACGAACTACGTGAGAAAAATGCAGAACTCCAGAAACACAATAAGGATCTGGAGGTCGCAAAGGTTGACTATAAACTATGGTACTATAGTATGCTTGGAAAGAAAGATGCTCTTCACACCGAACTTACCGAAGTTCAAGACAAACTTGCCAAAGCTGAAAGCACTCTAGCAGCACTAAACAAAGGAAAAGCCAAGTTAGATGATGTAATTGCTATGGGAAGGCCTAGCAGCAACAAACAAGGCCTGGGATATCAAGCCTCGACCTCAAGAGGAGAAAAGAAAAGCAAGTTTGTGTCCGGAGGGATGCTAAGTGAACACCGAACTGTCAAGAAACCTTTCCACCATGAAGGAAGAAACAAATGGACAAGAAGACCACCTCCTCCAATCCCACTCAGATGCGACTACTGCAAGCTCGAAGGCCACAAAACTAAGAACTGTGGAATCTTAGTAAGAGACCTACAAGCAGGAAGACCTATCACCTGGCCAAATGACAAAATCAAGATGAAGCTGATCTCCATCAAGTGCGAATGGGTTCCTAAAGTTCAGAACAGATGTCATGTTGCTTTTCTCTCACAAAAGAAGAATGTTACGGACAAAGTATGGTACTTTGATAGTGGGTGCTCCAAACACATGACTGGTGAAAGAAGCCTGCTCAAACATTACAAAGAAATTGATGGAGGATTCGTTGTATTTGGAGATGGGAAAAAAGGTGCCCTAGTTGGTCAAGGCACCATTGAGAACAATGGCTCAAGAGAATTGTCTCCAATATTCCTAGTTGATGGACTCCAAGCAAACTTGATTAGCATCAGCCAGTTGTGTGATGAGGACCTTGTGGTGCAGTTCACCAAGAAAGATTGTCAAGTGCTCAACCAAGATCAAGAATGCATCATGAGAGGTTTGCGCTCTAAAAATAATTGCTATCATCTTGTTCAAACATGCAATTTTGGTTCAGCTGCAGGTAAAAACCACATCATACTATGGCATGAAAAGCTTGGACACCTCAATTTCAAAGATCTTATCAGACTCAGCAGAACCGAGGCAGTCAAAGGTCTTCCTCAATTCAAAAACTCCAATGCAGAATTTTGCAACGAATGTGCCAAAAACAAACAACATAGGAGTTCACACAAGTTGACTGAACACCCTGGATCGACCAAGTGTCTTGACCTACTGCACATGGATCTTATTGGTCCAACTGAGGTTGAAAGTTTGGGAGGTAAAAGATATATTTTTGTATGTATTGACGATTATTCCAGATACACTTGGGTAGATTTTCTCAGGGAAAAAGGCGACACGTTCAAAGCTTTCGAGAAGCTGTGCAATCGACTCATGACCGAAAGGGACACTAAGGTAAAACGAATTCGAAGTGATCATGGACGTGAGTTCGAAAATCAGTCCTTTGAGGAATACTGCACAATACATGGAATTAAGCATGAATACTCGGCACCAAAAACACCACAACAAAATGGAGTAGTCGAAAGAAGAAATCGAACCCTACAAGAAATGTCAAGGGTGATGCTCAATTCAAAGAAAGTGGCTGAATTCCTTTGGGCCGAAGCCATTAACACCGCATGCTACACCATAAACCGAGTCTACTTAAGACCCAACTCTCTTATGACTCCATATGATATTTGGAACGGTAAAAAGACCTCAATTACTTATTTCCATATTTTTGGTAGCAAGTGTTTTGTTCTAAATGACAGGGAACATGTTGGGAAGTTTCAAGAAAAAAGTAATGAAGGGATATTTGTGGGATACTCTACCACAAGCCGTGCATACAGAGTATATCTTCCCAAGACCAGGAAAGTACTGGAGTCCACAAACGTGACCATAGAAGATGTGCCAAGCAAGGAGGATGTCCAACCTAACGAAGATGAAACTCCTGGCTGTCAAGATGTTAATCAAAACAGTGCTACTCAAACCACGTCTGATGAACTGTCCATCAAGGGAGTCCCAACACCCAATATGGATTCCATATCACGAGAAGCAGAGCCTCAAAAGGATCTAAATGGACGCATTCACAAACACCATGACCCTGAAGACATTATTGGTGATGTAAATGAAAGGCGGAAAACTCGGGGGAAAAAGATTGACTTCAAAGAATTAGCTGGTTTGCACTGCTATACTTCAAAGATCGAACCCTCCAAAGTGGAAGAAGCTCTTCAAGATGAACACTGGATAAATTCGATGCAGGATGAACTACTTCAGTTCGAAAGAAATGAAGTCTGGACCCTGGTTGAAAGGCCTCAAGACAAGAACATAATTGAAACCAAGTGGATCTTCCGAAAAAAAAGTGATGAAAAAGGGAACATTACAAGGAACAAGGCACGATTAGTAGCTCAAGGCTACACCCAGGTCGAATGAGTGGACTTCAGTGAACCATTTGCTCCGGTAGCAAGACTTGAAGCAGTCCGGCTCCTACTGTCCATCGCATGCTGATAATGGCCAAAATTGTCCACTATTTCCAATCCATTTTCGCGTCTGAGACGGACATTTTGATCATATCCCCATCTTATTTTAATGAGAAAGCAGTTGAATTCGACAGATTGATGCAAGTTTGTAAAAACATTAAGCTGGTAATAAAAGACACAAACATGCAATTTTAATTGCATTTGTGTTAGAAAAATCCAAAAACATGGAAAAAGGAAAAAGAAAAGAAAAAGGAATGAAAAGATGGGCAAAAGAATAAGATAGCCCACAAAAATAAAAAAGATGGGAAAAAGAATGAAAATCCCACAAACTGAAATTTTGGCTAAGTGTTGAAGACCAATTCAGTCTATAAGCAATTCGACCTAAATCGAATTGCTCATTAGACCGAATTGCTGAAAGAAAGAAGAAAAGAGAAGTGTTGAAGAAGGGAAGAGCAACTAATTCGGTCTGTGGCAATTCGGTCTAAACCGAATTGACCCCTAGACCGAATTACACCATGGAAAGAAAGAAGACTTGGAGCAAAACAGAAAGAAGAGGTTCGATCTATGCAATTCGGTCTAGGCCGAATTGACTGCATAGACCGAATGGCCTTAAAGCAAAGAAGCCAAGCAGGAACCATCTTCAATTCGACAAGGCCAATTCGGTCTACCCATAGACCGAATTGATGGATGACTACCACATTCCAGCTCGAGATCAAGAACGAAGACCTCATGCAATTCGAAGTGCAACAATTCGATCTAAACCGAATTGCATGAGGTGACCGAATCACATTCAAAAGTACAGCTGAGAACGTGAGAAATGCATGATGGGCCTAGGGTTTCGAAAACAAGTATAAAAGCTGACCTTCCTCAACACAAGAAACATCCTTGGACACACAAAAACTCTTGGACAGTTGCTGGGAGACAAAAAGAGGGAGAAGGTTCTTCACCCCTTAAGGGTTAGGTAGGTAGTGTAGTTTAGTTTAGTTTATTTCTCATGTCTGTAATGTAGTTTTATTGTTTTTGGAGCTTAGTTTTTATCTCATAGAAACTGGTTACCACCCTTAGTGTAGCCATTTCCATAAACCTTAAATACTTTGTAGTTAGAATGAACCCTACCTTCAAGCTAATGAATGGTTTTAGGGTTGTTTACTGTTTTCCGATTTCAATACAAGAAAGAATCCAGAAATGGGTTTTCATTTCAAGTGTTTGGCATCTCTTTAATGCTTTCCTTAGCAATAATGGTAGAATGTGTGTTTGTTTCAACTAGGTTGTATTTATTATGCCCTAGTTGACTTGCATTCTCAATAAATGTGTGCTAAGTGGTTTGTGGCTTGACCTTACACCTTAGAGACTCAAATAAGTGTTCTTCGATTTTAGATAATCTTAGGCTTGCTAGACTTAATTTTTCTTGCTTTTTAGTTGCTGTTTTACTCGCTTTCTTTAGCTTAATGTTGTGTAACACCCCGGATTTGATAACCCAGGCCGGGATGTCACCGCGACATCTCTCTAGCAAGACACGGATTATCCGAGCTTGCTAAAGAGATGCAAGGCTATAGGTATTGCAAAAAGATTTAACAACAAGTCCGGAATCTATGTAAAAATAATAAGTATCATCCACACACATAGTAGTAATAATGTATCGCAGCGGAAAAATGTAAAATGGGCCGACATGGCCAAAACTCGGGATTTACATGCCCGTTATGCAAGTATTGTAAAAAGCAAATAAACAATGTTTAATAAATCCATCCCCCAATGCACATGCTATGCATTATCTCCGTACTCTGAAAGAAAAGAGAAAACAACAATTTTATCAGTATATAAAATACTGAGTAAGTCGATCCTAACATAGCAATAAAGGGATTTAATTAGATAATTTAAAATTTCACTCCTATCATGCATTCACGAAATTTAAAGGAAATAATAATTTTAATTGTGTATTTAAACATGCATCTAATCCACAATAATAATTTAGTCATGCCATGAAATTTAAAGACATAATTTAAATGCATAATTTAAGACATGCAAAAATAAATAAATACTTAAAAATATTAAATCTTTTATTTCCCCCGTTACGTAACCATTTCTCAGTGTTTTGTATAGCCGGTGATCCGGCGGCCGCAGCCGTGTCGTAAGTATCTTGTATAGCCGGTGATCCGGCGGCCGCAGCCGTATCTGCCATACCCAGTAACACTCCGGAGCCTCGAGAAATCCATACGGACAACCCGAGAGAGTAGGCCATGTATCTCCCGCCAACTGGCGTAATATTTCATCAAATTCTCTCGTCCATTATAGGCCCGAAGAGAAAAAGGCTAGAGGGGCACCCTGCAGAGCACTCACCCTCCACCAAGTATCTCATGTATCGTTTAGATTTAATGTATCGGGGTTTTTCAAAAGTGTAGATGTATCGTGTTTCAAATCTTTGACCGTTTGTTTCGAAATTTCAAAACTCTTCGATTTAAAAGTATCTTGGCGTCACAGTTTGCGCCTTTCTCATTTAAAAATCCGTTTCAAGCCCGAAAATTCTGAAATCTTCACACTTTATGCAAAACACCCTAACGAACAACTTTCGTGTTTTAACTTTTTCGAAATAAGTTGAGGAAACATGTCAAAAATCGATTTTATCATGCAATCAGAAAACTGTCCGAACTCAGGTTTGACACAGTTCAAAATCTCGACTTTTTAACATATCAAATGGACTCCAAAAATTCTGAAATTTAATATGCACATACTAGACATGATTATCTACAACTTTGATTTAGATTGTAAAGATCAAATCGGACTAGAAATTATAGAAATAAATTCACTAAGTTCGAACATATTCGTAGACAGATTTCCACACGTTTTGTCAAAGCAGTCTCTTTTCGATGCGATTTAAAATAGCAAATGTTAACGAAAATGGCTGAAATTTTTACACAACCTAGATTTATGTGTTAGGATTAAAAGTCTAGTTTTGAGTTTTTCGGATTGAATCCTCGAAATATGGGTTTTAGGCCGATTACAGAAACTGCGCAAGATGGGGTTTTTAAGTTCGATTTTTACGTTTCGTTACATTACGCCTATACCGGACGCCCCGAAATCACCCGTATTGATATGGAAGGCTCAACTTACAGTGATAGAGAGTTTTGGGTCGTCCTAAAGTCTCTGGCTCGTCCAAAATCCTACGAACGGATCTCCTCACCATCAAGCTCCCGGCTTTGGCCACGATTTCGAATCGGACGAAGAAATCCAATGTTAGTTCGGGTTTTTGGGTTCAAAAACTTAACTAGAAGTATATGAACGACTTACCAATGATCTAAGGACTGTGATCCTTGATCTATTCGTTCCTACGGCCGTCGGTGGTGGTCGGGATGTCGCCGGAAGTCCGTCGGAAGTTCGTCGGGAGAGCTTTTTGGCTTGGGAGGGTTTGAGAGTGACTTGGGGACTTGGTGACTGAAGAATGGGCAAGGGAGGCAGCCCTAGGTCGCCCTTATTCCCTTCCCCCGTCCAAAATTCGCTTTCCAAAGTCGGGAGGTCGAATTATGGTAAGAAATCGCCGAAAACGCGCGAGTTGCCAAAACCTGTAGGGCCACGCGGGGTTGGCGCGCCTTTTAGCCAAACCCCGCCCGGCCAGCGCGCGAGACTCGCCTGGACTGCGGTCCGGGCGGGTCCGTGCGATCCGATCCGTCGGGTCTTTTCTCCTCTCTTTCGGACTTCTATCCTTCCCCGTTTTCGCGCTCGATTTTTTTCCGGGTCATTTCCGGATTATGCTTCTCATCATAAATTTATTCCGTCTCAATTCGATTACGTGCTTGAAATCCTAAGACCGTCGGTTTTGGTCCGTCGGGTTCTAATTCGTCGTCCTTTGACTTCCGTGCATTTTCGCGTCTACGGGTTTTCGGAAACGAAACCTTCTCTCCTATTGGATTAATTTCTATATTTTATATTCTAAAATTTACGGGTATTACAGTCTACCCCCCTTAAGAACCAACTTCGTCCTCGAAGTTGTACTTCATCCTCTCGCGAGTTCGGAAATTGTTTGATTAAGCGATTGTATTATTGTGTGTCGTTGTTTGTTATTATTTGACTGAACCCAGAATTGAATTTCCGAGTTGCCTACGTACCCCGTGAAGGGATCAAGTCATTACGTAGTTCAAAACAATTTGAATTTGTTTATTTGGGGTACAAAGTATTCGTTCAAAATATCTCGTGAGTTCGGAAATTGTTTGATTAAGCGATTGTATTATTGTGTGTCGTTGTTTGTTATTATTTGACTGAACCCAGAATTGAATTTCCGAGTTGCCTACGTACCCCGTGAAGGGATCAAGTCATTACGTAGTTCAAAACAATTTGAATTTGTTTATTTGGGGTACAAAGTATTCGTTCAAAATATTCAGAAATACTCGGGTCGTCACATCCTCCCCCTCTTAAGATTACAGTTATGTCCCCATAACTGTTGCTGCACTGTCTTGGAATAGGGTTGGGTAACGCTCCCTCATCTCTGCTTCCAGCTCCCACGTTGCCGTCTCGGCTTCGTGGTTAGACCAAATAACCTTAACCATCCTCACGGTCTTATTCCTTGTTACCCTCTCCTTCTTGTCGAGTATTCGCACCGGAATTTCTTCATAGCTTAAGTCATCGTCCAGCTCAATTTCCTCCGGTTGGAGTACGTGGGTCGGATCATGGACGTATTTCTTCAGTTGCGAGACGTGGAACACGTCGTGGACACGAGCAAATTGTGGCGGTAATGCCAATCGGTATGCGAGATTCCCCACTCTTTCTAGGATCTCGTAGGGTCCTATGTACCGTGGGCTTAATTTTCCCCGCTTGCCAAAGCGCATCACACCCTTCATCGGTGATACCTTTAACATGACCTTATCGCCTATTTGGAATTCCAAATCTTGCCGTCTCACGTCGGCATAGCTCTTTTGTCGGTCTTGCGCGGCTCTCATCTTCCCTTGGATTATTTTAACTTGTTGAGCCATATCCTCAACAAGTTGCGGTCCAATTACCATAGTCCTCTCGCCCTCTTCCCAGCTCAATGGGCTTCGGCATTTGCGTCCATACAGTGCCTCGAAAGGTGCCATGCCGATGCTAGCATGGTAGCTGTTGTTGTAGGAAAATTCGATCAAGGGTAAGTGATTTTCCCAACTTCCCTTAAACTCTAATACGCATGCCCTCAGCAATGCTCTTCCTAATTTCCTCCAACTTTTCATCACCCTGTTGTGCTAGTCGTATCTCATCAAGTATGGTAGATCCTACTACCATCGTGTTGACGACCTCACTTACTTCGCCGGAGTGTACCAACTCCAGACTTAATTTCGCCAAGTCTCTGTACAACTCGGCCGGTACTACGAGTGAGTTCACCACGTGTTGAGTCTTTCGACTCAAGGCATCGGCCACGACGTTGGCCCTTCCTTCGTGGTACGCGATTTCCAGGTCGTAATCCTTAATCAGTTCCAACCACCTTCTTTGCCTCAAATTCAGCTCTTTTTGCGTGAATATATACTTGAGGCTCTTATGGTCGGTGAACATCCGACACTTTCGCCCATAGAGGTAATGCCTCCATATCTTTAGAGCGAACACGACTGCGGCTAGCTCCAAGTCGTGCGTCGGGTAGTTCTCTTCGTGTGGCTTTAGTTGACGTGATGCATATGCTATAACCCTTTGATCTTGCATTAGCACGCATCCCAATCCTTCCTTCGAGGCGTCGCTGTACACCTCGAAGTCTCCATCTTCCGATGGTAATGTCAACACCGGTGCTGTAGTAAGCCGTTTCTTCAATTCTTGGAATGCGGAATCACACTCGATGGTCCAGTCGTATTTCACCCCTTTCTTTAACAGCTGCGTCAATGGGCGAGCAATCCTTGAGAAATCCTTTACAAACCTTCGGTAGTACCCTGCCAATCCGAGAAAACTTCTTATCTCGGTTGGATTCTTCGGTGGCACCCATTCGGTAACTGCCGAAATCTTTGCTGGGTCTACTGCCACTCCATTGGCGGATACGATATGTCCTAGAAATGCCACTTCTTTTAGCCAGAAATCGCATTTGCACAGCTTGCCATACAGCTGATTGGCTCGTAAGATCCCTAACACTTTGTGTAAGTGTTCGGAATGCTCTTCTTCGCTTTTCGAGTAGATCAGGATGTCATCTATGAACACCACCACGCATTGATCTAATAGTTCTCGAAACACGTTGTTCATGAGATTCATGAACATAGCTGGGGCGTTCGTCAGCCCGAATGACAGCACCGTGAATTCGTAATGCCCGTAGCGAGTTCTGAATGCCGTCTTTGGGATATCTTTTTCGGCGATCCTTAACTGGTGATATCCGGATCGTAGGTCGATCTTTGAAAATACCGAGGCTCCCTTCAGTTGGTCGAACAAATCCTCGATTCTTGGCAACGGGTACTTGTTCTTGACCGTGACTTGGTTAAGTCCTCTATAATCGATGCATAGTCGTAGACCTCCATCTTTCTTCTTCACGAATAAGACCGGGGCTCCCCATGGGGACGTGCTCGGCCTTATGTAGCCCTTTTCTAGCAACTCCTCGAGTTGTTCTTTTAGTTCCTTCATTTCCAGCGGCACCATGCGGTAAGGAGCCTTCGAGACAAGCTCCGTTCCCGGAATAAGATCTATAGTGAATTCCAGATCTCTCTCAGGCGGCATGCCGGGAACGTCTTCCGGGAATACATCCGGGTATTCTCTCACCACCGGAATGTTATCCACCTTGACCTCTTCGGCCTCAAGGTTATGAATGTAGCATGCATATAACGCGTACCCTTTACGCATTAAGCTACATAGCTTCATGGCGTTAACTATCTTGGTAGACTTCTTAGGGGTTTGGGAGTAAAAGATGACTCTCCTTCCCCGACTCTTTGACAACGTGATCTTTTGTTTTTGGCAATCGATCACGGCTTTATATTGGGTTAGCCAATCCATTCCTAGTATGACGTCAAAATCCTGTAGTTCGAATTCTACTAGGTTCGCGAAAAACTCTACGTTCTTTATAACTATCGGAATTCCGTTATATCGCTTAGAGCATGATACTACCTCTCCCGATGGAAGTTGAATCCCTAAGTTAATCAATTCGCACTTAGGTAGATCTAGTTCAGGTAAGACTCTAGATGATATTATCGAACAACTAGCTCCTGAGTCAAACAGAACTCTAAGGGGTGTGCTTAAGACATGGAACGTACCTCCCATTACGTCCCCTTGCATAGGCACATCTGCCTCATTGATGACATTCAATCGCCCCATTGGACGTTCCGGGTTGCCTTACTGATCCCGGTTCGGGTTCTGATTCGGTTGCTGATTTGGATTCTGTGGGGGACGTTGATTCTGATTGAGATTCTGGTTCTGAGGGGGTCTATACCCCTGGTTGTTTCCATTCCGTCCATCCTGGTTGCGAGGCTGAGTTGGCCCCGTGCCTAAATCCTCTCTCTTGGTGATGTTTTCCAGTCGGGTGCGGCACTCATTCGCCATGTGGCCGTTGCGACCACACCTGTAGCAGGCGCCCTGTTGGGGGCACCCTCTGGCCAAATGAGGCCTGCCGCATCTCGGGCAAGGTGGTACCGGGTTACCCCGGAAAAGGGTTCTATCGTCATATCCTCTGTTGTCGTTTTGAGGGGGTCTATTCAGATCTCCCCGAAAGTTGTTCCCTACAGCATTGTTACCGGAACGGTTGTCTCTGCTCCTCTTATCCTGTCTCTGAGATCCTCGACTGGGTTCTCCGCTCACTTTCCTTTTTAGCTGTTGCACCCTTGCAACAGCTACCGCACGATCATATACCGATTGCAAGTCTGGGTATGGGACGCCAGTGATCACCTCTCGTATAGTCAAGTTTAGCCCCATTTCAAATTTCTGTGCCTTCTCCACGTCTGTCGGCACGAGTCTCGGTGCGAAACGCACCAACTCCTTGAAACGGGTGTAATATTCCTGGACTGTTTGCCCTCCTTGCTTCAGAGATAAGAACTCCTCGTACATGGCGGACTTTGTGCTCATGGGATAAAAGCGATCCCTGATCAGACTCATGAATTCCTCCCAAGAATAGGGTTCCTCGTCCTCGGCTAGCTTTTCTTGCATGGCACGCCACCAGTCATCCGCCTCCCCTCCGAGATAGTACGACGCCACAGGCACCTGCTCGCCAATTGGGCACTTCACCGCGTTTAGTAGCTTGTCGAATGTTCGGATCCATTCTTCAAGTTTGGCCGGGTCCTCTTCTCCGGCGTAGTTCGGCGGACGATACGAGTTCACCATAGCTAGGTAGTTAATGCGGGCCTCGGGTGGAGGTACCGCAGCGGCCTGGCCTTGGTTCACATGCGCGTTCCCTATCGCGATGAGAACCTCCTCTAGAGTCCGTAGGCGCGCGTCCATGTTGTTTGGCATGGGGTTTGCCGGCTCCTCTTGAGCGTGTACCCCTTCGCCGGGTATGGGCATTTCTGGTTGCATAGGGGTTTCGTTGGTGTTTGGAGTAGTGGGCTGAGCGCGTGCTCTTCCTCTCGGTGCCATGCTGTTGCAAGAACAAGCGAGTTTAGATTCTTTTGTTGAAGTATTATGTAATACTTAGGGAATAATTTGACTAAATAAATGACGATATTAACAGGTATCAGTTCTGTTGGAACCTGTTAGTATAGGTTGTTGGGGTTTAGCGTATTGTTTGTTGTCATTCGGGGTTGGTTTTACTTACTGCTTTGTTTTTGTTTTGTTTATATTTTCCTTTTTTTTTTTTTTTTGCGTGAACAGTAACCTGTTCAGGGTTTTTTTTTTTTTTTTTTTTTTTTTTTCAGACCCTAGGGTTCAGGGTTTAGGGTTTAGGGTTTAGGGTTGGAGATACCCTTGTCCGTTATCTCCATACAAAGTATATTCATATTTACTACTTGTATTTTTGTTTAGTTGTTATCTATAGGTCATTGATTATTATTAACTTGTTCGTTTGTTGATCGGGTTTTAGTAGGGTATTTGAAGAGAAATAATTTAATTAAAATGTAAGGAATACTTTAAATATAATTGTATAAAATAAATGCTTGTAGATTTATTACTCAAGAGAAAATTTTTCAGCTGATTACAAGCATTCGTAACAGGAAGGAAATAGTAGTGCTGGTACTAAAAAAAAGAATATAGATAGTAGTGCATCAGTATGGACTCCTAAGTATAGGGTGACTAGGCAGGTACATCCTCGATGGGGTCGTCCTCGTCGCTGGATACGTCAATCGGTGCTGCGGCATTAGGGTGAGGTCCCGGGTTCTGAAGGGCCCCCCCGTCAATCTCATTGGCCAAGGTAGTCAACTCCCAGGCTACGTTTCCTATTTGTTCCTCCAAGTCATCACCCTTGTCTTGGAGTTGGGCCATTTGGGCTTGGAGTTCGGCGACTTGATTTTGCAGCTGGGTTATGTTATGATGATCGGTCTCCCTAAGATGCCCCAGATGGGCCACTTGGCCCTCTAGTTGTCCTACTCGAGTCTTGAAATAGTTGACATGTTGTTGGGACTCTAAATATGCGTTAGTCAGTTTCACCATCAAGTTGACCATGTTCATGTTGGGTTCGGCCATCTAGTGTCAACAAGGAGGTTAGAGTTAGAGTATGTTTCGGATATAAATCATGACATGCGGGAATTTAAATCTATATGAATATGCACATGCAATCCCCCCAAAAATTGATCTTAGTGTATTTAATCATGGGTAAAAAAAAAGTTGGGCCTATATCGGGCCACAATAATAGTTTGGACTTTAAAAAGTAAAAACATGGGTATTGGGTCGAAATGGTTGGGCTTAAAATAAATAATTATAAATATTGGGTCAAAATAATTTAACCCTCTTTTGGGCTCAAAATATTATACTACTTGGGTAAGAAAATTTTTGGGCTCAAATTTTGGGCTAAAATAATAATACTAGTAGTCTTAAAAATAATAATGATAATAATAAATTTAAAAATAATACTTAGTTCAAAATATTTTAAAATAAAAATAGTAGTAGCTTCAAAATATTCCGGGCTCTGATACCAACTTGTAACACCCCGGATTTGATAACCCAGGCCGGGATGTCACCGCCACATCTCTCTAGCAAGACACGGATTATCCGAGCTTGCTAAAGAGATGCAAGGCTATAGGTATTGCAAAAAGATTTAACAACAAGTCCGGAATCTATGTAAAAATAATAAGTATCATCCACACACATAGTAGTAATAATGTATCGCAGCGGAAAAATATAAAATGGGCCGACATGGCCAAAACTCGGGATTTACATGCCCGTTATGCAAGTATTGTAAAAAGCAAATAAACAATGTTTAATAAATCCATCCCCCAATGCACATGCTATGCATTATCTCCGTACTCTGAAAGAAAAGAGAAAACAACAATTTTATCAGTATATAAAATACTGAGTAAGTCGATCCTAACATAGCAATAAAGGGATTTAATTAGATAATTTAAAATTTCACTCCTATCATGCATTCACGAAATTTAAAGGAAATAATAATTTTAATTGTGTATTTAAACATGCATCTAATCCACAATAATAATTTAGTCATGCCATGAAATTTAAAGACATAATTTAAATGCATAATTTAAGACATGCAAAAATAAATAAATACTTAAAAATATTAAATCTTTTATTTCCCCCGTTACGTAACCATTTCTCAGTGTTTTGTATAGCCGGTGATCCGGCGGCCGCAGCCGTGTCGTAAGTATCTTGTATAGCCGGTGATCCGGCGGCCGCAGCCGTATCTGCCATACCCAGTAACACTCCGGAGCCTCGAGAAATCCATACGGACAACCCGAGAGAGTAGGCCATGTATCTCCCGCCAACTGGCGTAATATTTCATCAAATTCTCTCGTCCATTATAGGCCCGAAGAGAAAAAGGCTAGAGGGGCACCCTGCAGAGCACTCACCCTCCACCAAGTATCTCATGTATCGTTTAGATTTAATGTATCGGGGTTTTTCAAAAGTGTAGATGTATCGTGTTTCAAATCTTTGACCGTTTGTTTCGAAATTTCAAAACTCTTCGATTTAAAAGTATCTTGGCGTCACAGTTTGCGCCTTTCTCATTTAAAAATCCGTTTCAAGCCCGAAAATTCTGAAATCTTCACACTTTATGCAAAACACCCTAACGAACAACTTTCGTGTTTTAACTTTTTCGAAATAAGTTGAGGAAACATGTCAAAAATCGATTTTATCATGCAATCAGAAAACTGTCCGAACTCAGGTTTGACACAGTTCAAAATCTCGACTTTTTAACATATCAAATGGACTCCAAAAATTCTGAAATTTAATATGCACATACTAGACATGATTATCTACAACTTTCATTTAGATTGTAAAGATCAAATCGGACTAGAAATTATAGAAATAAATTCACTAAGTTCGAACATATTCGTAGACAGATTTCCACACGTTTTGTCAAAGCAGTCTCTTTTCGATGCGATTTAAAATAGCAAACGTTAACGAAAATGGCTGAAATTTTTACACAACCTAGATTTATGTGTTAGGATTAAAAGTCTAGTTTTGAGTTTTTCGGATTGAATCCTCGAAATATGGGTTTTAGGCCGATTACAGAAACTGCGCAAGATGGGGTTTTTAAGTTCGATTTTTACGTTTCGTTACATTACGCCTATACCGGACGCCCCGAAATCACCCGTATTGATATGGAAGGCTCAACTTACAGTGATAGAGAGTTTTGGGTCGTCCTAAAGTCTCTGGCTCGTCCAAAATCCTACGAACGGATCTCCTCACCGTCAAGCTCCCGGCTTTGGCCACGATTTCGAATCGGACGAAGAAATCCAATGTTAGTTCGGGTTTTTGGGTTCAAAAACTTAACTAGAAGTATATGAACGACTTACCAATGATCTAAGGACTGTGATCCTTGATCTATTCGTTCCTACGGCCGTCGGTGGTGGACGGGATGTCGCCGGAAGTCCGTCGGAAGTTCGTCGGGAGAGCTTTTTGGCTTGGGAGGGTTTGAGAGTGACTTGGGGACTTGGTGACTGAAGAATGGGCAAGGGAGGCAGCCCTAGGTCGCCCTTATTCCCTTCCCCCGTCCAAAATTCGCTTTCCAAAGTCGGGAGGTCGAATTATGGTAAGAAATCGCCGAAAACGCGCGAGTTGCCAAAACCTGTAGGGCCACGCGGGGTTGGCGCGCCTTTTAGCCAAACCCCGCCCGGCCAGCGCGCGAGACTCGCCTGGACTGCGGTCCGGGCGGGTCCGTGCGATCCGATCCGTCGGGTCTTTTCTCCTCTCTTTCGGACTTCTATCCTTCCCCGTTTTCGCGCTCGATTTTTTTCCGGGTCATTTCCGGATTATGCTTCTCATCATAAATTTATTCCGTCTCAATTCGATTACGTGCTTGAAATCCTAAGACCGTCGGTTTTGGTCCGTCGGGTTCTAATTCGTCGTCCTTTGACTTCCGTGCATTTTCGCGTCTACGGGTTTTCGGAAACGAAACCTTCTCTCCTATTGGATTAATTTCTATATTTTATATTCTAAAATTTACGGGTATTACATGTTGCCTTAGATTATGTAGGTGTTCTTGTTTTTGAGCATGTGTTCTTAGTTTGTTCAGTTTATGCTTGAATCTTTAATCTTTGATTGCTTGTTTGTAGTATTAAGGTTTGGTTCAAGCCAATGCCTGTTAGCCACATAACCTAGGTCAATTCTCTTTAAAATACTCCCTCCGTCCCAGTATACTTGTCTTGTTTGACTTTTTGGCACTGTTCATTGTTTAACTTTGACTCAACGTTATTGCCAGTATATATTTGAAAAAAAATAGTCGAGTTGGGTCTTGTTAGAATCGTAAAATCATGTAGTTTTATAATATATATTTTATATAATTTTTTGTTGTACATATTTTGAGATATTAACGATTGAAAATGTGCATTGGATTGTGTGCAGAAATGAAACAAGACAAGTTAAGTGGGACGGAGGGAGTACTCATTAGTGTGGCTGTGAAGTGACATTGATGTGAAATGAAGGATTAGGTAAATCTTATCCATCATAACCACACAATGTAAACCAAACCCCACACTTATGAGAGAAAGACATACAATTCGATCTGAGGTAGTGCGGTCTAGACCGAATTACTCATGAAAATGGAATTGCATGGCAAAAATAGTTGTTAATTGCTTCACTTGAAAAATTTATATGCAATTCGATCTAGGCAATTCGGTCTATACCGAATTGCCCATGAGATCGAATTGCATAGCAAAAAGAGTAGTCTTCATGTGATCTCCATGCAATTCGGCCTATGCAATTCGGTCTATCGACCGAATTGCCCATATAGACCGAATTGACTTAAGAGACTACATTGTATGCATTCCATCCTCTCATGCCTTAGTTTATTTTCTCTGTTTTACCAATTCGAATTGTCCAAGTTCGGCCTAGACCGAATTCAATTGGCAATTCGAATCACCTTCATTTTTGGGGTAAATGCCTTAGCCAAATTTGAAAGAAGGAATGACTTCATCAATTCGAATTGTCCAATTCGGTTTAGACCGAATTGCTTGACAATTCGAATTAGAGGATACTTCATGACTTTACAAGGATTAATTGGGTATGGTGTTACTTCATACCTCATGCATCCCCAATTCGGTCTCTTTTGCATTTTGCCCAAAAGACCGAATTGTTTTCTTCCTTCTATTTTAAAACTCCAAAAAAATATTTTATTTCTAGAGTTGTGTAAGTTGCATGTGTGTATTGGGCCTAGGCCCACTACATCTAATTTTATCCATTACACATCTCAAACCATTAGTGTCTAATTATTGTGTGATTAACACTCACACAATACCAAAAATATTTTCTTAATTTTGTTTATCTTCCCTTTCATTGTGTGTATGAACAACTAGTAAGAAATACATCAGACTAATGTTGGCGGATATTCCCATACGGATAATTAGCTCGTATTCTGAGTATTAATTACTAGTTGTTATTTTGCATGGTTCGGGTAGTGGTCGGTGGAAGCCTTGGCGGTTCGTCCATCCGGGATCATAATAGCTGCTCAGCTGACTCCTATCCGGATACAGTTTTCTTCTCTTTATCTTAATTTCAAACCCGAATCTAGAGTTGTAGTAATGATAGATGATATATGCCAATGTCATCTAATAATTATTACAGTAATAGAACATGTGGGTTTTCATCCAAATTCATAGACAGTAAAAGTCTAAGGTGACGGCGGCAACTGTCACTCAAGGCATTTCACTGTCTACATATCATTCCATCTGGAATGATTGGGAACCGGATAGCAGATGTTTGCAGTCCGGATAACCCCAATTATTTCTGGCACTCTTTTTAGCCAAATTCTTCTTATCTCAGGCTAATCCATCTTTGTGTACCGAATTCTGTCTAACCCCACCATATATTTTGGGGTATTTATTTTACTTCTCATATACATGTATGCATGATATTATTATGTAGATATTGTGGTCTATTATATTTTGGAGATCCTTCTCCTTGGACATAGAAGTCTTGATTTAAATCAGATGTTACATAATAAATTTCCACAAAAATCACTCTATGAAATCCGGATCTGAGTAAGGGATAAATTCAACAATTATGACTAACTCATATTCTACTAGGGGTTGATTTTGAGAACTTAGAAGCAGAGTCAGCGAGTAGGTCTCACCTAGATTGAAAGGATCTGTGTTTTAATTGAGAGTTTAGTACCTGTTTAGGGAATGATTTTCAAACATCTATTTGTTTCTCAAAATTACTGTGTGTTGGAAATCTTGTATTAAGTGTTGCATCGAATCCGTTTCCACTTGGATTCGGATAAAATGTGATAATTAATACTAGAGGAACAACATATAGGCCTTGGTTAATTTCTATGGTAGGGTTGAGTATTCTTTCAACTACTATCTTCTCCCGCCAAAGCCTAAAATTGAGTCTTGAGTGAGTGCATTCGGAACAAACCTTCATAGGTCTGTTTCACTCATGTTTGTATCTCATAACTAACCGAATGTTATAAGCCCTGTGGCTTACTGATATTTGGGAAGTTCTAAATCTGCATCTGGTCACCAAGACCAGGGGCTCTTTTATACTAACGGATTGTGACGATCTTTTAAGACTTCCGAGCGATAGGTTTTTAAATACTTTCTTTACTGCTTTCTTTATCGCTTTCTTTAAAATGCTTTCATAGAGGTCACTCGGAAGCAGAGATGCATCTGCCGGTTGTAAGGTTTAAGAGTTATGGATTAGTTTGGGGTTAGATTTGGACTTTGGGTGTGACAAGGGGGACGATAGGAGTACTTGGCATGTCAACTAATGATATGTTAGGTGTTGCTTGTCCACCACATATGACTAGCATTCTCTTGCAAGGCATTGCAAGGGGTGTTATTAATCTGTGGTATCTTAGAAGTTGAGATCTTAAGAGCATGTAAACTCTAACCATAAGTACCTGTCTGCTAAAGAGAACATGGTATAGAGAGCATGAGAGTTAGCTAACTGATGGATTATCCCAAACAAAGATTTGTGTATTAAAATGGAAATTTAATTGTGTTTCATCTGAATCTTGTCCAATCTTCATTATTTCCTCCCTGTCCCTTCTGTCACATTTTAATTCGCTTTCGTAGAATAATTTTATCCGCTTTCTTAGCATAATTCTCATTGCCTTTTAGACTAAATTTATCATGCTTTGTAGAATAATTTTACTGCTTTCATGATCTAGTTTAAATTATGTCAAGTAGTTGTTAGAAATCATTGCAAAGCTTGAATCGAGTAACCGAGTGGAAAATCTTAGTAAACGACGTGGGCCCTGCTTCTATCGCACATCCTCCAGTGAACGATCCGGTCTTACTATAAATTACTGCAACTTTAGACACCGTGCGCTTTCGGGAGCACAGTTCTTAACATGAGCAATAAAAACATGACAACCTATAATATATCCTTAATCCTAACTCCATCTTTATAAATTGGTTTCACTGAATAAAATTGAAAACCAGGATTAAGACTTTTCAGAAAATACTCATATAGTGGGAGTGTGTTTCATGGCAAGGATCTTTATGACATGAAACTATGATAAGTTTCATGATGCCAAATGCTGGGGATCTTCAGTGTGACAGACTGAAGGTCAAGATTGAATTATCTATCCCGGCTGCACCGTGAAAGTTGTCAAAAGTTTCATGCCGGGGAGAACCACAGCGTCGTTTGAAATCAGAATACCCCACATGAGTAATAAAAAGTGAAATATATCCTTAAACCCCTTCCCCAAGAATCATAACTCTTTTCCTTTAATAAATTTAACTTGGGATATTTTAGAAAAAGCTCGTGTTGACGACTTAAATTTCTAAAGTTTCATGGCGCCGTTGTCGGGGAGGATGCAGCGTCGTTTACTAAGAGAACTACATTCCTGATTTACTCATAGATAGTTTTTGTATATATTTTTGAATCATTACTAACCTGGGGGTTGTGCAGGTGCTGTCAAGTCTTGATACAAACTGCTTATGCAAAGGAGAAAGGCCACATTGCCTGAGCTACCGTTCGATCTAGAAATAGAAAGGACCGCTCGCCAACTAAGGGCGCAAGCCAGACGAAGGAAAGAGCAGGAAGCCCGGACTCGTACCTCACCCGAAACCACAAGCAGTGACATATCCGATATGGCAGAGAACCAGGACATTCCCCCGATCTTGCCATTAGACCAACCACCCAATAATCCTGGTAATGGAGCTGATGGGGATATGGTAGAACACCCGAATCGTGCAAACGAGGAGGAAGATCTACCTAATCCAAATCAGCAACAGTATCAGCAGTTCCACCAATAACCACCACCCCCTAACCAATATAACCAACAAAACCAAAATATGCCAAACCAGCAATACCAGAATCAAGCCTTCAATCAGGATCAATTCCAAAACAATCCCCATGATCCCGAAAATATTTTTCAGCAGAATCCCAACTATCACCGGCAGTATCAAAATCAACCAGATCAAGGAAATCAACAGCAGCAAGCAGCAGCTGATTTTATGCAACCCATCGTGGAGCCCTATTTGGATAGGCCTGGGAGAGCACAATTTCCTGCACGCAATTTTGAGCTCAAACCGGCACTCATCAACTTGGTGCAGAACAATCAATTTTGCGGTGCAAATCATGAGGATCCCCATGATCATCTCCAAACCTTCGTGGAGCTCTGTGACACCATCAAAAATCAGGGACTATCACCTGATGCCATAAGACTTATGTTGTTTCCTTTCTCTTTATTTAGTGGTGCCAGGGATTGGTATAAATTGTTGCCCATAAATCAGAGGAGTACCTGGGCAGATTTAGTGAGGAGTTTTCTGTTAAAATATTTCCCTGAATCTAAGATAGATGAAGGACGGGAGAAAATTGGAGAGTTCAAGATGAAGCCGGACGAGTCATTGTATGACGCAAAGGAAAGATTCGCCAGCCTTTTGAGGCGATGCCCCCAACACGGATACCAACCATGGGAGCAAATGAGGAAATTCTATGGAGGACTCACCCATCCATGGAGAATGATGTTGGACGCCGCAGGCGGAAGACATTTACTCCATTTGCCCATGGATCAAGCATGGGAAAAGATTGAGACAATGTCTGTCAACAGATCTGTGTTGAACAGCAATGACAAGAAGGCGGATCCTCCTAGAAAAGTTTTTGCTGTAAGTGAAGGAAAAACAGATTTCGAAAAACTGCAGGAACAGGTAGCTGCGATACAGCTGGGACAAGAGAAAGGAAAGGGAGCGGGTACTTCTCAGGCAGGAACCTCATCAGGTCAAGCACAGACACATCAATCGGAAGCGATTTGTGGGCTATGTCAGGGACCACATCCAACTGACACATGCCAACAACTAGCTACCGAAAGCTGCAATTATGCAGGGAACTACCAGAATCGCCACCCCAACCTCTCCTATTCTAACAACAATGCACTCGATGCGCATTTGTTGACACAGCCGAACCAGCCTAACCAGTTTGCAAACCAAAACCTTCAGCATAACTTCAGACCTCAGAATCAAGGATTCATCCAGCAGAGAGTCCAGAACTTCCAGAACCAGAACCAGAACTTCCAACCCCATATCCAACAGAGGCCCAACCAAAACGAAGTCCAAAATTTCCAGAACTTCCAATCCCAACCTGATCAGAATCAGCAATACAACCAAAAGCCACCATCTCGCCTGGAGAATTTGATGACCGAGTTTATTTCCAATCAAAGGGAGATAAACCAGCAGCTGCAGTCATCAATCAAGAATGTGGAGACGCAGGTCACCCAATTGGCTAAGGAATTGCAAAACAGGGGGAAAGGAACGCTGCCAAGCAGCACTGAAGCCAACCCGCAATGCAAGGCAATCACATTGCGGGGAGGCAAGACTCTGAAGGGAAATGTTGGATCTGCAAAGAAGAAAGCCATGAAAGTAAAGGTTTCATTGGAGGTGGAAAAGGAAAAGGAAAGGATCGAAGGAGATGAAAGTATTGAGCTGGTACAGGATAAATCAGATACAGCTAACTCGCAGGCTGAAGCTGCAAATGAAGCTGAAGATGGTATGGGTGAAGGTACAACTTCCTTCTCTTTACCACCAAAAATAGATAAATAAGTACATGCCAAAGGTGTCGTACCCTGCACGTCTTAAAAATAAGGAACAAGATGAAAAATTTAAAAAGTTTCTAGAAAGACTGAAAGCTGTCGAGATCACTATTCCATTGGTCGAAATGATTTCAGAAATGCCCGTCTATGCTAAATTTCTTAAAGAAATGATTTCAGGGAGGAGAAAAGTTGAGCAGGATGAAGTGGTGATTTTGAACAGCAGCTGCAGCGCCATCATCCAGAGAGTGCTACCAGAGAACAGAGAGGATCCAGGCTGTATTACACTGCCAGTCCACATCGGGAAAACCAATGTTGGAAAAGGGTTGTGCGATTTGGGATCAAGCATCAATGTTATGCCACTCGCCATGGCAGAACGTCTTCACTTGGGTGTAATTGAGCCGGTTACAATGAAACTACAGCTGGCAGACCGGTCGATTGCCCATCCAGTCGGAATCCTGAAGGATGTAATTGTCAAAACGGGAGGGACCTCTTTCCCGTCGACTTCATTATTCTGGATAAAGAGGAGGACTATGAGATACCACTGATCTTAGGCCGCCCCTTTCTCTCAACCGGTGGTGCACTTATAGACGCGTGATCAAATCAAATCAAGCTCCGAGTCGGAGAAGAAGAATTTAATTTCAACATGGGAAAGCTGCAGAAGTTTCCGTCTGAGGAAACTTGTTCCAAATTTGATGTAATAGATGGTAGGTGTGAGGATGAGAGCATGGACTCTATGACTGATGTGACGGATAGAATTTCAAAACAGGTACTGACGCCTGGAGGTGCTGATCAGCAAAGAAGTTGCAACGCTGTGCACTTCGAAGACCCTATCACTGGGGATCTTGAAGAATTTGACGGTGTTGAATTCACTCAGGAGGAGGAAGAGAGCACCACGGAAGAAGAAGTGGACACTGTACTGACACAGGGTCCTGAAGGTAAATCTGATCTCTCACCCCCAACCAATTCTCGCAAATTACTACCTTCCGTTGAATGTCCGCCAGAGCTTGAACTTAAAATACTTCCGGATCATCTTAAGTACGTCTTTCTCGCTGAACATAAAAGATTACCGGTAATTGTGTCAGCTAAGCTGACACAAGAACAAGAAAAAGCTCTGGTAGACATTCTAAAGAAATATGTATATGCAATTGGATGGACCATTTCTGATATAAAAGGAATAAGCCCCTCTGTTTGCATGCACAGAATTTTAATGGAAGAGGAATACAAGCCCTCAAGGAAACCACAAAGGCGTCTGAACCCTCATATGCAAGAAGTGGTAAGGAAAGAAGTTATCAAGCTCTTAGATACTGGTATCATCTATCCAATATCTGACAGCAAATGGGTTAACCCAGTGCAGGTAGTACCTAAGCGTGGAGGAATGTGCATAACGACTAATGAGCAAGGAGAAGAAGTGGCAACGCGTCCAGTGACCGATTGGAGAGTCTGCATCGACTACCGGAAGCTTAACACCGCTACGCGGAAGGATCATTTTCCCTTGCCATTCATTGATCAGATGCTGGAGAGGTTGGCCGGGAGGGAGTACTATTGCTTTTTGGATGGGTACTCTGGTTACAATCAGATTGTAATAGCTAGTGAAGATCATGATAAGACCACTTTCACGTGCCCATATGGAACTTTTGCATACAGGCGCATGCCTTTTGGACTTTACAATGCGCCTGCCACTTTTCAGCGATGCATGATGTCTATTTTCTCAGAATTTATCGAAAAATGCATTGAAGTTTTCATGGATGACTTCTCTGTGTATGGAGATACTTTTGATGAATGTTTGACAAATCTTGCAAAAATTTTAAAAAGATGCAAGGACACTAACCTAGTTTTAAACTGGGAGAAGTGCCATTTCATGGTCACCGAGGGAATAGTGTTGGGTCACCGCATCTCGCGCGCAGGCATCGAAGTCGATAGGGCCAAGGTCTCAGTCATATCCAACCTTCCATTACCAAACTCAATAAAAGCAGTTAGGAGTTTCTTAGGGCATGCCGGTTTTTACCGGAGATTCATTAAAGATTTCTCTAAAATTGCCAAGTCGCTCACTAATTTGCTTTGTAAAGAAAATTCTTTCGTAATAAGTGAAGCATGTGTTCAAGCCTTTGACACGCTCAAAAAGATGTTGATTTCTGCTCCAATAGTGCAACCACCCGATTGGTCAATGCCTTTCGAGGTCATGTGTGATGCAAGTGATCTCGCCGTGGGTGCAGTTCTTGGGCAACATAAAGAAGGAAGGCATTGCGTAATTCATTACGCCAGCCATGCCCTGACTGAAGCCCAAGTCAATTACACCACCACGGAGAAAGAGATGTATGCTGTGGTTTTCGCATTTGATAAATTCAGGCAATACCTCATTGGTACGAAAACCATAGTATACACCGATCACTCTGCACTGAGATACTTGTTTAGCAAACAAGACGCCAAACCTCGATTAATCAGGTGGGTACTTTTGTTGCAAGAATTTGATATCATAATAAAAGATAGAAAAGGCAAAGACAATGGTGCTGCTGACCATTTGTCTCGGATAGATAATGATAAAAATGAGATAGCCGTTAATGAAAATTTTCCGGATGAACAATTGTTTGCCTTGCATCTTCATGATCAAGCTTGTCCATGGTTTTCCGACATTGCTAACTTTTTAGCATGTGGAATAACTCCACAATTCCAGAGCACGAGGCTGAAAGCAAGGTTCAACCAAGATGTAGTCAACTACTTCTGGGAAGATCCTTATCTCTTTAAGCATTGTGCAGATTCGATTATTAGACGTTGTGTAACTGAGCACGAGGCTTATCAAATCGCTAAAAAATGTCATGAATCGGGATATGGAGGTCACCATGGCCCCACTCGAACAGCTCACAAGGTGCTCGAGTGTGGCTTCTATTGGCCTACTATTTACGAGGATTGTAAGGCGTTTGTTAAGGCTTGCGACAAATGCCAAAGATTAGGGAATATCTCCAAGAGGGATGAAATGCCTCAAAAAGGAATTCTCATCCTTGAGATTTTCGATGTATGGGGTATTGACTTCGTGGGACCATTCCCGACGTCTGATGGGAATCACTACATCTTGGTAGCTGTCGATTACGTGTCCAAGTGGGTCGAGGCAGTTGCGTTGCCAACCAACGATGGTCACCAAGTCATCAAATTTTTGAAAAACAACATTTTCAATAGATTTGGTGTACCTAGGGTGATCATATCTGATGGAGGAACCCACTTTGTCAACAAAGCTTTTGCAAATCTCATGAGTAAAAGTGGGATTCTCCACAAGATCGGCACACCTTATCATCCCCAAACCAGTGGCCAAGTCGAGGTATCTAACCGCGAAATTAAACATATACTCGAAGCCACTGTGGGGATAACCCGCAAAGACTGGTCACGTAGACTCAATGATGCTCTATGGGCATACCGCACTACATTCAAGACTCCCATTGGGATGTCCCCATACAGGCTTATCTTTGGAAAAGCCTGTCATTTGCCCGTAGAACTAGAGCATAAGGCTTACTGGGCCGTAAAAATGCTTAATTTTGACCCACGAGTGGCTCAGAGTAAACGCAAGTTGGACCTCAATGAAATTGAGGAAATACGTGCGCAAGCTTATGAAAGCTCGAGGATTTACAAAGAGCGGACCCAGAAGTTACACGATCGTCGCATAAAGTCTAAATACTTCTATGTTGGCCAAAATGTCTTGTTATTTAATTCTAGGTTGAAGCTATTCCCCGGAAAGCTTAAATCCAGATGGGAAGGGCCATACGAAGTGGTGCACGTGTTTGAAAGTGGAGCTGTCAGGATTCGAACTGACAAAGGAGAGCTGGTGGTGAATGGACACAGGTTGAAGGAGTATCTAGGGCAGTTCGACCCCGGAAAGGAAGTTCAAATGACATCAGAGCCGGCCTATGCTCAATAAATATTTATATTTATATTTCTATATAATTGTCTATTATGTATTTATTCGTCTCGAACGATAAGTACCCAAAGATCAACTAAACATTTAGAGTACTAAGACTCTAAATGTGAGGATGTTGATATTTGGAGAAAATCTAATAATTTTTCCTATGTTTGCCTTGCAGGAATTCATGGAACCAACAAAAAGAAGGATAAAGCTTTGAAAACCAGGTTCCCGGTTGGATTAATACCAAATTTAATGGAAAGTAATTTCGGAATTTAGAGAAATTTAAAATCCGGAATAACTCCATAAAATAAGGGTGTTAATCCAACCTAATTTATGCAAGCATTTTACCCTAGAGTAACATTTATTTCTGTTTAATATATGCCTTCAGTGTGTTAATTTCTGAGAAATCCATAATTTCAGAAAATTTGAAATTCGAAAAATTTCAAATTTTTTCTAAGTGTTGAATGCGATCTATTTTATCTCAAGCCAATTCGGGTTACATCGAATTGTTTGAGACAGATCGCATTGGATGTATGCTTGGGAAATTTTCAATCAATTCAATCTCCAAGTAAATTCGGTCTAGACCGAATTGGCCTAAGAGACCGAATTGATTTCCCCAAGACACATCCTCCAACCTTGTGTAAATTTGGCCAAGTGACAATTCGATCTATAGCAATTCGGTCTAGACCGAATTAATTTTAAATAGATCGAATTGATCTACAAAAGGCATCTGTGTTTCCTTAGTTTTATTTATGCAAGTGAGCAATTCGATCTATAAGGCAATTCGGTTTAAACCGAATTGCCCATATAGACCGAATTACCTCACAAAAGCCCCCCCCCCCCCCCCCCCCCAAAATTTTTCTAAGTAACCAGATTCGGTCTTCTTGCTGTAATTCAGTCTCTAGACCAATTCGGTCTAGACCGAATTAACTTCAAAAGACTTCATGGCAGTAAGAGTGTGTTTGCTCCCCTATGTCAATTCGGTCTCTTTGCCAATTCGGTTTAGACCGAATTGGCCTAAGAGACCGAATCCTTCGCAAACACTTGAGACCACATCAATTCGGTCTAGACCGAATTGATGGTTCGGTCTCTAACAGACCGAATCACCATATCCCCTACCCCTTTATATTCCTTTTTCCCCCTCTTTTCCCTCACTTTCACTCTCCAACACTTCGATATTTCCCCGAAACCCCTCTCGCGAACTCCGTCTTCCTCGCGAAACCAGGGCTCGAGTCGAAGCTTTTGCTTGATCAACTCCATCAAAAACGTTTGAAAATGGCTTCTTCGTCATCTAATCCTACTGGGAGTGTCGGGTGAGTTCCCTATTTTTGATTTCGCACCCTGTTTCGCGATTTCAGATGCTGTCTCCTTCATGTTTTTGCGAAATTGGTAATGGGGAAGGAAATGAAGCATGTTTTCGAGTGGGAGATGGTCGGAATATGGCCGGAATGGTTTGGGTGTGATCGGGAAGAGGGTAGAACGCAATAGGCAGAATCTAGGGTTTTTGTGCTTTTTATCGTAACTGCCATTGTTGTGCTTCTTGAGCTTCTGTGGTGTTGGGGATGTTTTATTTCGAAAATTGGAGTTGCAAAACCCTCAAAAATCATGTTTTCTTTCATTATGTGTTTATGTGTTCTGTTTTTGCTGTTAGTATTTTTATTGTTGTTAACTGTGTTTGTTGTTTAAAATCTGTGAAGATGTTAAACACAGTGGTTCGTTTTTCCCGTACAACCACTGTGTTATTTTACTGGTTATGTGAAAATGTTGATGGTATTGCCGTGGCTATGTTCTTGAAGCATGAGTTGTGGCCAAATTTCTGCATGATCATGGTGTGAATGGATTGTTTGTGTCTTATTTTCATTTATGCATGTGTTGTGTACTGTGCATTTTGACAATAAATGCTTTTGTCGGATACTTGTTAACCACAAAGTGCAAACTCAACTTGAAAGTTGCTATCTCAACTTGAAAAGTGATGCTTGCACATACGGGAAACATGGTATTATAGACGAAACCATGCCAAAATTTTTCCAACACTTTTGGCATGGTATTTATGTCTAAAAAGACAAAAAGTGGTAGAATGTTCTTTCTTTTAAATGTTTGACTTATACTCAATTTTGGGACAAGTGTGGGAATATTCAATTTGAACACCTTGTTTCATTCTTGAACACCCATTTCCCAAAAAAAAATCCAAATGGGGGACCACTCACACCTCCAATTTCACTAAATAAATAAGTCAACACTTCTCATAAAAATCCAAAAATGCTCTTTTCGTGTTTGTGCATGTTTGTTTTATTTTTATTCTCCATAATCCATTATTACACTCTAGTGATTGCATAATCTGTCATGTGCACTTATTCCTCATCATTCATTATCTTACCACCTTTTTTACATGATTTAAATCACTTTTTAAGTGATAAAAATCCAATTTTCTTTCGTAGGCTTAATAGCCTATGAAACTTTTTTTTTTTTTGGTCTTTTGACCACTCCAAAACTATTTTAGACTATTTATAGTCTAAGAAAAATTGTTGTAGGGACCTCAAATCCTTACTTTCTCTCTCTCTATTTTTGTTATATTAAGGGTTGAATTTAAAAATTCAACTCTATGTCTTCTGTTTTCTAATAAATTCAAGTAAGAAAACCAACTCACATTTAGAGCTTAGCTCAAAATGTGAGGATATTGATTTTTCCAACTTGAAAATGTTTATCAAAAACTTGTTAAAAATAGTTTCAATTTCTCTTCTCAGGGACAAATATGTGATAACTTCCATAATGAGTCTTCCAACAACCACTCCAGACCTTGCCTTTTCGGAAATTGAAAGGTTGAAAAGGGAGATCGAAGCAAACAGAAGAGCCATCAGGGATGAATTTCATCTGAACATGGACCACCAGATTGAATGGAGATTTGAGATGAAGGATGACTGGTGGAGAGATATTCCAGAAGAGGAGAGAAACCTTAAAGCTACAGGCCTCGAAAGAGACCTCTGCCAGCACATGTGGAACTTCTGGAATAACGAATTCGACCAGGCAAGATATGACATGAGATTCAACGATCCAAGAGTTCACTACGAGAGAATGGTTTGGAGAATGATTCAACATAAGGCCTGGTGGAATCGAATGCTTGAGCAGCACCTTGGGGACAAGAAAATAGTAGCCTTCGAGCCAATCCCCATTCAACCAGCCATTACAAAAGAAGTCAGAAGTCTGTTTGCCAAACAAACTCCTCCAGTACACAAAGTGGTGATGTCCGGAATGGTTTACATGCCAGACGCGTTCCCATTCACATACAAGAAGGAACTATTTGACAACGGGACCGTCTGCGGACCGGAAGAGCAACTGTGGCTCACGAACCATGCCAAGTTACGTCATATTGAGATGGCATACAACTTTTGGGAGTCCCTTCAACCCGTGCTGAATTATGGAGCAACCCACCACACTCCGATGTTGGACACAATAATAGAAAAGACAAAAGCAATACGGCAGCTGTGGGGAGAATACATGAAGGCATGGGGAAGCTGGGAGAAGGACATCAGACGATCTGTGCTAAATACAGGGGTGGTGATACCCCCGGGAAATGAGGAAATACTCCCAAGATTTCTACCAACAAGAATCCCGGTGGTGGAACCTAAAGAAGCCACAATGGTTGGAATGCCCAATTTTGCATTAATGAGGGCCGAGTGCACAACCATGTACCGGACCAGAAATTGGGACAGAATGGGTAAGAAGAAGAAGCAAATACCACTGATGAGTGAAGCCAAATGTCTGGGGTATTTGAACATTCCACCAGTTCGGGACTTGTCAGGGCTAAGTGAGAAGGATGCAGACATCATGGACACTCTCTATGCGGACATGAAGACCAGATTCTTCGAATTAATGCGAGAGATGGACTGGGAAGCCCTGAGGTACTGCCAAGAAAACAAAGTGCGATTACGGTATAACACGGGGTTCCAAGGCGTCTTGGGTAGATATTTCGCAGCCAAGTGGGCTGCTCAGCTTACAGCAATGACTGAGCCCAGTTTCATCGAGAAATATCTGAAAACCAAAGGGCCTGAGTTAGGGCTGTGTACTGAAGCTGATGATAAGATGATCGATGAGTACGAGGACCCGACGCCCGAACCCCACCAGTCAACCGAATCAGAACCCCACCAGTCAACCGAATCAGAGCCTCTCCAAACCGAATCTGCACCAGAGCCACCAAAGAAAAAGAGGAAACTGATAAAACTGGCTGAGAAAGAAAAGGCCGGAAACCCTGCAGAATCTCAAGTCAAAATTCAGGAACCTCCCATTCGGCCAAGGATTCTCCCACCAGTACCCAAGTTCGATGGTACACCTTCCAAACCAAAGAATAGGGGTAAGGAGCAGGCCGTTAATCTATCCAAGGGAGAGCAGCAACGTTTAGCCCAAGAACAATATGATGCTAAGATGGCAAGAAGGGCCCAAGAAGAAGCTGACGCAGAAAAGGCAATGAAAGATCAGAGGCTTGCGAAAGCTGAACGGGCTGAGGAACAAAGGGCTGCTGCTCGCAAGGAGCGCCAAATTGAAAGAGAAAGGCAGGAGAAGGAGAGGGCTGATGCTGAAATGGTCAAAGAAAAAGAAGAGTGGAAACAAAAGCGAGAGGCAAAAAAGGCCGAGCAAGATAAACTGTGGAAAGAAGAAATGGCCAAGAAAGCTGAGGAAGAAGCTAAGAAGGCTGAAATGGAAGAGAACAGTAGAAAAGCCCGGGAAGAGGAAGAGAACAGAAAAGTTGCTGAGAAAATTCAAGCCGAGCTAGAGAAGAGACAGGATAAAGAAGTCACAACAAAGGCTGATGTTGGGGACGATGACTGTCAAATAATCAGCGGAACCAACATCGTGCCTATTAAAGTGAAAGAAGAGCTGGCTGAATGGGTTAAAGATCGAAAGAAGCAGCAAAAAGAGTTAGCCACTCGGAGGAGTGGAAGTGAGAAGAAAGTGGATGAGATCGGCGAAGGACTCAAACCCACGGAGGAGATAAAGGAAATGGTGCAGGAGGGCAATGAACATTTCGAACAGTTGAAGGAGAAGACTGCAGAACTGTTAGAAAGTCTGGATCAAGTTGCTGCAAATGCAATAGCTGCAGCTGCTGCCCAATCCCAAACCACTGCACCTGATGAGAAGACAACAGAATTAGAAGGCTCGCATGCTGAGGCGGATCCATAAGTCGAGGCAAATCAAGGAGAAGCAGTGGCAAATGAGGGCAGTGGTGGCAGCTCTCAAGCAAATGTAGATACCATTGAGGACCTGTTCAAGAACAAAACGTATCAACAAATCCTCCAAGGGGATCTTGACATCACTGGAGATCAAGGAGATCACATGGTAGAACAGTTGGGGAAATTAAAAACAGGGAGGGACGAGGAGGTACCTCAAAAAGAACATCAACATGTTGTTGATCCCGTCTTTTCTGATGATTTTCTCAAAGCTGTGCTTCATGAATTTCCTTGTAATTCGTATGAACAGGGAATATCTCAAGGAGGCGAGCAAGCGGGACACGAACAACAGCCTGAAGGACAGACGCAGGCAGATACGCAGGCTGAAGCTGAACATCAAGTAGAGGGTGAGCATCATGAACAGCAAGAGCAGATAGAGGAGAAATCGAATTCTGACTGGGAGCAGGCATATCCTCAGGACTCCCAAGAATCAACGGGGTCAGTCCGATCCGCTGGATATTGGGAGAAATCCACCTCAAAGGGACGCCTGGGGGTATCCACAAAGAAATGCAAAAAGTTCCCCATTAAGGACGATGCAGATATAATGAGAAGGTTCAACGGGAACGAGCAGAATGCGGGGCGTTATATGGCGCTAGGAGAATTATTTGTACCTGATAAAGGATTCAGTCGGAAATGGTGAATCATCCTACGCTGGTCTTCCTGCAACAAAACCATGGATGGACTGAATTCCTTACGCACCACGCTGAACCTGGGATAGCAGAGCTGGTTCGGGAGTTCTATTGCAACATCAATGTCGCTCAAAAGAAAAGTTGGGTGCGAGGAGTTGATGTAGACATATCTGGAGAATATCTGAACAGATTCCTCAATACCCCCAACTGGGCCTCAGAATTCCCGACAGCTGAGCACTTTGAAAAGGGAGCATGTAAGGCAGTTGATAGGCCATACTATGACAACATCACAAGATCCCTCACTGCCGAGAGCTACACTGGCGAGTTCTCCTTCAACGCCAAGCACCTGAAGCTGGGGTTCCAACCTTCATATGACTTCTACATGTCAAAAATCAGGCCCAACCCTCATGCACATGAGACATCTGGTCGAATGCTGAAGGGTTTTGCTAAGTTATGGCATGGACTGAAGATCAATGTAGGGGAGCACATTTTCCATGTCATGACTTCAAGGACCTAGGCAGGGCGGCTGCTCTCTGCTATCCAAACCTCATTAGAAGAATCTGCGAAGCCCAAGGAGTAGATCTATCTGTTTTCTCAGCGAGCGACACTATTGATATGAGTCGCCCAATTCCAGTCCCAAAAACGCGGGTATCTGATCCAGTGGTGTACGCGATGCCAGAGGAATCAGAGGCCCAATCCAGATACACTCCTGGGCAACCGGCTAAGCGCAAGTCACGAAAGAAAGAGGCCCGTACTGAAGCGGTGCCTTCAACAAAAGAAGCTGGAATCCCCTCAATTGGACCTGCTGTAGAGGAACATCCTCAAGGTGATGCCCCCACCCAGAGTCATCCTGGAACTGATGTTTCCACTCCAAGCCTATCACGAAGACATCCAGTCCGACCCTCTCGAAGAAGCCCGACTGTGTCTCAGTATCCAGCTGATTCTCAAACTCTGGAAGCAGTGAGCAGAATGGGAGAGTCAATGATGCAGAGTGTCAGATCTTTGGAAGATGTCATTGTTTCGACTCACGAGAAACAAATGCAGAAAGAGGAAGAGTTTAGGCTGAGAATGCTTGAGAGAGAAGAGGAGTTCAGAAAGGAAGCGGCAAGGCAGCATCAGGAAAGAATTGAGAATGAGGAAAAGAATAGAAAAATGTTTGAAGCAGTGTTCGCCAGTCAAGCCAGAATGTTCGATAATCAAGCTGAAATGATGAAGAACCTGCTCAGAAAGCTACCCTCACCTCCAAGAGATGACACCGGACCCTCCAAGTACCATCCAGAGGAGAAAGATTGAGTCAACGTGATCACATTCATGCGAGCTTCAATGTAAACGTCATGCATTAGATTTTCCATTCACCGAGTACACTCTCATTCATACTGTGGAAATCTATTGTAACTGATGTATTTATTGCTTTCCACAAAGAGAATTTCGTCTTGAATTCTCAAAACTATTTAGAAAAAGATGTGTGACAGTCCAAGATGAATAAGTGACTGTCACGCCAAAAAAACAAAGCTGTGACATGCTTGCATGTTCACAGTGTCTTTTTACTGCTTTCAATTAAATAACCGGCATAAAACAAACATAAATTTGTCACCTAAATTCACATGTTGAATTTAGGCTAAGGATGAAATTTTCAAACTATTGCATTGGGATAAAGCAATTAAAAATATGCATGATATAAATTCTTGAGGTTTTGAGCTATAAAAATCCAATGATATGATCACTTGGAAGAAAAACGAAATTTTCATGTTGAGAATTTGATTGAATAATTTGCAAGAAATTTTCAAAGGTTAAATTTAAGAATAAAGGTATGACATGATCAAACCGTCCATGTGAGATCTGAGCCGAGTCATCTTTACTCAATATTTCTTTGTTGTGTGAAAATCAATTCGATTAAAGGACACAAGAACTTGCAATTGGGATCGATTCAAGACCATGCCATATTCCCGAAATCGAACATATGATCGAGGCACTTAGAAAAACCCAAAATTGTGGCCTTCTTTTGAATTCCAAACCCGAAAATATTTTCTCTTTAGGATTAACCAAGTTGAGCCTTTAAGCCTAATTTTTCTTTGAAACCACTATATTATTCCCAACCTTATAAAAAGACCAAGAAATCAAACCCAAGTGTACACAAATCAATTCCATCAAGGCATCATAGTTTATGATCATCAAAAATATCAATCGGTATTCATAAACCGATCAAAAAAAAATTTGTTGAGATTCATTCAACAGAAATAAAGTGCAAATGACAGAGCAAATTAGACAAAGTCTAATGTCATGCAATAGAAAAGAAAAACAAAAGAAAGAAAGAAATTTTGATGATCATAGATTTCAAGTAAAAATATGCCAAGTTGTGATGGAATGGATTCATGTCACTTTTAGCCTAATAATTCCTTTCCTTACCAATGTTACAACCGTATGCCCCGTTATAACCCAAAATAATACATCGGGATCTCGATTTGAGGAAATGAGTAGGTGGCGAGTTGGTCTAATTGCAAGCTTATGGGAGAATTTATTTGAATTTGATTATGAGCGTATTGTATAAAAGCCAACTTTGAGAGTGAGTGAAATTTCCGATTCTACCATATGTGAGGCTCGGCTTTGATTGATTAATGTTCATGTCATGCTTGAATTCAAAAATTAAACCAATGAAAATTTTCTATACATATATTCAAGAAAAATTAACAATAATGATTGATTTGTATACCTATCCAAGTGAGAAGTATCATTTCATTAAACACTGCAATCAAGAGAGTTTAATACTTGTAATTTTGATTGTATTATCCCAATATAACAAGAATGAAATTTCTGAAGCCACGCAAATCGATTGAATATGCAGAGTCCTTGCTCTCAGGAGCACTGACTCTGACTGCTCGGGGACGATCAGTATTAAATGTGAGGATGTTGATAATGGCCAAAATTGTCCATTATTTCCAATCCATTTCCGTGTCTGAGACGGACATTTTGATCATATCCCCATCTTATTTTAATGAGAAAGCAGTTGAATTCGACAGATTGATGCAAGTTTGTAAAAACATTAAGCTGGTAATAAAAGACACAAAACATGCAATTTTAATTGCATTTGTGTGAGAAAAATCCAAAAACATGGAAAAAGGAAAAAGAAAAGAAAAAGGAATGAAAAGATGGGCAAAAGAATAAGATAGCCCACAAAAATAAAAAAGATGGGAAAAAGAATGAAAATCCCACAAACTGAAATTTTGGCTAAGTGTTGAAGACCAATTCGGTCTATAAGCAATTCGACCTAAATCGAATTGCTCATTAGACTGAATTGCTGAAAGAAAGAAGAAAAGAGAAGTGTTGAAGAAGGGAAGAGCAACTAATTCGGTCTGTGGCAATTCGGTCTAAATCGAATTGACCCCTAGACCGAATTACACCATGGAAAGAAAGAAGATTTGGAGCAAAACAGAAAGAAGAGGTTCGATCTATGCAATTCGGTCTAGGCCGAATTGACTGCATAGACCGAATTGCCTTAAAGCAAAGAAGCCAAGCAGGAACCATCTTCAATTCGACAAGGCCAATTCGGTCTACCCATAGACCGAATTGATGGATGACTACCACATTCCAGCTCAAGATCAAGAAGGAAGACCTCATGCAATTCGAAGTGCAACAATTCGATCTAAACCGAATTGCATGAGGTGACCGAATCACATTCAAAAGTACAGCTGAGCACGTGAGAAATGCATGATGGGCCTAGGGTTTCGAAAACAAGTATAAAAGCTGACCTTCCTCAACACAAGAAATATCCTTGGACACACAAAAACTCTTGGACAGTTGCTGGGAGACAAAAAGAGGGAGAAGGTTCTTCACCCCTTAAGGGTTAGGTAGGTAGTGTAGTTTAGTTTAGTTTATTTCTCATGTCTGTAATGTAGTTTTATTGTTTTTGGAGCTTAGTTTTTATCTCATAGAAACTGGTTACCACCCTTAGTGTAGCCATTTCCATAAACCTTAAATGCTTTGTAGTTAGAATGAACCCTACCTTCAAGCTAATGAATGGTTTTAGGGTTGTTTACTGTTTTTTGTGTCAATACAAGAAAGAATCCAGAAATGGGTTTTCATTTCAAGTGTTTGGCATCTCTTTAATGCTTTCCTTAGCAATAATGGTAGAATGTGTGTTTGTTTCAACTAGGCTGTATTTATTATGCCCTAGTTGACTTGCATTCTCAATAAATGTGTGCTAAGTGGTTTGTGGCTTGACCTTACACCTTAGAGACTCAAATAAGTGTTCTTCGATTTTAGATAATCTTAGGCTTGCTAGACTTAATTTTTCTTGCTTTTTAGTTGCTGTTTTACTCGCTTTCTTTAGCTTAATGTTGCCTTAGATTATGTAGGTGTTCTTGTTTTTTAGCATGTGTTCTTAGTTTGTTCAGTTTATGCTTGAATCTTTAATCTTTGATTGCTTGTTTGTAGTTTTAAGGTTTGGTTCAAGCCAATGCCTGTTAGCCACATAACCTAGGTCTATTCTCTTTAAAATACTCATTAGTGTGGCTGTGAAGTGACATTGATGTGAAATGAAGGATTAGGTAAATTTTATCCATCATAAACCACACAATGTAAACCAAACCCACACTTATGAGAGAAAGACATGCAATTCGATCTGAGGTAGTTCGGTCTAGGCCGAATTACTCATGAAAATGGAATTGCATGGCAAAAATAGTTGTTAATTGCTTCACTTGAAAAATTTATATGCAATTCAATCTAGGCAATTCGGTCTATACCGAATTGCCCATGAGATCGAATTGCATAGCAAAAAGAGTAGTCTTCATGTGATCTCCATGCAATTCGGCCTATGCAATTCGGTCTATCGACCGAATTGCCCATATAGACCGAATTGACTTAAGAGACTACATTGTATGCATTCCATCCTCTCATGCCTTAGTTTATTTTCTCTGTTTTACCAATTCGAATTGTCCAAGTTCGGCCTAGACCGAATTCAATTGGCAATTCGAATCACCTTCATTTTTGGGGTAAATGCCTTAGCCAAATTTGAGTGAAGGAATGACTTCATCAATTCGAATTGTCCAATTCGGTTTAGACCGAATTGTCCAATTCGGTTTAGACCGAATTGCTTGACAATTCGAATTAGAGGATACTTCATGACTTTACAAGGATTAATTGGGTATGGTGTTACTTCATACCTCATGCATCCCCAATTCGGTCTCTTTTGCATTTTGCCCAAAAGACCGAATTGCTTTCTTCCTTCTATTTTAAAACTCCAAAAAAATATTTTATTTCTAGAGTTGTGTAAGTTTCATGGGTGTATTGGGCCTAGGCCCACTACATCTAATTTTATCCATTACACATCTCAAACCATTAGTGTCTAATTATTGTGTGATTAACACTCACACAATACTAAAAACATTTTCTTAATTTTGTTTATCTTCCCTTTCATTGTGTGTATGAACAACTAGTAAGATATACATCAGACTAATGTTGGCGGATATTCCCACACGGATAATTAGCTCGTATTCTGAGTATTAATTACTAGTTGTTATTTTGCATGGTTCGGGTAGTGGTCGGTGGAAGCCTTGGCGGTTCGTCCATCCGGGATCATAATAGCTGCTCAGCTGACTCCTGTCCGGATACAGTTTTCTTCTCTTTATCTTAATTTCAAACCCGAATCTAGAGTTGTAGTAATGATAGATGATATATGCCAATGTCATCTAATAATTATTACAGTAATAGAACATGTGGGTTTTCATCCAAATTCATAGACAGTAAAAGTCTAAGGTGACGGCGGCAACTGTCACTCAAGGCATTTCACTGTCTACATATCATTCCATCTGGAATGATTGGGAACCGGATAGCAGATGTTTGCAGTCCAGATAACCCCAATTATTTCTGGCACTCTTTTTAGCCAAATTCTTCTTATCTCAGACTAATCCATCTTTGTGTACCGAATTCTGTCTAACCCCACCATATATTTTGGGGTATTTATTTTACTTCTCATATACATGTATGCATGATATTATTATGTAGATATTGTGGTCTATTATATTTTGGAGATCCTTCTCCTTGGACATAGAAGTCTTGATTTAAATCAGATGTTACATAATAAATTTCCACAAAAATCACTCTATAAAATCCGGATCTGAGTAAGGGATAAATTCAACAATTATGACTAACTCATATTCTACTAGGGGTTGATTTTGAGAACTTAGAAGCAGAGTCAGCGAGTAGGTCTCACCTAGATTGAAAGGATCTGTGTTTTAATTGAGAGTTTAGTACCTGTTTAGGGAATGATTTTCAAACATCTATTTGTTTCTCAAAATTACTGTGTGTTGGAAATCTTGTATTAAGTGTTGCATCGAATCCGTTTCCACTTGGATTCGGATAAAATGTGATAATTAATACTAGAGGAACAACATATAGGCCTTGGTTAATTTCTATGGTAGGGTTGAGTATTCTTTCAACTACTATCTTCTCCCGCCAAAGCCTAAAATTGAGTCTTGAGTGAGTGCATTCGGAACAAACCTTCATAGGTCTGTTTCACTCATGTTTGTATCTCATAACTAACCAAATGTTATAAGCCCTGTGGCTTACTGATATTTGGGAAGTTCTAAATCTGCATCTGGTCACCAAGACCAGGGGCTCTTTTATACTAACGGATTGTGACGATCTTTTAAGACTTCCGAGCGATAGGTTTTTAAATGCTTTATTTACTGCTTTCTTTACCGCTTTCTTTAAAATGCTTTCATAGAGGTCACTCGGAAGCAGAGATGCATCTGCCGGTTGTAAGGTTTAAGAGTTATGGATTAGTTTGGGGTTAGATTTGGACTTTGGGTGTGACAAGGGGGACGATAGGAGTACTTGGCATGTCAACTAATGATATGTTAGGTGTTGCTTGTCCACCACATATGACTAGCATTCTCTTGCAAGGCATTGCAAGGGGTGTTATTAATCTGTGGTATCTTAGAAGTTGAGATCTTAAGAGCATGTAAACTCTTACCATAAGTACATGTCTGCTAAAGGGAACATGGTATAGAGAGCATGAGAGTTAGCTAACTGATGGATTATCCCAAACAAAGATTTGTGTATTAAAATGGAAGTTTAATTGTGTTTCATCTGAATCTTGTCCAATCTTCATTATTTCCTCCCTGTCCCTTCTGTCACATTTTAATTCGCTTTCGTAGAATAATTTTATCCGCTTTCTTAGCATAATTCTCATTGCCTTTTAGACTAAATTTATCATGCTTTGTAGAATAATTTTACTGCTTTCATGATCTAGTTTAAATTATGTCAAGTAGTTGTTAGAAATCATTGCAAAGCTTGAATCGAGTAACCGAGTGGAAAATCTTAGTAAACGACGTGGGCCCTGCTTCTATCGCACATTCTCCAGTGAACGATCCGGTCTTACTATAAATTACTGCAACTTTAGACACCGTGCGCTTTCGGGAGCACAGTTCTTAACATGAGCAATAAAAACGTGACAACCTATAATATATCCTTAATCCCAACTCCATCTTCATAAATTGGTTTCACTGAATAAAATTGAAAACCAGGATTAAGACTTTTCAGAAAATACTCATATAGTGGGAGTGTGTTTCATGGCAAGGATCTTTATGACATGAAACTATGATAAGTTTCATGATGCCAAATGCTGGGGATCTTCAGTGTGACAGACTGAAGGTCAAGATTGAATTATCTATCCCGGCTGCACCGTGAAAGTTGTCAAAAGTTTCATGCCGGGGAGAACCACAGCGTCGTTTGAAATCAGAATACCCCACATGAGTAATAAAAAGTGAAATATATCCTTAAACCCCTTCCCCAAGAATCATAACTCTTTTCCTTTAATAAATTTAACTTGGGATATTTTAGAAAAAGCTCGTGTTGACGACTTAAAGTTCTAAAGTTTCACATGCTCACTAGGATTCAAACTCTATCAAATGGATGTCAAAAGTGCCTTCCTAAATGGCTGGCTCAATGAGGAAGTCTATGTGGAACAACCCAAAGGATTTGAGGACCCCCATCATCCTCAACATGTCTACAAGCTCAACAAGGCACTCTATGGCTTGAAACAAGCTCCTAGGGCTTGGTACGAAAGGCTCTCCAAGTACCTGCTGGAACACGGGTTTGAAAGAGGAAGCATGGACAAGACCCTCTTCATCAAAAGGGAAAGCAAAGGAATCCTCATTGCTCAAGTCTACGTTGATGACATTGTCTTTGGATCAACTCATCATGTGCTCAACGACCAATTCATCGAAATCATGGGTAAGGAGTTCGAAATGAGCATGGTAGGAGAACTAACATATTTCCTTGGCTTGCAGGTTGCTCAGAAGAAAGACGGGATATTTCTAAGTCAAACCAAGTATGCCCGAAACATTGTGAAGAAGTTTGGCATGGAGTCCAGTAAACCCGTCCGAACGCCTATAGGGACTAATGACAAACTGAGCAAAGACCCCAGTGGACAAAGTGTGGATCGAAAACTCTATCGAAGCATCATTGGAAGTTTGCTATACCTAGCTGCAAGTCGACCAGACATAAGCTATGCAGTAGGAGTGTGCGCCCGTTATCAAGCCGATCCCAAGGAATCACACCTAAAAGCTGCCAAACGAGTGATCAAATATGTTTCAGGGACGAGTGATCTTGGCATTTGGTACTCTAAAGAATCTAATCTCTCACTGCTTGGTTATAGTGATGCAGATTGGGCAGGTGATGCAGACGACAGAAAAAGCACAACCGGAGGATGCTTCTACATTGGAACTAACATAGTTAGTTGGTATAGCAAGAAACAAAGTTCCATCTCTCTCTCAACTGCCGAAGCCGAATACATTGCAGCTGGAAGTTGTTGTGCATAACTGCTATGGATGAAGCAAATGATGCTAGATTATGGAATTGATCAAGAAGTTCTCACCATACTATGTGACAACATGAGTGCAATCAACATCTCCAAAAATCCAGTTCAACATGGGAGAACGAAGCATATTGAGCTCAGACACCACTTCATAAGGGATCTTGTTGAAGAAGGAATAGTGTCCATACAACATGTCGGAACTACTGAACAACATGCGGATATTTTCACTAAGGCTCTTGATCGTGAAAGATTTGAAAAATTAAGAAGGGATCTTGGTCTTTGCACGATCGCATAAAATCCAAAAGATCATGGAATAAGTTTTATTAATGCAAACTTCCTATATTTTATTTCCTTAATTATATAAACTAGTGCTTTGTGTCTAATGTATGCAGTTGAGATAAAGTTTTGTAGGGATCAAAAGGCATCACAATTTGAAATCTTGGAAACAAATTTGAACTTGATGTGACAAGCGCGTGAGGCGGGAACGGTTATACGCATGCCCTCATTCAAAAACGTGATGATGATGGTTATGGGAAGTTGTGATTCTCTTACCATATTTTTATTGAGGGAGGTTGCTAATTATTTCCACAAGATCTCATTGTGATCGAGTTTCCTTAAGTCTCTCTTTTCTCTCTCGGCTTCATATACTCTCTCCAGTTTGTTTCTTTTCAAAACACACATTCACCCTCACTTGTTCTTGCCAAAAGCCTTTGTTCTTTTCAGCAACCATGGTGAAGACACGAGGTAGCCAAAGCTCAAGGTCTCAAGATCCTACCCCCGCATCATCAACTGGAAGAAAGAAAGGCGTCTCTCCAGGAGAATCCAGCGCCAAAGGAAGGGCAAAGGCAGTTCAACAAGCAATTATCGAACAAACAATTTCGGAGACTCCCTCCATCGTCCCTGTTCCATTCCCGTCGTCCACTCCTTCTACTGTCGGAGGACAAGGCACTACCATTATTGGTGTTCTCGACCCGCTGGACATAAGGGCTGAAGTTGCTGGAGCCACTACCATAAAGCAAAAAGGAGACGGGCTACAGAAATCAAAAGGGAAGGCTGTCTCCTCCTCAAAACCACGAGAGAAAGTCGTGGCAAGGAAGAATGCATCCATCAGCGAACGAGTTGAGGAAGACCTTGCAAAAGCGCTGCAACCCATTGAAGCCATTTTAGATGACCTCCCTACAATGGGTTCCGGCAAAGATTCTGAAGAAGTCATGGCCACTAAAGTTGCTGATCCTACTTCGACGGATGCACCCAAGTTGTTCACTGAAAGGACCAAGAAGAAAACCCCTGCGAAGAAGGCTGTGCCAGAACCAAGTGTTGTGACCGACCCTGCACCAGCCACCACCATTGAAGTCACCCCTGGAGAACCTCTGCAGATTACTACCACAGTGACCCAAACTGGTTCACTGAAGGCGTCCGAACCTGTCACAGAACCCCTTGATGAGGAAGAGCTCGACTCAGACTATGTGGAAGAGGCTGATGATGAAAGCTCAGAAGATGAATCCATGAGCGACATCAGCGATGATGAAAGGAATATCACCATCAACACGATCACCAAAGAGATTGCTCGAACCGCCAGTCAGAAAAGGAAACATGTCCTGAGAAAAGAATCTGAACCAGTTGCTCCTGCCCAAGATCCTGTTCACACTGAGATTGAGCAGGGAGAGGAAGAAGAAGACGAGAGTTCATCTGACTCTAAGGACGACCAGAATAATGAGTCCGGAGGAGACTCTGAACACCCTCAAATCGATGCCCATGATCCACTTGAGGGGGAGAATCCCACTGACAATCAATCCGAAGACTTGGGATCTCAAGACACTCAAAGCGAGGAGGAAGAGTCCGTTGAAGAAGGTTCCGAAGAAGAAGAATCTGAAGAAAGAGTCGAGGTCGATGTTGAACCAGTCACTGTGCAAGAAGTTGAACCCCAAACAGAAGCTCGAGAGCCCACTCCACCAACAAGGCGTTCACCCAAGGAGTCCGAACCCAAGAAGCGGACTCGATCTGAACCTGAAGGGTCTTCCAAGGCCACTGGATCCAAGAAGAGAAAAATCGTGTTATCCTCATCTGAAGACCATGAACCTGAGATAATCGATGCTGGAAATGCCATATCCACTGCCTTCTACTATGAAGTGTCCAAGCAATACTTCTCAACTGTTCTGGAAAAGATGAAGGTGCACCCCGAGATCAGATTTGCTGCTGCTAGATACGAGGAAATGTGATGGCACAAGTACTTGGAGGACAGATCTCTTCTATTCTGGGGAACGGAGATCAAGCAATATAAAGGAGAGCTAGTTAGGCATTTCTATGCAAACCTGAGCTCGGAAGTCCTCAACTCCAAAAGCCCCTGGTTCGAACTGAGCTACACACATGGATAATTGTTCGAACTCAAAGCCAGAGCTCTAAACCGATTTCTCCAGGTAACCCGAACTTCTCTGAAATCTGTTTATTCTCGAAGTGCCAAGTTCCCTATGAACACTATTGCTGAAACACTCACTGGAGTAGAAGGGAAAAGGTTTCAAGGAAAGGGGTTAAGTGCAGGTGTTCTAACTCAAAAATTTTCACTGCTTTACAAATTATGTGCGCACAACATCATGCCCACTTGCTAACCACTCTTTTATGTCAAAAAGCATGTGTAAATTATTGTTTGCCATAGACCAGAAATATGAGATCAATTATGGAGCTCTTGTGCTCGAGCAAATGTTGGCATTCGCGGGCACCATCAAAAGGAAGTACAACACCACTCTTCCCTTCCCTGGCCTCATATCTGAGTATCTGAAGCATCTCCACATACTTGGAAGCAAGCATGATCATCCAGAGGACATTGCCGACTTCAAACTTTCCTCAAATCTTGCAAAGAAGAAGCCAGACTTGGTCGGACCAGGAGGAAAGATTCCTGCTAAAGATGCCTTCTCCATGCTCCGTGATGAACTCACTGACCACATCAATCACCTCAAAGTCCTTGAAGCTCAAGTGTACAGTCGTGTGCAAGCTGCTGAAAAGCTGTTCAGACAGCTTCCTGATGTATGGTCTGATGAAGAACAGGACTTGGATACCAATCCAGATGAGGAGTCCAGCGACTCGGCTGAGGATTCCTCTGATGAATCCGAGTGACATGCCCTTTTTGGGCAAAATGTGCGCCAGAGGGGGAGTTAAGTTGATGTAACCGTCTATCGGTTCCTCTGGCATGCACTACAATCGAGATGGGGCAGCCTGGTGAAAAAAAATCTCTGCTGATGAAGGGTAATTTGTTTTTTTGTTTGAACTACTTTTGTGAACTTGTTATGGCTGTTTTTGCTGAACAATTGCACAATGGCCTATAATAATTAAATTGTGATCTTACATGCTCTATTTTATGATTATTGCCATGTGCTTGTTTTGATGTGAATGCTCCTAGAATATTTGATAGGCAATCTTGTACGGAGCATTAGTATAGTTTGTCTTGTGTGGGAATCATTGTAATTGGTGGTTGGGACTCAATGGGAAGTATTTCTACATCTTTGTTCTTGTGTCAATTGTTTAGACATCGGTTGAATCAACTCTTATACTGGCCCACATTCTGCCAAAAAGGGGGAGATTGTTGGGAACCAGTTTTGAGCAAATGTGTTCACAACCGATGTCTGAACTACTTTATTGGACCAACCACGACTACAGCAGACAAACTATGTAATGGAAGAAGGGCTGGCGAATATACTCAAGAAGATTCTTCAACGGCTAGCTGATCTCCTGCCCGGATCTCGCACACGAAGTAAGGAAACAAGGATCTCCTAATCCGGGCAACTCCATTCCAAGGATCCGTGCAATTATGGTAAGAATATCTTACCTTGGAATGGAGGTGCGGTGGTTCTCTTCAAATAGGACGGCCAAGGGATGAACGGGCAACGACTCACTTTACACATCTTCTCCCTTGTGCGATTGAAAGCATTGTGCTAAGAGAATCACATTCCTTCCGAGTTATTGATTTCATCAGTTTGAAGGAAGAGATTCGATCAACACTTCCTCGAGTGGATTGGTCGAAAGTGCTACTGTGAACTTGATTGAAGTCGACGGATTCAATCAAGGCTTTCGAGGAGTCGTCAAACTCAAGAGCTTAATTGAAAGATTCAAGAAGGAGAGTCGCCAACAGGTTTCGACCAAGGGCAACTTAAAGGAGGAGCCTTCAAGGGATTGAAGCAAGGTCGGAGAGATCTTCACCAAGGCAGGGGGAGTGCCTTGGTCTGACAATTCAGTCCGCTTGGTGATTGGAGTTGGGCGAAACAAATCACTATTGTTTAGATCGATGATCAAGTCAAAACAATTAGTGAATCTCCTGGATTGGTATCCCCCAGATGTAGGCTTGTGCCGAACTGGATCAACAAACCTTGAGTTCTTTATTCTTACAGTTTATTTACTTTCCGCTGCATAATATCTTAAACTGTTTAACGTGTCCACGAAAGGTGTTTGAACTAGTTTTCAGGACTACTTAATTGGTTATCCACGCAAACGGACCTAACAATTATTATTTTTATTATAATTAATATTATAATAGTAAAAATACAATAATAATTGTAATATTAAAAAATAATAAAAATAATATTAATAATAATAATAATAATATAAATTGGATTTAATTTATTATTATATTAATAATTAATATTAAAAATAAGTATTGGGTCGTGGGTTGGGACGTGGTCCGTTCAATAGTTCGTGATGCCGGTTCGTGGTCCGAGGCAGGACCGTGCCAGTGGTGCGTGGTCTGTGGACGTGGTTCGCGTTGTAGGTTCGTCGTCCATTTCACGGGACCGTGCTTTTCGTGCGTGGTTCATGGACGTGGTCCGTGGCTCGTTTGTGGGTCGTGGGTCGTGGTTCGTCCACGTGGTGATGGGTTCATCGTCGTCCACAACCCACGAACCGGCGCCACATCTTTGAAGCAGACCGGTCTCACTCATTGTGGTTCGTGCATGATCCACACACATTACCCGGTCTTCTTAATCACCCTTACTAATTAATCCATTAGTTCGTGTTGCATACCCCGGGTCGTATACGAACCACATCGCGAACCAGGGTCATTTTGATCTTTCCGGGTATAAAAGTTGAGGTTTTTTGTCGGCTGTCAAATAAGTGAATTGTCAGCTCCTGACCGGGTACTGTCACCCATTTTGTAACGACCCGAATATTTTGTCTCCGAAATAAACACATTCGAATTTGTTTGAACTACGTAATGACTTGATCCCTTCGCAGGGTACGTAGGCAACTTAGAAATTTCAATTCTGGGTTCAGTCAAACAATATCAAACAATAAAACGCGATAATACAATCACACAATCAAACAATAACACAATATCACAATATAGAAAGGACCTTAGTTCCGAGCTCGCGAGAAGCTAAAGCGCAACTTCGAGGGCGAAGTTGATACCTAAGGAGGGTAGATTGTAATACACGAGACTTTTAATAATAGGAAATGAATTAAATCCAAAGAGCGAAGGAATTTTGATTCCGAGAATCCGTGAAGTTGGAAATGCACGGGACTCAAAAGACGACGAATTCGAAGCCGACAAATCCTAACTCGTATTTAAGTCGAAATAAATTTAAGATAGGTATCGTGATCCGAGAATGACCCGAAAAATCGAGCCCGAAAACGTAGGAGGATAGAAACCCGAAAGAAAGGAGAAAAGGTCAGACGGATCGTACGGCCCGGACCACGACGCAGCCCTACCGAGAGCCGCGCGGTGGCCGCGCAGTCTGGAGGAAAAACGCACCGAGGCCGCGTGGTTCGACAGGATATGATTAAATTTTGGTTTTCGGCCATTTCTTACCTTATTTTCGACGCCCGACTTTGTTAACTCGATCCTACACAATGGGAAGGATATATGGACGACCCTTGGTTGATTCTTGGCCATTATTCAGATTCCCTATCACCCATTGTCTTCCAAACTCTTCTCCAAACTTCTCCCAAAACTGAAAACCCCATATTCTCTTGTGTTCTTGCTTTCCGACCATTTTCCGACGACGAAATCCGAGCAAGGAGGCGAGTAGAGAAGGATTCTAGGATTTCAGATTGTTGGTGAGTATTATTAAGCTTTCTTTCACCTTTTTGAATCCAAAAATTCAATCTAACTATAGATTTTTACTTTCGATTTCGGTTCGTCGCCAAAGGAAGAGGAAATCGAGTTGAGGAGATCCGTTCGTAGCCATCCGTAGATTCCGGACGACCCGAGTACATCCTAGATCACACCCACTGTAAGATAATGCCTCACATATCAATATCGGTGTCTTAGGATCGTTCGAAACATGAGTTTTAATCAAAATATTAAAATCGAACTTAAAAGATTCACTTTTGCGCATTTTCTGAGATCGAACGAAAAACCCTATTTTGAGAATTCAAAACGAAAAACTCCGAACTAGAGATTTGTTCCTAACATCTTATCTAGGTTATGACAAAATTTCATGCATTTTCATCAAGTTTTGAAACCCCAAAACGCGTCGGACATTTTCTGAGTTGCATGAATTTTTGGAAAAACTTGACAGCATGCCTAGTCGAACTTGATGTGTAATTTTCTATAACTTTCATTTAAAACTAATCTTTGGTGTAAAAATAAAAGTTGTAGATAATTGTCTCAAGATTACGCCTGTAAAATTTCGTGCATTTTCATTAAATTTTTTATAGTCAAAACTCGATTTGAACAGACTGTGTTTTTGAAGAAAACTTTGACAGATTTTGAATTCGAACTTAATGGATTAATCTGATTTAATCCATATTGATTTTGCATAAAACGCCTCTAAAAAAAACTTGCTTAGTTTGGTGTCCTGTAAGTGTCTGTAAATTTTCATAAATTTTGGAGGTCGTTTGCTATGTCGAAAACGTCTTTGAAAATCCGTGCGCTTTTTTAGAAAAGTTGACAGATTTTACGTTCTGAAGAGATTGCGAAAATTCACTTGCTTCCTCACATAATTTCGGAAAACTCAAAACATGAAAGTTGTTCGTTGGCATGTTTTTGAGTCTCTGTACGAATTTCAAGTCAATTGCCTTTAAGATGAATTTTTAAACTGAAATGGCGTAAACTGTGGCAATGACTTTGGTTGATATGTTGAAAAACTCGATTTCTTTGAAACACACGATTTGTGAGCTATGTCTAAACAATCAAAACATTTTTCAAAAACCCGTTAATCTAGGCTTAGCTAGATCTCCACGTGAAGTAGGGGGTGAGTGCTCTGCAGGGTGCCCCACTATCTTGAAATTTGTGCCTGAATGGAGGCGATCGAGGCGCAATTAGGACGTTGCGTTCTCAAGTGGGGGAGATTGTAATACCCCGAGAGAGTATATGGAATTATGGCTTAAAAGGATTGAAAAATCTACTCATGTCAACAAGGTGCACCTTTCTTTTCTGGTGACCATCCCATAAGAACTCCACAGTTAAGCGTACTTGTTGTGGAGTAGTCTTAAGGATGGGTGACCTCCTGGTAAGTCTCCGAGGGTGTGCGCGAGTGAGGCCAAAGCGCACTGAAAGAGTTCTGTTGACCTGTGGGGCCAGATTTCAATCCCGAAAGAAGCTCGAAAGCACCTCCGGCTACATAGCGGGCCGGGGTGTTACAGAAATCCTAGTACTACTCTCGCCAAGCACGCTTAACTTCAGAGTTCTGATAGGATTCGGTGCATTCGTACTGGTATGATCGCACACAACTTTCCAATCAGTATTTTTTCTTAGATTCTAAGGTTGCCACAGTTATCATTGTGTACATTGTTTTCCATAGTTGAGACATATGCAACTTCGAGGACAAAATTTATTTTTAAGGAGGGTAGATTGTGATACCCGTAAAAGTAGTAGTAATAATAATAATAATAATAATAATAATAATAATAATAATAATAATAATATTAAATAGTGGTGGTATTAATAATTTAACAAATAATTAAATAGAAGGGATATGAGGAATATTTGCTAGCTTATAATTAGTAAATCTAATTTCCTATTTCCTTTATTATTTCCCAACAATCAGATGTGGGGGGATCTGTTACGGGATTAAATCCCATAAAAGTTGGGATTCAAACCCACTATCAAACCTAGAGGTGTCAAAACGGGCCCGCGGGGCGACACGGGCCGGCCCGCGCGGGCCCCCGCATTTTTGCGGGCTTGAACGGGGCGGGCCTAAATGGGGCGGGCTCAAAATGTCTAGGCCCGACCCGCCCCACATGCGGGCCGCGGGTTATGCGGGTCGGCCCGCGTGCTTTTTATTTAAATAATAGTATTTTTTTATTTGTAAAAAAAATAAAATTTGGATATATTTTTTAATGTATATATTAAAAATAAAATAAAGAGATTTATAATTAGTATTTATGATTATAAATAAGTAAGTGTGCATTTATTGGCACTATTTACTTTTATGTGGGTTTATTGAATAATTATTTAAAAGAATTTATGATTATTCAATTTTTAATACTAAAGGAGTATATAATATTTCGCAAAATATAATATGTGTGACAAATGTTTTATAATTAATGATTGAACTGATTAAAATTTTAGGTCTCACAGATGAAGTCTTTGATATTGTATTAGGTAAGACTGTCTGAGCATAATTCATTAATTCTATATTTTATTAGGTAAGATTGTTTGGACATAATTCACTAAATTTAGTATTTTATTATGTAAGATTGTATTGGCATAATTTATTAATTTATATTTAAAAAATAAATATTTGTCTGCATACATAATTTTTAATAAATAGAATAATAAGGAATTTAAAACTTAAAAACTTGATACCCATAAATTAAATGAACATGGAAATATTAGAAGAGACAGATAATTCAATATGCAATCAATTCAATAATTTAAATGTTTGAAGACATTATGCTAAACATTCATACTAAAGAATAATACATTCAATCGATGCACAACGTAAAAAAAAAAAAAAAAAAAAAAAAAAAAAAAAAAAAAAAACTTAAAGCCCGCGGGTAGGCCCGCCCCGCCGCGGGCCTAACCCGCAAAAGCCCGCCCCGCCGCGGGTTGGGCCCGTTGAGGCCCGCATTTAAACGGGCCTCTAAAAGTTGAGCCCGCCCCGCATTTTTTACCTTGCGGGACGGGCCGGCCCAACGGGCTAAGCCCGTTTTGACAGGTCTAATCAAACCATAACTATTTAGGAATATAAACCTTCATTGTAGCCACAACCCTTAAAAAAATCCGAAACTTAGTTCCTGGACGCCAATGCCACTCGTGTGAAGTGTAGTTCAGTGCTGTCTCAATTCTTTTCTTGATCAGCTCCCTCGTCTAGGCCATTTTCAGCAGTAAGTTGGCCTCATCTTCCTATATTCTTTTGATTTAATCGTTCTTCCTGGGAATGTTGTTCGTACACAGCCGTCCAGTTGTCTCGCCTTGTTTTATACAATCGTTCTTTTGTTTTAATCGTTCAAAGTGGTCCTCTGGAAGTTCATCTCTATCATTCTATATCTGTCCAATCTTGACGGTCAAATAACATTTGTATGTGGCTATGCCTTTATTTATTTGCAACTCCTATATGTGTCATTGTTTTAACGTGGCTTGGTATCATTAAATAATATTTTAAGTTAGTCGGTGTGGTCGGTCATAGGGAGTGGACTGTTGAAGCCTTGCGATTTTCTATAGTGTTACAACCAATTAATTAAGCACTTATTAAAGAGTCATCACTTCGTTCCTGATAGCCTTTGGAGTTAAATTGCGTGGTTGTGTTTGAGAATCCTTATATAAAATGGCATGTATAAGTATTATATCTAATATATATGCGCAACCATAGAAAGCTACAGTTGTTTTCTTATAAACAGTACCGTACATTACTACATTACTACAGTACCACTTTCATCCTCCACTAATCTCCTGGCCCTGCTTTACCCTTTCACTTAATTGTTTCCATTGTTCTGCCCTTTGTTTTGATCGTTGCCTTCCTCACCAGTGACACCCTCTCTTCTCCTAGGTTTCTTCATTCTACAGTGGAGGAATAGTACCATCATTTTGCCCCTTGCTCTACTTTTATCCGCTCACCCTCGCCCGTCTCTTCCGCCTCCGTTACCCTCAGATTGTATGCCCCAGCTGCTCGTCGACCGACCCCGCCTGACGCCACCGCGCCTCCGTCGTCGTCTCTTCGTTCAGATTTTGCCACAACCCTCCACTCTTCTCCTGCCCTATTTCCCCCTTCAGATAGCGTTGTCACCGTTCTCACTCGAAGCCGGAGTCCATCAAAAGAATCTTTTAAGGATATGGACATGCAGCATCAGCAGCAGCAGCAACATGGAGATGGCTAGAGTCGTGCTTCTGCTTGTTTAAGTCGTGTCTTTCCTTTTATTGTTTTGATTAGTGAGGGGCTTTTATGTCTTTTACCCTGTAGTTGCTTATTATTTTTGGTGAAGTTGTTAACACGCTTCTCCAGTATAAATAGGTTGCCTTCCTTCTTTGTGGTGTAATCTGAACATTCCAATTTTACTCCATTGCTGGAGTGTTATCGAAGGCGACAGTTATTTACTCTTGTTCTTCCTCATTTCTTTGTGAACTAGCTTGAATTCTACATGGTATCAGAGCTATTCGTTCCTGATTTCGTGTAAATTTCTCCTGAATCTGTTGAATCACCGTTCCTTATTTTCAATTTTGGCTATGGCGATCGATGAAAATACCTCTGAAGCTACCAACGGATCTTCGTCCGCTACAGTTGATGCATTCACTGAGAAGGAGCTTACTCCGATCTGCAAGGAGCTCAATCTCACTTCCGCTGATCAACCTCACCTCCAGCTGACTCAACTCAAGCTGGACGGTTCGAATTGGACCTCCTGGAGAATTGAGGTACAAACTGCACTCCGCATCAAATCCAAATTGAAATTCATTAGTGGTAACTATCCCTGTCCTTCTGAAGATGATCCTACATTCGAATTATGGTGGTGTGTTGATAGTCTAATTCTCACCTGGCTTAAGAACTCTATCGCTCCTTCTATCACTAGACAATTTGTGCATACTGATACCTCTCGTGAACTGTGGTTAGAACTAGAGAACTGCTATGGTCAGATTAGTGGTCCGCAGGTGTTAGCACTTCAGAGGAAGCTTGTCAATTTGAATCAAGGAAATAAATCAGTGATTGAGTACTATGGTGAATTGAAAATGTACTGGAGTGATATTCTTGCTATGGATCCTTATCCTCCGTGCAGTTCTGAAACTTTAAAGGCTTTAATGGATAAAAACGAGAGAGATCTTCTGCTTCACTTCTTATGGGTCTAAATGAAGAGTACAGTCATGTCTGCAACCAAATCTTACTCATGAACCCGCTACCACCTACCAGCAAAGCTCTTGGCATAATCAGCAGTGCAGAGGCTCAGAAGGGAATCCTAGGCATGACTAATTCTGGAGAAGGAAACTCAGGTTTTGCTTTAGCTGTTCCAGATAAGAATATTGCTGATAGAGGAGTTAGTGACAAGCGTGTGGTCTGTACTTACTGCAAGAAAACTGGTCACACAAAAGATAAATGTTACCAACTGGCTAACAAGATGGCTTATTGTACTCATTGTAAGAAGAAAGGCCACAGCAAGGAGAACTGCTTTATACTCTCTGGTGTTGTTCCAGATTGGTATAAAGCATTGGGAGAAAAAGGTAAAACTAAAGGAGTAGCTGGTGCCACTGTTGTCCAGACCTATAATGAAGCAACTGGTTCTGCTGAAGGAGCTGGAGTTGCTCAAGACAAGACCAACAAACTGCTCGAAGAGTTACTCAAGCATCTTGCCAAAAACAGTGGATGAGCAAGCATCATTACTCCTATGGACTATGCTGGAGGACTATATGAACTAGCAGGTAGCACACTGATCTCTAAATCATTCCTTCTAGGTACTAAGTGGATTATTGACTCTGGAGCTAGTTGTAATCTGTGTTCCAACATATCACTTCTAGTTGACCCTCAGCCATTCAAGTCCTTTCACCCCATTATGCTGCCAGACGGCAATATCAAAACACCTTCACACATTGGCTCTGTGAAGCTGAATGACACTCTCATAGTCCCTAATGTGTTCTTTGTTCCAGGAGTCATCTTAAATCTCCTGTCTATAAGCCAATTGACTCTTGACTTAAAGTGTGAAGCTGTGTTTAATCCTACTTCTTGTACTCTGCAGGATCCGAACACTAAAGCCATCCTTCTCAAAGGAACATTGATGAATAAACTTTACATCACTAGCTGTAAGAGTACCATTTCTCATTCTATTAATTCCACCATACATTGTGATTCTGATTCCATTATTGATTGGCATAATAAGCTTGGCCACCCTTCTGCTAAGGTGCTGGCTCATTTAGGTTTTATGCAAAATTCTTCCACAACTACACCATGTGATGTCTGTTTTACATCTAAAATTCATAGAGACTGCCATTTACAACCAGTTCCTCTCACACTTCCAACATGTTTGATTTGATACATTGTGATCTATGGGGGCCTTTCACTCCTCTTGATAGAAATCATTTCAGACATATGTTAACCATAGTGGATGATTTTTCTAGAGCCACATGGGTGTATCTGTTAAAGTCTAAATCTGACACTTGCTCTATGCTTTCACAGTTCCTGAGCTTTGTTAAAACTCAATATAATGCTGTTGTTAAAATTCTGAGGTCGGATAATGGCTCAGAATTTTGCAACATGCAATGTTCTTCTTTATTTCTTCATCATGGCATTATACATCAAACCTCTTGTGTCTACACACCTCAACAAAATGGGAGGGTAGAAAGGAAACATAGACATCTAACTCAGGTTGCTAGAAGCCTCCTACTTACATCTGGAATTCCAAAACTTTATTGGGGGGATGCCATGCTTACCTCTGCTTTTCTTATCAATAGACTTCCTACTAAAGTCCTTGATTGGAAATCTCCATATGAAGTGTTAATGAGGGACAAGCCAGACTATTCTTCCCTACACACTTTTGGTTGTCTTGCCTATATGAAACTTCCATCTTCTCAATTTGGGAAACTTGATCCTAGGGGGATTAAGGGTGTCTATTTGGGTCCTGCTGTCAGACAAAAGGGCTACAAAATACTGGACTTATGTACTAAGAAGATCCATGTTTCTAGAGATGTAGTATTCTTTGACAGATTATTTCCCTTCAAAGAACCTCATCTCTTACCTTCACCTAACCCTACTACCCATACACTACCCTCACCATACATTTCAACTGAATTGCCCACTGCAACTCAGGTTTATAAAGCATCCTCTGAGGTTCCCACTGAACCTCAGCATATAGAGCAATCTCCTTTGGTTCCCCCTGAACCATTGAGGCAAACTTCTATCATAACTTCACCTGTGTCTCCCACTGAGACTCAGACTCCAAACAGATCTCCTGAAGTATCTTGTGATACTTCTACCTCTGTTGCACCATCCCCTATGGTTCAACCTCTTTCAATTGGTGTGAACACAGATGCAACTTCTCCTCCAGAGGTCACACCACAAAGGCCAAAAAGGATAATTAGAAAACCTGCTTGGATGAAGGATTTTGTATGCTCTACAGCATTGAATGAAGAGTCTGTCCCTCAATCTTTTAGTCAGGCTCATGGCATTGAACATTGGGACAAGGCCATAGAGGCTGAGTTAAATGCATTGTTGAAAAACAACACATGGGAGTTGACCACTTTACCACATGGCAAAAGATCCATTGGATGCAAATGGATTTTCAGAATTAAATATAATCCAGATGGCAGTATAAACAAGTACAAAGCAAGACTTGTTGCCAAAGGATTCCATCAAAAATATGGTGAAGACTTTAATGACTCCTTTGCCTCTGTTGCCAAGACTGTTAGTGTTCGAATTTTCATTGCATTGGCAGCCTCATTCCAGTGGTCTATCTTCCAACTTGATGTTAATAATGCCTTTCTACATGACATCTACATGCAATATCCCCAAGGACTTCCCTCTAAAGCTGGACAGGTTTGTAAGCTCCAGAAATCTCTCTATGGACTCAAACAGGCACCAAGGCAATGGTATGGTGCTCTCTCAGCTTTTCTCAAGGACTGTGGTTTCAAACCCACTTACAGTGACCAGTGCATGTTTTTGAAGTTTACTACTGCTGGCATTGTCATCCTTATTGTTTATGTTGATGATATTCTTCTCTCTGGTAGTGATCTTGATGAAATTCAGTCCATCAAGCAACATCTACATCATGAATTTACTATCAAGGATCTTGGTCATGCTGCTTATTTTCTTGGGCTGGAAATCAGTGCATCCTCCAGTGGCTACTCTGTTAACCAATTCAAATATGCTTCAGACCTTCTGGAAGAGGTGGATTTTCCCTCAAACCCCAGAGCTCATGTTCCATGTACACCTCACAAGACACTTGGATCTGATGGCCCTCTGTTTGAGGACCCTCAACTCTACAGGAGAATGGTTGGTAAGTTGTTATATCTTGGATTCTCTCGCCCTGACATTTGCTATGCTGTCCAGCAACTGAGCCAGTACATGCACGAGCCAACCATTCATCATTGGCAAGGGGTGATTCATGTCCTTCAATACCTGCAGAACAATCCTCACATTGGTCTTTTCTATCCCTACGGGTTGTCCTTGGAGTTGAAGGGCTACTGTGATGCTGATTGGGGCAATTGCCCCGTTACTCGCAAATCTCTCACTGGTTACTGTATTTTTCTAGGAGACTCTCTTGTTGCATGGAAAACCAAGAAGCAGAACTATGTGTCCAAAAGTTCCACAGAAGCAGAATATCGGAGCTTAGGAGCTGTGGCATCAGAATTGTTGTGGATTGGTTCATTGTTCACTGAACTTCAGCAGCCTCTGACTCGTCCTTTTCCCATCTTTTGTGATAATGCCTCGGCCATTCAGCTTGTGAAAAACCCTCTTCACCATGAGAGGACCAAACATATTGACATCGGATGCCTATATGTTAGTGACTATTACCAGCAGCAGTTCATCAATCCCATTTTTGTTCCATCTTCACAACAGCTCGCGGATATCTTCACGAAGGGCCTTGCACCTAAAGTGTTTCTCTCTTTATGTTCCAAGATGAAACTTTGGCAAGTTTCATCTTGCGGGGGGGATGTTAAGGATATGGACATGCAGCATCAGCAGCAGCAGCAACATGGAGATGGCTAGAGTCGTGCTTCTGCTTGTTTAAGTCGTGTCTTTCCTTTTATTGTTTTGATTAGTGAGGGTCTTTTATGTCTTTTACCCTGTAGTTGCTTATTATTTTTGGTGAAGTTGTTAACACGCTTCTCCAGTATAAATAGGTTGCCTTCCTTCTTTGTGGTGTAATCTGAACATTCCAATTTTACTCCATTGCTGGAGTGTTATCGAAGGCGACAGTTATTTACTCTTGTTCTTCCTCATTTCTTTGTGAACTAGCTTGAATTCTACAGAATCCCAAGTTTTGTCATAGTGATCTAGGCGATATTGCACGCGTGTACTCTTGTTTGGCCCTCGGCACCTCTGCTTCCGTCCCCGCCTCCATCGTAGCGGTTTTTGCCCGTCCAAGCCTCTAGCATTAGCGCCGCACCCGCCCTCTTCCCACGTATCCGCGGCCTTCTTCTGAACCCCATTCCCTATTGCAATCGTCATATCGCAAACGCCCGATAAAGGTCATAAATATTTGTTGTTCGAGCTATAGATCTAAGCGTTTTAATTATCATTATTTTTATTATTGCTCGTTAAATTATACTAACTCCGTTTCTTTTTATTTGCACGTTTTGACTTTTGTTACTGTTCATTAAATAGCTTTGACTCGACTTTTTAATACAATTATATAAGATAAAATATAGTCAAGTGAGATCTTGTTGAATTCGTCTAGATTTAGAATATCAAATTTGTATAATTTTTACTTGTGTGGAATTTGAGTTATTACGGATTAAAAATGTGCATTGGATTGCGTGAAATGTGGATATGCTGTATTTATTTAGGAATGGAGGAAGTATTAGGTCTTTTCGGGAACAGTTGTCTGGATAAAACTAAGGAAGTTCACTCTGGGTTTTTTGATTTTGCAGACATTTGAACCCTCCATCGTGAAACTGTTCTGCGCACGTCCCTCCGCTGGCATCCCTTCTCTCCTCTGTGCCTTAGCTTCACTTCCTCATGGTGGGAGGGCCCTTTTAAGGTACTGAACCTTTCTTTGGGGTTTTCGGAATCGCACCTTGTAATTATGATTATCATTGTCAGAATGTGTTATGGAGATTATAAACCAAGTTTATTGTTGGCTTGTTTGTTGGTTAGGGGTTTAGGGATAGTGCTACCTATTTTCTTAAGGGCATTCTGCTCTATGAGTGTGAGGATATATTTTCCCTTTTCTGCTGCTTTGGGTAATACATTTTCTAATACTTTGTATGAAACAAAAGTTTTATGGAATTCCATCTCAATTTCGGCTTAATTTCTTTCGGGAAAGGTCGCAACTTTGTTGGCCCCAAATATTATGCTTCTAATTCCAGAAAGTTGTCTCCCGGTTCGCATTTCAGGCCTGTTGTCATTTCTGTTATTGCGTCAAGCACACCTACATGTGCGGACCGAAGCGGACCGTCAGTTGTGATGTTTCTTGGCCTGATCATAAGCCCCGGTAAGAATTTTCTTCAGGCCCTTTTGGTTCAGCTGGGTTTGTGTTTAGGTTATCTGCTCTTTCTACTATTGATTTAGCCCTTGCACTGGCTTAAGGGTTCATATCTACTCCTGTTTGACTGGCTGCGTTCCATGTCGTGGCCACATCCGTCATCCTCTTGACCTCTTTACATGTGTTTCTATTAGTCGTTGTGATGTTTCTTTCCCTGATCTTAAGCCCTGGTAAGAATTATTCTTCTGGCCCCAATTAATTTTTCATTTAACATGGGCTAGGAGAGATAAATAATGTACTCCAAATATATTACTCTGTACCTTCTGAAGGAAGAGGGCCCGAGGGGAATCGACTCAATGCAAGACCTCTTAATCCTGGTACAAAAACCTACCTGCTACAAACTCCATGAGCGGTGAATTCAGCTGCTACAAGAAAATAGAAATTGTGTTTTACATTGCCCCCATTTGTGTTTTACTTTTATTGATTTCCCTTGTGGAGATATGTTGCAATTATGAATTCAATTTTCTCTGCTCAACATTCAATAGTGAGTTGCTGAATGTTTTTGTTGCACATACTTTTCTAACCATGACTTGGTAGTATATAAAGCCGGAGGTCAGAGATTCATTATTTAATTGTGAACATGTTATTTCTTTTATATGTTTGATATGCTATAAGCCTATAAGGTCATATGACGGTTATCTTTAGCTTGTTCAAGCTGATAGTGTTGATTGGGAAAGCGAAATAGATCTACGAGTATTGCTACCTTTTATTTTCTTAAGCAAAGGGATAAAAAGAACACTACATTCTGATATTGTAACTGCAATTTTCCCTTACTGAAATAATTGTAAAAATTTCATCAGCCTCTGTTCACTTTCTATTTCAGGTTCCTATTGATTCATGTGTAATTTGAACTTCTAACTCTACCTTTCTCAAGCAGGTGGCTTATCCATGATGTTTTACTGTTGAGCTTTTACTTTAGTTGATTTTTATGTTACAATCCTTCTTTTGCTGCAGGATTCTTATATTACTGATGGCGTTTATCATTGCTATTTTCTTGCACGCCAGTGGAGAGCAAAAGTACTTTAATGTTACTATCAATTACTTTTCAGATTTGTAATAAATCTGTACTCTTCTATTTGAGGTCTTCCTTTAACGTTGATTTTTTTTTAATAAAAGAAAAGAATTAGTATTATTTTTTTATTTTCTTTGTTTGCGTAAATGCAGGTCAATTTCGTTTCAGATACGTACGTTTGATTCTTTATGTCTGCAATTAGAGAGTTCCTAGAAAGTTCCTAGAATGTATGGGAGTTGGTGAAGAATATGAAACCAAACTGACAAGGAAAGGAACATTGCCCATACTCGCCAACTGATTGAAGAAGCTGCATGGAATGGTGCTCAAGTGATTCTTCTTCCAGTAAGTAGGTTCTATGAATTTTTATACTATGCTCTTGCGTGGATTTTTTTTTATAATTTTGCATTATCTTTTCTTTGCATCCACTGCATGCGATTTTCTGATTTTGAGTTCCAAATTTTCATTGCAAAAAGATAATCAGATGCTTTCCATTCTTTTGGTAGCTGTTCTTTTACCAATTATTATAGGAGTAGTTTTTTGTAGGGAACTTTCAACTTTATGAGAGCAATCTAGAGCATGAAATGCTCAAATCATTTCCCTTCGAAATATTAATGAGGGCTAAATTTTTTATGGCATTTCCTGATTAAATCGTTCTATTTGACCAGGAAATATGGAATAGTCCATATTCAAATGCCTGTCTTCCCCAATATGCGGAGGATATCAATGCTTGAGGTGATGTATCTCCTTCAACATTAAATATTTTTGTGTTTGGGCTATAGATTTATCAGCACAGTTGTATGTCGGATCTATATTTGATCTGAAGAAGCAACTTTAAATCAATTTTGCTTCGTTTTAACTACGTGACCTGATGAACCAGTTTATTTAGATTATGGTGTCGAGCTTTTATTTGTATCTTGACTAACATGAGTTTTGATTTTCTATGTTTTCAATATTCTAATCCTAAATGCTTGCATGCTTATTATGTTATTTACTTATTTTTCCGTTTGTATGAATAATACTAAGCTTTTGAGATCTGAAAGCCATTCTAAATTCATGAAGTGGCTGCCTTTCTTTACACAATATATTGTTCTATATTTATTCAATTTATGTTGCTTTTCATGGAAAACCAGATCTATATTTGAACTTATGTTGCTTCCATTTTTTGGGTGCTTAAGTTTCTGTTGCAATAGCAACACAATCCTTCATTTCATTCTCATTTATAGTCTTCTGTTTAGCAACTAATGCAGCAAATTTTTTTTTCTTAATTACTTTTTTTATTACTGTGTTGAGTGCAACATCTTTGAAGAGTCAGGCCACATGTTCATATTGTTCCTGAAGCATTAGGTTGCATAGTTATTGTGTCTTTAGAAGTGACATCTTTCAACTCACTTGATGAGAATTTATATTCTGTTTCAGGTGGCGAAGTCCACTTCTTTGGAGGACCCTCTTCACAATTGTAGCAATTTGTTTGTCCACTTATCATGTGATATTTAGGATTTTTTTTTCAGCTCTTGCTGATTCTATTCTTGCATTCTGAAATATACATTTAATTTCTGCTTGGTGGCATTTGCTACATTATATTGCATCATATAGTGACTTCGTCTCCAAATTCTTTACCACTTTCTACCCTTATTGTTATTTGTATTACTAAATGTTTTCTCTCTCTGGAGCTATCAGGAAATTGATGGTGAGAATTTAAATAGATTTAGTGATGCATGGTTATGCATATAAGATTGACTTGTTCCTTTTCCTTTAATATGATCCTTTCTTCTAATTATACAAGTCATCATATTCCTTTTTAGTTCTCATCTGCTGCACTATTCCTTCTTCCTCCAATTTGGATATGCTTCTCTTTCATGTACAGACTAACTAGCATAAAGTTACGCAATTTGGACCCATGCAGATGTTTATGTTAGATACAAGGTGTGAATTAGAGGGTTAATATTGTTATCAAACAATGTTTGATTATCCAATTATTGACAACACTGCTACTACTCGTTAGGTACACCTGCTCTTACATGAAGAGGATTCTTTAAAGCAGACTTCATGAAAGTTACAGATTTTTTCGATGCAGCAATAAAGTTGCCACTAAAAATAAAGGCCGATACAAATGGTCTATTGTTTCTCTCTTGCTTATCTTACACATGATGTGGTAATGAATTTTTCCTCACAAAGGCTCGCGCAGCGTAGCACGCGTCATTACGAGTTCTAGTATATATATACACACGTTGGAGGCAGATGGGTAGGCATGTGTGGATTTTTATTCTCTTGGCTTTGCAAATAAATTTTGGAGCTTTCTGTTAGAATAAATAAGTAAGCAGATATCTAATCCTTGTTGGCAAGTTTAATCTAGGACCTTGTGTGGCAGTGTCTGAGTTCTTTAGTTGCGGTCAAAATTATAATAACAGTGGTTGTCGGGTACAATCAATATAGAGGAATTGTTGGTAAAAGGAAATAAGTTTTATTCTTGTGTGGAAAAATTAGTATTGATGAGTTGATGCTATTGTGTGGATTATGTGGATTATGCGGTTGAGGGATAGGACCGTGACGGGTTTGCAGCGAGGAAACTCGCCCCCTCTGTCACAATTTAATTAAATCGAGGTTGACGAACCTTTGAATACGCGGTATTGTGGGTCTAAACCCCTAACCTCGCCTGTGGGCCTAGGTTAGGGCACCGGTGCTATAGGTTTAGACAGAGACTTGCGGATTATGCGGACTATGCGGTTTATACGGATTATGCGGTTAAGGGTGTCCTCGTCAATACTAATTCGCCTTCACATTAAACATGTTAATATTGCGGATATGTCGTTTCTTTGTGTTGTTCTTATGGAACTGTGGTTAACTTACCAGTTTATACTGAGTTGTGTGTGTGTTTTTCTTTTCCCTTTTTCAGGATTCGCAAGTGAGTAGGCATGAGCACTGCACATTGGGGCTGGGATTCAAGCTTTGCATTTCATTTTGTTTTTGCAAATAAAACCTTTTTAAATAAACTTATGGTTTTCTTCGGCACTATTTATTTTGGGAACTAGTTAAGCTGCATGTTTTGAAATAAAGCTTATATTTATTTTCTATAGCCTTAGCATCTATTGTTTATTTTTGTGTTATTATATTTTATCCAAGAGATGTGGCGGTAGCACCCCTTTAAGTTTGGTGTTTTAAAATTGGGGGTGTTACATTTTTAAACTATTATTTTAAAAACTAGTATTATTTTTAAAACCATTATTTTTAAAAACCATTATTTTTTAAAATTGGGAGTGATGGTCGTTGATGACCTTGGAAGTTATTTGGGTTTTCCTATTATCCATGGCAGGCTTAAGAAATCCCATTTTGATTACTTGATGAGGAAGATGGAGGAAAAACTCTCTACTTCGGCATCTTGTTTGCTTAATAAAGCCGGACGGATTACTTTAGCAAGAGCGGTGTTATCATCAATGTCGATGTATGGGATGCAGGTCCATTTGATGCCTAAGGGAGTGTGTAATGATATGGATAAGTTAATTAGGCGTTGGGTGTGGAAAGGGGTGGAAGGCCGCGGCCTTTACCTTGTGAACTGGAGGACGGTCAATCGAACCCGCAAGCGATGGGGGCTAGGCATTCGTGATAGTCATTTGATGAATGTTGCCTTGCTAGGTCGCCAAGTCTGGGATTTGGTGAGTAATGCTGACAAGTTATGTGTTCGTGTGTTGCGAGCTAAATATGGTCTGGGAGAGGGGGTTTTTCCTCAACCTCACTATCGTAGTACCAAAGTTTGGAAGGCGTTGTGTAAGGTTAGGGAATTGATGAGGGCTGGTTATGGCGTGCGAATTGGAGGTGGAGAGAGCTCCTTATGGTTCTTTTACTGGTGGAGAGGTGAGTGCCTTGCGGATATAGTGTCGTTTGTTCATACTAGTGATATTGAACTCCGTATCCGGGATGTTATAATTAATGGTAAATGGTCATTGGATCATGTTATGTCATGGCTGCTGGAGGGAGTGAGGGATGAGATCATGAATTCGCCAGTGCCGTTCTTATCTAATACATCTCATGATATTTTGCATTGGTGTGGCAACGTGCAAGGGATTTATACGGTGAAATCGGGCTACGACTTGCTTGTTCGAGACGAGGAGGAAGTTAAGGGTAGGAGTTGGATGTGGAAGCAGTGTATTCCGGAGAAGGTTGGTGTTCTAATGTGGCGCTTAGGTCATGCATCCTTGTCGTGCAACCAGCTCCGGCATCAGCGTGGAATGGCCATGGCGCCACTTTGCACGGTGTGTGGTGTGGAAATTGATGATTGGAGGCATGCCCTTTTTCTTATGTGAGTGGGCGGCAGCTGTTGGGAGAATGGCGGGGTTTGGTTCCTTTAGCTACATTCAGGGAGTTCCGGATGAGGAGTGTCGATTTTGGTTGGAAAGTGTTTGGCGAAGGTGGGGGGCGAAATTTGTGGCTTGGTTATGGGTTATTTGGTGTGAAAGGAACTCGAGGATTTTTCGTGGTCGGGAGAAGAACCTGCTTGGTCTGAAGTTCCAGGCCGAATCCCTTAGTAGTCGGTTGGAGCTTGCGGTGTCCAGGCCTGGACTGGAACGTGGTGTACGGTTCGTTCGTTGGAAGGATGTTGAGTATTCGGGGCCGATTTTACACACGGATGGGTGTGTATTGGAGTCTCCGGTATGTGCTAGTGTTGGGGCGGTGATTAGGAGTCCTGAATGTCATTGGCTTGGGGCGTGTAGTGGAACCATTGCAAGAGGACCAATCTTGCAAGTGGAGCTTATGGCTTTGTATGCTGGGTTGTTGTATGCTCGGCATAAGGGGATACAACTTTGCTATTGTTTTGTTGATAGTATGGAAGTGGTTCGGCATAAGGGGATACAACTTTGGCCAATATAGAGGCCCAACATTTTATTATTATTATCCATAAAATAAATTTATTTTAAACACGTGGATAAATTAAATTTTATTGGGGGGATTGCATATGCATACTTGCATGTACATTTAAATTCTTGCATCTCCTAACTTTACACTTGGCATGTTCTAACTCTAACCTACCTTGTTGACATTAGATGACCGAACCAAATGCGAATATGGTGAACCTTATGATGAAATTGATCAACGCAAATCTCGAACTACCACAAAATATAAACAATTTCAAATTGCGGGTAGAACAACTGGAGGCTAACCTGACCCACTTGGGACATCTGAGAGAGGCAGATCAACACGACCTAACCCAACTCAAAGTTCAAGTCTCTGAACTCCAAGCCCAAGAGGCTGAACTCCGAAACAAGAAAAATAACGTAGATGCACAAGTAGGGCACGTGGCGTGGGAGCTGATTAAGCTAGCTAACCTAGCCGATGGTGCGATTCTTCATAGCCCGGAGCCTGCACCCGATGCTGCTGAAGCTAATGGTCCACCGGCCCCGGTGGTCCATGGACCCTATGGAACCCTTGGGCTCTGGCCAAATTACTGAAGAGGAGGACTCTATGAAGGATCCGGCTACCTATTCCCCCTAGGATTAGGGAGTCTATTGATGCACTATTATTATTAGATCTATTTTTGGTATTGTCATCATGGCTTGTACTCAAATAGAATTTACTATTGAGCAATAAAAATTCAAGCATTTATATTATAAGTTACTCCGTATATTTAAAATGCCATTTAATCCTGTTATACTATGTTTAAAAAAAAAAAAAAAAAAAAAAAAAACTTGTTCTTAAACCCACATTCTGAGACATGACAATCAAAGCAGATAACCCACCAGTGATACCACATGACACAACGAAACCACAAAGCTATGAAAAACACACGGTCAAAGTCAGCATATAAACGACTAAATGAAATACTCACAATATAGATCCTAAATAACATGTAAAGGTAGTGGACCGTAGGATCACTGGTCAGGCGGTGGAAACTGACGTCGCATGTACTCGTCCATCTGCCTCATGTACGCGTACATGTCTGACATGGTGGCCTGCTGCTCCAACTGCCTCGTAGTGATCGTGTCCATACGAGCCTGGTACAAGTCCATCCGGGCGTCCAGGGCGTCATAGCGAGCCTGCCCGGCTGCGAACCCAGCATCCATCCCGACCCGCATCTCCTGCATCATCTGTAATATCTGTGTCATCTCCTGACCCTGCAGTGGAACTACGGGAGGTGGCTTGTAACACCCCGGATTTGATAACCCAGGCCGGGATGTCACCGCCAGACCTCCCTAGCAAGACGCGGATTCTCCGAGCTTGCTAAAGAGATGCAAGGCTATAGGTATTGTAAAGAGTTTTAAAACAAGTCCGGAATTTATTTAAAAATAATAATAAGTCTCATCCACACATAATAGTAGTAATAATATGTTGCAGCGGAAATAATGTAAATGGGGCCGACATGGCCAAAACTCGGGTTATACAGGCCCGATATGCAGTATCACAAAACGACAAATTTAATGTTTAAAAATTCCTTCCCCCAAATGCACATACTCATGCATTTTCTTCATACTCTGAAAAAAAAGGAAAAACAACAAATTTATCAGTATTATAAAATACTGAGTAAGTCGATCCTAACATAGCAATAAAGGGGTTTAATTAAATAATTAAACTTTCTCCTAATCATGCATACAACAATCCATTTACCAAATTAAAAATTAGAACTTAACTGAACACTTAAATCATGCATTTGAATTTGTAAACAATAATTTAGGATGGTATAAAAATTAAGACATAATTTTAAATGCATATTAAAGACATAAATATATAAATATATAAAATAATTAAGTCTTTTATTTTTCCCCGTTACGTAACCATTTCAACAATGTTTAGTGTAGCCGGTCGTCCGGCGGCCCCAGCCGTTTCGTAAGTTTCTTGTGTAGCCGGTCATCCGGCGGCCGCAGCCATATCTGCCATACCCAGTAATACTCCAGAGCCTCGGAAAATCCATACGGATAATCCCGAGAGTGTAGGCCATGTATTTCATGCCGTTTTGGCGTAGTATTTCATTTGAATTCTCTCTTCCATTATAGGCCCGAAGAGAAAGGCTAGAGGGGCACCCTGCAAAGCACTGACCCTCCACCAAAGTATCTCATATCGTTTCAATTTAGTGTAACGGGATTTTTCAAAAGTATAGATTTATCGTATTTCAAGGTTTCGACCGTTTGTTTCGAAATTTTAAAATCTCTTCAATTTAAAATCGTTTGGCGTCACAGTTTACGCCTTTTTAGTTTAAAAATTCATTTCAAGTCCGAAAAATCTGAAATTTGTACAGTGTATCAAAAACCCCCTAACGAACAACTTTAGTGTTTTAACGATTTCGAAATAAGGTGAGGAAGCATGTCAAAAATCGAGTTTACTACACAACCAATTCACTGTCCGGATACAGTTTTGACACAGTTCTGAAAATCGACTTTTTGGCATACCAAATGGACTCCAAAAATTCTGAAATTTTATATACACATACTAGACATGATTATCTACAACTTTCATTTAGATTGCAAAGACTAGATCGGAATAGAAATTATAGAAACATGCTCATCAAGTTCGGACATATGCACTGTCAGCTTTTCGAAAATATTTTGGAAAACAGTTTATGTTCGACGCAATTTGAGGTAGTAAACGTTGATGAAAATTTCTGAAATTTTTATACAAAATAGATTAATGTGTTAGGATCAAAATCCTAGTTTTGAGTTTTTCGGTTTGAACTCTCGAACTAGGGATTTTAATCGGATTTCAGAAATTGCGCAAGATAGGGTTTTTAGGTTCGATTTTTACGTTTCGTTACAAAGTGACTAAATCGGATGCCCCTAAGCCACCCGTATTGATATGAAAGACATCAACTTACTGTGATAGAGTTCTTGGTCATCCTAGGGTCACTCGGCTCGTCCAAATTCCCTACGAACGGATCTACGCACACGTTCTCCTTCTCCTTTGGCCACGAACGTGTTTGCAAGTACAATAATCGAAAGTTAGATTGAGGATTGGGGATAAAAACGAGAAAAGGAATCTGAAATACTCCTTACCAATGATCTAAGGGCTGTAAACCTTGATCTACACGTTCCCACGGTCGTCGTTGGTCGCCGGAAAGTCGCCGGAAGTTCGTCGGGAAGTCGTCGGAAAAGTGTTTGGCTTTGGGAGAGTTTTGGGAGAGTAGGGAAGGGTTTGGAGACTGGTAAATGAGGTGAATCTGCTCTCCCTCGACTTAATACTCTTTCCCCCATCCAAAATCCACTTTCCATAGTCGGGGGGTCGAATTATGGCAAGAAATCGCCGAAATCGCGTGATCTGCCGCATTCTGGGAAACCACGCGGGGTTGGCGCGGTGGTAGGGTAAACACCGCGCGGACAGCGCGCGGCCAACGCCTGGACCTCGGTCCGGGTGGGTCATGCGATCCGTCGAGCCTTTCCTCTTCCCTTTCGGACTTCTATCCCTCTATGTTCTCGGATTCCGATTTTTCCGGGTCATTCTCGGATTACGATTCCCATCCTAAATTTATTCCGACTTAAATTGATTTCGTGTTTGAAATCTTAAGTCCATCGGTTATGGATTCGTCGACTTCTAAATCGTCGTCTTTTGGCTTCCGTGCATTTCCAATTTTACGGGTTCTCGGAACGAAACCTCTTTACTCATCGGATTAAATTCTATTTTATATCCTAAAAATTACGGGTATTACATGGCTGCTCTGGGGAACAACCAAGATCAAACCACCATCTTCGGGCTCTGGTCGAAGCACAGCCCGAGGCGCTCCGCGCCGCAAGGCATTATGTCGAGCGCTGTAGCACGGAATGAGGTAGTAATCACCCGAAGCTAGCTCGTAGGGATCTGTCTCCGGTGTCGTACGGATCCCCTGTGCCGCACATAGACCGCATATAAGATGCACATGATTGATCACCCTACTACCTCGGCCTCGACGCATACCCCTCAAGTTGTCCTCAATACAAGCCCCCACATTCACCCTACCGCCTCGGGCGATAAAGCAAATGGTCTCGTATATATGGTCTAGGGCGATGTGGCTCCGAGTAATCAGGCGGACCCGTCCTATCCATATCTGAGTAAGAGTACGCCAGGGAGTGTCCATCGTCGTCGAACACAACTCGTGATCGTGCTCGAGCCGAGGTGGCACCTCGGTGCATAAGACACCCCATGCAGGAGGAGGTATGCGACCCTCAGGCTGTGGCCGGAACACGCACTCGTCGGGTAGACCAAGATATAGGTTGATCACCTGAGCACTGAAGTCTAGATAGCGACCGCGAACCCAGACATGAGACAAGTCGCTATGCTCCCCAAGACCGCCAATATTGGCAATAACCTCCATAGCTAGATACCCCAAAGCAATGCCCTCGGGATGGTGCGCAAGTCCAGTCCACTGGAGATGATCCAAGACCGGCCGGACCCTGTCATCGTCCACCTGATGGGGGTGGATGCCTCTCTCAGGAACGTAAGCCCGGTTCCTCCGCAGCTCGTCGAAGTAGAAGTCCTGAGCGGCCATGGACGAGAATCGACGTCTATCGTGCCGGCGAGGACGCTCCTCATAGGGGAGATCCCGTAGTCTCGGGCCCCGCTGCTCCTCATCCCCGGACTCATTCTCATCCGTATCCGGCAACACCGGAGCAGAAGTACTGGGGCCGACATCGTCACGCCGGGTGGCCCGTCTCTTAGGCCCCGGAGGGCACATAAGAGTGGCCAAGACAATCCACATAAAAAGTAGCATCCTGTGAAAACGTCCAACATCAAATATAAGACTATAATTCTCACAGTAGTCAACAAGCGGGAATACACAGAAAAACATCAATATAGCAATATGAATAATCCATAAAACATCAAGCCTAATCATCCATCCTCAGCAAATAGAAGGTAACCCGAACAAAGAAAGCATCAAAACAAGCGTGGAGATCCTTGTTGCATTTCATCGAGCATGATATGTGCACAATAAACCATATCCCAAGGGCACTTACAAAATTCACGAAATTGTCCACAATTGAAACAATCACCCAATCAACAACCAATAACTACAATGTAGCACTAAACAACAACAATTGACTCGAATTCATACTTACGTTGTCGACCAAAATTGAAATGTGCATGTTTTTCCTAAAAAATCATAATCTAGCAAGGAATCACCAAGAACATATGTACATTATTGCACAAACACATCCAAGTCAACAAATATAACATCGAGTACCACAATCATTCACCAAATTACGTAAATCAAGCCTAAAACTAACAAATCCCCAAATTTCTATATAAGCCCTAATTCCTAGAATCCGTCACGAAATCAAACGAACCAAGTTGTAGAAACTGAAATTAACAAGTTATAGAGGTAGATTCGTACCTTACTTAGTGAAAACGAGACATAAATCGAAGAGATTTGGAAGGAGGGAATTGAATTTGAGAGGAAATTGGGAGAGTGTCACGGAAATGGGGAGAAATGGGATGGAGTTCGCGCACCCCACCCCGCGTGCCTTTTTTTTCCAACTGACGCGTCCGCGTGGTCCCGACGCGGGATCGGCCCGCACCGCGGAGCTAGAATTTTGTTTTTTTTTATATATTTCCTTTTTATTTTATTTTGTTTCCTTATTTCATTTTACCTCACACCACTTAAATGAACCGAGCCTACATTGATAAAGCTGTACTACAAAAACCCCTAGGACTGATGCAACCATTAGAAATCCCGAGTTGGAAATGGGATAGTATCTCGATGGACTTTGTTTCGGGATTACCACGATCACCTAAAGGGATGAATAAGATATGGGTGATTGTCGATAGGCTAACAAAGACGGCCATATTTATTCCAATGAAGGACACTTGGACCATGGACCAATTAGCAAGATCGTATATTGACAATGTGGTACGGCGACATGAGGTACCACATGACATTATATCCGATAGAGACAGTAGGTTTGTCTCTCACTTTTGGACCACGCAACAAGAAGCTTTCGGTACGCATATTAAGATGAGTACCGCATTCCACCCGATGACGGATGGACAGACGGATAGAACGATCCAAACATTAGAGGACATGCTGAGAGTGTGTGTCCTAGAGTTTAAGGGTAGTTGGGAAAATCATTTACCATTAATTGAATTTTCCTACAACAATAGCTACCATGCTAGCATTGGCATGGCACCATTCGAAGCACTGTATGGACGAAAGTGCCGAAGTCCGCTAAGCTGGGAAGAGAATGATAAGACAGTGGTACTAGGACCACAACTTGTTGAGGATATGGCTCCACAAATTAAGATCATTCAAGGGAAGATGAAAGTGGCACAAGACCGACAGAAAAGTTATGCCGATGTGAGATGGCAAGACCTAGAATTTCAAGTTGGAGACAAGGTCATGCTGAAGATATCACCGATGAAGGGGGTGATGCTCTTTGGCAAACGAGGAAAACTAAGTCCTCGATGTATAGGACCTTATGAGATTCTAGAAAGAGTCGGTAATCTAGCATACCGACTAGCCTTACCGCCGCCACTGGCTCGAGTGCACAATGTGTTCCATGTCTCCCAATTGAAGAAGTATGTGCACGACCCAACATATGTACTTCAACCGGAAGGAATTGAACTGGATGATGACTTGAGCTACGAGGAAATTCCGGTACGAATACTCGATGTCAAGGAGAGAGTAACAAGAAATAAGACCGTAAGGATGGTTAAGGTTCTTTGGTCGAACCATGAAAGTGAAACGGCAATATGGGGGTTAGAAGCAGACATGAGGGAGCGTTACCCGACCCTTTTCCAAGACGATGCAACCACAGTTATGGGGACATAACTGTAATCTTAAGGGGGGAGGATGTAACGACCCAAATATTTTGTATCCCAAATAAACAAATTCGAATTGTTTTGAACTACGTAATGACTTGATCCCTTCGCAGGGTACGTAGGCAACTTGGAAATTTAAGTTCTGGGTTCAGTCAAACAATATCAAACAATAAAACACGATAATACAATCACACAATCAAACAATAACACAATATCAAAATACAGAAAGGACCTTAGTTCCGAGCTCGCGAGAAGCTAAAGCGCAACTTCGAGGACAAAGTTGATTCTTAAGGAGGGTAGACTGTAATACACGAGACTTTTAATAATAGGAAATGGAATTAAATCCGAAGAGCGAAGGAATTTTGATTCCGAGAATCCGTGAAGTCGGAAATGCACGGGAGTCAAAAGGCGACGAATTCGAAGCCGACAAATCCTAACTCGTATTTAAGTCGAAATAAATTTTAGACAGGAATCGTGATCCGAGAATGACCCAAAAAATCGTACCCGAAAATGTAGGAGGACCGGACCACGACGCAGCCCTACCGAGAGCCGCAAAGTGGCCGCGCGTTCTGGAGGGAAAACGCGCCGAGGCCGCGTGGTTCGACAGGATACGATTAAGTTTCGGTTTTCGGCGATTTCTTACCTTATTTTCGACCCCCAACTTTGGTAAATCGATCCTAGACAATGGGAAGGGTATATGGACGACCCTTAGTTGATCCTTGACCATTATTCAAATTTCCTATCACCCATTGTCTTCCAAACTCTTCTCCAAACTTCTCCCAAAACCAAAAACCCCCATATTCTCTTGTGTTCTTGCTTTCCAACCATTTTCCCACGATGAAATCCAAGCAAGGAGGCGAGTAGAGCAAGGATTCTAGGATTTTAGATTTTTGGTGAGTATTATTAAGTTTTCTTTCACCTTTTTGAATCCAAAAATTCGATCTAACAATAGATTTTTACTTTCGATTTCGGTTCGTCGCCAAAGGAAGAGGAAATCGAGTTGAGGAGATCCGTTCGTAGCCATCCGTAGATTTCGGACGATCCGAGGACATCCTAGATCACACCCACTGTAAGATAATGCCTTACATATCAATATCGGTGGCTTAGGATCGTTCAAAACATTAGTTTAATCAAAACATTAAAATCGAACTTAAAAGATTCACTTTTTGTGCGTTTTCTGAGATCGAAAGAAAAACCCTATTTCGAGAATCCGAAATGAAAAACTCCGAACTAGAGATTTGTTCCTAACATCTTAATCTAGGTTGTATCAAAATTTCATGCATTTTCATAAAGTTTTGATAACCCAAAACGCGTCGGACATTTTCTGAGTTGCATGAATTTTTCGAAAAACTTGACAGCATGCCTAGTCGAACTTGATGTGCATTTTTCTATCATTTTCAGTCAAAAATAATCTTTGGTGTCAAAATTAAATTTGTAGATAATTGTTGCAAGATTATGCCTGTAAAATTTCATGCATTTTCATTAACGTTTGGATAGTCAAAACTCGATTTGAACAGATTGTGGTTTTGAAGAAAACTTTGACAGATTTTGAATTCGAACTTAATGGATTAATCTGATTTAATCGATAATGATTTTGCATAAAATGCCTCTAATAAAACTTACTTATTTTGGTTTCGTGTAAGTGTCTGTAAATTTTCATAAATATTGGAGGCCGTTTGCTATGTCAAAAACTTGTTTGGAAATCAGTGCGCTGTTTTAGAAAAGTTGACAGATTTTACGTTTTGAAGAGATTGCAAAATTTCACATAATTTCGAAAAACTCAAATCATGAAAGTTGTTCGTTGGCGTGTTTTGAGTCGCTGTACGAATTTCAAGTCGATTGCCTTTAAGATGAATTTTTAAACTGAAATGGCGTAAACTGTGGCAATGACTTTGGTTGATATGTTGAAAAACTCAATTTCTTTGAAACACACGATTTGTGAGCTATGTATAAACAATCAAAACATTTTTCAAAAACCCGTTAATCTAGGCTGAGCTAGATCTCCATGTGAAGTAGGGGGTGAGTGCTCTGCAGGGTGCCCCTCTATTTTGAAATTCGTGCCTGAATGAATGAAATGTGAAATACTGTGAAATTGTGCCAAAAAACGGCCATTGAAAAATTAGTCTACACTATCGGGTGTATCCGAATGGGTTACTCGAGGCTCCGGAGTGGTACTGTGTATGGCGCGATAAGCGGGTTGCTTCGGCAATTTTCCGAAACTTGATATTGAGAAACGAGACACTTGAGAAACTTGGTTGTGGCGTCCTCTTCTTAGTTAACGGCGAAAATTAAAAGACTTGGAATTTATATTTATTTATTTATGTCGTTACTTATGCCTTTTAAATTATGTTTTTAAATTCATGTCTATGCCTTGCTTTATCATCTTTAAATTTAATTTAGTTATGAGAAAATATGAATTAAATTATTGTCTAAATATGCATGCTTAAAGAAATGAGTTTTTCTTTAATTATTAAAATTCTAAAATCCCTTTATTGCTATGTTAGGGATTGTCTTACTTAGTATTCTTTAATACTGATAAATGTTGTTTTATGTTTTCCAATTACAGAGTACGGAGCATGAGCATGCATTTGGGGGGATTATTTTGGACATTACTTTATTATTCCATATGACTGCATACGGGCCTGTTAACCCGTGTTTTGGCTATGGCCCTTTACTTTATTTCCCTGCATAAACTTCATTATTATTCGTACATGGATGATTACTACTCTATTTTAAATATAAGTACTTCCGGACTTGGTTGTTTTTAAACTGTTTTTGAAATACCATTAGCCTTGCATCTCTCAAGTGAGCTCGAATGAAGTCGAGTCTTGCTTGGGAGGTGTGGCGGTGGCATCCCGGCCTGGGTTATTAAATCCGGGTGTTACACATTTCTTCCTGGTACAAATACAAGTACATCACTGAATTTGGAAGAGATCTTAATGCTTTCAGAATGGTGACAAAAGCAAAATGTCACAATGTAGAGGTAAAAAAATGTAGTACACTACAAGAAAAAAGCTATATACGGACCCCAATTTCTGACCTCCATAGTCCGTGTCGATCGGATTTACCGACCCCATGGGGTCGGTGATTTTTAGCTGTTATTGGGGCCCGGTGGTTTCAACAACCACAACACCGACCGCTATTAATGTGGTCGGTGATGCCGACCCATTACCAACCCCATTGCCGATCCCAATTGGGGTCTGTAGTTTTTTTCAATTTTTTATTTTATTATTTTTTTTCCATTATTTTATTATTTATTTTATACTTTTATTAAATATTTTTTTGATTATTTTTATAATTTAAGTTATTTAATTATTTATTAATTTAATTACTTAATTCAATAACTTATTTAATTAATTTTATTTTTAATTTTTGACTTCATAGAATTCTTTATTAAAAATAAAATTATTTTATTATTTACATTTATTTTCATTTTTGAATAATTTTATATTCATTTATCACAATTTTTTATTTAATTAATTTGATTTTATGTTTTATTTAATTAATAAATTCTTTATTATTTAATTAATATAATTTTAGTTTATATTTTATACTTTTAAACGTATAAGAAACCTAAACTCGACCACTAAAACAAGCATTGTCCCAGCCGCATCTTGATCAAGTAAAGGCGATAATTGATTTTATATTGCAATGTCATTTTTCTAATTTTTAATTACCGACCGAATTAGTCAATAATATTTTTCTAATTTTTAGTTTAACTAATCTTTAATGATATTGATTTCTGTTTTTTTTTTAATTTATTAAGTGATTTAATTTAATTACTTTTACCCATTTAATTTAATTTTTAGTTTATTTAATTAATGAATTATTCTATTATTTATTTAATTAATATCAAATTTTATATTATTTTTAAGTTATTAATTTACACATTTATATATAAAAATATTATATATATTTAACAAGTTGCATATGATAACATGAAAAGTTGTGTATCCGGATGGCACGCGTGCGGGCGAGAAATCCACACACTGGGTTTGAATCCCCCTCTTCAGCATTTGGGGAGGTATTAATATATATATATGATACGTGGTGGGTTCCCATTGGTGGTGTAAAGGCTAGCAAAGATGGTTAGGGTTGAGGATGGTAATGTTGAGGTCGTGGGTTCGAGCCCTCCTGAGTCATTTTAATTGCGGTCGGTAATGGGATCGGTAAAATGCGGGTCCACAAGGCCCTAGACCCTGCCTACCGACCCGAACGTTGGTCGGTGCGGGGGTCAGTAATTTCACCAACCAACATGGGGTCGGTAATCTTTCCGACCCCAAAATCTTTAGTCCGCGCCAGATTACCTACCATCACATTCCCGACCCACACTTGGGGTCGGTAAACCAAAAAGACCCGTATTACCTAGTCACCGACCCCATTTTGGGTTGGGAAATCCAAAATTTGTTGTAGTGGTAATCCAATGGATGCAAATTGCAAGAATGAGCAAAGATAAAAACTTTGCAACCCAATCAGGATGTATATAAACACAAATAATCTCATCAGGAATTTATTAATTAGTATATCCATGTTCCAATTAATTACAATGTTTCAGTATATGTCACAATTATGTAATTTAGTTATATATTTAAACTTAAATTAATAAATGTAAATTCGAGTGATACATTATATATTTAGATGCATACTATACTATTTTATCATCATTTTTCTTGGTAATATATATATAAAGTAAAATTAAAGAACAAAAAGTCTTCTTAAACTTTTATTATATACTAGTATTTAAACAATTTCTTATAAATATTAGAGCCATTTTAAGTTTAATTCTGTCCACTAATTATATTTTTGTAATTTATAATATAATTAAGTAGTAAGTATATGAATAATTACTAAGAACTTAAACCCCTTACCTTATAATAGAAGTATATTATAAGGATAGTATATTAGCTAGATTAAAGTAATCAAATTTATATACTTAATTTATCCATCTCATTAAATAAATAATAGTAATATTTTTAAATCTGATTTAATGATGACCAGTCGAATCACATTAATGCCAAAATCAAATCATTAGTACCAAAAATTTAAATAATAAATAAATAAATAAATAAATAAATAAAAAGAAGTGTATGACTTCACCCAAATATTTGACTTGACTTAATAACCAAATTTCTGATTTTCGATTGAATTTCCTTTATTATTTTCTTCATAGTAATTTGCTTCAAACCTATGTAAAATATTTTTTATCAACGGCCTTGCCTTTGATTATCTATCTTTCCTCTATTTTTTTTTTTTTTGTTACTGACCCACCTAGCACCGCAGTCCAATGCACATTTTTAATCATTAATAATTCAAATTTGGTACAAGTAAAAATTATAAAATTTTTATATTTAAAAACTATATGACGAGATGAATCTAATAAGATCTTACTTGCCTATATTTTAACTTGTATAACTACGATAAAATTTCAAGTTAATTAAAGTGATTGTGACCCTGTTTGGTAAAACAGCTAAATCCAATCAGTTAACTTGTCTCACAATATGAGATAAAATAGCTTATTTAAAAAGACAAAATAACTTAAAACAGTGTTCAGTCAGCTCTTTTTGAAACTGCTGCAAATAGCAGCATTTTGGATTTTAGTTTATTTTAGGCAAAAAGTTAGTCTCGAAATTGTCAAAACAAATAATTTTACCTAATTAATAGCTAATTCCCAAACAGGCCATGTATGAATAGTGTCATTTTACCCAATGTAGCTATCTTTAAAAAACGGAGGAAGTATATATATATATATTTATATATATTTTTTCCGGCAAAAAATGGGAGCCGGAGCCGATTTCATTCAACAAGATGATACAAATGGTACAAACCTATAGAAACTTGAATCAAAGCATCCCTAATAGAATATGGGGCCGAGTGAGATGTTCAATGCTGAAAGGAAATTTTCTTATCACGCAACAAAAGGTCACAAGCCAAATTAATCTAGGGATGGTGGTGAATTTGAGGTGCCAGTCCCATTGCCTTTGATTATATTGTTAACTTTCTAAATATAAAATCTAGTCATAACATTTCATTAATTTATAATTGAATTAATCAGTTGGCTATTATAACTCTTTTCTATATATCATTATATATAAGCATGAATAGCCAACTCTTGTGACATGGCGTGACGATAATGCCCTTGGAATGTTTTTGTATTTACTGACAGTACCATTCACCGGGCCTGTTTCTATACCCGTTTCTACTTCGGATCATTCTCCTTGGGTCTTTCGCTCTCTTCATCACTCTCCCAAGCCTCAAGCCTCTATTGTGCCCTTGAAATTGTTGGCGTCTTTTCCCCTTCGAGCCGTCTCTCAAAATCAACCCTCCGTTGTGCCCTACGAATTGCCGCGCCTTCCCCGCTGGTTTCCTCCCAATATCGCATACTCTCAAAATCGATTCCATTTCGGATCTTCCTCGCCTTGCAGATCTAGCTACCTCCTGCCTTGTCTTCGCCGTGGCCAGGCCCCTGCTGTTCTCTTTTAGTTTTCGCAATTCTCAATTTGCTACTAGAATAGTGGGGGTTTACGATTTTCGCTGGTGGTGGCTCAGGTATTGTTCTTCTACTTCGATTTTGGCCCATTCAGTTTCTCTGTTTCACCTCAAATCTGAATCGGTTTGTATTTCATGTCTGAACGGAATGTTCAATTTCTTTCAGAACAGTTTCTTCGGTTTTGTACTTCACATCTTTCCCAATTGCCAACGGATTCGTCAATCGTCGCAGAGGTGAGAGTCAGCAGCGATCCATGGTCGCCGAACAGGTATCTCTCCATCATTTTTATGTGCTTTTAAGATTCAACCCCTTTTGTTTTTGTTACATTATATCAGATAGGGTAATTTTTGTTGTTGGTTGGTTGGTTGGGGATTCAGATTTTTATTGTTTAATTTGTTCTTGATTGTTGATTGTGCGTCCTCTTTTCATACCACATACCAGTGTTCAAGTTTCTGAATTGTGTGCTTACGGATGCTTCTTGAATTGAATTGTTTTAGGTGATTGGATATGCACAGATACCTGTAAAGGGCGTGGGAAAGGAAGGATTGTTACATTTCTCTTAGTTTCCTTTTTCCTTCTTCTTATCCAATACGTGTGTGAGTTCCCTGTCTTTATTTTTTGTTTTGCTCAATCAATCTGTTGTCCTTTCTTTTATGCCTTTATTTCCATCGTTTCTTGTTTAATGTAGTGTTCATTGATTTGCTGAATAATGTAGTGTTGATCATTGTGTGGAATTGGGTAATTACTTATTTTTTATTATGGAATCTACATGGTGCTGTAGGCATCGTAATTTTCATATCTAAATATTACCTGTTGGAGTTAAAATTCTTGGATCCATAAATGAAAGATTGCTACTCTTATAGTATGTATGCTCTTGCACATTGATGAATTCGTGAAGGAAGCAGCATATGGTCATACTCTCTGTGTAGGGATTAAGATTTTTTCACTGTGATGGCAGGCTGGATGTTCTCTTCATTTTTATTTTTTTTTTAATTCAAGATGTTTTTTATTCTTTTCTTAGAACATTTCTCATTCTACATTCTTATCTTGCTATTTGTTCTTCATATTAACACTTGATATATTTAATCTATTTTCCCTTTCGCCTGGGTATTGTATTTCCTTATAAAAAAATAATTTTTACTCCACTTACCTAAATTATTAGCATTTTCAATGGATTAAGCAGCTAAAAGTGTATCAGAATTTGTTTGTCTGACATTCTCTTATAGATAACTGTAACCACTATGAAGATTTCTGAACAATATCTTTGTGGAGGAAGTATTGAACAATATCTTTTTCACAAGTAAGAATTGGTTGCAATTTTGCCTTTAAAGCGCTCCCTGTTTTTCCTTGCTTTGCATATCAATAAAACCATGGATTTCACATGCAATTCGTTGCCTCACTGCAACCAATTCATTTAAATTCATTTGATTGGTAATCAGTCAGTTCACATTTGTATATTTAATCCATTTTCCCTTTCGTCAGGGTATTGTATTTCTTTATAAAAATATGATTTTTACTCCACTTACCTAAATTATTAGCATTTTCAATGGATTAAGCAGCTAAAAGTTGTATGAGAATTTTTTTGGAGTAGTCTCGCGCAGCTGATTAATCCATTTGAGTACAGCTGCTAATTATGTACTCTTAATATACTAATAGTACAGTAGTTTTTTTGGTTACTCCAATAGTACAGTAGTTAATTACATTTGTTCTAATTTAAAGTAAATTTCCTGCAGATGTAGTATATCTAATTAAATTACAGTAAAATAATAATTAAATCCCCATAGGCCATAGTTTATTTGATTTCTAACATCACATCAACATACAATACAAGAGAATAGTAAAAGGCTTTTAAGACATGGGCAATAATTGGACAAATTCGAATGCACTGTTCCGTAAGCAACATAGCAACAGCCTAGAAAACAGTGTACATTTGATTATTTTAAGTGGTTTTGATCTGTTAAGTGTTAATTGAAGTTTTGTGGCAAAGATGTCAAAAAGCTTCTATTTGAGGTGATGGCTTTATTATTGTGAAAATGGCTGGATTTGAAATATAGTAATGCATAATTATCCATTGTCACAGGGGACTATTTAGATACTCTTAAACATTATTTAGCTAGCCTTCGTTTTACTTATATAGAACAAATCTTCAGTGAACATTGTGGTTTCATTCTTTTTAAATATCCTTCATATAAGACAATTTTTTTTGTGAATGCGATGGTTCTTTGTGCTTTCAACACTACTCATATATTTCAGAATTAAGATAGCAAATTGATTCTTGTGTTGCCCTTACAATTTGGTTTCGAAATGTGCACACAACCTTTTTTAAATTTATTTTATTTAATTTTTATTTTTTAATTTTTTTTTTTAAATCTCACATTGCCAGCTGCTGATGTGTTAATAATGCTTCATAATATGTCACAAGCTCAAATGCGTGACTTGGCCGGTTTTGTTGAGACAAGACAGCAATTGCTTACCTTAAAACCAAATCATCGCATGAATTGGATTGGATTCACTGTTGCCCAGCACCTGAACTCCAAGTATGTTTTGTTTATATGTTGCATTTTAGTTAATTCTTGTGTGGCTATCTTGATTTCTCCTTATTTTAGCTATTCTCTTTGGTTTTATTCTTTTATTGTACCTTTCTCTAGAAATTTGGGATTTACTATTTTACTTTGGAATGCAAGAAAACCAAGCCATGTGGCATGTCATTTAGAAGGATACTCAAGTAATAAAGCAGATCACTAAAATTCAACAATCACAACATAATCCAAATTAATTTCTAAGTTCAGTTCCCTAGGTGCTCTTTACTCTTTAATTTATTTAAAGCCAGTAAGACTGTGGCATAAGTTTTTAGAGGGATGGAACTATTGCCAAAAGAGATCAATGTATAGGCAGTGATACATCATTTAAATACACATTTACCAACTATCAATGCGTCTGAAGTTTCATGGTAGCAAACTGCATTGAGCAATTATTAAATCAGCCACTAGGAGACACTGTGACTCCAGATCAATGTTTTAAGCACCTTCAAAGGGTCGGTCTAATTTTAAATGCACAGTGCATGCTCAATTTAAATCGTAAAACTTAAGCACCTTTTGAAACATATGCTCGCATTCAGCAATATCTAAATCCGAGTTAAAACAATAAACCAGGCATGACTTGATTTTTTAATGTTGTGCATTAAACATTTGATTCTGGAAAAAAGCATCTTAATACCTTGTACAAAAGCATCTCTCCATGCTCACATCGTTCATTGTCTGGAGGGTAATCGTCCTCAAGAGTTCCTTCATAAGCTTCAAGGATATCAACTGCCTTTGATCCACTAATAAAAAGCAAAGGTAGGTATAAACTATCAAATTATGAAACTTAAACCAACTAGCATGCCGTTCAAACTAAAAAAAAAATATCATCACATCAACAAGCAACCTAACCAATGTACTCATGTGCATCTTAACAAAAATGTGGAGTAAAAGAGACTTATGAGCAATCAGTTTATGGGGTCAAACAATCAGCTTCTAAATGACATGCCACATGGCTTGGTTTTCTTCCATCCACAACAAATAAACGTACCTTAACAATTTCCCCACAACAAAAACTCAGATTCAATTCTCCCATCAATATGAAAACTGCAACAGCAGCAAGAAACTGCACCCTTGCAATTCTCCTTCTCAGTATCATGTTCATTTCTTCGGGTGCTGATCCCTTTATTTATTTATCATGTTGTCTGTGCACTACAACCCTTATTCAATAGCCACTCATGGTTCTTGCATCAATCATAAATTTCATTTCATCTATGTCTGTTTTCATAATTTCTTTTTTTTTCCACGCATGTATACAGCTTTGCACATTTCTATTCTTGGTGTTGCTGCGTTCTTTTCGAGTTTTAATGATGGCTCCTTCTCAGGTTCGTAGAAGTATTTATTGCATTACTATTTTACTTTTCTTTATATGTTATTTATTGAATCTATAGGATGTCTCCTCTCTGTGTGCCATTTCAATTAATGTTTTGCTGTCTTTCCTGCCATGGAGTTTCAGTGTTTTTATATGTTAGTTTAAATTAAATTTAGATAATAAAATATTCCATTAAAATCACCATCAGCTTTATTGTATTCGTTACATAGTGCTCCCGTGCGCAACGTGACCGAAGGTCTCTTCAAACTGCCCGCCGTCGTATTATAGCTCAAGATGCACGACAAGAGACTCGCAGAAGAACTATTCGCCACAGAAGAGAAAATATACCTTTATTTCCCTGGATACCGCCTCCGCCTTCTATTTGTGATCATTGCGGGGCAATGCTTTTCTATAGGGAGTTCCCTTCGTTTTGTTGTGCTAGCAAATCGTTTAATTTGCCCAATTTAGAAGTCCCGCATGAATTAAAAGAATTATTCTTAGGCTTCCATGAAAACTCTCCCCATTTCATGACGTACATTCGAACATACAATAACTCCTTTGCTTTCTCCACACTAGGTGTTCAATATGATATTTCTATGTGTCAAAATGAGCAAAACTTATATATATTTCGTGTGAACAGTGCTATACACCACTTCATTAATCCTCTACAACCTACTGGCACACCACATCGACATCTCCAGTTGTACTACTATGACCCTACAGCTGAGCTGCAAGCTCGGTTGAACGCTTATGATAGACTTAATCCAAATCTTCTTTCAATGCTGATTCAACTATCAAAAGATAATCCTTATGCAAAGTTCTATCGACAATTATATGAAATGCCTTCCATTGAAGAATACAAGATATTTCTGAGAACACACTATCGTCTTGACCAAAGAGTATACAATCATCCCACTGTCAATGATATTTCAATCATTTGGCAAGATGGACAATCACAGGCACCAGATTTCCACCGTGACATTCAGGTCTATCCAATTCAAGATAGAGTCAGGAAGATTTCGTATTTCAGCTTTGCATATGACCCAATGCAATACCCTTTATTGCACCCCTACGGTCAACCAGGTTGGAATGTTGGGATCATGAAAGATAAGTCACGGCCTTCACAAATGGACATGACTGCAGAGAGTTTGTTTGATACAATGCAGGAAGAGCCGGCTGATGATCAACCCATATGTATGCATCCCACTTACTTTTCAATTCATGTTTGTACTTATGATCATATTTCGTCTGATTCTGTTATTTTTTCCCCTCCTTTTCCCATACTTCCCAATATCTTCCCTAGCAAAAAAACAAAGGCGTACTGATAAGCTCCAAGTGTCAATTCGGGAATATTATGCATACCGGTTACAAATACGCCCGTCAAATCCTTCTATACTTTTACGTTCAGGCCGTCTTTTACAACAATACATTGTTGACCAATACATCAAAATCGAAACTCAACGGCTAGATTTTTTCCGCTCAGAACAAGCTCAAAAAAATCATCGTTCTGAAACATTGCAAGGTATAATTGATGCTTTCCATGTTGATGGTATCTCAGATTTAAGTATGGTGGGTAAGCCAACTATTCTCCCAGCATCTTTCATTGGTGATCCACGAGATATGCATAGACGATATATGGATGCAATGGCTCTTGTACAGACCTATGGCAAGCCTGACTACTTTATTACTATGACTTGTAATCCACAATGGTCACAAATACAAGAACTCTTAGCAACAAATGAGGTCACTGCAAATAGGCCCGATATTGAATCTAGAATTTTCCGTCTCAAACTAGCAGAACTAAAAGATGAGCTTTTCAAACAAAACTTGTTTGGTAAGGTGCAAGCTTATTCATATGTCGTTGAATTCCAAAAAAGAGGTTTGCCCCATATTCATATGTTACTCATAATGTGTCCTGATGCAAAACTAACAAGCCCCTCCCAATATGACTCATTCGTAGTAGCAGAACTGCCCGATGAAGCTACTGACCCTTACTTGTATGAACTTGTTTGTAAACACATGCTTCATGGCCCTTGTGGTGAATTGAATGAAGAAAATGTGTGTATGAAGAATGGTCAGTGCAAAAACCACTACCCAAAAGAATTTAACAATATCACAAACCACGCACCAAATGGATATCCTATGTATCGTAGACGTAACAATGGTGCAGTAGCATTTGCTCGTGGGAAGGTTTTGGACAATCGTTGGGTTGTTCCTTATAATCCCTACTTGCTCGCTAAATTTGATTGTCATATAAATGTCGAGATATGTTCCACTATTAAGCTTGTTAAATATCTGTATAAATGCGTTTATAAAGGCCATGATCGAGTGGCTTATTCTGTTGGCCCTGCTGGTTCAACCAATCATATTGATGAAATTACATCATTTCAAACTGGTCGATGGGTTGCACCGCCAGAGGCTTGCTGGCGTATTTTTGGTTTTACACTCCATGAAATAGATCCACCTGTCCTTCGTCTGCAATTGCACTTGCCGAATTACCAATACACAACTTTCATGGCTGCTGATTCAATAAACAATATTTTAGATGCTGAAAAAACAAAACGAACAATGCTCACAGAAATTTTCCACATGAATGCATCTGACCCACTTGCAAAAAAGGCAAAGCTTTTATACAAAGAATTCCCCCAACATTTTGTTTGGCATCAAGTTGACCATAAATGGAAACCTCGAAAAAAACGTCTAATGATTGGACGTATTGTCACTGCACAACCATCAGAGAATGAACGGTATTACTTGCGGATGTTGCTTCAACATCGTCGTTGCCCAACTTCTTTTCAAGATTTGACAACTATAAATGGTACACAATATGAATCATTCCGAGCAGCCTGTGTTGCATTAGATATTCTTGAAAGTGATTCCGCAATTATAGATTGCTTACAAGAAGCATCTGATTTCCATTTGCCCAATTCTTTTGCTCAGTTGTTTGCAACAATTTTTATCTTGTGTAGTCCTGCACAGCCTCAACAACTATGGTCTAAATTTTATCACCATTGTGTCTCTATTGAACCTGCCGGATCTGACCTGAACGAAATAATATTAGAAACACGAGCATATGCAAACGTAAATAAATACCTTTTTCACACAGGGAAATCATTGCATGATTTTGGTATTCAACTGCCATCTATGGCCCGTGCATCTCCAACAACATCAGACATAGAGGATGATACAAGCTTCGATTACACTAACTATGCAAATTTACCTGATTATTCACAATTAAATGTTCAGCAAAAGGAAATTTTCGATGCAGTTAAACACAAATTAGATAATAAACTTCCTTATGTTTGCTTTATCGATGGTCCTGCTGGTACTGGAAAGACATTCCTGTACAACTCAATTCTTTCGTATGCAACAAATGCTCATATTTTAGCTATCCCTGTTGCAACTTCCGGTGTTGCTGCATCTCTACTGCCAAACGGACAGACAGCACATTCTAAATTTAAACTTCCTCTAGATGTGGATGAACGCTCTGTGTGCAACATATCCAAGCAATCAAATCTTGCTAAACATTTGAGAGCCACCTGTCTCATAATTTGGGATGAAATTTCTATGGCAAGGCGAGAGCTAATTGAGGCATTAGATTCAACATTACGGGATCTTACTGACTCGAATCATCCATTTGGGGGTAAAGTCATTATATTCGGCGGAGATTTTAGACAAATAACTCCAGTCATTCCAAATGGGACAAAAGAAATTTTTATTCGCTCAAGTGTTATTTCTTCGCAGTTGTTTCTCAATGCTACAAAATTCCACTTGTCAATAAATATGCGTGCAAGAAACGATCAAGCATTTGCAGCATTTCTAGAATCAATTGGGCATAATACATACCCAAAAACTGTAAATGGTGACATCAAATTACCAGACAAAATTTTATTACCGTTTCAACATGATAATCCTGTGCGGCCACTTATAGAAAAAATTTTCCCAACCTCTATTCTTAACAGCCCATCCCAACAAACATTTGTGTCGCGTTCCATATTGACCACAACTAATGAATTTGTTGATGAACTCAACAACCTAATTTTGGAGAAGATGGCTGGTGAAGAATTAATTTCTATTGCAAGAGATGTTACAAAGGATTCGACACAGCAAGCACACTATGAAGATTTGTTATCAACAATAACCCCTAATGGAATGCCTCCGCATAGATTGAAACTTAAACAAGGTGCACCGATTATGCTATTACGAAATATTGATCCAGGTAACGGATTATCCAATGGGACACGTTTGATATGTAAAGAAATAACACGCAACGTGCTTAAAGCAGAGATTATGACTGGCCCTTGCATAGGCAATACTTGCTTTCTTCCCCGTATACCTCTACAACCAAAATCACTCCAAGAAACTACTGTTGAGTTCTCGCGCATACAATTTCCAGTTAGGCTATGTTTTGCGATGACCATGAATAAATCCCAAGGGCAAACTTTGGAACATGTTGGAGTATATATAAAAACCCCTGTGTTTATGCATGGTCAATTGTATGTAGCCCTATCACGAGCAACAAAATTTGATAATCTGCATATTATCCTCCATCCTAATCCGAACACTCCCAATCTTATTAATTACACGAAAAATATAGTCTATGATGAAATACTACAACATGCTGGTATTACTGTCATCCGTACTCCTACAGCTGCTTAGAAATACCAAATTCTGCCATCATCCAAAGGTATATGTTAATTATACTCTTATAGCATCTCTCTTATAACTCGCTCCTAATTTTGTTAGGTAGAAATACAAGTTGATGATCTATAAAAAGAACTGAACACTACACTGTGTGTATAAGTAGGTGTAGGTGTGTGTCTTAATTTTCGGTATTTTGCTTCTAGCAAAAAAAAAGCACTCTTTAATTGTACGTCTTCTGGAATTATCTCTTCAGGCTTCAAATTTCTATCCTGCAACTTTTCATCGTATTATTTCTTATACTTGAGTATTTTGCTTCCATGGACACTATAATGCTTGCTATTTATTTTTATGATGGGAATGCGTCACTCATACATGTTCTTACTAAATTTTTTCTTCATTTTTTCTCTGGTGACAAGTTTTCAGATTATGATAGTTCTTTTTCTTTAACTTTTTAGGGTGAGAGATCTGATACTACATTTGGGGATTCACCTGCCGATGTTCATAGACCGGTGAGTTGATTCTTTGTTCATTTTAATTCAGGAAACCAATTTTCTCATGAAAAAGTCCCCTGTGAAATGATGCATCTGAAGGTTTTAACTTATTATGATCCTAGATTGCTTGCTGCCATTTCCTATCAGTTTAATCGAATATTGCCTTTAAGTGAAGCATTTGAACGGTTTAACTTATTCTGTGAATTGCTTTTCCAAAGAATTAAGGCTTCTCTTTGTTTGAGATTGATGGAGGGACCCCAATTCTTTGAGGGGCAAAATTACTTTCAATTTGTTCAATATTCGTTAAGTGGGTTTTAACTTATTATGATCCTAGATTGCTTGCTGCCATTTCCTATCAGTTTAATCGAATACTGCCTTTAAGTGAAGCATTTGAACGGTTTAACTTATTCTGTGAATTGCTTTTCCAAAGAATTAAGGCTTCTCTTTGTTTGAGATTGATGGAGGGACCCCAATTCTTTGAGGGGCAAAATTACTTTCAATTTGTTCAATATTCTATGATTTCTATACTAATTGTAAAGTGCGTTCTGCGTTTGGGGGAGACTGAATATTTGTTTACATTTAGGGTATTCAAATAAAATGATGGATCTTAGATTATGAAGTTTATTTTGGTTTTTGTGTCAGTAAAATGTCATATGTCTAATGTTTTGGTGCAACTTTTAATTTTCTCATTTATCTAGATGTCTTTTTTAGGAAACATTAGAGTTTACTGTCGCATAAGGCCAATCCTTCCTGGGCAAAGTGGAAATCAAACAACCATACAGTATATAGGTGAGAACAGAGAACTGGTTGTCATAAACCCCTCAAAACCAGGAAAAGCTAGCCACCGCCTTTTCAAATTCAACAAGGTCTTTGGTCCTTCGACGACACAAGGTTCTGTTTTGATTGATATAGTTAATTATTTATTTAATTTCTAATCATTTGGTTGCACCCCCATCTTGATAAACACGCACCCATACACACTTCACATTTTGTTAATTTATTCTCTCTTTATTGTTTCTTTAGAGGAGGTATTTCTAGACACTCAACCATTAATCATGTCTGTTCTTGATGGGTATAATGTCTGCATATTTGCTTATGGTTATACTGGTTCTGGGAAAACTTAGGTAAGCTCATAATTTTCAAAATTGGTTTAGTAGTTTTGTTGTCCTATACTGCTATGAGATTTTTTATGCTCATTCTACCAACCTTTTTTCAGTCTGGACCTAGTGCAACATCTGTTGTAGACTGGGCAGTTAACTATAGGGCTCTGGATGATCTCTTCAGTGCCTCTCAAAAAAGGCATAACTCTATTGCATATGAAATTGAAGTCCAAATGGTTGAGATATACAACGAACAAGTGCGTGACTTACTGTGCAATGACGTTCCTTAGAAGAAATATCCTTTGTAGTATTTCTTTCTTCATTGATTATGCTCTATTTTTGGATGTATATCATTGTTTTCTTTGACTTGCAGACACTAGGGATATGGAATACTTCACAACCAAATGGGTTGGCTGTCCCTGATGCTAGCTTGCACTCGGTTAACTCAACCACAGATTTACTAGAGTTGATGAATATTGGCTTAATGAATCAGGCTGTTGGTGCTACTGCTTTGAACGAAAGAAGCTGCTCTTTGTTCCACATTGATGGGTTCAATTCTTCCACAGGCAACTTCGTTTCCTTAAAAGCACGGCATTTGTGTTGCCTAATTCTTTTTCTTTTGGGTCATGTTCACTGCTTGATGGGACAATCATAATATTTTCATGATTATTTCATGTGATAATTTGATGAATCTAAGGATCATTTTATATTATTTTTAGTTAGAATATTATATGTTTTGTTAGTTTTAGAGTCCATTTATTAAACATGGTTCTTTTAAGTATAAAAGGATGAATAATTTGATTGTATAGTTACAGTATATTGAGGGACAAATCAGTATGAAACCTTGTCATAGTTTCTAGGATGATAATATGATCTAATATTTGAGTAATTATATTCTGTATCCTTAATTAATCAACAGTTCTTCTCTATCAACCTATGTGTGTTTAGTGCAGGTCATTTATTCATACTATCATGGCTTTGGTTAATAGTTGGACGGACTTACATATATTGAAAGAATTGCTTTTTTTGCTTTTCAGCCACGGATACTAATGGCTATGGCTAGAGATGGGTTGCTGCCTTCATTTTTTTCGGATGTCAACAGAAAAACCCAAGTTCCTACAAAAAGTACTATCGTAACTGGTTTGCTTGCAGCCATCATGGCATTCAGTATGGATGTGGATCAGTTGTCAGGAATGGTATGGTGCTATTATTTCATTCAATTTTCTGCGAATTTATTACAAAACATTTTAGCCTTGCGCAAGAGAAATCCAATGATGAATTGTTTCCAACAGCATTTTCTCATAGTATATTTTTGGCCGTTGAACAAAAACTAAAGTTGGACCCTGAAAATGGGCATTGTCTCATATGATGAAGTTGCCTGTTTTTGTTAACTTTAGTAGGTTGGAATTTAGCAGTTACACTTGGTTTTCCAACTATCAGTTTAATCCAATACTGCCTTTAAGTGAAGCATTTGAAGGGTTTAACTTATTCTGTGAATTGTAACATAAAAATTTTAAGAGTCCCTCCATCAATCTCAATAATTATGTTAGTATTACTTTCAGTTTTTATTAGCATTGTAACATAAAAATTTCAATTTGTTCAATAATTATGTAATACCATAATTATTATTTGATCCCCATCATGGCCATCAAATGTCACAAAAGATTCCATCTAACCCATCATTACTCCTATGTGAAAAGACCTTTTGAGATGCCTTCTTCTCCACTCTAGACCTTTTGAGATCCCCATAATTATTATTTGGTTTACATTTCTTTCTTCACCTAATTCTCAGTTTCTCACTATTAATACCAAACCAATTCAGCTCTTGCCTTCTACAACTTTCTTACCGTCTAGACACCAACATGGAGGAAGAGAAACAACTTGTCCCAACTAAAGAAACGTTGTTCCTGCCCCTTGCAGAACTCACGGCTACAACAAAGGAATGGATATCAAAGGTTATGTTGCTGGAGACATCTCTTCAACGCTGTGCAAAGAAATCCCGAAGGCCATACAAGAGATACACATTTGTGGATGCACAGGTATTTTTTAAGTGATTGTTCATATATCATTTTTGTCCTTCACCTATAAATCTTCTATTGTGTTTTTTCCCTGCTATTTTTTCCCAGCTGCAAATTCTTCTTACCTTGTGCACTATTCTCTACATTAATTCATAATAAATGTTCTTGCCAGATTAATGATGCTGCTACACATCCATTCATCTCCAGATAACTTGTTGTGTGAATGATTTCTTGTTTCAAACTCAAATAGAACTTCTCTTTTTATTCCAATTATTGTTTACTTTTTTTTTTATTTTTTTATCATGCATTCAATCACTTATTTTATCTATTCCAGGGAACAAAAATAAGAGCCTGTGCATTTGATGAAGACATTAACATGATGGATGGATTCCTGCATTTATTCAAGACGTACCAACTTTCAGCTGATACTTCAAAAACTTTGGGCAATGAACCGCCAAAGTTTAATGAAAACTGCCAGCTTATTCTGAATCAACGGAGCAGCATCTGTCCACTTGACAGAGATGAGTTTGAAGTCACTCTTGGGAAGCCAAACTATGTGGAAATCTCAAAGATCCATACATATCTTGAATCAGAAGAATTGTTCAGTGCGTACCACTCCACAAATTTATTACATACACTATACTCTCTCCTATAAGACAACCATTAAAATAACATCTTGTCAAATAACAGATATGATTGCAATAGTCATCGATGTTGGCTACCCAAAGCAACGTGGTGAATATCGGCTTCAAGAGATCATGCTCATAACAGAGGAGTACATTTAATTTTTACATACTATGAAAGCTTTCAAGTTGTATTAAATTTAAAAACAATATTAATATTTTTATCTTCCTTGCAGAAAAATACCAACAAAACTCACATTATGGAATGATGTGGTGGATGCTGAAGGTGCTGCACTCCTAAAGTCAAGCAAAGAACGTCGTATAGTTTCATTCTCAAATCTGAAAGTGAAAGCAACATCATTTGAAGGTCTGCAGCTACTTTCGTCATCAATTCATGAATTAAACTATCACTAAAATAAATAATGGCTACATGCTTGACTATTTAAACTTGCATATTTATGTAGGTAATTCACTGTCTGCCATCAGTATGACAAATATTACATTCGAACCACCATATCCAGAGACACAGAACCTTCAGCATTGGTAATCTTGTTTGTGAGAAATGTATAAACACAATTTGGTTTATTTAATTTAATCATATTATATATATTATTTTAGGAAGCAACAAAATGAAGAATACCTCGACGATCTAATCCAAGCAAAAGCCTATTGGCAAGCTGCTTTCAGAATCCAGCATGAAACAAGACTGACAAAAGTTGCTGAGATCTTACATTCCGCCACGGTATTGCAACTTTACATTTCATTTGCTGATAATGTAGTTATTATATTTTCCAATACAAGTTTACATGTTATTTAAAATGAATATTGGCAGGCAGGGGACTACAAATGTCAGGGAACCATACAAATATTGATATCGCAGAATCAAAAGCTCACATACAATGGCTGCGACAAATGCAGTACAAAAACAATTACTCCTGTTGGTCTGAAATACATCTGCTTCAAATGTGAGGAGGTCCATGTCTCAGAAAAAAGGTTGTCCGAAGTTAATCTTTAATTTCAGTCTCAATATTTGGCCCAACTAACTAAATTATTAACTAATTAATTTTTTCCCAGAGCCATGCTGCAATTGAACATCCATGACACTACAACAACTCTCAGATGTGTCGCTTATGAAAATGTTGCATCAACAATTCTGAATGCGAATGTGTTTGAGCTGGATACACAAGGGAGGTATACAACACCTAAAATTTGCAATATTGATTTAAATCTATTTCACCATACATACAGGTATAAAACTTACTGTTCATTACATTATGACAGAATGTAGGCTTCTTTTGCATTGACCGGAACAAAGTTCTCTTAGGCAAGACATTTGTAGCCTGGATAAAGAAAAAACAGCTCCCAGCAGGGACCTTCCAAAGTTTTTCTTATACACTCACGAGAATAGAAGAACCTGCTGAAGGTATGGACAACAACACAAACTATACATCAACCCAATTTTGGAAAATTTCACCAACAATCATTACATTTCTTTATTACGATACAGAAATTCTACCAGCTGGAAATCCCAAATCGCCTGCAAACACCCTCCCAGATGCAAAATCAGAAGAGCCATCAGGGCTCACACCTATTATGGCAAACATGCAGCCATCTGCCAAAGACAACATGCAACCCAGAGGGAAAAGTACTACCCAAATACCTAGCCGAGTCATGCACTTTTCCTTACTAACAAACTAATTAAACCTAATCTACTGTCTCTACATTCCAGGTGCTGCTGTCAAAAATCTTAATCCATTGATGGATGCAGTTGGAGAAGCTACACACGACAATAGTGTGAAAATTGAAAGGGCTGAAAGAGCTGTACGTGCAAAGAAATACAAGATGGCAGATAAGAAAAACACTTAGGCCATTCCTGAAAAGAAGTATGCCAGAATATCATTATATATATATATATATATGTATTTTGAATTTAACCCTGGGAAATTTGTCATGAAAACCAGCATTTTCACCCCAGGTTGGATTCCATATTGCAAATTTTAGTGTTCTCTTTTGACTATTAAAAAATACCCATTTCACACATCCTTAGGTCACATTTTCTACTATTTCCAGCCTACCATTTTGTATATTCCGTATGCTATTCTGTAAGCATGTTGCTTTTGCTTTTGTAAAGCAGGCCTATTCCATGTTATTGGAACTGCTTACTTAATTATATGGTATACATTGTTTACTCCATATCCATTACTGCAGATCTGCACATTTTGGTATTCTTATCAGCATCTCATTTATTTATTTATTTTTTTTTATATGGAAAAGGATAATGTTATGAGTTCAAAATGTTGATGAATTCTAATTCCCACAAAAAAATGTTAGGTACTCTCACAACATTCCTCACTATATTTTTGCTCTATACATTTCACTTATTCACAACAAATACTACACCTTCTTACTGACAATTCTATTGGAATTTTGGACCCGCCACTCTCTCAATTCACACAAATAAGTTTACATTAAACTATATGAAAATAGAGCGCCCATGACAATACAGTTCATACCATCATTTCATAGACGACCTGGTGGAAGCCCGGCTATAAAACTCACCAAAGGCTGGCCTACTTTTCCTGCAGAGGCAAAACTTGTTGATAAACAACTATGAAGGTTCAAACAAATATCTATGGCCTTTGGTCCTGGAAAAATGGAATTCTGTGGCACGCTTCAAAAATTTGATGAATTAACCTCGTTTGTCCAACTTCTGTATATAATTTAACTTTCATTATCTGTACATAATGCATGGTATCTCATCTATTACATCAAACTATTATATTAACATAGTATCTCATAACATCATCCTTCGTAGCATTCATTACAGACAAGGGGCATCGCCCGTCCATCACGAAAACTAGTATATATATATATGTGGCAAACGCACAAAAATACATGTACCTTCTTCATACCTCCCTAGAATTCATCATCATCACAAAATCCATTTGTTCAAGATCAGCACCCACCAATCCTCTCCCCCTTCGCAACGATTCCGCCGCTATCCAATTGGGCTCCACGGATTACGGAAACCTAGTGCACCTAATCCCTTCTTCGGTCCTTTACCCAACGTCCATCCAAGATGTCATCCATCTAATCAAATTGGCCAACAATCAGCCCGGCGATCGTGCGTTTGCTGTGGCCGCCAGGGGGCGGGGCCACTCTGTGAGGGGGCAGGCAATGACTCGTGGTGGAGTGGCGGTGGATATGCCGTCGTTGGGCGGGAAGAATAGTAGTTCAGACGCAGTTGGGATTAGGGTTTCCCATAGTAGTTCCCTAGGGTTTTATGCGGACGTCGGGGGCGAGCAGCTCTGGATCGATGTGTTGCGGGCCACTCTCGCGCAGGGGCTGTCGCCGGTGTCGTGGACGGATTATTTGTACTTGAGCGTGGGTGGGACGTTGTCGAATGCGGGGATTAGCGGGCAGTCGTTCCGGCAAGGACCTCAGATTAACAATGTTCTTGAGCTTGATGTTATTACAGGTAAGAATTTGATATTATGCATGTCGTAATTTAATTGAGAAATGTTGATTAATGTTCGCTTTTATTTTAATGTGCCATTTAAATTTTTACTATATATATATATATATATATAAATTTTATTCATGTTTCATTAGTACTCCCTCCGTCACATTAATTGTGGTCACTTTTTTTTTCACAGGAATTTAGGTAGTGGTATTTAGTGGTTAAGGTGGTGTGGGTAAATTTGGCTAATCCCTCAATCCAATTTATAATGGTTATATTTGACTTTTAACCATATTTATCATTCAATTTTGAGTTGATATTATTGTAATGATGTATAAAGAGAAAAATAGTCAAGTGTTGTCTTGCTGGAATCGTCTAATCGCATAGTTTCAGAATATATATTATACAATTTATACTTATATCTATTTTGAGATATTAATGGTTAAACAAAGGCATTGGATTTTATACAGAAAATACAGTTGTCATTATTATGAGGTTTTAATCATGCTAATATTGATTTGATTTTTAAAAAACGGAAAGTGGCCAGTGTTTTTGGGACAACCCAAAAAGGAAAGGCGGCCAAAATTAATGGGACGGATGAAGTATTATTTAATTTTGGACTCAATTGATTTAATATTAATGAATAATGAATGAATATTAATGTGTTCAATTGCATCCGAAAATTAATGTGTATTCCCGAATTCATTGTGGCTTGGATATATATATATATATATATATATATATATTAACATTGACACTAATGTGTTCGCAATTGTGTGTGAGAGCTCAAATCACACAAATTACAAAGGGGATAAATGGGACGCATATGGAGCTTCCAACTATAATTAAGGTTAGAAGTCGGAGGACATGACCTACTTATTCAAATAACTTATTAAAGATTAATGACAAATGAAATAAAAAAATACTTTATTAAAATGAAGGAATAACGAATGAATAGTTATTGTCAATTGAGTAATCTAGTTTTGCTAAAATTCATTTCTAATACGTTATTCTTATGTCTGTAATTAAAAATAAATAAATAAATAAAATAAAATAAAACATCAGTATTATTTTTAAATAATAGCGCTAAACCCAAAAATTTTAAATCTTTACTCATTTTTTATTTTACCACATAATTTTAAAATGTTAATAAAATATCCCTAATTTACCCTCAAGTTTTGTCGTTAAAAATGTGCTTTCAGTTAGTATTACTATTATATGTTGTCCAATTTTTTTTTAAAAAATTGTTAAACATTAAAACTCATATGTCGACAAAGTTGTATAGGTTTTGATATCCAATATCTTCCTTTTCTTTTCTTTGATCTTTTGCTTTTTCTTTTCCCTCTTATACATATACACATTCAAAGAAAACATACCTATTTGCATCAAACTTAGTACGAAATGACTTTATTTTTACGCTCCACAATATAGGGAAAGGGGAATTCGTGACATGCTCAAGAGACAAAAACCCAGAGCTATTCTTTGGAGTATTAGGCGGTTTAGGACAGTTCGGCATCATAACCAGGGCAAGAATTATCCTTGCAAAAGCACCCTCAAGAGTGAGTACACATTTTCCATCTATTATCATTTAAATCATTATATAGTTTACCAGGTTTGGCCTTGTTTTTTCAGGTTAAATGGGCAATACTACTGTATAGTGACTTCTCGACATATACAAGAGACCAAGAGCAGTTGATATCAATATCACCAAACAACACAAATGCCCCAAATTATGTCGAAGGATTCCTCGTCACAAATCAGAACACGACACTCCAATGGAGGTCATCCTTTTCGACTCCCTCTAATCAATCCGACATTGATGCATTGTTGAAGAAGCAAGGTATCATCTACTCTATAGAAGTTGTGAAGTACTACGACAATCAAACTGCTGGTGTCATCGATAAGGTACGTACGTATGTAGGTGAAATAATGCATAAATTATTGTTTTACATACGAGTGAGTAATTGTTCCATCATTCTCTATATATGTCAGGAATTCAAAATGTTGTTGGAAGAGTTGAACTACATTCCCAATTTCATCTTCACCAGGGATGTTACATATTTCGATTTCCTACATCGGGTGGGGAATTTGGACAACCTACCAGGACCACCACTCTCCCATCCATGGCTTAATCTCTTCATTCCCAAGTCCGGGATCTTGAAATTCAATCGCGGTGTGTTGGCCACTATGCTTCCCAAACTCAACGAATCCACCGGTCTCTTCATCTTCTATCCACTCAACCGCATCAAGTACGTAAATATGAACTCGGAACTCCGATCCTATGTTCTAACATTATCCACTTAATTATTTGATTGTCTTATTGTTTCCTGTAATGAGTTTGTCTTCCTTTAAATGTGAAGATGGGATGATAGGATGTCGGCGGTAACACCGAATGAGGATGTCTTCTACACTATAGGTCTGCTGCATACCAGTCTCCCCCAAAATGTACAGATTTACGAGGATTTCAACAATGGGGTTATAAAATTCTGTAGGGAGAATGGCATCCAGGTGAAGATGTATTTACCATCTTACGGATCGAAACAAGAGTGGATGGAGCATTATGGACCCAAATGGGAAGTTATTAAGCAGAGGAAATCAATGTTTGATCCGAAACTGATATTGTCCCCGGGACAGAGAAGTTTCAATTTTGTCTAGTCTTGATAAGCCATTAGATCCTTATGGTTCAAAACATGTACGTTTTTAAGTGCAAAACAGGTACAAATATGAATTGGCATTGTATTCTGGGGCGTTGCGCGGATTGTTGATTGGATATAGGAAAATTTGCCACAAAGGTCCTTTATCTTATCATTTTTATCCAATCAGTCCTCTTTGAATTTTTTGCCCCTATTAGTCCTCTTCATTTGCTAATTAAAACCAAATCCGTCCTAAACTCATTAATCCAAGTCAATTAGTGTTTTAATCGGAAAAATTGCCAAAAACATCATTTTTCTTGTCGTTTTGCTTGAATCCGTCCGCCGCAACCCTTTCAAATAATTGGCTCCAACTGTTGTGAGTATTGCATTAAATATATTCTACTTTTGTGCATTATTATATATATGTTGCTTCTACAGTCTACAACTCTACATTATACTGTCAAAAATATAAGTTAGATGTTTTCAATGCATATCACATTCTTTTGTCAAACATGAATACACCTAATTAGATGCATTACATATTCTCATTATAATGCCATCAAATATTAGATTCGAAATTACATATTTCTACGACGTCTTCCTTCAAAACAAAAAATGAAGATATAACAATTGACACAGCCAGTGATGACTCAATAGCAAACTAGTGGAGTCGTGATCCAGGCAAAGAAGAAATTGGTATGTAAATTGTCAATGTGAAAGAGACATTTAAGAGAACGGATGAATTGGTGGAGCATTAAAATGTTGAAAGAAATAAAATGGGCAGAGGTCGGAAGCTTACTTGCTTGAAGTTGATTATTATCCTTTTTTTTGTATTATTGAAATAAAGTATAATTTCTAATATCTTGGCTTATCATCCGGATTCCAACATGGTTAATTTTTTTTTATTTTTTTTAAAGAAGTAACGAGGTTGTGATTAATAAGAGTAGTAATGAGTAAGATTTAGTGTCATTGGTTTGCCATGCATTTTTATTTTGAAAGAAGATGTCGATGGAATATTTAATTTCAAACCCAAGGTTTGATGGTATTTAGGGATTTAAACCAGTCGGGTAGGGTACGGGTCGGGTACGTGGAAGTTTAAAAAACAAATCTTTTAAGTATAATCTTAATTATTTTAATCTGAACTATGTGTTACTCGAAATTTATATGAAAATTAGCATATTGCTCAAAAGTCAAAATTTCCAAAATTGTTTAGCCTGAAACCTGACCGAAATTTTACTAAAATTATGAAATTTGATTATTTGATTTCCATTGACTGGTTTCTTCTGATCAATATCCTCACAATCAATTGTAAGGCTCGCCTTCTTAGCTGTTTCACCAAAAAAAATATATCCTCACAATCAACATATGGATATTATAGACTATTAGCTGTTTCACCAAACTCATGGGATGAGTTTGGTTGCGGTATTATGGACAAGACAATGGTATATCAAGACACACGATAATGATCATTGAAAAGTATTGTTGGATGGTAGATTAAAAAATTTATGATTGTCATAACACAGCAACAAATATTTCGGCAACAAGCGCAAGGCCATTTCACATAAATTTGAACCTTTCTATGATGTGGTTATCATGTCAACAATTTTATCATGTAAAAAAAATATAGTTATATACTTGTACCACTGAAATGTATATACTCAACAATTTCTCGAATGTACCTTTTGGGGAATAAATACCCAAATAATACGATAAGTTTTACTATTATCCAATTTGGTCCATATAATCTTTTAAGTTGTTTAAAATAGTCCTATAACTTTCTTAATTTAGCTAAAAGGATGCTAAGTACATTTAATTACTAAATTTTATATGTAGATGTAATTTAGAGTGAGATTAATGATGTGGCTTTAGGGCTTGGCAAAATGGATTGCCAAGCTGCATCGGGTATGGGTTTTGGGTTAAAACACTTACTCACCCTTCTTACTCCCTCTTTAGTGATTGGCAAAGATGTGCTCTCAACAGATACATGAACTTTTGCCTCAAAACGGAATAAATTAGCAATAATTAATGCAATGGCTGGCAGCGCACCAAGAGAAAGGGAAGGTAGCGGCGCCTCGGCTTTGGCGCCGGAGGCTGGAGTCGCGAGCAGAGCAGCAAAGGAGTGGAGAGGCCGGCAGGGAGAGCAGCGGCGGTCAAGGTTGGGCACGACAACAGCGTCAAGGAGGCAGTGCTGGTGCGCGGTGTGAGCAGCAGTCAACAGCGGTGCTGCACCAAGCAGCGGCAGGAGGCGGCGCAGCTGAGACGAACACTGGCAGTGGCGTTGGGGTGGAGCGGGTCTGAGGAGGTGTTGAACGAAGTTGAGATGGATTGATGGTTTCCCCTTTTGAACCTGTTAACACAATAAAAAATATATTAAGGCCCATCCATTTACGGTCTAAAATTGCTCGGCCCAGTCCGTGAAGATATATCCGAAAGAGGAGGGACTGGAAAAGAGGACGCGTCTCCAAGTCCATAGAGCGGGACACCTTACAAGGAAAGAAGATAGTGGTGAGGGGCAACGTGCAAGTAGGGTATCACCATGAGGCACCACCAAAAGGAAATAAATCAGGCGAGGCATCACCCAAGGAAACAAATCAGGGTGAGGCGTCATCTAAGGAAACGAATCAGGACGAGGCACCACCAAAGAAGGAAACCATGGTGGAGCGTTCATGGGCTCGAGGGAACCCTAGGTTCCCCACCCCCTATATAAGTGCAATGTGGCACCAGAGAGCATGACACCTCCAACACTCTTTAGAGAGCCGTACTTTACTTATTTTACTTTCTTTACAGCTTTTCTGCATTTTACTACTTTCCGTTTTTCCAATTCCTTTAAAGTTTTCTTTCAATTCCTGTAATTTATTTTCTATTTTTTCTGTAATCTTTCCCCCGAGTTCATCAATAAAAAAGATATTCAACTCTCCAAGATTTCATCGTTAACAAATTGGCACGCCCAGTGGGACCCGAGTGGAAAATCATATCCGCTTAGGGTTTATACGTCCCAGATCTGAAAGGTTAGCAAGTAATTGTACTCAGAAATTTGAAAAGATGTCTCTACATGAAAAGATGCCACTTAGAGCGCCTACCGATGAAGCGGTAGAAAGCACCTCTCAATCGCAACAAGGGATAATGCAAACCCATACACTGTCCGAGCAAGTGTGGCTATCGATCACAGAATCGATGGCCGAGTTCATGCCTTTATTGGTCGGTCGCACGGCCAATCAATATTTATCCTGTTTCTTCAAACACAAATAATGTAGTACAGCACAAGGTATCGTCTCCACAGGGACTGTGATATGTAATTCTAGTGTATTATAAACATAAAAATAAAGTTTGGTGGGGTATGATTTGAATGATCTATAAATCTAATGAAATAATAAAGCAAGTAATCAAAGCAAATAATAAAGCTGGAGACAAAGGACGGGATTAACTATGAATTAAAAAGCCTAGTCCTAGGAATGATTTGGGATTGGTACTTGAATTAGATCATCGATTTAATAAAGATTGAATTCACACACCATTGATAAATTAGTTATAGTTACCAGGTCCACTTAGGCAACCAATTTTCCTTACCGATTAGATAACTAAGGTACGACCGTTAGTTATCCCTAATTGGGTACAATAATCCTAGGTACGACCGTAGGATTTATTTGCCCAATTGCATTATAAACTAGAAAAACCCAATTCGAGTAATCTACACATACGATGTGTAGATTAATGTCGATTATGCAATTCCTTGGGAAGGAACTAATCAACCCAATTGTCACCTATTCAAATAGAAATACAATTACGGGTATCCTATTCAAATTGACTACCAATCATCAAGCCAAATAAAATATCGGTACCAAAATATTCATCCAACTCAACAACTGTAACAATGAACATAGAAATTGCATAAATACCAAAGATGTAAAAATCCACAAAAGTGTTTAACAATCTCCTAAAATCCAAGTACCGAATCAAATCAAAACCTAGAACTAGAAAGGGTGAATCTACTCCATAGTCATTTGGAAGAAGAAAATAAAAAAACATTACAACCATAGATGTAGAGAGCATTAAATCAATTCTTCTCCTTCTTGCTTGGTTGTTGTTTCGCCTCTTGCCTGCTCTCCCCAAAATCAATTCTGTCGTCCCATTCGTGTGTCTTCAATTTCCATCTTTGAATTCTTTTTATTTCTTCCTCTCCAAGCTTGGACCCCCTTTCCTTCTATTTTTGATTTTCTTCCCTTAATTGATTAAGCAAGACACTTTTGTCTTCACAGCAATGGGCCCAAATCCATTAGGGATTAATTTCCAACTAGCCACACAAGAGTTGCTCATGACCATGGTTAAAGTGCTCATTGTTTGCTGCCAATTTGTATCAAATAGCCACTTTTTCACTTGCTTCCACTCCATCATCTCCAAGCCTACAAAATAATCAATATATGCACAAATAAGTCATATTCACACTTAATCAATTCCAAACCACTTAAAATATTAACAAAATGTATGAACATAATTATTCTCATCGAATTCCCCCACACTTAAATCTTGCTTGCCCTCAAGCATGAGTCCAAATTCCCAAAGAATGATCAAGATTCAATACCAATAGTCTCACACAAGCAGAACCAAGTCATTCCAACATCAAATACACCAAGCCAAACCAAGCTCACCAAGATAAAGTGTATGCACTAGTGTATAGGTAATAGACTCTCAAATGATGAATCAAAGAGACAATCCCATAGGCTTGCTTCAAAATCAAATCTCCCCTGCTTATAGTATTCATATCCAATGCATCAAATCAAAGGGTCTTTTATTTAGGTTATAACGGGGTCATGGCCAGGGGTAGGAAAACGGGATGAATGGCTAACGGGAATTGAGAAACCATATACAAATAATCACGCTACAATTCAAACTTGTTGCAATGAAACGAAATCTAAACCATGAAATCCAAACCATGATACAAAAATATATAAGAGAAACACATGTAGCTTTTTCTCCTCTCTCAATCCTTTCTTTCTAATTGCTTTTTCCTTTTTGCAACAACCCCTTTTCTTTTCATTTTTCTTTTTTTTTCTTTTTTCTTTTTTTCTTTTATTTTCGTGGCTTTCAATAGCTTGGTTAGTTTATTAGAGGAATTCCACTGTCTAAAAATTGTAGACGGAACTTCAACTCTGTGTTCATGACCCTAAGGTCAGAGGAACACTTGCCAAGCTACTTACGTCCACTGCCCTGAATTTTCTTTTTCGTTTTTTTTTCTTTTTTTCTTAGGGCTTTTTTTTTAAGGGGTTGCTCAACTTTCACAGACAACAGTACTAGAAAAAGAGGAATCACAATTCTTTCTTGTTCTCACTACCCAATTTCGTCACTGACGAAATCACTTCCTCACACTTTCAATAGCATTCTATCAAACCAAAATTCCCATCTTCAAATTTGCAACTTTTAAAGAATTTTTCATGTGAAGATTCATAAACAATTTCTCAAATTCCCAAGGGTGCAAAGAAAATGTATGGCTAAAATAAGAAAAAGGCTAATGGTTCATGGGGACGAAACGTGAATTCAAGAAAAATAGGATATGTCAATTAGGCTCAAAATTGGCTCACTAGGGGATAAATAAAAGGAGGTGGGAAAATATAAGCCAAAAGGGGTTATCCTAGTGCCCTTATCATTTTCAACACACTGAACTGAATTGATGCAAGCTCAACATGTATAATGAAGCAAGTTCTAGAATGTCAAAATGAACACCAAATATGCACACATCAAAGAAAATTTAAGGCTCAGATCTCACCGGGTTAATTTGTCAGTTGGCTCAACATACTCAATACCAGAAATCATCAGTCATGCCAGGTAATCCTATCAATATAAATCCAAGACTCCCAATCAGGCAATAGACCACACAAAAGGGCAAGAAAAAATATAAGCATAAAAATTGCAAAATAAATTCTACTCCCCCACACTTGAAGGAAACATTGTCCTCAATGTAAAACAAATGACAGAAAGAGAGAACTTCCCTGAAAATCCATAGGGGAATCGATGCCACGACTCACTAGCGAGCCGGAGGTGCTGGTGGAGTGAAGCCTAAATGCTGGAAGAATGACCATAGAGCATGTTCGAGATAGGCAAGTCACAAGTGAATGGGACACGAGTTGGCGTAGATGGGACACAGTATGCACTATAATACCTGAAAACAGAACCAACCAAGAACAAGCAACACCAATATAACAGAATATGCCCAATTCAACACCACCAATTCAGAAATATCAATTCAATCAACTTCGCACTCTAGAATAAAGAAAAAATTCAGTGCAGCACCGCCAAATAATAAAAAGTCGAACCACAACACCACTAACCCAATTTCCATCTCCAATTCTCAACACCAATTGCAATCACCGAAAGTCCAACACCCAGCAAATAAAAATCCAAACAAATAATCAGCATTTTAACTGCCCAATCAAGAATCGTAATCAATAAGTGCCCTATTCCAGAATATGCTCAAAATCCACACACCAAGCCTGTAATTAGAGAATGAGAAGAGGGTAAAAGCTATCCCTTACCAACACCCACCGAGCAGCAGCCACGTTGAGAGAGGATATCACCGGAAGAGAGTTGAACAGCGGCGGCGACAGCGAAGAGCAGTGGTGGAGGTTGGTGGTGGAGGCGCTCGACAGGAGGGGTTGAGACGGACTGGGATAGGGCTACGGGAAACGGAGAGGAGGCGAGATGGTGAGGCAGCGGCGTCGGTGGAGTCCGGTGGAGTCGCGACGGCGAAGGGGGGGCGGTGCTGCTCTCGGCGAGAGGGAGAGGGCGGAGGATGGCGGCGAACAGAGGTGCGAACAGGATAAGGGAGGCGGTGGCGGCGAAAGGCAGATGGTGCGCGAGAGAGAGCGAGAGAGCGAGGAGGGGTGGCGGCGTCGCCGGCACAGCTGCGACGTGGTGGTGGCTGGCTAGGCGGATTCGGAGGGGGGGGGGTGGTGGACGGCCGTGTGGTGATGGGCGGTTGTGCTGGGTGAATTTGGGAGGGGTGATGTAATGGCGGTGAAATTAGGGTAAGTTGGATGAAATCAGTGGGTGAAATTGGATGGAGGCCTTGACAGCATACCTTATCTACTTTAGGCATGGGCATGACCAAGACTCTATTTGTTTGGTGGGAATTGAATTTCCTTTTTGCTTGAAATCAGTCTTTCATTTACACCTTGAGCATGGTCATGACTAAGTGCCCTCTAACTTGCTGGAATTCAAACTTTTTCTTGCCTTGAAATCAGTCCATTATATATACCTTAGTCATGGCCATGACTAAGTTCACTATGGCAATCTGAATTCTTTCTTCTTCCTCCCCCCCTCCCCCCCCCAAAAAAAAATGATCCACCTATGCACAAAAACACAGCACAAAATATTCAAGTTAAAAACAAAACATCACGCTAAAATAAAATAAGAAAAACACACGAAATATTAATAAAAAGCTTGGGTTGCCTCCCAAGAAGCGCTTTTCTTTATAGTCTTTGGCTAGACTTTCTTCTTTCCAATTCATTCCATCTCATAAACAGCATGCCGGATTTCCCCAAATTTTCGCAATTTAACTTTCCTCTTGTACCCAACACCATTCAAATTCATGCCACCATGCTTATCTCTTACTGCTCGAACCCACTTCTCTTCTTTACCAAGAGGAAGAGCATAATTAATGGTATCTGGTGGATCATCAAGCTTATGCATTTCCTGCACACCAGGTTCAATAACATCCACAACACATAAAGAGTTAGAATTTAAATGAGGGTGCTTCATAGCATCAAAGAGATTATAATCAACTCTTTCTCCATCAAACTCCAAGGATAACGTTCCATGTTTCACATTAATTATGGCTCCTGCAGTACACATAAAAGGCCTACCAAGCAAAATAGGAGATGGGTTAGAACAACCTTCATCATTCATATCCAACACATAAAAATCCACAGGAAAAATTAATTCATTAACTTGAACTAAAACATCCTCAAGCACTCCATCAGGATATGCATTAGTTCGATCAGCCAATTGAATGATTATTCCCGTCTTTTTCAGTGGACCTAGTTTTAAGGAGTTAAATAGAGTTCTAGGCATCACATTGATAGCAGCTCCTAAATCTAGCATTGCCTTACTCACTAAAGTGTTACCAATTCGACATGGGATAGCAAACATACCAGGATCACCACATTTAGGTGGTACTTTTCTTTTTAGAATTGCAGAAACATTCTCACCGGCTATAATTTGCTCATCCCCTCTCAACCTCTTCTTGTTGGTACACAACTCCTTCAAAAACTTGGCATATGCTGGAATATGGATTATAGCCTCCAACAATGGAATGGACAAGTCCACCTTCTTGAAAATCTCCAACATTTGTTTCCTCTTATCTTGCTTTGGTGGCTTCTTCAACCTGTCAGGGAAAGGAGCTAAATTAGTTCGAGTAGGAAGAATAGGACTAGATGTTACCTTTCCTTGAACTTCCGCCTCCTTCTCTATTTCTTTTTCAATTTCATCCTTATTTTTCAATGGAATGGGTATTGAAGGACCTTCAACTTCTTGACCACTTCTTAATACCATTGCACTCACATTCTTCGGGTTAGGTTCGGGTTGAGCCGGCCATTTTCCTTTCTCCCTCTCCTTCAGTTGTCTAATGTCGGATGACATTTGGTTCATTTGACTTTGCAATTGTTCAATGCTTGTTTTTGTATCTTTCTGAAATTGCAAAGTGCTAGAAGCCATTATTCTGACCATATCTTCCAAAGACATACCTTATTGAGCAGGAGGAGATGGATGTGCATTTTGTTGTGGTATTGGGGCTTGGTAACCAGGTTGTTGATTCCCCCACAATGGGTTGTTGATTTCGATAGCTGAAGTTGGGATGATCTCTCCACCCTGGATTGTAAGAATTCGAAAACGAATCATATTGGCTTCTAGGAGCTCCTGACCAACCAGCTGCATTTACTTCACCACTTCCTTCTTGTAAAGTGGGACATGCATCAGTTGGATGGTCCGGGTTTGAACATATCCCACATGGCCTCACATGTATATTCCCTACAGCCATCTTTCTCACAAAAGAAGTCAGATCTTTCAATTGTTGTTTAATTGATGAATCATTTACCTCACTTGACTCCTTGGTTGGCATGCTTTCTCGGGTTCCAAACTGTTGTGCATTTTCTGCCATGTTGTTGATCAAAGTCCAAGCCTCTGCTGGTGTCTTGTTCACTATAGCTCCACCGCTTGCTGCATCAATTATGCTCCTGTCCATAATCAACAAACCATCATAAAAATATTGTATCAATAATTGTTCAGGTATTTGATGTTGTGGACATTTAATAATTAAACGATTAAAATGCTCCCAATACTCATGGAGCGTTTCACCAGTTTGCTGCTTGATGCCACAAATTTCTTTTCTCAGACTCGTGGCTCTCGATGCTGGAAAATACTTTTCCAAGAATTTCTTCTTCATGTCAGTCCATGTCGCAATACTGCCAGCTGGAAGGTAGTAAAGCCAATCCTTTGCAAGACCTTTTAAAGAAAAGGGGAATGCTCTAAGTTTAATCTGCTCATCTGTTACACCGGCTGGCTTCATGCTTGAACACACAACATCGAACTCCTGGATGTGCTTATGAGGCTCCTCACCTGAAAGACCATTAAAATGAGGAAGTAAGTGAATCAATCCAGATTTAAGCTCAAATGGTGTATCATCATCAATAGTAGGAAAAGTAATGCATAAGGGTTGTTGGGTCAAGTCGGGCGCAGCTAATTCTCTCAAAGTTCTTTGAGCCTCGGCCATCTCTAACTCTTGCTCTTCCTCAGATTCAGTTTCACTTGATTCTGCGCTGGAGTTAGGACAATGGGCTAACTCGACCACCAAAGGTAAACCAGGGGATGATGTAGTAGCTTCAAACTGTTTTCTTATTCTAGCATATTTCCTTAGCCTACGCGCAGTCTTCTCTATTTCTGGATCAAATAACAGTTCACCTATAGAGGAGGAAAACGACATACACAAGGAAAATAAACTAGAGTATGTAAAACAAAAACAAAAATAAAAAAATAAATAAAATAACACAAAAGAATTTCAAACACGAGTCCCCGGCAACGGGGCCAAAAATTGGTCGGTCGCACGGCCAATCAAATATTTATCCTGTTTCTGCAAACACAAATAATCTAGTACAGCACAAGGTATCGTCTCCACAGGGACTGTGATATGTTATTCTAGTGTATTATAAAAATGAAAATAAAGTTTGGGGGGGTTTGATTTGAATGATCTATAAATCTAATGAAATAATAAAGCAAGTAATCAAAGCAAATAATAAAGCTGGAGACAAAGACGGGATTAACTATGAATTAAAAAGCCTAGTCCTAGGAATGATTTGGGATTGGTACTTGAATTAGATCATCGATTTAATAAAGATTGAATTCACACACCATTGATAAATTAGTTATAGTTACCAGGTCCGCTTAGGCAACCAATTTTTCCTTACCGATTAGATAACTAAGGTACGACCGTTAGTTATCCCTAATTGGGTACAATAATCCTAGGTACGACCGTAGGATTTAATTGCCCAATTGCATTATAAACTAGAAAAACCCAATTCGAGTAATCTACACATACGATGTGTAGATTAATGTCGATTATGCAATTCCTTGGGAAGGAACTAATCAACCCAATTGTCACCTATTCAAATAGAAATACAATTACAGGTATCCTATTCAAATTGACTACCAATCATCAAGCCAAATAAAATATCGGTACCAAAATATTCATCCAACTCAACAATTGTAACAATGAACATAGAAATTGCATAAATACCAAATATGTAAAAATCCACAAAAGTGTTTAACAATCTCCCAAAATCCAAGTACCGAATCCAATCAAAACCTAGAACTAGAAAGGGTGAATCTACTCCATAGTCATTTGGAAGAAGAAAACAAAAAATATTACAACCATAGACGTAGAGAGCATTGAATCAATTCTTCTCCTTCTTGCTTGGTTGATGTTCGCCTCTTGCCTGCTCTCCCCAAAATCAATTATGTCGTCCCATTCGTGTGTCTTCAATTTCCATCTTTGAATTCTTTTTATTTCTTCCTCTCCAAGCTTGGACCCCCTTTCCTTCTATTTTTGATTTTCTTCTCTTAATTGATTAAGCAAGACACTTTTGTCTTCACAGCAATGGGCCCAAATCCATTAGGGATTAATTTCCAACTAGCCACACAAGAGTTGCTCATGACCATGATTAAAGTGCTCATTGTTTGTTGCCAATTTGTATCAAATAGCCACTTTTTCACTTGCTTCCACTCCATCATCTCCAAGCCTACAAAATAATCAATATATGCACAAATAAGTCATATTCACACTTAATCAATTCCAAACCACTTAAAATATTAACAAAATGTATGAACATAATTATTCTCATCATTTATTCACAAAGCACTTAGTGTTGTATTGCGGTCTGCCATGGCCGACCAAGGAGATAGAATTTGGGTTTCCTTGAGTATTCAGCAAGATGGAACGGTTCCTGCAAACGACATGAACGTGGCGCGCAGTCTCCCATTCCCGAGGCCGGCAGATGGCCAACAGAGGGTTTGGGGAGCTAACTCAATCCAAAATTGGGCCGACCTCGAGCGAGCGTTTCATGACAGATTTTACACGCCATTAACACAGGTGAGTCTTGTAGACCTGACTAATGCTAAGAAATTTGCCGAGGAGGCGGCAAGAACATTCATTAATAGATTACAACGGCTCAAGAGCCGATGCACAATGGCGGTCCCTGATAGGGAGATAGCCAATGTTGCAGTGGCGAATATGTTGCCAAAATTGAAAGAACGTTTAATTGTGCAGGATTCCACTGATCTTGCCCAACTGGCCGAGAAAGCGGCCCGCTTGGAAAAGTTCCTTGAGAAACGCGATGAGAAGCGTCGGCCTACATATGATACTTATTTCAAGAAAATGAAACCGGATACAGAGGAAGGCGAACCAAGGATGGTGATTGCTGTAGTGACTCTTGGTAGAAACAACCATGGAACGCGATCAACGGCGGCCTTGGAGGCCGGATAGTTGGTGGCAGATTAACGGCGACCAGAAATAAAAAAAATTTAAAAAAAATAGAAAATCAATAATAATAATAATAATAATAATAATAATAATAATAATAATAATAATAATAATAATAATAGAGTTAATAGTTAATTTAGGCCATAACAGGTAGTCATTTCCACTTTTGAGCCACAACAAGTTTGAGTTATGATTTTAGGCCATAACAAACCACTTTTATCCAGTTTTAGGCCATACAGACTTTTTAAAATAATAGTTGACCCCACCTACTTTTCTTTATTATATTTTGACCCCTTCAGTTGACTTATCAACTTTTGCCCTTTTCACTTTGACCCCAAACTTTAGATTTTTCATTAAATTTAATCCAATAACCGCCCATCATGCTTCCGATAATTAAATTAAGCACTAAACTTCATACCTTGGCTTTGACCGCCTTGTTGCCGGGTTTCCTAAGCTCCAAGATTTTACGGACTTCCTCCAACCACGCAGCCACGACCGATGGTTCACCGATTCTTGGTTCCTTCAGCAACAAACATCACAGTCTTATTTCGTTTCCTACCTTAGGAAGTATCAAGATATGAATAAAAGGTTTTAACTATATTATCGGGATTTTTGGGATATTTGGAAGCCTGGATTTTACTGAAGAAATATTAAAAATATTATTCAAACATAATTTCCCCTAACGGAGAAGACAAACACTTAGTTCCTCATGGAGGATACAAGACTCTTGGGGGAATACCCCATACTTTTACAGACTCAAAAGGAAATATGCAGAAAGAGAAATATTACAAATATTTTGAAGAGTTGGGAGGATTTTTCGATGCCTTCCATCAGCTTCAATCTCCTCTATTTATAGGCGTCCGCGGACTTCAATCACGAACTCCAAACAAACTCTAATTTCTTGTGACGAACGCAGTGACGTCACTTGCTTTGGATTCCAGCCTACATTATTATTCTGCCAGAATTATCACTAGTGGGCTCCTTTGTCAACTCGTCACATGCCCTTGTCAACTGCCCCTCTCTACTTTGTCGGCCATTATTGTAGGGTCTTTGCCGACACTTCTTTTTCTCTTACATCCAGCTGTCTTCACTTAGACTTGTGAAAGTTTTTTGGACGTTTCTTCCCTTTATCTTGTCCAGATTCGGCTTTCTTTTGGGTTACCCGAATCTTTGTACCGAATAGGGGTTTTTCCTGTTCCATGCAATATGGGCATATGTGATTATCCTATTGCCCAACATGCATCATGTTGCATGCCTTTCTTCTGGTAAACTCAGTTGCTGGCAACTTATTTTTCCAGATGAGTAACCTTTTCTTTTCAAAAGAGGTTTCCGCAAACTCCGTGCTTTTCCCTGTTAAAGAATTAACCAGGAACGATCCATTTAAATTATTGGAAAAGATTTTAAATTGATATTTGACCTTTTCCATCTCTGTGAGACAGACCCAGAATCGCCATGCTCGTCTGGTGGAGATCTCATCTTCACTGATGGAAGATATCAATGGTGCATTGTCATCAATGGACTTGACTCTGATGAAAGCTATCATATCAGGCCTTTGTAATTTAATAAAATGAAAGACCGGGTATGAACCTTTTCCAATGATTTTTGGTGCTGCTAAGATAAACTTGAGCTCCAGAATATCTCCTCTTTGAAGGTGCGGGTTGTTCTGCCATGATTCATGCACCGCACAACTTATCCATCCTGGAAGTTTTTCTATCTTCGGGAACCCTGGTGATGTAGTATGGACAGATGCTAATGATCCAAAATCATACCACTTTCAAACATCTTCTGGCTTCGATCCCTCGAGCATCCAGACCCTGTTGTATCTTCCGGATGTTTCGATCACCGTCTTGCTGGGGTTAATTCCCTTTTTGTAAACCAGTTGTTCCCATTTTCCTTGGTAGTCCAACCAGGCTGTAGAAATGACCTCTTCTGAATTAACCTTAGAGGTGCCTGTCATTGGCCTAAGATTAATTTCTTCCTCTTTTACCCCAGAGGCAGTGTGTTGACTTGAACTTTCGGAAATGTGACTTTCCTCTTGCTCAACATTTTTGTCGGTTGCCGACAATGGTTCCTTTGAAGCAGTGCTTGAATCTGCTTCTTCATATGTGACCACTTTATCTTTTTGGGCACATTTCTCTTTGTTTACCAGGGAAGCTGATGCTTTCCTGATTGGCTCTTATACTGTTTCCCATAGTGCTGTCATTGCTATATGGGAGGTTTGTATATTGTTGCGGACCATGTCCACATCGCTCTGTTGTATTTGGCCAGCTGCTCGTGCATTGATCTCGAGCTGTCCAAAATGCTTTCCATCCTCCAGGGTATTTAATCTTTATATTATCTACCCCAATGGATTGAGGTGTTAGATCTTTGATGAACTCCTTCCCTTTATATGCCATAATTCTGTCTTCCGAAAAAGACATACGGCTTGCGTACTCAATTCTAGCACTCGTTGATCTGTCTAGAATTGGATGATCTTTTATCTGTATGTCTACTCCATCTAACCGTGGAATCTGGGTAGGATTTGGAGTCATGACTTTAGCAAATTCCTTGAAAATTCTAGGAATTTCTATATATTCTTTCCTAAGAAATAAGTCAGAATGATGACTATTGGAAAGTACATAAAAGATCAATAAGTTATAGAATATGGTCTGTTCCCTTCTTTCATCAGATCTTTTCTTTTGAAATCCTGATGAAGGGTTAGTACTCTGCTAAAGTCTTGGTCGGCTAAGTTGTAGGAAATTCTGGGATGAATGTCAAACATTAACTTCCCTGCATATAAATTTCCAACCATAGTTCCAAGAAGACCATCTCTAAGGTTATTGATTCTTCTATCAGTGACTGATAGATGTAATTCAGAATCAATGCCTTCTTTGAAGGTTGCCCTAATTACTACTTCGATGGCTCCTATGTGGATCCATTTCATAGTAATGGCAATTTCCTCATTCATTCTGCTTAATTCCTCAAGAATTTCTTCTTTAGGAATTAATTGCATGTCCATAACATTACAAGTAAGTTTCATAGGAATTGCAAACTCACCTACACTTACTTTGTAGATGATGTTATATCTTCTCTGGTTGAGTCCCATCTGCTTAAGAACTCGTCCAATCCCGCCAATTCTGAATCCGTCATATGGGCTGAGATTGGAATCTTGTCGCATTATTCTTTCCATTGTTCGATTCGAGATCATCATCCTTGAAAAGAATCCAGACAGGTTTTCAGTGGTCAGAATCCTGTTCTCTTCAGTCAGACTCGGTTGAAGATCCATCTGAATATGAGTCCGAGTTACTTCTTAATTCTTCCTTGTAGATGCTTTCATCCGAGGGGATGTCCTCAAACTGATAGACTGGTACCAGCTTTCCATGGTAGACCGCTTCCACGATATCCTCCGTGGCTTCGTACATTCGTATCTCACGATTCTGAGGGCAATCGGGTGAGATATGACCTCTGGCTCCACACTTCCAACAGATGCAGTCCTTGAAACTTTCGTTGGCTCGGGTATGAGCTCGTCTAAATGTTCTCTTGGACGTCGTTCTCCCCATGCTCCTTGATGCTGAGCTAGTTGAACCTTGGGATGAACTCTTAGTCGTTCCCGTTCTTTGTCCAGTTTTGTATGATCTGGCCTTGCCCTTGGACCACCATGCTCTTCTTCTTCGGAATGGAGGTCTTCTGAAACTCCTACTGTATGAGCCTCGACTCTTCTTCTTCATCCTCTTTTCTTCTGATTCTCCTATAATTATTGGAAAATCGTTATTTTCACAGCAAAGAGGGGTTCTTTTTATTTTACCTCTTAGTCTCTTGATGTTCTTTTGGGCTGCTGCCTGTTGACACCATTCTCTGAGCTTATCCTTTAAGAAGGACATTCTCCGGGCTATTGAGTCCACTGTACCAGGGGGTACTGTGTACGATTGGATCAACCTCTCTCTCCATGGGCTGCAGATCTTTGCAAAGAACATGGGACATGCTACTTCAGCTGTCATCTTACTCCGAAAATAGTATTTACGAAACCAGTAGATATATTCATCTACTGCGCAAATACTTCTTAACTCCATACCCAATAGTGCTTGGGTATAGACCTTGATTTTTTCGGTTCCCTGTTCTTCAAAATAACCATCTCCTACAAAATGGGTTTTGAATAAGAGGCCAAATCTTTCGCAGATAGTGCTTTTGGATTCTCCTTCAAGTATTTGCTCCTTGAGAGCCGCTGTGGAGTTTTTCCAGCCTAACTTTGCCGATCCTTCGAGACTCAGCTCTATTAATCTGACAAAGTTTTCTTTATCGAGACCCAGAGTGCTTGCTGCATTCTTCATTGAAGCTACCCATTCGTCGATTAGATCTTTGATGTTTCGAAAGTTGATAACATCGAGGTTCAGTGGTATGCCATATGGATTTAATGGTTGTAACATCGTCTTGGCCCACGGTGTGGATTCTGGTGTTCTACTTGTGTTCCGTCCTAGGTTTCGTCTTGCATTGAGATGCACATCAGGATACCTGTTCATGTGGAAGTCTGTACTTTCTCTCATTGGGACATCAGGCGGTCCATAGTGGGTCACGTTGGATCCTGATTATTCCGAATAACCCAATTGAAGAACTTCATTGGGTTTTACATTAACCAGATCCATAATCCCAAGTTGGGAAAATGATTCTGCTAATTCTTGTAGATATGATAGATCTGCCCTTGAAACACTCATTCGACTGTTTTCAGGAGATCAATCATAAGCTCTTCTTGTGATTTCTGCTTTGGAACCATAGTTGCTTTACCTTTTTGATGTAAAGCTTGTACGGGTCCGAATGCATCTCTAACATTGGCTTGGTTATTCTTGGAAGATCCAGGAATATCCTTCTGCCTTTTCTTGATATCCGAAATATCAAATTTCAGATTTAAAATCTCTTTCTTTAGATCTTGAAACAATTTCAAGATCTCCTCTGTTGATTGATTCAAGTTATCTATTTTTCTAGGTAAAATTAATACCCGGTTACCATAATCTTGAATCGTCTTTTGGATTTCTCTTAAGTCTTGTGAGTACTTAGAGCTATCCGGATCAATTTCTTTCCAGTCAGTTCCTTTAATTTCCATGAAAGAAATTACTTTCAATAAAATCTTGTCTTATAGACAAGTTCAAGAATTTCCTTTGGAAATTTCTACTCCCTCCGTCCCATTCCAAATGTCCTACTTACTATTTTTGGATGTCCCATTACAAATGTCTTCTTTCTATAAATAGAAATAATTTTCCCCTCCAACAACTATGTGGACCCCACCATATACTCACAAACCAACTCTACATTAATTCCCGTGCCCAACAGTAACAAGACACTTGGAGTGGGACGGAGGGAGTATTTTTTATTTCCAAAATTTGGAAATAACTCGTTGGTTTCAAATTAATTGAATTCAATAAATAATTAAATCTTCCCCATTAAGAAATAAAATATTATAAATAATATAATTAATATGTTCTTCAATAAAACCTAGGCTCTGATACCAATTTTTAAGCGCATTGGGTGTCATTTGTATAATGAAAAATTAAGTATATTGAGAAAGGATTAAAGTAAATAAAGTCAAACTTTTTTTGTGGTTTAAATGAAAGAAAGAAAAAGTTGTTGGGTCATTTATTAATTTCAAATAGGTCCTATGGCCTAAATTTTACAAAACTGTGTTTGTTATGGCCTGTTTTCATAATTGCAACTTATTATGGCCTAAAAGTGGAATAGCCTCCTTGTTATGGCCTTTTTTTAACATTTAACCCATAATAATAATAGTAATGTCCTCTGAGTTATTCTGTGTTTTCAATTCTAATTCAACATTCAATGGAGGCAAGCGGAGATGCCGGAGGGAGACGCTGACAACGCCGGTGAAAATTCCGGGCACTGCGAAGTTGAGCTTTGGAAATTGAGCTCAACGCGGCGACAAAGCTTGTGGCGGTCGAATCCCTTCAAGTGGCGGCTGAGACATGATCAACGGCGGGCGTGCACTGGTGATGGCGGCTCCTCGGCGATGGATGGCGGCCTCCGAGGAACGTCTAGATGGCGGCTCCCTCGGCTATGGATGGCGGCGCTCGAGGTATCCAAGGCAAGGAAGATGGCCTCCGGAGCAGAGGGAAGGATGGCGGCCTCTCACAAGGAGACTGGCGGCGCTCCCTGGATGGCGGCCTCCATCCTGGCGGCCTCCCTGCCTAGCGGCCTCCACCCTGGCGGCCTCCCTGGATAACGGCCTCCATCCTGGCGGCCTCCCTGGCTGGCGGCCTCCATCCTTGCGGCCTCCCTGGCTAGCGGCCTCCCAGGCTAGCGGCCTCCATCCTGGCGGCCTCCTTGGCTAGCGTCCTACATCCTGGCGGCCTCCTTGGCTAGCGGCCTCCCTGGCTGACGGCCTCCATCCTGGCGGCCTCCCTGGCTAGCAGCCTCTATCCAGGCGGCCTCCCTGACTGGCGGCCTCCCTGGATGGACGGCCTCCCTGGCTGGCGGCCTCCCTGGTTGGCGGCCTCCCTGGCTGGCGGCCACCATCCCGGCAGCCTCCCTGGCTAGCGGCCTCCATCCTGGCGGCCTCCCTGCATCCTGGCGGCCTCCCTGGCTTTGGGCCTTAATGGGCCGAGATCAAATCCTAAGTTTAAAGCGCGCAAATTTTTCTTAAAAATGCTAATCAGACAAAATGCGCGAGGGGGGTATCTGATAACCCAATAAAAAATATATTAAGGCCCATCCATTTACGGTCTAAAATTGCTCGGCCCAGTTCGTGAAGATATATCCGAAAGAGGAGGGACTGGAAAAGAGGACGCGTCTCCAAGTCCATAGAGCGGGACACCTTACAAGGAAAGAAGATAGCGGTGAGGGGCAACGTGCAAGTAGGGTATCACCATGAGGTACCACCAAAAGAAAATAAATCAGGCGAGGCATCACCCAAGGAAACAAATCAGGGTGAGGCGCCATCTAAGGAAACGAATCAGGACGAGGCACCACCAAAGAAGGAAACCATGGTGGAGCGTTCATGGGCTCGAGGGAACCGTAGGTTCCCCACCCCCTATATAAGTGCAATGTGGCACCAGAGAGCAGAACATCTCCAACACTCCTCAGAGAGCCGTACTTTACTTATTTTACTTTCTTCAAATGTTGGACGAATCAAAGGAGGAATAGAAGTCGAACCCACACATCGTTTGATGTTCTTAAATTTCTCATATTTATGTAAATTGTGTAGATTGTGATTGTGAATTAATAAAATTATTTGCAGTTGTTTGTCTATCAATTTTCTGTTATACAGATTTTGGCACGCCCAGTGGGACACTTCTACCTTTCATCTCCTCCAACAAAAGTTGAAGATCACCTATGGCTCTGAAGATCGTTAAGAACGTCTCAAAGAACAACCCCTCCACATCCGGTGTTACAGCTACTCCCAGTGTCACCGCAAGGAATATGAAGAAGACCATCGAAGATGTTGCGGTCATGAAGGATGTTGATCTGGTTCTTCCACAACGCTCTGAAGATTCAAGATCCACTTCGTCTCCTTCAAGCCTAGGGGAAGATCCGGACCATACTTCAAGTCTCCCCCATGTTGATGTGATGATGGTGGACGCAACCAATTTGGAAGAACAAATTGCCAACTTAACGAAGATGGTCGAGATGCTTGCCAAGCTCATTGAGATTCGAGATGCTCGTTTAGACAAAGTCATGAATATACTTGAAGGGTCCAATAGAGATCAAGTCAGCAATCAACCGAAAGAAATCCACGAGGACTTGGAGACATCCCAACAAGATGCCTTGGAAAAGGAAACAGTAGATGCGGATGCCCAAGCCACTGCGGAAGGCTTCATCCACGTGGACCAGTTGAAGGAATTCATCGCCGAAACTCTAAAGAAAGATGTCCCAAAAAGCTCAGGATCATCATTGAAGTATTCCAAGCCCTACACTGCTCGAATTGATGCCGTGAAGATGCCGATCGGCTACCAACCGCCCAAGTTTCAACAATTCGATGGCAAAGGAAATCCCAAGCAGCATGTTGCCCACTTCGTAGAAACTTGCAACGACGCAGGGACATACGATGATCAACTCGTCAAGCAGTTTGTATGGTCACTCAAAGGATATGCATTCGATTGGTACACCGACTTAGAGCCTGGCAGCATCGACAGTTGGGGGCAACTTGAACAGGAGTTCCTAAACCGCTTCTACAGCACAAGGCGCGCCGTTAGCATGATGGAACTCCCGAATGCGTGTCAGTCACAAGGTGAACCGGTCATCGACTACATTAACCGTTGGAGAAGTCTAAGGCTCAACTGCAAAGATCATCTATCCGAAGCATCAGCTATAGAGATGTGCATTCAAGGCATGCATTGGGATCTCTTGTACATTCTGCAAGGTATTCAGCCTCAAACATTTGAAGAATTGGCTACCCGTGCTCATGATATGGAATTGAGTCTTGCATCAATGGAACTTCATCAAATTGAAGACTTCGAACCAGAATCGAAGGAAAATTCAATGCAAGTGCGTCAATGAAGATTCAAACAACTTCAAGAGGAAAAAGCTCAAAGGCTCCTCATGAAGCCCTTCAAATGCAAAATCCTTTAAGATGATCAAGCTCGAAGCCCATCTTGAAGCGAACAAATTTTCAAGCGCCAAGCTTCACGAGGATCAAGCTCGAAGCCCCTCCTGAAGTCCTTCAAATCTTCAAAATCTCCAAGCCGTCGCGAGGATCAAGCTCAAAGCCCATCCTGAAGTCTTTCAAATCTTCATGTCTTCAATCCCTTCACGAGGATCAAGCTCAAAGCCCCTCACGAAGTCCTTCAAATCTTCAAGTCTTCAAGCCTTCACGAGGATCAAGCTCGAAGCCCCTCTCGAAGTCCTTCAAATCATCAAGTCTTCGAAGCCTTCAAAAAGGATCAAGCTCAAAAGCCCCTCTCGAAGTTCTTCAAAATTTCATGCTTCAACAGGATCAAGCTCAAAAGCCCCTATTGAAGTAAGAAAACGCATTCCCGAAGAGTCAAATCACCTTCAAGCATGCCGAAAGTTCCTCTCAAAGTTCTTCGTTGTCCATGTCCAACATATCTTTCATGGATCACATTGAATCGAGGCCCTTGATCCAAAACATTAAGGGAAAATGCCTAAAACATGATCTTGAAGACCAAACGCATCTTCAACAAAGTCCAAACTCCCAACAGAAGATGACTGGGGGCAATGGGCTAAAGTCCATGCGACGAGCCATCAACATAGAAGGTGGTTGACATAATCGTTGCAAAGTCTTGAAAGAAAATCAAGTCATGCTCCTTGACGTACGAGTTTAAACTGCACGTTACTCTTAGCCTACAAGAGTATAAACCAAAAAAAATAGGCAAAACAAAATGTGATGTAAAAAAAATGCATCACTTGAACTACGATTTGGCTTGATTCCCTCAAAAGGATACGTAGGCAACTAGGCTACTTCCAAGTGCAGCCGCAAATATAAAAAAAAAATCATGTATTGTGTTTGCAAAGTTGATTACTTTGTCAAAATGTGTGCGCAATGCAAGTGATTCAAGATTGAAGATAAAGCTTTTGTGGCAAATGGTAAAGACGAAAACAAAAGTACTCTTTATTGCTTCCAAATTTTCATTTACAACCTGGGAAAGCAAAGCTCCAAGGATGAAGAGATTACAAAAGGAAGAAACACCAACAAGGGAAAACTATAAAAGATTAAAGCATCCTTTTTTTTTTTTTTTTTGCAAGACAGTACATGTGGACAAAGTCTTGTTCATGGCTCTATCTTCAAGTTGTCAATCATCTATATGCATTCAAGCAATCATATAGTTGATATTCTCAAAAACTAGTCGTTCCTTCAATCAAGACCGAACAGATAAAGTTCTGGGAGAACAAAATCAAACCCTGCAAAGCAAAAATAATACAACACGAAAAAAAATTGTGTTAAAAAAAAAATGAAATTTACATGTTTGGTCTTCAAGTACTCTGAAATCAAATTGCAGAATGAACTAAAATTTGTCTTCAAGCTCACTTCTCAAGCACAAACACATGCTTCTCCTCCAATTTGAGAAAAATGCAGCTCTCACTTTGAAAAAGAATGTGTAATCTACAATTGGATAAAAACTGCTGAGCCCCAATTGTCGCGCTCTTCTCCAAATCAAAACCAAGGCAACAGGCGTGGATGGGCTAAACGACGGCGACGGCCTCGAGCAACGGTGTTCCCCATCTCTCGACAGGCGTGGCGCGCTTCCTTACGCAAACTCCAGCGGCGGCACCCAGACTGGACAACGGCAGGCAAGAGCGTCCGGCTCATGGCGACAGCAGAAGCCGACAGCAACGACGGCCATCCTTGTGTGAGTTGTGAGGCGGAGCAGACCCGGACAGTGGCGGCAGCGATAGCCTCTCCTCAAGCTTCTCCAGCGGCAAACAGCAGCAGCGCTCCGACAGAGCGGTGGCACCAGCGGCGGCTCCCTTTACACGGCGACACAGCTCCAGCGCGACGAAATCAGGGACGGCCTCCACGCGCGGGCTGAACGGTGGCGTCAGCCTTGTCTCCCTTCAGCAACAGCGCAGGAGCACGGCATCAACAATGTGACAGCTGTCTCCCTTGCGTGAAAATCACTCAGGCAGAGCAGCGGCGACTCGGCAGACGGGCATGAGCTGGGCAGCGGAGCAGCGACGACACGACCGGACAGACAGCGGCAGTTCTGGGCTCCTACATTGCCTTGACGAATTCTTCATCTCAGTCTCGTTCAAGCTGCAGCTCTTCTGAATTGTTGGCCACGCTAATTGGTTTGAGATTTATAAAGAGCAGAAGATTTGATAGGGTAAAATATTTGAATTTCCAGTTACTTTGCTACGATTTGGTTTGAAAAGAAGATTCACAAACTCAAAGATTTGGTGGCACACATTTAATTTGGAAATCAAAGATTTGGAAAATGCCAAAGAATTGGGATATGCATGCGCCATTCGGGAGCAAATATGGGCATTGATTTTGCCAATTAACTTCAAAGGTTTGTTTTGATATGGGAAGTTCATATCCAAAGAATCTGTTGCACAGTCAAGCAACAAATATTGGCAACATTGAAAGCTTGGTCTAGGGAATTAACGACAAGATATCTTTGGCCAATTAATTCGAATGGGTTACAAGAATACTAGTGCAAGTCATGGAAGTGCACAGATATTTTTTTTTTTAAAAAAAAAGCCTTAAATGACAAAGAAAAAAAAAGAAGTCAAGGAAATTCATGGAGAATCATAAAAGAATATTTCGAGACTCGTTCACGTCTCAAATATTTTATTTCACCCTAAACAAGTCTCGAGGGGGCATCTGTAAACACGTAAATTTTGTTCGCCAATGAAAATGCGACACGTGTTTTTAAATATTAATTTAATTATTTTGAGTATTATAAATAAATTATATGCTTAAAATAGTTATTAATGTTTAAATGGATTTATATCCGGCCTATGTGAACAAGTCCAAATGAAAGACACACATGCCCTATGATCCAATGGACACTTGGAACAATCAGTCCATGAAGATCGGTCCATGTGAACAAGTCCAAATGAAAGACCCACATGCAACATGACCCAATGGACATTTGAGGCAGGCCAGTCCATGGGAATCAGTTAATGTGAACAAGCCCAGATAGAAGGCCCACATGCTCAGTGACCCGATTGAAACGTGGATCGGACCAGCCCATCATTTGGCCCATCATCCACATTCCCTAGGGTTTTCCTCTATAAATAGAGGCACCCTGTCAAGCAAGCATTAGGGGGACATCTTGATACTCTACTCATTCTCAAGACTCAAGTACTTGAGATCTACAGTAACAAAACGCTGCAGAAATCCAAAGGAGCCATAGAGGAAGTATCAAATACACTTCCAAGTCTTCAAATGTTGGAGGAATCAAAGGAGGAATAGAAGTCGAACCCACACATCGTTTGATGTTCTTAAATTTCTCATATTTATGTAAATTGTGTAGATTGTGATTGTGAATTAATAAAATTATTTGCAGTTGTTTGTCTATCAAATTTTTTGTTCTACACTGTTTTTCCAATTCCTTACAGTTTTCTTTCAATTCCGGTAATTTGTTTTCTATTTTTCCTGTAATCTTTCCCCCGAGTTCATCAATAAAAAAGAGATTCTACTCTCCAAGATTTCACCGTTAACAGAACCCTAATTCTACTTCTCCAATTTTATGACTGTGCAAATTTCTCAGTGAAGATGGAGGAAGAAGGGTGCCCACATCCGACCCGGTTTGCCAAGATGTAAATTTACATCAACCACCACATCAGCGATTAAACCCTTAATCACATCGTCTACATGTCAAAAATTAGTAATTAAATGTACTTATGATCATTTTGGCTAAATTAAGAAAGTTATAGGACTATTTTAAGCAACTCAAAAGATTATGAACTAAATTGGATAATAATGAAACTTATAGGACTATTCGGGTATTTATTCCTACCTTTTGCGGCTACAATGGTATTCATGGGTATATATAGGAAGAAGCCCCTCAAATAGAGATTTTTTCAACCCTATTTCGATTGTTAATACAATATTGAAGAACTGCTATTATATAGAGTATTACTCCCTTGATTGTGTAATATCGAATGCTTGTTGAACCATGTGAATTGCATGAAAGTAGGATACCCCAAATTTGAGGGGTCAATGAGTTTTAAAAAACATTCTTGGTGAAAGAAAAAAAAAATGAATTGAATCGGGTAAATGCATATACATGTATGGCTGAAAATCTATAAACATAAAACTATATCAGGCTCAAAATTTATTTGGGAAATTTGTTTGTCGTGTAAGACTCGATTCTTCCTTTGTAGGTTACAACATCCTCAGAAGCCTCGAGCCAAATTTCTTCTACCTCTTGGAGTTGCAATTTACTCTGAAGTCTAGCTTCTTGCAGTTTATATGATTGCACTTTTTCACCGAACAGGAGGGATTGTGTTCGTACTCCACTAGTAACTGATTAGGCTTAGCAAATACCAAACTACATGGAGACATTTTTATAGGTGTTTTGTACACCATTCGGGGGTCTACAAAGTTTTATTAGTGGTTTATACTTTATAGGTTGAAATTATCGCAGTAGCGATAACACAAATAGCATTGAGGAAAATTGGGTTGGAATTGATGACACTTCCTGAATTGATGTGGATGATATTTCCTTACGTGACCTGGTTTTCATTACCAAAAAAGAGCTGAAAAAGGCAAATAGTTGTATGCTATCAGTGCGAAAAGAACCTTCAAAGAAATGATAAAATTAGATTGTAGGCAAAGTGTGCAGGCCTTGGAAATTTATGGTTTTGCGAAGCAGCACAAGGGAAATTAAAGTGCGGATAATGAGAATTTTATAATGCTTGTAACAAGGTACAAATACAAATATATCAGATGATTTTGGAAGAAATCTTAGACCAGGATTAGAGGATTAGGGATTATAATCAATTCAAGAATTTTAAACCTGTTTGCCTACTTCGATTCCACTCCCCCAGTAGATTTCAAATCCATCATTTTTTTCTTTTAAATTTCCAATCTGTCGTCTTTCACAATATATCATAAGATGCATACAAAGATTGGTCCTTCTCATTACCCCCAAATGAAAATGAGATTATATATAATTGCCTTAATAAGATGAAATTCAAAGCTTCCACTTGAGGATTGGTTTATTTAAGTTGCATGGTATATATGAACAACTGACCCTATTAAATTATATTAAAATTCAAAATATCGGTATCAAACTTGACCTTGATTACAAACACAGGTAAACGATAGAGTCTAGGAAAACATAAACGTCAACCAAGCATCTCGTGCTCACTTTGCTTCAACTATACTACATTACATATATTTCAAGAATAGTGGACCCACACTTTCAAATAAGGACAGGTTTAAATTTTTTTCTTTTTTTCTCAACCAATTTATGTGCAACAAATATATACCGTATGTCATTAAAAAAATTTTATACAGGCAACGAACAAGCTAGACGATGAAATGGAAGGCGACGAAGTTTTAGGCGACAATATTCGTCTTCTTTTCCGTTGTCTTTCTGTGAATTTTGTCGTCTTCTTTTAGTAGTACTTTGTCAAAAATGAATTAAATTATCACAAGCTGCAACTAGCTGCATATCATCCCATACATATCATCTTAAATTTCGAAATAAAATGCAGAAACTAAACATAAATTAAATGGTGATTATATTCAACAATCTAACAATACACAAATGAGATTATAATTTTATTCGTTTATTATTTAATTATATCGTAGGGTAGCAAACTCATGTTCCACATCGGAAGTATAGGAAAATAAAATTCTGAATATAAGAGTCCACATAACTCTATTAGTATGAAGCCTTTTGCGAGATGTCCAATGACAAAACCATGAGGGCTCAGCCCAAAACAAATAATATTATATGATACTGGAGTTAGGGTGGTGGTTGTAGTCCCAACATATGGAATATAAAGCTATTTGAACAGGGAGACATTCATGTACGATGAGTACTCCCTACAGACTTTTCAAGTACATAGTCTATAATTATTACTAGGAGCTATATGTTCACATATTGTTCCATCCCACGTCAACAATCAAGTCAAAATCCAACAAGTCGTTATCGAGACAATGAAAAATACAATCATCGATCATTAAACTAAATTAAATGCAGCATACACTTCATATTTTTCCATGGAAGACATTTAATGCAAAATTTGTTCCCATGCATGATGCATCCATCTCTCTTACGCTGTTACGCGTCGTATCTCCAACTCTTGTAGCACTTGTAATATAGTACTATTTTGTACAATATTATTCTACCCTTCCTTATTTATCTTTGATTATTTGCATGTTCAGATTGTTTATTTGTCTTCGTTTGACATATTAGTATTTTTTTTTTTTTGGATGAGCCATTGAAGGCCTGAGAAATGGGTGGTGGGAGCCTATGCCACACAATTACAAAGGGGAAAAAAGGCGAGGGATAGGGGGCCGGTGGGAATTGAACCTCTAACTTTCCGTTGGAAGTTAGGGGACTTAACCACTTGGGCTAAGTCCTCATCCCGACATATTAATATTTGAGAGGCTACTACATCGTTGTGAGAAAAAAATTAATACTATATATATATATATATAAATATATATATATATATTAAAACAATTACTATATATATATATATAAATATATTAAAACAACTACTATATATATATTAATACTATATATATATTTATATATATATATATATATTATATATATCATTTGATACGGACTAGTCAAGCCAGCTAGTGATGATTCATTTTAGTGGTCGATCCAAAAAATTTGGTTTAGTTAGTCATTTATTGATAATTAAAACAATTACTTTTTATATAATTATTGTACACTTGATAAAAAAAAAAGAGATTGAATTTAGAATAATACTCCCTCTATATTTTTATAACTTCTCATTCCATGCATTTTCCACAATCCAGTATATTTTTTTAATTATTAATAACTCAAATTATATATAAATATAAATTATAAAAATTAATATTCTAAAACTAGGCGATTAGAGAATCCAACTACAACTCACTTTATTATGTTTTATCTAAAATAACTATCCTAAAAAGTTAAATCAAAGTTCTTGAATAAATAATATTAACTCTGCAAATGGTGAAGTTATTTAAAACAGAGGAAGTAGATAATTTAAAATATTATTACATCAAAATTGTTAAATATAATTGTTGTATTTGTTATATAGTTTTAGTTATTGGCCCAACATTATGGTCCGACCCACAATTGTAAATATATATTTGTGTACTCTGATATTTTTCAGTAATAGATCCATTTTATTCTCCAATTCTAACATGGTATCAGAGCCAAAATAAAAAAAAAAATCCAAAACCTTTCCAAAACCCTAGACGGCGCCGTCGCCACTGTTCGCCATTTTCCGGTAGGATCCAGTCATCACCGCCCATACCATCTTCTTCCTCGTGTCGAGTCGACTCCGGCCACCAAATTTCGCGGCGAACGGCGGCGCGTGGAGCCTTCACGCGCGTCTGGAAGTTTCGCCGGCCGTTTTCTGTTTCCGGCGAGTGTGGGCGCGTCCGGCGTTATTCCGGCGTCGTTTTCCGGCAGTAGGGGTCTGCCACCATTTCCGTCGTCGTGGTGTGGTCCGATTTTTCATCCAGTGTGTTTTCTGTGGTCCGATTATTGCACACATATTTTTGCATATTTTGTGTTCTTGTTTTCTCTTTTACCATGGAGAAAATGGATGCTCATATGCCTATTGGAGTTATTCTCTCTGTTGATAATTATGATCTTTGGAAACAGTCTATGAAAAGTTTTTTGATTGGTCGTAAATTGTGGAGGATTGTTACTGGGGATATTGGTCCACCGGATCCTCCATCCGATGATGATGATGATGATGCTGCTGCTTATGGTGAAAAGTTGGAAGATTGGGATAGTAAGAATCATCAAATTCTTACATGGCTGCGTAACACATCTATCCCTTCAATTCAAGTCCAACTTGCAGATTTTGACACAGCTAAGGAAGCCTGGGATTTTCTTTCTGCCCGTTTTCAGACGACTGGTCTTGCTCACTACTATCAGCTTTGGAGTACCTTACATTCTTTGCGACAGGAACCTGGGCAGTCAGTTAATGATTTCCTCGCGCAGGTTCAACCCATTCGTCGTCGTTTGCGTCAGGCAAACATTAGTCAGGATCACCTTGATCTCATTCAGATTCTGATGGCTCTTCGTCCTGAGTATGAATCTGTCAGATCTGCTCTTTTACATCGGCATCCGTTACCTACACTTGATGCTGCTATTCAGGAGATCATATTTGAGGAGACCCGACTGAAATTGGGTCAAATCTCGCCAGTTGAGACTGCTCTGGCAGTTTCACATCGTTCTTTGTCGTCGGCTTCTCAGACTTCTCAGACTTCTCAGACTCGCCAGTACTGTCGTAAGTGCAAGAGCACTGAGCACTCGTGGTCCACATGCCCTAAGGTGGAGTGTCATATTTGTCATCGTTTGGGGCATATTGCTACACATTGTCCTTCCAGACGACCTCGTGGTTTTAGGCCTCCTGGGACTCCTTCTGACACTGCTGCTGCTGCTATCACTCCCCATTCACTTCCCTCACCTCCCACTGCCCAGGATATTGAAGCCCTTATCAAACAGGTTTTGAGCTCTAATTCTGCCTTATCTGCCCGTTCAGGTAACTCTCCCTGGTACCTTGACTCTGGATGTTGCAATCATATGACATCTGATTCTAGTATTTTGTCATCTTCCTCTGTTGTTTCCTCATTGCCTCCTATCCACACTGCCAATGGTACCCATATGACTGTCACCCACACTGGCACTGTATCATCCTCTTCTATTCATCTTCCTTATACTTACTGTATACCTCAGTTGGCTTTAAACCTTGTTTCTGTTGGACAACTTGTTGATAGTGGTCTTACTGTCTTGTTTTCCCCTTCTGGTGCGCAGGTTCAGGACTCTCAGACGGGTCAACTTCTTGGGAAGGGACGCAAGATGGGCCGATTATTTGAACTTGAGTATCTCCACCCATCTCATTCTCGCCATATCTCTGCCGTCACTACCTCCCTGCCCACCAGTCTCCAGTGGCATCTTCGTCTTGGTCATGCCTCTTCAAATAAAGTTCAGTTTTTGCATAGTCAAGGTCTTTTAGGTCCAGGTTCTTTTGAGTCTTTCCAATGCTTACATTGTAAACTTGGCAAACAACCTGCTCTTTCATTTTCCCAAAATCCATGTACTGCTGAAAAACCTTTTGATTTAGTGCACTCTGATATTTGGGGTCCATCTCCTGTTGCTTCTATGAGTGGTTGTCGCTATTTTGTCATTTTTATTGATGATTTCTCTCGTTTTACGTGGATTTATTTCTTAAAAAGTCGTTCTGAGCTACCTACTATGTATACTCAATTTGCCACCATGATTCGTACCCAGTTTTCTTGCCCTATTCGCACTTTACGGACTGATAATGCTCTTGAATATTGTGATTCCTCCCTTCTTCGTTTTCTTTCTGAACAGGGTACTGTTGTTCAACGTTCCTGTCCCTATACATCTCAACAAAATGGTAGGGCAGAACGCAAACATCGTCATATTCTAGATACTGTTCGTGCTCTACTTTTGTCTTCTGCTTGCCCCGATCGTTTTTGGGGGGAGGCTGCCCTCACTGCTGTTTATACCATCAACCGTCTTCCATCATCCGTCCTTCGTCGCGTCAGTCCTTACGAACTCCTACATGGTCAGTCTCCTGATTATACTCAGCTTCGTCCATTTGGTTGTGTCTGCTTTGTTCTTCTTCCTCCTCATGAGCGCAATAAATTAGAACCTCGTGCTCGTCTGTGTTGTTTCTTGGGTTATGGGGTAGAGCATAAGGGTTACCGGTGTTGGGATCCTATTTCTCGCCGTCTTCGTATTTCTCGTCATGTTACATTCTGGGAGAACACCATGTTCTCTTCCCTATCCCAGTTTCATGTTACCTCTTCTATCTCTGTGACTCCCCATTCTCCATCTCTATTCCCAGATCCCTCTACTATACATTCTCAGGTTGCAGATGATCCGCCTGTCTTGCCACCTCCTCCTGCAGACGACCCGCCTGTGTCTCCTGAGCCTGCTCCGCTTCCTACTCCTCATGTCGCTCCCCATCGATCCACTCGTGTAAGTTGTCCTCCTACTCATCTCCGTGATTATCATTGTTATACTGCTATTTTATCTCACCATGAGCCTAGTTCCTTTCGTGAGGCCCAGACTGATCCCTTGTGGCAGCAAGCTATGTCAGAGGAGTTGCAGGCTTTGGATAAAACACACACTTGGGATTTGGTGGACTTACCCCCTGGTAAGAAAGCTATTGGTTGCAGATGGGTCTATAAGATCAAGACTCATTCTGATGGATCCATTGAGCGTTATAAGGCTCGTTTGGTTGCAAAAGGTTATACTCAGGAGTATGGTATTGACTATGAGGAGACTTTTGCACCCGTAGCTCGTCTTACCTCTGTTCGGTGTTTACTTGCCCTTGCCGCTGCTCGTCGCTGGTCTCTTCAGCAGTTAGATGTGAAGAATGCATTCTTGCATGGGGATTTATCTGAAGATGTTTATATGACTCCTCCTCCCGGTTTTGCTTCATCTGGAAAGGTATGCAAGCTACGTCGTGCACTATATGGTTTGAAACAAGCTCCCCGGGCTTGGTATGAGAAGTTCAGCTCTGCTTTATTAGCTTATGGTTTCACTTGTAGCAGTCATGACACTGCTCTCTTTGTCCGTCGTTCATCTTCTGGAATCATTATTTTGCTCTTATATGTTGATGATATGATCATTACGGGTGATGATTCCTCGGGCATTTCTGATCTCCAGCAGTATCTTCATCAGCACTTTGAGATGAAGAGCTTGGGTTGCCTTCGATATTTCTTGGGCCTTGAGATTTCTGACTCATCTGATGGGTATTTTATGTCTCAGGCTAAGTATGCGTCTGATCTATTAGCTCGTGCTGGTCTTACTGATTGTAAGACGACTTCTACTCCTCTTGATTATGATTGTCGTCTTACCCCTCTTGATGGTACCTTACTTGAGGATCCTACACTGTATCGACAGCTTGTTGGGAGTTTGATTTATTTGACTGTTACTCGGCCTGACATTGCTCATGCTGTTCATATCGTCAGTCAGTTCATGACCGCTCCTCGGACTGTCCATTATTCTGCTGTTTTGCATATTCTTCGGTATGTAAAGGGTACTCTTCTTCATGGTCTACATTTTTCAGCTCAGTCTTCATTGATTCTTACTGGTTATTCTGATGCTGATTGGGCTGGTGATCCTACTGATCGTCGTTCTACCTCCGGCTATTGTTTCTTTTTGGGTGATTCACTTGTTTCTTGGCGTAGCAAGAAACAGAATTTGGTTGCTCGTTCTAGTGCCGAGTCTGAGTATCGTGCCCTTGCTGATTCCACTGCTGAACTATTATGGCTCCGCTGGTTACTTGAGGATTTAGGTGCGACTCAACCACCCTCCACTTCTCTTTACTGTGACAGTAAGAGTGCTATACAGATTGCTCACAATGATGTGTTTCATGAGCGTACAAAACATATTGAGAATGATTGTCATATGGTGCGCCAACATGTTGCTCGTGGTACTGTGCTCTTACGCTACATCCCTACTGCTGATCAAACTGCTGATATCTTCACTAAGGCACTACTTCCGGGACGTTTCCGCCTATTACTGGACAAACTCAAGTTGGTGTCCACTCTCCCACCTTGAGTTTGAGGGGGGGTGTTAAATATAATTGTTGTATTTGTTATATAGTTTTAGTTATTGGCCCAACATTATGGTCCGACCCACAATTGTAAATATATATTTGTGTACTCTGATATTTTTCAGTAATAGATCCATTTTATTCTCCAATTCTAACAAAAATAATTGCAATTGTTCATAATGAGTTGTCATATTTTGAAATTGTTATAAAACTAGTATTTCCCCCGCCCAATGGGCGGAAATTATAGACAAAATGAATAAAATTATCCAATTTAACAAATAAAATTGTTCGATTTCATTATGCTGATTACATTCTCCAACCTCCTAAAACTATTTTAAGCATTACATGAGTACATCTATACATTGCATAGAAATCGACCAACGTATGTCGTTACCAATATATATATATATATATATTACAATTTAGTATCTTAAAAAATGCTTGTACTACAAACAATAGTCGAAAAGACAAAAATAAAATAAAAAAGCAAAGATAAAAACCTTTCTACTCACGACTCTATCTAATGCTATACATTGACAAAGAAAGTACGTGAAATCGTATTGTACTCGATAATTGATTATTGATATTGATTCACACCCTAAATATTTCATAAAGATGTAAATATTTCCAAATTAAATTAGAAAAATATAAGAAATACTCTTGTAAATAAATCCATTGACAAATTAAAATGATTATACATCAACTTATTGCCGTATTGCAATTTATCTAATTTAGTTAATTTATCTAACACAAATATTTGCTATTCATTAATGAAAAGTGATTGATCTTTGCTAATGTTTATTATTCAACTATCAACCCATAAAGTTATTGTTATATCTTTTATTTTATAGTATTCTTTATCTATAATAATTAATGAAATTAAATTATCTAACGTGAATTTTGCTCAAATTTAGTTCTCCTCTATTTTAAAATTGTACTACTTTATATATATATATATATATATATATATATATATATATATATAATTCTTTCATTTTTATAATGAAAATGAATTGACTTTTGCTACGGTTTATTATTCAACTTTGACTAATGCTTATACAATATCTATATAAGAAAAAAACATAGTCAAGTGGGATCTCGTTAGATTCGTGTCATCATGTAGTTTTAAAATATCATATTTTATTTTTTCTTGTACACATTTTGAGTTATTGATGAGTTATTGCTCATTAGAAATGTGTATTGGATTACGTGCAGAAATCTGTATTGCTCATGAGAATTGATAGGTTACTGTTCATAAGGGAGGAGTTAGGGTGCAACTAAGGGATATGACATAATGTACTGCGGCATTCCTCAACCGTTGATTAACTTTCTAAATCAATGGTTGAGATGAACTGGAAGGGTAAAAAAGTAATTATGCAATATTACTCCAAAATATATTTTCATATACTTCAGCGACAAGGTATGTATTTTTCAGCGATTTGTTGATTAATATATTATTTTCAGCGACATGCATATTGTTTTCAGCGCGTCTTCCGTGTATTTTCAGCGACGGAGTATAGTACTCCCTCCATCCCAGGCAAGATGTTTGGTTTGACTTTTTGGCACTGTTTATTGTTTAACTTTGACTCAATATTATTCCAAGTATATGTTAGAAAAAAAATAGTCGAGTTAGATCTTGTTAGAATCGTATAATCATGTAGTTTTATAATATATATTTTACATAATTTTTTGTTGTATATATTTTGAGATATTAACGATTAAAAATGTGCATTGGATTGTGTGCAGAAATGAAACAAGACATCTTAAATGGGACAGAGGGAGTATATTTCAGCGACACACTATAGTATATTTCAGCGACAAGCTATAATATTTTTCAACGACTTGATATTGTGCATTTCAGGGATTTCGTAAAAGCTGAAACCCTAATTCTTTGGTTTAATATATTTCAGCAAAGAGCTAAGTGTATTTCAGCGACGAGCTGTGTGTATTTCAGCGACAAGCTATGTGCATTTAAGCGACATACATGGTGTTCTTCAGCGATGACCTTATGTGTATTTTTCAGCTACTTGACATTAAAAAATTTTTTGGACAATTTTACCCTTTTATATTTTGGACCGTTGGGTCTTAAACGAACGTTTGATATTGGCGCCTTGATGTGCTGTGGGTTTTCGTGATAGCACCGTAACCAATCCCGTTCATAAGAGTATGTTACTCTTCATAAGGGATATTATTTTTATATATTATATATTAGATATAGATAGCATAAAATATTCATATGAATAAATCCGTTCTATAAGAGCAACCATAAAAAATCATTCAATAATTGATCTCTAATAATGCTATTTTATAATTTAGTTTTTTACCGTACTCTGTTAAAATATATCATTTCATTGTTGTTGTTGTTAGGTCCTTTCAAGAGATAACCTGTAATTAGATCCGTAAAACTTGTTCTAACAATTTATGTGGATACTCATAATTCAATTTAAGATAATATGCAGCGAAAGATTAAAAACTGAAAAGCGTAAAGTAAACAAACTCGGAGATTTGTTGACCCAATTCGGCTTAAGTCTACATCTGTGGGATACAAATCCAAGAGACTTCGCTATATGTTTAAGCGCGATCCAAGATCCAAACAATAGTGAAATGTATCTGCCAAACTCAGATCTCCAAGCAGATGATTTGTCAGATCAAAATTCCCTCTAGTTTTGGTGAAAATCTCTCCGACCTTACTTCAATTCCCTGAAGGCTCCTCCTTCAAGTTACTTTTGGACAAAACATGTCTGCAGACTCTCCTTTTCAAGATTTTTTAATTCAGCTTGTGTTGACGATGCCTTGGAAAACTTCTATCATTAAATTTGTCAATTTCAATCACAAACAAATTAGCTCTTCATTGATCCAATAACTCCAAGGTAGTATGGATCAATTATTCCTTCTACTTAGATAGATCACGAACACAGAGAACGAATATGTTTGGCACTTCAACAATCAAGAACACTGTAAGAAGGATGATGAAGAATGAATCGTCCAAAAGTTGCCTCTACTATCTGACGTCTCTTTCTTTTGAAGTGCGCCAATCTTCATACTAAGGGTATGTTTGGGAAATAATTAGAGTTTAGCGTCTGGAGTTTAAATTTTAGAGTGTGGAGATTGAAATTAATGGTGAAAAATAGTTTTAAATTTGAATAATAGTGTTTGGTAATGCAATTTTATATTAGAGTTTAGAGTCTGTAGTTTGGAAAGCTAAAAGTTGGGGGAGAGAAGCTGTAGAATTTAGATATTAGAGATTAAAATTTGGCAGTTACTGTAATTAGTATTTACTATATATAGGATTTGAGGCTATTTTTAGTATGTGTTTTAAAAGTTAAACGCTAATCGCTAGCGTTTGTTACCAAATGCAGCTTTCCCAAACATACCCCTAATTTATATCTATCATATCTTATAAGAGGGAGAGCTCCCAATCCCCCATGCTGAATTTTGATTCTGGCCGTTGGATGAGACTTCCCATTGAATTCCTGTCCGTCCGATTCATTGCTCCATTTCTAATCACGGGTCGGGTGGGGTTCCACCCGTTTTTTCAATTTCCTTCCTCACCTGGCCATTTGTCTCCGAGAAGCCCTCGTCTTCGATTCCTCTGTCCTAAATTTCCCACACGACGAATTTCTCGCTCCGGTCCGTTCCCACTGCCAGGCGGAACCCTCGCGCCTCAGCCGTCGCCTTCCCTTCCCACATTTCCATCTCATTTCGCTTTCTTCGTCGTTCTGTTTCCTTTGCCCTAATTCCTCACTTTGTCTCCTTTCCTTACTTTCTCATTGTTTGTTAGGGTCTGCCGGAATTCTCCGCGCGCAAGCGGGCATCCCGGGTTACATTCGGCGGCCTTCGGGGGCCACAGGATCCGTCGGCGCATCCCGCACTGTGGTGTGGCGGTGGCGCGTCGCTGGCCGGCGATCGGCGGCAGCAACGGGTCGCGTAGCGCTGTAAATGGCAGTGGCCTTCGCTGCTGCCCTCGCCGGCGGCCATGGGCTGCCCTCCATGTACTGCCGGTCGTCTTGGTGTTCTTGTTGCTTTGGTGCTCTTGAATTTTGGGGATTTTTGAATTATTGGTTTATTCTTGAATTTTGTTAATTGTTGTTTATTCTTGAATTTTGGGGATTTTAGGTTTTCTGGTTCTGTAGGTATGGATTGGGGAGGACGTGTTTGCTCCGAGCCTGTGCATTTGTCGGATTCGGGTGGCGCAGTGACTTCATGGTTGTCACTTTTCCTGCTCTTTTATTTGGCTTTGCTGCTTTAGTTTGTTCATCTGATTTTCACAGTTTGGTGTGTGAAACGGAGTTCGATAATTTTGTCCTTATGTTATTAGTTGGCCAAGTTTATGCACAAATAATCAATAGTATCCTCTTTATTATTGTAACACTGTTCGGAAAGGTCTGGCAGGCACAACAGCTCTCACATGCACCAACAACTTATATGCAATGTGGATATTTATATTCAGCTGAAACATGCATTATATGTAGGCTTGCTGCATTGAATACATTATTTTGGAGAGTGATAATTTGTCATCATTATTTCCGAACGCGCATATAAACCTTGGGCTGTTCAACTTGGATTTGCACCATCTTTTTGCGGTGATGGCTGCCTTGGCCGTTCTTCCAACTGTCTATCTGCGAGACATGAGCATTCTTAGCTACATTTCTGGTGAGAATAATTATTCTTGCTGTTACAGATTGTAAGTTAACTCATTTTTCAATAATATCTAATTCTATCCACAGTTGCATGTGTTTGGGCTTAAGACTATTGTCATTCTAATTTGCACCAACAATAATTATTTTATTATGAGAAAACTTTCAGCGGGAGGAGTCATTGCGTCAATCTTGGTGGTCGCATGTTTGTTCTGGGTTGGCTTAGTGGATCAGGATGGATTACAGGCTAAAGGAACAACACTAAACCTTTCCAGTCTTCCGGTTGCTATTGGTCTCTATGGTTATTGCTACTCAGGACATGTAGTTTTTCCCAATATTTATACGTCTATGAAGAACCGTAGCCAGTAACCTACTGTACTCCTATTCAGGTAAAGTAGACATTATGTCTCTGTAGATATTCGGAATACTTATTGTTATTGCAAGAGGATTGTAGCAATTACTTATTTGAAATTGCTATATACACCTCTACTCTTTTTATTGAAGAAGATCAATATTTTCTTCCTCCAACTTTGCATTTTTCTCTTACCTCATGTCATATTGTCATGTGCCTTAAAAAAAAAAAAATTAAAATACGAAACCTTTTCCTCCTTACAAACTTTTAATGTTCTTTACTTGGCTAGGGGCTACAGTTTGAAACTTCTCGTAAACTGGGTATGCATTCAATTCGTTATACAATGATTATTTCTTGTTAAGCTTCTTGTGCTCTTAGTTTATGTCTCATTTCAAGTGTATGAATGCATCTAAGCTGATTCTATAACACATATTATATATGCTTCTGACTTTGATGATGATCGAGATTTTTTCCTAAAATCCCTTTATATCTTATAACACCAAATATTTGAACAGAGTCATAGACAGAACAATTCTCTCAACTCTTGTTATATAGTATGACCAGTTATTCAACAACCCAATTTCAACTTATGATAACATTGTTTATCTTTCTGAGCTGTCTGAATGTTCATCTTGTTACGTTTTACCATCAAAACGCTATATTTTGTAAGTTACTTCATCCTATAATTTTCTTTTTAGTCTTATGTTCCCACTGAATTTTAAACTTGTGAACAAATGACAAATGCAGCTTTGGAATCTGCACTGTTATGTACTCAGCAGCAGCAGTTATGGGGTACATGATGTTTGGAGAATCGACAGAATCACAATTCACTCTCAACATGCCCCATGATTTAGTTGCTTCAAAAATTGCTCTGTGGACCACGGTTGTTTCTGTTTATTTTCGTTTTTCCCTTGCAGTACTTCTCTTTTAATTGGAGCATGGATGTATATTTTGTTCCAAGGTGTACATTATCGACTTCTTTAATAATTTGTGTCTCTCGTTATTCTTATGCAGGTAGTCAATCCATTTACCAAATATCCTTTCTTTTCATTTAAGGTTTCCATTAACCATACATGGCATTTGTAGTTTGTCATTAACAATTTGTAACAGAGAGAATGTGACTTCCTAATAGGCGTCGGACATGTCGATTTTAGCTTCTTGGTACACCGAACAAGAGAACTGTGAGAAGCCAGTTGTTGTGATAATTGATGATGTGGAAAGATGCTATGGTCCTGTCGTGGCCGATTTCATTATTATGTTAAGGTATTGCCGATGTTTTGAGTCTACAGTAAATAGTCATCAGTCTTGAGTCTTGGCTTTGAAGCTAATGGCAAATAGGAGTGACTTGTGCTATCTGTTTCATTTTCTGCTTTTATATATTGTGAAATTCATTGCTCCCCCTTTCAATTCATTTGTTGTGACTTTCTTTTATGGATCTCCCAAGTATAACTGCTTGCAATGTTGTTCTGTGTGGATCTAATCTATACTAAAATACCAACAACTTTCTCTTGATAGGGAATGGGTAGTGAAAATTCCCATAGTTTTAATCCTTGGAGTGGCGACCACTGTTGATGTTCTGAGGGACATTCTATGCTCCAAAGTGTGCTCGCATTTATCTGTTTGTGAATTCACTCTGGGCACACCAGCTGAAAGGATGGATGCTGTTGTTGAAGCTATCTTTCTCAAAAATTGTGAAAGCTTTAGTGTTGGGAAAGATGTGTCAACTTTCCTGAGAAATTACTTCCTTAGGCATGATGGAACATTGACCTTATTCATAAGAGCTCTAAGGGTTAGTACACTAGGCTTAATGCTTTTTCTTTTCAGCATAGTTGCTATTTGCTTGTCTGAGATGTCAAGATCACACATATACAAAGAATTTAACGAAGAAATTTCTGCTGTCTAACAACTGTTTTTGTAGATGGCAATGGTCCAGCACGTGTACATGGAACCGTCCAGCATTGCTCTCAGGAAATTTGTTCATGAAGAAGGTGCAGAGGCAAGTTATCTATGTTTGTCACTTTGTGTCATTTAAGTGGTCTTCTGTTTGTTGATTCAAACTTCTGCTTTTCTTTTTCTTGTTAAATTTTTTTAATCTGTTTTTCTTGTTAAAAGCTCTAACTGTCAAATTTCTTTTATGTATTGATATAGGAACTTTACTTGGATTTTACCTGCCTGTTGTGATTACAATGTTGTCAAATAACCGCCATGGCGGCGCCATGGCGGGTGGCGGTGGCGGGTTTTTACCCAAATGTCACGCTATACCAGGTTCTGCCACGGCATTTGCCGTGGCGGGGATGGCGGCCGCCATGGCCCATGGCGGCCATGGCGGATGTTTAACTGTTTAGGCTTTTTTTCTTTTTTTTTTTTTTTGGGCCACTGATTCAAGCCCAAATTTTCTCTGATCCAAGCCCAAAATAGTGTAGACCCATTAACTAGATAGCAGTATCGGCTTCAATTCGCAAAACCCTTCCCCAAAAATCAGTCGACCAGCGAGCTCCAACTTCAAGCAACCTCTGGCGAGCAGGGCGACCTCCGGCGACCTCAGCAAGCGGCGACTACTCCGGCCAGGGGCGTCTCCGGCGAGCTGTAAGTTCGCTCTTTGTTTTTTTTTTCTTTTTGTTCTTTTCTTTCTCCCCTGTTTTTATTTTGTTTAGAGTAAGTTTTTTATTATAAGTTTGCAAGTGTTCATTTTTATTTATGTTTACTAGATTCTCACCTTTTTTTTTTCTTTTCTTGCTGTTCGATGTGGGCTGCTGCTTCTTTTTTTGTTCCTGTTTTGTTCTTTTATTTGTCCCCTCTGTTTTTATTGTGTTTTACAGTAGTTTTATTATAAGTTTACTCTAAGTTTGCTCTGTTCATTTTTTTCAGTAAGTTTTTTTTTTTTCAAGTTCTCAGTAAATATTCATTGCTATGCTGTTTTGTCATTTTTGAAACAATAGGTGAAAAATGTCCTCCGCCGATGATCTCTCTTCCACTCCAAATAATTTGAATAGGAGTGATCCGGGATGGAAATATTGTGTTGCAGTGGAGAGTGGAACAAATAAAGTGCAATGCAAATTTTGTAACAAGATAATGACGGCTGGAATCACAAGAGGGAAAGAACATTTAATGGGGAAAAGGGGAAAGGTTGCTCCCTGTACAAAATGTCCAAAAGAAGTTCGAGAAGAACTTTGGACATGGTTCAATGAGAAAGATAAGAGAGGTTGTCCGCCTTCGAGAGTTGATCTTGGATTGGGATTTGATTTTGAAGATTGTGAAGACAGTGTAGCAGGGCATGTATCTTCCAAAAAATCTTCTCAATCATCAAAATCTACATCACTATCTAATCCCAAAGGAAAAGGCCCCATGGATTTATTTGTGCGAGACCCTCAGACAGCAATTAAACAAAGAGAGAAGGATAAAGGAAGACAGATGAGTATTAGGGAGGCAACCGACAAAGAGGCAATTGCACGAGTTCATCAGTATATTGCTAGATTTATTTATCAAGCTGGGATGTCATTCCATAGTGTGACATTACCTGCCTTCCAGGACATGCTTGATGCTGTCGGTGCATATGGTCGCCATTTGCGAGCCCCTAGCTACCATGCCGTGAGAGTTCCTCTCTTGCATAAAGAGTTGGAATACACAGATAACTTGATGAAGGGTAACAAGGAAGAGTGGGCAACGTTTGGGTGTTCCTTGATGTCTGATGGCTGGACAGACAGAAGACAGAGAACAATTATCAACTTCTTGGTGAATTCTCCATCCGGATCAGTATTTCTGAAGTCTGTTGATGCTTCCAACATTGTCAAAACAGGGGAAAATTTTTTTGAGATGTTAGATTCTGTTATTGAAGAGGTAGGGGAAGAAAAGGTGGTACAGGTTGTCACAGATAATGGAAGCAATTATGTGGCAGCTGGAAAACTATTGATGGAGAAGAGAAAGCATCTTTACTGGACTCCCTGTGCTGCTCATTGCCTAGACTTGATTCTCGAAGATATTGGTAAGATTCCTCAAATCAAATCAACAATTCAAAGAGCGGTAAGTTTGGTGGGCTTTATTTACAGTCATACTAGTACTTTGAGCTTATTGAGGAGGTACACAAGCAGAAGGGAGTTGATAAGGCCTGCAGTGACTCGGTTTGCTACTTCTTTCCTTTCTTTAGAAAGGATTCATCGGGAGAAGGTTCATATTCGAAAGATGTTTACTTCTGAGGAATGGGCAGGGAATAGATTGTACAAGGAATCCAAGGGAAAAGAAGCAACAAGAACAGTGCTTATGCCTACATTCTGGAAAAATGTTGTATTCACTCTTAAGGTCATGGCACCTCTTGTGAAAGTGCTTCGACTTGTTGATGGTGACAAAAGGCCAGCTATGGGATACATTTATGAAGCAATGGACAAAGCGAAAGAAACAATTATGGCTTCATTTAACCATGAAAGTAAGTACAAAGAGGTGTTCACTATTATTGATCGTCGATGGAATTGTCAACTCCATCAACCATTGCATGCTGCTGGTCATTTCTTGAATCCGGAGATCTTTTATGATAACAAAGAAACGCAGTATGACAATGAAGTAATTGAAGGATTATTCAAATGCGTGAGGCGGTTGGTGAGTGATGATTCTATTCAAGACCATATTATGAGTGAATTATCTTTGTACAAGAAAAAGAAAGGCCTTTTTGGGAGTGACTTTGCTGAAAGGCAACGAAAGAAAATTTCTCCAGGTACTTCAATTTAAAATTTGAGTTTAAATTTAAATTTTTGTTAAATGTTTAAATACTAATAAATAATATTTAATTTTGTAGCTGAATGGTGGGATATGTTCGGGGCTTCTGCTCCACATTTGCAACAATTTGCTATCAAAGTTTTAAGTTTGACATGTAGTGCTGCGGGATGTGAGCGTAACTGGAGTGTATTCGAGCAGGTAAATAGTTATAAACTTATAATTTATTTAACTTTAAAGTTTAAGTAATAGGTTATATTAAATCTAATACTTCATAAACATAAGTATTAATTTATCATTATATATGCATGTGACAGCTTCATTCGAAAAAAAGAAACAGGCTTGAACACCAGAAGTTGAATGATTTGGTGTTTATTAAATACAACCAAAAGTTGCATGAGAGGAAGGGAAAGAAAGATGAATTGGATCCAATATCACTTGAGGAGATTGATCATTGTAATGAATGGTTGATTGGAGAAATGGATGACGATGAGGATAATGCTGCTGATCTTGTTTTTGATGATGACACACTTGATTGGGGCACCGTTTTTAAGGCTTCAGGTGCTGGTGAGCCTAGGGTTTACACTAGGAATGCCTCAAGCTCGAAGAAAAGAAAAGAGCAAGCAAGTGATGATGTTGGTTCTAGAACCAAAAAACAAAAAGGTGTAGTCGTTGCATATGATCCTGCAGATGATTTAGAGGAGGAAAATGAGGAAGATCCGGCATCGAGTGAAGAAGAGGAGGAAGAGGGTTATGCTCCATTTGATAATAATGAGGAGGACTATGTTGGGGTTGAGGAGGATGATGAGTATTGAGTGGACTTTTTATGGTTTAGATGGGTGATTGATGTGTTTGACTCGGTTTAAAACTTTATTTGTGGGTGTTTAAGACTATTAAGTATTTTATGAACTTTATTTTGAGTGTTTTTATTAAATTTTTCCTATTTTTTAGTCTTTTATTAGCATTTTTATAATTAAATTTATTTTTAATTTAATATATTTGGCGTCCGCCATAACCCCGCCACGCCATCCGCCATAACCCTATGGCGGTATTTTGGCTTTCCGCCATGACCCGCCATCCGCCATCGATAACATTGTGTGATTACAACATAAATAGTTCAAAATTGGACTTAACTTTCTCTATTGAATTCCATTCTACATACTAGGCTGTAATATTTTCTAAGAATGAGTACTGGAAAATAGTTTAGATGATTATGTACACTTTTCTTGGTTTTGTTTTTTGAAATAACCTCCAGCCTCATGTTTTATTTACTATTGCAGGGCACTGATGATGATGTATTACTTGAAGATAGCATGCTCAAGCAAGCTCTTGACCTTCCATCTTTGCAAAGGTTTTAATAGTAATTTGCTTTCAAAGTAATAGGTATATTTACCTGAAATTATGTAGATTTCTGATATTTGGCTGCGAATTTTACAAGGTGCCTTCAGCCTAGCACTAATTGTGTTGACTGGACCTATGGTTTGTCTGAGCTGAAAAGACTCCATAGACTGTGGAGTTCTACAGTCATGGTAAGCTGTTGCGTTAGTAATTCAATAATTTGGATGTTAAGACTGCGGAGTTCTACTAACATGTTCTCAAATATAGAAATGTAAGTTTGTTCCAGATGCCCTGAGAAATAGACCTGTTATATTTTTGTTAGGTCCCCACTTTCTGTATATTTCCATGAGCTTAGTTTTCCCTTGGTGTGTTGTGGTACTATTCCTCCAACACTTGTAGAAACCATGTGCATTTCTCAACGCCATGCATAAATATTGTAATTTTCCTCAATAATTAAACCAAAAGCACTTTTCAGATAGAAACATGTCGAAGAAAGGATTTGTGTCTTTGACATGATGTATTCCTTGTAGTGCCTGCATGAAGTTGGAAAATAACGCAAAATTACCCTGTTAGATTTTAAAATTTCTCATGTCAGGTTTCCCCCTTCAAGGCAACAAAATGCGTGTGGCGAAGGGGATATAGATTGTTTCGAATGGCACCATTTCATAACCACCTTCAGTTATGGGGAATTCGAGCACCAGTAATTGTTGCTTCTGCATATGCGGTCACTTGTTTGTTTAGGTTGATGTTATCTTTATTTTATTTTGTTTATGTATTTTAAAATCTTTTGGAGACGATCAAATTTGTGATCAAACTGATCAAACTAATTGATATTTTTCATATTTGATCCTCAAACCAATCAACAAATAATATCATCAGGTGTCGGCATAGTTATTACTCTGCTATTGAGATTTTTTTTTTCCTCAATAAGCAATAAAGCTTTCCATTCAGTGTGACTAAGAAATCCTAAGATTGAGTCACTATCTTTATGTTCAATTCACCAGATACACGCTTTATAAATATCCCTTCTTTTTTGTCTCTGCAGTTATTAGTAATGCAATCCAACTATAGATTATTTGTGTTTTTTTTTTTTTTTGTTGTTCATTTGGCTTCACAATCACACTCAAATTAGTAACTTTGTAATTTTTTTGTTAATAGAATATCATTTAGTGATTGTAAACATGTTTTAGCTGTTTGCTTGCTATACTAATCATATTGCAGGAGAATTATAAGGATATGCAATCAAAGGCATTTTTTCCAAAACTGGTGGATAACATTACATCTGTTCCTGTTATTAGTATGGTGTGCTTTTCATCCTCATTGATCTTTTGGATTGAAATGGTATTTTGATGAATTCTGTTTTCTAATCTTTTGATGTTTCTAACAATTGTGTGTTTGATTTCCTTGCCAAAGCTTGGCAGGGGTTTGGTGTTGTTGCATGAGCACGCAAATTGTTTGGAGTGATGAATCCTCAAAATGTTGAACCTGGGATGATTAGAGGAGATTCCTCTTAAAAAGAAAAATGAATTCATTGTCGAATGAAGACATATAAAGCAAGAGTGAAATTTTAATGGACCATTTCATGCAGTTTGATGTCTGTATATCCCTTACCAGTTTTTTGTTTGTGCTTTTTGGCTGTGTTGCTGTTACTTCATTGTTCATCCAATTTCCCGTCAATTATGATGTACACTGAGGGAAAGGACCCTGAGAGTGGTACTACCTTTTATTACCATGAGAGCTCGGGAACAAGTCAGTGGGGAAGACCTTCTGACACAGCTTCTATATCCCAATCTGTGACACCAGTAATTCAAGAACATTGTGTGGAAGCTTTTGATAAAATTACTGGTATTCTCTTTATGCTTAAGTCTTTTAACTAACAATTTTTAGTTTTCTGTGCAAAGCCATGTGGGGTCTTAACTTCTCATTATCTTTTCTTATGTCTTTATGGTATTGGGTGTCTATTGTGATTATTCTGCATTCTGATCTGTCTGATTTATATTATTTACTTATATATCTGTTTGTATGAATTATAGTGGTGAGAGTTTGATGACAATTTCTTTGTAGATCAAATTATGGCCTGATAGCTGGTAATTCACATCACTCGCGACAGGAAAAGAGAATAGCTCTTGGACCATGCTGGCTTGAAAAAGTTTCTTCAAAGACTTAAATAATTCCTCATGATGTGCAGGTAATATCTCCATGTAACGATTTTGTTTTGGTGCCATTACTTACATGTGTAACCTGTGCTTAATCTGCATATATACGTCAATTTAATGAACAATTCAATCATAATTTTTTAATTACCGGACCCTGCTAGAAATTTAATGCACAATTCAGTTATAATTTTCCCTCACGGGCGCCTTTTCTTTGATGGTGCCAGGCCTATAGGCAATTGTTTGTCGCCTGCTGTTTGTCACCTCAAGGCAATTGTTACTAGAAATCTTAATACCCCGTTGAAACCGCAGAAAGATCTAAATACGCGTCACAGGCCGATAGGAATTGGGGTACAGGGTCTTGCAGACACGTTTATCTTGCTTAGCATGTCATTTGATTCTCCAGAGGCTCAGCAATTGAAAAAGATATTTTTGAGACCATATACTATAGTGCACTGAAGGCATCATGTGAATTAGCTGAAAAAGCAGACCCACATGAATCATATTATGGCTGTCCTGTGAGCATGGTAGGACTGGATTGACATTTTTTTTTATTTCTAAATTGGGGAAATAAATAAAAAGGGCCATTACAAGGCGCCTATTCTGCTTTTAGGCCACTCTTAATTGAATTTCCAGAATTAGGCCATTACAAACACATGTTGAATGAAATTAAGCCATAATGACCAATTTGAAATTAATTAATAACCCAACAACTTTCCCTTTTTTCCTTTGAAACCCCAAAAGGTTTGACTTTATATACTTTTGTCCTATTCCAAAATTATCTATATAAATGAAACCCAAAGCGCATGAAAATTGGTATTAGAGCCTAGGTTTTATTGAAGAACATATTAATTATATTATTTATAATATTTTATCTCTTAATGGTGAAGATTTAATTATTTAATGGATTCATTTATTTTGAAACCAACGAGTTATTTCCAATTTTTGGAAATAAAAAATAGAAATTTCCAGAGAAAATTATTGAACTTTCTATAAGACAAGATTTTATTAAAAGTAATTTCTTTCATGAAAACGAGAGGAACTGACTGGAAAGAAATTGATCCGGATAAGTGTCTTTCTTCCTCCATGAGGAGCTAAGTGTCTGTCTTCTCCATTAGGAGAAATTATGTTTGAATAATATTTTTAACATTTCTTCAATAAAATCTAGGCTTCCAAATATTCCAAATATTCCGATATATAGTTAAAACCCTTTACCCCAAACCTTATTACATCCTAAGGTAGGAAACGAAATAGGATTGTGTTGTTTGCTGCTGAAGAAGACAAGAATCGGTGAACCATCGATTGCGGCTGTGTGGTTGGAGGAAGTCCGTAAAATCCTGGAGCTTGAGAAACCCGGCAGCAAGGCGGTGAAACCCACGGTATGGAGTTTAGTGCTTAATTTTATTATCGGAAGCATGATGGGCGGTTATTGGACTAAAGGAGATGAAGAAACTAAAACATGGGGTCAAAATGTAATAAACCAAAGTTGGTAGGGTGAATTGAAGTTTGAAAAAGTCAAAATAAGTCTAAATGACCTTAATTTGGTCAAAGATGGTTTCTAATGGCCTAAAATTGGAAATTGATTTTTGCATGGCCCAAAAGCGGAAGGGGTGTTTTATAATGGCCTAAAATGTTTATTACCTCTTCTAAATTTTACTATCAAATTTGTTCTGTTCTGCATAGCCTGAATAACATTTAGTTAGGATGACATTGCACACTAGAAGGCCATTAATGTTTTGTTGAATTTATTTAATTTATCACTTTATCACATTGCTTTTTATCTTTTAGGGAATTCTTCAGCCTGATATGTGGGGTGTTAAGCCCTCTGATAGATGGGATTGGGATGGTCATCGGGCCATGATAGCCAAAGTGGATTGTAATGATTTGCCTGATGAGGATTTATATTTTAATCTACTGTCATAGTTGTTGCTGCTACTTATTGGCTTTCTTCTCTATTTTATTTATTTTACTATTATTATTATTATTATTATTATTATTATTATTATTATTATTATTATTTTATTTTTTATTTTATGTTTTTTGTAGATGGATGTTCAAAGTAAGTGAATGGGCTCACCTTTCATGCTATGAATTTGAATTGAGGTCTGGGTCAAGTGCTTCACATATTCGGGTATTTTTCTCCTTTACAAATTCTCATAGCATGATTTCAATCAGTTTTCTCTTGTCTTATCTTATTATCTTAATGATTACAATTTGCCTTCCTCTAATAATTTCGCTATTAAAGGAAATGGCAGGTGATATTATTTTGATACATCATGAATTTGGAATGATTTTGGAATCTGCAAAATGACATCATGCATGTGAACAAGGGTACCAAAGAAGTAGCACTAGATAATAAGTAACCTTAATTAAGAAACTAAAGCGACAAACCTGTTCTCAAGGGTTGGGATATATAGTACTCTGATATGTGGCAACATTTTATATATACTTTTTATACGTGTAATGATAGAATTGTGAATCTATTTAATATGTTAAAATATTGATCTTATTTTAGTTATATAGTTCTAATGAGCACTAGAAAAACTGTGTAGTATTATTTAGTACGAGAGATGAAAATTTTTCCCTCAAGAAAGGTTTCTGAAAATTATTTGCTTTTGACAGGATTTGGGAAATATGGCGTACTTGTCATTATCGTAGTTGTTGGATATGGCTACATTTACTGGAAGGTAAAGCTATTGTACTGCAGTTCATTAGATATACCAATTTCTTTTATATTTCGTAGTGTGAATTTCTTAAATGTCAGATCACTTTACTAGATGAGCTATTTCGACTCTCTTATATACCAATTGATGGTTCGTGGTTGAAAACTTAATTGAGCATGCGTGTTTTCAGTTTATTATCTCTGTTTAATTGAACTGCATATTTATACGATTAAAACTTTTTGTGCTTTTCTTTTTTCTTTGTTCAATCAAACAATAGTAGTTGCATCCTTGGCATTAGTTTTGTGTTGGATCTCTTCATGTAGAAGGGGCACAAGGAGCTAGCGAAATATGGCAAATGGCATAAAAAAGATATGATCTATAATTATTTTTTCTTACCTATAATTATTTTTTCTTTCTCCATGGGCAGTGGTACACCCCTTTTACGTTGTGCATCGCACAGAAATCCAACTAGTATATCGATATGAATATGAACGACTCCGCTAATTATTAATTCGTCTTGAGTTGGAACCTACTGCCCATTGTTCGGGATATGCGTCAAAGTGCAAACTGTGTATCGTTTGAAGATATATAAAATGCTTGCATTTGGCGAAGTTAGTGGTCTAGCAATACAAGAATTTTTGTTTTAGAGATTGAAAAAAATTGATAAAAGTCAGTTACTAAAAAGATTAGCGACTAATTTGCGACCGGAATTTGTTAGCGATTATAATTTTAGCAACCGAAATTTTTTAGCTACCACAATTTTATATTCCGAATCCGATTTTGTTAGCATTATCTACCATTTACCAACCTCCACAATTATGATTGGCTCGCCAATTGTAATTCTAAAAAGAATAATCATGATTTGTATCCCCTCTGGCTTTTATACTTTGAAAGTGACTCTTGTAAATAAATAAATAAATAATACTACAAGCTTGTTATATACTGATAGTAATTAATCGATGTTGTTTCAATTAAAATTGAGTATACGTATTACTACTTGTTTAAAAAATATTATTTTCTTATTCACTAATAAAGTGACTAATAAAATTGTTACTAGTTAATAATCTGCGATATATTCCGCAGGAAGCCAAAAAAGTTGTGGATGCTCTAGTCAACAGAAGACCTTGGGGCAATGGTGTTGTTAGAATAATTTAATGGCCTCTTTTAATAATGATATATTATCGAGATACTAGAATTTGATAGTTGGAATCAATTTAGGTTCTGTTCTGCACGCAGCTTCTGGGAGCTTTTGGTAGCTTTAGCGTTTATGTCAAAACAAAATTCTTGTTCTGTACACTAGCTTTTGAAAGCTTTTTGGAGCTTTTAGAAGCTTCTTTTTAGAAGCTACTTCTTGTAGCTTTAAAAATAAGCTAGCAAGCTTATTTATATCCATTTACACATTTAACCCAATAACCGACTCACTACTCAATAGTTTACGTAAATATTTATCTTTTTATGTCATTTCATACATTTTTTGACAGCTACAGCTAGTTGTACAGAACACTTAAATAGACCTGACAGCTACAGCTCTCACCCAGCTCCTTAGAGCTCCAGCTCGCAGCTACAGCTACAACTATGCGTGCAGAACATACCCTTAATCACAGACGTTTTTGATGTAATTAATTTGGTTCTGGCCGGACATATTAATAAGGACCAAAGGAGTAGATAATTGCAGCTTTTCATCCATCATTTAAATTTCAAATATGTTTATGGTCCATATATACTTACTTATATACAACTATATGGGGTTGGGGATTTACCATAGTGGTCAAGTCCCCAACTCACAACCTATAAGTTGGGGTTCGAATCCTCACCCGCCCCCCTATCCCTCCCCTTTGTTCCCTTTATAATTTGTGTGGCATGGGCTCCCAGCACCCCTTTCCCAGGTCTTTAATATTCTCAAAAAACAAAAATTATATACAACTATACTATTCATCAATCGAGGTTTTGTCAACTTTTTAAAAATTTTAGAGATGGATTTAGAAAAATCATAAACTCCACGTAAGGGGATATATTCAATCAAAATTTTTTTAGATTTTTTTTAACTCTCGAAATTTGAGATATCCAATCTAAATTTTTAAAAATCTTTAAAATTTTGGAGGTATTTAATACCGATTTTAAAAAACTTTAAAAATATGCAAGTATTCAATACAAATTTTAAAAAGGGACCTAATAGAAGTTTTCTGGAGGTTCGAACAGGAGGACTCCCTTCCGAGAAATGTCGGGAAATCTTTTATCACTCTTATTCCTAAGGTGTCGAATCCAGTGGAGATTGGGGATTATAGACCTATTTCATTGGTGGGAATGTATACAAAGTGGTGACAATGGTGCTGGCAAACCGTCTGAAGGAAGTAATAGCTTCGGTGGTGGGTGCTTCACAAATGGCGTTTGTGAAGGGGAGACAAATCTTGGATGGGCTGTTAGTGGCGGCCGAAGTGATTCACTCCAACCATGTGTCCGGGAGGCAAGGATTCGTTATAGAATTGGATTTTGCGAAGGCGTATGACAACGTGTCGTGGGAGGCGTTGTTTAGGGTGTTAAAGGCTATGAATTTCGAGGAGAAATGGATCGGGTGGATTAGGACGTGCGTTGAATCGGCTGCCGCAGCTGTGTTGATAAATGGTTTATGGACCGAGTTTTTTAAAATGCATAAAGGTCTTCGACAAGGTGACCCACTATTCCCTTACTTGTTCGTTTTGTTGGCCGAGGTCCTCAATAGAATGGTGTATCAGGCTGTTGGTTTAGGGCTGTATAGGGGCCTGGAGGCAAGTGGTAACAACCCGATTATATCGCATTTACAATATGCGGATGATACGGTCTTGTTTTGTGACGCGAATTTAATACAAAAGTTCTACTAATTAAAAGGTTGTTCAGGTGTCTTTATCTAGCCACCGGCCTTAAGATAAACTTTGGGAAGAGCCAAATATTTGGGATTAACTGTTCAGTGCAGCGGTGACATGAATCAAACCCGGAATCGAAGTTGGTATCGACTTGTAAAACAAGAGGATGGATATTGCCAAATGACATGTGGTGCCAAATGGGGAAGAAAAATGAAGAACAAAGGGAAAAATAAAAGATAGGGAAGCAAACCACAATTTAAGAGATAGGAGAAGCTAATCAAGGTTTGAATACCTTGACCTCATCTCAATCTATCACCAAAAACCTTGGTTTAATAATCAAAATGGTGCTTCAATCCAAATTGATGAATGTTTCCTAGACAAACATACAAAGGGTGAGGGTTTTCGGTTCCCACAAACTCTAGTTGATCTTTTGAAAATAGAGAGAAGTGTTCTCATTCATATTAAGCCAAAAGATGGGATACAAAGTGTAGGGGAGCCCATATATATAGGCAAAACCCTAACTACATAATTAGCAAAACTAAACAAACAATTAGGGGCTTTAATCAACCCATTACAATAATTAAACAAACCTAAATAAAAGTAGACAATTGTTGAAACATGGGAATCCTGTCGTGAGGCCAACATCCTATCGTGGAACAAGGAAGTGGCTCGCGGCACACATCACAAATTGGAGAAATGGATTCGGGAAAGACGCATCAAGGGACAGGACCTCGAGGTCCGGAAGAAAGAGTTCAAAATTAATGTGTCTGCTGGACTTGAGGTCCCGGGCCTTCCATGGCATTTTGGCAAAGTGAATATTGAAACTTGAATTCCTTCATGGCGTGAAGCGACTTCCGTGTCGTGAAGGTGGAGTTGGCTCGCGACAGGGCCAATAAGAGGAGAAGGGCTACGCGCCAGGACCAATTGGATGAGGTTTGCGACGGGAGTGCTTGCCGGAGCCGTGGATGTTGAAGACGACCGGAGTTCGGGAACTTTGGAAGGGCGACGAGGGTGGCTGTTGTCCGGAGATGGTGACGACGGAAAGGATGAACGGAGAACGGTCATGGCAGCCGGAGCTCGGGAATGATTGTGGCGACGTTGCGGGGTTTTGTTCATCGGCAAGGTTACGACTTTCGGGGTTCGCCGGAATTGGAGAAGGTTGTCCACAGCTTGACAATTGTGATCGGAGGACCTCTTGGAGATGAACTGTGGAGCTTACGGCTTGATGGAGAGGATGAAAGCTCCGGAGGTGCCATTGGAGACGATGCCGGAGTAACGGGGAAGATGACGGAGATGGAACGCGTGGCGGACAGCGGGCTGCTTCCGCCAATGGACGAGGCGAAGCATGGGGTTCCGGTGGAGAGGAGGACCTGAGCTGATGAAGATGGCCATGGATAAAGTGGGGGTTTCCTTATCTTCGCCAGAGGTGGGCTTCCCGTCGAGGTTGAATGTCGCCGCTGTGCTATTGAATCGGCGAGGGGAGGATGAAGACGGAGCTGCTGGTCGTGGAGTGCCTTGCCGGAGTTGAAGATGATGAGAAGAGGTTGGCTTGAAGACGACCGGGGTTTGAGCTGCTGAAATCGCCGGAAAGATGATGACTTGGCCGGAGAAGAAGATGATCCGAAGTTGCTGCAGGAATTGTTTTGTTGAGTGTAATACTTGCTGCTTGATGAAATAGCTGGTGGGCCCACAAGCATTTAATGTTAGATGTAGCAATTTCAATTGAAAATGGTGTTGGCCGAGCATCAATTTTGGAGTGGGCTTGACTAGTTTTGTTGTTCCTTGGACATGTAAGAATGTGGCGGGATGGAGATCTTTCCAACATCTTTTGGCCCAAGATGATTTTGTTGGTACGGGCCTCATTAGTCTCATGGGCCGGATATCTTGGATATGGGCCGGGCACGATAATTTCTTCTCAGGCTGCCAAGATTGATGATGTTGGGTTTTCAATTGAAACGGGCCATGGTCTGCCTTCCTCAAATTAATAAATTCGAGCCCAAATAAATTCGGGTCCGAATTTTCGGCAGACTGATTCGGATTTTCACTGCATTCCCTCCCCCTTGAGAAGCTTTGGACTCCAAAGCTGATTGATATTTTTCTCTCTTGGCTTTTGAAAATCCGTCAGACTTGATCGGTGTTCGCCTATGCCCGTGGAAGGATCTCCGTCTTGATAGTGGGAAATGACAAGCTCGTAGTTGCACCCTGATTCCTTTCACTCCCAAAGTTTTGATCAAATAACGCATGTGGCTCAAAAGAATTCTCCCAACGTATTTCAATTGACCATCATCAGTATCCATTCTATCCGGTAGGATCAACTTCTCAAGTAAGTACTTGTAATACTGACTCGGCCTCAGATTCTCAGCATATTCCCAAAATGGATCATGATATTCAGAATTTAATTCAGAACTGATGCAATTATCTGGCAGACTCACATTTTGCTCAATCACCTTAGATCTCAGAGTCATTTCCAAAGTAGAAAAATGACGAGATATTACCCTTGGAAATTTTTGGCTCGGCTCAGAAATGCTATCAGATTGGATCTCAGTGCTGGTTTCCACCTCCAATTCCTCATGGCATTCTTCTTTGTCATCTGATCCCTCAGCAAATTCCTGGTCAATTTTCTCATTGGTCCTTCCTCGGATCTCATCAAGTATCCGAACTGTTTCCATCGTATTGGCTTTTATTTCCAACAACATCTCCATTAGGGTAGGCTCGGTATTTTCTGCCATAACACAATACCAACATAACAAGGCTAGAAAAATATATGTATAAGATGGTTAGAAGAAGAAAAGAATTTTTTTTTTTCTGGGCCTCTCAGTATATCACTCTCGCTCTTGATCACAGCCCAATGACGTGAATCGAGGTTAACTCACAATTCGGAGAATGCAAACCGAAATGGCCACAAAATTTGGAAATGGGACGAGTGAGTGAGGACTGAATTTATGAGACGCGCAATACACGAAACAAAATGTAATTGCTCGACTCAATCAAAGAAAAGCACAGAATCTGTGTGTGATTGCAATACACAATTTATAGTTAGCAATATTATTCGGCTTGCAAGCAATTAATTCCGATTCCTCACAATTTTAAAGTGTTAAGATAAACCTCACAAAATAAAACACTCGGAATCAAAATATATGCCTCACACACACAATCCCCAAATTAATTTAACTCAATTGAACAATTAAAATAATTGCCCAATTTAATTAAACCAATTTTAATCAATCCCAATTTAAATCCTACTCTAGAAACCCACTTCTTGAAACTATAGTACCAATTGTTGAAATTTACTCAAATTGGTGCACTGTTCCGCGATTCATAACCCAAGCAAACGGACGCAAAACGTAGTGCACGTGTTCAAGACCACCGGGGCCCACGTTTGAATTTGCAAATTTGATAATTTTCCTTTCCCAATTCGTGGCTTTAACCCCAAGCAGTACTAGCACACAACTCGTTTTGTCCCTTTTGAATTCTTTCCCAATTCCGCAACCAACTCGTTTGAAATGCTCCACTTTTGGTTTTTATGTAGACACCAATTGAGGAAAGAATATGGGGTTTTAGAGCCAATTCCACAACCACGGTACAATTGTCCCTTTCTTGAATTTAATGGCCTTGTACCATGTACAGATTATGTCCCCAAGTATTTACCTTAACACCCTTCACTTATCTCCAATGGATCAAAAAGTGTTTGTCAAGAACACACTTGAGTATCTTATGATGTTCTTCAAGTTCTTTAAGAACATTCAAGCATACTATGAACAAACTCTAATATCAACCCAACTCAAAAATCACTCCACTCTCGGATTAATGTTGCAAATTAACCAAATAAGATTGTAAACCATTAATCATCACATATGCAATCCAAACAGTGAGCTCAAACAACAAAATCAACAAGAACACCAAAAGCTCAAGGAAGAAGATGAAAATGGTGATTTCCTCAAAACTTGTCCAAAATGAGCAAATAATATGTCTATGGAAAGCTCTTGGAACAAGGATGAAGAATATGTGATCAGATTTTGGAATGGACGGACGGTTTGGCCGGAAAATGGCAAAACAGCGGCTGGACCTATTTTTGGGGAAATTTTGGCCAAAACTTCAAAAATTCATAGAAAATGTTTCCCTTGGCCAAAAATTTCGAATTTTATATGAATCTTTATGTAATCGACCCAATGAATCCAAATATGAAGTCAGATTACACAAAAACTCGACGGATCAAAATGACTCTGTGATGAACAGTAACCAAGGTGTGTTTTTGGGGTTTTTGAAAATAATTTTTGGATTTTTGATAACACAAGTGAACCAACTTTAAGCTCTGATACTAAAAATGACATGAATCAAACCCGGAATCGAAGTTGGTATCGACTTGTAAAACAAGAGGATGGATATTGCCAAATGACACGTGGTGCCAAATGGGGAAGAAAAATGAAGAACAAAGGGAAAAATAAAAGATAGGGAAGCAAACCACAATTTAAGAGATAGGAGAAGCTAATCAAGGTATGAAGACCTTGACCTCATCTCAATCTATCACCAAAAACCTTGGTTTAATAATCAAAATGGTGCTTCAATCCAAATTGATGAATGTTTCCTAGACAAACATACAAAGGGTGAGGGTTTTCGGTTCCCACAAACTCTAGTTGATCTTTTGAAAATAGAGAGAAGTGTTCTCATTCATATTAAGCCAAAAGATGGGATACAAAGTGTAGGGGAGCCCATATATATAGGCAAAACCTTAACTACATAATTAGCAAAACTAAACAAACAATTAGGGGTTTTAATCAACCCATTACAATAATTAAACAAACCTAAATAAAAATAGACAATTGTTGAAACATGGGAATCCTGTCGTGAGGCCAACATCCTGTCGTGGAACAAGGAAGTGGCTCGCGACACACATCACAAATTGGAGAAATGGATTCGGGAAAGACGCATCAAGGGACAGGACCTCGAGGTCCGGAAGAAAGAGTTCAAAATTAATGTGCCTGCTGGACTTGAGGTCCCGGGCCTTCCATGGCATTTTGGCAAAGTGAATATTGAAACTTGAATTCCTTCATGGCGTGAAGCGACTTCCGTGTCGTGAAGGTGGAGTTGGCTCGCGACAGGGCCAATAAGAGGAGAAGGGCTACGCGCCAGGACCAATTGGATGAGGTTTGCGACGGGAGTGCTTGCCGGAGCCGTGGATGTTGAAGACGACCGGAGTTCGGGAACTTGGGAAGGGCGACGAGGGTGGCTGCTGTCCGGAGATGGTGACGACGGAAAGGATAAATGGAGAACGGTCATGGCAGCCGGAGCTCGGGAATGATTGTGGCGACGTTGCGGGGTTTTGTTCATCGGTGTTAAATTGTGCTTCTAGAACCTGCTGAACGTGTTCCCTACTTAGTCAAGAGATGCTAAATAATTGTCTACTATATTTAGTAGTTTGTTACCCATGTATCAGATCATGGGATGTCTTCCATTATTCTAGCTTTTATTGTTATTTTCTAGTCTTTAAATTGTTGTGTGGCAAGTGAAATGAAGAGCGGCCTTCTCTGCAATTCTAATTCATTCTGCTATATTTTCCTCTTCGTCACTCTTGTTCTTTCAACTCTTAAATAACAACAGGTGGTATCAGAGCTAAATTCTTGAGGGACCTGTGCAAATTGATCCCCATGGATGCCGATGCTGGTTTCTCCGCAACTGCTCCACCAGTGTTTGATGGAAGCAACTATCAAATGTGGGCGATACGTATGGAAACGTACTTGGAAGCTATGGATCTCTGGGAAGCAGTGGAAAATGACTATGATATTCCCAGACTTGCTGCAGATCCCACACTAGCACAAATGAAGGCACAAAGGGACAAAAAAATCAGGAAGTCCAAGGCGAAGGCTTGCCTGTTTGCGGCGGTCTCCTCCACAATATTTACTCGCATCATGTCTTTGAAGACAACTAACGAGATTTGGGATTACCTCAAGAAGGAGTATGCGGGAGATGAAAGAATTAAAGGGATGCAAGTCCTGAATTTAATCCGGGACTTCGAGACGCAAAGGATGAAAGAGACGGAATCCATTAAAGAGTATTCTGATAGGTTGCTTCATATTGCAAACCAAATCAGATTACTTGGCTCCACCTTGGCAGACTCCAGAATTGTTCAGAAAATTCTGGTCACGGTACCAGAAAAATTTGAAGCAACAATTACAACCTTAGAAAATACTAAGGATGTGTCAACGCTCTCACTTACCGAACTTCTAAATGCCCTTCAAGCACAGGAGCAGAGAAGGGCTATGAGACAGGAGGAGGCAATTGAAGGAGCCTTACCTGTCACTGTCAAACATCAGAATGCAAGAAGCAATCAAAAGAAGAAGTTCAATAAGAATCGTTCAACTGGAGGAAATAGACGCCCGCCAACCGGAGCAAAGGCGGGACCATATCCTGCTTGCCAACATTGTGGAAGAAAGTCACACCCACACTACAAGTGCTGGAAACGACCGGATGCCAAGTGTACCAAATGCAATCAAATGGGGCATGAGGCTGTGATTTGCAAGGCCAAGCTTCACTATGATGAAGCGACCCAACCTGGTGAAGTGGCTCAAGCTGCTAATCAAGAGGAAGATGATTCACTATTTGTAGCGACTTGTTTATCAAGTACAGAGTCCAATGAAGGTTGGTTGATCGATAGTGGATGCACCAACCACATGACATATGACAAGCAACTTTTCAGAGAGCTAAAGCCAACTAATACCACAAAGGTGAAAATTGGCAATGGACAATATATTTCAGTCAAAGGGAAAGGAACTGTGGCAATTACCACAATTTCAGGTACAAAACTAATTCATGATGTTCTCTTTGTTCCTGAGGTTGCGCTAAATTTGTTAAGTGTCGGCCAATTACTTGAAAAGGGATTTAAATTTGTTTTGGAAAACAAGTTTTGTCTAATCAAAGATGCAGCTGGTCATGATATCTTCAAAGTGAAATTAAAAGGGAAGAGATTTACTCTCATGCCATTGGAAGAAGAGCAGTTTGCTTTTCCATTGAAGGAAAACATTACAGAAATTTGGCACAAAAGGCTCGGGCATTATCATCACCAAGGGCTGTTGCAATTGAATGGGAAACAACTAGCTCTTGATGTTCCTGTATTCGGTGATCAAATGCCAAGCTGTAGGGCCTGTCAGTTTGGAAAGCAAAACAGGAAACCATTCCCGAAAGTGACATGGAGAGCATCAAAGAAATTGCAGTTGGTTCACACTGATGTAGCAGGGCCTCAAAGAACACCTTCTCTGCTGGGTAATGTCTATTATGTTATATTCATCGATGACTTTACCAGAATGTGTTGGGTCTTCTTTTTAAAGTTCAAATCAGAAGTAAGTCAGGTGTTCTGGAAGTTCAAAGCAAGGGTCGAAAATGAAAGTGGCTCTAAAATCCAGATTCTGAGATCTGATAACGGAAAGGAATATACATGCTCTAGATTTAATGAGTTTTGTGAAGATGCTGGCATACTTCATCAACTCACCACTCCATACACTCCACAACAAAATGGAGTCAGTGAAAGGAGAAATCGTTATATTATGGAGATGGCAAGATGCATGTTACATGAGAAGAGTTTACCAAAGAAATTTTGGGCGGAAGCGGTGAATACTGCTGTTTTCCTTCAAAACAGACTTCCTACAAGGGCTTTGAAGAGCCAGACACCGTTTGAGGCTTGGTATGGCTATAAACCATCCTTGAATTTTTTAAGAATATTTGGATGTTTGTGTTTTACTCATGTTCCACAGATAAAACGAGACAAATTGGACAAGAAAGCATCTCCAGGCATTTTTATAGGCTATAGCACAGTGAGCAAAGCCTATAGAATTTTCCTACCACAAACTGAAAATATTGTTGTGAGTAGGGATGTGCACTTTCTGGAAGACGAAGAATGGAATTGGAATGAGGAATTGAAGGAAGCCTCAAATGAAAGGAAAATTAATTTTCCATTCTCAATCATGGAAGAAGAGTGTGAAGTTGAAGATTGGCAGAATGAGATGATTGATGATGTTCCAATTCGAGGTACACGATCACTCTCTGACATCTATGAGAGATGCAACATTGCTATCTGTGAACCTGCGGATTTTGAAGAAGCAAAACAAAGTCAAAGTTGGATGGCTGCAATGAAGGAGGAGCTGCAAATGATTGAGAAAAATAAAACTTGGAAATTGGTGGAAAGACCTCAAGATCGAAAAGTGATTGGAGTCAAGTGGGTTTATAGAACTAAACTAAATGCTGATGGTTCTATTAACAAATACAAAGCAAGATTGGTTGCGAAGGGCTATGCACAAATTTTTGGGGTGGACTACTCAGACACATTTGCTCCAGTTGCTCGCTTAGACACCATTCGACTAATACTTGCTGTAGCTGCTCAAAATAATTGGAGAGTGTATCAACTTGATGTCAAGTCAGCTTTCTTAAATGGTTTCTTGCAGGAAGAAATCTATGTTGATCAACCCGAGGGATTTGTGAAGGAAGGAGAGGAAGATAAGGTTTTCCTTCTCAAGAAAGCTCTTTATGGCTTGAAACAAGCTCCAAGGGCTTGGTATAGCAGAATAGATGGGCATTTGTTGGATTTGGGTTTTACTAAAAGCCTCTCAGAATCAACATTATATGTCCAGCAAGTTGGAGCTGATATTCTTATTATTTCACTCTATGTTGATGATTTACTTGTCACAGGAAGTAGCTTAAGCCTGGTGGAAAAATTCAAACAAGGAATGATGGAGCAGTTTGAAATGACAGATCTCGGTCCAATGAGATTCTTTCTGGGAATAGAAGTCACACAGACAGAAAATGAAATCTTTATCTGTCAAAAGAAGTATGCAAAGGAGATCCTAAAAAAATTCGGCCTTGAAAAATGCAAGGAAATGAGAACTCCGATGAATCAAAAGGAGAAGCACTGTGCAGATGATGGACAAAAGAAGATAGATCCTGGATACTTTAGAAGCATGATCGGTTGCTTGATGTATCTTACTGCAACCCGCCCAGACATTGTAAATGCTGTGAGTATTCTATCTAGGTTTATGCATTGTGCTAGTGAATCTCATCTCAAGGCTGCCAAAAGAGTCATGCGATATGTGAAAGGCACCAGTGACTATGGTGTTAAATTCACAAAAGGTGAAGCAATCCTGGTTGGTTTCTCGGATAGCGATTGGGGAGGTTCCATTGATGATATGAGAAGCACATCAGGATATTGTTTTTCCCTGGGGTCAAGTTTTTTCTCTTGGAGCTCCAAGAAACAAGAAATAGTAGCTCAATCCACTGCCGAAGCAGAGTTCATTGCAGCAGCTGCCGCTGTTAATCAAGCTGTGTGGATTCAAAAAATCTTGACAGATCTCAACATGGCACGGAAGGAAAGCACAAAGATTTTTGTTGACAACCAAGCTGCCATTGCTATTTCCCATAATCATGTTTTCCATGGGAAAACAAAGCATTTTAACGTCAAGTTGTTTAAAATAAGAGAAGTGCAACAGGCAGGTCTCGTAACACTTGTTTATTGCAAGTCTGAAGATCAGTTGGCTGATTTGTTCACCAAACCACTCCCCGTCAACAAGTTCGAGTTTCTAAGAATGAAGATTGGTGTTTGCAGCTTCAAAAGCAAGGAGGAGTGTTAAATTGTGCTTCTAGAACCTGCTGAACGTGTTCCCTACTTAGTCAAGAGATGCTAAATAATTGTCTACTATATTTAGTAGTTTGTTACCCATGTATCAGATCATGGGATGTCTTCCATTATTCTAGCTTTTATTGTTATTTTCTAGTCTTTAAATTGTTGTGTGGCAAGTGAAATGAAGAGCGGCCTTCTCTGCAATTCTAATTCATTCTGCTATATTTTCCTCTTCGTCACTCTTGTTCTTTCAACTCTTAAATAACAACAATCGGCAAGGTTACGACTTTCGGGGTTCGCCGGAATTGGAGAAGGTTGTCCACAGCTTGACAATTGTGATCGGAGGACCTCTTGGAGATGAACTGTGGAGCTTCCGGCATGATGGAGAGGATGAAAGCTCCGGAGGTGCCATTAGAGACGATGCCGGAGTAACGGGGAAGATGACGGAGATGGAACGCGTGGCGGACAGCGGGCTGCTTCCGCCAATGGACGAGGCGAAGCATGGGGTTCCGGTGGAGAGGAGGACCTGAGCTGATGAAGATGGCCATGGATAAAGTGGGGGTTTCCTTATCTTCGCCAGAGGTGGGCTTCCCGTCGAGGTTGAATGTCGCCGCTGTGCTATTGAATCGGCGAGGGGAGGATGAAGACGGAGCTGCTGGTCGTGGAGTGCCTTGCCGGAGTTGAAGATGATGAGAAGAGGTTGGCTCGAAGACGACCGGGGTTTGAGCTGCTGAAATCGCCGGAAAGATGATGACTTGGCCGGAGAAGAAGATGATCCGAAGTTGCTACAGGAATTGTTTTGTTGAGTGTAATACTTGCTGCTTGATGAAATAGCTGGTGGGCCCACAAGCATTTAATGTTAGATGTAGCAATTTCAATTGAAAATGGTGTTGGCCGAGCATCAATTTTGGAGTGGGCTTGACTAGTTTTGTTGTTCCTTGGACATGTAAGAATGTGGCGGGATGGAGATCTTTCCAACATCTTTTGGCCCAAGATGATTTTGTTGGTACGGGCCTCATTAGTCTCGTGGGCCGGATATCTTGGATATGGGCCGGGCACGATAATTTCTTCTCAGGCTGCCAACATTGATGATGTTGGGTTTTCATTTGAAACGGGCCATGGTCTGCCTTCCTCAAATTAATAAATTCGAGCCCAAATAAATTCGGGTCCGAATTTTCGGGCAGACTGATTCGGATTTTCACTGCGAGCGGCTGAATGAGGCGGCAGGGACACTTGGTTGCGGTGTTTGTAGGTGGCCAATGGTTTATTTGGGGATACCAATTGGGGTGCGGATTAATGGTGTGTTAGTGTGGCATCCGGTCCTTGATAAAGTGAAGCTAAGACTCACGGGATGGAAGAGTAGGATGCTGACACAAGTCGCGCGGGAGACTATGTTTAATAAAATCCGTTATGAGCAGTCCACCGGTTTATTTCTTATCCTTATTTAAAGTACCAAGAGCTGTGGCTGATCGTCTTAAGTTAGTTAAGAGGAGGTTTTTTTGGAACGAGTGGGAGGGGACGAAAAAGCTACATACCATTAATTGGAATTCAATTTGTACGCCTCAGGAAGAAGGAGGACTAGTCATTTGGCAAACGGAGTGTAATAACAGGGCACTGTTGTTGAAATGGCGTTAGAGGTTTGGGACGGAGTCATTATGGAGAGATGTAATCAATGCGAAGTACTAGGGGGTAACTCTCCTTTACTACCGGCGGCTAGGGGAAGGAGATCACTATGGGGATAGGTCTGCAGTTCATGGGATAATTTGATCATGAGTGAACTGACTTGTAAGTTTGTAATACAGATTGGTGATGGATGCAAGGTGAGATTTTGGCATGATGGTTGGGTCTATGGTGGTCAGCCGTTGAAGGAATTGTTTCCAAGGATATATGCACTATCGGTGAACAAGGCAGGGAGGGTGGTGGAGTTTGGAAGGTGGAGTGGTCTCGAATGGGTTTGGGATATAGAGTTGAGGAGGCAACTGCCGTAGATCGAAACTTGTTTAGTGACAATATCCGGATTAATGTTGACTGAATTTTAGGGTTAGGTAAATGATGATTAGATGGATAGATATACGGATATTGATGAAGAAGCGAGAACACACACGAAAGATGGATATAACATAAGATGATGAAACTAAATTGTAAGATAAAAGATAAGGAAACTTATGAATGAAGGGGACCCGAACTTGCCAAGGGAAGTGAGACGAACTCAAGACAAATGGCTTCCTTCAAGTGCATCATTCATTGACAATCCATCGAGCAAGTTTCCAACTTGATGGCGTGAGGGAAATGAACATAAGTTCAAGACAAACACTGATGGGGGAGAACACTTTTGAAAGAGTGCTCTCGGTTATGAACTTTGAAAATATGAGAATGGATTTCAATATTAAGCAAAGTTGTTTACAAATGAAGGGGGAGGACATATTTATAGGCCAAACCCCTTAGGAAACAAGAGAAATGAAAAATACATCAAAATTGGACCAAATGCGGTTTAGGGGAGAGTGATGCGGTTTATATCGCATCGATGCGATGCGGTATAAACCGCATTGATGGAAAAAGACCGCATTGGTCATTACAAACCTATCTATTACAAGGGAAAAAGGGGTCAATTCGGTTTATGAGGGCAATTCGGTATATATCGAATTGGCAACAAAATCGAATTGGGAACTTAGGAAATAATATTACTGATGTGGAAAAAGTAATTCGGTTTAAGCAATTCGGTCTATGGGAATACCGAATTGACCAATATCGAATTGAGGGAGACTAGGAAAATACTAAGGCAAATGCAAAAAGGCGATGCGGTATTAAACCGCATTGAGAGCGATGCGGTTTATACCGCATCGCATTGGAAAGGCTGGGGGATCGATGCGGTATTACGAAACCGCATTGGGCGATGCGGTTTATTCCGCAGCGATGCGGTATAAACAGCATTGCTTAAAGCGCATTGATCCCCATGCCTTAGTCAATTTTTGCATGCCTTTATTTTCTACACTATTACAAAATATATTATCCGACGTCCGGTGGTGGTTCCGGCTGAACTCCGGCCACTTTTCCGATGAGCTCCTTTTTGGGCATCTTCATGCTTGTTGGGCTTTCCTTGTGCATCCTAAGGCCTTCTTCCATCTTTATTTAATTCCGTAGTAGGGAATCCATGTTTGAAGCTTTTGGGCTTCTTGGGGCTCTAAGTTATTTGTCTCCTGCAAGAAAAATTTATACAGTGCATCAGAAAATTTCTTGGCCTTTTGTTTGGATACTGGGCCTTCGGGGATTATCGGAATAATTAATCCGTTGGTTCTGGCGACTACACCATCCCCACCCCCTTGGGAAGGTTGAGACATCAACCGATCAGAATCTAACTCATCATCCCTTTCGAAAAGAGATAAATCAGCAACATTGAAAGTCGGATTAATATTAAAGTCTTCAGGAAGCTCAATCCGATGAGCGTTTTCGATTTTCTCAAGGACTTTGTAAGGTCCTGTTCCTCGAGATGCGAGTTTGCCATGTGTCTGTGCAGGAAAACGTTCTTTTCGCATGTGCACCCAGACCCAGTCTCCTGGTTTCAGCAACAGCCTTTTTCTGCCCCTGTTGGCAAATTTGGCATATGTCTCCGACGCCTTCAGCAAGCTGTTCCGAACATTCTCGTGCAGATCCTTGATTGCCTTAGCCCTGTCCCTGCCATTGAAGTTAAGACGCTCACTACTGGGTAGTGGCAGAAAATCAAGAGGGTCATTGGGTTAAATCCATAAACAACCTCGAAGGGTGACATGTGTGTGGCACGATGAATATGACGATTATAAGCAAATTCAATGTAAGGCAAACATTCATCCCAACTTTTAGAGCTCGAAGAGGTAATTATGCGTAGGAGGTTACCCAACACGCGATTTACCGCTTCTGTCTGTCCGTCTGTCTGAGGATGGTAAGATGTTGAGAACAAAAGTTGTGTACCCATCTCACGCCAAAAACCCTTCCAGAAATAGCTTACGAACTTGGCATCTCGATCTGACACAATTGACTTTGGTACTGCATGAAGACGTACCACTTCCCTGAAGAATAAATTCGAGATATGCCTGGCATCATTGGTCTTCACACATGGTATGAAATGTGCCATCTTGGAGAATCGATCAACTACCACAAAGATTGAATCTTTGCCTCTTGCAGTCTGTGGTAGTCCAAGCACGAAGTCCATTGATATGTCCAGCCAGGGTCCTTCTGGCACAGATAATGCTCGATATAAGCCGTGGGGTTTAAAATTCGACTTGGCCTTCAGACAGACCAAGCACCTAGCAATGAAGCGAACAACCTGGGCTTGCATTTTTGGCCAGTAGAACTTTTCAACAAGGATTCCCAGGGTTGCATCTTTTCCAAAGTGTCCCATGAGTGCACCGTCGTGAGCCTCTTGAATTAGCAACTCCCTGACAGATCCCTTTGGGATGCATAATCTGTTTCCATAATACAGGAACCCGTTCAGTTGGGAGAACTCCTTGAAACCATTCTGCTTTGTCCTCTCGTACAACACTCTAAAATCTTCGTCAGTGGAGTACTGACTCTTGATATGCTCAAATCCAAACAGATGAGTAGTTGCAAATGTGGCTAATGTTGTTCTTCTGGAGAGTGCATCTGCAACCACATTGTCTTTCCCTTTCTTATACTTAATCACGTAAGGGAATGATTCTATAAATGTGCTCCACCGAGTATGTCTTTTGCTTAATTGTCCCTGAACCCTTATGTGCTTAAATGTCTCATGATCAGTGTTGATCACGAATTCTCTTCCTCTCAGATAGTGTTGCCATGTTCTCAAAGACAGAACAACAGCATATAATTCCTTGTCGTACGTGGAATAATTCTGTTGTGCTCCACTGAACTTCTCATTGTAGTATGCTATCGGCCTTCCTTCTTGAAGCAACACCGCTCCCATGCCCGTACCTGACGCATCACTTTCAATTTCAAATGGCAAATCGAAATTTGGTAATGCTAGGACAGGTGCATGAGTGAGCTTATCCTTGAGGTCATCGAATGCTTTTTGCTGTGCCGGCCCCCGCTTGAATGGAATGTCCTTTCTAAGCAGTGCAGTGATCGGGGCCGCAATTACACTAAACTGTGGAACGAATCTTCTGAAGAAACCACTCAAACCCAGAAAACTGCATACTTCATGCACAGTGGTTGGCGGCTTCCAGTCAGATATAGCCTTGATCTTTGATTCATCTACTTTCAGTCCATCTCTTCCTACGATAAATCTAAGAAACGTCACTTCTGGCACACAGAAGCTACATTTCTCGAAGTTGGCATACAGGCGGACTTCTCGCAATCGATACAGTACCTGTTGCACATGATTTACATGATCGATTAGAGAACAACTATAAATGAGAATGTCATCAAAATAAACTACAACAAATTTTCCTATGAATTGTCGAAGAGTCTCATTCATCAAACACATAAATGTAGAGGGGGCATTCGTAAGACCGAATGGCATAACGAGCCATTCATATAGATCAAACTTCGTCTTGAATGCGGTCTTCCATTCATCCCCGGGCTGCATTCTGATTTGATGATACCCGCTCTTTAGATCAATCTTGGTGAAAAGACTTGCACCACCAAGCTCATCTAGCATGTCGTCTAGTCGCGGAATTGGGTGACGATATTTGACCGTAATAGCATTGACTGCTCGGCAATCAACACACATACGCCATTCGCCATTTTTCTTTCGGACGAGGAGGACTGGAACGGCACACGGAGATAAACTTTCTCGAACCCAACCTTTATCGAGCAATGCTTGCACTTGCCGCTGAATTTCCTTTGTCTCTTCGGGATTCATGCGGTATGCTGGTCTGTTGGGAATTGAAGCTCCGGGCACAAATTCAATACGATGTTCCACGCCTCAGAGTGGTGGTAAGCCAGATGGCACTTCTTCCGGAAAAATATCCTGATTCTTGTCAAGCATCCTGGAAATTTCCAAAGGCAAATCAAGTGTAGTAGGAACAGTTCTGTTGACAGATTCATCAGGTTTAATTAATGCAAGGAAACAGTGACCTGAGAAGTCAGGTCCTTGTGCTGCTTGCTGAAATGCAGTCTTGGTCAAATCAGACATTGATCCAGGCTTGATGAACTCTCGCCAACTTTGGCTTTTCCTCTTTCCCTGGCCTTGTGGTCGGCTTCTGCTTGAGCTACTTTGTTCTTTAGCTTTTCTTGGTCTAGCCTGACAACTTTCATAGATAAAGGTTTAAACAAATATTCTTTTTGTCCATGTTTAAAATATAAAACATTGGATTTTCCCCTGTAAGTGGCATCCTAATCATAAAGCCATGGTCTTACAAGCAAAACATGACATGCGTTCATGGGAACGACATCACATAATACTCTCTCCGAGTAGGTGCCCTTTGTGATAGGGACCTATGCCTGTTGGGAGACCTTGGTCTTGCCACTGTTGTTCATCCAGTGCAGTAAGTAGGGACTGAATGCTCCTCTGTCGGCAGCTGCAATCTGCGCACAGTATATAAACTAACCATATTAGTGCAGCTTCCGTTATCAACAATGACAGTGGCATTATTGCCCTGAATAGTACAACGACAATGGAAGAGGTTCTCCCTTTGTTCGTTGGGTGATATTTCTGGCTCTCTGTCAGCATTTAAGGCTCCCATTGCTACTAGCAGATATACGTCTTCTTCATTGTTCTCATCGACTTCGGGATTGACTGGTTCATCAATTTGGTATTGTCTCAGATCTTCATCACAGTCATCCTCTTCTTCTGAATCAACAACTCTAAACACTCCTGGTTCAACCTCGATCACTGGTCTTTCCACTTCGCCTGTATTGAGTATCGCCACTCGTCTTGGATTATTGCATTCATTGGCATAATGGCCCTTCTTGCCGCATTTCCAACAAGTGATCTCTCTTTTTTCTTTGGCGGGTGGATGTTGTTCTCGGCCCCGGTTTCTGTTTCTATCTTCCCGGTTGTACTCCCTGAAGTTCTTTCCCAATTCAAACCTTTTAGGCTTGTAACCTCCCTCATCACGAACCGGCGACGGTGTAGCCTGGGGGTTTTTGGATCTCTCTGTCCGCTCAGGTGGTCGAATTAACCAAGGTTTATTTGGGTTGTAACCGGTGGAAGTCCTATGGGTCCTTCTCTTGAGTTGATCCTCGAACTTTGCAGCTTTTCTTACTAGATCTGTGATATTCACATATCCTCTCATGTCCATTTCTTCGAAGATTTCGGGTCTCAAACCTTTTGCAAATCTGGTCAGAGTGATCAACGGGTCTTCATTGAACTGTGCTCGCATCATAAGCATTTCCATTTCGCGGTAGTATTCCTCAACAGTTCTTGACTCCTGCCTCAGACTGATCACCTTCATGTACATATCTGGTTTGTAGGTAGGAGGCACAAATCTTCTTTCCATGAGTTGCAGAAAATATTCCCAGTCGGTGACTTGGAGTTGTCCGGCATTGTGATGATCAATTGTGAACTTTTGCCACCAGAGTTGGGCATATTCCTTGAATTCCTGAACTGCCAATTGGATCTTTTTGAAGTCAGAGTAATTGTGGCAGTTGTATATCATCTCCATGGTGTTCTTCCAATCATGAAATTCATTAGGATCACCGGTTCATCTGAAAGTAGGAATGGTGAACTTAATGCATTGCAGATTGTCATCCACATCATCTGGATCATCTCTGTTTATTGCATGAGCATTTCGGGGTCTGTTGGCATAGGTGGTGGAGGCATGGCCAAAGGATCATTGATGCGTAGTCCTTCGTCGACTGGAGGAGGGTGGATTGGTGCCATCGGAGGTGGCCTCGGAGCACGGGGCCCTTGTCGCCGATCAAATTTCCCGATCGCGACCTGTTCTTCTTCCCTTTCAGCTAGGGCCTCCTCTGCATCAGCCAGGTCATTTCCCTGAACGTGACTATTGCTTCCAGATGCTCCATTTTGTCCGGAGGTAGAAGGATGATAAAATGCATCTTCCAGCCTGCGTTCAACCCGTTGCATCAATCGCTGGGCCAAAGTCTCATCTTGCTGTTTCATGCGTCCTGCAAATTCATTGCTCAGATTATCAATGCGCTCATTTACAGCAATAATATTCGAAACATTAGCATCAAGAGTTTGCTTAAGGGTTTCGAAGTTAGCCCTTTTAACAGTACTCTCGCTCATTGCTCGAAGCACCTCCATAGTCAGTCAAATTTGGCTTTGTGTTTCCTGCCATGACACTTAGAAAAATAATATAGATATAATGTAGGTCAGAAATCAAGTGCTGAAATATGTAGAGTGGACTCTCAAATTTGCATTCAGTCGGGGTCCTCAACACCATTTCAGTTCGTCACCTGCTCAAATAGTTCAATCAGATGCAAGAGAAGTACACACAGATATTTTGTACGCACAGTTCAAGAGTCAAATGAACTGTTCGACCCAATCAAGCACAGAATGTATGTATGTATGTACTGCAGTCTGATCAAGTTCACAGTCTTAAAAATATATTGCAAGCAAAAAGCAGAGATATTTGTCCCAATTTAGAAGTGGAAAAATAAAGCTCACAAGAAAATGCACTCGAGAATTAAAAACCCAATTTACTCAAATGACTTCTCGGGCTAGGTTTCACAAAATGCCAGTCACGATATCCACTTTATTGTACTAGTACTCAAGTGGCTTCTCGGGCTAGGTTTCAAATTGTGCCAGTCCGATATTCACTTTATTGTAAATAAACTCAAAACACTCAAATATGTAAAAAGGGAAAAATAATACTGGAGAGGGAATTGCACTACGAACACTTAAAAATTCTAGTGCCAATCAATGCGGTTTTGAAGGGGGCAATGTGGTATATATATCGCACCAGTAGACCGAATTGATGGCTTCCTTGGTGCTTGATGCGCAATTTCTTCAGGCAATTCGGTTTAGAGGCAATTCGATTTAGGTGGAATACCGAATTGATGCTTAAAACTGAATTGAGTGTTGAGCCTTGGCAATTTTCTTCAGTGGGAGGGAGGGTTAATGCGGTTTGTGCCAGACAATGCGGTTTATACTGAATTGAAGGGTATAGACCGAATTGATTTCGAATTGGATGGCCCGCAAAATTTGACTTTCTTCCTCCTTTTTCGGTTGGATGTCTGGTACTTCCTTAGGGAATTAAATGCAGTAGACTTCTTACAATATCCTCACACTAAACAAGGGGCCGAATTTGCATATGATTGGACATTTAATGATCACGGCTACACATACTAGCCTTTCCCATGCAAGATCAAACTATACTATTACATCAATCTGCCAAGAACAAAGTGAGTCTTGAATGAACAAGTTGAGTATCACTATGAACACCAAGAACTCAAACCAAATCTAACTCCCAAACCCACAAAACCCTTCACTGTTTGCTCTTAATGATCTTGTTTAATCCAACAAACTCAAATAATCATGCAAGCACATTCATACAAGAGATTAGAACAACAAGACTAACATCAACAACAAACAAGATATGGAGAAAATGGTATGGCCGAGAGTTACAAGGCACAAAATATTTTTAGGGTTTTCTAGATTTTTCAAGCAAAGAGAAAATACAATTTAAGACACAGAAATATGGAGAATAATCCGATTGCACTAACAAGTTTGGCTCTGATACCTAATTTCTATATATGTCGTAGATCGAAACTTGTTTAGTGACAATATCCGGATTAATGTTGACTGAATTTTAGGGTTAGGTAAATGATGATTAGATGGATAGATATATGGAGATTGATGAAGAAGCGAGAACACACATGAAGGATGGATATAACATAAGATGATGAAACTAAATTGTAAGATAAAAGATAAGGAAACTTATGAATGAAGGGGACCCGAACTTGCCAAGGGAAGTGAGACGAACTCAAAACAAATGGCTTCCTTCAAGTGCATCATTCATTGATAATCCATCGAGCAAGTTTCCAACTTGATGGCGTGAGGGAAATGAACATAAGTTCAAGACAAACACGGATGGGGGAGAACACTTTTGAAAGAGTGCACTCGGTTATGAACTTTGAAAATATGAGAATGAATTTCAATATTAAGCAAAGTTGTTTACAAATGAAGGGGGAGGACATATTTATAGGCCAAACCCCTTAGGAAACAAGAGAAATGAAAAATACATCAAAATTGGACCAAATGCGGTTTAGGGGAGAGTGATGCGGTATAAACCGCATTGATGGAAAAAGACCGCATTGGTCATTACAAACCTATCTATTACAAGGGAAAAAGGGGTCAATTCGGTTTATGAGGGCAATTCGGTATATATCGAATTGGCAACAAAACCGAATTGGGAACTTAGGAAATAATATTACTGATGTGGAAAAGCAATTCGGTTAAGCAATTCGGTGTATGGGAATACCGAATTGACCAATACCGAATTGAGGGAGACTAGGAAAATACTAAGGCAAATGCAAAAAGGCGATGCGGCATTAAACCGCATTGAGAGCGATGCGGTTTATACCGCATTGCTTAAAGCGCATTGATCCCCATGCCTTAGTCAATTTTTGCATGCCTTTATTTTCTACACTATTACAAAATATATTATCCGACGTCCGGTGGTGGTTCCGGCTGAACTCCAGCCACTTTTCCGACGAGCTCCTTTTGGGGCCTCTTCATGCTTGTTGGGCTTTCCTTGTGCATCCTAAGGCCTTCTTCCATCTTTATTTAATTCCGCAGTGGGGAATCCATTTCCGGGTTTGTCCGGACTTGATCTATCCGGATCATTATTTGAAGCTCTTGGGCTTCCTGGGGCTCCAAGTTATCTGTCTCCTGCAAGAAAAATTTATACAGTGCATCAGAAAATTTCTTGACCTTTTGTTTGGATACTGGGCCCTCGGGGATTATCGGAATAATTAATCTGTTGGTTCTGGCGACTACGCCAGCAACCATTTGATTGGGAGTTAGAAATTTGGGAAAAAAAATTTGCAGGTCATTTATGTCCAGCGGCTGAACAGGTTCATGGCGGATCAAGTGAGATGGGTAGGAGAAAATAATGGCCAGTTCTCTGTCAGATCGTGTAGGCTGCGTTCAAACGATGCATCCGAAACGTCCATGTCTCGGTTTTGGGCTCGGTTATGGGCAACCCCGGTCCGGCTGGAGTCGGTGGAGTGATTAGGGATGATAAAGGCGATGTGATTTTCGTTCTCTCGGACAATGTTGGAATTAAAGACTCAAACGAAGCAGAATTGGAAGCAGTTTATTGGGTATGTTTGGCGATTATCCAGGACCAAGGTTTCCCACTACCTAAGCTTGTGTTTGAATGTGATTCGCAAAATGTGGTTCGTTGATTAAAGGAGCCGGACAAGACCCCTTTGAGATTTTCTCGTTACCTGGCACCGGTGATGGCCTTATTCAACTTTGGGGGAATGGTCAAAGCGAAACATATATTGAGGGAAAGAAACGAGCTTGCGGACATTTGGGCCAGGCGAGGAGCGGCCGGGGAAAGCAAGGTTGAAGGATGGTTATTGTTAACACCAACAAAAATACTAAGGTCCATATCTGTTAGTCCAATTTTGGAGGCCCATCTATTTTTGTAGATTGCTCGGCCCGGGCAAAAATATATCCGGAAGAGGGAGGACGCGTCTCCAAAAGCCCATATCCGGAAGAGGGAGGACGCATTTTCAAAAGCCCATATCCGGAAGCGGGAGGACGCGTCTCCAAAAGCCCATATCCGGAAGGGGGAGGACGCGTCTCCAACAACCCATATCCGGAAGGGGGAGGACGCGTCTCCGAAAGCCCATATCCGGAAGGGGATGACGCGTCTCCAAAAGCCCATATCCGGAAGAGGGAGGCCGTATCTCCAAAAGCCCATATCCGGAAGCGGGAGGACGCGCCTCCAAGTTGATGAAAATATATCCGGAAGAGGAAGGCCGCGTAGACAACAGCCCGAACGATGGAGGCCAAAGAGATGGTGGAGGCCGTCCGTAAGAATGGAGGTCGTCTGTATGGGTGGAGGCCATGGAGGCCCAAAGAGATGGTGGAGGCCGTCTGTATGGGTGGAGGCCATGGAGGCCAAACAAGATGGAGACCAACACTATGATGGAGGCCAACACTATAATGGAGGCCAAGACGTATAATGGAGGCCAACCCAAGAGATGGAGGCCAACCCACTATGATGGAGGCCAACACTATGATGGAGGCCAAGACGTATGATGGAGGCCAACCCAAGAGATGGAGGCCAACCCACTATGATGGAGGCCAACACTATGATGGAGGCCAAGACGTATAATGGAGGCCAACCCAAGAGATGGAGGCCAACCCACTATGATGGAGGCCAACACTATGATGGAGGCCAAGACGTATGATGGAGGCCAACCCACTATGATGGAGGCCAACACTATGATGGAGGCCAAGACGTATGATGGAGGCCAACCCAAGAGATGGAGGCCAACCCACTATGATGGAGGCCAACACTATGATGGAGGCCAAACAAGATGATGGAGGCCATGGAGGCCATGGAGGCCATGGAGACCATGGAGACCAATATGATGGAGGCCAACACTAAACACTATGATGGAGGCCAAGATGATGGAGGCCATGGAGGCCATGGAGAACATGGAGACCAATATGATGGAGGCCAACACTAAACACTATGATGGAGGCCAAGAGTAATGGTGGAGGCCCCTAACCAAACTCTGCCACAAAAGTCGCCTCGTGACGAATGCTGCCATACGCTGCCTAAACCCTAAACCCTGCATGTGTTTCAACAGGAGGCCACCTGTGTCTCAACAGGAAGCTGCACGGGGAGCTACAGGAGGAGGCCTCCTCCTATAAAAGGAGGAACGGAGGCACTTGAGAGGGCACACCCAACACACTCCCCAGAGGAATTCCTTTATCTGCATTTTCATTCCTGCACTTTTTATTCTGCAAGTTCAATTCCTGCATTTAAATTCCTGCAAATTTTTCCATTCCTTTACAGCTTTCTTACTTTCGTGTATTTTCTTTCTGCAATTCTTGTAATCCTTTTGATACTCATCAATCAAAAAAGAGGTTTCTCCCTCAAAGAAATTCTCGGTTAACAAATTGGCACGCCCAGTGGGACACGAAGTGGAAACCATATCCGCTCCGAATAGTGTATGCATATCAAGATCTCGAAAAGTTGTTAATTTGACAGAGCAATTTGAGGATATGTCTCTACAAGAGAATACATCGGTGCGAACGCCGTTTGAGGACGCCATTGAGATGGCGAGCTCCTCTCAACCACTACAAGGGATTATCCAGACCCATACATTGTCCGAGCAAATACGGCTATCGATAACGGAATCGATGGCCGAGTTTATGCCTTTGCTCACGAGGCATCTAATGGACGTCCTGCGGCCTGCCATGGCCAACCAGACTAGCCAGATATGCGGTCCCCTGCGCGATGGAGGCCTCCCGGCATCCAGTTCTATTATGGCACCTAGCACTCTGTATCCAGGACCGTCAGGAGGACAACACCGAATGTGGGGAAACACACCAGGCCAGCCGCCACTCCAGGATTCTGGAAGTGTGGCCAGTATGTTTCCACATTCATACCAGACAGCGTATACTTTCTCTACAGCGGCACCCAGCATGCCGAATTTGGGTTACGCGGCACCTCCCATGCCGGTATATGTTCCATCAAATCCTTTGATGGCAACCAGTGCTACACCAGGCTGTATGGCGGCCGGACCTAGCATGGCACCCAGACAGGCGGCACCTCAGATGCCGAACATCCCAACTGCACCATATGTGGCGGCTCCTCTCAACCCGGGTTGGATGCCACCAACCCTAGGGGGGCAGGCTACCGAGACAGGAGGAGTGATGGCGGCTCCCATGCCACCTACCGCCACTCCTATCCATGCAGGAGGACACGCCCCACAACCATGTGGAGCACCCACAACAACTGCTGCGATGCCTCCTACGCAGGCACCAGTGATCTCACCGGAGTTACTCGCGGACATGATGCAGCAGCACTTCGGAATCCAGCTAAAGCCGATGGAGCGGCCTACATACCGGAAGCCGTATCCGGACTGGGTAGATACCATGCAGCCCTATCCGAGGGGCTTCAAGATGCCAGAATTCACCTCTTTTTCAGGAGATGATGGCAAGTCTACAGTGGAGCACGTCGGAAGGTTCACAGCTCAGTGCGGGGAAGCAGCGGCCAATGACTGGCTGAAATTAAAACTGTTTAGCTCATCCCTTACCGGACCTGCCTTCGCATGGTTTGCCTCTTTGCGGCCTAACTCGATACAAAATTGGGCTGACCTCGAACGTGCATTCCATGATAGGTTCTACACTCCACTATCACAGGTAAGCCTTGCAGACCTTACCAATGCCAAACAATATGCCGATGAGGGGGCAAGTACGTTTATCAGTAGATTACAACGGCTTCAAGGCCGATGTTCCATAGCAATCCCGGAAAGGGAAATAGCCAATATAGCAGTGGCTAATATGTTGCCGAGACTAAAAGAATATTTAATTGTGCATGACGCAACTGATCTTGCCCAGCTGGCCGAGAAAGCGGCCCGCTTGGAAAAGTTCTTTGTGGAACGAGATGAGAAGCGTCTACCTATACACGGGACTCGTTTTGAGTTTGAGGAATTGAAACACAATAAAGAGGAAGACGAACTAAGGGTGTTGGCCAAGGCAATAACCTTGGGTGGTAAAAACCCTGGGTAGTGGCCCTGGGCGCCGTCGACAGCGGCCTTGGAGGCCGAGTAGTCGGTGACTGAGGATGGCGCCTGGCTGAGTATGGCGGCCTGATGGAGGATGTCACCCTGGCTGGTACTCGAATGGCGGCCCGGGAAGAAAAGCTGATGGAGGCCTGAGCCAAGGGAGTGGCGGCCGGAATGGTGTCGTCTACTAGATCATGTGTCATGAGTAAAGCGTGGGATGACTAAAGAAGCGACACTAGGTTAGCTAGAATCCTTCCTATGTCAAAGTCATGCAATGACAAGCAAAATGGAGATAAGTGGTCTAGCTGGAATTCATGTTATCAAATATACACAACAAAATAAAGACACGAGAACATGTGGAACTTACCTCATCCATGATGAGGATGGCGGCCTGGGCTCCCTGGTGGCGGTGGCGGCCTCGTGTCCAAGTGAAGGTGGCGGTCTCCTCGTGCTCGCGATGAAGATGGTGGCCCTCCAAGGATGGCGGTCACCAAGGGATGGCGGCCTCCGAGCAGTGATGGCGCCTCAACCCAAAGCCTTCGATGCGCGGCGGCCCTCCGACGGAGGAAGGCGGCGGCCTCTTAAGGGAATGGCGGCCTTCGAGGAATGAGGATGGCGGCCTCTCGTGCTTGGGTGGTGGCCTCCGCAGAGCGATCTCCAACCGCGCAAGAACGGATGATGGTGGCGGCCAAGCCGAAGGCGATGGCGGTCTCGCAGCGGCGGCCTTCAGGACGGCGGTCACGACGAGTTGGATGGGCGGCGGCTTCTTGAGTGGCGGCCTCCTCGCATAAGGTTGGCGGCCTCCTCGCACAAGTGAAGTGGCGGCCTTGTGGAAGAGACGGCGGCCTTCGCTGGAGAGGTGGCGGCCTTCGATGGAGGGAGTGGCGGCCTTCGCTGGATGGGTGGCGGCCTCGTGCTCGTCGGACGGCGGCCAAGGCGGAAACAGGTGGCGGCCACAACGCAGAGCAGCGGCGGTCCAACCCGGGAGGCAGTGGCGGCTTCCGGAGCAAGCTAGCAGCCTGGCTCAGTGTGGACAGCGGCACCCGGCGGCGGCGGCCGGAAATCCCCTGGTGATGACTGGCAACCGGAGTAAAAAGAGGATGAGGCGTAATGGGCCTGGACCTCCAAATCCGAAATTAAGTGCGCAAATTTGTCTTAAGATGCTAATCAGACAAAATGCGCGAGGGGGGCATCTGTTAACACCAACAAAAATACTAAGGTCCATATCTGTTAGTCCAATTTTGGAGGCCCATCTATTTTTGTAGATTGCTCGGCCCGGGCAAAAATATATCCGGAAGAGGGAGGACGCGTCTCCAAAAGCCCATATCCGGAAGAGGGAGGACGCATTTTCAAAAGCCCATATCCGGAAGCGGGAGGACGCGTCTCCAAAAGCCCATATCCGGAAGGGGGAGGACGCGTCTCCAACAACCCATATCCGGAAGGGGGAGGACGCGTCTCCGAAAGCCCATATCCGGAAGGGGATGACGCGTCTCCAAAAGCCCATATCCGGAAGAGGGAGGCCGTATCTCCAAAAGCCCATATCCGGAAGCGGGAGGACGCGCCTCCAAGTTGATGAAAATATATCCGGAAGAGGAAGGCCGCGTAGACAACAGCCCGAACGATGGAGGCCAAAGAGATGGTGGAGGCCGTCCGTAAGAATGGAGGTCGTCTGTATGGGTGGAGGCCATGGAGGCCCAAAGAGATGGTGGAGGCCGTCTGTATGGGTGGAGGCCATGGAGGCCAAACAAGATGGAGACCAACACTATGATGGAGGCCAACACTATAATGGAGGCCAAGACGTATAATGGAGGCCAACCCAAGAGATGGAGGCCAACCCACTATGATGGAGGCCAACACTATGATGGAGGCCAAGACGTATGATGGAGGCCAACCCAAGAGATGGAGGCCAACCCACTATGATGGAGGCCAACACTATGATGGAGGCCAAGACGTATAATGGAGGCCAACCCAAGAGATGGAGGCCAACCCACTATGATGGAGGCCAACACTATGATGGAGGCCAAGACGTATGATGGAGGCCAACCCAAGAGATGGAGGCCAACCCACTATGATGGAGGCCAACACTATGATGGAGGCCAAGACGTATGATGGAGGCCAACCCAAGAGATGGAGGCCAACCCACTATGATGGAGGCCAACACTATGATGGAGGCCAAACAAGATGATGGAGGCCATGGAGGCCATGGAGGCCATGGAGACCATGGAGACCAATATGATGGAGGCCAACACTAAACACTATGATGGAGGCCAAGATGATGGAGGCCATGGAGGCCATGGAGGCCATGGAGAACATGGAGACCAATATGATGGAGGCCAACACTAAACACTATGATGGAGGCCAAGAGTAATGGTGGAGGCCCCTAACCAAACTCTGCCACAAAAGTCGCCTCGTGACGAATGCTGCCATACGCTGCCTAAACCCTAAACCCTGCATGTGTTTCAACAGGAGGCCACCTGTGTCTCAACAGGAAGCTGCACGGGGAGCTACAGGAGGAGGCCTCCTCCTATAAAAGGAGGAACGGAGGCACTTGAGAGGGCACACCCAACACACTCCCCAGAGGAATTCCTTTATCTGCATTTTCATTCCTGCACTTTTTATTCTGCAAGTTCAATTCCTGCATTTAAATTCCTGCAAATTTTTCCATTCCTTTACAGCTTTCTTACTTTCGTGTATTTTCTTTCTGCAATTCTTGTAATCCTTTTGATACTCATCAATCAAAAAAGAGGTTTCTCCCTCAAAGAAATTCTCGGTTAACAGTTATGAAGGACATGACGATATGTGGATGTGCAGACACGAAGCTGGTAGTAATAGCTGAAGGCCTTTCAGTTTCATGCTATTTAGATGCTTGAGTGTTTCCAGTGGGTGTTGTCTTTGTTTTTGTCTTTATGGGTTTGTAGAATTTGCCTGGCCTCACGGCCAGGGGATTGACTTGGATGTTTTTTGTACTATGCCTTTCGATCGGCTGCTCCTTCGATAATAAAGAAATTTTCCACAAAAAAAAAAAAACTTGTAACAATGTATGAATTTTTTATTTTTTTGTGAACCATGAATTTATAGACATGGTTTAGAATTTAGATATTTGCTCCCTAGCTAGCTAATTGGTAAACAATAGAGTGAGGATAGAATTGTCAAATTATGCCACATGACAATTTGCGGTTTCTCGGATGTTTCCATTCTTACATTGTATTTGTGCAATATTGTGATGTTATAGTAATGAAGTAGATCATAAAAATAATGGAATCCATCACAAATACAATATCATGCATCAATTTTTAAATCTTCATATATCTTTATTCATATAATAAACAACACACCTACTCGGAATTTGTTTCATGCCAATAAAGGTAAATAGTCAATCCACCTTCATAAAAAAAGGTGGACACAACAAAAATTTATGGAACCTTAAAAGGAAAAGAACCGGCCTTATTAACTAAGCCCATTGCCTTATATTAGTCCATCACATTCCAATATCCAATCCGGTGATAAATCTATAAGATTCAACATATGCATGGTGTTGAATTGACCCTCAAATGCATTAAATATATATATATTTTCAACATGAGTAATAATGTTTGAAAATTTTATTCAACACTTTGGAATAATAATTCAGCACTTATGAGTGGTAGTTCAACACCTTTATATATGCAAAATCAGCATTGCAACTTATTTGTCCGATGTCCATTAGATTTGTCGCATGCAAATTCTAAACTATATCTATATCCCGTTTGGGAAAAGATAGACTAAATTGGCAATAAACACTTACCGAGAAATAATCATTAATGTCACGCGTCAAGTGGGGATGTATCCAACTAATACCCTTGGCTTCCTTGATCCTTCAAATGGTTTGAAGTTACGTTGCATGCAAATGTGAATCAATGCCAATATCCATGACTACTCACACAGAATGGGGATGTATCTAATTAATATTCCTAGAGTGTCACACAATTTTCTTCCTGAATTTGTTAGCTGATGATCCGTTTTTCTTCCAAACTGCCATAATCTCTTTTGGCAACTATCATTCAATGGTGATGGGTTTATGCAGAATAATAACCAAAAATGTTCTCTATAATTACCAATTTTATCTTTTAATTTTGTTAATTGTCAAAACAATCATATATCATATAACTATTCTATTATGACCAATTTTGTCATGTGGGTAGAAAATTATTTTCATATGTAAGTCTCATTCCCAAGTCAAAGTTTTTTGTGGTAAAAACTACTCCCCCCGTTTTTCTTTTGAGTGTTACGTTTTGACTTTTCTTACTGTTCATTATAACACTTTGACTTCTATTTTTGTTATAGCTAGTTATAGAAGAAAAAAAATATAGCCAAGTAAGATCATGTTGGATTCATCTCATCTTGTACTTTTTAAATATGAAATTTTTTGAATTTTTACTTGTACCGAATTTGAGTTATTAATCATTGAAAATGTGCATTGACATACGTGCAAATGAGAAGTATAACCATTAAAAAAAAACGGAGGAAGTAACAATTTATGTGGTCGCACGAAGACTGCATGGTTCGCATATTTTGATGCTTAGGGGGTTTTTTTTTGGATGGCAAAACAAGTGTTTGAGGGTTAGATAGGGTTTTCTACGTAAGTCCCTGTGTGTTTCTACATATTCCTCAATTATTTGTAATATAAATTAAAAACTGTCGCAAAAACCATTGGAAAATGAAATTTTTTGTGCCTAGCTCTGTCTAGTGATGGTTACGTTATTTCTCTTTTCTCAAGCGATAATTATGAAGTCAACTCTTAATTAGATAGATTCTTGGGAAGAAATTTTCAGAAAACAAATCCGACGTGTGATACGCGGGAGTACATGAATGAGACAAATGAAATGTGGATCCAACACTTTTTTCTCAAATCCAATTACTTGTGTTCGATATTGAACAACATTAACACAATATATGTCCTTCAGATGAGTTCAAACATAGGGTGAGGATTGAGTATAGATACATGTACATGCAGATCAGTGGTGGATCCAGGATTTTTCGAGAGGTAAGGCTCATGTTTTTAAGGAATTGCAAAACAAGAGGGTTCCATAGTTACGAAGGCCAAACATCACAGGTGGCATTTTAGGCCGCACATTCTCATCATAAAATCACCTTACCGTCAATTGTGAGTTACCAAGAAATAAGAGATTTCGTTAGCCTGCGGTAGCTGCCGGTGTGCCGAGCGAAAAGGAAGAAAGGAGGCTGCTGGTGATGGCAAAGAAAATGGGGAAGAGAGAGAGGTGTTGAATGCACTAAAGTCTTGAAAGAATGAAAGAGAAGCAATTTTATGCATTATTTTAAGCTTAAATAATTGAATAATGATTATATATAATAATAATACTCCATCCGTCCAATTTCAAATGTCCTACTTACTATTTTTGGATGTCCCATTACAAATATCTTCTTTCTATAAATAGAAATAATTTTCCCCTCCAACAACTATGTGGACCCCACCATATACTCACAAACCAACTCTACCTTAATTCCCGTGCCCAACAGTAATAAGACACTTGGAGTGGGACGAAGGGAGTATATATTTTTTATAAGTTGAGGTAGGGCTGGAGCCCTACCCAACCTGCACTTGGGTCCGCCACTGATGCAGATTGCATGTATGTGAAGGGAGATATATTTTGTGTAATAGAATAATGCTCTGTGCATGTGTGATGAGAAAGGTGTTCTATATGATGTCTACGCATGCAAACTCTTAAATGAACTATACGGCAATCGGACTTTGAAGCATAAATTAGGGTACGAACTATAGGGCTTGATGTTGACCTGGTATTTGCTCAAAATTCTGCAAAATATAGATTTTCTAGTCGCAGTTACTGCAATTTGATTGCACATTTATTTAGTAGTGTAAATTAAAGTATAAACACTTCATGCATGAGCAAGTCGTTCTCCATATAAATTAACCAATTAAACCTTAAAATTTTAGTAGCTCCAATTAATCTAGCTAACCAAATGCTTTTCTTTAGAAAAACGCAGGGGTTATGATTTATTGAAGGAAAATATATATATATATATATATATATATATTTTGGCGTGTATCATGTATTCCCAAGCCATATTGGGCCCAAGACTAATGCATCGAAGATCTAATATGCATTGAAGGTTGCCTGTAAAGCAGAATTCTGCATACTCTCAAATTCGAGACATTTGCTTAAGTTAACAGAGCCCATAAAAAAAACCAAAAAATTGACTTAAAAAAAAAAGAAAAACTTTAAGTTTACGGGTTAAATTTAAAGAATGAGTGTGGGAGGCCATTAAATTTAATAAAATAAAATAAAATTTAAAAAACTGATATAAATTTGAAAAGAAAAAAAATTGTAATGCCTTAATTGGGAAAGGCAATAATAAAGTGATTGTTTAAAAAAACGAAATGTATTGCATTTGGAACAAATAATTCCTAAATTGAGAATGTGACTTGACCCTAGTGGTCATGTCCCTGGCATGCCTTCAAACCATATGTTGGGGGTTTGATTCTCACCCGGCCCCCTATCCCTCCCATTTATCCCTTTTTGTAATTTGTGTGGCCTGGCTTCCACACACCTTTGCCGACACATAGATGTCAATATTTACCAAATAAAAAAAAAAAAAACCATAAATTGGGGAGGGCAAAACAATGCTTCATCAAATGGCATATGGGCTCGATCCAAGGGAAGGTTGGAGGTTCGATACCCACCGGCCCCCTATCTCTCCCTTTTATTCTCCTTTGTGATTTGTGTGGCATGGGGTCCCACCATCATTTTCCAGGTCTTTAATTTCTCCTTAAAAAAAAATGGCATATGCATTCAAATTTGTTCATGAGCAGTAAACCTGTCTTATCCCCAGGGCAATTTTGTTATGTCTTCTATGACTTGCAAAACAATAGCTTGGGCTTTCTCCAACCAACGGGTCTATTCTCTCTCTGAATTTTGTTGCAGGAAATGGCAGAGAACAATGACAAAAACGAATAAAAATTGGTAGTAAGAAATGCTAAACATGACAAGGAATACTATCAACAAAATCACATTATGACCAAAAATAAAAACAATAGATTACGTAAGTAATGTACATCAAAGAAACAACAAAGCTCTCAACAAGGACCAAACAACATGGAATATCTACCTAAAGCTAGAATAAGAAGTCAAAGCATACGTACACAACATCTGGGACTTTCAACAATTGTTAAAGCTACAAACCCAAAGATGCAACACATTCAAACTATGGATACATTGTGGGTCCCAATTTTAATATTGATTACGAGCAGTTGTCGAAGTGTGATCAGAAGAACGTGTAAACAGCGGAATGTAAAAACACAATGCAGCAGATTTGTTGACCCGATTCGGTCTCGTGACCTACATCTGGGGGATTCCAATCCAGGCTCTATACTATATGCAAACTCCTAGAACTAGACAGACCAAATCGTTATCAAACTCACAGACTTGCAGAATGACTGTAGCTCCAACTCCCCCGGAACAACAGCCACAGGACAGACGGTCCTATTTGATATCTTCGTCAATCTGATCTTCAAGCTTCATGGAAATATGATACAGAAGACGCTCTGAATCTCCGATCCCTTCAATCTTTACAGCTTATTCGCAAAGACAACTCTCATGAACACGATCAAGAACAAGTTTTCTTCAACAAGAATGACTTTACTGAAGCGGTGAATTGCAAACCTCGTTGGTAGATATGATCTTCAAATTGTACAACAGATCATTAAGGAATTTTCTCACTCTCAAAGTATAAAATAAGAACTCTAGAGAGAAAAAACCGACTCGAGAACTGCAAAAATGAATTTTACAACTCAATTATGAAAAAATCTTATCTCTTAATCTCATCTATGACTAAAACACTTATATAGAGGAGAGTAAATTCATAATCAGATGCAGAGCATATCCTCTATGCAGTTGTAAACAGCAAATAACTGTCACAGTGCAACTTCCTACATATCTGCTGAAACTGTTCAATTCTTATAGTCCTCGCGTCGTTCTGACTACTGGTTGACAACACTTTTCAACTGTATAGAAAGCTCAAGACAACAACAATCTCCCGATCATTTTGAATAGATGATGATCCCATCAAAAGTGTCTAAATCACTAAAACTGTTAGTCTCACAATCAAATATCACAATAAGATATATCCATAAATCCATAAGAATCATCAGTAGTTGATCAGTTGTTAAAACTATCAAAAAATTATATCAAAATATAAATCAACAATGTAAATCCACATTATATATCAACATTACCATCAGCAACATAATAAGCCAAGCTTCTCCAAACTCCCCCTCAACATTAAGTGCGGGATAGACACATTTATTTCTCCATTCTCCATTCTCCCCCTTGATGGAAGCTTCATCAAACTCTAGACATCGTTCAAAATACCTAATATCTCCTTAATAACAAACTATCAAAAAAAGTCATTAGTTCAAAAATTTATTAATGGCAAAACAAATCAGTTTACCCATTGAACTGAATCGAGAAGCAATTTCAGTAACAGCTTCATCACAGCTACGTATCTTTATCACACCTGCAAAAAAAATTGGTAGGTTGTTGTAACCACATAAACACTGATACAGTAGTCTGTGAGTAATGATGACACTTCAGTAACAGCTTCATCACAGCCACGTATCTTCATCTCAAGTTCCAGTGGTTCAATCTTTGTGCTGGGTTGGTCCAATACCTTCCTTTTCTAACTCCGAAATAATAAGCCCGAAATTCTCTTTAATTGATATGGATTGTTGTCCTCGTGTGGTCTCAACATCTCTCAGTGGCATATTTTTCTTCTTTGGAATCCATACTCTTTGTACTCTAAACTTTTTTCGAAGTTCTTCTGTTGGCCAAATAACAGCTCGACTATTTAATAAGTCTCTTACTATCCTGATGCATGTGTTTTCAGAATGTCCTGGTAGTTGGCAATAACAGCAGTCTTTCTGTCGTCTGGACAACATTGTAACATCAACTTTGTCAGTCTCCTTATATTGTGAATTCAAGTATCCTCCACTTACGAACTTGGTTTTGCTTTGAGTTGATTTTTTCTTATAACCTATAACTGTTTGGTCACCAAAAAAATCTCTTATAGACAAAATTTCATCAAGTTTATTTTTACCTTTTACTACCTTATGGGAATTGTGGTTTTCTTCTTTTAGGTCATCAAACTCCTTTTGTATCCCATCTTTTTCTTCTTGCAACTGTAGAACTTTTGATTCAAGTTTGTCAATGTTCTTTTTCAAGGTTTTGGCTTCTTTTAGAGCTTTGTCTTTCTCCTCAATCTCTTCATCACAAGTTGTTATGTTGTCAGTGAGATGTCGTAACAACTTCTTGTTCTCTTGTAGTGTTGTTTCATATATTCTATTCTCAACTATCATAGTCGTCAGCCAGTTGTTGAAACTCATCATCACTGTCACATGTATCAGAAACAACTTTATCAGTAGAAAAATGTATTTACTTTGAATTACCTTCCAACGGAGTGGGACTAGTATCTCTCAGGGTAAATGCAATGACATCTGCAGTTTCACTGCTGTGATCATCTTTAGTTTCCCTGTCGTCGTAATCACATAATGTCACATGAAGTGTTTTTTCTCCTTTCTTTCTTTTGGTTGTCGGACATTCAGAATGAATTTGCCCAAACCCTTCACATTCATAACATCAAACAGAGGTGATTTTCTCCAATTTCTCATGATTTCTATTTTTTCGGTTGGAACGTTCGTGAAACTTTTGACAATTTCTCAGACGAGTATTTTTAAAAGAATAATAATCCCAGTTTGATTTTATTTAATGAAACCAATTTATGATGATGGAGTTGAGATTATGGATATATTTATAGGTTATCACGTTTTTATTACTCGTGTGAAGAAACTGTGCCCCCGAAAGCACACGGAGTCAAAAATTGCAATATTTATAGTAAGTACCGGATCGTTCACTGGAGGATGTGCGATAGAAGCAGGGCCCACGTCGTTTTATAAGATTTTCCACTAGTATTACTCAAATAGTTTGGTGTTTAGGCTATCAACTACTTGACATAATTTGAACTAAGTTATGAAAGCAGATAAAATTACTCTAGAAAGCGGAAGAAAGCAATGCTACAAAGCAAATAAGTCTATTCTAAGAAAGCAATCAATTTTAATCTACGAAAGCAATTAAAATTATTCTAAGAAAGCGATAAAATTTATTCTACAAAAGCGGTAGAAATTATATTAGGCTATCTACATTAATCTAGAAAGCAGATTTAAATTGACAGAAGGGACAGGAACAAAAGGAGAAAAATGGGACAATATTCAGATGAGACACAATTAAACTTCTATTTTGTTTACACAGATTTTCGTTTGGGATAATCCTTTCAGTTAGCTAACTCTCATGCTTTCTGTACTATGTTCCCTTTAACAGACAGGTAATTATAGTAAGAATTTACATGCTCTTAAGACAAAAAATTCTAAAATACCACAGATGCATAACTGCCCTGCCAGGGTATGCTATTTACCTGTGCTGGATAAGCATACCCACCACAGGTAAAGAACGGAGAATCGTGGACAAAGTTTTGAATATATAGATACCCATTTTCTATGTTCGATTATGAAGTAGCACACGTAAATGAAGGGCGGTGAAATTTGCAGTGAGCGATGGAAATAAGATTCAAAAAAGAAGTCAACAATCGAATACACAGTGGAATACAAAATACTCCCTCCGTACCAGGCAAGATGTGTGGTTTGACTTTTCAGCACTGTTCATTGTTTAATTTTGACTCAATTTTATTCCAAATATATGTTTGAAAAATAATAATCGAGTTGGGTCTTGTTAGAATCGTATAATCATGTAGGTTTAGAATATAATATTTTACATAATTTTTTGTTGTATATATTTTGAGATATTAACAATGGAAAATGTGCATTGAATTGTGTGGAGAAATAAAATAAGACAAATTAAATGGAGCAGAGGGAGTAGAAGACATCAATAAAAAAGGATTACAAATAAATGTTCACTTGAATACCTGGATGGAGTGTTCGAATGGAAGAATGGGCTGCTGTGTGACTCGAGGGAAGTCCCTGCGGTTTGATCTCGAAACTTCCTTTGAGGTGGCTCGGTTTGATCCCAAAACTTCCTTTGAGGTGTGTTAACATAGCAAAATATATTAAGCCCAATGGAATTGCTCGTCTAAATAAATTAGCCCAATCGGGTAAAATATATCCGGAAGAGGAAGGCCGCGTAGACAACAGCCCGGACGATGGAGGCCCAAGAGATGGTGGAGGCCGTCCGTGAGGGTGGAGGCCGTCTGTAAGGTGGAGGCCGTGGAGGCCCAAGAGATGGTGGAGGTCAACCCTAGGATGGAGGCCCAGAAAAGTTGGATGGAGGCCGCCTTCGATGAAGCTGTGTCGAGATCAAAGTGAATCCTCAAATTGGGAAACATATCGGACGAAGGTGCCAGATAAGGAAAGGAATCCTGGCAAGACGCCCAGACAAGGAAACTGAACCAAGGGATTGAAGACGCCTCACCATTATAAATATAGACGTCGGCATCGTGCGCAAGGCATCTCCAATCTTCTCCTCAGAGAGCCAGTTTTTATATTTTTTACTTTCTTTACTGCTTTCCTGCACTTTACAGTTTTCAGTACTTTTCAATTCCTTTACAGCTTTTCTTTCAATTCCCGTAATCTTTCCTCCATTGTTCTTGTAATCCTTCCTCAAAGTTCATTAATAAAAGAGAAATCTTTTATCCCGAATTTCCGCGTTAACAAATTGGCACGCCCAGTGGGACCCGATTCAAGACCATATCTGCTTCAGTAGTGCATGCGTCTTAGATCCGGAAGAATCGTTGCTGATCTGACACAAGAATTTGAGAACATGTCTCTGCAAGACCAGACAGTCCAGCGCACATTGGATGAGAACGCCGGCGAGACGGCGAACATCACCTCACCACCGCAGGGGATAATGCAGATCCCCACTCTGTCGGAACAGATGCGGCTATCGATGACCGAATCAATGGCCAAATTCATGCCTTTGCTTACAAGGCACTTGATGGACGTCCTGCGGCCCGCCATGGCCGACCAGACTAGCCAGATATGCGGTTCCCTACGCGATGGAGGCCTCCCGTCATTCAATTCTACTATGGCACCTAGCACTCCGTATCCGGGACCTTCAGGAGGACAACACCGAATGTGGGGAAACACACCGGGCCAGCCACCACTCCCGGACTCTGGAAGCGTGGCCAGTATGTTTCCACAGTCATACCAGACATCGTATACTTTCTCTACAGCGGCACCCAGCATGCCGAACTTGGGTCACGCGGCACCTCCCATGCCGGTATATGTTTCATCAAACCCGTTGATGGCAACCAGTGCCACACCAGGCTGCATGGCGGCCGGACCTAGCATGGCACCCAGACAGGCGGCACCTCAGATGCCGAACATCCCAACTGCACCATATATGGCGGCTCCTCTCAACCCGGGTTGGATGCCACCAACCCTAGGGGGGCAGGCTACCCAGACAGGTGGAGCGATGGCGGCTCCTATGGTGCAGGCCGCCACTCCTATCCACGCGGCACAGGCCGCCACTCCTATCCACACAGGAGGACACACTCCACAACCATGTGGAGCACCCACGACACCTGCTGCTGCGATGCCTCCTACGCAGGAACACGTGATTTCACCAGAGCTGCTCGCGGACATGATGCAGCAGCACTTTAGAATCCAGTTAAAGCCGATGGAGCGGCCTACGTACCGGAAGCCATATCCGGATTGGGTAGACACCATGCAACCCTATCCGAGGGGTTTCAAGATGCCGGACTTCACTTCCTTTTCAGGAGATGAGGGCAAATCTACAGTGGAACACATCGGGAGGTTCACTGCCCAGTGCGGGGAAGCAGCGGCCAATGACTGGCTGAAATTAAGACTGTTCAGCTCGTCTCTCACCGGACCTGCTTTCGCATGGTTTGCATCGTTGCGGCCTAACTCAATCCAGAATTGGGCTGATCTCGAACGGGCATTCCATGATAGGTTTTACACTCCGCTATCTCAGGTAAGCCTCGCTGATCTCACTAATGCTAAACAGCATGCCGATGAGGCGGCAAGCTCTTTTATTGGTAGATTACAACGGCTGAAAGGCCGATGTTCCATAGCAATTCCTGAAAAAAAAATAGCCAATATTGCAGTGGCTAACATGTTGCCAAAACTAAAGGAGCATTTAATTGTGCAGGATGCAACTGACCTTGCCCAGCTGGCCGAGAGAGCGGCTCGCTTGGAAAAGTTCCTGGAGGAACAAGAAGGGAGACGTCCTATACGTCGAGTCCACTTCGAGGAAGTGACACTCAGCGACGAGGAGGATGAACCAGTGGAAGTGGCTATTGCAGAACTAGTCCAGATAGCCAAGCCACACACCTGTGCTGCCCTTAAACCGCCTAGACAAAGGGAAGCCAAGTATAAGCCCGAAGAGGACCTTTTCGACATGAGCAAGGCAGACCAAGTATTCGACGCCTTACTCAAAGATGGCGTAATCAAGCTGCCTGAGGGGCAGAGGTTACCAACGGCCGAGGAAATTCGGGGCCGATCGTTTTGTAAGTGGCATAACTCATATACGCATAGCATTACCAAATGCCGGAGTTTTAAAACTGCCATACAAAATAAGATTAAAGAAGGGCGTTTAAAAATTGCAGGTATGAAAGTGGACTTGGATCCGTTTCCACAACTTCATGTGGGTGCGGCTGGACTTGTTCCAAACCCAGATGATGGCGGCTCCAGTAGCCGGATGGATCAAGAAGGGGAACGTGTTGAGATCGATGAACAAGATGACGACCTATTATCAGATGAATCTGACACTGAGAAAGAAAGAGAAAAGCAATTGTATAGCAAACAGCCCAGGTTCAAACACATGTCTCAAGGGGACTTTGCAAGAGTTCTGAAAGCTGAAGAGAATGAACACCAGAAAAGGGAGAATCCTCCTTTGAGGATTGAAATCCCAAAACCTGCTGTGGAGGTCCGCGACAACGGGAAGCATCAACCTGCTACTAGGGATTACAGACAAAGAGTGGAGGTGATACCAACCTTAATGAGGCGTCCAGAACACCCCGCTGAAGCTGATAGATGGATGCGGAACCGGGCAGGAGGCAAGGCCACTCAAAAGGAGCCGCCACCCATGACGAGGAGTCAGTACAGACGAGCTCAAAGAAGGTATGCCGAGGAAATGCGGCAATGGGAAGCTCAGGTCCATAAGTTAGAGTCGTCTAAGCCCCGAAAACCAGTGCAGCCAACTTACTTCAGATCTCAAGGGGAAACATCCGAACGGCGGAGGCCTATCCACGAGAGATTGCAGCATCCGGATGGGAGACCTCTGTACATCAGGTATAGTCCCCCCGTATCACTTCGAAAGCCGGTGCATGAGCGGCTGGGAGATTACAGGGGAAGGTCTAATGAGGCCTCAAGGAGGCCACGTTCACCATCACCTCCCTCCAGGAGACCACCATCTCCACGAAGGACACATTCACCATCACCTCCCTCCAGGAGACCACCATCTCCACGAAGGACACATTAACCATCACCTCCCACCAGGAGGCCAGTTCGGGAAAGACTTCAATGGGCGGAGCGTCGCCATCCAACGCCTCAACGCGAAACCATGGAGCCTAGGTCCGCTCAGATAAAGAAACAACCTTCGTCTGCCAGGGACAAAGGCAAGGCGGCCGTCGTGGCCGAATCAAGTGAAGGAAGTGAACCTTGGGCAGATAAATTCATGGAGAGGTTTAGTCGCATGGGTGATCCGGGGTCAGCTAGAGAAATGGCTATGATGAAGGTTCTCACCAGGTTCTTTGTTTACATAGCGGCCCATCAAGACGGGAAACTGGGGAGCGAACCCGACAGCTATGAGGGGTTCCTCGCTTATTGCAAGAGTGTAGACGAACCCAAACAGACAGAAATGGAATCTGGAGTTCAGACAAACAGTGAGGTTACACAAGTCAGCTTCGGGGCGGTCACTCCCGAAGATGTGGAAGCGGCTATGGGGGCTAACCAAGAAAAGCCTAAAGTCGGCATTAGCGCGGTAGGTGTCATTACGGAAGATCTCGATATGTTGGACAACATGGAACTCGATGAGGAAGCCAACATGGAGGGTGAACTAAACAACTTGGATGAAGCTTTCTGGGTCGGTTTGGAAGAGGAACTCAAGGAAGCAGGCTACAAGTATGAGCAAGAAGAGGAACCATCAGACCCTGTGGTGCCTATGCAAGTCGTGGGATTGGCGGCGGATGAGGTAGTCAGTGATGCGGAGTCTGAGATATGGGACGAAGAAGAGCCATCGTTCGCCAAGCTCATCGAGGAGATGGATGAGATGATAGCAGAACTCTCTCATCAAACCAGAAATCTATTCGAAGAATTAAGTGGCCATCTTGTTCAAGGGCCAATGTTTCCACAGTTCGCCAAACCGGAAGTGTCTCAAACCAGGCAGTTGAAACCTCTGTATATCAAAGCTCACATTGATGGGCGGCCGGTGAGTAGGGTATTCGTCGACAATGGGGCAGCAGCAAACGTGATGCCAATGTCCACTTTGAGGAAGATCGGCAAGAGTGAGAAGGACCTCATCCCACCAGGGTCAGGATGCGCAGCTTTGTGGGAGAAGCTACTCAACCAGCAGGATTCATAACAGCCGACGTCACTGTAGGGTCCAAGACGATCAAAGTGGCCTTCTTCGTGGTAAAGTCAAAAACTTGCTACTCAGTATTACTAGGACGCGATTGGATTCACACGGCACAATGTGTCCATCCACCTTACACCAACAGCTGCTTATCTGGAATGATGATCAAGTGGAACTGGTGGAAGCAGATCCTCAACCCTTCATAGCACACGACCGCAACAACGATGAGGCAGTCTTCTACTTAGAGGATGTCCAGCCAGCATCGGCTTTGATTGGTGTGGACTTAGACTTCGAGTCCATCGACTTCACTTCCAGCGGCTTCAAGCTACATCCGGCCGACCCGAATCCTCAGACTCCACATGATGAATAGCCAAGACATCTATAAAGATTTGCTGCAGCGGCTCGCCACCACTGAGATGATGATGGGTGCCGAAGACAAGTCCAAGAGTCTAACTGATGCAAGGCCATCTGAGTGGCCATCCCCTGTGAAGCGGACATTGCCTAGTCCGGAAGCTAAGGAACCCCTTGTGGACATCAACCTTGGAACTGATGCAGAGCCAAAACTCACCAAGGTAAGCGCTTCATTGCCCGAGGAGGAGCGGCACCAACTAGTGGAGCTGATCCAGAAATACAAAGACTGTTTTGCGTGGCAGTATACAGATATGCCAGGATTATCAAGAGAACTAGTGGAGCACAAGTTGCCAACCCATCCTGAGTTCAGACCTCACAAGCAACCGCCTAGACGTTTTGATCCAGACACCATCCCAAAGATAAAGGCCGGGATTGAAAAGCTTCTTAGAGCAGGTTACATTAGAACGTGTCGCTATGTAGAGTGGCTTGCAAATATTGTACCTGTTGTGAAGAAAAATGGTCAATTAAGAGTCTGTATAGATTTTAGAAATTTAAACTTGGCTACACCTAAGGATGAGTATGTAATGCCTATGGCCGATATGCTTGTTGATGCGGCCGCCGGCTACAAATTTTTGTCATTAATGGATGGTTATTCTGGGTACAATCAAATCTTCATTTCTGAATCTGATGTACATAAAACTGCTTTTCGTTGCCCAGGACCAGTCGGCATCTTCGAATGGGTGGTCATGCCTTTTGGCTTGAAGAATGCCGGAGCAACATATCAAAGGGCCATGAACATGATTTTTCATGATCTAATTGGCCACACGCTTGAAGTTTACATTGATGACATCGTAGTCAAGTCATGTGAATTCGGCCAGCACTTGGCCCATCTGGAGAACGCATTCATTCGAATGAGGCAACATGGATTGAAAATCAATCCAGCTAAGTGTGCCTTCGGAGTGGCGGCAGGGAACTTCTTAGGTTTCCTTGTGCATGAAATAGGTATCGAGGTAGATCACAATAAGGCCAATGCCATCTTAGAAGCCCGCGCGCCATCTAACCTCAAAGAACTACAATCACTGATTGGCAAAATCAATTTCTTAAGGAGATTCATTGCTAATGCAGCTGGGAAGATGAAGGCGTTCACTACCTTACTTAAAGGAAGAAAGAACGAGATATTTTCATGGACAGCCGAGCATCAAGCGGCCTTCGAAGTAATAAAGAAAGCGTTAAGCAATCCTCCAGTGCTAGTACCACCGAGGCAGGGAATACCTCTAAAGCTATACGTGTCAGCCTCCGAAGAATCCATCGGATGTCTACTTGCACAAGATCATGAAGATGGCAGGGAAAGGGCTATCTATTACCTCATCAAGACCCTACAAGGACCAGAGGTAAGATATACTGCATTGGAGAAACTATGTTACGCTTTGGTATACTCCTGCAGTAAATTGGAACATTACATGCTGCCAAGAACAGTCCAAGTGGTAGCTCCATTCGACTTGGTAAGAACACTCCTGCATAAGCCAGCACTGAAGGGTCGCCAGGCTAAATGGGCTATGAAGATTAGTCCCTTCACTCTGCTACACGTCCCTCAAAAAGCTGTCAGGGGACAAGCCTTAGCTGATTTCCTAGCTCAGCATCCCTCATCAACAATACCAGAGGATCCCAAAGAGGCATCCTTCATCGGATTTGAGCCTTGGGAATTGACCTTTGATGGATCATGTGCGAGTAGCGGCTCCGGAGCCGGCATTACGATCACTAGCCCTTTGGGACAACATTGGAAGCTCGCTCGAGAGCTATAGCCAGGCACCACCAACAATCAAGCGGAGTATGAGGCTTTAATATTTGGCCTAGAGACAGCATTACTCAAGGGTGCGAAATCCATTACCATTTTTGGAGACTCCGAGGTCATCCTGAAACAGCTAGCAGGAGAATATGAATGCAAGAGTCCAAGGCTAGTCAAATGCCACGAGACAGCATTGGAACTCTTATCCAAATTTTTGGATGTTACCATCACCCACATTCCTAGAAGTCAAAATCAAGAGGCTAATGAAGCCGCCCAACTGGCTTCAGGCTGGCAGTCTAGTCGCCCTAGGGGGGCATCATGCATTGCCGCCATCACGGATGAGTCTGGAGACCGAGGAGGAGTCCAACCCCAACATTCCAACGATGACTGGAGGACTGAAATCACACGATACCTCGAGGACCCGTCATCTGGAGGGGACAGCTCGCTAAAAATCAAATCTTTACGATACACACTGATAGATGGTGAGTTATTCCGAAGGGCGGTCGATGGATTACTGCTCAAGTGTATAGGTCCCGAGGAGGCTAAGTTGGTAATGGGAGAAGTTCACGAGGGAATATGCGGCTCCCATCGAGCAGGACCTAGCATGAGATGGAGTATTCATCGTCATGGATATTTTTGGCCAACCATCATGGAAGACTGCATCGTCTATGCCCGAGGTTGCGAGGCTTGCCAGAAACATGGGCCAATTCAGAGAGTACCAGCGGAAGAGTTACACACAGTCATCAAGCCTTGGCCATTTCGTGGCTGGGGGATGGACATCATTGGAAAAATTCACCCGCCGTCGTCTAAGAACCACACATTCATACTAGTGGCCACTGATTACTTTACCAAATGGGTGGAAGCATGGCCAATGAGGAAGATAGATCAAAATGATGTAATTAAGTTCATAACTGAGATCATACATCGATTTGGAATTCCTCAAACAATCACTGCGGATCAAGGGACTGTGTTCACCGGCGAAAAGTTCTTAGCCTTTGCCAGACAATTCGGGATTCGCATATACCACTCCACTTCGTATTACCCCCAAGCAAACGGTCAAGCGGAGGCCACCAATAAAGTCTTGATAAATATGATCAAGAAGGCGGTAGGTGAGAAACCAAGAAAGTGGCATGAGGCTCTGTCGGAAGTCCTATGGGCTTACCGGAATGCTAAGTCCACCTCCACTGGCTTCACACCATATTACCTGACATATGGTCATGACGCCGTTCTGCCTTTGGAGATCACGGTCCCCTCTCTAAGAGTGGCCCAACAGCATCACTTAAACTTAGCTGAGTATGAAAAGGCCATGTTGCAAGAGTTGGAGACAGCAGATGGCGACAAGCTTACCGCTCTGGAAAATATCCGTCGCCAAAAGATGAGGATGGCGAGACATTATGACAAGAGAGTTCGAGGCAAAGCCTTTAGCGAGGGAGACTTAGTATGGAAGGTGATTCTACCCTCGGGGGTGCGAGACAATGAGACAGGCAAGTGGTCTCCAAATTGGGAAGGGCCGTTCATTGTTACGCAAAGGTTGATTAATGGTGCATATAAACTAATGGATATTGATGGTCAAGAACATAAACAAAGCATAAATGCAAAATATCTCAAAATGTTCTATCCATCAGTATGGGAATCTGAGTAAGAAACATGAGTACATCCAAAGTGGCCAATCACAAGTTCGGCCAAAAGTAGCCATAATATCCCACAGCAAAAGCAGAAACTGCCCATCACAAGGCCGATGGGCTGACCCAGAAATGTACTGAAAAGCAGTGCTAGAAACTAAACGGGAGGCTGCGTCCCATCGCCCAATATGCGCCGACGCATGAGGGCCCACCGATCACGAGTACGCCCAAAAATATCCGTCAGGCGACGAAGTGCGGCCGCGGAAGCGCGAACACGAACGATAGTCGAAGCCGACGAGTCCGAACTCCCGACAACTCAGTCGATAAATCGCTCTCGTCTGCGGCTAAGCGATCGTAGGCAGTCCCCACCTCAGTAGCTCGGGAGGAAATGTCGGCTAAGGCAGGCTCCAGTGAAGCTAGCTCCTCCCTAGCTCCCTGAATGGCGCTCCTCCTCTCCAAAATGATACGCTCTGCCTCCTCAATATCGTGCTCTGCTCGTGTAATAAACCCCTCAAGATGGGATCTGCGGCTCTCTCTAACTTCGCGATCAACAATCAACTGATCGCGCTGGGGGCGGAGAACATCCATCTGAGAACAAAGGTCACGATGTCGCGCCTCGAGGTCATCAAGCAGCGTCAGCTCCTGGGCGGACTGATCCGCGGAGCTGCTAAAGGCAGGGTAGGCAATGGATAGGTCAGAGATGAGCTCTGAGAATCCAAGGAAGTCAGCATCCTCAGCAAATGCAGGAACTGCGGCAACATCATCCAACAGGCGATCTAGACTAGAAAACACCTCGGTGGAAAGGAGATCGGTATGGGTGGACAAGAGGCGGTCGAACGCCTCACACGACGAACTGATAACTCCATCAACCAAGCCGGGTACCTGAGGACCAGAAGACAAAGAGGTCACCGGAATCGGGAGAGGAACCGCGGGTACCTGAGGGTAGCTTCACATGAGTATATGCGAAGAAAATCTTATAACCATGCAAGCTGAAATGAGACATACCAGAGGAGGCAGCACGACCGCATCAGCTGAAGTAATAGGAGCAACAGTAGTAGGGCGACCCGCCTGGTCTAGGGGAATCTGGAAAGGGAGATCTTTAGAACATGTCCTTCAGGAAGAAAACAAGAGGTGACATAAATCAGTAAAGAATACCTGAGGAATCACCGAAGGGTCAGTCTGAATAGTCTCGGAAACGCGGTCTGCAGTCTGAGTAGTATCTGCAGGAAGCTGGAGGGCGAATATCCTCAAAGCACCTAGTTTAATCAAAATATGAATAGGTGAAGACGCAACTCAAAAATACCTGAGAGGCCAACGTGTGGTCAGCTAAGCCAACTGCATCATTTGTCCTAGGGGAATGTGGATCCATCTGCACCAACCAAGAGGAATGTTGTTACAGTATCAGAAGCAATAAAGAGTAAAAATCTAAAGTAGAGAAACATACCTGATCAGCAACAGTAGTCATAGGATCATCAGTGCCAGTCACCGTGGCGCTAGTCTGATACCTAGGATCATCATGGCCATGAAGAATGATGTAGTCAGCACGAGCTAACATCTCCTCCGTAGACTCAGAAGATCTACCTAAAGAAGAAGAGTACCAGGCATCGACGGCCACGGGAACGTCATCAATAGGGTCATCCGCCTGGCCGCAACCATCCGTAGTCTCTGCAGGATCATCAGACTCATCCTCCTCATGCTCGTCGTCGTCCATGTCACCCGCATGACCCTCCTCACCAGAATGTGCCTCCTCATCACTAGAACTCGTCTCCTCCTCATCCGAACTAGAACGCCCGTCACTAACTGGGACGTCCTCGTCACTCCCGTCACTAACTGGAACGTCCTCGTCACTCGTCTCATCATCAACTGTGGACAGAAAAACAACGTTTAAGTACCTGCGTAAGATATGCAGTATGGATAGGAAAATAGAGTCTGACGTACCTCTTCGACGCTTACGGGAAGAAGAAGTGGCCACAGTACGGGATCGCTGTGAGGAGGAATCACGCAGCGAACCTCCAAAACGGGACGTAAGCTCATTATGTAGCGGCAAAATAGAAGTGATATAGGGCGTCCACCACGCCATAAAGCCGGCAGCAAGTGACCACGTAGGAGTAAAAGGCAAATAACTGGAATGCGTCAAACGGGACGAGAAAGCCAGTATCGCCGTAATCGCAGCATCCGTAAGTGTCAATCTCGCGTCACGGCTAAAAGGGGCAGGCCATATCACTCGGCGAGGAAGCCCGAGGTGGCAGCCGAACTGACGAGCTAATAACTGAGGACAGTACGACTCACCTGTATGTGGATGAAGCCCGCTCAAGAGCATATGAGGCTTCATACTAATATTCCAGGTATTCTCTCCGTAAAGGCCGTGCGGCCGGTCGGACCTACATAGAAGAGTGGAGAGCAATCGGCCAATGGGGGCATACACGTAGAGGTCATGATAGGATGGCCGATAATGATAACACCAACGGATGATCCTCAGACCATCCCATCGTAGGAGAGTGTCTCTGCTAATCCTCACCGAATCGGCGGCCAATATCCTACCTAGCGGAAGACCATCTGTCACATCCCTCGGACCAGGGCGAGATACACGGACAAACAGCTAGGGAAAGTACAACTGGACCCATAACTGCATAAACCAGAATGGTCCGAAGGCCGTGGTAGGTGGATTCCGTCCACTAGCTAACATGCCGGATGCCTTGGCCATGCCACTGAATAGGGTGCCAAGGAAATAGGAGCCCGTAGCTCGAGACTCCGGACTCATAATAGCTAGAACGAGAGGGAGGGCAGTGCGTAAAACGGTACGAGCACTAGTGCATATGATGAATCGGCTAAACCACATCAAGAGGAAAGCCACATGCTCATCCCGTGTAGATGCAGAATCTACTGTAGTCATATTATGGTCAATATATGGCGCATATCGTCTGGCCAACTTGCCCGGAGGACAAATGGATGAACCAAGTGCGGGATCATCAACACTCGAATGTGTAAGCTCGGCTCCATCTATGCGAAGTCCTGTGATCATCGCGACATCGAGAAGAGTAGGACCAATGAAGCCGCAAGGGAACTGGAAAGCATTGACCGAGGAATTCCAAAAACCCATCAGATAATAGATCAAGCGGTGATGTACTACTACTGGCCTGGTAGAAAGTGTGATAGCCTCCTCAATACCCCAGGCAGCCCACTCAGGAGCACGACCACTCATCCTCTCCATCCATGCAATGTACTTACCTAGATTACTATCATCATCAGCGTTGACCCTCGAGTTGGAAGAAGTAAGGCCACTCCGGTGAGATCGAATGGCCTTAGTCTGAGACACGAAGGCAGTCGTAAATGCAGCTTTAGTAATTGGAAGACGGCATGATAAAAAATCCTTGGCTACATCCGCGTGCGCAGTCGTGCTATGAAACGGCCGCAAAAAAGGCTCCGACTCACGACGATCAGCATCGGGAAACTCATCATCAGAATCCGGAATAAGCGGACTCTGTAGTAAAGCAAACAACCGGGATTAAACGACGAAGACAAAGGCCACCTTAAAGGAGAAGATAAAGCAAAATGAACCTGAGTCATGGGGGAAGCCGAAGTGGCGGCCTGGAAGGGGTTTTGGACGCTGGCAGTGGCGGTCTGATTGTTTAAGGGAGGGACGGATCTGGCAACATCCTATATCACGAAGGTTTAGAGGTGAGCCATTATGAGGTAAACCTGGTGAACCTAGACAAGCTTGTTGAACCTAAGGAAAGAGTTCAAAACCTGAAAAGCCATGCCACGAGACGACGAAGCAGCAAACCCTGTCAAGGGGGTGGCGGCCAGAGCGGATGAAATAGCGGCCTGAACTGATGGGACTGGAGGCCCCTGAGTGGCGGCCGATGATGATCCGGATAAATGGTGAGTGGCGGCCTGAGCCAAGGGAGTGGCGGCCGGAGTGATGTCGTCTACTAGATCCTATGTCATGAGCAAAGCGTGGGATGACTAAGGGAGCGACACTAGGTTAGCTAAGTCCTATGTCATGGTAGGCTATGTTCTCTAAATCCTATGTCGAAATCATGAAAGGCAATAACAAGAGATAACTAGTCTAGCTAGAATCATCTCTATGTCCAAGTCATGCAATGACAAAACAAGGTGGAGATAAGTGATCTAGCTAGAGTACTATTTTTATGTTATGTCAAAGTCATGCAATGGAAAACAGTGTGGAGACAAGTGATTTAGCTGGAATTCATGTTATCAGAAATACATGTCAAAAGCACGAAATCACTATATATGCACAAATTCAGCAAGATCAACAGGGACAAGTCTAGCAGGAAATTCAGTTCCACATCTACCATGTATTTCAGAAATGCCAAAATATTAACACATGTGATAGGCCTCCACCAAAATATACATCAAGACAAGAGAGCATGTGGAACTTACCTCATCCATGATGAGGATGGCGGCCTAGACACCCTGGTGGCGGTGGCGGCCTCGACTCCAGACGGCGGTGGCGGCCCCAAACGCTAGGGGAATAGCGGCTTCCGAGTGCTCGAGAGGTGGCGGCCCTGGCGAGCAGCGATGGTGGCCTCAACAGCCTTCGATGGCGGCCCTGGCGAGCAGCGATGGCGGCCTCAACAGCCTTCGATGGCGGCCCTGGCGAAGCAAGTGGTGGCGGCCCTGGCGAAACAGGTGGCGGCCCCGAGCTCGTAGATGGCAGCCTCCCAAAAGCTCGAGAGTGGCGGCCCCCAAACCACCTGAAGATGGCGGCCCTGGCTCCCAAGGCGAGTAGCGATGGCAGCCTTCGGGGCAAGGCAGCGGCGGCCTCCCTTGAAGACGGTGGCCCGAGCGCGGCGGCTCTCCTCCGCGAAAGCTGACGGTGGCCTCCCAGCGAATGCGCGGCGGTGGCGTCCGACGCGACGGCGGCCGGCGGCGAGTGAGACGGCGGCGGCGCCCGGTTGACGGCGGCGGCGGCCAAGAGATAAGGGAGGAGGGAAGAAATTTGGAAGGTGAATTTGTTTGGAAACTTTCCAAATTTTTTGGAATGAAGAGAGTATTTATAGGGCTAGGGTTTTGCCCTATTGGGCCTTAATGGGCTTCAAAATTCCAAACCCTAGAATTAGAGCGCGCAAGTTTGTCTTAAAATGCTAATCAGACAAAATGCGCGAGGGGGGCATCTGTTAACATAGCAAAATATATTAAGCCCAATGGAATTGCTCGTCTAAATAAATTAGCCCAATCGGGTAAAATATATCCGGAAGAGGAAGGCCGCGTAGACAACAGCCCGGACGATGGAGGCCCAAGAGATGGTGGAGGCCGTCCGTGAGGGTGGAGGCCGTCTGTAAGGTGGAGGCCGTGGAGGCCCAAGAGATGGTGGAGGTCAACCCTAGGATGGAGGCCCAGAAAAGTTGGATGGAGGCCGCCTTCGATGAAGCTGTGTCGAGATCAAAGTGAATCCTCAAATTGGGAAACATATCGGACGAAGGTGCCAGATAAGGAAAGGAATCCTGGCAAGACGCCCAGACAAGGAAACTGAACCAAGGGATTGAAGACGCCTCACCATTATAAATATAGACGTCGGCATCGTGCGCAAGGCATCTCCAATCTTCTCCTCAGAGAGCCAGTTTTTATATTTTTTACTTTCTTTACTGCTTTCCTGCACTTTACAGTTTTCAGTACTTTTCGATTCCTTTACAGCTTTTCTTTCAATTCCCGTAATCTTTCCTCCATTGTTCTTGTAATCCTTCCTCAAAGTTCATTAATAAAAGAGAAATCTTTTATCCCGAATTTCCGCGTTAACAAGGTGGCTCGAATGGCTAGCTCGACGGAGGAGGCGGTGGTGGACTGGTGATTGGGGCTCGTGGTGGTCGCAATGGGCGCGGTGAAAACGAGAGTCAAAATCTTGGGTGAGTTATGTTCTTGTGTTTGCTGTAAGTGAGAATTACAGCAAATTTGGAGAAGAAATAGAGCCTTAACTTACCGACCGCACTGAGCTATGGGTAAAATGGTCGTTATTACCGACAGAAAAAATAACGGTCGTCATTCTTGTCATTACTAAAGTCCGGACGCAATAACGGATAAATTTCACCGACCAACATTATGCGGTCCGTATTGCGGTCGTAAATACCAAATGCAAACCGAGGGTCATGAAACGCGGTTGCAATTAAAGAATTTTCTTGTAGCGGTTGAACTAGGTATATAAAAAAAGTGACCTACTATCACTACTAATAGGAGTATAGGACAGATATAAGTAATTCATTTCTACGTCATCACAATACATACAGGGCCGTCCCCGACATTTTAGAGCCCTGTGCGAAAATAAAAAATGGGTCTTATAAAATAAATTATACCAGTATTTTATTACTACGGGTCTGTTCTACGTGCACATTTTTTAAAAGCTTTAAGAAGCTTCGGGAAGCTTTAAATTTTATATCAAAATAATAGTCTCGTTCTTTACACTAGTTTTTAAAGGTTGTAGGGGCAAGTTCTGCAAACAAAAGCTACCCTTAGCAGTTTCTAAAACTACTTGCCAATTTAATTAATTTTTTAACTGTTTTAATTAATTAAAAACTTCAGCCCCTATCAAAATCTACAGCTCTATCTCACAGTTACAGTTAGGCGTGCAGAACACACTATTAAACTTTGTCAAAAAAATATTTAGGTGAATACCAGAATATTCTCAGACCTCATTGAACCTAAAAATAATCCCTTGAGGATCGGGTGTGCACATAAGCCCAAAATTTAATGATAATAAAAAATTAATTAGTAGTTAAATTTTAGCAAATACAGTACTCTCTCCGTCCCACGAAATTTGGCCACTATTCTTTTTTAAGGTGTCCCACGAAATTTGGCCCCTTTCCATTTTTAGATAAAAGTAAAATAATAGTATAACTTTGATTAGAATTTTAATTGTTGTCAAATTATATTAAAATTGTTCACTTTTACTATTCTGCACAAATTCTAATTCACTTTTACTTTTTTACCCAAAGTCCCTAGCATTTTTTTAATTCTTAATATTTTAAAATTGGTACAAATAAAAATTGTATAAAATATATATTATGAAACTACACGATTAGACGATTCTAACAAGATCAAACTTGAATATTTTTCTTTAATTGTATCATTACATAATATTAAGTCAAAGTTAAACAATAGACCGTATCAAAATTCAGTAGAATCTTAAACACAAAATGCTTACACCACTTTAACTACTAAACCCCTACCTAAATTACTGTACCCAAAAGAAAGTAGCCACATTTCGCGGGACGGAGGGAGTATATACTTATATTCTCCATTATAAATATATATTTATATTTTTTAAATAAATAATTTTAAATTAATTTTTTTTCAAAGGAGCCCCACATTTCCGGGCCTGAATACATATATATATATACATAGACCCTCATTAACAATACATCAACATACTCTCTCTGTTTTTTCTAAGTTATATGATCCACTTTTATGCAGTCCAAATACTACATTCGGCTCGGGTTTTTGTTACGGATGTTTTTTTTTTATACTATTCATTATTTAAATTTGATTCAAATTTTTATTATAATTATGTACAAGAAAATATAGTCAAGTGAGATCTTGTTAGATTAGTCTAATCTTATAGTTTTATAATATCAATTTTTTATAATTTTTTATTGCACACATTTTAAGTTATTAACCGTTAAAAATGTATGTTGGCATATGTGCTGGGTGGATCCGTAACAAAAATAATGAGACGGGGGAAGTATTAAACCTCATAAATTAAAATTATAAAAGTTTGATATTTAAAAGTTATATAACGAAACAAATCTAACAAAATCGCATTTGACTATATTTTTCTTATATGTTATGATAAAAATCAAGTCGAAGTATTACAATGAGTAGTAGCAAATTAAAAGTCAAATTAAACTCTAACACATGGAAAAAAATAAAAAATAAAAAAATTGGAGGGAGTACAAATCAAAATCTTTTCCAAGAAAAGCAAAACTAAAATGGAAATATAAGGACCACTTGGCTTCTTCCACCCTTTGACTAAATTCAAAACATGGACTACTTAATCTACTTTTCTTCTCAAACCCCACCCCCAGAAAGTCATCAACTTAATAATAATAATAATAATAATAATAATAAATTGAAATGATGACGCCGGGATGGGGGCCCGCCAACTCATCAACAACAATACTTTTCCCCTTATTCCTTTGCTGAATAATCACCATCTTCCTTCCTTCACTGCAAATACTTTTCAACCTAATTATTATTGTACTACTAGTTCATCAAAAACCTTTCTTCTGTTCTTCCTGTTTTCCTGCAATTCCCACTCATCCACTACTACTCTTCATCCTTACTTTTCTCATCATCACTTTTACACTAATTTATAAATCATATTCTCAAATAGGAGAGTATATAACAACCATGTCCAAAATACATACCACTATCATCCCACACCAAAACCAATTTTTTCATCACCATCATCATAGATTCGCAGCAGTGCAACCATGATGATTCCCCATGGCACTCCCACCCTGTTGCTCTAGCTTATCTTCCAAGCTCCAGCAGCACCAGCACCTGCACCTGCAGCCGGTGGTGGTGGTGGTCTCCATGGACTTCCTTTTTAATATGGCGGATGTTGCAGAACGCGACGCCTTCCTCCACCTCATGATGCAGACTTTCGGCTTCTCTTACATTTGCCTCTGGTCTCACTCACACCAACCAGCTTCCAGGTTACAAGAATCTTACTAATAATTAAGCCTTATTGTACCCATCCCTCTTCAGTTAACTAATACTACTAATTAAATTATTTGAACTCAAAACCAACACGAAAATCATATCACAGCTGCTTGCAAAGCCTCGGTGGAACATTCCAGGAAGCAGGCGAGAGCAGCCAACAGGCAGCCAGCTCGTCGTCGGGTCCCCGAGCCAGGCAGCTCTTCGAGGCCTACCAAGGATCGGGACCAATAAATGTCGATTTCGAGTACGTACTAGGAGCTCTCCATCCTCTCATACATGAATTGATCATATAGATCTTGAATGTCATTTGAAATCAACAAATTAAATTTTCTTTTTTAAAATATATATACAGGCGTGTCCCTGGGCTTGCTTTCAGAAACAAAGATCCTTACATGGAACTGAAGCTGCCAGAACTTCGAACCCTCGCTTACCGTCGAATACAGTTGGAGTTTTACCAAGTAATCATTTTTATCAATTTAATTAATGTACTTCATTTTCTTTTACCAGATCAAATAGGACTGAGTCCTCATTAACTCATTCATTCATTCATTCATTGTGTTTTGGTGTTTTTTACCTGCAGGAGGCCAGAATTCAGGTAACATATGTGTATCTCTTTCATCTATTGCAGTCTGGGGTTATTTCATTACAATGTCTAAATGTTTCCATTGTCATCACAAGTTCAGACAGTTGTATTCATGGGATGCCCCGTCGGCGAAATCGAGCTAGGAATGTCGTCCGAACCTCCGGTAAGATTTAACCTAGCTAAACATTCAATGCCTCACTCAATAGTACACGGCATTTCGTTTGCATCATTTTATGCAACAACATTTCATCCAGATTGATCTGAAAATGAGGCTGGAGAGCTTATTCGGCCTTGTGGAATTGCCTCTTATAAATCCGATCGATCCGACGAACCAGCAACCCCCTTCGTCTTCTTCATCCTCTCTACATTCTCTTTCAATCGACATGGACAGCCCCGAATACGGATCTCTATTGTTCAACATTCCCCCCACTTCATTCTTCCCGGAATCCCCAATTTCAGAAACCCTACTTCAAGAAGCCCTAAGATCAGCATCCACAACCCTAACACCTCAACCGCCACGGGCGGTGCCGGAGCCACCAATCAGCAGCCCTCACGAGCAGGCTATCAGGACTTTAAGCCAAATACGCAGCCTACCCTTTCCAATCGAGACAGTGGAAGCTGAAATGACGAAGGCGATGTTGGCAGTCATTCGTTCGCCCTCCATTTCTTCAACTGCTCCACAAAATATACCTCATGTTACTACAACTCCTGTACTAGAACACAATCGTACAACAGCTTTTAGAGGATACCGTGACATGTTGGGACCGGGAGGAAGTTCGTCGACACGGAAGCACAGCATGTTTAAAAGGGCCGTCCTTTATTTAAGAAACTTGGACATTTTAAGACGAAGGGAGCAATCTGCTGCGCCGATTCAGGAAGGAAACCCTCGCCCAATTACCGCGCAGTCATGGCAACATACGATACAAGAACGAAGGAGACGAAAGAAGATCAATGACAGCCTTACACTGCTCAAATCATTAGTCCCTCCAGGATCGAAGGTGCATAAATTACTACAAATACTATAACCCAAAATTTAACCGAATCTTCGTTAACATTTCGTTTATCTCGTGTAGAAGGATAAGGCATCGGTGCTGAGCAGCACCACAGATTATCTCCGCAAATTGCAATCACAGGTCACAGAACTAGTCAAAAGGAATCAAATGCTGGAATTGCAATTGAAGTCCCTTCAAAAACGTGAACCTAGCAATGAACAGAAGCAAATGATGGGTGCCGGCGATCAGCAAAGGGTAAATGTGCAGATCACTCCAGTTTCAGCATCGAGTTCGGGAGCTAGGTTACTGGATTTGAGAATAACTGTCAGGAGGGAATGCACCATGTTAGATTTGGTTATTCGGACACTGGAATTTTTGAGACAGCAAAGGGATCTAAGTTTGTTGTCGGTAGAATCCAATCTGGGAATGTCTGTACAAAACATTCCGGTACATGAAATCATGCTCAGATTGAGAATTGAGGTACGCCTTAATTAGGTCATTTTAACCTTTTGTAAAATTTTCATTTCATCAATTCAAAACTTTACAATAGAACCTTCTATCATAGTTGCATTAGTTTATACTGAACTTAATAGATTAGTGCATATCTAAGTCTTGATAATAAAGTGTGAATCATAAATTAAATAAGGAGTAGGAGTTTCATTTAATATTCATCTATGTTCATAGGATGTGTGAACCCTTATTTTATTAATTATGTTAACCTCTTCTTTTAAATAAAACTTTCACAGTCTAGTTCTTTTGATATTTCTTGTGCCCACTTTTGTGATCTGTCCCTATTTGACTGTTTCGAATGAACTCTTCTGTCCTGACATGACACCAAGTAAAATGACTTTTTTTACAAGGAAAATACATAGCAGCTACCTTAATTATCGCCCTGTCCCTTTAATCACTATCAGCAACAACAACGCATGAATTCTTTAATTGTATTTTTTTTAATATATATTTATAGTGGAAAACAATGATCAAACCATAATGGATTGAGTGGAAAATGGACGAGAAAACTGTTGATTTTCTAATAAATTCTTGTTTTTCCTTTTGGCCCTTAGGGAGATGAATTTGACGAGGCAACCTTCCAAGAAGCAGTGAGAAGAGCAGTTGATGAATGATACATATATGACCTGCTTTTGCATTGACATTTTAGACGACCAAAAAGCACCACAAATCTTCTCACACTTGTTAAACCAATGGCCACATATTTCTAAATATGCATTTGTGGGGTTAATTATTTAAAGTGGGTCTTAAAATTAGCCATTCCTAGAAGTTTCATCTTTTAATCGTTTTAAAATTTTCTATTTCATTTTTATTCATAGTCTTAACTTTAGAAAAATAGTAAAATTGGTCACCATGGTGCCAGAAATGCTCAAGTTTCTAAACCCATAAGTCATGTGTCATCTCTTTAATGCGATCCATCCATCCGTTGCTAATACGACAGATGTATGGAACCTTTTAGAGATGACACATGATTCAAAAATGACCATTTTTATTCTTTTTACTATTTTCCTAGATTCGTTAAGATTAGAGAATTTCAACCATTATTGATTAAAGGATGAGACTACTACTATACCTTGTAATGATCACAAGATCTACTTTTATAATTAACCCTCACTATTATGCAAATGCTGCACAAAAAAAAAAATGGCCATTTTTCCTTTTTTTTTTTTTTTTTTTTTTTTTACATTTCCTTCTAGTTACCTTCCACTTTTACTACTCTTTTCCCAATTTTGGCAGTGAATGTATGTACATTCAATTCTTACAAGATTCCTGGACCATAGGTCCAAATCCAACGGGTTGATGCACTTCTATATATCAAGTGGGAAGTGTTCACATATAGAGTTTTGATTATATATTTGAAGTCACAGAACCGTCCAGATTATTTTTCATGGTTTTGATTTAGTGCAGTAGGTTTTTCAGTTTTCTAACAGTGTGGGCACTATAATATGTCATTTTGTTTTTAGAACTTGCGCGGTATTCTTTTAGAATATTGCATTATTGCAGTATAAAATGTCATTAATATATGGATTGTGTCAAGATATATATTTTTTTTTGGTAAAGATTGATACATATGTATTGGCAAATATAATGTGGGAGCTCAAGCCACACAAATGATTGTCAAGATATATGTTCGTATTTATATATTTGGTTTGAATTAATTTATTACTACAATGGAATTGATTGGAGAATGAACTCCATTTCATTAGGTGATGGAATTTCATATCATACAAATTATACATGTATAAATGGAAGAGGTAGGATACAAGGTGAGAAATAACATAAAGTTTAAAAGTTATAGAACTTGATCACTTTGACAAGTTCTCATTCCCGGTTTCATGTGTTTGATAATACTAAAGCTTTTATTTTATTTATATTTTTCCATGGGCCATAAAGTAAATTTTGGTATATGTATAATAACAGTCAAATGTTGCCCATTTTGACTGAGAAAATATATTTCTAAAACCAAGCTAAGGTTCGCATCAAATCGATGAAAGCAGCGTTATCCAACAGATATCGAAAGGTGCATTCAAAAAGTGGTCAAAAATGTCAATTATTAGTATTTGATATATATTGCCCGAAATCTTAATACATGTTGAAAGAGAGGGGGATAGATGCTCACCTAACCATACGTCAATTCAATGTTTGTTTTATGCAGACTGAACGAAAATAACTAAGGATATAGTACTAATTACATAAACAATTAATTACTATATTCCGAAACTGGTTCCGATCCTAATTCAGCATCCGAAGAAGGTGGTGATATTGATTTTATTATTATTATTATTATTATTATTATTATTATTATTATTATTATATTTATTATTATTATTATTGTGATGATACTTTTTCCCTGTTAGTGCGTTAAATCATAGTGATTTTATGATTATAAGTAGCGATTCATAATTATATAACCATACAAAACAGACAATGCACAGCCATGTCCAGCGTGTGTCATATACTCATATTAGGAATCTAGTATTACGATATGTAATTAATATTATTTCCATTTTGATCAAGTCATAATTTGCATATCCATATTGAAACTAGCACGTTAATTTAACAATCTATCGCTTAAGCATATATGCTTAATTCTAGAAATTCAACATACCAACCTTACCCCTATATTCCTACTATCATTTCATCACAATGTCTTATTATTACAAGTTACCAGTATAAAATAATGTGAACATATTGGTTCTAATATATAGAATTCAAGAACTTTTTCACTAATATTTGTAGGTTTTGAAGAGGTTTATGATTAGTTTTTTTTCCCTTAGATTTCGAAGAATATACTATATCATATATATACTAGCTTTTTTTGCTGTGCGATGCACAGCGTGCTTTGGATGTACAACTGCACATGGAGAAAGAAGAAATAATTGTAGGTGAACACACGTGGTTTCCTTATATAATACTACCTCCGTTCTCATTTAAGTGAGACATTTGCATAGTAATTACTATTCATTAAGTAACTTTGATCAATTTTTTTAACATAGTTGTATAAAAAAAACATAGTCAAGTGAGATCTTGTTAGATTCGTCTAATAACGTAGTTTTATAATATCAAATTTTTATAATTTTTACTTATATACAACTTGAGTTATTAACCTTTAAAAATGTGTTTTCGACGGCGTGAAATGCAGGAATGGTGCAGTTAAAAGAGAACAGATGTAGTACTTATTCTGTTCAAAGAAGTTTAATTCTACATACAGACATCTATACTTATGGTTCGACAGGTTACCATACCATCTCCATTTTCCCGTCGCACGTTGCCGTAGACCGATACTTGTTGAAGACAATATCCGGATTCGGAGGAGAAAGAAGAAGAACGAAGAGAAGAACAAATATGAAGATAGTGAAGCCTATGGATGAAGTTGAACCAAACTTACCAAGGGACTTGAACTAAATCAAGACAAGTGGTCTCCTTCGATTGCATCATCCATTAATTCCATTGAAACTAGCTTCCCGATTCAATGGTGTGAAGTTCCAAAGGAAGATTTCACAAGAAGTTTGAGAGCACTTTGAAAGGAGCTCTCAAGGTGACTTTGTATTCAAGAAATATGATTTTCATTCAAATGCAAAGTAATTACAACTAGGGTTGGAGGGACTATATATAGGCCCACCAACTTTACAAAGGTTTAAACAACCCAATATAGAAAATAAACAAGACTAGGAAAGCAAACAACCCTAATGGGCCTAACCAACTAATTAAGAAAATAAACAAGGCTAATGGGCTTAATTAATCCCATAAAGGATAGAGCCCAACAAGCTTATAAGCTAAATTACGGAAATGAGAAAAATGGAGAAATAGCCTCGCGACATTATTTTGACGAAACGGAGGAACGCCGCGAGAGCACAAAGCGAGGTAAGCCGAAAACCCAAGAGAAAACCCAAAATCTGCGTTCAGTACAGCGAGGGCGAAGTTCAGTATAGCGCGAGCGAAGTTCAGTACATCGCGAGCAAGGTTCAGTACATCGCGAGGAAAGGTTCGAACAAAGCGAGCGAAGTCCTGGACAAAGCGAGCGAACTTCCGGACAAAGTGAGCGAAGTCCTGGACAAAGCGCGCAAAGTCTTGGACAAAGCGTGAGAAGTCTTGGACAAGGTTAGTGCGAGGCTCCTCCTCAAAATTTTGGCTAAGTCTGGAATTTTTTTTGGTCTCTTTATCCGTTTTCTTCCTCCTTATGCTGATCTGCTTCCTTGTGCATCCGGAGGTCTTCCCTTAGCTCAGAACTCAACTCGAACTTGCCGGGGCCATGGGGATGGTTCCCGGGCTTTCTTCCGGTTGGAATTCAAACAGCAGCTTCAGTCCCGCTCTGCTTCCCTTTGTCTTCTCCAGCTCCCTTTCATCAGCTTCTTCACAGAAATACTTGGAGATTGCATCTGTGAATTTCTTGATCCGCTGCTTGGACACGGGTCCTTCCGGGAATGTGGGAATCATCAGTCCGGTGGTTCTTCCGGCTACGCCATCCCCACCCCCTTGGGGAGGTTGATCCATCAACCGATCAGATTCCAGCTCCTCGTCCCGTTCATAAAGAGAAAGATCTGCAATGTTAAAGGTTGGATTAATATTGTATGTATCAGGTAGCTCAATCCGATAAGCATTATCGTTAATCTTCTCCAAAACTTTGTAAGGTCCTGTCCCGCGGGGTGCCAACTTCCCATGCCGTTGTGCGGGAAATCTTTCCTTACGCATATGTACCCAAACCCAATCTCCGGGCTTCAAGGTCAGCTTCTTCCGACCTCTATTGGCATATCTAGCATAGTGTTCGGTTGCTTTCAGTAGGCTGTCTCTCACATCCTTGTGTAAGGCCTTGATCGCGTCCGCCCTGTCCCTGCCATTAGTGTTTAAATGCTCACTACAAGGTAGTGGCAACAAATCAAGTGGGGTTAGGGGGTTAAAGCCATACACAATTTCAAAGGGAGACATGTGGGTGGCACGATGAATGTGGCGATTATAAGCAAATTCAATATGGGGTAAACATTCATCCCAACTCTTTGAGCTTGAGGCAGTGATAATTCTTAAAAGATTACCTAATACCCGATTTACCGCCTCTGTCTGACCATCTGTTTGAGGATGGTAGGAAGTTGAAAACAGGAGTTGAGTGCCAATTTCTCTCCACAAGCCTTTCCAGAAGTAGCTCACAAACTTAGCATCCCGATCAGACACTATGGTCTTTGGTATTCCATGAAGACGTACCACTTCTTTGAAGAATAGCTTGGCAATGTGTCTAGCATCGTTGGTCTTCGCACATGGAATGAAATGTGCCATCTTGGAAAATCGGTCCACTACCACAAAGATAGAATCTTTGGCTCTTGGAGTCCGAGGTAGCCCAAGTACAAAATCCATTGATATGTCGATCCAAGGCCCTTTTGGCACAGGTAGTGCTTGATATAAGCCATGTGGTTTCACTGTGGACTTTGCCTTTAGACAGACGAGGCACTTAGCAATGTAGTCGATCACTTGCTTCTTCATACCCGGCCAGTAGAATCGCTCAGAAAGTACTCCCAATGTTGCATCTTTGCCAAAGTGTCCCATGAGATCACCTGCATGTGCCTCTTGAATCAGGAATTCTCTAATGGATCCTTTTGGTATGCACAACCTGTTCTCGAAATAAAGGAATCCATTCAGTTGTGAAAACTTCTCGAAGCTCCTCTGCTCAGTTTTCTTATAGACCTCTCCAAAATCATCATCAGTAGCATACTGGTCTTTAACATGCTCAAACCCAATCAGTTTGGTGGTTGCAAATGAAACCAATGTCAGTCTTCTTGAGAGTGCATCAGCAACCACATTGTCTTTGCCTTTCTTGTACCAAATCACATATGGAAATGACTCGATAAAAGTGCTCCATCTAGCATGTCTCTTACTTAGCTGCCCTTGCATCTTGATATGCTTCAAGGTCTCATGATCGGTGTGAATGATGAACTCTCTACCTCTCAAGTAATGCTGCCATGTTCTTAGAGCTTGCACAATAGCATATAATTCCTTGTCATAAGTGGAGTAGTTCAGTTGTGCCCCACTGAACTTCTCACTATAGTATGCTATTGGACGGCCTTCCTGTAACAGAACAGCGCCCATACCAGTTCCTGAAGCATCACTTTGAATCTCGAATGGTAGCTCAAAGTCTGGTAATGCTAAGACAGGGGCATGAGTGAGCTTGTCCTTGAGTTCATCAAATGCCTTTTGTTGTGTTGCTCCCCACTTAAATGGATTTTCTCTCTTAAGCAATGAAGTAATTGGGGCTGCTATAACACTAAATTGTGGAACGAACCTTCTGAAGAAACCACTCAATCCGAGAAAGCTACGAACCTCATGCACATTGGTTGGCGGCTTCCATTCTGAAATCGCTTTTATCTTTGATTCGTCCACCTTTAACCCATCTTTACCAACTACGAATCCAAGGAATGTGACCTCTGGTACACAGAAGACACACTTCTCGAAGTTGGCATATAGCTGTACTTTCCTTAGTTGGTTCAAAACCTGTTGAACATGGGAAACACGATCATCATTAGTGCAACTATAAATAAGAATGTCATCAAAATAGACTACTACGAATTTTCCAATAAACTGTCTAAGTGTTTCATTCATTAAGCGCATAAAAGTAGAAGGTGCATTGGTAAGCCCAAATGGCATGACGAGCCATTCATATAGACCGAATTTGGTCTTGAAAGCAGTCTTCCACTCATCCCCGGGTTGCATCCGGATCTGATGGTAGCCACTTTTCAAGTCGATCTTTGTGAATATGTTTGCACCACCCAACTCATCTAACATGTCATCCAGCCTCGGTATAGGATGGCGGTATTTCACAGTAATGGCATTGACTGCACGACAGTCCACACACATCCGCCATTCGCCATTCTTCTTAGGAACTAGGAGGACTGGAACTGCACATGGTGAGAGGCTCTCTCGAACCCAACCTTTATCTAACAAGGCTTGTACTTGTCTTTGAACCTCCCTTGTCTCCTCAGGGTTCATTCTGTAGGCGGGTCTGTTAGGTATTGAGGCTCCTGGCATGAAGTCAATTCGATGCTCAACTCCTCTAAGCGGTGGTAAACCAGCAGGTATATCTTCTGGAAACACATCTTTGTTCCTATCAAGCATCCTGGAAAATTCCATAGGCAAATCAGGTGTAGCATATAAAGTTCTATTGACAGAATCACATGGCTTAATTAAAGCAAGGAAACAGTGACCTGAAAACTCGGGTTCTAGTGCAGCTTGCTTGAACTCAGACTTGGTCAATATAAGACATTGATCCAAGTTGCATGAATCTTCACTTGATTGCCCTTCTTTGGCTTTTCCTTTAGGCTTTGCCTTGAAAAGTGTCTCTTCCTTAGCAGTCTTTTCCCTTAACTTCTCTTGGTCTGCTCTTACAGCCCTAACTGGTAATGGCTTAAACAAGTAATCTTTCTGTCCATGCTTGAAATATAGCACATTCGACTTTCCTCTATAGGTGGCATCCTTGTCAAATAGCCAAGGTCTTCCTAACAGCACGTGACAAGCATTCATTGGGACTACATCGCATAGAACCTTTTCTGAATAGGTGCCCTTGGTGATGGGAACCCAAGCTTGCTGTGTCACTTTGGTCTTTCCACTGTTGTTCATCCAATGCAATAGGTAAGGCTTGGAATGCTCTTCAACTGGTAACTGCAATCTGCGAACAGTATACAAACTAACCACATTAGTGCAGCTACCATTATCAACAATAACAGTGGCATTATTGCCTAAGATAGTGCACCGACAATGAAAAAGATTCTCCCTTTGTTCATTAGGAGTTTGTTCTGGTTCCTTGTCAACATTCAATACTCTCATGGCCACTAACAGGTTGACTTCCTCTTCTTCATTGTTGTCAATTTCAGGATTGGTTGGCTCATCGATATGATACTCTTGGGGATCACTGTCCTCAAAATCAATCTCTCCTTCTGGATCATAAAGTCTAAACACGCCTGGTTCAATCTCAATGACAGGCCTTTCCTCTTCTCCAGTGTTGAGCATGGCCACCCTCTTTTGTGTGTGGCACTCATTGGCATAGTGACCTTTCTTTCCACACTTCCAACAAGTGACTTCCTTCTTGTCCTTTGGTTGGTTCTGCTCATGAGCTTGTGGTCTGTTTCTGTCATTCTGATTATAAGTCCTGAAATTCTGACCCAGTTCAAATCCTTTTGGCTTGTAGCCTTTGTCATCACGACCTTGTGGCTGTGGTTGTGTCTGCTTAGTTCTTTCAGAGGGTCGTATTAACCATGGTTTGTTGGGGTTGTAGCTGCCAGATGCAGACACCCTATGACTTCTTCTCTTAAGTTGAGCCTCAAACTTGCTAGCTTTTCTTACCAAATCAGTGATGTTAATGTATCCTCTCATGTCCATTTCCTCAAAGATCTCGGGCCTCAACCCTTTGGCAAATCTTGTCAAAGTAATTAGTGGATCCTCATTGAATTGAGCCCGCATCATAAGCATTTCCATCTCACGATAGTACTCCTCAACAGTCCTTGATTCTTGCTTCAAACTGATTACTTTCATGTACATGTCAGGCTTGTAGGTATGAGGGACGAACCTTCGTTCCATGATCTGTAATAAGTATTCCCAGTTGGTGACTTGTGGACGCCCTGCAGCATGGTTGTCCATAGCAAATTTCTGCCACCATAACTGTGCATAATCCCTGAATTCTGTCACTGCTAGCTGAACTTTCTTCACATCAGAATAGTTGTGGCAGTTGTAGATCATCTCCACTGAGTGCTTCCAATCTAGAAACTCATTCGGATCACCGGTTCCTTTGAAGGAAGGAATGGTAAACTTGATGCATTTCAGATTATCATCAACTCGTGGGTCTTCATCATCATCCTGATCAAACTCCAATCTATGCCTAGCAGCATTTGCAGCAGGTGGAGGTGGTGGAGGTAATCCCAGGTGAGGTGGTTCCACCGGTGGAGGCATGGCTAGAGGATCCTCGGTTCTGAATCCCGGTTGCCCCGTCGGAATTGTCCTTGATGCCGGAGGAGGTGGTGGTCTAGGCCCACTGATCCCTGAATGTCTGTTGAAGGTGCTGTAGTGCAGTTCCTGTTCAGCTATGGCTTCCTCAGCGGTAGCCATATCAGTTTGGGAAACTCCGCTAGTTCCTCCTGGTATGATTCGGGGAGCAGTTGGGGTCACGGATGGCGCTGGAGGTGTAGTGTTCTGAGAGGAGGGTGTAGGAAAGAAAGCCTCTTCCAATCGCCTTTCGACTCGGTTCATTACCTCCCGCTGAATCACCTCGTTCTGGAACCGTACCCGACCTGCAATGTCATCAACAATTTCATCAACACGGGTGTTTACTTCCTCAACACGCTTAGTTACAGATTCTATATTAGTAGAATTGATATTTAAAGACTGCTGTAAGGCGGTAATGTCAGCTCTCTTAGCCGTGTCTGCTCTCATGGCAGTGATATCTCCTTGGAGTGCTCGAAGGGCATCCATTATCGCATCAGTGTTACCTGCCATCTCAATAGACAAAGTAGATATAGATATATAAAGAGTTAGAAGAATAGTGCAGAAATATGTAGAGTGCCTCACAGGTATGACTCACTGTGCTTCAACCTCGAGGTCACTTACCCTTGGTTCCAACACCAAAATCAGTACAAGCTTGCTCAACAGTAGTAACTTCAGATGCAAGGAGTGGAAGTGATGTACGCACAAATCACGAATGCAAGGTGAGATGTTCGACTCGATCGAAGAAAGCAATGACTTGTGTGTGATATGCAATGCAAAATGATATAGGTTAGCAAAATAGTTTAGTGCAAGATGCAATCAATTTAAGTCAATTCCTTACTCTTGATCAAGTTCGAAAGAATGGAAAATCCTCACCAAAATATGAAGAGAGAGCTCACCAAAAGATTCCACTCAAGAGGTAATAGTATCGTTACTCAAGTGACTTCAAGGGCTTGGTTTCACAAAGGTGCCAGTCCAATATCCACTTTATTGTAAAATACTCAAGTGGCTTCAAGGGCTAGGTTTCACAATTGTGCCAGTCCAATATTCACCTTATTGTAACTCACTCGGATATGGTATGGTATGTTTGGGAATAGTGTATGAGGTGTATATGGGGAGTATGGTGATGGAGGTACCCCAAATCAAGGGAAATATAATTTTTACTCAAAACTAGATTGGCAGCAGAATTTCAATTCACGCTGTGTCCAGAAATGAGGTGTTTCTGCCCACCAAATGATAACAAAGCGTGGGAGGGGATTAATAGATGTAAAACCTTATCGAAATAGGAAACTTTGGGCGCAAGAATGACTGTTATACACGCCTTCACGCGCTCTCACGCGCTTGGTTTATGGTCCCCGCTCAGTTTTGGACACTTCCCACCAAAATGGCCATAACACCCTCAATTCTTATCCAAACGGATTGATTCAAAAGCCAAATGAAAGCTAACTCGAAGATCTTTCTGTTCATATAAGAATCCCCAGAAATTATGAAGATCTTCAAATTCAAATGAAGGCCCAAACACAGGTCACTTGCGGACTCACTGTGGCAGTATTTTTATTTTCGACTTTTCGGTACCCAAATGAACTCCGATCGACCCCAAACCAATTCCAAATGAAAGATAACACCCAAAAATGGTAGAAAACACTCACCCCAATATAACAGGTCAGATTTAGAAAGGTCTCCCCCAATTCAAGAAGTTTCAGATTGACAAAATCGGAAGCAAACAAGGCACTAGTTCAACCAATCTTGCAAACCATGACCAAAATGCAATGGGTAATGATGCAAATCCACACAATGAGTGTCAAATAAGTGAAAACCAATTCAATAACAAGAAAATATGAAGATCAAAGAGCAAAAGTGCTAGAAATATGAGTTTTGGCTCAAGAACACTCAAAAACTTCAAATAATCATATCTCACTCGTTTCTTAGCCAAATTTGACAATCCACATATGCAAATCGATGGGCTCGACTCAAGGAATTCAAATATGTAACCTGATCGTGAAAATTTTAACGTTTCAGGCACAAAACCCAATGCTACAGTAACTCCGAAAATGTATTTTTGGTATTTTTCAAATAAGGATGGATGAAAATGAATCCTATTGAATCAACAAGTGTGGCTCTGATACCAAATAATATTTTATGCCGTAGACCGATACTTGTTGAAGACAATATCCGGATTCGGAGGAGAAAGAAGAAGAACGAAGAGAAGAACAAATATGAAGATAGTGAAGCCTATGGATGAAGTTGAACCAAACTTACCAAGGGACTTGAACTAAATCAAGACAAGTGGTCTCCTTCGATTGCATCATCCATTAATTCCATTGAAACTAGCTTCCCGATTCAATGGTGTGAAGTTCCAAAGGAAGATTTCACAAGAAGTTTGAGAGCACTTTGAAAGGAGCTCTCAAGGTGACTTTGTATTCAAGAAATATGATTTTCATTCAAATGCAAAGTAATTACAACTAGGGTTGGAGGGACTATATATAGGCCCACCAACTTTACAAAGGTTTAAACAACCCAATATAGAAAATAAACAAGACTAGGAAAGCAAACAACCCTAATGGGCCTAACCAACTAATTAAGAAAATAAACAAGGCTAATGGGCTTAATTAATCCCATAAAGGATAGAGCCCAACAAGCTTATAAGCTAAATTACGGAAATGAGAAAAATGGAGAAATAGCCTCGCGACATTATTTTGACGAAACGGAGGAACGCCGCGAGAGCACAAAGCGAGGTAAGCCGAAAACCCAAGAGAAAACCCAAAATCTGCGTTCAGTACAGCGAGGGCGAAGTTCAGTATAGCGCGAGCGAAGTTCAGTACATCGCGAGCAAGGTTCAGTACATCGCGAGGAAAGGTTCGGACAAAGCAAGCGAAGTCCTGGACAAAGCGAGCGAACTTCCGGACAAAGTGAGCGAAGTTCTGGACAAAGCGCGCAAAGTCTTGGACAAAGCGTGAGAAGTCTTGGACAAGGTTAGTGCGAGGCTCCTCCTCAAAATTTTGGCTAAGTCTGGAATTTTTTTTGGTCTCTTTATCCGTTTTCTTCCTCCTTATGCTGATCTGCTTCCTTGTGCATCCGGAGGTCTTCCCTTAGCTCAGAACTCAACTCGAACTTGCCGGGGCCATGGGGATGGTTCCCGGGCTTTCTTCCGGTTGGAATTCAAACAGCAGCTTCAGTCCCGCTCTGCTTCCCTTTGTCTTCTCCAGCTCCCTTTCATCAGCTTCTTCACAGAAATACTTGGAGATTGCATCTGTGAATTTCTTGATCCGCTGCTTGGACACGGGTCCTTCCAGGAATGTGGGAATCATCAGTCCGGTGGTTCTTCCGGCTACGCCACACGTCGCACCATCTTGCACACAATCAACAAGTGATTTAATGCCTGATGAAAAAGCTTTTGAGTCTGGAACCAACTGCCCCTACACATCAATTCATGGTAATAAACATGCTCTAGAGTGAAGACCATTATAATTTATGGAGGGTAGAAGACCATTATAATTCCATTACCTATATTCACATACACATAGCCCAGCTTTGCCAAGCCAGTAGAGACAAGTGCATCAGCTGTTACAGAGACCGTTTGAGTCAATCGACCTTAACACAGGAAATATATATATATATATATATATATATATATATTTTAGTGGAAAGGACCATCATTTCATTCAATATTAGGCGCTTTGAGCTTAAAAGTGTCGCATTCAACATGTTATTCTGAATAAATAGGCATCAAGTAACTTTCTTCTTACATAGAAACCCATCTCCGACCTCAGTAGTTTGTAATAAGCAAAAGCTATTCATCAAACACAAATCACATATGGCTCCATTTTTTCAAAATTTTAATTCCAATAAGAGGCATTCATTCATAATTCAATTGCAAAAATGAAGGCAGTACCGGTTTCCTTGATAACCTTTTCGCTTATATCACAAGAAAAATGGTTCCAGCTATTCCATCTACTCCATAAGACAACCAAAAATATCATCCATGAGTCAAGATATAACCTCATCCTTCTCAAACATGGATTCAACTATCATCTCCACCAAATTAAGAGCATCAAACTCCAATGGTACCCCATCAAATACAAAGTCAAATACAAAAGCAACATCACCACAAGCCCAACCAATTTCAATCAACAAAGATCCATTATTGTCAACAACTTGATTTCATCTTCTCCATAAAGCAAATGGATTAGTTTTTAAGAAAAAGACAAATAGTAAAACAAACCAAGAATAGTTGTTCATTAAGTGGCTTATCCAAGTTGTTCATAGAATAGTTCAATCTGAACTCCAAGCCACCTCCATTAAACTGTGGTGGGTCAAAGATTTCCACATAAAGGAACTTTACCTGACAAGGGTACTTGTGATTGACTGACTCGAAGAGGTTCGCCTTCAGCAACATGTATTTGTCACTCCACAAGATCTTGGCCAACAATCACCTCAGTAATGGGATGTTCAACCTGAAAGGGTAATATTATTTGCATAATTGGCAGTAATATTTATATATATATATATATATATATATATACATAGAAGAGAATATATAGCTTAGAAAAATCAAACCACCTGAAGGCGGGTGTTCATCTCCATAAAATAGATATCTCCTGAATATGTATCAACTATCAACTCAACAATACAATCATTGTGGTAACTGACTGCCTATAAAATTGAAAGCAAAACAAACTTAATGAGAGAACATATAGAGAGCACAGATAGATCATAAACTTTAACCATCAAAGGAACCAACATAATTAAAAAATATATAATCAGTCTACCATGACCTAATGATAAGCACAATTTCCATCTTTCTTGTCCCATGTTTTAGTTAAATATACATTTATACAAGGCTAGACATCATCCAGAATCACTACGGATCCTTCGTAATATCAAAACCACCAAGCACACTATTCGGACAAAGCAAAACACTACATAAAATATTAATTCCATGATTGCAAATATGAATTGAAAATAGATCGAAATCTAATGCATCATAAAGTTTTAACTAATATATGATTAAAAATATCTAAAACCTTTTCAGTTAAGCAAGCTACAAATACCTGTTTTCCGGAAAAACAACACAGGTATGAATACCTAAAACCTTCAAAGGTAAAGATTTAGTATTACACATGCAATCAGTTAGATAACATGAAAGAGAAATTCAAAATGTGTTATACCTTTTAAATGTACAAGTTCATCAATAGAAAACTAAAATGAGCTTCTACATTCAGTAGGTAGCATGGAAACATAACTGCGGGACAGATTGAAAGATGATTCTTTCAGTATTTTACTAATTCAACATTCTGATGTAGAATTTATGCTTAATTTATAGCAATATTTCTCATATAAACATTAAAGACTCTGGTGGTTATATATCAGGAGAGATGAGACCATAGGGCTCAATACTCTCTCTTGTAACTACATAATAATTGACCTAATAGGCAAACTGGCAGTGATACAAAATTGAAATCCAAAAAAAAAAAAGAGAGAGAGATCAATAAATAATTGAATTACTCATGATCTATTTTTTAATAATATAGAAAGTTATTCATTCATTCAACTTCACAACAATTTTTTTCTAAATATAAATCAGGCAATCTTCTAATTAATTTTCTTTTTGTGGGAAAATCTCCCATGATGCAATCTATATCTTCAAGTAGCGACAGTTCGAGGGGCCACTTAAATTTCTCTACATTGTTTGGATGTTTGTTCAAGTTCAGCAGGGTGCTCTCTTTACTTTTATGGTCTTCCTCGACTCTTTCCTTTCCCCCCCCCCCCCCCCCCCCCCCCCCCGAATTTAAGGTATAGAGCAGATAAGTTACGATTGCATCAGTCAGCATGTGAGGATGCACAAGTCCAACTATTTACAAACTTAAAAATGATTTAAGCATATAAGCCATGCATAGGAAAAGCAAAGCAGAGTGCGCTCAAAGCAGGGCCATATAGCTTTGAAGAATTTAATCCCCTATGAGACAGAACAAGATGATGCAACAAATGGGGAAAAGGTATTCTAGAAAGGCTAGATGAGATGAGATCATACAGGATAACCAGTATGAAGTGGAGAAAATAGTATGACCTTCAAAAATAGTCCCATCACATGTTCTGCACAATTCTGTCGTTAAGGATAAGGTCCTCAGGTTTTTCCATATGTATGCGCTCACAGTGGCTAAGCTCATGTCAGGGGATAATACCTAAAGAAACAAAGGTTTTAGACAGAGAAATATGAGATAAAATACGCAGAGGAACAGATGTTAGAACCAGCGCCATGGTTTTTCAACTCCCAATGTTACAACATAGAATTATGATCCTAGAGTATGTATATGAAATGTTATGCAATGCAGGTATTCTCGGAAAATTCGAGGAAGAATGAAAAATAAACCAGTCATTCAATGTTGGAGCATTTACACATAAGAGGGAAATATTTTCATCATTCATCACAAAATGGCAAAACAGCCAAAACACGATTAATCAGAATGTTAAAGAAGTTGGGAAAATTGCGACAAATAACATCAAAAGACCATGAAAACTTGCCTGGTTATTGCAAAGAATCTCTATATTAGGATTAAGTTTTTGCCAAGGTTTCATCTCTTCAATTCTGTAGTTTTCTTTTATTTTCATCTCTTCAATTAAGTTGTATGTAACTTATAATGAAAGCATATAAAGCCTAGGCAGCGAGTCGGAGGACTGTAGCAGCCTTCCAAACAATAAATTACTGCAGCATACAGAGGATAGAATTATCATATGTCCAGAACAAATTTTATGCCATCACAAATTGTAGTGTTTGATTAATTTATATTTTATAGGCAACGAGAAACTGCAAGTTTACCTTAGTTATGGAATTTCCCAGACTTTGTAATCTTTGCGCTCCATGGCAAAAAGACCAGTTCGGCTCGCCATTTGAGGGTCATAATGACCAGGCCCGATCTTCATTGCCAGGTTATCATCAATGATTGCTGCATACACATCTCTTTTTACCTTCACTATTTTAACCTAAACCAAATGCAAAATGAAGATCAAAGTCAACAGCACTGAGTATGGACATTGCAGTATTTGTCCTTAAGTTCAAGCAAAATGCCACTTGCTACAATTAGAACTTGAAGGAAATCTGATCTAGCAATTCATCCCATTACCAGGAAGCATTTTAGAAAGGTTGATTAATTTGGAGTTACAGTGGGAATATAAGCATAAAATTTCAGGTTACAGGGTACTTAGAAGATACAAAAAGTAAAACTACAGAAATATAAACATAAAAGGAATGTCGCGAGTTAAATCATTTTCAGTTTTTAGGAATACTTAGAATATATGATGCTGTAACTCCGCTGAAATCCCAAATTCATAAGAAAAATGAAAAGAGTTAAAGACTTAATGTGCTCCGACAGTGAATCTTGTTCCGCTTTCTGATGGACATAAGTGACAATATTTCAGATTCATAGAACACTGATGGTGTTCCAGGGTGAGTTAGGATATAGGCATAGAACACGGATGGTGTTCCACGGTGATCATAGAACACTGATGGTGTTCCAGGGTTAGTTAGGATATAGGCATAACCTTGCATTTCTTTTCCCCCTGGGAACCTCCAATGACCCTTCAAAATGGAAGAATAAATCAGAAGAAATGAGATGCAGTCATAAAAATGGCCCAAACTGAATTAAGTTTGCTAAGCTCACAGGCTGGAAAAGGACATCAAATATCAAATACAACAGGAGAACAAAAAGCAATTACAAACAAGAGTTCATCAGTTAAAACGATATGACAACAGAAGATCCCCAAAAGGAACGTCTTTTGACCTGGCCTAGAAGCAGAAATTTGACATCAGGGGGCCAAGCTAGAAGTAAAAATGCAAGGTTATGCCTATATCCACATGCTAGTCAACAAGTTGACAGAAGGCTAAATTTTAGAATATGAAGTCAGTCCTCTTGATTTGTGTGTGGGTAAACACCATAAAAAGGTGCATTAGCAGCAGGCAAAATTTTAATTATGTACTCATATACGAATTCGCTACAAGGATAACCTTTCTTCACTGGGCCGACAACCAAAAGCTGTAGGCAGTAGAGTTATACAAATCGCGCCTTAAGGAATGCATCACATAATTATGAAGAGAATTAAATGAATGAACTAACGCACAACTGTGAAACACTGAAAAAAATAATTTGGATATTAGAGATTCAACCTTGGTGGAACCAGTATCATGATTCTCAATAAAAGTAACAGCCCTAGATGGCCACCATCCCATCACTCTTGGAGGTTTTCTTTCTAATCTGATAACCTCAAATATTCACATTTTGGAAGTGCCTATACAACCCAGATGAAGAGAGAGAAATGTTTACAAAGAACTTTTAAAAAAGAGTGGACGAATTTCACGTAATGACATGGAAAATAAATAAAAAAAATTGATGCTTACAGAAGGAAAAATTCCTTTAGTTGTGACATCAAATGCACCAGCAGTTCCATTTGTAGTATTAATCCAATCTATGATTCTTGGTCTATGTGCGTTTTGATTATGATCCATCTCACCATCCTTCTCCAATCTCTCCCTGTGCTGGGGGTATTACCTTGGGGGACCGGGATTTGGAGTTGAAGCCGACTGTTGATGAGGATGAGGACATCCTCAAGCCTACTACTGAGTACTACACTGCCTACGAGGCTAGGACTCAACCACCAACTGCTACTTCAAAAGCTTGTGTGCCGTTAGACCAAACACTACTCCTTAATAAAAATTATTGTTAATTATTACACTACTATTTACGAACAAAATACAACACAAAGTACTTTATAAAAGAAATGTAATAAAATCCTTAGACAGCACTGAATCCCACTAAAACTAATAGAAGTATAGTATATGTAGTATACTGGAGTATCTTATAATATAGGATGGAGGCTAGTATTAAATAAATTGTTCACTACATCCAAAATACTTCACACTTATTTCATAATTTCCATCTTATCCCCTCCCTTCCACCTCTCAGACATTTTTTTTCTTCCCTATTTTGAAAGCTCCCATTTGGTACATATTACAATTTCATAGTTAAATTCTAACCAGAAAGATCTGTTTTCAACTTAGACCCAAAATCTGTGAGGCATAATGCATGGTCTCTTCTCCATAATAATAATAATAATATTAATCATAATCAATTATGCTGGGATAAGCTGATCAGATGTAGTACCTCCTGCAGCTGTTGCAAGAAGAGTCTCCTGCAAAGCCAATAAATCTTTACCCACATTGCATATGTAGGCCGATGCTTGCCTCCCGGCAGCGTTGCACCTTCCATGCTGTCTATATAATCCTGCTCATCCAAACAAACAATTGAGATCATGTGTATTCTAAGCATCAGGGTAGTACCTGTAGTCAAGTTCTAATGTAGCATATGAATCCCTCTAAATATCGAAAAGTTCTATTCTGTTGATTTGATGACAAGAAATGCATCTTAATTGATTATAAGCTTGGTGTTTTACTACTAAACAATAAAGAAAAAAAATTAGTAGACTCAATCACATGCTAAATCTTATCTCATGTTGTGAGATTAGTTTACATAGTTCCCATCCGGGACATGTCTCCATATGATCAATACCAAATTTATCATTTCAGTTTACATATTACAACTATCTTATTACTTTTAAGTAGATCCATTCTACCTTTCATATTTCTGCATAAGTTATTCGATTCGTCTAATTTTAAAATGGTTTCATTTTTCACAATCCTCATTTTTCTCCAAATTAGGTTTCTTTACTTTTAAATTGATCAACATAAATCTCAATGTCTTAGTTTTAATGCAATGGCATAAATATTTATCAGAATAAGAGAACTTTGTGAGAACAAATAAATAACTGAATGCAGTAAAGGTAAACCTGTTTGGTGTAAGAACCAGCAAGGAAGAAGTTCTTTACAGGTGTCTTCTGGTTAGGTCTGAATGGATCTTTACCGGGTTCTTCACGATATAGCGACGGTGCAATCTTCACAACAGATGACCATGTAACTTGTAGGCCACGGGATGATGGAAAAAGTTCGAATACCTGGGCAAAGAAATCAGGAATCACCAACGCAGGGTGAGATTTGAGTGCAGAAATTGAGCAACTTAGCAACAAACAGTAAATATCAACAACTTTTCAGATTCAAGAAATAATAGAATTTAAGGTTGGAAAGAAGAGCATTCTTTTTATAATCATCATCACTTGTTTGATTTTCTTGATTTCACCTACGTTAACTCCAACCGGTACTTTCTAGATTTAAGAATGTACGATGCTGTTCACCAGATGAACACAACCAACACGGTAATTTTGTAGCCTAATGAAAATCTTAATTTTGAAAAGAATTGCATATAAAATCACAATCCAACCTGATCTTATTTATTTTGGAAGCTACATAATAAAAATGAGCATGCTCACCTGCTTTGACACTCGTGCAGTTTCTAGAACACCACATCAAATTATTAGTCTTTTCCCTGGAATGACAAACTCAGAACTTTGTATATCTATCTTGAGCTGTTAAGTACTGTAAATAGGTAAATAGGTCATAAACACAGGCTAAACATATGATCTTGTACCTTTAACGCTGAACACCAACTGAAACCATGCGTGGGGTGCAGGTACGGTTACCCTGGACAAAATAAAAACACAAGAAAATTTGTATTCCCAAGTTCAATTACACTCAATATATGCATATCCTCATGTTACATATAATAATATCATCTTACATGCATGCTTTAAAATAATCAGTGGAATGAAAAAGAACTCACCACTGCAAATCCACGTGCTACTTTTGCCTGGAAGAAAGAATCGTGGGCTTCAGAGACATGTATGCTGAGCAACCGTGAAGTAGGATATGCTGGTGAGCAGACCGAACAGGATGCCATGTGACGTGCACTATAGTGATCTTCAAAGTCCTCCAAAGATTTCAGGCGTGCTCCACAACCAACAATTGGGGAAAATACTTCTTCACTGAGTAAAACCAAGTTTGAGGTAAAGAGGATTTCTACATGCTTTTTCCCTCTTTTTTTGAAACTTTAGATTTTAGATTATGTGGCCAATCATCTACAATACTATACGAAGTAATACTTAATACTTCTGAATATTATAATACATTGCAAATTCGACCAACAAGTGGACTGCAAATATGAAACCTGCTCCTCCAATCATCCACACCTCGCATCTGCTGTTTTTCTTCTTCTATTAACTCCAATGCAACCTGTAGGAAAAAAGTTCATATGAGATACACTAAACAGATGATAAACTGAATACACAAAACTGTGGTAAGCTCATTTGAAGAAAAATGAGTCCAAGCTCAAAAAAACATTCAAATACCTCCTCCCCGTTTTTCTAATCCTTTTCGAATCGTTTTGTTATTTGTTTGACATTTTTTTTAAATAACTTCCCTCTCCTCTTTTTTATTATCAGAATCAAAGGGGGGAATTTAACAAGAACTGACTTCCACTGCTTGACCAAAAACGGGGATAAACAAATTGAAAAGCTTCATCAAATCTATAAGCTTGCCAAACAAATGCAAAACATTGACAACAAATTTTAAAATAAAACCCTAAATTCTAAAACCCTAAACTGTAATGCCCCCGAAGAACAAAATTATACTCAAAAAAGAGGCGAAACAGGTGTGCCCCCTTACCTAGGAGACCGATCGCCAGGAGGAGCTAGCGGCTCGGCTGGAAGAACGGCGCTCAACGACGAGGCGGCGACGATGGAGAGCGGAGAGGCGTTCCAGACTTCCTTCGTGCCTTCCTGCGGCCGGCCGACGGCGAGGGAGTCGAGCCCAAAGCCGCGACGAACCGAACGGAGAAGCTGGTCCATAAAAGAATGCGTAATCGCTTACAAGAATGACGATTGCGTATGGTGATGGTGGGAGGCGAATGATCAATCGAGAATTGGCGAAATGGATATGTGGGAGACGAATGCTTAATCGCTAAGAAAGAAAGAAGGCAGAGAGAAGAAAGAAGGCAGATAGCACGGACATAAAACAACATCGTGATCCGACGGCGACAAATGAAATTAGAATAGCATCCGACGGTGAGGATTCAAATTAGAATTGAAAAAATTTTGAGCGTTCTTTTATACTAGTTGGAGAAGCTGTGCAATTGCACAGCGAGCCAAGGGTACAACCGCCCATGGAGAAAAGAAATAATGGTAGGTTTTGGGATGGTAACTTTTTAGAAGTTTTTTTTTTTTTTGGCGGAGCCGAAGCCGAAGCCAGAGAAATTTTTTGGAAGATGGAATTCGGTATGATTCATTTGTAGGTAATATTTTAAATTTGTTCTTTGCATATATCCTTCACAGACTTGGCATAAGGTTTTTAAAGATTGGGTTTCACTGATGGGTGTCAATGTGGTTGGATTTCTGTTGTTTTTGCAGGTGTCCGTTTTTTATTTTTAGGAGACCGATCTGTGCATCTGTTTATTTAAAATTACTTTCTTATTCTTCATATGCATTGAACAACAATTCCTCAATTTTTCCCCTGGACTTTGGTTTGCAGTAGGTCCTGAAGGAATGGGAAGGAGCCTCTCAAGGACCGTAACCCAGCTAATCTCCCCCCAAAGTTTAAACACATAACTATAGGAGGTGTAAGCTGAGATGAGAGTGGCCATAGGAACCGTCTTGATGTGACAATCTAAACTCACAACTTTATTCTGGCATATTTGAGAGCACATTCATTTTTTCAATTCTTATACAGGTAGACATTTTGAAATGAACAATCCGAGCAACATGCATACAGAAGCAGACATGAATCGGGGATTAAAAAAAAAAAGGTAAGATGTGGCCATAGAGGTGCAATTGCATAATACAATACGAAGATCAACATAAAGTGTGCAATGACATAATATAACACAAATACAAGTGAAACGGTGCCTTATAGAAACAATGCTAGTGGATACTGAATTTAATAGAAACGGTTCCTTATAGAAACAAAGACATTAATGCAATGAACTCCAGGAGATTTGCGAACATTATGATTCCAAACTGATAAAACTCAGATCTAACAAAAGCTGCCTTGTGCATGAAACCTTAACAGGAATCAATAGAATCTACCATATATTTTAGGTCATCCATATAACACACTGCCTTGTGCAATAAGTCCACTCATCAGAATAAGATTGCATAAAAATTGAGGCATGAATAAATCCTGTGTTACGAAATACCATGTAATATTTACACCAACGACTATTTCACTACCTGTCAGTTTCAACCACAGCTCAATCCCAAGACTGTCTTTGTCGCTGCATAAATGCCAAACAAAACAGCATGAGAATGTCTTCTTTCAAGTCACAGATCACATCAAACACAGAAATGTAGGAGCATAACCATCAAGATCCTAGTTTTAACTGTTACGTGTTAACGCTAAAACTGATCATTTATTCTTCGAATTCATAACTAAGCTCAAGCACAATGATATTGATGTAAATTCACCTGATTCATGTCGAGGCTATATGTTTCCAAAATCTATTACATCTTATTGATATGTTAACAATGGGTTGCAAGCCTCCCAAAAAAATAATCTAGCAGGCAAGATGAGCAGATGGCGATGAACTCTATGTCCTCATATATCTCTACAAGAGAGACAGATTCCACATGTTACAAGTGGCATAACAGGGTATCCATTCTCCACTGGTCTTGAAACAAAAATTAGTAATTACTAATAAATTCTACAAATATGACTTTCCCTAATAGATTCTATATTTAATGCTACTCCATAAGGGAAGACTTTACCATGACTGAAAGATATAAATAGCGAGTACCATTCAAAATTGAGATGCCAAAAATGCTCCTTGTGACACACATTAGATGAATTAGAAATTTCTAGAAGGGCCATCAATAAAAATAACAAAAAATCAGTCAGAGAATAGCTTCGAAACTGTTTTTAAGTCGGATCATTCATTATATCCATATCTTCCATTCTATAGATAGCTACTTAGGAAGGAAGATTTTGTTCTTGGAATATATGTTGTAGCTTTAACCTTAATATAAAATCATAAATCTAACTGTTATGTTTCCCAATAATCTAGGAAAGATTAATCCAATCAACATTGTAAATACAAGTAACAGCAAATTACCGTGAAAGAATGAGCCACCAGAAGAAAAACATCATAGTCAAAGCCACTATTTCTGCATGATGCTCTTTGCAATCCCTAAAAGCATTCATTAGAGAAGAAAAATAATGCATCAGCATAAGTCATCAGATTCCACATTTGATTAGAAACTTAGTTATACAACCTATCTCTAACGAAATATGAAAACAAATTTGGATCAGAGTTAATTTTGGATTAGAGTTAAAGTCCTTGACAACCTTTAATACACCAAACGAAGAGATTGAATTCATCTGAAACAAAAGTAATGGAAAACAATAATGCTTGGAAAGGAGCAACACGAAAATAAAATAGTGAAGTCCATGGGGAACATGCATGAGATGAAGAGTTAACTATGAAATGAATCAACATGTAATATATTACTTGTAATCTAACCTTCAAAACCACACAATGTTATTAGCACTCATTCTTACATATTCTAGAATGAGGAATACTCATGTGAAAAAAACAACCATATATTCTGCCTAATCAAAAGGTTGTTGTGTTAACTTCATAGAGCTCAATCCCACACATAGAAAATTGAATAATTTTGATTCATGATAGGGAACTGATTGAATTATTTAAAAGAAGTGTTCACACTGCCTAGATCAAGAAATAAATAATGCAATTAGGGATAAAGGAGATTACAATAACTATAATCCCACTTTGAACCATTTATTCACAAACCCATTCAGCTCACCAATGGGAACCCATTAACAAATGAATTCATGTCTATAGCCACTCCCTTTAACACATCATCAGATTCAACTACTTGAAATTGGTACGAATGGCAGTATGGCACAAAGAATTACATCCTTCACACATTTCAATCAATCATATAAAAAATACATCATCCCAATACACAAAGCATATTACCAATTTCTATTTGTTGCCTTATGTTATTTGGTCCGGATTCAAATGCGAAACACTACAGAAGGCTTTGGAGACATATACAGGAGCAAACTATTATCTATAATGTTCTAGAGAGATCAATCAGGTGAAACTTTCTTGAAGAAGAACATGCTGCATTTTCCAGCTAGGCAATAATTTAAGACATATTTTTTTAAAAAAAAAAAATTGCTAACACTCTTAGCGGGAGAGACAGCCAAACAGTACATCCATTACCTTTTAAATTCCCATGTCTAGACCTTTTTGGAGGTCGTCTTGAAGATTCATGTGACCTCTCTCCCTGACATGTAAATTTCTCATTCTTCCCAGCTGCTGCCCCATTACACTCGAGGTGCTTTGAGGTGTAACTTGCAGGAGCTTCAATATCTGCTGCCTCATCAGTTTCTATTATTTCCTTTACCAAGTCCACAATAGGGTGGCTACCATTGCTGGAAAAATTTAGAATAGGAGAAGAAGATGAAACTATTCTTTCATTTTCTTCATATAGGCAAGGTATATAAAAATATAAAAGAATAGTAACTGTTTTGCCAATAATTCTTCAAATCATGAATGGAACGGATAATAACATACAACAATCATAGTGAAACGAAAGTCAGGGAACCGATCAGTATATAATTGGAAGCTGGGTGTACAATGAGATCCTATTTCAGTATTTACTCATAGGTTGGCTGACCTGCCAAAATATTAACGTTTTCATGCCTTAGTGGTACAATAATCGAACCAAATTATCTTCATTTTATGTAGAGTGATTGAAGCTAAAATATGACCAACGCATACGACAAAAACATTTACCTTACACACTCTAGGTTAGGGTTTCAGTTTGATCTTTATAAAATGTCCAATCCCGGAATTTCACACCAGTGGTATAAGAGCATTGGTTGAGATATTGATCGAAGCAGAAACTAAATTAAGAGAACAAAATTAGAGCACAAAACCGGAGAAGGATCTGTCCAGACCCGCCGCTGCGTGTGCTGCTTCTCCCTCCTCCGTCGTGCTGCCCGCTGCCGTTGCCAGCAGCTCGCCGCCGCGACCACTGCTGCGTGAAACTTTTCGACCAGCGACCGCCTGTCCCCTCCGGTGCCGAGCTGCTGCTGTGTGCCAATCCTCCAACCACCGGAGCCTCGCGTCCGCCGCGACCCACTGGATTCTTCCCCAAAATCCCAATTAGTGCAAAAAGATGAGAGAACGGGAAAAGAAATCCAAACATTGGCAAGAGATCGAATGGGGTTACGATTTCACTTCCCAACTTCCATTTCACAGCTTCTCCTTCCTCCTCCTCTCCCTGGTGCAACTCGCTGCTCCCTCCCTCTCTTCATCGCGATTTCCTTGTGTGCCCTAATTTTCTCTTGTCTGTGCAAAGTGACGGAGCTTTCCATAAAAAAAAGGGTAAGTCGGGGCACAGGAGGGGGAAAATGAGATAGAGCATATTCCATCCCAGATAAGAAACACGCATCCACTAATATTTTCATCCAAGGGTCAGAATTTCAATTAAATCACCGATCGAACGGTGAATAATGAAATAGACAATTTGGAAGTTTCACACTTATAGTATAAAAGAAAAGATATAGTAGATAGATATAATTTAAAGACAAGAAGTTTGATTAATCGCGCGACTACTTCATTTTGATGAAATTTAGTAAGTAAAAACTTGACCCCGCTAAATTAAGTGACTCGGCGTTTTTTAAAGAGAACGGGCAAAACGAATTCAATCTTCTAGACGTCATTAATATGATTTTCTTTTTAACTTTTGAAGGGTTTAATTTTTTTTTTTTGCTGAACAACCTATACAGGAAATATGATTTTCTTTTCAACTTTTGAAGGGTTTAATTTTTTTTTTTTTTTTCTGAACAACCTATACAGGGAATGGTGATGGGAGAACATGACATACAAATTACAAAACGATAAATAGGAGGGATAGGAGGGCAGGTGGGGAATCGAACCTCCAACCTAAAGTTTGGGAGTCAGGGACTTGCACTACAAGAAAAAACTATTTCCCGACCGAAAAATCCGGTCGGTAACACCAAAATGCTGATCGTTTCGGGAGTTACCGACCGCATTACCGACCGAAAGTGTCGGTCGGAAATTTCTTGGTCCGAAATTTGCCGCCGACCAAAAAAAACTGCCGTCGGGGACCTGCCGACCACGTTACCGACCGCACGTTGGTCGGCGAAATTACCGACAGAATTACCGACCGCAATGCGGTCGGTAATATCTGGTCCCGAATGGTCCTGGAGACATTTCCCGACCGCATTACCGACCGAATTTTCAGTTGCTAATTTTAGCCACTGAATTAGCACATTGCGGTCGCTATAAACACACCATACATAAGAAAAACTGTGCTCGAGAGGGCTCGAACCCACCACCGCATCATCCCTTAACGCCCACCTTAATAACCAACGTGGCTAGTTCTCATATCCCACCAATTATATCCATCCATGTGTCATATATCAAAGTCTTCCCAAATATATTTTGGAAAATGCTGAAGAGAGGGCTCGAACCCTTGTAAGGGGGAGTTTCCTCGCGCTTGTGTCATCCGGGTATCGTTCAATTCATGTCAGTACATGTAAATCTTTATAATTAACCTATATATACATATATAAATTTAAATTTGTGAATTAATAATTAACTTGAAATAAAAATGAAATAAATATTAATTAAATTAAATAGTTAAAATAAAACTATTAAAGAAAATAAATAATCATAAAATAAAATTTATCATAAAAATAAAATTATTTATATAGATAAAAAATTCAAAAATTAAATTATATTTAAAAATATTCAATGAAAATAAAAAATAAAAAAAATCAAAAATAAAATAAAGGGGAAAAAATTTAGCAACCGCACATTTCGGTCGGTAATTCGGTCGGTAAATTTAGCGACGACATTTTCGGTCGGTAAGTCGGTCTCTAAATTATAGTTTTTTATAAAAAAAATAAAAAAACATAAAAAAATTTGGAAGAAAAATTACCGACCGAAATTTTGGTCGGTAATGCGGTCGGTCATACCGACCACCTTTGTTGCGGTCGGTAAATCGGTCGGCAATAAACACCCAAACGCAATAACGTATATAAATTACCGACCACGGCTTGCGGTCGGTGATTCAGTCGGTAATGCCAACCGCAAAATGTCGGTCGATAAATGCAGTCGGTGTCCCGGAATTTTCTTGTAGTGTTGACCACTAGGCCAAAAGTCATCATCCCGGTTAATTTATTTATTGATATAATTTGGAGAAAGGTTCAATTATTATAGATTACATAATTAATTAATTTAAGCTAAGCAAGATTACATATAAATTAAACTTCGTATATGGTTGGTCAGATTCATTAATTTTTCAAAACTGGTTCAACGAGAAGTACCCATTTGGTCTTATTTGGTTGGGAAATAAAAATTCGCTGTCTTTAAAAACATTAGAGAACCAGTCAAAGATGGTCAATCCTTTCTTTAATCCTTTTGCTCGACAGCCTATACAGGCTAGGAATCCTTTCTTTAATCTAATAATACAGCAATGAGAATTTTGAATTAAATATATTAAATGTGATTGGTTAAGTGATAATTTAACGCTCTGTCTGGTAATAGTATTTGGAACGTTAAAATCTAATCAAAATTAAAGAAAACTAATTTTTTTTTGTGAGGGGATATGTATGTTATTCTTCTTCACAACATAATCTTTCAGACGAGTTTTTTTTTTTTTTTTTTGCGAAACAGTCTATACAGGCTAGAGGTAAAATGAAAAAAGGAAAAGAACAATCATTGGTGCGGGAACTAAGTCCCGGCTATATCTGCCGCAAAGAGAGCCTTGATTGGATCCGGAAGGAAGGCCCACGTAGTGTAGAATAACTCTTTATCCGCCCCTAGTTTGGCAAGACCATCAGCGACTGCATTTCCTTCATGAAGTATATGACCAAACCTGCAATAAGAAAATTGTTCCCGGACATCTTGAATAGTCAATAACAAGGAGGCCAGCCAATGCATGGAATCAGGTGGCTTCTTGAGCAGCCTGAGAGCTTCCTGAGAGCTAACAGCAACCCTTGGAGGATCTCTGCCACTTCTGCATGTAACACAGGATGTCCCCAAGAAATCCTGCCGCGCCACACAACCAGTTACCGTTGCAATCCCGCACTACGGCTCCGAACCCTGCCCTTTTCCGATTGGCGAAATAGGATCCGTCACTATATAAAAAATTTCCGTTCCAACCACCAATGTTCCAGCAGACGAGCCTCAAATCAGGAACCTTACAAGACACCTGGGGAGAGGCATGATAAAAAAATATTCGCCAGGTACTTCGCCCTTCTAGTGATCATATGCATAGGTTCCGAGGTGCCACGGAAGACCCTAAAATTTCGTTCCTTCCAAACGCAACACAAACCTGCTACAAAAACATGTCCGTAAGAACGGGCCATATACTCCAACCATCCCCTAATTTGAGCAGTCGGGATAGTCTGCAAGTCCGGCGGTATGTCAATATTCAGATCCCTCCAAACAAATTGTGCCCACTGGCAGTAGAAAATGCAATGAGACCAATCCTCATCATGCAAGCCACAAATCGAATAGATGGGATTCTCCGCAAGGTGATGCCTGTATCTTAGAAGGTTACAACGGATGGAGTCCCTTGAAAGAAGCCAAATGAAAATGCCAATCTTTTCCGGTATGTAGGTGCGCCACATCCATTTCCATCCATCAGATTCCTCCAAATTTCCCATCAAAAATGTGTATCCGGACCTGGCCGTGTATCTCCCATCTATCGTGAATCACCATCGCCATCCGTCCATGTTGAGAGGATGAAGACACGGAGGGGGGGTTTTCAATATTTCATGGCAGAGGTCAGCAGGCAAATTGGTTGTAATGACCTCCAAGTTCCAAACATGCGGGCTTATAATATCTTTGATCTGAAGAGCAATATCACACGACTCGATGGTCTGAACTTGTGACCCGGCTGAGTTGCCATTAATCCAAGGGGTAGTCCACAAAGAACTCATACCATTGCCCACATGAAATCCAAAGCCAGAAGCTAGCTGAGTAGCCGCCTTACATATCCCACGCCATGTAGTCGATCCCGCCTTATTAATCAGCTCATCATGCCAGCCCTCCGGGCAATAAATCGCCCGCATCTCCCTCACCCAAAGCTTATCACTTCCCAGCAAGAAATCCGCAGCCAATTTGCCAAGAAGGGTCGTGTTAGTCAGTCTAGCTTTTCGAAACCCCAGCCTGCCCCAGGCCTTAGGCCTGGTAACCGAGTTCCAATTTACAAGGTGCAAGCCATTTCCTTGCCGGTCCCCCCAAATAACTTCACGCATCCGCCGATCAATACCTTTACATAGAGATTCCGGCAGCCACACAATTTGCATATGGTAAGAAGGAATGGCTGCAAGCACATGACGTGCTAGAGTTATCCTTCTTGCCTTATTCAGAATTCTCATCGACCACGTACCAATCCACGCATCCAACCTCTCAAGAATATGATATCGGATGGCCGACAGGCATCCCTGGTGGATGGGAAAACCAAGATAACTTCCGAGCTCCGTAGTAAAGGGGATAGGAGACACATTAGAGAACCACCCTTTTTCATTAGAAGTGCAAGACCGAGATGCCAAGGCACGCGACTTGTTATAATTGATTCTCAACCCCGCCCAACCAGAGAAACGTTCAATAGTTTGAGCCAAACAATTAAAGCTCCCTTCAGTTGCCATAGAGCATAATATGAGGTCATCTGCAAACATTAAGTGGGAAATCCCTCTACCGGTAGTCAAAAATTTAAGAGACTTCCAATTCCCATTATCAACCACGGAACTAATAAATGTGGATAATCTCTCTATAACAATATTGAAAAGATAGGGTGAAAGTGGATCACCTTGCCGAAGACCCCGTTCCGGTTTGAATTCCGCCAGTTGAGTCCCATTCCAAAGAATAGAAAATAAGGGAGATGTAACACATGTCATGATAATTCTTTGCAGAAAACCGGGATAGCCATCTGTTGAAGACATTATTCCAGGAAGTCCCATCGAACACTATCATAAGCTTTCTCTAGATCAATCTTTACCACCACTGCTTTCTTCCTTGATGATGATTTTGTTAGTTCGTACACGATTTCCTGCAATAAGATGGCATTGTCGATAGTCCCTCTCCCCCGGGAGAAATGCCGATTGGAGAGGGGATATATATTCAACAAGAACATGCCTCAATCTATTAACAATCACCTTAGAGATAAATTTATACATCACATTACATAGCGTAATAGGGCGGAACTGACGAACGGACTCAGGGACATATATCTTAGGTATCAAGCAAATATGAGCTTTGGCAATACCATCCTCCAAGATACCTGTATCAAAGGCGTGTCTGATCATGGTGAAGAGATCACCTTTCAAGACCAACCAATACTTTTTGTAGAACTCCGCTGGGAAACCATTTGGGCCCGGGGCCGAAAAAGGTTTTGATTGTTTCAGTGCTAGATTTAGCTCCTCCTCCGAGACCACACCCTCCAGGGACTGGGATTGTTGTGCTGAAACCGGACCTAGTGGCAGTAAGATGTCACCCCCAGGTTGTCCACTATTGTCCTTGAACACGTTGATGAAAAAGGTCCTCACATGAGCCGTCAAGGTCGCAGGCTCATTACACCAACTCCCATCATCTAACATAAGGCCATGCACTTTGCTCCGATGGTGGTGGAATTTGGCCTAAGCATAGAATATTGGGTACTTCATCGCCCAGGCGAACCCAATTATCCCTCGCTCTCTGGAACCAAAAAATCTCCTCGTGTTGTAATAGGTCCGCATAATCTTTTTGTAATTTTTGTTCCAACTAGATAAATCGGCTAGAGTCTAGCCAAGATAGAGTCCTATCCAGGCCAGATAGCCTTTAAAGAATTTTCTTTTTCTTGTTCCGCAGGCGTTTCACGGCCGATTTACAGTGTTGCATCGACAAGGTTTCGACTTTCTTCAATTTCGCCGTTAGAGAACCAGGCCGATTCCAAGCCCCAGCAACAAGGTTTTGATAGCCCAGACTGTGACCCCAGATGGCCTCCCATCGGAATGGTCGAGTGGCATTATGGTTAATTTGGTTGCCACAATACAACATGATCGGGGCACGGTCCGAGCATGTGCTCGCAAGAATACACACATGAGCCTCCTGGAATAATTCAATAAATGCAATGTTAGCAAGGGCCATGTCCAGGCGCTTCTTAATAACATGCATCAAGTGAGCTTGGCGAGCCCATGTGAATAACGACCCCTCAGTGTGTATATGAAATAGGCCACAATCCGAAATACACTCCTTGAATTCGTCAGCTCTAGCCTGAATGAAGTTACCTCCAATAACTTCGGATGGAACAAGAACTTCGTTACAATCACCTAATAATGCCCAAGCTCCCATAATGCGGTCCTTCAACTGATTTAGATATACCCAGTTTAGCCTTCTGCGAAAATAATATGGATAGCAATATACCGCTGTGCAAGTCCAACAAACATCCCCCTCTTTAATGGATATAGTAACAACCTATCCAACACCTCAACCAAATCCACCATTACCGAGCTAGATTTAAAAATAACCCAAATACTTCCGTCCCTTCCCACCGACTCCTGAATGTATACGGGCCGATATCCTTTACCAAGCAAAAAATCCCTCATGCGATTATAGGGGCCTTGCGGTTCCAGTATGATACAGATTGAAAGGAGAATAAAGTCGAAACAATTCAGCCATACTTCGTTGTGTTTGGGTATTCATAATACCCCGTACATTCCAGGAAACAATAGAAAAATTAATAAAAGAAGCCATAAGAAAATTCAAAGTATGTAAGTTACCTTAACCACTGTGACCACCATGGTTGAGGATGAGCATCTGAATTCCCTGTCCATACTAATCTGACGACGCCGTCGCCGTAGCCATATGTATCTCCTGTACCTCGTCCAAAGGCGACCCTGGATTGAATTCCATGGCGTCTTGGAAATCTCCACTGGTGGAATCAGGCATAGAGTCCTCCCCATCACTTGTTGCCTCCGTATGTGCTACCTTCGACAAGAAGAAAATAGGTCAATTTCTGCCATTAGAACCACCTTCAGAGGAAGTTTTCTCCATTCGAACCCTTTTTTGACCATGAAGGATGCGAGCGGGTCGTGCTACCACCTTTCCTTTCTCTCCCGATGGTCCTCCCCCTTGACTCTTGAAAGGGACTAATGCCAAGGAAGGCGTCGGGCCTTGGTTGTCCTTGATCGGTTCCGCCAGCCGAACCGGAACTTTCGCCACATTCGTCGGATTGATCTTCACCTGCGGAACCTCAGTTGGACCTTCCTTAATCGGCCCAACCTGTGGCCCAACCGGAATTCCATTACCCTTCTTTGGCCAAGGCCTTCGCCTTTGCACGACCATCCATTCCCCAACTCCCATGTCCTCTCCCGCAACCAGCCCACTCCCCTTGCTCGATTCAACAGTATCAACTGGTGTCAGTCCCAAGTTGATTACCTGGCCCATGCTAGGGTTTTTAGCCACATTACCCATAGTACCCCTAGGGATACTCTCCTTGCCATGCACCGTTTCAGGCGGCTGGGTTGCCCCACCCTTCGATCCTTCTGCCGTTGGAGCCTGACATGGTTGATCTCCACAATGTGCCTGCAAATGTCCATACTTTCCACATCTCATGCAAACCATGTACAGCCCTTCATATGCAATTTTATTAACCTTACCCTCCACCTCCACTTGGCCTAGCAGCGGTTATCCAAATTGATCTCGACACATACTCTAGCATATCGCCCCCTCGACAGTGCAATGGTGTTTTTTATCCACCTTATGCACAGTTCCGACCGATGAGGCAACGGCACGGAGGCCATTCTCCTTATAAAAAGCATGGTTAAGTCCGGGGAATCGTACCCATGTTTGGATATGATTCACCATTGTTGTCTCCGGATCAAATTCTTTAAACCAACTCCGAATTGCCAAGCAATGGTCAAAGACCATCCAAGGTCCATTGGTAAGCACCTTCTCTCTATCTTCCAAGAATTGAAATTTTTCCATAAAACAGCCAAACCCTACGTCCAATAATTCAAAGGTTCCTGCCAACTTCCACGCGCGACCGATCCTCTCCTTCATAGCCATATATCCAACATGGGTGCCCAGAACTTTCAGAATCAATGTATCCTTCCATGGTTCAAAGAAGGCATCCAGAACTTTCGGTGCAAATGTGATACTAGGGCACCTCCTACGTGCTCCTTCACAATCAATGGAGACAAGGTAAATGTGATGGTCTTTTTCTTTTTCTTTTGTGGAAAGGTAAATGTATTTTATAATTAAGGTGTTTTGCCCTTCAGTAACTTATTCTAGAGTGTAGGTCCCAGATTATACTGAATCTTGAATTTGAGCAGTGATCTAGACTACGTGTGAACAATAGTGTGTGCGAGTCCTGCAACAGAAACAGTAAAGAAAGAGACACAATGTTTTTTTTACCCAGTTCGGCCTTCGGCCTACGTCTGGGGGATGCCAATCCATGGACTCTTACTCACTCTAAGAATCAAAAGAACAAGACTCGATTGACTAAGAAGCAAAACACATCAAACTCTAAACTGGACCTGATCTAGTAGACAACCTGTAGTCTAGACTCCCCCATAACTTCAGGTACTGGAAGCAGACTCCAATGTGATGCGATCCTAACAGCAGATCTCTTCAAACTTGATTCTTGAATAGCGGTCACATATGGATTCGATCCTTTCGACTTCAAGAAGGTTTCTTCGCAAAGAACACCTTTGTAGCGTAATGAATAAAGGGTGATTTTCAATTCGAACGTGTTCAATTGAAGAGATGTAAGCTCGATGCCTTCTGTGTTCTTCAAGATGGGATCTTGAAGGAAGAAGAATTCACAGAAAACTCAAAGAAACTTCTAACTCTCAGAAAAACAAAACTATGAAAATCTAGAGAGCAAAATAACCGACTCAAGAATTCTTATTATCAAAAATACAACTCAATTAATTCTAACCTATTTACAGAGGACCTATTTATATAAAACAGACTTAATAAGTAGAAGTAGATCCAGAGGAGTCAGACAAACAGTCTCAGAATGAATAGCTAACTGCCATAAAACTATCAGAGACCTGTTCTTGTAGTCATAGCGTAGTTTCAACACTCATATAACTACAAAATCTGCACAGAGAGTCTGTAAAGCAATAACAATCTCCACCACTCTTTGTGAAGATGATAACATCACAACAAGGTGTTGAAACTATCCAAACAGTTAGAGTAGATATAAATCAGAGCATAGTACAAATAGTGCAGAGAGAAGCAGAAATATAGGATGTCACAAAATAGTTCGAACAAGTTCAGAACATCCATCCAAGAGTAACTAAAACAGCAAGGCAAGCAGTCATCAAGTAGTCCTAATTACTACTATAGACCATAGTAGATCAGAGTAAAAACCATCAAAACAGTGTTCATCAACATGACACAGTTCAAGCTAAAACAATCATCAAACGATCAGTTTCCAAAATATCAACAGCACAAAAACAAAGTTTATCCATCACAAATACCAGACAAGCATAGAGCCAAGTTTTTCAGAAATAGTTATCCAGAAGTACCAACTACCAGCAAACAGCAACACATTTCTCCCCCATGATGAATTATCACTCCACGTCAGAAGGAGGATATTCTTCCTCTTCATCCTGCATATCAGCTTCATCAAAAGAAAAGGTTAAGAAATGCATAATTTTCATATTCACCCTTTTCATTATCATGGCTCCTTGACTCCAGGTAGTCAGCTTTTCGTTCTGACTATTGAGCATCTGCTGCAGTTGGTGAACCAACGCTGGTCCAGAAAGTGCAGGTCCATGTTTGAAGTCGTTATGCATGTTGATCAAGTGTGGGGGTGGCTTGTAGTAACGCATATTCACCATGTACTTGTCTCTGATCTTAACACCGGACGAAATGAGCAATTCTGTGATCAATGCGGGATAAGGAAGTTTGGTCGTCTTCTTGATGTTGCCAGAAGTGTACTTCACCATTTCCTTAAGAAGAAACCATCCAAAGTTCATTAAACCCATATACCTATCAACGCAAAACAATTGTTTACCCATGTAAGAACTGATTTAGGATTGGTTTTTCATCGGCAAGATGTTGGCACTGTAGAACTGATACAGGCAGTAGAACTTCAAGGTGAGTTGGATGACACTAAATTTGCTTCTCCCAAATGATCTGAATTTCTTATCAGATATGGCCAGGGCAACGTCAATAATACTGTCAGGCATGATCTCCAAACAATCTCTTAAGTCCCCGTTGGAAGGTAGCCCTAACAACCACAAAATGATAGTAGGGGTTAGATCTCTAAATTTCCCTCGAATGTAAATCTTACCAAACCAGGTGGAGTTAGGATCAAGGATCTCTGGAGTCAGATTCGCATAGAATTCGCGAACATGAGTTGGAGAATACTGAGTAAATCCTTTCGCCCAATGAAGTAAGTGCCTCTCCTGAAGGTAGTCCGAGAAACCTAGGGTTTTAAAGTGGCTATGCTGGAAGATTTCTTCAGGCTTGAACTCCCTTCCCTTTAGGACCTCTTTGGAGAAGGCTTTCATCATCTCTGTGAATATTTCTTGTTGTGGGCATTATCCGTATCTAGAACAGTTGGTGCCTTCCGTGGTTTCTTAGAAGTTGAAGCTACATCAGCAGGTGCAGTGGGGGTTGAAGGATCTCTGCGTTTTCTGGTGGATCTCCGTGGTTGAGGCGTCGTCTCAACATTAGTCGGATTACTTCCTCTGGTGGGTTGTGAAGCGGCATCTCAGCGACTTCCTCTGCACGCATATCGTGCAGTACCTGATTGTGGTGTGGCAAGGGAGGTGGACTTGATTGATTAATTTCACGGATGATTTCGTCAACAGCAGAGGTGTCGACATGGATTTCAGCATTTGGATTTTGCTCCATCTGGGTTTCAGTGGGAATGGCTTCAGATTGGGGCTGATGAGTGATAGTATTTGGCTCAGTGGTGGATTTAGTGTAGCCGAGATAGAGTACTGGCGGCAAGGAGTGGATTGGCTGGGCATCAATGGCTTTCTTAGTGGCCGGAGAAGGTGTTTTGGATGATGAAGAGAAGGCGGTGTGTGGCTCTTCAATATTGGACAGTTTCTCCATTTTCGAAGGCTTGAAAAACAGGGAAATTTTGAAAATGATGAATAAAAGCTTATGGAAAGAAGGAGAAGAAATGGACCATTTAAATAATAGTTCGCCGGAAGCTGGAGAGACGAAGGTGGTTTCTGCGACGTGCGACGTGACCAGGGACAGTCTACAGTGGTTACAGACGTCGAGGTGCAGCTGTGACGTCACATAGACTACCTAGTGGTAATGATGGGCTTCCGGGGAATTTGAATTTCAAATTCAAATGTTTTGGGCCTGAAAAGACTTAAACGAGAAAAACATTAGGCTCAAATGATTATTATCAATTCAATTAAAATAAGAAAGGCCCAAAGAAGATCTCAGGCCCTCGAACTTTTCTTCGTCGAAAGCGTTAGTCAGGATGTCCGCCCGTTGTTCAGACGAACCTATATGCTCAATCCTGCAAACATTATCTTCAACAAGATCTCTAATAAAGTGATAACGTATATCAATATGTTTACTTCTATTATGCAAAACATGATTTTTGGAAATATTGATGACACTAGTATTATCACAATAAACAAAAAAATCTTGCCTTTGAATACTGCAATCCTCCAGTAGTTGCTTCATCCAGAGAAGCTGAGAACAACAGCAGGTGGCAGCATTATACTCAGCTTCGGCTGTTGACAATGCCACAATGTTCTGCTTTCTAGAATACCAACTCACCAAGTTGTTACCTAAATAGAAACAACCTCCATTGGTAGATCTGCGATCGTCAAAAGACCCTGCCCAATCAGAATCTGTGTACCCAACCAGTTCGACTGAAGATCTCTTTGAAAACCAAATGCCAATCTCTAGTGTCTCCTTGACATATCTCATGATCCTTTTGACCGCCTTCATGTGAGATTTCTTCGGTTTTGATTGGAACCTTGCACATACACCTACACTCAATGATATGTCAGGTCTAGATGTTGTCAAGTATAGCAAACTACCAATCATACTTCTGTAAACCTTCTGATCAACTGATTTTCCATTCTCATCTTTTGAAAGCTTTTACTGTTGTCCGAGAGGAGTTCTGGCTACCTTGGAATTCTCCATATCAAACTTCTTCAGCATGTTTCTGGCATATTTTTTTTACTCAGAAAAATACCATCCTTTCCTGTTTGATCTGTAATCCTAAGAAATAGTGAAGTTCTCCTAACATGGACATTTCAAATTCTGATTTCATGGATTCAACTTATTCCTTTCTGTACTTTGCAGAGGTAGAGCCAAAAATGATGTCATCGACATACACCTGAGCTATAGTCAGATGGTCGTCCTGACGCTTAACAAACAATGTTTTTCTGCGTTTCCTCTCTTGAAACCATTATCAATCGTACTTTGACAATCTCTCACACCAGGCTCTAGGGGCATGTTTCAATCCATATAATGCTCCTTTAACACGGTAGACATGATCTGGATGCTTTGGATCTTCAAAACCAATAGGTTGTGCAACATAAATCTCTTCCTTGATTTTGCCATTTAAAAATGTTGTTTTGATGTCCATCTGGTACAGCTTGAGATTTAAAGAGCATGCTAGAGCTAGTAGAATTCTTACAGCCACCATCCTTGCTACGGGAGCAAAAGTTTCTCCGTAGTCCAGACCTTCAATATGAGTGTAACCTTGGGCAACCAAACGTGCCTTTTTCCTTATCACATTCCCTTTCTCATTCGTCTTATTTATGTAGATCCATTTAGTTCCAATGATGTCGACGTTCTGAGGTGGTTCTGTCAGCTCCCAGACGGAATTGCGCTCAAATTGCAGTAGCTCATCTTGCATAGCAGCAATCCCACACTCATCTTTAAGTGCTTCAACAGTGTTCTTTGGTATGGAAACAAAGTAATTGAATCCTGCTAGATCTTTAAAGTTGATGTTTTTATTCTGGTATGCCTTTGTCATTGTGGATCTCCAATAATATCTTGTGTAGAGTGGTGCTTGTGAACACGAGATCCTTTCCTTTTATTCAGAACAGTTTCTGAAACTTGTGGTTCTTCTGCAGTCTCAACTACAGAATCACTATCAGAATCTTTATCCTGGTCTGACTCAGCAGTTTCGGTTCAACAGGGTCACTTACAACTGGTTCACTGTCTGCAATAATCTCTTTAGATCTGTTGCTAACATGAATGTCATCATCTAACATGTTCTCAATAAGCTCAATATCCTCAAATAAAACATTAGTAGATTCAATAACCTTTTTATCATTCAAAAGATATACGTACTCGATAAGCATTTGAATTATTTGAATAACCAATGAAATATCCTTCAACAGATTTGGAGTCAAATTTCTTCAAATTTACTCTATCATTAAGAACATGGCCATCCAAAGATATGAAAGTACTTTACCGAGGGTGTGTTACCTTTCCACAGCTGGTAAGGTGTGTTGTTTGTATGTGGTCTCCACAACACCTGATTTTCAATGTGATTGGTTGTATTAATAGCTTCTGCCCAAAGAGACTTGCTCATCGAACATGCATGAAGCATGGATCTTGCCATCTCTTGTAGAGTTATATTCCTTCGTTCTACCACACCGTTTTGTTTAGGGGTCTTGGGAGCTGAATACTCACGTGTAATCCCCTGGGTGTCGCAATATTGGTCGAATGACTGGTTCTCGAACTCCTTACCATGATCTGTGCGAATTCGAGCAATCTTTCTTTGCTTCTCATTCATCAAACGTAGACTTAGGGCCTCAAAGTACTCAAATGTCTCATCTTTAGAGTTTAGTGTTTAGGGATGGGAAAAGCCCATACCCAATGGTGAAAGCCGAAAACCGAATTTTCGGTATGGTTTTGGGGGAGTGCTATGATGGGTAATTTTCACTACTCATATTTTACCACAAGCGGATGGTTGTCATCAAGTAATAAAAACCGGTGAATACCCGGTCGAATCCACAGGGAATTTCAGAATATTATTTCATTCCGGAGAAATTTTAATTGTTCTTAAGTTCATTAATTATATATATTATATTTTGAAAAGAGTTTGTTTAATTCTAATGGTAATTTAATTAAAAATAGTGACATTAAATTTAAAATAAAGCAAATTAAAATTATATTTAATAAGGATATAAATGGGAGATGCTTGTAATATTTTAAATATTGCCATCTTTATATAAAGTAGAAATTGCATATTGATTTAGCATTTTCCAATGTCTAAAAAGATCAATTTCTTAAAATTAATTATTTTATAAAGATTAAAAATATTATAATCTGCTAATAATCAAATTATGCTTAAACAGATTTCATGGAAGTTGGTTAAATTATCTAACATCCTGCAATCATTATTCTAGGCTTAAATTTGAGTCTTTCCCAAGCTTACAAATTTTCCTATAGCAATTAAAAGGCACTTTTCATTTCCCAAATCATTGTGCACATGCCAAAATCCATTTATAATGTAATTTATTCCCAATTCCGGTACTAAAATATTAATTCTACTTTTTATCTCCCGATTTAGCAAAGCAGAAATCACAGAATTGAATTCTAACATTTAATTATGCAGGACAGTGTAAATAATTTAACAATTATGGTAAAATAATAGCAAAACATGGTAAACTGGATTTAATTAATAATATTAAAATGCAGACAAATTAGAATTAATGCCAGATTACTAAAAATAGGGAATTAAGATTGATCGATCATTTCAGGCTTTAGCAGATTAATAATTTTGATAGCAGATTTAAAATTACAGATTCTAGTCTAATCGATTAAAAGCAAATTACACCAAAACATAAAATTTCACTTCTATACTTCAGGCAGAATGGCGCTTAAATCTAATTAGGCAGATTTTATAATGCTAACAGATTAATCGTTCAATCCAGAGTCAGCAGATAAAATAGCAGATTCAAGATTTCTATCCAAACCTAATCATCGATCAAACTCTGGCATACAATACATGATTTTAATCCACATTCTAATAATTCAAACAGATTAATCCAGATTACAGAATTAAACATCGACATATTATATTACTTCCATAAAAGATGAATTCGTACTTCAAAGTGATTCTGAACTCCCGTTCTAGAACACTTCTAACACGAACAATACAGAAATCCGTCTACAAATGAAGAACATGATAGCAGATTACATTTAGAGGCAAATTTAATTCATTACAAAGCAAGAAAAAGAAAGGCAACACCTATGATAAGAAGAACTCGATCAGAACAGCATTCTGGCCAATTCCTCCGGCTTGATTTTGTGTTTCCGGCCTTCTTCTCCCATTTTCCAGATGTTTTCAGAGTGTTTCTGTCGATGAATGGTAAGTCTTGTCTGAAGAAATGAAGAAAAACGGACCTTAAAACCGTGTTCGGGAGGTTAGAAAACTGCTCAACCGCGACTGTGGCGCAAAAAGTGGCGCTCGGAAGAGGTTTTCGGCGCCACCAAGGAGCTGCGGCGCATACGGAGATTTTCCGAATTTTCAAAAATAGCGCAAAAAATGGCGCAGAAGGGCACTTTTATGCGCCGCCAAGGAGGTGCGGTGCATTCTGACAATTTCCCAAATTTCATCCTGCGGCGCATTTTGTGGCGCTCCGAAGCAGTTTTAGGCGCCACCAAGCTGTTGTGGCGCATCCTGAAGCTTTTTCCATCCGAAATTTTCCCAAGTGTTGAGGTGGCGCATAAATTGGCGCTGAAGAGCATTTTTATGCGCCGCCATGCCTATGTGGCGCATTCTGGAGCCTTCCAGTGTTGAAAATTCCGAATTTTGCATCCTTTGACCTCCGAACATCTTCTTTCTTCCTTTTAATGCCTGAAACATCATTGCAATGTATTAGAATTGCCAAAGTCTTATTAAAAAGCATAAAACAAGGTAAATTGGGCTTGGATAAGCTCAATTTAACCGGTCTTATTAATATTTACACATTACATGAAATATACACTAAAAAGCAGTAAAATAGGGTCTCATGCATGCAATTTAGGTTCATTTTATCATAATTTAAGCTTATTTAAATGTGGTTTCACAGGGTGCATCAACATCCTCACACTTAAATATTGCTCGTCCCTTGAGCAATGAGATCAATTAGCACATCAACTTGCCAATCAAGATAATAAAGATAAAGTCTCTATAGTTCTGCCAAATCATAGATTTCAACAACAAAATGAGATAAGAGGGTTCAAAGTTTAATGTACTAGAACTAGGCAAATTGATATGCATCAGCTATTAGAACCAGATATCCAAAGCACTTACAATACAGAAAACAGATTAATCATACATAGCACTTAATATGAGAAAGTGAATAATGTAAATATGCTTTTCTATTCCAGTCTTTAAATATGCTCAATCTATGGCTAGGTTTCACTATATTCTAGACACTTTGGCTGAGTTGTAGACGGTTGAATTCCAAAAGCTACTCGTGTCACCGAATATGTGCCAGTTATCCAGTCAAGAGCTTATGAATTTTTATTTGATCACCCTCTTTTTCTTTTTTTTTTTAATCTTGCATTCTTTAATTTTTCTTTTCTTTTTCTTTTTGCAAGATAATTTTTTGTTTTTGTTTTTGTTTTTTTCTTTACAGGGTTCTCACTCTGACTTTATTTTAATTAAGCATTTAAAAAGACTTGGAACGAGCATATTTATTTATAAATAATGATAACTCTCCACATTTTAAATAACTAGTCTAATTAATCAAATAGTTTTCTGCAAGGCAAATAGAATTGTCATCAATAGCCCAAACAACTTGCATGACAATTTGACAAAGTCTAGAACTTTAAACTAAGAAACCTAACACTCATTAAATTATAAAATCCGATTAGAGCAGAACATTTAGACTTATTTGGATTTTCTCCAGATTGGCAATGATGTGATAATATCTAAATAATAGCACCACTGGGAAAACACAATTTAAATTCAAAATAACTAGTCATGCATGTACCATTTTATTTAAAGCATAATAAACAGTAAAATAAACTAAAATTAAATCAACTCAAGCTCTTACCATATTCTTCATGCAAATTGATAACATATAACATGAAAAGATCACACCTGGAATATGTAGATCCTAGAAATTCTTTCACCGTATTGGATGTCCCCTTTGTCTTGCTTCTCATGGCATATCCTGCTTCTTTATATATTTATATGGTATTTGCTCATACAAAAGATAATTGTTAGAACACATGGTAATTTATAGATTCAAACAATTAAAATTCTATCCATTATTTATTTAATTCAGATTTTTACTACTTTAATTTATAAATTTCAGAATTTTGATTTTTAATAATTATTTTCATCCATTAAATAAACAAGGACAGATTTAATTAAAATATTAAATTTCATAAATTTACCAAAAGCAAAAATACCACAAATTCTAGCAACTATTACATAAAGGTGCTAATTAAATAAGCAAAATAGTACCAAAATAATTCTAACTATTACAAATTAAACCGAAAAGGGAGCAATCCTATCTAGTCAAAATCTAGATTTCTAAAGATCCATCCGAATCACCTACTTCATCTTCCCTAGGAACATCACCATTCCCTGTAGAGCTCGAACTAGTAGTAGGAGGAATATATCGATCACCTAGACTTTCAGACATGAAGAATTCAAGTCTACTGGAAAGTTGTGCAATTTGTGCTCGTGTACTATCCTCCTTCCTCTTCATCTCCTCTCTAAGCTGATGAATCTCATAGGTCATCCTATTTATCGCAATCTCTGCAGGCTCTACCTTAGTACCAGATGTACTAGGTCTATCAGGATGACAAGTGGGTGTCCCACGGGATGTAGTAGGGTAACCAAGCTCTGCACACTTTACTCCAGGCTTATTATAGAAATTCTTGAAAGAGATAGGAGGCTTTGGCTTCACATCATGAGCATAGGCCGTCATATTCACTCCAGCTCTCTCACAAAGTGTCCAGATCAGTGCAGGAAATCCCAGCACAGTCCGTGCAGTGTCAGACGCCATTTTATCCAGCTCATATGCTATCATATCTCCAATATCAATAGGCAACCCGTTCTTCACACAATACACAAAATAAAGCTCCTCTGCATTCGGTTGTAAAGTGTGCGAAGTAGGAAACACCTTATGCTTGTAGAGCAGGTAGATCTGATAAAGCGGTGCAGCCATTAAAGTGGCAACAACATTCTCCCTCTTCTCCCCTATGTAGGCAACCTTCTTTTGAGTTTCGAACATCTCTTTCAGGATTCTTTTCTCCAATTCTGGTCCTCCTTCCTCTTCATGAATAGGGTCATGAAAGTGCTTCTTCTTCGTAGCTGGGCAAGAGACATCCACAGTACCATAAAGTTCATTGATTACTGCGGGACCATATGGCACAGGCAACCCCCTAATCCACGAAGTATAATGATCATACTGAGCATTACATAGGAATTGTCTAGTAAGCTCCCAAGAATAAACTCCTTCCGGATGCGCAGCAAATTTCATCCATCCTTGACTCATGAGAGCATCATGAACCGAAAATCGCTCCATGTCAGCTTCAGTGAACCCTTTGTCCGGAATAATCCATCTTTCCACCATCTTCTGATAATAAGAATATGCAGTTTGATTGATGAAAATAGCCGGATTAAAAGTATCTCCTGTTAATTCTTCCAGAGGGGTAGTATCATTCTTTCTATTGTGACTCTTTCTCTTGGTTTTAGAATCACGAGGAACTTCCGGTGAGATTTCCTCCGGGGATTCAGCGACATCTTCTTGCTGTGGATCATCCTCCGTCGGTTGAGCAGAATTGAAAGAAGTATCGTAACCATTATATGAATCGGGAGCTACCAGATTGTTCACAAATATGTCTTCAGTACCCACAACAGCCGGCTCCGGAATGGGTTCTCTAATTTCTGGTGTCTGTGATGGGGCAGGCTCTGTGGCTTTCAATTTCTTTCCACCATTGTTTCTTGGGTTATTCTTTCTCTTTGTTCTCATGGTGGCAGAATTTAGGAAGAAAGGATTGAGATTGGAAAGCTAATTAAACTGGAAGAAGAGAAAAATTGACAGATTTGAGAATGAGAGTGATGACCGATCGGTCATGTCTCTTTTAAAGGTGGTGAAATCTTGATTTTGTTGAGATATGGCGGGATTGATTTTATCTAGATCCAAATATACACTAAACATATGATTTGGAGCTAGTATAATGCTGTTTAGGATCCCAAAAATCGATTAGATATGATTTGAATATTTTGGATTCGCGAATTTTTGAAAAATTCACGTCGGTGGCGCAAAAAGTGGCGCTCCGAGGCCAATTTAGGCGCCGCACAGCACATATGGCGCATTTTGAAAATAATATAAATTTAAAAATAAGCCATGGCGCAAAAAGTGGCGCTGAAAGGGGGTTTTATGCGCCACAAAGAAGGTGTGGCGCATCCTGAAGCAAACTTGGAGAAATTCTAATTTTGTGGCGCCAAAAGTGGCGCAGGAAGGCAGATTTAGGCGCCACCAAGCACGTGTGGCGCATTTTGGAAAAACTTAGAAAAATTTCTAAGTTTTCTGGCGCATAAAGTGGCGCTTCAGGGCATTTTTAGGCGCCACAATGCCTATGTGGCGCATTCTGTGCCAATTCGAGCAGAATGTGTTTTTCCTGAGTTCTTCCCCATGATGTCCAAAATCTCCAAATCACTCAACAATACCAATTTCACTCCATTTACACCTCAATCTAGTTCAAATAAACTTCATTGATCTTTTTACCAGTTCAAAACAACTCAATTTAGCATGATATTGGTAAGAGCTACTTTATTGAATTTAAAAGCAACTAAAAACCTTATAATCTAGATAAACACTATCTAATACTCCATAAAATCAAAAAGGGCATGAATAATAGAAATAATATGTCTAAGATAGCAAAATAATAATAGAAAATAGAGTTAGGACAACTACAACCCAAAAGAAAATAACTAAAATGTAGCAAAATAGCAATAGAGTCAAATACATAGGCCTATCAATACATGTCATCTATAACGATCACAAGCCTATCTATCGCTCATCTCTCGCTCAGTCAGAGTCCTCAGAATCATCATCATCATTGTCCCCCACTTCTTCAGATCCATCCCCAGCATCAGCATCCGCAGCATCATCACTTCCCTCATCGCTACCATCTCCAGAACCGACATAGTCCTCATCATCATCGTCCTCAGAAGGTGTCTGAGGAGCGACATATCGCTGTCCTAGGCTCTGGGACATAAAATACTCCAGTCGGGCTGCATGATAAGCCTGAGCTCGAGCATTCTTTGCAATCTGATCGCTCAAAAAGTTTTGCCTCTGAGCTACCAACCTCATCCGCTCATCCATAGTGTTCATCCAATTTTGCTGGTTGGTCATCATCGTCTGCTGATCAATCCTCAATGCCCTAGCCCAATCAGGCTCTCCCTGATATTGCTGATGTGACTGCTGTGACTGCTGTGGCTGAGCTCTACCACGTCCCCTACCTCTGCCTCTACCACCTCGTGTACCCCGGGTGGACTGCGAAGGAGCCTCAGAATGCTCCTGGCTAGCCTGTGAAGGAGCAGGTGGTGGTGACTGCCTGGGCAACTCCCTCGGAAGTATCATAGGCTTGCACCTTATGCCAGGCAGCTTGAAATTCCTCTTCCCAAATGGAATAGAGGGCCTCATCCTCCAGTCTCTATCAAACTGCCCCATATCCACTCCTGCCTGTGCAAAAAGCTGCCATATCAAGCTGGGAAACATAAGAGCTGATCTCTTAGACACCCCGGTGTCTGTCTCAACTCAAGTGATATGAGCTCTCCCATGTTAACCGGGCTCCCCACCTTGATGCAGTATGGGACATACATATCCAAGGCAGTAGGTCTAGAGGTGTGAGTCGAAGGACTCAATCTAGATCTGTAGAACATGAGAAGCTGGTACATGGGTGCATCCATATCAGGCCCATGTAGCCTACTCATGTCATCATCATCATATGTGAGGACATCCTCCTGACCCTCAAACATCGACATCAATACAAGCTTCTTGAACTCCTCCCTATCATCAGCTCTCATCACTGGCTCCCAAAAGTCTCTGCCGTGGGGCACATCCACTACTCCAAAAAATTGGTTGATGTGCTGAGGAGTGATGGGTACTCTAACCCCGAAAATCCAAGAATCCTCCTCCTCAGCGTTGGCTAGAAACAGCCTGGTCAACTCCCACGAATATGATCCGGCTGGATGTCTAACGAATCTCTCCCAACCTCTGGATCTAATAGCATCACGGAGTAGAGGGTGCTGCAAATCTCTATCTGAAAATCCCCTATCAGCAATAATCCTCTTCTTATGAAACCTCTTGTATAGCTCGTAGGCTCTGGCACTCCTAAACACAGTGGCATCAAATATGCCCGGGCTGACATAAAACAAATCGGGGACATAGGCTCTAGGATCTTGCCTTTTCGGTCCTCCCCTATCCTGCTGCTCCTCCTGCTCCTCCTGATCAACCTCCTCCTCATCTTCTCCTCCTCCTACAGCCTTAGGGACAGGCTCCTGTATGACTAGTGCTGCAGATCTCCCCCTCCTAGGTCGAGAGGAAGTGGAACTCGTGACAGGTGCCTTCCCCTGAGAGGCTCTAGATGGGGCCTGTGAATGATCGGACGCCTCAGGCTGAATAGGCTGATCAGGTTGGTCAGGCTGATTGACCTCCTGATGGTCATCAGCTGGTACTGTGGTCTAGAAGATGCACCACTCTTAGACTTGTTCCTCCTAAAATAGGAGAGAAGTCCCTTGGACTTGGAGGCACCTCCTGATCCCTGTGGATGATCCATCTGTACCAAATTTATAGTGCGGAGTCTGCGAGTTTCAAAAATATGCTCATCAGGAATAGGAGTAGGAACGCTATCCGGTGACTGTGGATCATAAATCCCCATTCTCCCCTCGGGCATGGGTATATACCTATAACCCGATTTCTTAGGGAGGTTTGGAGGATTATACATTATTTCAGTACCTGGTTGTACAAAAACTCTGGGTTAGTATCATATATATGCATTGCCTCCCATCCTCACACTTAAGTTTAAACCAAAGGTTTAACTTAAGTGTTAAGTACAAAGCAAACATATACATCAACCTAGAATGTGGGATTTCAATAACTCAATGACCAAGATGTTGCAGTTTAAAAATTATGAATCCTAAACTTTGTTTAAACATAACACCCATTTTATTTTAAAGTTTAGAATTCATGTTCAACATGTCTTTTTAATAAAAACTCCCTATTTTATTAAATTTTCAAATTTAAAAACTAAAACAACCTAAACTATCAAACTAATGCATTACAAATGGTTTAAATTAATATTTAAATCCATTCCAATGTATTAATGATAAATTAACCTATTTAAATTAACTAAATTACACATAAGAGAGTTTTTATCAAAACATGGTTCAATTATCTCATATTATGAAAAACATGGAATTTTTGACAAGAAAATAACTTTATATTTTTAATATAACTAAAATGACATATTCTAGTAATGTTTCATCCATTTAATTAATCAAAAATGTCATTTTAATTAATTTAAACTAATTTTCAGATTTAAAAATTCTCAAAAATTCCAACTTTTAATGTTAATCCAAAAATTTCACATTATGCATTCAAACCATGTTCAACAACACTTGCTCATGCTAAAAGTAGAATTTAGACAATCAAAATCAAATTTTATCCCACATTCTACAAAAACCCAAAATTCAAGTAACAACACCAATACCAACATTAATGCGTTCCAAAGCACTAGAATATGATAATAATTGAATTAGGATAGCCATTCTTACCTAAATTGAAGGATTGGAACACTTTGAAGAGGAATCCCCAAATTTGAAGAACTAGGGTTGAAGAACCCTAATTTGATTCAAACAAAACAAAATTTGGGTTTTGGAATGAGAATTTGAACAATGTAGATAAGAATTGATAGGAAGAAACAAGAATTGGAAGAATTTTTACCAAAGTGGCGCAAGTGTGTCGCTTGGAGGAAGAATTGGCGCTTGGGCAGTGATGAACAAGGATGAGGGATCGAGTAGAATGAGAGGAAAAGAGAGAATTTGGGGTTAAAAACCCTGTTTCAGACCCGGGTCAGGGTTCTGACCCGCGGGTCGATGCGCCACATTGGCGTTGGCAAGGCCATCTCGGCGCCGCACAGGCGATGCGGCGCCTGGCTTGATCAAAAATTTCTCTAAGTCCGGAAGTGGCGCAATAATTGGCGCTACAGAGTAGTTTTATGCGCCACACAGTATGTGTGGCGCATTACCTGACTGCAACTTTTTCCAAGTTTAAAAGTGGCGCAATTTTTGGCGCTAGAGAGCAGTTTTAGGCGCCACACAGTATGTGTGGCGCATAAACTGACTCTAGATTTTTCAAAGGTTGAAATTGGCGCAAAAAGTGGCGCCTGAGCTTGATTTTGGGCGCCACCATGAAGGTGTGGCGCCTAAACTGAGCCTGTGACACTCGAAATCCAGCTCAAATTCAACCAAAATGATAGTTCATTCAATCCCTAAGGTTAGCAAGTCAGATTTAGCATATATAGGCTCCTCAAATCCTTCCAGATCATAATTCTCCTCAATTAAATCAACTAGTCCATATAGATCCTCCTCCTTAACTCATCACCGAGTCAAAATACACATGTCAAGATCAATCCTCCAAGCACACATGAATCCATCATTTCTCAACATTTTGCTACTTATTCCAATTCAAAAGCAATGTCCTACTCAATTTATTGAACATATGCAATCAACATAGCATGAAATTTAAACAGCATAATTAAAATAAAAACACAACTTAAATTAAACAAGAGCAATAAAGCAGATAAAAACACCTAAACAATCAAGTGCAAAATATTTTTGTCTTTTTCTGTCATTTTATACTTTTTATTGGTTTTTATAAATTTAATAAGTAAAAACTCAACATAATTAAACATGCAATGCAAATACTTCAATAAGCAGATTTAAACAACCAAAGGCTTAACATTAATTTGTTCGATGAATTTAACTTCATCTCCAAAATAATGTTTAAGTCTTTGACCATTTACAGTAAATTCCCTTTCATCTTCAGCTTTTAAAACTACTGCATCATTATCCAACACCTTAACAATCCTAAAAGGTCCTGACCATTTTGTCTTCAATTTACCAGGAAACAGTTTAAATCTAGAATTAAATAAAAGCACTAATTGTCCAGCTTCAAACACCTTAGGCCTAAGCATCTTATCATGATAAAGCTTTGTTCTCTCCTTATAAATTAGAGCATTATCATAAGCTTGATGTCTAATTTCTTCTAATTCAGTAAGATCTATTTTCCTTTTTTCTTGAGCCTCTTTAAACTCAAAATTCAATTTCTTCATAGCCCAAAGTGATTTAAACTCAAGTTCAAAAGGTAAGTGACAAGCTTTACCATAAACCAATTTAAAAGGAGTCATACCTATAGGTGTTTTAAAAGCTGTCCTATAAGCCCACAATGCTTCATCTAACTTAAAAGCCCAATCTTTTCTAGATTTTCCTACCGTGGCTTCCAAAATCTTTTTAATCTCACGATTAGTGACTTCTACCTGACCATTAGCTTGAGGATGATAGGGTGTTGTTATCCTATGGTGAACACGAAATCTAGATAACAATTGATTAACAACCCTATTAACAAAATGAGATCCACCATCACTAATGATCGCTTTAGGTACACCAAAACGAGTAAAGATTTGCTTTTTCAAAAATTTAATCACTTGTTTAGCATCATTTAAAGCACATGATTCAGCTTCTACCCATTTTGAAACATACTCAACAGCAACAAGAATATACAATTTTCCATTAGATGGTGGAAATGGACCCATGAAATCAATTCCCCACAAATCAAACAACTCAACAGGCATAATTCCTTTTAATGGCATTTCATCCCTTTTAGTGATATTACCAGCCCTTTGACATACATCACATTTTAGCACAAATGATCTAGCATCACGATAAATATTAGGCCAATATAAACCACCTTCGAGTACCTTATGAGCTGTCCTATTCGGTCCAACATGTCCTCCTCCAAGTCCTTCGTGGCAAGCCTTTAATACTTTTTCAAAATCTTCATCAGGGATGCATCTCCTTACGATTTGATCTGAACAGAGTCTAAACAAATAAGGTTCATCCCAAATAAAATATTTAGCATCAGTTTTAAATTTTTGTTTTTGGCTATGCCATTTTAAATGATCAGGAATTACACCACATGCTAAATAATTCACAAAATCAGCAAACCACGGATCAGAGGAAGTGTTATTTATTAAATACAAATTTTCATCAGGAAATGCATCATTAATTAATCTTTCTTCCCCTTTTTCATGCTCAAGTCTAGATAGATGATCAGCTACAGGATTCTCATCTCCTTTTCTATCTTTAATTTCCAAGTCAAATTCCTGTAACAATAATACTCATCTAATTAACCGTGGTTTAGCATCTTTCTTTGCAAACAGATATTTAATAGCAGCATGATCAGTGTAAACTACAGTTTTTGAGCCTATCAGATATGGTCTAAATTTTTCACATGCATAAACAACAGATAAAAGTTCTTTTTCAGTGGTGGCATAATTTCTCTGTGCAGTATTTAAAGCCTGACTAGCATAATAAATAACATGAAGCTTCTTATCCTTTCGTTGACCCAATACTGCTCCAACAGCAAAGTCACTAGCATCGCTCATGATCTCGAATGGCAAACTCCAGTCAGGTGGCTGAATAATTGGTGCTGTCACCAATGCTTCCTTGATCCTATTGAACGCCTCAATACACTCGTCAGTAAAATCAAACTCAACATCTTTACATAGCAGCTTAAAAGAGGTAATGCAATTTTAGAAAAATCTTTTATAAACCTTCGATAAAATCCAGCATGTCCCAGGAAACTTCTCAAAGTTTTTAAATTATTAGGAGGTGGAATTTTTGCAATCACTTCTACTTTAGCCCTATCAACTTCAATGCCATTTTTAGAAATCCTATGTCCTAAGACAATACCTTCATTAACCATAAAATGACATTTTTCCCAATTAAGAACTAAATTTGACTCTTCACATCTAATCAGAACTTTTTCCAAGTTAATTAAGCATTTCTCAAAATCAGACCCGAATACAGAAAAATCATCCATAAATACCTCAATGCATGTCTCAATTAAATCAGAAAATATAGACATCATGCATCTCTGAAATGTAGCTGGAGCATTACACAAACCAAATGGCATTCTCCTATATGCAAATGTACCGTAAGGACATGTAAATGTAGTTTTATCTTGATCCTCAGGTGCAATTGGAACTTGATTATAACCAGAATAGCCATCTAAAAAGCAATAAAACTCATGACCAGCTAAACGCTCTAACATTTGATCAATAAAAGGTAATGGAAAATGATCTTTCCTAGTCTTATCATTCAATCTCCTATATTCAATGCATACACGCCATCCAGTAGTAGGTCTAGTAGGTACTAATTCACCATTTTCATTTCTAATCACAGTCACACCTCCCTTTTTAGGCACTACTTGAACTGGACTCACCCACTGACTATCAGAAATAGGATAGATAATACCTGCATCGAGTAGTTTAATAACCTCTGATCTTACAGCTTCTTGTAGATGTGGATTCAATCTCCTCTGGGGCTGTCTCACTGGCTTGTCATCCTCCTCCATATAAATCCGATGTGTACACAATGCTGGACTCAGTCCCTTGATGTCAGCTATCGTCCAACCTATTGCTCTAACATGCTTACTCAACACTTGGGTTAATGCATTTAATTGATTATCATTCAATTTATTACTTGCAATAACAGGTAAAGTATCATTTTCACCAAGAAAAACATACCTCAAATGTGATGGCAGCTCTTTCAGTGTCAATATAGGTGGCTTTTCAACAGACGGGACTAACTTGGACTCGTCTATTGCACATGTTACTTGCACAGGTAATCCTCCCTCACACTTACTTTCAGCTAAGTCCTCACAACTCTCCACTAACTGTTCAAATTTCCTATAGGGATCGTGTCTAGCAAAGAACTCTCTCTCAATCACCTCATCCTCCTGATAGATAGCTGTGACTCTATTACACGGGTAGGTGTCAGAACTAGCGTGTTGTGTTTTAGTTGTCTTAGAAATGTCAAACGACACTTGTTCATTACCTACTTTAAGTGTAATTTTCCCATCATCCATATCAACCATAGCCCTACCAGTTTGTAAAAATGGTCTACCCAAAATCAGAGGAATATCAATGTCTTTTTCCATATCAAGAACAACAAAGTCAACAGGGAAAATGAAGCTCTCTACTTGAACAGGAACATCTTCTACAATGCTCAAATGAGTCCTAATAGATCTATCAGCAAGCTGTAACTGCATCCTAGTAGGCTTCACAACTCCTACTCCTAGTTCTCTAAAGACATGTAGAGGCATCAGATTAATACTAGACCCGAGATCACACAGAGCTTTGTTGAATTCTTTAGTGCCAATAATGCACGGAATAGTATAACTCCCAGGATCTTTTTGTTTAATAGGTTGCCTTCTTTGTAAGATTGCACTGCATTCCCCCGTAAGTGTCACTTTCTCTTCATCATCAACACTCCTCTTTTTTGATAGAATTTCTTTTAAAAACTTAGCATACACAGGCATTTGTGCAATGGCATCAGAAAAAGGAATGTCAATTCTTAAATTTTTAAAGACTTCTAAGAATTTAGCATAATCTTTATCTTCCTTAGCCCTCTTAAGACGCTGTGGATATGGAATAGGTGGCTGATATGGCTTGACTGAGACAGCAGACTTTCCTTTACCCTTATCTTGTTCAACTCGAATTTTCTCACTCTCCTTAGACTCATCAGTGTTTTTATGCTGACTTTCTTTCTTTGTATCCTCATTTTGATCATCTACAGCATCAGCTAAAATCTCTGGATCATCTAAGGTAGGGTAAGGATTAGGTAATTCATTTTTATTCCTTAAAGTGATTGCTTTACATTGCTCTTTTGGATTAGGATCAGGCATGCTTGATAGTGTTCCTTACTGTCTATTTGAAGTGTCCCTAGCAATTTGACCAACTTGTACTTCTAAATTTCTCATTGAGGCTTGCATTTACTGAATTGTTTGTTGTTGAGACACGATTGTGCTCATTAACTCTTTTAAATTGACCTCATCACTTACTTGATTTTGTTGCAGCTGTTGTTGAGGTTGAAAGTTCCTAGGCTGTTGGTTAGGGTAAAAAGGTTGATTCTGATTTCTGTTTTGATTATAGTTTTGGTTTTGATTTTGGTTTTGAAAATTCTGGTTTTGATTTGGGTAATTTTGATTTTGGTTTTGTGGATAAGATTGACGGTTGTTTTGTGGATAGGTATTTTGTTGAAATTGAGAATTCTGATTTGGATAGAAGTTTTGATTTTGAGGACGGTTTTGGTTGTAGTTTTGCTGCCTATTTCCCATGTAGTTCACATCTTCCACTTGCTCCTCAGTCCCCTCACACTGCATAGTCTCTTGAAGTCCTTGATCAAGCAAGTGACAAGCTGATGACTCGTGAGGTCCATGACAAATACCGCATCTCACAACTTTAGCTTGACCTTTCTTAAGTGTAGAAACCTCCCTCATTAAAGCATCTAACTTAGAATCTATAGCAACTGCCTTTTCTACCTCATAGATTCCCCCTTTTGTTTTATTTCTAGCATTTTTCTTACCAGGAAATTTTTTCATATTAGAAATCTTTTTCTCTATGATTTCCTTAGCTCTAGAGGGTCCTATAGACAGAAACGAATCTCCAGCTGCTGCATCCAACAAGTTCCTCCAATGATCAATCAACCCATTGTAGAAGAAGTGCATCTGCTGCCAATCTTCAAAGCCATGATTCGGGCATCTCGCCAATAAAGTGTTATATCTATCCCATGCTTCAAGTAAAATTTCACCCTCATCTTGCACAAATTCTTTGATTTTTTCTTGTAATTCAATAACCTTGGATGGTGGGAAGAATTGTTCTAAGAAAGCTTCTAACATTTTATCCCAAGTAGTGACATCCCTTAATTGAAGTGAGTTGTACCAAGTTTTAGCTTTATCTCTGAGTGAAAACGAGAACAATCTCAACTTAATTTCATCACTAGTAACACCATTTATTTTCATTGTGTCACAATAGTCCAGAAAGTTCCTTATGTGTTCTACAGCATCATTAGTAGGTGCTCCATTATATTGATTAGCTTGAACCATTGTGATTAGTGCAGGCTGAAGGGTAAAGCTTAAAGCATCTACATCTGGCCTTGGAGTTCTATTAAGCAGATTTCCACTAGTTCCTTGTAAGTGTTCTTCAATGGTCATTTCAGCTTGATCATCGTGCTCCAAATCACCACCGTTACCTCCATTATTACCCTGATTATCATTATTATTCGCTGCCATGTTTAACCTATTGAACTGAGCAACTAATTGATTAGTTTGAATTGTTGAAACTCCAGTCGTTGGAGAATAGTCTTCTTCATCAGATGATGAATTAATTAAAATTTCCAACTGAGTTGGTCTCCTACGTTTCCCTAATCTAATAGCTCTAAGAGTACGCTCAATTTCAGGATCATAAGCTATTTCTGCTTGTTTGCTTCGCACTGCAAATTTTAAATAAAATAAAATAAAATAAGTAACAGTTAAATTAATATTTAACTTAATAGATTTAAATTAATAAACTAAAAATAATTAAAAATTCACAACAAATTCCCCGGCAATGGCGCCAAAAACTTGATGGGTGATTTTCACTACTCATATTTTACCACAATATGATTTTCACTACTCATATTTCTTATGCTTTAGAATAAATATGGTAAATGCTTTAGGTTGGATATGTTGAATATTTTAGATTAAATTGTGTTTTCACAGTGTGCTATTATTTGAATTACCACATCATAGCCAATCTTAAGAAAATCCGAATAAGTCTAACTGTTCTGCTTAGATCCGATTTTACAACTTAATGAGCATCATGATTCTTAGTTTAAAGTCCTAGACTTTGTTAAATTGTCATGCTAGTTGTTCAAACTTTGGTGACGATTCTACTTTCCTTGCAGAAAGCCTTTGATTAATTAGACTGGTTTATTTGTTATGTGGAGAGTTATCATTATTTATATGCTTGTAATATTTTAAATATTGCCATCTTTATATAAAGTAGAAATTGCATATTGATTTAGCATTTTCCAATGTCTAAAAAGATCAATTTCTTAAAATTAATTATTTTATAAAGATTAAAAATATTATAATCTGCTAATAATCAAATTATGCTTAAACAGATTTCATGGAAGTTGGTTAAATTATCTAACATCCTGCAATCATTATTTTAGGCTTAAATTTGAGTCTTTCCCAAGCTTACAAATTTTCCTATAGCAATTAAAAAGCACTTTTCATTTCCCAAATCATTGTGCACATGCCAGAATCCATTTATAATGTAATTTATTCCCAATTCCGGTACTAAAATATTAATTCTACTTTTTATCTCCCGATTTAGCAAAGCAGAAATCACAGAATTGAATTCTAACATTTAATTATGCAGGACAGTGTAAATAATTTAACAATTATGGTAAAATAATAGCAAAACATGGTAAACTGGATTTAATTAATAATATTAAAATGCAGACAAATTAGAATTAATGCCAGATTACTAAAAATAGAGAATTAAGATTGATCGATCATTTCAGGCTTTAGCAGATTAATAATTTTGATAGCAGATTTAAAATTACAGATTCCAGTCTAATCGATTAAAAGCAAATTACACCAAAACATAAAATTTCACTTCTATACTTCAGGCAGAATGGCGCTTAAATCTAATTAGGCAGATTTTATAATGCTAACAGATTAATCGTTCAATCCAGAGTCAGCAGATAAAATAGCAGATTCATGATTTCTATCCAAACCTAATCATCGATCAAACTCTGGCATACAATACATGATTTTAATCCACATTCTAATAATTCAAACAGATTAATCCAGATTACAGAATTAAACATCGACATATTATATTACTTCCATAAAAGATGAATTCGTACTTCAAAGTGATTCTGAACTCCCGTTCTAGAACACTTCTAACACGAACAATACAGAAATCCGTCTACAAATTAAGAACATGATAGCAGATTACATTTAGAGGCAAATTTAATTCATTACAAAGCAAGAAAAAGAAAGGCAACACCTATGATAAGAAGAACTCGATCAGAACAGCATTCTGGCCAATTCCTCCGGCTTGATTTTGTGTTTCCGGCCTCCAGATGTTTTCAGAGTGTTTCTGTCGATGAATGGTAAGTCTTGTCTGAAGAAATGAAGAAAAACGGACCTTAAAACCGTGTTCGGGAGGTTAGAAAACTGCTCAACCGCGACTGTGGCGCAAAAAGTGGCGTTCGGAAGAGGTTTTCGGCGCCACCAAGGAGCTGCGGCGCATACGTAGATTTTCCAAATTTTTGAAAATGGCGCAAAAAATGGCGCAGAAGGGCACTTTTATGCGCCGCCAAGGAGGTGCGGTGCATTCTGACAATTTCCCAAATTTCATCCTGCGGCGCATTTTGTGGCGCTCCGAAGCAGTTCTAGGCGCCACCAAGCTATTGTGGCGCATCCTGAAGCTTTTTCCATCCGAAATTTTCCCAAGTGTTGAGGTGGCGCATAAATTGGCGCTGAAGAGCATTTTTATGCGCCGCCATGCCTATGTGGCGCATTCTGGAGCCATCCAGTGTTGAAAATTCCGAATTTTGCATCATTTGACCTCCGAACATCTTCTTTCTTCCTTTTAATGCCTGAAACATCATTGCAATGTATTAGAATTGCCAAAGTCTTATTAAAAAGCATAAAACAAGGTAAATTGGGCTTGGATAAGCTCAATTTAACCGGTCTTATTAATATTTACACATTACATGAAATATACACTAAAAAACAGTAAAATAGGGTCTCATGCATGCAATTTAGGTTCATTTTATCATAATTTAAGCTTATTTAAATGTGGTTTCACAGGGTGCATCATGCTATCGGGGATGGGCCGGGGATTGGGAATTTTTTCGGGGATTTTATCCAGGACGGGGATGGGGATGGGGAAGTAGTCCCCGCCCCGGCCCATCCCCGATATATCTTATATATTATTTATTATATATTTTTATATATTATAATTTAAATTTTACATAACACATTCTAAAATTATTACAAAAAGGATAAGGACTTGCTTTAGTGGTTAATTAACTGGCTCATCCCTGATATATTTTAGTAGTATATAGTATTCCCCACCTGATATCCCAACCCTTTGCAAAGTGAAAAATAATTATCAAATCCCATTAGTTTGATGAGTTGATTATATATTGGAAATTATTATGAACTTTTGATGTTGATTATTCTTTATTGTTAAGTAATCGATATGTGTTTTGATATACTATGATTTATATTGAAAGTTGTCTCCTGTAATATGGCTCCAACCATTCCAATTACCGGGAAAAAAAAAATTGGCTTGTAAGGAATCCCCGATAAAGACCCCGTTGGGGATCGGGGAAATTATGGTACCCGATGGGGATCCTCGATAAAGTCCCTGACGGGATCGGACCGGTTTTGGGGATTAAAAATGCTAAAAGTTTTGGGGACGGGGATGCTACTCCCCGTCACGAAACCGGCCCATTGCACTTCCTACTTTAAATTTGATAAAGAAAACCCAAGTAAAACGTGAAAAATCATCTACACATATAAGGATATACCTTTTACCATTTAAGCTCTCAACTTCGGTTGGACCCATAAGATCCATATGGATTAAGTCAAGACATTCTTTTGTAGTGATTTTACCAATCTGTTTGTGTCTTGAGCGGGTCTGCGTTCCTTTTGCACAGTCTCTGCAAACAGCTCTGTCCTTTGTTGGTAGTCTGGGCAACCCGCAAACTGCATTTAAGTTGCTTAGTTTATGCAGAGTCCTGAAATTTAGATGTCCAAGTCGTTTGTGCCGCAAGTTCGTCTGATCAATATTGGTGAGCAGAACTTGAGGAGTGGCGTTCCTTAGTGTGTAACAGTTGTTGTTTGAACGTCCTCCAAACATGATGCATTTGTTTTGTCTGTCGAAAACTTCGCAAGAATCTTCAGTAAACAAAACCTGTAACTTATCATCACACATCTGGCTAATAGATATGAGATTTGTTGTTAAACCATTAACATAATAAACTCATGAAAGTCTAGTAAGAATACCATCCTTGATTTTACCATATCCAGCTATCTTACTCCGTTTGCCATTTCCAAAGGATACTTCACCACATTCCTCATCTACAAAGTCTTCTAGTAAGTCTTTAATTCCAGTCATATATCGTGAACAACTAGAATCAAAATACCATCTTTGGTTACAATGTCATTCCTGCACTGAGAAAAAAATATTGCAAATAATATTTGATTGCTTGGGTAACCACATTGCCTGCATTTTAAACTTTTTGCGTAGTTCCTGTGATGACCAAGCTACAGGTCGTCCATTCATAATATCCCTTATAATTCGCATACAAGTTTCAGCAGTGTGTCCAGGTAAGTTGCAATAGTAGCAGTCCTTCTGAGGTCTCGATGATGAACTGTCATCCTGTATTTCAACTGTTTTGTTGATTGCCTTACCGGTTGTGGTCAGATATCCTCCACTTACGAATTTTCTATTTTTTGTTGTGGAGTTCTTCTTGTATCCCAAACCTGCTTGATCACCAACACGTTTTCCAGAAGACAATATATCGTTAAGAACATTTTTACCTTTCTTTACCTTATGCAGCTCAGAGTTCTTTTGTTTCAGGTCATTTATATCCTTTAGCATAATTTGAATTTGAGCTTTCAGGTCACTGTTGAGCTTCTTTAGTGAATCCACTTCCTTTAGAATTTCTTCATTCTTTTCAACCTCTTCATGATAAGAAATACCAACGTCTGCAAGTTGTCCTAACAGCTTCTTGTTTTCACACACAACTGCTTTATAATCTTCTTTAAGCTCATTGTAATCAGCAATCACTTGTTCCAATTCATTATCGCTTTCTCCTGAATCAGAATCAACAAAGTTAGGTGAAAAATATATTGACTTGGTTATACCTTCGATGGTTGGGGTTGAAATTCTCGAAGTGAGTGCAAGAACTTCTTCTGTGTCACTGTCTTGATCCTGTTGAGTTTGATCATCGTCTTGATCACTTAAAGTAGCTTAAAGAGCCTTCTTTTCTCTTCTTTCTCTCCTCTTGGCTGTGGCACATTCAGATTTGATGTGACCTGTTCCTCCACATTCATGACAGATTACTGAAGCAAATCTATCTGCTTTATTGTACTTTTTGGATTTCTTGCTAAATCGATCATTTTTACTGTTGTCTTTCTTTTTGAAATCCCTGCGAGGTTGTCAATCAGTTGTCTGAGCATCATCAGAACCACGTTTCTGATTCTTTCCTTTAGAAAATTGTTTAGCCCTTCTCTCTTGTAGCATCTTAGCAACTTTTCTGTTAATATGGGATACATCATCTTCAGAAGAATTTCCAGAATCATGTTCTTCAACATTTAGGGAAATATTTCTAGATGTATCTTCTTCGAGATGATTCATTTCGTAAGTCTGAAGAATCCCAACCAATTCATTCAAAGAAATGGTCTTCACTTTCTCCAATTCTTCTAGAGCAGCAACCTTGGGAGCATACTTCTTTGTGAGTGTCCTCAACATCTTTCGAACAAGTTTTTGATTATCATATTCCAAACCAAGCGAAAGAGCTTGATTTACAACATCTTTAAATCTTCCATAGTAGGCAGCTATGGACTCATCTTTCTTCATTTTTAGATTTTCAAATAAATCTCAACCCGTTGCAATTTGGTAGCTCGAACATCCTCCAAACCTTCATACATAACCTCTAGTGCATTCCAGGCTTCATACATTGCTTTGTAGCTTGTGACCAGTTTAAACTGCGTCTCATCCATTGCTCCAAAAATGGCGTGCTGATAATGACCAAAATTAACCATTATTTTCAATCTATTTGTGTTTCTAAACATGGGCATGTGATCGCATTCCGGTCTTATTTAAATAAGAAAACAGTTGAATTTGACAGATATATGCAAGTTTGTATAAATAATATGTAACACCCCGGTTTAATTAACACATGATTAATTTAATTAATTGTGGTTAATTAACAAAGGATTTATTATATGGATATTTTGTAGATATGATTTTAATGAAGTGGGAGAATGAGTGGGTTCAAACCCAAAAGTTAATAAGAGCTCAAGTGCTCAAGTGAGTGCATTATGGTAGAAATGACTCAAGACAAGTGCACCAACTCACTAATCCATCTTCCGACCCGACCCATGATCCGACCCGGGTTGACCCATACCCATTTAAAACTCCCAATTCAGCCCCCATAACTTCATTTTGGCCTCTCAACACTCAAAATTAGGGCTCATCCCGTTTTTGAGAGCAAAGGTGGAGAAAAGTGGTTTTGTGGAGAGATTTTGGTGTCCTTGAGCTCAAATCAAGTAGGGGAACTTGATATATTACTTGAGGTAAGTAATTTCCATCATCCAATTCATGTTTTTATGAAGTTTGAAGTGGTTTTTGGTGGGTGTTTGGTTGGTGACGGGTTTGGATGATTTTGGTCGGATTTTTGTAGATCGGCTTGAATCAAAGCTTGGAATCAACGAATCGAAGGTTGATTATTGTTGGAAGACTTCAGGCAAGGGATTATATTGCTTAAATTACGTGTTTGGGGGGTATTTGGGGGTCGGATTCCGGCGAAATCTCCGGAAAACCGATTGGAAAATCGGAGAAGACGATGAACAGTAACTGCTACAGTAACTACTACGGTACTGCTACAGTACCTGTACAATAGTTACTGCGGTAACTCGCGTAGTTACCGCAGTAATTCGCCACAGTAATTACCACGGTAATTTGAACAGTAATTACCACGGTAATTTGAAAAGTAACTACCACAGTAACTTGTACAGTAGTTACCGCAGTAACTCGCTACAGTAGTTACCGCAGTAACTCGCTACAGTAATCGCTACAGTACTGGGCTGCGTATGTCATGCGTTTTACGCGCGCGGGTACGCAGTGTGCGCAGAAAGGCCCTGTTTGGCCCCCTTTTTGTGCGATTTTGATTCTATAATAATGTTTTCTTTGCACCAATTATTGTTATGACTTCCCCAAATGTTATTGGTAAACTGTGGGTTAATCAATTGGCCCGTGGGGTTGTTGAATTGCTTATGAGAACTGTTGAATTATGATATCATTAAGTATATGTGGATTATTGGATTATATCCTTAATGCGTTAGCCTAGGAGGCTATGTATTGAATTCCTTATATGTTGAGAAGCATGCGAACCTAGTGTGTAGGTGCTTGAATATCACTGTATTGTCATATGCATGTTATTGCATTGGAATTGACGGTTATTAACCCGATGGGTTGTTATGATGTTTATGACTGATCGGGCAACCTTTACCGGTGTTGTTGAGTCCCGATGACCCTGCGGGGTGGATTATTGGTTGTTATTCCTGTTGGCCCTTTTGGGCTGGTTATTATAATGCATGGTATTGCATTATGAATGGATGGACATAATGGAAATGTCTGATCGGGCAGCCTTTACCGGTGTTGTTGAGTCCCGATGGCCCTGCGGGGTGATTATTAGGTTGTGATGCCTGTGATTTGGCTGTGATGCCGTGATTTGGCTGTTATGCCTGTGATTGGGCTGTGATGCCTGTGGTCCCTGCGGGGATGTGTATGTTACCCTGTAACGGGTTGGAGTTGATGATATCCTCACCCGTGGGTTCATACCGCCCGGGTTTAGGTTGTCGGCTAGGCATATTCATTGCATTTGCATATAGGGTAGATAGGTGTATGTTAGGTCATGCATCACGTGCATAAATTGTATGATCGTGGTTAAAGCACCGGTATGGGACGGTGTGGTGTTTAACTGCTTTATTATATTCTGCCGTTATTAATATGTTTATTTATTACCTATATTTACTATCTTGAGATGTGGTTCTGTTTTCCCTTACTCCCCGGCACGTAGCCTTGCTCAGTACGTTGTACTGACCCCCTTTGCTTTTGTCTGTTTTATAGATCCTGCCGGAGGTACTGGAGCATGACTGGGTTTGGGGTATTGAGAGATCACATAGATAGGAGTTTTTATGTTTATCTTACATGATTATGTGATAGTCTATTGCTTATTATGACTTGGATTTTATGCTAGTTGAGGCCTGTTTGCCTAGAATCTGCTTTCTGTCGGCCGGTGGCCTTATGTGATTTACACTTTGGGCTGGTAGCCCTGTTTGAGATATTGGTATGCTGTTGAGAGGCTTGCAGTCTGGATGAGCTGCTGGAATGTTTATTTGATTATGATGGTGAGACCTCCTATGTGCTTATGTGTTTTATTTGTTTTAGCTTCCGCAATAAACTGGATTAATCAGATGATCACTTTAGGTTTACCCAGTGTTGTACTAGCTGTTTTAAATTAGCTGGCCACTAGTTTAGGATAGTTAGTATAGCGGTAATGCTTGCGAAAATCAGGTTTGAATTTTCGGTGCGTTACAGAGTGGTATCAGAGCCTGTGTGCTCTTTTATCTTATTAAAACTTGTTTAGACATAGGTGGTGAGCTGTGTGTGGGGTATATATAACATAGAATTGCATTTTTACTATATCTGATTATTACTGCGCGCACCATGTTAATTCACAGTTGGGGAACTGTTAGGGAACCATGGTACTCTAGTCAGGATCCTTGTTATCTCACAGTCATTGAGGTCTATGAATGACTTTTGATCGATTATTTAATTTTGTCGTTTATATATATTGCTTTGTATACGATTGGTGATTTCTGCTAACATTGTTTGTTGATGTTGTAAACTAAGTTGGCTGAATATTTTTGAAAGGCCTCATGGAAGCCTGGGCTATTCGAATGGCGATCCAAGCGGGATCAATCTGTTGAATGGTGTTCAGATGGGTTTGACGTACCCTCGAGAGTGAGATAGGGTACTGGGAAAGTCTCCATAGTGCGATAACTCATTGGGGTGATATAGATAATTGCAGTCCGCCTGCATGCGAAGGATGGTGGAAACCATTTCTTAGTTATGCCAGTAAGGGTATAGTCGGATTTGGTTAGAAAGAATAATGATTTGAAGTGGCATAGAATTGACACTGGGTCAATCAAAATAACATTAGATGGTTCTCGAAGCGTTGAATGCCTGTCGCGTGAGACGAGGCAAGGTGACGGGGCCGATATCACTAGGGCGAGTCCAAACTAGGGGACTTCCTAGTATGTCATTTTTATTTGATGGAAACGTTATGTTGATTGATAACGTTGTGGGCATGTGTGTAATTCTTGTATCGTAGGTGTTTCTTCTTGACTCTCTGGTTGAGAGATAAACTCGTTTCCCTGTTATGAGAATTATTTATGTCGCATTTTGTGTTGTGGTTATTGTGTTTGATTCTGGAGTCTCATGTTCATTCGGGACTCTGAATTTCATTCGTAAGCATGGAATAGATGCTACCACTGCTGCGAAACGTTCTGCCTTAGTACTGTGCGCTTCGGAAGCCTCGTGTTCTTTAGTGGCTTTGCGAATTGTGCAAGAGCACGGAGTAGGACCGTTGGCGCCCTACCACATGCTAGTTTCTTTACCTTCGGGTGATAATATTCGAAGTGATCATTTAATGAAAGATGCTGTGTTGAGCATTGAGAGTTGTGTTAGGGCTGACCTGGTGGTCTTTAGCCTGGCTGGTTTTTTACGTACTATTGGGCATGGATTGGCTGTTTGCCATCGTGCTGTGATTGATTGTGGTGTTCCACGATTATGCTTTTAGGATTCTTTGGGTAAGTGTGTTTCTTACCGCCCTTCTTTGATTCCACCTACTATTAGTGTGGTTTCTGTTGCTGCGTTGTGTGATTTGATGCACAGGGGTTGTTCTCTTTCCCTGTGGCACATGAGGGATCTTCGAGCAGAGGTTCCTGCTGCTTCGAGTGTCCCTGTTGTCTCGGAGTTCGGGGATGTATTTCCCGACGAAATTCCTGGTCTCCCACCCGCTCGGGAGATTGATTTTACTATCAAGCTGATGCCTGATGCAGCTCCTATTTCTAAGGCTCCTTACCGGATGGCTCCTGCTGAGTTGAAGGATCAATTGAGTGAGCTTACTAGTAAGGGGTATATCTAGCCGAGTAGCTCGCCTTGGGGAGCTCATGTACTGTTTGTTAAGAATAAGGATGGGTCGATGAGGATGTGCATCGACTACAGGGGTTTGAACCGAATCACAGTGAAGAACAAGCATCCTTTACCTCGGATTGAGGATCTATTTTATTAGTTGAGAGGAGCCAGTATATTTAGTAAGATTGATTTGAGATCGGGCTACCATCAGATAAGGGTGGCGGAGGCTGATAGGTCTAACACAGCTTTCAGAACTCGTGGTAGACATTTTGAATTCCCTGTCATGCCTTTTGGTTTGACTAACGCACCAGCGATCTTCATGGATCTTATGCATAGGGTATTTCGTCCCCTGCTGGATGTGTGCGTGGTTGTTTTCATAGATGATATTCTGGTCTATTCGCCGACTCGTGAGGCACATGCTGGCCACCTGAGGACAGTGTTGAACACATTGCGAGAGCATAAGTTATATGCTAAACTCTCTAAATGTGAGTTCTGGTTGGAGAAGGTGTCGTTTCTGGGCCACATTGTTTCTGGTGAAGGTGTTGCAGTTGACCCAGCTAAGGTGGAAGCGGTACTAAAGTGGCAAGCCCCGAAGAATGTGGGAGAGATCAAAAGTCTTGGGTCTTGTTGGCTACTAGCGCCGTTTCATTGAGGGGTTCTCTAATATTGCTAGACCTCTGACTAGATTATTGAGGAAAAATTTCAAATTCAGATGGGATGATGCTTGTGAGCAAGCATTCAAATTACTGAAGAAAAAAGTGATAGAGGTACCTGTTTTGGTACTACCTGATGATTCAGGCGAGTATGAAGTTTACACGGATGCGTTACTTAAGGGTTTAGGTTGTGTGTTGATGCAAAAGGGCAATGTGATTGCTTATGCATCTCGACAGCTTAAGCCACATGAGCAAAACTACCCGACTCATGACTTGGAGATGGCGGCGGTAGTGCATGCTCTGAAGATCTGGAGACACTATTTATATGGGGCAAAATGTAGAATCTATTCAGATCATAAGAATTTGAAGTGTTTGTACACCTCAGACCACATGAGTGGCAAACAAAGGAGGTGGATGGAGTTATTGCAGGACTATGACATAGACATTCAGTACATTGAGGGAAAGGCAAACCGGGTGGTAGATGCCTTGAGCAGGAAGGAGCATCATTCAGTGGCATGCTTGGAAGTGATGCCTGAATGGCGCAGGGAGCTACTCAGACTTGAGGTTCAGGTAGTTCCTGTTGGCTATGTTCAGCACACCTTAATCATGATAGTTACTGCATCATCTTTGATTGATGAGATATTTGCTAGTCAGCATGATAGCAGGGAGATAGTGCATTTAGAAGTGTTGTGATGAACTGAAGAAGAAGGTCATGGATGAGGCTCACATAACTCTTTATTCTGTTCACCCAGGGGTCACAAAGATGTATAAAGACATCCGACAGACTTACTGGTGGAACAACATGAAGAGGGAGATAGTTGATTATGTGGCTAAGTATGCGACCTGTCAGCGTGTGAAGGTTAAGCACATGAGGCCAATGGGTTTGCTACAGCCTTTAGCAGTACTTGAATGGAAGTGGGAATCCATTTCCATGGATTTTGTGACCGGATTTCCTCAGATGGTGAGGAAGATGGACACTATCTGGGTAGTGGTGGATCGATTGACAAAGAGTGCAGTGTTCATACCCATGAAACTGACATGGAGTATGAGCTAGCTTACACAGGCTTATAGTCAGCATGTTGTCAAAAGGTTTGGGATTCCCAAGGAGATTGTGTCTGATCGGGATGCCAGATTTCTGTCCAAGTTTTGGAAGGATGTGCAGGCAGCGTTTGGCACACAGATTAGCATGAGTACTGCATGGCATCCTCAGTCAGATGGTCAGACAGAGAGGACCATAAGAACTTTAGAGGATATGTTGCGAGCTTGTGCACTGGACTTTCAGGGTAGTTGGAAGAATCACCTCAGTTTGGTGGAGTTCAGTTACAATAACAGTTACCATGCAAGTATTGGTATGGCCCCCTTCGAGGCATTGTATGGGAGAAAGTGTAGGAGTCCTTTTAGTTGGAATGATTCAACAGATAAGGTGAATGTGGGTCCTGAAATGATTGAGCAGACTGTGGAGTTGGTGAGGATCATTAGGGACCGTATGAAAGAAGCTCAGGACAGACAGAAGAGCTATGCTGATTTAGCCCGTCGAGAGGTGGAGTTTGAGGTTGGTGATAGGGTAATACTACGGGTATCGCCTATGTGAGGGATATGCCGGTTCGGTAAGAAGGGCAAGCTGAGCCCGAGATACATTGGACCCTATGAGATTGTGAAGAGAGTTGGTAAAGTGGTTTATATGTTGGTTTTGCCATTTGAAGTGGGTCGAGCTCATGATGTTTTCATGTTTCTCAACTCAGGAATTTGGTATCCGACCCAACTAAGATTATCCAACCGGATGTGATTGAATTGGATACGAGTCTTGAGTATGGGGAGTATCCTGTTCGCATAAGTGATGTGAAGGAGAAGGTTGAGGCACAAAACCATTCCGGTGGTTAAGGTATTGTGGTCTAGGCTCGAAACTGAAGCTGCTACTTGGGAGACCGATAACAATATGTTGGAGCGATAACCTGAATTGGATTTGACTCCAAATCAATGAGGTAACCTATCTAATCCATGTTCTTGCATTCGAGGACGAATGATCCTAAGGGGGGAGGGATTGTAACACCCCGGTTTAATTAACACATGATTAATTTAATTAATTGTGGTTAATTAACAAAGGATTTATTATATGGATATTTTGTAGATATGATTTTAATGAAGTGGGTTTAAACCCAAAAGTTAATAAGAGCTCAAGTGCTCAAGTGAGTGCATTATGGTAGAAATGACTCAAGACAAGTGCACCAACTCACTAATCCATCTTCCGACCCAACCCATGATCCGACCCGGGTTGACCCATACCCATTTAAAACTCCCAATTCAGCCCCCATAACTTCATTTTGGCCTCTCAACACTTAAAATTAGGGCTCATCCCATTTTTGAGAGCAAAGGTGGAGAAAAGTGGTTTTGTGGAGAGATTTGGTGTCCTTGAGCTCAAATCAAGTAGAGGAACTTGATATAACACTTGAGGTAAATAATTTCCATCATCCAATTCATGTTTTTATGAAGTTTGAAGTGGTTTTTGGTGGGTGTTTGGTTGGTGATGGGTTTGGATGATTTTGGTTGGATTTTTGTAGATCGGCTTGAATCGAAAATTGGAATCAACGAATCGAAGGTTGATTATTGTTGGAAGACTTCAGGCAAGGGATTATATTACTTAAATCTTCGGAAAACCGATTGGAAAATCGGAGAAGACGATGAACAGTAACTGCTACAGTAACTACTACGGTACTGCTACAGTACCTGTATAGTAGTTACCGCGGTAACTCGCGTAGTTACCGCAGTAATTCGCCACAGTAATTACCACGGTAATTTGAACAGTAATTACCATGGTAATTTGAACAGTAACTACCACAGTAACTTGTACAGTAGTTACTGCAGTAACTCGCTGCAGTAGTTACCGCAGTAACTCGCTACAGTAATCGCTACAGTACTGGACTGCGTATGTCATGCGTTTTACGCGCGCGAGTGCGCAGTGTGCGCAGAAAGGCCCTGTTTGGCCCCCGTTTTGTGCGATTTTGATTCTATAACAATGTTTTCTTTGCACCAATTATTGTTATGACTTCCCCAAATGTTATTGGTAAACTGTGGATTAATCAATTGGCCCGTGGGGTTGTTGAATTGCTTATGAGAACTGTTGAATTATGATATCATTAAGTATATGTGGATTATTGGATTATATCATTAATGTCTTAGCCTAGGGGGCTATGTATTGAATTCCTTATATGTTGAGAAGAATGCGAACCTAGTGTGTAGGTGCTTGAATATCACTGTATTGTCATATGCATGTTATTGCATTGGAATTGACGGTTATTAACCCGATGGGTTGTTATGATGTTTATGACTGATCGGGCAGCCTTTACCGGTGTTGTTGAGTCCCGATGACCCTGCGGGGTGGATTATTGGTTGTTATTCCTGTTGGCCCTTTTGGGTTGGTTATTATAATGCATGGTATTGCATTATGAATGGATGGACATATTGGAAACGTCTGATCGGGCAGCCTTTACCGGTGTTGTTGAGTCTCGATGGCCCTGCGAGGTGATTATTAGGCTGTGATGCCTGTGATTTGGCTGTGATGCCCGTGATTTGGCTGTTATGCCTGTGATTGGGTTGTGATGCATGTGGTCCATGCGGGGATGGTGTATGTTACCCTGTAACGGGTTGGAGTTGATGATATCTTCACCCGTGGGTTCATACCGCACGGGTTTAGGTTGCCGGCTAGACATATTCATTGCATTTGCATATAGGGTAGATAGGTGTATGTTAGGTCATGCATCACGTGCATAAATTGTATGATCGTGGTTAAAGCACCGGTATGGGACGGTGTGGTGTTTAACTGCTTTATTTATATTCTTCCGTTATTAATATTTTTATTTATTACCTATATTTACTATCTTGAGATGTGGTTATGTTTTCCCTTACTCCCCGGCACGTAGCCTTGCTCAGTACGTTGTACTAACCCCCTTTGCTTTTGTCTGTTTTATAGATCCTGCCAGAGGTACTGGAGCATGACTGGGTTTGGGGTATTGAGAAATCACATAGATAGGAATTTTTATGTTTATCTTACATGATTATGTGATACTCTATTGCTTATTATGACTTGGATTTTATGCTAGTTGAGGCCTGTGTGCTTAGAATCTGTTTTCTGTCGGCCGGTGGCCTTATGTGATTTACACTTTGGGCTGGTAGCCCTGTTTGAGATATTGGTATGCTGTTGAGAGGCTGTCCACCATCACCACCTCCATCTTCAGTTTCCGTCGCTGCCTTCACCACAATTTCAATCCAATTTCCGGCGAGCTCTCCATTTCCGGCCACCTCCTGTTGCCGCCCCTCTTCAGCAACAGCCGCTACTTTCATCCATCTCCAGCCACCTCCCAACATCAAGAAGACCCCCGGTTGATCCTGCACCACCGCCGATCAGCTCCCCAAATCCAACAACCACTTCCGGAAGCCCCTACATCAACATCATCCTCCATTTCCGGCATCATCTCACCACCGTGTCCATCGTCCTCTCCAGATCTGCCACCTCCATGTCCGGTCATCTTCTCAAGTTTTCAGGCAGCCCAACAGCATCGTCTCCCTCCTCTAAGCCTTGCTACGACGCCAAGCCTTCAACAGATAAGACGCTAGCCAGCCTCCGGGAATGTCACGTCGTCCAACCGAGAGCTTCATGTCGTCAGACTGACGACGCCATCCCCTCTCATGTCGTCCAACAGAGAGTTTTAGTTGTTTTTATTTTATTTTTCATTTTAGTTGTTAACCAAGAATTTTTTGTTGATTGATATTGATGAAGATGGTTACAATGATTGAGGAATGGAATTACAGAAATTATGAATAAAAGCTATAATGGAACAAGAAATTACGGAATGGAAGAAAAACAAGAAAAAACTAGCAGAAAGGAAAAACTTGCAGGAAGTAAAATATTGAAATGTGTCCTCTTGGGTGTGTGTAGATGCCCTTGCTCCCATGTCCCCATCAGCCTTTTATAGGGGATTGGGTGATGTATGTCTTCAGCAGAGTCTTCAAAATCCCGGATTCTGCTCCGTTGACAGGTGCACTGCATTGATGTTGGAATCCTCTCCTCTTTGACTGTTGATTCTGTAACTGTCCCTGCTTCCACCATCCTTTCCAAGGCTGCAGCCTCTCGAACCTCAGTGCCCGTGATTCTCTCCAAGTTCTTAATGCTGCCATGATTCGTCCGGATAGATCTATGAGTTGGATGGCGGCTCCTTGCCCGTGTCCCGAATAACTCTTCAATTGGACCGGACCGGGCCTCGAAAGATGAATTGGCTGAATTAATTGGGCCAAGTAAATTAACTTAATTGGGCCTAATATTTTATAGGGTTAACAGATGCCCCCCTCGCGCAATTTGTCTGATTAGCCTTTAAGACAGATTTGCGCATTTGATCCATGTTCTCTTAGACTCAACGGTAAACCCTAGGCCCAATAAGGGATCTATAAAAAGGCAAAAACCCTCATTGGCTCAAACTTTTTTTGCTCTTTTTTTCGTTCCTCAAAAATTTTCTTCCCTTCTCTTCTTCCTCCTTAAGTCGCCGGCCACCACCCAGGAAAACTCCAGTCGCCTGTCGTGTAACGTTGCCAGACCACTGCTGCTCCGCCGCGAGCGCCGTCAGTATCCTCCGGGTGTCGTCATCGAGTCTTCAATCGCCGAGCGCCCCGTTTGTCGAGCCGCCATCGTCGCCGTTGGGGCGCCTGGGGAGCCGCCATCGCTGCCGCCACCAACATACTCTCAGGCCGCCAGCCTCTTCGGGGAAGCCGCCAGCTTGCTCGCCCGGCCGCCAGCATACCCTTGCCCGGCCGCCAGCTTCGCCAGGCCGCCAGCCTCGCCCGGCCGCCAGCTACGTGGTAGCCGCCACTCGTCGCCGCCAGCCTCCCGAGTTGGGCCGCCAGCTTCATCCCGCTGCCTTCGCTTGCCTGCCGCCAACACTAGCGAGTCGCCAACCCGGGTGCTACCAACAGGTCTTCGAGCGCTGCCACGTCCGGAAGAAGCTGCCAACGAGGAGGCCGCCAGCGAAGGAGAGTGCCGCCATCTCTCCGAACCCGCCGCCAGCTGGGGTGCCGCCATCTGCTAGGCCGCCGCCAACTCCTCTAGTCCGCGCCGCTCACATTGGACTGAATCGGCTTATTTTTTTACTCATGGATGAGGTTAGCTCTCATTGTCCTAATATCTTGTTCTAATGTTTTGTTGCCAAGACATGAATTTTTAGAGCATGCTAAGACCAAAGATTAGGAATTCGAAGTGTATGCCTCATTGAGTGGATTCGAAGTGTATGCCTATGCCTCATTGAATTGCATGTTCCGGCTTGTCTCTGATCTTTGATACCTTGAATTGCACCCGTGGCTTGTTTCACATCACTAGCTAGCAATACGTAAATGAATGGAGCATTGGGTGTTAGTTGCATTTTGGAATCATGGATTGTTTCTGTTCTTGCACTGTATTCAACACTCTGAATTGCTCAGGCAGCTTGTTTCGCACCATTAGTTGTATGTATCACTAACTGTAGATGTTAAGTGAACCTCTCAACCACATGTTGATCTTGAATTGCATCTAACACCATGTTTGTTTGATAACACATAGAAGTTACCCCATGTTTGTTTGATGAAACATAGGAGTTACCAAATCATCACCACAAGTTTGATTCCTGATGAGCATGCCTCAATCGTTTTACATAGTATTTTAGAACACCATGTCATGCTAGTTGCTTGTCTGTTGTTTTTTTGATTGAGTGTCTCTCAAACACATTGCATTTTTTAACATAGAATTTAGCCGACGAAACCACGCCAGCCGCCACTCACACCGGGCCGCCACCTATCAGCCAAGCCGCCACCTTGAACCGGCCACCATCCATGTCCCAGCCGCCATCGTCAGCTCGGGCCGCCAACTCCAGGCCGCCAGCTCCCTATGCTCAGGCCGCCAGCTCCAAGTCTTCTCCGGCCGCCAGCTCCAACTCCAGGCCGTCATCTGCTCGAGATGTCTCCAGGCCGCCAGCTTCCTCTGTGCAGGCCGCCAGCACCGGGCCGCCAACTTCTTCTCCGGCCGCCAGCTCCAGCTCCAGGCCGCCATCTGTTCGAGATGCCACCCCGGGCCACCAGCCGCCACCTTCACCAGGACAGGCCGCCATTCCTCTTCCAGGCTTTGCTGCCTTGTCGTCTGGTGCCACGGCTTTTCAGGTTTGTTTGATCTCTTCGCCTGCTTGTAGGTTCACTTTTCTACTTGTGAGTTTCTTTGGACTGATTTGTGTAATTTTGCAATAGGACGTTGTTGCGAGGACCGCTCAGGCCGCCACTCCGGGTACCCAGGCCGCCACTCCTGTCCAGGCCTCCACTCATGCCAGGTCTCAGCCGCCATCCTCATCAGTTCAGGCCGCCGAGTCCTCCGCTCAGGTTTGCTCAACTTACCCGGTGATATGTTGATTCGTCCTCCCTCGCCTTTGCTTGATATGTGTTTCATAATAATGCAGACTGTTGAGGGACTACTCATTCCGAAATCTGATGATGAGGCTTATGATTTCGACCGCCCGGAGTCGGAGCCTTTTTTACGTCCTTTTCATCGCACGACTGTGCATGCAGATGAGAGCCGGAAGTTTCTATCTTGCACATGTCCGATCACTCAGGCTGCATTCATTGGAGCCTTTGTTTCGCAGACGAGGTCTATCCGGTCTCATCAGTTTGGCACCACTGCTCCTAGATCTAAGAAGGCTAAGGCTCCTCGAACCGAGGAGAATGAGGATCAGAGTTTTTTGGAGAAATATGTTTCGTGGGTTCGCTGGATGAAGAGGGGAGGACGCACAACTGAATGGCGTAACTGGGGTATTGAAGATGCCATCATTCTATCTACTCGGCATGTAGTGATAGATCATCGTCTCATCTATTACATCACGGGCTTCTGGAACTCTAGTGTTAACGCCTTTCAGTTTTCTTGTGGTTTTGTGGGTCCCACGCTTCTTGATGTGGTCATGATCACAGGACTCCGAGTGGATGGTTCAGAGTTGACACAATCGGCTTCCGATGATCGAGCTCTTGGTGATGCTATTTGTCCTTCGGGCAAAGAGACTAAGTAGTACGCGGCATACATTGATCACAATATGACGTCCGAGAGTTCTCCTTGCACCTTGGATGAGCACGTGGCATTTCTATTGTTATGGTTTAGCCGATTCATTATCTGTTCGAGGGCTCGGACTGTCTTGCGTTCCGCTCTTCCTCTCGTACGGGCTATTATGAGTGATCTTTCTCGGGCCACTGGTTCTTATTTTCTTGGTACCCTGTTCAGTGGTATGGCCAAGATTTCTGATATGCTGGCTAGTGGGCGAGATCCCACTAATTCGGCCTCTGGGCCGTAATAGTTTCTGCAGATTTGGATTCAGCTATACTTTCCTCGGCTTTTTACTGTTGTGCCTCGTCCTGGTCCGAAGGATGTTGCTGATGGTGACCCGTTAGGCCTGATACTAGCTGCTGCTTTGGTGAAGATTAGCAGGGACGGTCTCTTGAAGTGGGACAGTCTAGAGATTGTTCGATTTTTTCTTCATCACAGGCCCTCTTATCAGGACTTATACGTGTATGCCCCTATAGGATGGTTGTTGTCCGAGCATGTGTGCAAGCCTGATCAGCCACGTGGTCTTCATGGAGAGTCTACTTGGAACGTTAGTATGAAGCCTCATATGCTTCTGAGTGGGCTAAAGAGGAAGGATCGGTATATTTCGATCGTACCCGAGCCATATTGCCCTCATTTGCTCGCTCGTCAGTTTGGTTGTCATCTCGGACTTCCTCACAGTGTGAAGTGGCCGGTATCTATTAGGAGTAAGAGGATGATGGTCGCTGATATCCAGGCAGTGGTTGATTTCTCGTCCCGTCTGACGTTATCTAGTTATCTTCCCTTTACTCCGACAGGGACGCTTGCTGCTGGTTTTATGGCATGGTGGACGCCCTACATCACCTCTATCTTGCCATCTTATGCCCAGATCACAGCCCGTTTTGCGGACGTGCAGCGTAGCTCGGCTCCTTCGAAGCAGCCTAGTGTTCATAGTGCCGTTGTTCGGTCGGCAGATACTCTTGTTTCTAGTCGTACTCCGAAGTCAAAATCTGTTGTAGCCTCCTTATCTCGTAAACGCCGAAGAGGTATGTCTCCTTTGTTAACATGTCTTTTTATACACTGTTTTCCTGGTCTTTTAACATTTCTCCTTTCTTTAGACCACCGAGATAGCGAGGAAGATGAGGATAATGCCCCAGATGATGAAAATCAAGGCGTTGGGATTCTATTCTAATGTATTGATCAACAAAGAATTGCTGGGTAAGGCGGCCAAAATGCAGGACATATGGGGAATCATGGGGCCTGATTTGAAACATATAAGCATAGTACTCCCTCATTGAAACGAAAGAACAATCGGCTGGTGCTGCTGCAGCTACTGAAGAAAAAGTTAAAAAAATGAAAAACTGAAACGAATAGAAAGATGGATAAGCAACATATAGTTATAATAAAAATAACTCACACTGTGCCTCATGCGCAAAAAGCTCATCCGCACACAAAATGGGACTGGAATTTCCAAATGGACCACCACTATTTACCGAATGTTGTGTACCAGGAAGTTTAGGGTTTTTTTTTTTTATCCCTTGATGCCATCCACTTTCACCCAATGGAAACCACAATGGGTACTGCAAAGGATCATAAAAGTCGTAATAATATGAGATAGGATGGCTCCGACCACTGTGGCTATGGACTTTTATATGACGCATTGTAGTGACCGCATCACTCTCATCTTCAAGCCACAACGCAGCAACTTGGGAAACTGAGGGGGTTTGTTCAATGTCTTCTGGTCAATTGCAAGATTACAATGAAGGATAATATTATAGTCTGGCAAATTAGAAACAACATTCAAGGATCGGAAGAACTTTGAGTAAGGATTTCAACAATTTTTTTTATCACGCCTGGATGAATGCGTGGAAAAGACTTAGAACGTTCAGCACATTCATTTTCAGTATCATAAAAATACAATTTCAAATTTGTTGATGTGGCAACAGGGTCAATGAAATGGAAAAGTTGGCCCTGGACCCTGAAAGTATAAACCCCTTTATTATTCTTTGCCAAATTCTTGTCATACCTAACACCCAAAGAAGTGAATGCAAAATCATTATTTATTGCACGGATATATTCCCTGAAGGCAGCAGCTTCTGGAGAAGACAAAAGGAGAAGTTCCTTGAGCGAAGCAGGCACCCGATTAAAAAAAATACAGATATCCCAATCTATGCAACAGAAGTTTTTTGTTTCTCAGGGGAATTTGAAAGCACCACAATGCGGACAACTTGGAACCTTTTGCAAGACAAATGGCTCCAAAGGCAAATGGCAAGCTGAAGAACGTGACACAGCTACATCAAAGAGAGAAATAAGAAAAATGCGCAGAATGCGATATTGAATTTGTAAAGGCATGCTATGACAAGAAGCTTAATCCAATATCTGCAAGTTAACTACAATAGACTGAAAGGCAAGAAACTTTGACACATATTCTGCAACGACAAGCCACAGCACAAAGCTAAGCATGGATGCTTAAAACGTGCAAGAAACACTGCTGACAGGGGATGACCACACATCAAGAAGAACGTACACACCAGAAAAGATGAAAAAAAAAAGTCCGGTCGAAATATAGAATAACCCCGCAACTGACCAGGTGGTGCGGCACTTTCTCCAAATAAAGTCATGTTAGGAGAATCAGGAACAGCAGGTGGCACTTAGCTGGAGAGAAAAGGACAGAAGGGGCAGTTATAAGATTAATACAATGTGACAATAAAAACATGTAAGGAAGGATTTCTATAATAGTTATAGTTTTACAACGGGGAAGTTTCGGTGGGGAATGCAAGGCCTCTCCAGGGAACGCGGTGCGAGCTACTATAAATAACATTGCACCAATGTGACAAATATTGTAAAAGAGAATTCAAAAATCATAAACTAATGCAACACCAATGCCCCACCATTCCTTTTGCATCGTCCTGGTTTGTCTGCATAGTGAAGAAACCAACATACGAAAAACAAAGGCATATATAGCATAGTTAATAACAATAATTAACATTGATAAATAATTCATAACACTTAACAAGCAGGAAGGAAATATTTCAACAAACCTACGAAAGAGATAGAAGCAACGTGGGTTACAAGAACATGTACATTTGTTGCTGGATCAATTCTTGAAAGAACACCTTTTTTAAAAAGCACCAGGGAACAGTAAAAAAGGCAATACCATTTTGGCGCAGGGAAAAAGGGAAACCAAAGATGCTACAAACATGGAGAACATACCGTTTCCCCGTTAGTGGGGGCACTTGGTTCAGCACCATCAAAAACCCCAACAGAAGTTAGAGCAAACATAGATGGACAAGATTGAACAAAGAAATCAACCAAGCAGTCTCCAATGGCAGATGATGAACACAGATCCATGAAAAAAAGCAGCTTAACACATAGAACGAAATAACAATAAGCATGAGACCAATGTTATGTCCGCGTATCGTAAGCAGCACCTATGCACAATGTAAAAAACAATTACTCCAATGCACATAAACAAATGGCGGCAAAACTAATAGAACTGACATAAAAAAGGAATACTAACTCCGTAAGAAGGGCTATTTTTTCCATAAATCAATTGGAAAAAGAAATAATGGTAACGGATGACACGTAAACTACCTGCAGTGGCTGGGAAGCTGCCCCTGGGGACCAATAACAGGAATTCAATCCTCACCCTGCAAAAACACCAAGCATCTTTTAAGAAAATGCGTAAAATCTACATAGAACAGCAGAGGAACCGTGAATACAATAAACACAACCAAACAACAGTGCACACAACACATTTAATAAACAGTGGCAAGAATATACCCAAGTTTATTTGGACACCCAAAATGCACATTTCAATCCCACAGTAAATCCCAACCGTAAAAGCACAACCAACTAGTGCAAAACACTTATACAAAACACTGCTAGTTTCCAATCGAGTGAAGTCAAACTCAAATTTAAGAACTCCCCCAACAATATGAATTAAACAAGCAGAGATCACAACACAAATGGAGAACCAATAATTTAAGCCCTAAATACGCAGTAAATAGAAGTGTAAACGAGAAGGCAAAAACGGCACCAAAAAATTAGCTACCGCGGCAAAGAAGAAGGGAAAGAAAAAGTAAAAATCCATTTCTACAAAAAAGTAATCTTTCGTTTAGACCTCATTGCTCAAGCACAAAAATTAACTAAAAAGTAGAAAAGGGAAAGAAATATCACAACAGTAGAAAAAAGAAATCTTGATCATAAGGGAAAAAAATCTATGGTGAAAAACATAACAGTGTCACTTTGAGAAGTTCCATCTCTTCCTTTGTAGGACAAAACCTAATCAGATTTTCCACTTGATCAGCATCGGAAATTGATGCATCTAATGCAAGTGCTGGAAAGGAATGTTCAGAGACCAGAGGACATAGAAGATCGAACAAACATAACCAACAGGTAAGCAATGCCTTGAGATATATGGTTTAGGATGAACATGCGGAATCTATACGACCATGTGAGTAGTCTCACAGCTCAGTAATTATTCTAGGTCTGTAAATTCTTGATTTGAAATTATGAGTGTCTATGGAAACAAAAGCATCGGAACGAGCTCAAGAAAAAAACTAAAGCAGAACAACAATGGGATGGAAGCGATCACACAAACACATAAAGGAATACGAAAATAGTGTTAACTGTATGCGACATCCAGTTCGGATATCTCTTCAGTACAAACCCAAATCTGTGACCAAAGGGCGGCAACGGCGCCCGGACTACACCGTAAGCAGCCTGACAGGACAATACAATTAAGATGTCATCAGAGACAAAGATGGGGTATACATTCAAAGGAAGACCACTGTACTAATGGCAATTCCCAATCAAGTGAAGATTCAATAATTAGTAGAACAATCAGAAAAATCCCCAATTAATCCAGCCTCTTTGCACCGAATATGAAAGGAATGAAACGAGCAAATAAGGAATATGGCATCACCTAGAATGCGGATGATAGCAAAAAAGGAAACAAAATGCACCAAATCCCCAACCCTAGAGTGGCAGTGGCAACGGACGGGAGCACCGTAGCGGCAGGCTGGCGGGAAACCGGGGAGGCGGACGCAAGACAGAGATGGCTTCGGAGCTGGAGAATGCGCTGAGGCGGTGGATCTATAGGAAGACAGCAGGAGAGCAGGCTAGCATAGGGAGAGCAGTCGTGGCAGCAAGCGGGAGAGAGAGAGAACAAAGAGGCGGGCAGGGACCGAAGAGAGCGCCAGGTCGGCGGCGGTGCTCAGGACGGCGGCGCGAATGGTGGTGGTGCGTGCGAGGCAAGCGAGAGAGATGAAGGGAGAAAGTCGGATGTGAGAGCAATGGATCGGAAGGCCAGATTTGAGAACAATGGCTGGAGAAAGACGAGGTATTAAGAAAAGATTTGATCGAAGGGTCACAATTCCAATTGAATTCAGGATCAAACGGCCAATAATTGAATTCACCTTGGGCAGTTTTTTTCCCTACCGTTCTTATATAATAGAAGATATACTGATGTCGTCCGCCTTTGTTTTCAAAGGGATTTTCCGGGAATGAGGACTTAGCCCAAGTGGCCCCCTATCCCTCCCTTTTATTCCACTTTGCAATTTGTATGGCATGAACTCCCACCACCCTTTCCAGGCCTTCAATGGCTCCTCAAAAAAAAAAGAATTTTTCTTCAAGAGCCTAGTTTTAATTTTTCTTTTAATCAAATGGATTTTTTCCAGATATAAATACGTTTATGAGGTAATAAAACCTTTCAAAAATACTCCATTTGTCCCAATAAAGATATCTTATTTGACTCGGCTACGCAATCCAATATACATATTCAGTTGTTAATATCTCATAATATATACAAATAAGAAATTATGCAAAATATATATTTGAAAACTATAAGTTTAGAAAAATCTAATAATATAGAATTGACTATTTATTTCAAATATATACTTGTAATAAAATTGTGCCAAAGTTAAACAATTAACAGTATTAAAAAATCATACATGACAACTATAATGGGACAGAGGGAGTAGTTTTTTGTACTCACAAGTCACAATATTTATATCCGAGACGTTTTTAAGTGGCCAGAGCATCTAATTTCTCAAGTTAATGTCAAATTTTTTAAGAGGCATGAGATTAATTGTCAAATTAATACAAATTGAGATGAGTTTGATTTGATGACCAAAAATGGGTACCTGCCTTGCAATTAAGTTTCTGTCCAGAATATAGTATTTCTGGAAATCAAGAAATGCTACAAACCTCTTCGTAATATGTTGTTCATAATTTTGGATTGATTTGTTAATATTTTTGTTAGCATGCATTAATGGAAAGTAAATCTATGAGGGGATTATTTACATGCAACCTTAAATTGTGGAATGCTAGCACAATGGGATGGGGTTTTGTATTCAACCGATTAAGGATAGCACATAAATAAAAATTAGTTTAGAAATTGCTGCAAAAAGAAACGCCAATGCGAAAAAATGACTTAATTCATAGGTGATAACTTAATAACGTGTGCTACCTAATACACATTATTATGCTGAAGAAAGTTCGAGTATGTGCTACCTAATGCATAGGTAGTAATTTAATAATATGTGCACCGTAATACATATTGATATGCTGAAGAAAGAATGAGTATATGCTACCCAATTCTATAGGTACTAACTTAATAACATATGATATCTAATACACATTAATATGCTGAATGTGGTTTGATAATATGATATATGAAAGTATATCTTTCTTCCCAGTATATGATCTTGGGTTGGATATGATTCTCAAAAAGTTAATCTTTTAATATAACCAAACAGATTCTATAACGTGGTTTCCAAACAACCAAAATCATTATCATATATAAAATTGCATGTGCATAAAATCTCAATCCCCATTATTATTATTTTTTTTTTGGAAAGCATAAATTATGGAATTTGACAGGGTCAATTACCCATTAACTACTTAAATCACTACACAATATAAAAGGAATAAAATCAATAAATACAACCACACAGCTTAGAAGCTAAATACCCAGCCCTTGGACTCTAAAAAAATAACATTTCTGGATATCAATAATCAGGACACAAACTATCTCGCCTGCCTTGGTCAGTTGTCGGATAATTGAGAAAATGTACCGAGTCAACTCTGATTGACTCTTGGATAACCTATTTGTAACCTTTTTTTTTTTGAAAAGCCGAGGCCAGAGAAAAAATTACAAAGAAGGAACAAAAAGCTATCAAAGTAGGAAATAAAGCTGGAGGGCCCTAAAACGCCTGTCAACAGAAAGCCTGAACCCCAGAGGATCCAGCTAGCAGGTTGTGTTTCCTGAGATGATCTTTGGCAAAGTCCGGAGGAAATGCCCATGTGGTGTAGAAGATCTCCAAAGTAGTCCCATGTTTGGCCAAGCAGTCGGCCACTTTGTTGCCTTCTCTCCACACGGGCCTAATGATGCACTCTTCAAAACGATATATTGCGTCACTGATCCTTTCCAAAATAGGCACCATAGGGTGGTGCATATCTCTGTTCCTCAACAGATCAATGGCCATGGAAGAGTCTGTGTAGCAACTTATTCTGCGAATTCCCTTCTTTAAAAGATACTCCAAGCCCTGAGCAAGAGATGTTAATTCCGCAAATAGACTGGTTTGGCCACCAATGTACCCGCATCCACCTCCTCTCCAATCTTCGTTGTCATTCCTTAAGACGAAGCCGAAACCCGCCTTCCCTGAGTAACTATCCGCACTCCTGTCCACATTGAGGATGAGCCCTTTGAAATTAAGGTGGTTCCAACTGGGCAGACTTCTGGCCGACCGAGGAGCAGCTTGCTTAAGTTGGGCTTTATCCATGTCTTCTATAGAGTTCAAGATTTCCCTCTTGAGGATCCATGTCGACTTAGACTTCCCCCTGAACACCCTTGAGTTCCTTTCAAGCCAGATACTCCATATGGCAGCCGGCACCAAATTACCATATGCATAGGTGAGCCCCTGAAGGAAGTTGCCAATATCGTGCCTCGGTATCAAATTACAGTCGCTAGGAATAGGAATCCTCAAGATCTTCCAAAGCTGTCTGGCCCAATCATACAGAAACAGGCAGTGACTCCAGCTCTCAACTTCCACACCACAAATGATACATAAAGGAGAATTGGCTAGTTTCCTAGTAAAACGCAACCAGTTAACTGGTAGGCCTTCATGACTAGTTAACCATAAAAGGAACCCAATTTTCTCTGGGATATGAGCCTTCCACATCCATCTCCAATTCTGATCATTGGATTCCTCCCTACTCAGATATTTATAGGCGGACTTGACTGAGTATTTCCCATCCGGGGAGAATTTCCAAATCCATAATTCAGGGCATCTGGAGTGAAGAGCAGTGGATGGGGATGATAGAATGCCCTGATGGATATCCTCAGGAATAGGCGTGTAGAGCTTAGACAAATCCCAACAGCCGCTTGTAACAATATCGCACACGCGGAGTTGGATGTCCTGAATGGCCACATACGGAATAGCAGCTTCCAGGTGTAAGCCCCGCCACCAGGGAGTGTACCACAAGGATGATTTCCTATCCCCCAAACGAAGAGAAAATCTGTTAAACAACTCAGGGAGAATTCTGTGTACGACCTTGAGTATATGAGAGTTCCTTCTCCAGTTATTCTTCATGGATAAGCTATCTGGATCGAAACCTCCTTTAACCATTCTAACCCAAAGTTTAGCAGGCGAATGCAAGATCCCCCACACCAGCTTGCCTAATAGGGCGATATTCATTTGGCGAGCTCGCTTCAACCCCAATCCTCCAGATCTCTTATCTGTGGCAGCGGTGTCCCATTTAATAAGATGAAGCCCCTTACCTTTGTTGTCCTTCCAAATACATCGGCTGACTTTCCTATCAATAAGATTGCAAATCCCCTCCGGAAGCCAGTGTAATTGCATTACATAGGATGGTATTGCGGTCAAAACTGCTCGCGAAAGAGTGAGTCGACCCGCCTTGTTAAGCATTTTGCACGCCTATCCCTCCATCCTGGCATCCATTTTATTGAGAATGAAGGAGAAATCCCTTATCCACTTTCTACCAGTGAGTAGGGGGAAGTCCAAATATGAATCAAAATTGTCGGTTTCCTGAATTTGGAGGACCTCTTTAATCCAGGTTCCGTTCCCCTGACAGATGGACCGAGGAATGAACATAGACGATTTGGAATGATTAAGCTTGAGGCCAGATACTTTAGAAAAGGACTGAAGAGTGTCAGCCTCGCATCTAATACTCCCTCTATCCACCGAAGAACAAAGGATTAAATCATCCGCAAAGATAAGATGGGAGATGCTAGAATCCTGATTAATGAAGATAGGCTTTCAGAACCTCCCAGTGATATGTTGGTGTATCATAATAGAAAGTTTTTCCATTACAATCAGAAACAGGAATGGGGATAGGGGATCCCCTTATCGAAGGCCTTCACCTGGCCTGAATTGATCAAGCAATTGACCATTCCATATTAATGTGTACGCCGGAGACTGGACACAAAATAATATGATGCGGATGATAGCCTCTGGCAATTCCAATTCCTGCAGGCAAACCTGTAGGAAGTCCCAACGAACATTATCGTATGCTTTTTTTATGTCAATTTTTAAGAGGATTCCCTTAGGGCCCGATCTGCGGCCAGAGATGGCATCCATAAGTTCTTGAAGAGTAGCCGCGTTGTCGATGGTTCCCCTCCCCGGAAGGAACGCAGATTGGTGATAGGAAATGAGGGACATCAGGGAAGGCTTAATCCTGTTAACCAAGACCTTTGTAAAAATTTTGTAGATAACGTTACAAAGCGAGATAGGCCTGAAATGCTTGAATTCTAAGGGATCCGGAACCTTAGGAATGAGGCAAATGAGAGCTTTAGCAATCTGGGATGGGAAAACACCACTGGAAATGGCTTGACGAACAAACTCATGTATAGAGGGACCCGTAGTGTTCCAGAATGTTTTGTAGAAACCACCAGGAAAACCATCAGGCCCAGGGGAAGAGAAGGAATTAAGTCTGACTACAACGTCCTTGACTTCCGAGATGGAAATGTCCTCACTGAGCCTCTCCTTATCCGTGTTGGGAATGTTATCCAATTTGGGAATATAGGGGGGGTCTTCGTCATCCTGTCCTTCCGTTCGATCCTGATTAGAAGGTGCCTCATAGAGATTCATAAAGAAATCTCTAGCGGCCTGTTTCATCACATTATTGTCCTCTGTCCATGCTCCTGAAGGTAACTGAATCCCATGGATCCTCCCCCTGTGCATGTTAAATTTGGCTTTAGCATGGAAGTATGCTGTGTTACGGTCTCCGAACTTCACCCATTTATCTCTCGCCCTTTGGTACCATTTGATCTCCTCCTGTTGGAGTAGAAGATTATATTCTCTATAAAGCTCCTGTTCCAACATCATCAGCCTAACTGAATCGACTTTCTCCAGTGTGCGCGAGTTGCCATTTAGCCTTTTCCTCAGCTTGATTTTCCTCCAGTGAATATTTCCCATAAAGGATTTATGAAATTCCATGGAGGAATGTTGCACTTTATCAAGATTACTCCACAGATTCCCTTCGGTCCACCCATTGTCAATGAGATCATTTTATCTGTCATCCGTAGCCCAAGCCTCCCACCGGAACGGGCTGTTATGGTGTTGCAGATGTCCCCCACAGTGGAGTATTAATGGGGCATGGTCGGAGCCAACCCTTGGCAACACCTGAATATGGCCCAAGGGAAAGAGAGACACCCAGTCTACGTTCATCATTCCTCTATCTAACCTCTTGAATATCCGGTGACCCTCACCCAACGGGCGAGACCAAGTGAAAGCACTCCCCGAGGTGTTGATGTTAGAGAGTCCATAGTCATGAAATAAGGAGTTCAGTTCATCAGCCCTCTGCATATTGAATATGCCGCCCTTAACTTCATTAGAAGAGGAAATTTGATTCCAATCTCCTACAATAGCCCAAGCTCCATTCATAGTATCACTCAGCTGTCTAATTTTATCCCAATTAGCTCTCCTATCCTCATACCTCGGTGAAGCATACAGCACTGAGAGAAACCAAACCGCCGCCCCCTGAGCGATCCTCAAGGTAATACATCTCTCTTGAACATCTAAAACCTGAACATCCATCCTGACCAATTCTATGAAGAATCCAAATTCTCCCTGCTTTCCCAACCGTCTCTTGGATAGACACAGGGACGAACCCCTCTTTACAGAAGAAATTAGTATTAGGATCGAACTTGATCTGAGGTTCCAGAATGGAGTCCGTTAGGGTGCGATTGACAATTCTCTCTTGATGTGCTGCGGTTAATCTCAGCCATTGATTTAATTTGTAAATTGATGGTTGAGATTAACTTGAAGGTTAAAATAGTAATTTTGCTATATTTAGCTTTGTTAACAAACAACTGACCGTCTCTTAAACTCCACTTTTCCTTTACGCATTTTAATATGATCAGTTGATCTTACATTACCCACCAATTTACTTAATTTATATATATATATATATACATATTGTTGAACTATTAATGAAAATGTACATAAAATGTTCCTAGTTGAGTCGTTGAATTGTTGATGAAGACGTCGCTGAATTGTTCTTAATTGTTGATGAAGATGTCGCTGAATTGTTCATGAAAAACGTCGCCAAATTGTTTTTGTGGCATCGCTGAATTGTATATGGTAGCATCGCTGAATTCTTCTTTGTAGAGTCGTTGAATTCTTCTTATGTAGCCGCTGAATTGTTCTTGATTGTTGATGAAAACGTCACCAAATTGTTTTTGTGACGTCGCTGAATTATATATGGTAGCATCGCTGAATTCTTCTTTGTAGAGTCGCTGATTTCTTCTTTTACGTAGTCGCTGGAATATTTTTGGTAGCGTCATTGAATTGTTTTTGGTAATATCGCAGAAATTTTATTTGATAGATTCTTGAATTCTTCTAGGAGTGTCGCTGAATTCTTCTCCAAAGTGTCGCTGAATTATTCTCTATGGGGTCGCTGAAATAATTTTGATAGCATCACTGAATTATTTTTGGTAACATTGTTGAATTGTATTTGGTAACTTCGCTGAATTCTTCTACTCAGTGTCGCTGAATTCTTCTACACAGTGTCGCTAAATTCTTATATGTGGAGTCGCTGAATTCTTCTACGTTGGATCGCTGAAACATTTTTGTTAGCATCACTGAATTATTTTTGGTAGCATCGTTGAATGCTATACGTAATAAATTTGTTACCAATTATATTTGAAAATTAGATATGATTACCAAATATTTGATATGATTGACCAAATATATTATATATGATAACATACTAAATATAGGGTTATATCTTCATTATGACAATTATACCCTTTTTCATTTACAACCCTTGGATTTTAAATACACGGTGCAGATTGCAGCCTTGATGTACTGCAGATTTCTTGATCGCAAACAACCGAGCCCTTCCAGAATACCCAGCAAATCAGGCTTAGAATTCCTAATAATGTCCTGAAGACGTCTTTTAGTAGACTTATTCCTTATCCCCCCAACATTCCACACCAAAGTTTTTAAATTTTTTCCAATCCATAAACAAATATTTTGGAAATTATTGTTGAATCTCTATTGAGAGATAGACCCATACCTTCCTTAGGATTGCACTGCTGAGGGGCCAACCTCATCCTCGTCATTCCTCGGATATTCCCTTTTCCCTTGTCCCGGAGGAGCTGAAGTTTCCGGAGACCGATCTATCAATTGCTCCTCTGCCGAAGTGGAGACACGGGCTCTCTTCTGTAATAATGGTCTAATTTGTTTAGCCTTAATGGTTTCCTCTTGGGCTTTGGCCCGAATAATTTTCATTTTGGTCCACAACAACTCTTTATTATTCTTGTGCTCCAATTTAGTGCGGCCCATTCCTTTCTTGCCAATGGGAGGCACATTCTCCTTTCCTTCATTCTTTTTTGGCCCAAGCTTAACTTTATCCGGCCCAGCCATCTTCATCGGCCCTTTAGGTCTCCTCTTAACCACCTGTATCCACTCATCCCCACTCGGTTGTTGGGGGTTCGCATGAGTAGCGCCGTGCTCATCCCTTTTAGCCTCGTGACTTTCCTTGTTAGTGCTATCTTCCAGAGTCAAATCCTTGCCCTCAGTATCAGCCTCCTCACTTTCCATATTAGTGATTCCCCCTGCTTTGTTTCAATATCCTCTTCCTCGGTTGTGTCAGTTTTGTCTTGTTTGTCTGTCAATTCGTTCATGCCCATAATGATCACTCCCTTCGCGCTGCACTTTGGTTGGATGTCGCGACTCACCTGCACACCAACATGTTGGTTATTGGGGATTTTAATACTACGTTGGGGGCGCATGAAAGGTTGAATAGCTTGAGTTCTTTTGATCGAGGCTCCTCTGCCTTCCTGGAATTCCTGAATACCACAGCCCTCAATGACATTAATCTGCAGGGTCACAAATTCACCTGGTACAAACGGTCATGCTCACGCAACATCCAGGCTTCTAGGATCGATCGTGCCATTGCCTCTGATGGGTTTTTAGCGCTTTGGGACAACGTCTCTCTCTTAACTCTTGCCCGGCACAATTCGGATCATACTCCTCTCTTCTTGAAAGGCTGCTCCAACAACATCTCTCCTCGGCCTTTCCGCTTTCAATCTATGTGGCTTTCAGACACTAGTTTCTTCATCTTGGCAGAAACTTCATGGCAGGGGAATATCAATGGTGCTAATCCGATTACTATTTTCTCTGCGAAACTTAAACGTCTCAAGTCTGCGATAAAATCTTGGAATGCGGCTTCTTTTGGGAACATTTTCGCCGAGGTGGATATGGCTTTCGAACAGCTTCAGGAGATACAACATCGGCTTGACGAGGAGGGTGACAGTGATATTCTTTTTTGTGAGGAGGTTGAGGCTCTTATTCATCTCAACGCCAAATTGCAGGCAAAATATGACTTCTTCTCCCAAAAAAACCGGACTTCTTGGTTGCAGTATGGTGATCGGAACACTGCTTTCTTCCACAAATCACAAAGGCTGAAACGCTCCAAATATAATATTTCTTCCATGATGATTGGTGATAGTCTTTCCGAGAATGCCGATGACATTGCGGATCACATCATCAACTATTACAAGAGTTTATTCCAGGCTCCAGCCGACGCCCCAGACTTCTCTGGTTTAGACTTCATTGCTCCGGTGATCTCGCCTGAAGAAAACCTGATGCTCACACGCCTGCCAGATGCGGAGGAGGTGCATAGTGCGGTGTTGTCTCTCTCGCCAGACAGCTCGCCAGGTCCGGATGGCTTCGGGGGCATATTCTATCATAAATGTTGGTCGTTCATACATCCAGACCTTTGCAAGGCAGTCCAATATTTCTTCGCTCAGGTCCATATGCCCGTGGGGATAAACAACAACTTCATTGTTCTCCTTCCCAAAAAAGATGGTGCGGTCAGGATTGAAGACTTCAGGCCGATCAACCTCTGCAACTTCTTCTTTAAGATTACTACTCGTATTATTTCTGATCGGCTTGGGCCCCTCCTGGGTAAATATCTCAGTCCACTACAATTTGGGTTTATCCCGGGTCGTAATATTCATCATTGCATTGCTATAGCATCTGAATGTTTCAATTGCCTTAGTCGCTCCAAAAAGGGAGGTATTGCCCTCAAAATAGATATTGCTAAAGCTTTTGACACTGTGCGCTGGGATTTTCTCTTGGCGGTGGCTGGTCGCATGGGCTTCAGTCCTCATTTCTGCGCTATGATTCATTCTATCCTTTCGTCTGCTAAAGTCTCGGTGCTGATCAATGGTTCACCTCGGGGTTTCTTTTCTTGTGGTCGTGGTGTTCGCCAAGGAGACCCCTTGTCTCCTCTTCTATTTTGTTTGGCGGAGGAAGTGCTTGCCCTTTGGATTAATCGCTGCGTTTCAAATGGTAACATCCAGCTTGCTCTGGCTAGCAGATCTTGTCGACTTCCTCCCTATCTCTTTTATGCGGATGACATCGTCCTCTTCTGCAAAGGAGATAATCGCTCCATTGGCTCCATTCATGACGTGCTTGATAAATATGCTGCAGTCTCTGGTCAAGTTCATAGCCCCGCCAAATCTAGAATTTATTTCGGGAAGTTTGTTGATAGCACTCTCAAGCGGCGTGTGCTGGCGGATTATGGTATCCCTGCTGGTTCTTTTCCGTTCAAATATCTTGGTTGCCCGATCTTCATTGGTTCGCCTAAAAGTCAGTTCTTTCGGGAGTATACTGACTTGATTCTTCAGAAGTTCGGCCGCTGGAAGGGCACCACCCTTTCCATGGCAGGTCGCATTTGCTTGGTGAATCATGTGATTATTGCTTCCACGGTACATTCGATGATGGTTTACAGATGGCCTCGTCCACAAATCAAGCGAATAGAAACAGCGTGCCGGAATTTTATTTGGTCTGGTGATATTTCTAAAACCCACCATTTCACTGTAGGATGGAAACGAATTTGTTGTCCTACTTCAGAAGGGGGTCTTGGCATCCGTTCTATTCGTACGGCGAATGAAGCTTATATTATGAAACTGGCTTGGGATATTCTTCAGGGGCATCCTTCGCTTGGTTTTCTGAAAGACAGATGGTTTATCAATGGCGTTCCCCGGACAACTTACTTATCATCTTCCATTCGCTCTCCCTGCCTGGGACATACAAACCGCCTTATGGAGGATGCGGCTTGGTTAGTTGGCTGCCGATCCAATGTGCGATTTTGGCTAGATAATTGGGCGGGTTGCATTATTGCGGACGTCCTGGAGATCCCTGCGGCCCTAAGGGAATTTTTTGTTCAACCTGTTAGCGACTATTTCTTCAATGGCGAATGGCACTTCACGGCTAACTTCGTTAGCAATTTCCCAGGTCTTATTCAATCTATTCTGAATGTCCGTATTTCTACTAGCTCGGTTGATCACAGGGTCTGGACTAAAACATCTCATGGCAAGATTTCCTCCAAGATCGCGTACAGACATTTGCGACCTGCCTTTCCAAGGACTTCCTGGGGTTCATGGATTTGGGATACTTTCATTCCCCGTCGTCGCTCAATTGTACTATGGAAAATTATAAGGGGTGTCATCCTCACTTGGGACGTCCTTCGCTCCTATGGTATTTTTGGTCCTTCGATTTGCTGCTTGTGTCGCGCCTCTGAAGAAACTATCGATCACTTGTTCCTTAAATGCGAGGTGTCTTCCAAAGTCCTGCTCCACTTTATTCAATCCTTCGGATTTCATAATCGGCTTCAGGAACAGGATTGCTTCATGGGTTTTTTATTACAATGCATGACTATCTCGGCCAGTAAACAGGTCCATTCTCTATGGCGGCTATTCATCGTCTCTTACACATGGCTTATTTGGTCTACTCGCAATACGATTCTACATGCTGATGACTCCTCTTCGGGATGTGCCCGTACCATTCGGACGTCCAAACTCATGGCGACGGTTATGGCGATGATGAAAGAAGCGGATCATCTACAATTGGGCAGTATGCACAACTTCCTGGATGACCTTAAAATCATTAAATTTTTTGGACTTCGCGTTTCAGTGGGGAAAGCTCCGAAAATTACTAGTGTACGCTGGAGACCACCTCTTCCGGGCTGGATCAAGTGCAACGTAGATGGCCATGCCTCGGGCTCCCCTGGCGTGATCTCAGGTGGTGGTATCTTTCGCAATTCCAGAGGCTTTGTAAAGGGATGCTTCACGGGCGGCTACGGCCTCGGCTATGCTTTTGAAGCGGAGCTCATCTCCGCGTGCTTGGGCATTGAGATGGCACACTCCCATGGCTGGTCCAACCTTTGGCTGGAGACCGACTCCACCTATGTACTGCATGCTCTCACTCATCCCACCCCCGATGTTCCCTGGCGTCTTCGTGGACGATGGCAGATGGCCGTGGATCTTGTCGAGCATATTAACTTTCGCATTTCTCATATATTTCGCGAGGGCAATGCCGCAGCTGACACTCTTTCTTCTATTGGCGGGGACTTCACGTGGTACACCACTGCTCCTCCGAGTCTGCATAAACATCTGTTCAATGATAAGCACTCTGAGTACTATCGTTTTCACTAGGTTATGTGATCGTGTGCGGTAGTTTTTTTCTCCTTTTCTGCTTTGGTACTCTTTTTCCCCTTCATGGGTTTTTCCCACTCGGGTTTTACCATGAAGGGGTTTTAACGAGGCCGGCGGGGAGATATTTGGGCACTTGCCCGCCTACCTTTTCGGCCTTGGTCACGGGCCATTTTCTTTCTCCATTATGGATTTCGTTGTACTTCCTTCTTTCTGTACGTTTTCTTTCCTTTTATATTTAATCTCACTTATTGATTAAATATAATCTTATATATTTTAAAATATTATCGTTAAGGGGATGGGGACTTGCCCAAGCAGCCAAGTCTATGTCTTCCAACCTTTGGGTTGGGGGTTTAATTCCCCACTCGACACCCCATCTCTCTCATTTATCCATTTGTAATATATGTAGTATGGGCTCCTAACACCCTTCTCTGACTTCGGCTACTCCAAAAGAAAATATTACTGTTAAACAAAACACATTAAATTGTGTGTCCAATATTTGGGACATAATTAGTGGGACATATAGTATTTATTAATTATATGCATTTTCTCCTATTTCAAGACTTTCTAACCTTGACTTTAAACGAAATACTAATATTTAACTATCCTTTATGCATAATGGTTAGTATACGTCACATCCAATATACTTCATACTATATCTTTTTTAGGTAAATACCAGGGTATCCCCAGGCCACATTGGGCCCAAGACTAATCCCTCGAGGATCTGCAAGGGCAATTAAGGGCACATCTCCCAAAGCAGTTTTTTGCATACACAAGGCTCGAACCCGAGACCTTGCTTAAGCGACTAGAGCCCCCATCCACTCAAGCCAACTGCTGTTGGTTTCATACTATATCTTGTTAAGGGTATTTCTTCATTAAATAAAGTAAAGTATATTTTTAATTTAGAGAAATACATGATGTTTAACTTGTAGGATTAGTATTAATTGCAGGTTTCCATTAATACCACTATTTTAAATGCTAGAATTATTCATTGTATTAGAAATAATATTCCGCTAATTTTGGAGTCTTGCACTATTTTGTAATGGGCTTAATTCAATGGAATGTTTTTAAACAAATGGGTTATACTATAATATGCATGTCAAATGCAATTTTTTCCATTGTGGGCTTAATTCCCTCAAATGGTAACTTCCTTTTTGACCCAAATAAGAAAAATCTCACATTTCTTTTTTCGAATATGAATTAACTAACACAATATATGCTAAATTGGATTCATTTTATGCTATATATTTTATCCCAACCATGCTGGATGAATGTATTGAATACACCGAATAAAATTCGGTACATTTTCTCATCATTCCTCATTGGGAACATTATGATCTATATATTATCCTTTCTAGAATACGAATTAACTAACACAATATATGCTAAATTAGATTCATTTTGTGCTATATATCCCAACTATCGATGAATGTATTGAACAAACCAAATAAATTTAGATGCATTTTTTCATCATTCCTCATTGGAAACATTTTGTATATATAACGAGTAGGGTGTTAATATGTAGTTCTGATCACACACACACGATTGGAGTAATGTAAAGAGCCAATTGTTTGTTGACCCGAGTCGGACCTCCTGTCCTACATCCGGGGGATTCCAATCCAGGCGAAATACTCAACAAAGATCAAGAACAACTACAAGACTCGAAACAAATTCTACCAACTCGATCTAGAAGCTGATGACTCCCCCTCAACCTCTAATCTCCCTGATCAGAATTTCAGTAACAATCTTGTTGTTCCTACCACTAGTTGACAGCCCTGAACTAAAATCCTAAACTATTCCAAGAAGTATTCCCATCTTGGATTACAACTCGATCTAAATGATATACAAAATGAATCACAACCTAATTCACTTAAGATCGAAACTCTCAATCATCTAACATGAAGAACACGATCTTGACTTGACAATATCTTCTAATCGAATCTAAGAAGCTCTTAATAAAGTGTATAGAAGAATGAAAAGTAAGTACAAAATCTGACTCAAAGACACAAGTATAAGAAGTACTACCTCCGTCTCAATATAAATGTTACATTCCCTTCCGACACGTTTGCCGATACACATTTTTAACTATTTATAACTTAAATTGTGTATAATAAAAACTTATAAAAAGTTGATTGTCTAAAACTACAAGATTGGACGAATCTAACAAGATCTCACTTGACTATGTTTTTCCTTTTATACCTATGATAAAAATTTGAATCAAAGTTACACAATGAATAGTGTCAAAAAGTCCAACGTAACATTTATATTGAGACGGAGGAAGTTTATATAAACTGAAATCCGCCTTGGTCTTTAAGTCCATGGTGCTGGTGTGACTTGATCATCAAAGACATAACTGCATTGTTGTTAGTGAGTTGCAATGACACCTATATAATCCTGCATGAAATGTTTAGTGCCAACAATCTCCCCCTCATTTCATGAAGAGGTTGATTCATCACATAAAGTCTCAAACCAATATGATGAATATCTATTCAGAATTTCAAACTAACAACAGAGGATAATAGATCAAGTCCAAATAAAAGTAGTTAACAAGTAAGAGTAACACCAGCAAGAAAAATAACCAAAACAGCTAGCTAAAAAAAATTCAGACATAGAAATCCAAGCATATAATGTCTAACCACAAAACAAGCTAAACATTAGTAAGCATCAGCAAGCAACAGCAAACAAGAGTATCCAAAAGTATCCAGCAGTAAAATACGATTAGTTACAGACCCAATTTCCAAAAGATTTAAGTTCAGAATGTACCCCCTCAAAACGTTGTCAACATTACCCATTAACATCAGTTTGAGACATCCCCCCCCTTGATGAGTCAAGCCTCCTCATCATCGTCCTCGCCAGTGGGAGGAGGATCAAATGAGCCCGGAAGCAACTTCAGCATGTTGTTGTTTTGCTTCCTGATGCGGAGGCCAGCAGAAATAACACTAGACACCTCCTCATTCTATCGAAGAATGATGGTCTTGAGATGGTTCACTAACGCTGTGCCGGACAGAGCAGGACCAAGAAGGATGTCGTTGTGCATATTCCTCAGATCATTGGTGGGAGTATTCTGCTTAATTGGAATGCGCTCCTCTTTGGGTAATTTGATCCCATTTTTCTTCAAAAACCTTGTGATCAATGCGGGATAGGGTAGGAGATCGTTCTTGCCAATCGATCCGCATGTGTAACCTACCATCTTGGAAAGCACAGAGAGACCAAAATTGGTCATCTTAAGATATTTTTCAATACAAAACATGAGTTTTTTCCATATGAGAGGACACTTGACTGGCGTTTGTAGTTGGGAGGATGTTGGAACTGCAGAGATGGAAGAGACAGCTGAACTTCAGAGTGAGTTGAGTAGCACGAAGTTGTCCGCGTCCAAATGCAATGCTTTTGGTATTGGAGATCTCATAAGCAACTTCGGCATTTGAGTTAGGCATATAGTTCGTCACATCATCAAGGTTGCTGTTAAGCTGCACCTTCAACAACTGGTTAATGACTTGGGGAAAAATCTCCAGGATTTTGCCGCGTATGTAGATCTTCCCACCAAAAGGCGACTCAGCATCCAGGACATCCGAATGAAGGTTGGCATAGAACTCGCGAACCAAAGCAGGAGAGTAGTCCTCCAGTTTAGTAGCCCAGTAGAGAAGATGGCAATCCTCCAAGTATTTTGAAAAACCCAGCTCTTTGTAGATAGGATGTACAAACTGCTCCTCTGGTATGAAGTCTCTATTGTTGAGTTCCTTAGCAAATTTCTGCGCATCCTTGTCATAGAACTTAAAATTTAGAGCATCCCGAACAGTCATGGGGCCAGCTTTCTTTGGTCGTTTCTGTGTTGTCTCAACAGTAGGCTGCTTATCCTTCCTTTTACGAGACCGAGTCACAGGGGTACGAGCGACAGGGCGATTTTCCGGAGTAACTTCAGGATCCGGCTCATCGTTCCTTAGTTGTTCCTGTTCTCCAGTAACAACATCATCAGCAGTATTGAAAAAGTCATCCTTATTATCTTGGGGGTAGTTTGTAGTGGTTCCATCATCCCAGTCGACGGAGAAGGTTTCTTTCTGAGGTGCTGGAAAAGCAGACAAAGGAGGTGCATGAAGCTCTCCGGAGGAAGGAACAGGATGGTCTGGTAGGTGGTAGACTCTCGAGTGGAAGGACATCAGTGACGTTGTCGTCAGCGTTACCACCAGACGATTCTCCAATATCAGTAGCTAGATTCGCGAAGGATTCGCCAAGGGCTTGAAGAACAGACGAGACAATCTGAACTGGATCAATGGATGTTTCAGCATTTGTTGGGGCGGATGACTCAGTAGTCGGATCAGAAGGGGATTTGGGGGAAGAAGAAGATGCCATTGAAAGAGAGGAAGCTGCACAACTAAGAAACCAACAAAAACAAAAGAAGAGAAGTGCAGAAAACAAATGCGAGACAAAGTATTTAAAGAGAGAAAGAAATGTGAAACGTTTAACCACGATCGATAGAGGAGAAACGGAGAAGAAATGATGGTGGTTTCGGGCGACGTGAGCTGCAGGGGTGAAGGGACGGTTACTAGTGTTGCAGGGTGATGATGACACAGATCAGACGTCCTTTCAAAATCTCTCCATATCAGATTTTTGTCTTTATCCGTTTCTTTCTCTAAAGTGCTTGGGCCTGTAAAGACTACTATACAAAGAAAAACAAAGAAGGCCCAAAACATAATGAAATTCAATTGGTGTAGAAACTTAGGCCCAGAATAGTTCTAAGCCTATCAAACTTATCTCCCTCCATGGCTTTAGTTAGGATGTCAGCACGCTGCTCTGACGACCCTACATGTTGAATATCACAAATGTTATCTTCAACCAAATCTCTAATGAAATGATACCTGATGTCAATATGCTTGCTCCTATTGTGAAGCACTGGATTCTTAGAGATGTTTATAGCACTTGTATTGTCACATAGCACCACAAATTTCTTTTGATTTACTCCATAGTCTCCCAAGGTTTGCTTCATCCACATGAGTTGAGAGCAGCAACATGTAGCAGCAATGTATTCTGCTTCAGCTGTAGATAGGGCAACTATGTTTTGTTTCCTTGAGTACCAACTAACCAAATTGTCACCAAGATAGAAACAGCCTCCTATTGTCGAACGTCTATCATCACAACTTCCAGCCCAGTCTGAGTCTGTGTATCCTATAAGATCCAATGATGATCTTTTAGAGTACTAGATTCCAAGTCCAATGGTTCCTTTAATATATCTCATGATTCTCTTAGCTGCTTTAAAGTGTGTTTCCTTAGGTTGAGATTGAAATCTAGCACATACTCCAGTGCTATATGAGATATCTGGTCTGGTTGTTGTTAGGTAGAGAAGACTACCTATCATGCTTCTGTATAGCTTTTGATCAACATCATTACTTGTATCAGTTTTAGAAAGCTTCTCATGTAATCCCTGAGGAGTTCTTGCCACTTTGATGTCTTCTAAGTTAAACTTCTTGAGCATATTTGCAGCATACTTCTCTTGTGATAAGAATATACCATCTTTTCCTTGTTTAATCTGTAATCCAAGAAAATAATGCAATTCTCCAAGCATACTCATCTCAAATTCTGTCTTCATGGCATGAATGAAACCTTTTCTAAGTTCTTCTAAAGTACAATCAAAAATGATGTCATCAACATAGACCTGAACAACTATGATGTGTTTATCTGAATGCTTAATGAATAAAGTCTTATCCACATTTCCTCTGGTGTAACCGTTGTTGACGAGAAATTGTGACAACCTTTCATACCAGGCACGAGGTGCTTGCTTAAAACCATATAAAACTCCTTTAACTCTGTAGACATAGTCTGGATGCTTATGATCTTCAAACCCAGCTGGTTGAGCTACATAAATTTCCTCCTTTATTCTTCCATTCAGAAAAACAGTCTTGATATCCATTTGATACAACTTGAAATCCAAGTAGTATGCAACAGACAACAAGATCCTTACAGCTTCCATTCTGGCCACTGGTGCATAAGTTTCTCCATAATCCAATCCTTCAATTTGTGTGTAGCCTTGTGCTACCAGTCGAGCTTTATTTCTGACTATGTTTCCATGGTCATCTTTCTTGTTTCTAAAGATCCATTTAGTACCAATAATGGTGATGTTGTCAGGGGGTGGTACTAACTCCCATACAGAGTTTATTTCAAATTGAAGTAACTCATCTTGCAGGGCTGCAATCCAGTATTCGTCTTTGAAAGCTTCTGAGGCATTTCTTGGCTCAACCTTGGATATGAAACAGTTCATTCCAGCCAGTTGCTTGTAATCAACTCTCTTATTTCTGGTCTGTCTTGGTGCATCTAATTCTCCTATAATGTCAGCATTAGAATGATGCTTCAAGGTTCTAGGACCTTTCCTCTTATCAGTATCAGAAGTGACAAATGGTTGTTGCTCTTCTTCAGTATCAACCATAACATCAGTTTCAGCTTCAGCTTCTTCATCAGCTTCAAATGATGGTTCATGTGATTCCTCAGTTGGTGGATCAATAACAGGAAAGTAATGTAGACCATCTTCATCTTCAGAAAATCCTTTAGATAGAGAATCTTTAAATAAAACATTCACAGATTCTATAACCTTCTTGCTATCAGTCAAGTAAATTCTGTAAGCTCTGGAGTTGTTAGCATAACCTAAAAACAACCCTTTTTCTGATCTAGCATCAAACTTCTTAGGCTATTCCCGATATCTGTAAACATGACAAGAACAACCAAATGTATGAAAATATTTGACATTAGGAAATTTATCATACCATATTTGATAAGGAGTGAAGTTTGTCTTTGGCCTCAAAAGAACTCTATTTGCAACATGACATGCTGTGTTGATTGCTTCAGCCCAAAAGGTCTTGGGAAGTGTGCTGTCATGAAGCATAGACCTTGCCATCTCCTGTAAGGTCCTATTCTTGCTTTCTACAATACCATTCTGTTGAGGAGTTTTTGGGGCAGAGAACTCTTGAGAAATTCCATGTAGCTTACAAAATCAGTGAATTGTTGATTGTCAAACTCTCTTCCATGATCAGTTCTAATCCTTTTGATCTTCCCTTGTTTTTGGTTCATGATCCTCAGGCTCATTGACTCAAAATACTCAAAGGCTTCATCTTTGGATCTGAGAAAACAAACAAAAGTGAATCTAGAAAAATCATCCACTATGACAAGTACATACCTTTTACCATTGAGGCTTTCAACTTCTAATTGACCCATCAAGTCCATATGAATAAGTTCAAGACAGTGATTAGTGGTGATTTCATCAACTCGTTTGTGTTGAGCTTTGGTTTGTTTCCCCTTTGAGCATCCTTCACAGATAACTTTTGAGTTATTCTGTAGTTTGGGCAACCCTTTAACAGCGCCGGATATACTTAATTTGTAAAGAGTTTGGTAATTCAGATGTGCCATCCTCTTGTGCCAAAGGCTTGTAAGATCTTCTTTTAAGATCAAGGCATTGTCTACTATTTCCTTTAAGATATAACAGTTATTAGTAGACCTTTTGCCTGACATAATACACTTATAGTCTTTAAACACATAACAAGTATTCATGTTAAATAACACTAAGGAGTTTTCATCACATAATTGGCTTATGGAAATCAAATTAGTAGTTAAACCTTCAACAAAATAGACCTTAGAGAGATTAGAAAGAACTCCCTTATCAATTTTACCATAACCAGTGATTTTGCTTTTGGCACCATCACCATACATCACCTCTCCACAATCTTGCTCTATGAAATTTTGAAGTATGTTCTTGGTTCCAGTCATATGCCTAGAGCATCCAGAATCAAAATACCACAAGGTGTTCCTGTGATGTGCTTGCAAAGATACAACAACAAGACCAAGTGATTGTTTGTAAGAGTGTTTAGGTATCCAGGCTTTGCGAATCTGGATTTTCTTCTGTAGTTCTAACGATGGCCAGACAACGGGTCTTCCATTTAAAAGATCCCTGACTATCCTGAGACAAGTATCAGCTTGATGACCAGGTAGGCCACAATAGATACAATCCCTTGAGTCTTGAGGTGCAAGGTTGACTTGAATAGGCACATTCTTGTAGGTAGTTGCATTGCTTGATTCTTCACCAAGGTATCCTCCACTGACAAAGTTTCTCTTGGTTGATTTGAACTTGTTTGGATTCCCTTTCTTCTTGTATCCAATACCTGAAAGATCACCAGGTCTTTTGCACATAGAAAGAACTGAATCTAACTTATTTTTACCTTTAACCGTTTGAGAGAGTTCACTGATCTTAGTTTGTAGTTGTTGATTTTCTGTAGCCAAAGAGTTCTTTTCTTCAGAAAGTTTAGAGCATTCAGCTTGAAGTTCTTCAACTTTGAGCTTAACAAGCTTCAATTCCTTCTGAATTTTGATCTTCTCAACAGATAGCTCATCATAAGATATTCCGAGGTCAGTCAGTTGCGTTAACAACTTCTTGTTCTCACTTAATGCAGTATCATACTCGAACTTTAACTCTTCATATGCATCAGCCAGCTTTGAATATATTTCATTGATATTACCTGCACTAACAGAATCATCTTCATCAGTAGAATAATCTATTGAGCTTGTTATACCTGTTAGAGGGCTGCAATCACGAATGGTTAAAGCTACAACATATTCTGGATCACTTTGTTGTTCCTCGGTTGCCTCAACATCGGATTCTCCATCACTGAGAGTGACTTGATATGCTTTGCCTTCTTTTCTCTTGGCAGTAGGACATTCCTTTTTGACATGCCCTTTGCCTCCACATTCATAGCATACAATAGAGGACAATTTGTCGAATTTTTCTGGCTCCTTGAGTTTCCTTTGATTACTGACTTTGCCATCAAATTTCCTTGAACCCTTATTCTGTTGTTTGTCTGACGTCGAAACACCGTGAGAACTGGATTTCTGAGGCTTGCCTTTCTATAACTGTCTTGCTCTCTTTCCTTAAAGGAATTTGGCCATTCTTCTGGTAATCAGTGATAACTCTTCATCTAGATCATCATCTGAATCATCAATCTTTTCAGCTTTTAGTGTAATACTCTTCGATTTTCCTTTGTTTCTTGACTCCAAATGGTTCATCTCATAATTTTGCAAATTTCCAACCAATTCTTCCAAAGTCATCGTATTGGTCTTTTCACTCTCCTCAAGAACTGAGATCTTTCCAGAGTACTTAGGTGACACCGTACGTAGCATCTTCCGAACCAATTTCTGTTCATCAAAATGCATTCCAAACTCTATGCATTGATTAACCACATTTTGAAATCTTTCAAAATATGTTGATATGTTTCCATCATCTGTCATCCCCAACCTGTCATACAAAGACTCAACGCGATGTAAACGTGTTAGCTTAACATCTGCAGAACCCTCAAACCTGATTTCAAGAAATCTCCACATATCATGGGCGTTTTTGCAATTCTTGATCATCCTATGTTGTGCCTCTTCCATGGCTCCACTGATTGCATTCATAGCTGCATAATTCCCTTGTTTTGCAGCCCTTTCTGCCGCTGTGTATTCAGCCTTTCTAGCAAGTCGGATTATTGGTGCTGCAGTGGTTGTGGTGGCAGTGGTTGGAGTAGTTTCCGTAGATGTGGATGTGGTTGTAGTTGCACTAGCAGCAGTAGGCGTTTCAGTTCTTATTAGTGGTTCCCAAGCTTCTTCGACTGCATCCCAAACATCTTCTCCAAGAGCTCTAAGATAGCACTCCATTCTTGACGTCCAGTAGCTGTAGTTGTTTCCATCGAAGATCGGTGGACGCAGGTGTGAGATTTCCCTACTCGTGATGAATCTTGAATCTCCAGTAAGTCGTTTGAAGATTGGCTCTGATACCAAATGACAGTCCCAACGAGTAGGGTGTTAATATGTAGTTCTGATCACACACACACGATTGCAGTAATGTAAAGAGACAATCATTTGTTGACCCGGTTCGGACCTCCTGTCCTATATCCGGGGGATTCCAATCCAGGCGAAATACTCAACGAAGATCAAGAACAACTACAAGACTCGAAACAAATTCTACCAACTCGATCTAGAAGCTGATGACTCCCCCTCAACCTCTAATCTCCCTGATCAGAATTTCAGTAACAATCTTGTTGTTCCTACCACTAGTTGACAGCCCTGAACTAAAATCCTAAACTATTCCAAGAAGTATTCCCATCTTGGATTACAACTCGATCTAAATGATATACAAAATGAATCACAACCTAATTCACTTAAGATCGAAACTCTCAATCATCTAACATGAAGAACACGATCTTGACTTGACAATATCTTCTAATCGAATCTAAGAAGCTCTTAATAAAGTGTATAGAAGAATGAAAAGTAAGTACAAAATCTGACTCAAAGACACAAGTATAAGAAGTATATATAAACTGAAATCCGCCTTGGTCTTTAAGTCCATGGTGCTGGTGTGACTTGATCGTCAAAGACATAACTGCATTGTTGTTAGTGAGTTGCAATGACACCTATATAATCCTGCATGAAATGTTTAGTGCCAACATATATTACCCCCGTCAGCATATGAATTAACTAACATAAATATATGCCAAATTATATTAATTTTATGCTATATAATAATTCATTTTAATACATCCAAAACGTGCTCACCGAAGGATTACGCTGCCATCAATGGTGCTTTGTGAGTCTGAGCAACTACTGATTTAGCTAGGGAAAAGAATGATGATCATCATTGTCTCCATCCGTATATGGTATTAATTAATGAGAGTAAATTTAGGAATTAAATGAAGGATAACTGAATATCATATCCATTTTATTGCTGGTGAACATTTATGATGATAACAGTGGCGGATCTAGAAAAAATTTTAAGTGGTGTCCCAAAAAATAATAAAAGCTATATTTAACTTAGGAATACTATTTACAACACAAAAATATAGAGGAAAATTTGGTTGAAATGAGTGATTGTGGTGTCACCACGACAATTAAGTGGTGTCACCAAACCTAATTTAATTAAATATAAAAGACATTATACCCTAAAATAACAGTTTCATAAATTTAAGTGGTGTCCCGTGCCACCCCTAAATCCTATATAGATCCGCCCCTGGGTGATAATATGTTGGGCTTTTCAAAACTGCACAAAACTAATCTAGGTAGGAAATCCTGAAAACAATGTACTCTGTATACTGCATGAAAGATTCATGATGCAATAGATTATGTAAGCAATGAAATTTATGTGTCTCGACTGTGGGAGCCTCATTTTCAATTTGCATCAATGAAGACCATAAGTGATGGTAGCTTTTTTTACTTCCTTTTGTCCACATTTTGTCGATAAATAATATTCCAAAAAGAGAAAATTAAAACAAAATAAACAAATCAACTGGAAACTTCTATTGGGTTCTTGCATGGCAAGTTGGCAACTATTTTGTGTATGATTCAATTAATCCTTTTCAAATTATTAGGTTTGTATTTTTTGTGCTAAATTATGGGGAAAGAAAGTCCAAGGACCTTTCTTTGTCCACACATTGGAAACTTCATTTAATAAATTCACTTTTTCTTATTGTAAATAATAATAATAATAATAATAATAATTTTAAGGAAACATCTCCGAAATAACTTCTTCGAAACGGTCATTGTCAAAAAAAAATTTCCATTGACGACACAATTGCACCCTCTCCCACAAATAAAATTTAATTATATTTTAATTTTAAAGTACAATAAGTTGGGCCCTTTTATCATTTGAAAAAGCTTGCTTATTTCAATGTTTTTAGTCCCAATATTTTAAAAGTTCTAATCGTGAATTTCTAAATCTGAACAATTTTTAGCAATGAACGCTACTATTGCGTCTTCCATTGTTTAATATATACATAGAACCAATTGTTGAAAAACGTGTACATAATCATATATGTCTCATTGCTAAGCTATATGATTGAATCACTCCTTGGATGCTTCAAAACCTATCTTTAAATTAAAGCCGACTAATTGAATGCTAAGTTGAAATAGATCGTCACTGAAATGCCAAAATATAGGGATAGGGTTCTGATGACTCTTAACGTTTATGTTGATTAGAAAACTAAGTCATCACGATGCACAAAAACAACCAAAAAAGATCACAGGATGGAAAACAAGTTTAGAACTTCGGAGCATCAATCAAAAGCTTTTGTATAGCTGACAATTAGAACAATTAATTTGATATATCACGTGTTTCTTATGATTGATCATTTATGGTACAACTGGGTTTAATATTATTTTTTTTAAAAAAAAAAAAAAAAATTGATTGAATGCGATAAACAGATGATATCATATTGAACACAACGTTTACTAAATCATAAGATGGGGTGTGCAGTTGTCCAAAAGAAGGGTTCATAGCCAAATAAGCTAAATCTTGAATAGTAAGTTTGCAAATTAGAGATGCCAAATTCTTGCAAAGTTGGTAAGTTGCATAACTCTGTAAGAGGCCTACAAAAGGTGGGTTGCTTACCAGCACAGAAAGCACTACAGCACTATGTGTTTGTGCACAACAAATAGCATAGAGACATCCAAAACCATAGAAGGATCCCACCGGTAATTTTGCCTTCGTAGATCTACACATACCAAAGAAAGAGTATTTCACGAATCACTTAGTATGTATGTATTTAGCTTTAGATAATATATACAGCCTATAAGCTATAGTAATTAAGCCTTCATCCTTCCAACCTCGGGGTTGAAGATTCAAAGCCCACCCTTCGGATACTATGAAACATACATGAGTTGTGGTAGACATTTGTCATGTAAATATCTTGAACAAAATAGAATGTGGTCAGTAAACTATTGAAGACTTGGAGGTCATTTAGATCCACCCTCAATTCAACCCTTAAACCCTCAAGTGTTCGCTAACATGCCCTTATCTAGCCCCTGTAGATGGCTACGGGAAAAATCAAACAAATCACTCTGCTACCTTTTGAGGACCTAATTTTTTTAGCAGCTACAAGATTTCTACAGGTAAATACATAATGTACTCGAATGGAAAGAACAGAAACAATTAATGGTGTGTACCATCCTTTGGAGTTTGGAATATTTGTTTTCTGTCCTTATATTGCAGCCACAACAGCTTCTTCATCAGCAGTGTCAGGGGTTGCACTAGATTCATTTCCATGGCCCCTTTCAGCAGAAAGGTGGTCTCTTATCTTTCTCTCAAGTTCTTCTCTTGCACTTATGTTTTCACATAGGAATTTTTTTAGAGCATCCTTGCCACGAAATGTCTGGGCATTCATGTAAAAGCATGAGGCAGCTTGTCTGATAAGTTTGTACTTGCATCCGAATTGTATGAGTTCGGACTCTCGACAAATACCCTTGCCAAATTCAATCTCGAACTCAGCAGTTTTAAAAGGAGGTGCATGCTTGTTCTTTACGACTTTTACAAGCACCCGGCTTCCAATAACCTTCAAAATAAATAGATTAATGAATATCGAAACATATAACTTCAAAAAGAACTACAAGCATTTCTTCAGTTAGTTCTTGTAATTCAAATTATACTTTTATACATTTTACCAAGTTGACACTGACTAAATTGCGACTGCAATGCATAGAAAACTACACTAACAAAAATATTGTTGAGGGACTGAGCATGAGCCACGAGTTGCCAAATGTAGGACCTACTGAGAAGAAATCACCAGGTTTCAGTGAAGAAAAACATCCCAGATATCACAAGAAATGAAAAGCATCTTACCTCATCTCCTTTCTTGACCTGCCCTATTCTCTTAACATTAAGTCGTATTGAAGCATAAAATTTCAAGGCATTCCCTCCACAAGTAACTTCAGAGGGACCACTAAATCCCCCAAAAGTGGATATTGTAGCTCGCACCTACAATTAAGCAAAGATTTAGGGATGTGAAACTCATAAATAAACATTGGCTTCGCCAAAACATGGCTCAAGTTTAGTAGAGTTACAGAAATGCTCAACACAATGCATCTCTTTGTTACAAACTCCAGCTACACCTGAATTCTTTAACAAGACAAGATGCTCTCACACGATAAGCCAAACAGGAATCTTCAAGATCAAGCACAATTTGTAAGACACAAACATGTATATATACACACACACACATATATAAACTCTAATTATTTGTTTATAAGTTACAATAAAACCAGCCAGGACAAGCCTAATCAAGTTGAGCCAGCTCGATTTCATACTTTCATCAAGCCTTCTTTTTCTACTTCAGGAAAATCCAGACAGATTATTCAGAGCTGATGTAAGTGAAATCACCATCAAAAAGTCAAATATTTCAAATAATAAACCAGACAAACTTGAAATATAATTCTAGCATGCGAAATAAAGTAGAAAAAATGAAAAATATATTTGGACAAGAGAAAATGGCACAATGGAACATGTAAACATTATGTGGAGAGTGCAAAGAAGTCATAAAAAGAAGTGGTGCATGATTGAAATGAAAACAAATTTAGCATGAATCACCTACAAAGTGGGGACAAAATGCATACTATGTGCAATAATTTTGAGGTTTTAATGTTGAAAAATTAGTACAATGCCAAAAATGAATAGAAAATGCAATGAAGAATTTAAGAGAAACATCAAAGAAATGAAAGCATTCGAAGAATTTGCCTCATACCTGATTGGTAAAAATCAAAATTGCGTTTGAGAGGGACAATGAGTGGGTTAATTTGCGTAGTGCCTGGCTCATAAGTCTAGCTTGCATTGCCATGTGAGCATCTCCCATTTCCCCATCAAGCTCACCTTTAGGAACCAGAGCAGCTACCTGCAAGCCGAAAATTTGCAAAACATAGAATGAAATACAATAATAATTTATGCATTTGCCCGATTGCATGTCATGAATGACAAAACCATGTCATCGTACGTACACTATCCACGACAACAACATCAACTGAGTGACTTCGGATTAGGGTATCCACCATGCTAAGAGCTTGCTCACCACAATCTGGCTGTGATAGAAGCAAGTCTTTGGTGTCCACTCCAATAGACTCAGCTAAAGATGGATCAAGGGAGTGTTCAGCATCAACAAAGGCGCAGTAGCCTACAGAGCAACATAAATAAGAAACCTAAGTAAAAGCGTAGGCAATCTCATTCTTTCAACACAAAAATGTCAATACTAAGTTGATGCATCAGGTTTTAACATCAATAAGCATAAACCTTCCGATGACTTAATTTAGCAAGCTTGAGTGTCAATAGTATGTTTTATATATGAGGATCTAAAACATTTTAGCAAAAACATACTCCCTCCACCAATTATTTATGTCTCGCTTTCCTTTTAAGTCCATCCCAACATTTATATCTCATTCTACTCTAGGAAATAATTAAACCAATAATCCCTAAACTCACTATGATCACATCACATCAATAATTATACTAATTAAAATTTCAAACTCACTACCATCAATACAATCAATAAATTCAAACTAACAACCATGACATCACACCAATAAATAAATCAATTAAAATTTCAAACATACTACCATCACATCACATAAATGCCTAATTTACCTATCCCCCTACTTTAAATACTATCTAACCCCACTTATAAATACCACATGCAAAAGTTTTCGGATATTATTAGCGGGATAGAGGGAGTATATAATTGGAATTATGAGATACATAGTACACCTGCAAAGGGCATGCTTTTCTGCTAAAATCTCAGGTCCCTTCTACCCAACATTACCATGCTCTTCAGTATATGAAAGCCTCCACATTAATGTCGTCAAAAGGTGCACACATTTACGCATGTACAAAAGTTCAAAAACACATGTTGAAACTCAATAGCTGGTTGTTGCTGGCTAGTTGTTCAGTTGCTATTGACATGGATTCTTATTTTATGCCTGAATGAATGATGGAATCACTTTGTCATTACAGAGGTGTCACCTCTTAATGAAATAGGGAGAACATTAACTTATTAAAGTTTTTGCAGCCTATTCAAAATGATGTTCCAAGTGTTGATTTCTAAGTACAATCAATTAATCTTTTTCATAATAATTTTTCCCAATCATACAAAGGAGTACAATCCACAATATAGATCACTAAGTCAACATATAAAATAAATAAATAAATAAATAAATAAATAAATAATAATAATAATAATTAAAAAAACAAATGCATCCATGACCCATTAAAAGGATACTCTTCAAACAATAAAATGAATGTTAGTATCCTAATATAAGCCCTCGTGGGAAAAAATATCTTAAAACACCAACATACAAATAGTACCACAATCAACGGTGTGATTTTAATAAAGTAGGTACAGGTTACACCTCATACATCTGATGTAATTTTTCCTTAAGGGTAAGATCCACAATAATTGAGAATAGACACATCTTAACAATGTCAACCACAGATACCTCAATTACAATTTAATAGCGAGATCAATAACTCACCTCCATGCTTTTGAGCCTCAGCAATCACATGCAACGAAAGAGTTGTCTTCCCAGAAGCCTCTGGTCCATAAATCTCCACAACACGCCCCTAACAACACCAAAACAAACAACATGAAAAGCATACAAAAGCATACTCACTTCATATAATGGAGTATCCTAAAGATGATCTATGTGCAAATATAAAAATATTTCTATAATATGAAAATATGCCTATGTTCAATCAAAATACAAATCGAAGAGTTAAATACTAATGTAGCAATATCATCCTCATTGAAAAGTTCAATAACCCAAGTTTTTCCTCCATATATGACTCATTACTCATGCGACATCAGTTAGATGGATTACACATCATTATACAATATAATAGGCTTCATAGTCATCTAATGGAAGCTTTTCAAAGCACGTCAGTTTCAAAAGTGCCGAATTTTACACAAGAAATATCAAAAGCGCATAATGAATTCTTGATGTTCCTTAAATTAGGCATGATACCTCATACCTTCGGAAAACCCCCAATTCCCAATGCATTATCCAAAGCAAATGATCCAGTAGAGATTACTGAACCCTGCTCAAAGGAGGATTGCTGACGACCAAGCCACATTATGGATTCTTTTCCAAATGATGTTTGGATTTGATTCAAAGCTAACTTTAATGCTACGTCTTTCTTGGACATGTTCTCATCCCCAGAATCACTTGATGCTGACTTTGATTTCTTTCCACCTTCAGGCCATATCATAGTTAGTATTAACGAATAACAAATTTTGAAAACAAAAAAAAAAAATGGGAAACTGCATCAATAAAAAAGTTCTTCCAGTGGAAAATGGTACAAAAGCACTAATAGTACAAAGAAATGATAATGCCAACATTTTTTTGTAGAGCTGACCGAGTTAGAGATCTTCAACAAAACCCATCATGAATTCCCAAAGTTTCAGTCATCGAATAATTGCAACTTAAATGATTATATGCAGTGAAAGCAAGAAAGGAAGAAAGCAAAACATTACACAGAGATATATTCTTAATGAATTTAGACCAAACACACTCTATAATTGGTAAATAAAAAATAGATTAGAATGTGTCAAGTTGCACCAAGTCCGAAACAAGACAGATTCTAAAAATAAAGATTTGCATTCATTCTTAAACAAGTGTCTCACAGGGAAGATGAACAAAAGAACTGGGATGGGAAAGAATCTAAATATAGTTATTGCAATACTGCATTAATTTTCATCAGTCAACTACCAAATCTTTGTCTACTTACCCTTCTGCATATTCTTCATAATGCAGAATGGTTCTTGTGTGTTAAAAGACAAGATGGAAAACCACCATCAGCAGGTTACAGAAGTAAAAACAGCCCTTGTACTCAAAAGAAGTTCAAATTCTTCAAAAAATGTGAAAGAAAGTATGAGGCAGCGGCACAGCAATGAAATAAAATCTAAGGTCCTCTATTCGGATTAAGGGAATGAGGCATATCTGGACAAAGTATTTAAGGAGGGCATTTTTAAGGGCTAAAAAACTGACACTTTCAAATCTGTTGCAAGAAGCAAACCAAGTTGAATGGAAACACCCTCATAAATTAGAATCATGCATCATCCAAACAAGCGCAAAGAATTCATCAATGTAAATTCAAATCCTCCCTTCCAAAATTCATCAGTCTAAATCGGCATTCAAGTAATTTGTGTCGGTAAAAAAAAAGATGTTAATACCTTTTGAAGAAAAGCCACGTAGTTGCATTATCTCCAAAAATTCCCCCATTGATTCCTGCAAATAAATACACCGAAAATACACACAGGTGAAATCATGTCACAGCAATTCCATATAAGGAACCCAATATCCTCACCAAATCCCCTCCCCGCACATAAATTTGAAAAAACACATTTAGAAATAACACCCACATACATTTAGAATTCAATACGAATATTGAAAATGTAAAACATTTCCCCAACAGGATGACTGTGTCATAAACATCACCAACACCTTCTCCAAAAGCTTAACCTCGGTTCCAAATAATCAAGATTTCTGGAGTTTCCTTTTGTCCTTTTTTTGAAAGAAACTCCATGCGACAACAAAGAGAAGAGAAAACTCTTCCATGAAACCAACGACTCTAGCTAGGGAAAATACACGAGCACAGAAATGAGCACAGAAATCATACACAGCGACAATTTACTGACTATAGAAAAGAAAAAACCTGCAATTTCATAGAGAAAGCCAATCGGCGAGATGAAGCTCTTCCAAGAAACCACGCCATGAAATACTCTTAAACCAGAAAAGAAAAAATGCTCTTTCGAATTTACTGATGTTCAGCGTTCACCACTTAAACTAGACAAGCAAAGCCCGGCAAATTTTGGGCATTTCCTTCAATGTATGTGTAGCTTTTTTAATGTCTTCAGGTTTTCCAACTATGCAATCGATTTCTGCTTTGTGGGGAAGATGGAACGCAAGAGTTTTTTAAAATAACGAGTTTTTTTCAAAATATACACCGTATGAGTTTTCTTTAAAGTTCGGAATTTTAAGGGAGCCCATAAATGAAATAATTTTTTTAACAAAAATGTTAGGGGTCTTTAGAGTTAGCCCCCTCTCAAACATATTTTTAGAGTCAACCACCTTCATTTAGAAACTTAGGAGTTCACCTCCCTAAAAGTTTAAAACTCTAATAAGTACTTCCTCCGTTCCTATTTATTTGACACATAAGGGATTTTGTTACTGTTCATTGAGTAACTTTGATTCGACTTTTTAATCAATTATACAGGATAAAATATAGTCAAGCGAGATCTTGTTGGATTCGTCTAATCGCATAGATTTAGAATATCAAATTTTCATAATTTTTACTTGTACGCAATTTGAGTTATTGAGGATTTAAAATGTTTATTGGATTGCGTGAAATGTGGGTCCGTGGCAGGTAAAAAGGAACGGAGGTAGTAATATTTAACAAGTTAACTAAGTTAGTTTACTAATCTCCCAATTGTAAAATAACAAAAAATACCCCTAACATGGTAAGGGACCGAGTAGAAACGTGGTGATCGTCGATATGAAAGTGTGGTAAAGTCATACGTAGAAAATTGGTAAAGAATAAGGTTGAATGTGGAAACCATAATCGAAGAGACATTAAATTATAGATATTGGGGCAATAAACTAAGTGGTAACGGACCAAGTAAAAATATGGTAACCGTCAATATAAAAATTTGGTAAAGCAATACTTACAAACTTGGTAAAAGAATGAGGTTGAATGTGGTAACCATAACCGAAAAAGTATGGTAACCAATTCTGTTGGGGTTGAAATGGCATTAATTGATAGGGAATGGGGTGATAAAACAAGTGATAACGAACCAAGCACAAATATGGTAACTTTCAATATAAAAGTGAGGTAAAGCCATACTTATAAACTTGGTAAAAGAACGAGAATGACTGTGGTAACCAATTTTGTTGGGTTGAAATGATATTAATTTATGCGGATTGGGGTAATAAAACAAGTGTAACGGACCAAGCACAAACGTGATAACCGTCAATATAAAAGTGTGGTAACCCCATACTTAGAAACTTGGTAAAAGAACGAGGTTGACTGTCATAACCGAAGAAGTGTGATAACCAATTTTGTTGGGGGTTCAAATGACAATAAATTTATGGGGATTGGGGTAATAAAATAAGTGGTAACGAACCAAGACATACGTGGTAACCTTTAATATAGAGGTGTGGTAAAGCCATACTTAAGAATGTGGTAGTAGGCGGACTTTTATTAGATAAACGTGGTAATTTTCAATATACAAGTGTGGTAAAGCCATAATTAGAGACGTGGTAAGAGAACAATGTTGATTATGGTAATCATAACCGAATAAGTGTGGTTATGTCCCAACGAAAACGTGGTACTCAATAATCATTGCCATAACACGATAACAAAATTTGTTCGCATATAGTAATGTCCCGACGAGAAACGTAGTAATAAATTTGATAAGATGGTAAGCTGTATCGAATTGATGTGGTAACTCATTTGAGGAGTTTGTGGTAACGCGTCAACAATAATGTATTGGTGTACAGTAATGTTCCATGTGGTTTTTGAATGTAATAACCACGTGACCTAATTCGACGTAACCAAATACATGGCAAAGAGATAAATGAATGTAGTGTCTTGTAACTAATAAAGCACAGTATGGTAGCCATTGTTTTCTTATATCTATGGTAATGCGGTAATTAAAAATACGTTAATATGGTAACCATATGAATGGCGTTGCGGTAACAATCTTTATAAGTGGTGGTAATGTATAAAAAAACAATGTGGTAATGTGACGATATAACCGTATGTGTCGCCATACTAGGATTTATAACATGCATACTTGTAGTTTTTGTGCATACTCATATTAATGTGATGAAGCAATTAACACCTTGAAATGAATAAAGGTTGCATATTGAATTATAACAAACCAATTAACACTGCAAAATGAATAAATGTTAAATAGATGTTGAATATCGAATTATTGTACATACTTGTACTTATTGTGCACACTCATCGGTGTGGAATGAATCAATTAACCTTGCGACCTGACATAAAGGTTGCCTATTAATTAATCACTCCCTATGTCCCAGTTCAAATGTTTTACTTTCTATTTTTGGATGTTCCATCATAAATATCTTCTTTCTATAAATAAAAATAATTTTCCCTACTAACAACTATGTGGACCCCACCATATACTCACAAATCAACTTTACCCTAATTCACGTGCTCAATAGTAACAGGACAATATAAATGGGACGGAGGGGGTATAATCCATGTGCATACTATAGGTTGTTTAGTTCTATTGAAGTTACTTTAAGTGATGAAGTATGCTATAATGACTGAGTCATCGTGGTTTATAGGATTAATTGATCGATACAATGCTGGGAAAATGATGCAATGGATAGGTCTTCAAGATTGGGGCACTAATTGAGGAAACACGAATGCGGTATGTATGAAAAATACGACAAACGGTGTGTGGTAACCCAATACTCATGAGTGTGGTAAGTAATTCGTAGAAGGTGCGGTAACTGGTGATTAAGGAGTGTGGTAACAAATGATTAATGAGTGTGGTAAGAAAAAATGAACATAAGGGCGGTATTTGGGACGGAAACTAGGGTATGGGGATGTGGTAATCGTCAATAGTAAAGTGTGGTAAAATTGTATTTAGGAACGTGGTAACCTAGCGAGGAAGATTGTGGTAACCTTCAATAGTATAGTGTGGTAAAATTACATTTACGAACGTGGTAACAAAGAGAGGCAGATTATGGTAAAATTCCATTGAGAAGTGTGGTACCAATATTTTTTGGATTGAAATAACATTAAAATATTAAATTATGGGGATTGGGATAAAAAAATATGATAACCGACCAAGTACAAACATAGTAACTTTCAATAGTATTGTGTGGTAAAATCACTTTTAGGAACGTGGTAACAAAGAGGCGGATTGTGGTAAAATTCCATTGAGAAGTGTGGTAACCAATATTTTTTGGATTGAAATAATATTAAAATATAAGATTATGGGAATTGAGATAATAAAAAACTGGTAATCGAGAATCGACCAAGTACAAACATGGTAATCGTCAATAATAATATATATATTGTGGTAAAATCACATTTTGGAATGTGGTAACATAGCGAGGCGGAGCGTGGTAACATAGCGAGGTGAATTGTGGTAACCAAGTAATGAGGAACGTGGTGACCGAATTAATATAAGTATGGTAACTACGTATTTAGTAGTGTGCTAACTAAATATATGGGTTGAAATAAATTAAGATTTTATTCGGATTGAGTAATAAAATTTGTGGTAACCAACTTACTATAAGTGTGGTATCCAATAATTTAAAGAAATGGTAACCAATTATTTCATATTATGGTATTCAAGTAATGAGGATCGTGGTAACTGACAACTTCAAAGTATGGTAACCAATGGAACGGTCATGGGACGGCCGTAGCCCGATGTGGATCTCCTTAGCAAAATTGCAACATATGAACCGAAATGAAGATAAAGGAAGTTGACCGAGAGGATGAAAATGGATAATGAAGAACAAGCATAAAACAAAGGGATAGTGACCCAAACTCGTTTATGTGATTATGTAATACCCAAGAATTTTGCAACATAAAACAAATAATTAAATAAATAAAACAAATACAATAAATAAATAAATTCAGCAAATAAGTAAATAGGGATAAGGAAATGAGAAATGAAATTTAACTTAAAAAGGAATTAAAGGAATTTAATTAAATAAAAAGAATTAAATAAAGATAAATAAATTGCACACCAAAACCCGATACCAATGAACTCGATAATTCGAGTCCAAACATGCAATTAGACCCGAGTAAAATTTAGAGAGAAAATAGGAACCCGAAGATACCCCAAAAATCGGAATCCGGGAGCATAGGGGGATAGAAGTCCGAAAGAGAGGAGGAAAGGCACGACGGATCGCACGACCCGCCCGGACCGAAGTCCAGGGGAGTGCCGCGCGGTGGCCGCGCAGTCAATAGGGAAACAGCGCGCCACGACCGCGCCACACGACAGATTCGTCGGTTGCGAAATTCACTCGCCCGAATCCGGATTTTCCGACTTCGGTCGAACACCTTTCGGCTCAAGACTCCCCAAGGCTGACCTTGGACGTCCCTAGGTCATGGTTATCTATAAATAACACATCTTGGAAGCCCCGAACACTTTTCAAAACCCTACGATACTCTCTATACAAAAAACCCTAGATCCGGAAGTCATCGGAGGCACCAAGACCGAGCGAGGCCGAGGACTGCCGTGGACGAATTCGAGAGATCTCCAATGTCGTGGTAAGTCTGATCCGTTCATCCATCTCATTGTTAACTCAAAAACGAAACCCTAATTCTCTTCTTTTCCTTTTACACCCCGAATCGGATCTAGAACGAAGAACCCGACGAACGGAGAGGATAAACGGTGGACTGGAAGCCACGCCTCCGAACTCGACGATCCCGGACGACTACGAATCAGTAAGTTGACACTTACATGGTTTTGGGCGTAATTAAAACATGTAAAACTAAAAGCTTAATCGAAACTTCCGTAAATCTGTCAACATACGATTTCTACCGGCGCAGCGAATTTGTCTAATTTTTCCGAACCTTTAGAAGTCTTCAAACGGAAAAACTTAAAACATAAAAAATGTTTCTAAGGCTTATATCTATATCCTGTAAAAGTTTCAGAATTTTTCACGATGATTTGATACCTAAAATCTACCCGAAACCGAACTGCTTGAAATTGGATCTTGAATTTCTTGACAGAACTTAGGTCAGAACTTGATGGCATTTTTGACTAGGGTTCTAAGCCGATTTAGGTCTTTAGCCGAACATGAAATTTGTAGACAAATATCGTAAAAAGGTCTCTGTAAAATTTCGTTAAGTTTGGAGTTGATTTGCTATGGTAGATCTTGATAATCTTGAACTGCTGTATACGAAATTCGGACAGATTAATGATATGATGAAAATTGATGTTTTTGACCTATTTTGGTATCTCGGATTGAAAAAGTTAAAACATAAAAGTTGTTCATCTCGATGTTTCCGAGTGAGTGGTAAAATTTCAAAATTTTTGGAATTAAACTCGATTTTTAATGAATTTTGATGTAAATTGTGGTTGACCGAGTCAAATCTTGAAATCTTGTTGAAACGGTGAAACTAGCCTTTAAGGTTTAAACGAGTAGAAGACTCTTTGAAATAAATATATGAAATCTGAAATTTAGGAAATCCCCTTTACAAACTTGATCTTTAAAATTAGGGGGTGAGTGCTCTGCAGGGTGCCCTCCTAACGATTCACTTCGTGCCTTTATGGACGATGGTGACCCGCGCGAAATTTTTTGAGATATGTTGCCAAAACGGCATGAGATATATGGCCTACACTCTCGTGAATATCCATATGGGTTTCCCGAGGCTCCGGAGTGGTACTGGGTATGGCAGATACGGCTGCGGCCGCCGGTTTCCGGCTAAACTTGTTGATATCGCGATGCAATCGTGAAATACTTGAAATACTAAATCTTGGGTGTAATGGGGATAGTTAAATGATTAATTATTATCCTTTTAAATTATTAAATGCTTTATTTGAATTAATTATGACTTTTATTTAAATTAAGCTAAGTGTACTATTGGTTAGTGCCATGATTTAAATTATGAGAATTGGTTATACTATTAAATTAAATTATTTATGATTATTATCATGCTTTTATGTAATTATTAAATTAATGGCTTTTAAACCCTACGATCATGCATATGTTAACTTACTTAGCAAGTTGTGCTGACCAAACCATTTATTTTTCCTTTTCCCTTACAGAGTATGTGGAACAGACATGAGCACGTTCATGCATGGGGGGACTTATATTTTGCGAAAGTTATTATTTAAATTTTTGCATTAGACGATAGAATAAACGGGCCTGTTTAACCCGTGTTTTGACCATGTCGGTCTTATTTACATTTCCGCTGCAATGTTATACTTAAATATTGTTTCCACTGCATTATGATATTATTATTTCGAGACTATATTGTATGGGCTGTTTGCAAATGTTTAAATATTTTTAAATACTGAAATACCTAGCCTTGCATCTCTTTAGTAAGCCGGAGAAACCGTGTCTTACTAAGGAGGTGTGGCGGTGACATCCCGACCTGGGTGACCAAAAACCAGGGTGTTATGATTAGACCGGATCTAACCCGAAAAACCCCTTCGAATGCATCAACCATGATTCAATGGAGTTGGCTTCATTACTCCAAGCTGCGGATTAACCCAAGGATTAACACACAAGATTGTTGAGAACCAAGTGTTGGCTCTCAAGGAAAACGTGACTTTGATAAATGAAGAAGTTGTTCAAAATATTCAAAGTGCCTACAAAATGAAGAGGACCTCTTATTTATAGAGGAGGCCCTCAAAACTGAATTCAACAACCCTAGCATTGTTCTCAACAATCGGGGCTTAAAAGAATACAAAAACTGGAGGCTGCCCGTCGTAAGCCTTGAACATGCCGTGCTCGGCTATGGTTTCTTGAATAGTATATGTTGTCTTAACTTATGATGGCCAATTTTATACAGGGTGAAGATGCAAATAAAAAGAAAAGAAAGAAGTGTCCTTTGACCAAGGAAAGAAGAGCTAAGAGGAAGGTATTCGTTCAAATCATCTAAAAAGAAGTATATTCATCATTCATTGCCTTTAATGAGTTGGAATTCTCATTGATAATGTTGTTAGAATAAGAGTTTTCATTGTCTTAATTGTCGTGTTAGTTCCCTTTGTTTTTTGTGTCAGAAAGTTGTTTTGTAGAAAAATGAGAGAATCAAACGAGCAGAAAAGAACATAAAACTTGGGATTAAAAGATTAAAGTTATCTTCAAGGGAAGAGAAGAATTGCCGGCATTATCTTCAAGAGAGATGCCATAAGGCTGTGTGATAGATTTTACCAAGTTAAGTCTAATATAAATGTGCTGAGTTTTGTCAAAACCTCTTCAATTCTTCTGTTACTTCTCATGACAAGATACATAAAATATTTGTGCTAAAGAAAAATGTTTTTGCCTTGCTCTGATAGTGTTTTTGTCTCTGCAGGTTGAGAACTGCAACTTCTCTCATGATACAGTTCCCTTGACGAAAAGTAAGGTATGTCTGAGCAGTTAGTGTATTTTCCAATATAGTATTTAAAATGGGCATGCACTTTGTCTTCAAATGAATAAATTATAAACGAGCTTTCTTGTGGCATCCTGTTTCTTCCATAATAATCTATCTGGGTCCAAGCAATATTTTACGTTTGTCCTTCAATGAAGTTCCATCAAATGTCCTTACAGTCACAGATGTATCAAATGAGCTCTAGCCTCTATTGGCTCTATATTTACTCCTATGCTGCATCATGATTCATGTACTTTCCCTGCAATTTGTCCCATCTTTTAGCTGTTTCAGAAGTTGTTTCATATCCTGTGATCCTGCCCCATTTATTTTCTTTGGCTCTGGCCTGAGATTGGTCTTCCAAATGATTACCATATTTTTGGTACCCAGAGATTTCCTTGGAAGTTGTACAGAATACAAGAGACAACCTGATTTATTTGATATTGATTGTAATTTGAAAAATATACGTTGGGGATCCGTTGACAAGCACAGCCGCCGTGGCTGAAGATAAGCATTCTAGCATCCATTCAATCCACTGGTTTTCGAATTTCATTGCCTTCAATACTCGTCTGATTGCCCCTCAAGATACGTTGTCGTACACCTTCGCGAAGTCTAGCTTTACCACAAACCCTTTGCGCCCGGCCGCTTTAGTAGAATGGATTATCTCCGCTGCTACCAAAACTCCATCGAGGATCTGTCTGCCCTTGATAAAGGCCATTTGAGCAGCCCCTACCAAGCCATGAATCACTTCCTTTAATCGCCTTGCCAAGACTTTTGCCACTATTTTGTGCACACTCCCCACCAATGAAATGGGCATATAATCGTGCGTTGTCTTTCCACAGGAATTATAATTTCTTATTTTGTGTCTTTTGATTTTTCGTTTATCTCTTCAATATTAATGAACTATATGACTTATTGGGTTTGAATTTATAATTTTATTATATGTTTCTTGAGTTAATAGTACTTCTAATTCCATCTGTATTCTATATGCCTTTGTATGCCTTTGGGGATGGGTTGCGAAATCTAGAGTCTGGACTGTCTTTCAAAATTATAATTTCTTTACAGGTGCACTTCTGCTAGAAGAAATAATTAATTCTTTTGAATGGAAGGAGCAGATGCTATAATTCATTCTGTGAGAGGATGAATAAGTGAGTCTCAACAACAGCAAGATAATTTCACACCCGGTTGGTGGCGAGTAAGTTAAGCAATTTCATGAATTGACTTAATATATGATGTATGTCTAAAAGCATAATTCCTAAATCATCATTCCGAGTTATATCTCTATGAAAGTAAATGAAATATCGTCTCAATTACCAGGTGATAAACACTCTACAACCTGTTGGATATCAAATCATGCTTTTGTTTGCAGTATATTTTTATGTTCCCTGCATGGTAGTACTTATTACTTGTCAATTGTCTTAGTTCTTATGTTCATAAATTTTTCCAGAGAATAAATATGTATTCTCAAGAGTATTTAAAATTTTATTTATATCAAATGAGTGACTCTCTCTTTGGCTTCCGAAAATTTCTGTCAGGACCTCCCTTGGCGTGAGAAGTTTTAAATAATAGAAGAACGCAAAATTTGTTGTATGTTAGAACAAGTTTTCACTGATGATGCAACAATAAGTTACATTACTTATTTAACTTGCTTTCTTTCCTCTGTTTTATGCCTAAGAAGATAAAATGCCTTGGACACTGAAGGCCATATATACATTCTCCAACAGATTGCAAATATTGATTGCATTGTCTTTGATATAACCTATTTGAATTTTGACGTGGGTTTGTTCATTTAATTTGTGGCGTAATGGTGGCTCGTTATTCCTTCGAAGTTGGAGTAGCTGTACAAAGTTAGTTTCATTCAGATAAGTTAAAAAGCTGATTGCTGAGTGTTGAAGAAAATGGTCTGTTCGATTTCTCAGGCCAGTTCCTCTCATATCCAAGGAGTGCACTTTTACCTCTGTTCGATTTCTCAGGCCAGTTCCTCTCATATCCAAGGAGTGCACTTTTACCTTCGTATTTTGTTTTTTCTTAAAATATGAGGCAATTTTTATGGTTTCTTTGAAATTCAGTTTAATTGTATTCGGATTACATTGTTCCGAAACAGTAGCAACAACGGTTTAGCCAATGCTTTTTAGTATTTTCATCATGATCTAGTTTAAATGCAACAATGTCACCTCAATATTGTGTCCCCTCTGTAGTTGAGCTACTAAGATGTCCGCTCCTTTTGTTGATGCATTAATATGTCCAAGAAAATTACCCAGACATAGTTATATTTTTATGGTTGGGTCTGCTGGATCGACTTTGCTCAGTTCAACACTTGAACTAGATGTTCTATTGGTTTAGACCAACACCTTGGGCATCATTTCCTTCTCTCTTCATAATGTTCTATTGGTTTAGACCAACACCTTGGGCATAATGTTCTGTTGTGACTTGAGTGTATATGGTGTTGATTTAGATGTCATTTTTTGCATTATGGATATCCTGGAATGTTTGCTTACGTTGTTATTTGTGCCTATTTTTGTTGCATCACATTACCAGACTAGCTGCATTGGACCTCATTCAGGCCAGAATTGATCCTGTGCTCCATTTATGTCAGTGAATTTTTTTCAACCCACTTGCTCATCTTTCATTTTTGTCAGTTCCTATTGTATGCAGCTTCTGATGAAAACCCAATACCGTTCCTGGCTCTACTTGAAGAATCACTCCAGATAATTCTTTCTTAAGTAAGTGATCAAACCTTAGACATTTTGGTATTGGGCTCCTATTTTATACATGAAGAAATTGATTTCATGAGTTTTCGTGTTGGAGAAACAAGAGGTGGCAAACTCGACTATCATTTCTTTCTTTCATTTTTCCTTCTACCTTTTTTTTAAAAAAAAAAAATTCCCCAAATGGCCATCATTTTGATGTGATCTGAGAGTATTGTAATAACTGCAGTTCAAGCGAATGTTGAGTGGAGGTTGATCAACAAGAGGTATGAAGGTTAATCAATCAACCTTGAATTGTCGTAATAATTAATATTCAGGTATGCTTCTATTTGTTCGTTTTGGTCCAACTGAGTTTCAGTAACATTTTTGTGGTGTTCAGAGCAGCAATTCAGGTAAATAATATAAATATTTATCCAAGGAACTTGAACAGGTTGAGCAACAATTTAGGTTAGTAATATAAATATTTGTCCAGGGAACTTGAACACGCTCAGCACCTCCAAGTTAATGACATATAGATTTCTCCGGCGAACTTAAAGGACGAGAGCATATTCAGGTTAGTAACATTTAGATTTATGCAAGGAATTTGGAAGGGTAGAACATTTATTCAAGTTGGTAACATTAAAGAATTTTCAACCTCAAAAATGAAATTTGAAAAATTATAATTGGAAAAAATTAATAATGCAAGCATAAATCTAGAAAATAACTACAATACTAAGTAAAAGGTTGACGGAACGAAAAGTATATTTTCACATTAAAAGAAAAGCTAGGAAATAACTATAATACTAAATCAAAATTCAAATTTTAAAAAGATATAACATTTTATTGTCTATAAACATAAAAGTTACGAATAGAAAATTAATCATAGTAATAAAGAATTAAAATTTGATAGTTAATAATTGGAAGTTTGAAATTTAGAAATACAAAATAATAAAATTTGGTTTTGTGCATTTATTTACCCATGTATTTGGAACTGGCTGAGCATACTCAGGTATGTTGAATTCTTTGAATCAATCAATCTTAATTGTCACAATAATTAATGTTTAGGTATGCTCCTATTTGTTCTGTTTGGTCTTACCGAGTTTCAATAACATTTTTGTGTTGTTCAGAGCAGAGGCAGAGCAATACAGGTTAGTAATTTAAATATTTGTCCAGGAAATTTGAACAGGCTGAGCAAGAATTCAGGTTAGTAATATAAATATTTGTCCAGGTTAATGACATATTAGATTTCTGCGGCGAACTTAAAGGACGAGAGCATATTTAGGTTAGTAACATTTTGATTTATGCAATGAACTCGGAAGGGTAGAACGTCCATTGAATTTGGTCATTAAAGAATTTTCAACCTTAAAATTGAAATTTAAAAAATTATAATTGAAAAAAAAATATATAATGCAAGCATAAACTAGGAAATAACTACTAAATAAAAGGTTGGCGGAGAAAAGTATATTTTTACATTAAAAGACAAGCTAGGAAATAACTATAATAATAAAAAAAAATTAAATTTTAAAAATATATAACATTTTATTGAATATAAACATAAAAATTACAAAGAGAAAATTAATAATGGTAATTAAGTATTAAAATTTGAAATATGAGTAAAAATTAATCGTTTAACTGGAAGTTTGAATTTACAATAACTCACGCCTTGTTTAAATCTATAAAGCAAGAAGGAAGTTTCAAGTTTTGTTGGTTTGCTAAATACAAAATTTGGTTAAGATTCTCGCTTTGATGTAAAAAATAATTGGCATGAGGAACTGAATAATCACGCATTGTCAAATTTACAAAGCGCGACCAAGTTCTCGAACAAACGATACAGAATTTTCCTCGCTTTGATCAATTTACAAAGCGAGGGATGTTCTATATGTCACGCGCTTATAATAAACAAAGCGAGATTCTGGGAACTTGAACGGATAGATTTTCAAAACTCTTTAGGACTAAAATACCCTTACAGACTCTTCTTCTCCCTTTTCATTAAACCATCACACGTCGTTTCACTCTTCTGCAATTATGTCACATAACTTTCCCTGGTTTATAAATAACCAGTCATAATCTTCTTCCCATTCATATTCTCTTAAGTTCTTTCACTAAGAAATTCTAGATGGCTGGATTACCTCCAAATCGTAGAACCTCTATTTTAGATATTCCTGATGAGATCCTAGGGGATATTCTGTCAAGAATGGGGCAGGAAGACATCAAGGATGTGGCAAGAGCAGCGCCTACTTGCAGAAAATTTCACAGAGCAAGTGAACTCCCTGTTGTGCGGAGAAGGGCAAATATGGTGGAGGAAATCACTGCAGAAAGAACTTATGATCAAGAATATCGAGCCTTTTTGAGAAGATGCAGGGAAGACAACAACTTTATGCTCAACCTGGAGCCTGCATTGAAAGCCTTCCGGAGTACAGGGCTCATGGAAGCTGCATTTGAAATTTTACGGCCAGGAATAGAGGATGAACATCATCCTTCAATCTTCATCAAAGCATTCATTCTGATAAGTTCAGAAAGCTTTGAGAAGATTGATAAGGGGCTATACTTGTTGGGATCAATCTTCAAAGAAGAAGAGCATATTCAGAAGATGAAGGAGAAGATTAGAAAAGTTTTTGCCAATAGTGAGGAAGAGCCAAATCCATTTTTATGGAAAAAACATAGGGATTACTGCGAATACTTGGCCCCTCATGATAAAAATTTAGTTTTGCAACCTCCACATTACAATTATGGTGCTACAAACATCAATTGTTTATGTTGTGAGGTTAAATTTTAATTAAGGACTTGAGGGTAGCCTTTAATGAATATGTAGATGAACTAGATTCAGACTTTGAGTCTGATTTAGAATTTGATTAGGCTGAATGTTTTTGATCGTTATCATATAACCTTTTTGTATAAAAGGAAATTTTTATGTAGGTTTTAATTCTCGCGTTGTTTTTCTTGTATAAGTTGTTTTTATCCAAAAAGTTTAAAAAAAAAATTGCCTGCATAAGTTTATTAACTCAATTTTGAGTTAATTTCAAATCCGCTGACATGGCAAGTCTAGGCTTAATCATTAAAAATTTTAAGAGTAGGATAACACTTGAGTATCCTACTCTGCAGTTTCTTTAGACTAGGCCGGCCCATTTCTATTTCTCTCAACTTTCACATCTTTTCAAATCACTCTCAAATCTATCCATATCTTTTTCTCTCGAGAAGAAACCGCCATCGCCAAGTTTCTTCCATCCAGAAACGTTCGCAACATTTTCACGTCCAGAAACACAATCAAGAAGGAAATGGCAGGCGATAATCCGTAAGCTTCTAAGCTTATTTTTGTCTTCTTTGAGATTTTGAGTAAAAAATTCTTGTGTGTTTACTGCTTTTATGCATTGAAACGTTTGCTTCGCAACATTAGGGTTCGCACTCTGTACGTTCTGCCTGAATACGATTAGAATCTTAAGCTTAGATTTCTTACTAATGGAATCACATTTAATTTCTTCTTTAAAAACTCGCTTAACAGCATAAACTTTGGAGAGCATGCTTCTGAGTTCTCTGTACTACAACTGACTGATTTTCCACTGGACATCATTGGAGAGATTTTGTCACGAGTAGGACAGAGTAGCTTCGAAGATTTGCTCCATTGTAGAGGAACATGTACTATATTTAGAACCGCTTCACATTATCCTATTGTTTTTCGGAGGTTCAATGTAGAGGATCCGGTTTTTAAGAGTATCTCTAACGAATCCTCTGGTAAGGCTAAATTTCTACATTCCTGCGGAAGGGCTAATAATCATATTCTGAATCTTCGCAAAGCCATGGCATTATTCACACAAGGTGAAGAAAACAAAGCATTTCAAATTCTGGATGGGGGAATTGATGATGATCATGAGTTCTCTCAGTACATAAAAGCTATGTGTTGTTTAAGTAGAGTTTCCAAAAGGGAGATAGATAGAGGGCTCTATTTAATAAGCCCAATACTAAATGATAGCTTAACTAGTTATAATTTTAGATATAGCCTTTTGACTGTACTTTCAGAATGGGAGGATGTGCCAAGCCCTTTCCTAGGACAGAATAAGAGTGAATTCTGTAATTCTGATAAACACGAATGGGAAGTTATCCTTGGACCGCCATACTTCAACTATGGAGCGGATCATATTATCTGTCTTTGTTTCGATACAACTAGAGCAGTATCAGACTTCAGGATAATGGCAAGGGAGGTCTTTTATAACCATAATACTACTGGAGATCTCCTGGATGAAGAAGGAGGAGAATGATTTTTTTTTTTTGATAAGCATTCTAGTATTAGATTTAAAACTGCCACCAATCCAAGTTTCTTGTATTTTGTAAGGCAGCTTGGTGTTGTTAATGAAATCTAATCTTTTATCTTGTAGTTGCTGCACAAACAAATGTTTTTCCTCTGAATTTTGTGTTTTCTTCCTCTTCTTTTCAAACAGAAATGTCAGAATTCATCAACTCTTGGAAACTCAATTAATAGACTTACCTATTGAATTGTTGGGAGACATTCTGTCAAGATTGGGAAAGGATAGCATAAAGAAACTCTTTGCATCAGAGACATCCACACAGTTCCTTGCAGCAAGCAAATCATCACTAGCCCTTAAGAGAGTTAATTTGGAAACTTGTGCTATGTGGAGAGAAAATGTTTACTCCAGTAACCAGGTTAAATTTATCAAAGAATGTCATAATGCAGGAAACTACATGTTTAATCTTGAACCTGCACTGTAGCTTTTGTCAATAATCATGATGAGAAAAGAGCTTATGAACTTTTAAAGCCTGGTTTAGATGACAAACACCAACCCTCTGCTTTCATAAGGTGTCTCTCACTTCTCTCTAAGCAAGATCATAAATTTGATGAAGAAGGGATTCAGCTGATCAAATCTGCAACCCATGATTCCTTTGATTTAGCCTTCCTTAAGATTAGTGTTTTACACTGGTTTCTTTATTGTGAAAAATTTCCAAACCCTTTTCTTGCTCAAGAGGAAAGGAGTTTTTGTAAGAACCACTCTCTTGTTGAGCGTCAGCAATTACCTTTGAATGAAAGGATGGAGTGCATACCTTGTGCATTATTTGACATAGTCAAGCAGTTCAGAAGAGCAACTGGTGAGGAAGGTATACTTTTTGAATGGGAAGAGCAATGGGGCAATGAAGAGGAAGAGCAAGATGAAGATGAGTTGCTAGATTTAGAATAGTGTTATTATTAAACAAGTTCATTTTCTCCTTTTGTTTGTAATCTTTTGTGAACAATGAATTCTCTTTATGTCCAAATCTGCACTGTAACACCCGAGAAAAAACAAATTCAAATTGTTTTGAACTACGTTATGACTTGATCCCTTCACAGGGTACGTAGGCAGCTTGGAAATCTAAATTCTAAGTTCAGTCACAAAAAAAATCACAAAATACCCGGGAAAAACGTTAAGAGGAATCGGAACTAATTTAACTAGATTAATTATGGCACGGAAATGTTACGAGCGTTAAACCCGAGTTCGTAATGAATTTAAGATAAAGATTTCGAACCGGAAACGACCCGAGGAGTCGAGCCAAACACGTAGATGATAGAAAACCGATAGAGAAAAGAATAAAATACCCGACGGACCACACAAACCGCCGAACCGGCCGGTCCGGCCGTCACGCGCCCTCCGCGCACCGCCGCGCGGCCACCGCGCGGCATGAGGGAGACGCGTCCCAGGACTGGTCGCGCGTGCTCCGCGCGGACATCCTTATACGTGCGCGTCACCACCGCCCCAGAGGTGCAGGAGGTGTAAACTTTCCTTCCATGGCGATTTTCTTGCCAAAAATCCGATCCCTATCAATGGCAACCGGATCACAGCCTTAGGAAAGGCTAAAGGGGGGTATTGGGGGCGTCCTCACCCACATTCTCACAGAAAAGATAAGTCTTTCCCTTCAATCTTCCTCTCCAAGCCAAAACCCTTTCGAGACCACTTTCCGGCGAGTATTCCGGCGACGACGGGGCGAACGGAACGAAGCCTCTGCCTTCTAGACCCTTGGTGAGTTATGGTATAGTGTTTAGTTTGTCCATAAACCTTAAAAACTCGAAATCTAACATCCTTTCCTTTGCTATGATTTCACGTCGGGGGACGAACAAAAAGCGATCGGAGAAGTTGGCCGTTCGTCGCGACCTTAGGACGTCCGGAAATCCCTTACAGCGACCCTATTCTCTAACTAAGTAAGTTAAGACCTTACTCTTCAATTTTTGTGGTTTATTGTCGTTTAAAACTTAAGATCTAGACACGTAACTAAAATCGGTTTTCAAAAATCCTATTTTCGACCAATTTTAGAAACTCGCCTAAAACCCGACCCTCGGGAATTCAAAAAAAAACTTTTCAACATAGATTTTGTTCATAAGACTCTAATCTACCTTGTGTCCAAATTTCAGCCATTGACATAAAGATTTGATATCCCAAATCGTACCGTAAAGTTTCTGTAATAAAACCGAACGTTTGAAATCTGGACAGATTCATTGACTCGACTTGATGCATATTTTTCACCCATTTATAGATCGATTCAACTTTGCATTTCTAAACAAAAGTTGTAGATAATTGTGTCTAGATTGTGCATATAAAATTTCATGAATTTTGGGGTTCAATTGGTAAGTCAAACCGGACGATTTCAGAACCTGTTCTAAACCAATTTTTGAATCCGCGCGCAAGCAGCGTATTGGTGTCGATTTTTGAACATCTAAAACTCATTACTCCAAAATCATGAAAGTTGTTTATTAAGGTGTTATCTACATTTGTTAAAATTTCAGATCAATTGGATTTAAAATGAATTTTTAATCGGCGTTGCACGAAACTGTGTGTCAGAATGAGTCCTTTGGGCAGAATTCTTCCTTTGTAAAGATCTCGAAATTTGACTCACTTTGGAATCCTATTTCCAAAAACTTAAAACATGAAAGTTGTTCGTATGTGTGCACTTGAGCTACTGTGTAAATTTCAGAGTTTTTGGGTAAAAGATGAATTTTTAATTTAAAAAGGCGTAAACTGCGACGAATCAGATTTTTCGAAATTGAGAAAACTCGAACTACGAAATGCGATATCGAATATTTGTAAACATTGAAACATGAACTTTCGAAAAATCCCGTTCACTAGGCTGAGTCGATCTTCATGCTATCATTTTTGAGACTGCCTCGTTAGTGGTCTCCCTACTATCTGAGATTGGCTCGTTAGTGATCTCGCGCGCTGTATTTATTTGGATTGCCTCGTTAGTGGTCCTACTATCTTTGAGACTGCCTCGTTAGTGGTCTCCCATTTATTTGGACTGCCTCGTTAGTGGTCCTACGATTTGAGATTGCCTCGTTAGTGATCTCCCCGGTATGGTGTCCTCTTCTTAGTTTGCGGGATAAAATATAAAAGACTTGTGTGCGTATGTAATTATGCTTAGAGTTATTTATCACGTTTTAAATTATGCTTCTAAATTATGTTCGTAAATTATGCTTTTAAATTACGCTTTTAAATTAAGTCCTTAAATTATGTATTCTCGTCTTGAGTAAATTAATCGTGTTCTTCCGCTGCGAGTAAACTATAAATTTTAAATTAATTTCGTAATGCATGAAAAGTGTAATTTTAATTAAACACATGTAACTGGAAAGCTCCTTACCGCATGGCGCCACTGGAAATGAAGGAACTAAAGGAGCAACTCGAGGAGTTGTTGGAAAAGGGATACATTAGGCCAAGCACGTCCCCATGGGGAGCACCGGTCTTGTTCGTCAAGAAGAAAGACGGAGGGTTACGACTGTGCATCGATTATAGAGGACTCAATCAAGTCACCGTCAAGAACAAGTACCTGTTGCCCCGGATCGAAGATTTGTTCGACCAACTAAAGGGAGCTACGGTATTCTCAAAGATCGACCTACGCTCGGGATATCACCAATGAGAATCGCCGAAAAGGACATCCCAAAGACGGCGTTCAGAACTCGTTACGGACACTACGAGTTCACGGTGCTATCATTCGGGCTAACGAACGCCCCAACAATGTTCATGAATCTCATGAATAACGTATTTCGAGAATTGTTAGATCAATGCGTGGTGGTGTTCATAGATGACATCTTGATCTACTCAAAAAGTGAAGAAGAACATTCCGAGCACTTACACAAAGTGTTAGGGATCTTACGAGTGAACCAACTGTATGGTAAACTATCCAAATGCGACTTCTGGTTAAGGGAAGTGGCATTTCTCGGACATATAGTATCCGCCAACGGAGTGGCAGTAGATCCGGCGACGATCTCGGCAGTAACCGAGTGGGTACCGCCGAAGAGTCCAACGGAGTTACGAAGTTTCCTTGGACAGGCGATTTGTCAAAAACTTCTCGAAAATCGCACGCCCGTTGACCCAGCTGCTGAAGAAAGGGGTGAAATACGACTGGACCAGTGAGTGGGAGTCCGCATTCCAAGACTTGAAGAAACGACTTACCACAGCGCCAGTATTGGCATTACCATCTGAGGATGGAGACTTCGAGGTGTATAGCGACGCCTCGAAAGAGGGATTGGGCTGCGTGCTAATGCAAGATCAAAGGGCGTCAACTGAAACCACACGAAGAAAACTACCCGACGCACGACTTAGAACTCGCCGCGGTCGTGTTCGCCTTAAAGATATGGAGACACTATCTCTACGGGCGGAAGTGTCGGATGTTCACCGACCATAAGAGCCTCAAGTATATATTCACGCAGAAAGAGCTGAATTTGAGGCAGAGAAGATGGTTGGAGTTAATAAAGGATTATGACCTGGAGATTGCTTATCACGAAGGAAAAGCCAACGTTGTAGCCAATATCCTGAGTCGAAAGACTCAACACGTGGCAAATTCACTCGTGATACCGGCCGAGTTGTACAAGGACTTGGCAAAATTAAGTCTAGAGTTAGTGCATTCTGGCATAGTAAATGAAGTCTTCAACGCGATGGTAGTGGAACCTACCATGTTCGATGAGATACGACTCGCCCAATCGGGTGATGAGAAGTTGGAGGAGATTAGGAAGGACATTGCCGAAGGAAAGGCAATAGATTTT